>OY728128.1:928567524-931067524 GCA_963277665.1 Viscum album
AAATTATTTTTTATGTAAATTTTCAAATTCTCTTAAGAGGTGGGTTAATGACGGTAAAAAGTTCAATAAAATTTTTATATATCTAATATTATTATGTACTAACTCCAATGAATTTCATTGAAATTATATAGGTATTATGTATCTATTTTCACCTAAAAATAATTTATATAAAATAAATAATTATTCAAATAAAAATATTGTTTTAAACAATAACTCTGTGTTTTCACTATTCATCAAAAATTGAATGTTTTCAAAAAAATACCAAAATTCACCCTAATATAATTTCAATATTCTGAATCCAAAAATGTAGTCCATTTTGAAAGATAAAATTTCAAAAATTTCAAAAATTTTGTATTACAATTCATAACATCTAGTTTGATTGGTTGTGGTGTGTACGAACTCGAAGTTGCGTACAACACACGCAATTATATTAATCAAAGAGAAGTGTGCCGTGGAATCTTGGGGTGTTACATTCTCACCTATTTCAAATAATTTCATCCTCAAAATTTCTTGAAATATTACCCCATAAAAAGAGACAGGTGGTTCTTCATCATAAGTTCCTCGGGTCCCCATGTTGCCTCTTCAATCTTATGGTTTCTCCATAGAACTTTTACCAAATGAGTTTTCCAGTTTCTTAGCACTTGTTATCTTGTATAAATAACATTGGCAGGCTCTTCGCAATAAGACAGATCGGGTGCTAGTTCTAATTCATCATTAGTAAGTACATGTGTTGAGTCAGGAATGTATTTTTTCAATTGTGATACGTGGAACATATCATGAACTTTGGAGTGACCTGGCGGCATTGCAAAATTGTAGGCTACATCCCCAATTCATTGTATAATTTCAAAAGGTATAATGTACCTGGGACTCAATTCAACCTTCTTACCGAATATTATAACACCCTTCCTTGGAGATACCTTCAAGAAAAAATTATCTCCTACCTGAAATTTCAAAACCTTTATTCAGTTATCGGCAAAGATCTTCTGCCTACATTGAGCTACTTTGATGTTGGTTTTCATTACCATCACCTTTTCCATCGTTTCCTCAATATGTTCTGGGCCTATGAGTTTTCTTTCCCTACATCATCCCAACAGGTTGGTGTGCGACATCTCTTTTCGTATAACGCTTCATATGGTGCCATCTGAAAACTTGAATGGAAGCTATTGTTATAGGAGAATTCTACTCGAGATAAATATTGATCCGAAAAACATTTAAAGTAATTTGAGCATGATCTCAACATGTCTTCGGAGGTTTGAATAATACCTTCTGATTGTCCATTAGTTTGGGGGTGGTAGGATGTTCTCAAACAAAGTTCAGTATCTAGGGATTTCTGAATACATTTGCAGAATATTGATGTAAAACATGGATCATAATCAGAAACAATCAATAGTGGTACTTCATTAAGTCATAAAAACTACATTAATATATATTCTTTCTAATCATTCTAGTGGTAAATCTTCTCTTATAGAAAGAAAATATACTGACTTGATAAGACAGTCAAAAATTACCCATATTGAATCATTCCTTCTAGGAGTCCTTGGTAGTCCCATTTCAAATTCCATCGTAATATTATCCCATTTCCACTTAGGTATGGGAAGAGGTTTCATGACTCCTCCTGGCTGTTGCCTTCAAGATTTCACTTGTTGAAAAACCAAACATCTTGACACAAAATCAGAAATCTCCCTCTTCATGTTGTACCACCAAAAATCATTCTTGAAATCTCTATACATATTAGTGCTACCAGAGTGTATAGAAAAATTGGAACTATGAGAATCATCCAACAATTCCCTTTTTAGATCAGGTATATCCGGAACACAAAGTCTCTTCCCAAATTTCAAAATTCCATCTTCATACACAAAGTCACTCATTCTCCCATCATTCATAGCTTTAATCATATTTTTAAACTCTTCATCACCGGTCTATGAAATATTTATCATTTCTAGTAAAGATGCATTGTCAACCATTTGAAACAGTATTGATGTTTCACCTTCTATAGTGATTCCCATATCCATCTTTACTAGATCAATGTATATAGGATCTTTTTCAACACTCATCTTGTTCAAAACTCCCTGATCCTTTATACTCAACGAAACTTCTACCTTATTTTCCTTCCCTGGGTGGTAGTGTGTAGTTCAATCATAATCCTTTATTAGTTTCAACCATCTTCTTTGCCACATGTTGAGATATTTCTATGAGAAAATATACATCAAACTCTTTAGATTGGTATATATCTCACATTTTTCAACATATAGATAATGTCTCCATATCATCAAAGAAACGATTTCAACTGAAAACTCAAGATCATGAGTGGGATAGTTTTTATCATCAATTATTAGCATTCATGATGCATATGCAATAACTCTATCATTATGCATAAGGACACAACCAAGTCGTTTCTTTGAAGCATCACTATAACTAACAAACCCATCATTCCTTGATGGCAGAGTCAATATAGGTGCATTGACTAATCTTCTCTTCAATTCTTCAAATCATTCTTAACATTCTTTTCTACAAAAAAATTTCACCCCTTTAGATGTGAGCTTGGTTAATGGGTTAGCTAATGAGGTAAAATTATTGACGAAACAACGATAATAACCTACTAAACCAATAAAACTGCATACCTCAGTTATACATGTCATTGATTTCCATACTTATATTTCTCTAGTCTTAGAAGGATCAATGGATATTCCATACATAGAGACGATATGGCCAATAAAAGAAATCTCCTGAAGCCAGAATTCACACTTCCTAAACATTCCATATAATTCATGTATTTAAAGCGTCTTCAGGATAACGCGCAAGTGATTTTCATGATATTCATAGCTTATGGAGTATACCAAGATATCATTAATAAATAACACTACAAATCCATCAACATATTCCCTAAAAACTCTATTAATTTTATCCAGGAAAATAGAGGGTGCATTAGTCAATCCAAAAAGCATTACTGTAAAATCGTAATGCCCGTACCTGGTTCGAAATGCTGTCTTCGGAATGTCTTCATTCTTCACGCACAACTTATTATATCTAGATCGAAGGTCAATCATTGAAATGTATTGAGATACATTAAGCTAGTCGAATAAATCATCAATGCGTAGTAGGGGATGCTTGTTCTTTATTGTTATAGCACCCCTCTCCCAGTAGTCAATGCACAACCTCATATATCTATCATTCTTCTTAAAAAAAGAACAGGGGATCCCTGTAGTGAAACACTAGGGGGAAGAAATCCTTATTACTCAATTCCTCTCATGGTTTCCTTAATTCCACTAATTCCATAGTTTCCATTCTATATGGGGTCTTCGATATTGGCCTTGATCGAGGAATTAAATCAATGGAAAACTCAATTTCATGATCTGGAGGATGTCCAGGTAAATCTTCTAGAAACACATCAACACATTCTTTCACAATAGGTACATCATATATTTGATCATTCCTTTCCCCACCCACAGCTATTTCATTAACTTTCTCCCCAATAATTGAATTTAGTTGAGCTACTAGTGGTGGATCTAGATAAAAATTAGGTTGTTACATTTCTAATCTAAATATAAGGTACTCTTTATCATCAAAAAAATTGTATCCTCCTTATTCTTACAAAAAAATTTCACATCATGGTCTGAAAGCCAATCCATACCAAGGATTATATCAAATTCAATCATGGGAATGATGATGATATCAACAGATAAAGAAAATTTATATTCCCCAATTAGGAATGATTCAAAAAACGTTGTTCGAATGATATAACCCATATGAGTTTTTACTGATAACTCCCTTGTTAAATCAAATTGGAAATATCTAATTTTCTTAGAAAGCTGGGAAGATATGAAACAATGCAATGATCCAGAATCAATTAAAGCATTTGTTAAACATGAGGAAACCATTAAATTACCTACCACTATGCCTTTCAGATCATCAACCTCAGCAGTAGTGATATACTAAGCTTGGCCTTGATCCCTTTTCCTTTTCTGAGGTATGTTACCTTGGCGGTTAGGACATTCATTCGAATAAATCCCCCTTTATTTACAATTGTAGCATTCAACATCGAAAACCTCTTTGTTCCCCTTTCAATCACGATCTTGGTGTCCTTTTTCACCACAGTTTTAACAGACTCTCATTCCCTTCTGGAAAGTACCAGGGTGTTTATTCCCACATTTACTAAAGGAGGGATATTCAACTTTTCCCTTCTTCCATTTATTTCCATTTGTAGAGTGTTTAACAGATCTCTTCTTCTCTTTCTTATCTTTAAAGTTGTAAGACATAGAGAATTAATTTTATATCTTAATAGAACCTGAGACAATATATTCATACGATGATATGGATCGTGAGACTAATTCTTTAGAGAGAAATGGTCATAAACCATCAATTAAATGACCAATATTACTTCTTGGGTTACATATATAATTTGTCCCCTGCCTCGCTAACTTCATAAAGTTAGCCTCATACTTTTGGTAATTAGCATCCTCCTTTTGGATCAGACTCAGAAATTTATGTTCCATGTCTACTCTATGGACACAGCAAATTTTTTTTTATAATAAAATCTATTTAATCTCCCACCATTCCATATTTGATACTTTTTCATCTTCCATTGTGTTTTAAATAAATGACCACCATTGATCAACATCTCAAGTGAGGCGGTAAACTTCCATGAAAACTTTTTCCCTTTCACTACTAACCAAGGCGTGGAATATTTTCTCTAAAGAATTTATCCATTGCTCAGCTACTACTGGATTTGTGACCCCATTGAATGATGGTGGGTTTTCCTCATGAAGCGATCTAACATTGATCCTCCACACTATAGATCAGGGTGCTTCATACAGGTAAGGTTATTATTCATAACATGAGTGAGTTGTCCCAGTATTGTGATAAGTTGATCTGTAACAGTTTCTTCACCAGCTCCACTATAATTATCTTGAGCAGGAGGGAAATCCCTACTTGGGGTGTGTGAATTGATAAAGTTTCCATTCCTTCCACTAGGTGCCATTTCTAAACAATGGCATAAAGTAGATTAGTTTATGAATTGAAAAACATAATTCAAACATCTAAAACACTAAACATAAATTGAACAGTTTATAGATATAATCCATAATCATAAAAAATGCTTTCTTTGAGGATGTATATACTCATAAACCCTTCATAATGGTTTTCAATAAAAATATTAATTATTCTAAACATATCCCATGGGAGTGTTGTAACCAAAAGTTATGTAAGGCCCATTGTCGTGCACCAGTTCCCGTTTAAGTCTAGATCAAAGCGGTGTTTTTGGGTTTACCCCTAGTTACATCTATACCAGAGCTTCCTCTACCTACTCGTATCCAGAAAGTGTTGTATTTCTTGGAAAACTCACAAAATCTCCACAATAAAAAATTTCTAAGAAGTTCATCTATACTAATACTCAAATTCTATATTAAGGCTATGTGCCCAAATAATAATTTCTCAAAACCTAGATCTCATGCTTGGTATTAAACTTCCTCTAATACCAAATATAACGCCCCAACCCCTGATGTCCAGCGTTGGTGAATTATTACATACCGTTGGCACGATCACAAAAAATCAATTCTTGAAAGACCGATTAGTTTAGTATCTTTGGAATTACTCGATACATTCATAAGGTTCACATTACATCATAAAATGGAAAAATATAACAACATTGTTTCCATAGACCACACTCATATACCATCAAAATATCCCTGCAGTTCATTCATAAAATAATTCTTCACATCCCTGAAAAAATAAAACATAGAAAGGGGTGACCTGAGATGCTCAGTAACGATAACAATATAGTAGAAACATTCACAAATAAGCATAAACATTTAAGTAAATGAATTAGAATAAAACAAAAGCTTTTTTAAACATGAACTTAAATATAATATGGAAAATATAAAATCAAATAATTCTATTTTATTATTCACATGGATATTCTACTAGTCGAATAATCACATGCAATATCAATAGAAACTTTAATAATTATGGAATGCATAATGCCAGACCTTGATAACCACATAGTCCAGGCATTGTTCCGAGACTATAAATAAGATTTTGTAAAGGCCTTGTGCCAAGACACTAGTTTGTCTCATGAGACCTAACAATGCATCGACTATCTATATCGGGCTCCAACCATCACTTACTAATCCAAATGAATTCCTCATATGAAAAGGTTTAACCATAACATAAACATTCGTATTAAAAATAGCACACAAAAGGTCAATACATTACCCATAATCCATGAATCGTGTAAAAAATAACACATCCACGGTCAAACATATCAAAAAAACTTAAATAAAATATGGATGTTTTTTATCATAATAAATCAACTTTAACTAATTTTAAAATCCATCAAAGAATGTTGACATAGATGAAATTAAAACATTTTTTTAGATAAATATCTCTTTCTATTTTGAAATCATATAAAATTCATATAATTATAAAAGAAATCATTTATTTTGGAAATATACTTATATTCTTGTAAGAGGAGCTTTGATGAAGTTATAATGGCAGAAAATAGCCTCACTCGCCGTATATGTTAAAAAACATTCTTACCTTAAATTTTTCGAAAATGTCAAAATGTACCTTTTTTGGAAAACAGCAGAAATATTCTTTTAAAAAAATTATATAAAAAGTAAAATAAGGGTATAAATTAATTTATCACATAGTCTAGTAAATATTAATAATGATTTGAAATACTTTTTTATGAAACATGGATGTGGATGATGAAAATGTCATGTCAGTTACTTAAGTAAAAACAACCTCGGATAATAAAGAGATTGTAAAATTAACCCTTAATTTTACATTATCTTGGTCGAGGGTAGGATAACCTCATGTATAATGGTGAAATAATTTTTATTAAATTATACAAGAATCATATACATTAATATGATATCATATATTATTTTTAAGATTGCTTTGTTGATAATATCTTAGTATTATTGTCGTTTCGGTTGTTAACTGATTCATTTTCCTTTATATACTTTGTTATTTAAGTAATGTTTTTAAGGGATAGGATGTATGATATTCATATTTATAATTATATTATGTCTTTAAACATTATTTTTAATCATCTAATGAAAATTAGTCTTGAATGAATATGATTGGGATGAATCTCATCGTGTTCGCGGAGACGGTAATCCGTACATACACACGAGCGACAATATCATTATTTTGATATTAAAATAATTTATAATTTGATGGAATATTATATATATCAAATCATTAGATTGTTATATTTATTATTTAAGTCAATTAAACATCATTATTGTACCCATTCAAATTATAATGTATTGAATAACAATTACCCCACGACGTGGAGACGGTAAGCCGTACGCACGCACGTATGGTGACATGCCATTAAATAAATTGATATAATAATGAATATGATTGTACCATATTTTAAATAACATCACATTATATAGATGATATTGGAGTTATTATTTAATAATGTAAAAAAAAAGAAATATGAAGTGGAAGAATAATCGAACTTGAAAGAGGTGATTAAATTTTTTTACCTCTTCTTTGGGTTCTTCCTTTTGATTTGACCAAAAGGGCTCCGTAGGATTCATTTATGACTAAAATGAGGCTCTAAAATGACGGGAGGATTGTTGAGAGATTATATGGGTAGGGTTTGGAAGATCAAAATGGCTTTGATGTTGTGAATTAGAGCGAAGGGGGAGTGGCCTTTTATAAGAAGGGTGAGGGGAACCTTAGGAAAATCTAGAAATATTATTTTCTAATAAATTTATTTTCGGATTCTAATGGCTCCAAAATGAATTAGTTAAAGTATAATATAGGTATGGGTCAGAAAGCGATCATCCAAAAGGTTTTAGACAGGTCTGGGTAACTATTTAAACCTTATCTTTTAGATTTAACTCTTAGTTAAATAGTTTGACAATTACCATGTCTATTTGTATTTTTATATAATATGGTTAATGAAAAACAATATACTTCCAATAGAACCCCAAGTTGTTCATTATTGATAATCCTATCATTATATAAGTCTTTTGTCCGATCATTAGATTTTTTATAATATAATATCAATTAATTATATAATATTTGTTTTAAATATTCTTTTATGTCAATTTTGACACTATTTGATATTTTGTTTATTATAATTTCATAAAAGAATTATTACTTGGAATAATATTCATCTAACCATCCCTAATATGTCATATTAACCTATAAAATCATTGTAATTAATAAAAAGTTTCAAAAAACATTTATTTGGATATTTTTAATATCAATTACATATTCATTAATTAATACGTTAATTACTGCATCATCATTGTGTCATAAATAAATTTACTTATTTAATGTCTAAAAAATATAAATAAAATAGGATTAGTTATAAAATCTTATAAGCATTCTAATAATTATTTATAGTCGAATTTAACTTATTTGTTACCATATATTAAAAATGGATTAGTTATTAAACTTTGAATTTATCGCTTTTAACTCTTCTTTGAATTCAATAAAAATAAATGTTCTAATCTAATCCATGTTGACATAAAGGATCATATTTTATTCCAAAGGTAATTTTTTGTTCTAAATACACTTATCCAATAGAATTAGGTCATGTTTTAGGGAAATAATAATACCATTTTTACCCTTAATTAATCTATTTATTTTTAACCTTGGTAAATAAAAGTAAACAGATATGATTCACCAAAAATTACTTTCATGTTATTCAACCACATTTTACATACTATTATCAACCGTGTCTCTCATATTTTTGAAATTAATCTCACTGAAGTGGTAAAATTATTTTTTATGTAAATTTTTAAAATGCTCTTAGGAGGTGGGTAAAAGACGATAAAAAGTTCAATAAAATGTTTATATATATATAATTATTATAAACTGACTCTAATGAATTACATTGAAATTATATAGGTATTATGTATCTATTTTGAACTAAAACAAATTTAAATAAAATAAATAATTATTTAAATAAAAATTCTATTTTAAACTATAACTCAGTGTTTCCACTATTCATAAAAAATTGAATGTTTTCAAAAAAATACTAAAAGTCACCCTAAGCTAATTTTGATATTCCGAATCCAAAAATGTATTCCATTTTGAATGATAAAATTTCAAAAATATCAAAAAAAATTTATTACTATTCATAATGGATATTTTGATTGGTTGTGGTGTGTAAGAACTCAGAGTCACGTAAAAAACATGCAATTGTATTATTCACAGAGAAGTGTATTGTGGATGCTTGGGGTGTTACATTCTAACCTCCTTCAAATAATTTCATCCTTGAAATTTCTAGAATATTACTTCATAAAAATACATGGGTTGTTCTTCATCATAAGTTCCTCATGTTCCCACGTTGCCTTTTCCATCTTATGGTTTCTCCATAGAACTTTTACCAGACGAGTCGTCTTGTTTCTAAGCACTTGTTCTCTTGTATCAAAAACCTTTACATGCTCTTATCAATAAGAAAGATCAGGTTCCAGTTCTAATTCTTCTTAAGTGAGTACATGCGTTGGGTCAAACATGTATTTTCTCAATAGTGATATGTGAAACACATCGTGAACTTTAGAGAGACTTGGTGGCATTTCCAAACTGTAGGCTACTACCCCAATCCATTCTTGACTTTAAAAAGGTCCGATGTACCTGGGACTGAATTTACCCTTCTGACATAAACTTATAACACCCATCATTTGAGATACCATAAAGAAAACATGATCTCCTACCTAAAATTTCAAGTCCTTCATTCTGTTATCAGCATAGCTCTTTAGCCTACTTTGATCTGATTGGATGTGGGTTTACATTACCATCACCTTTTTCTTCGTTTCCTCAACATGTTTTAGGCCTACGAGTTTTCATTCACCAACATCATCCAAACAGGTTGGTGTGTGACATCTCTTTCCGTATAACGCTTCATATGGTGCCATCAAAATACTTGAATGGAAGCTATTATTATAGGAAAATTATACCAGAGGTAAATATTGATCCCACTTACATTAAAAGTCATGTTATAATTATCTCAACTTTTCGTAGACTATTTGAATAGTACGTTATGATTTTCCATCAGTTTGGGGGTGGTAGGAACTGCTCATACAAAGTTTAGCATCCCTGTATTTCTGAAGACATTTCTAGAATCTTGATGTAAAACGTGGGTCACGATCAGAAACAATCAATAGTGGTACTCTATGAAGTCCTACAACTTCATTAATATATATAATTTCCCATGATTCAGGTGGTAAATCGTTTCTTATATAATGAAAATTTACTGACTTGGTATGAAAATAAATAATATCCCATATTTCATCATTCCTACTAGGAGTCCTTGGTAGTCCCATGAAAAATTCCATCATAATATTGTCCCATTTTCACATAGGTAATGGAAGATGTTTCATGACTCCTGCAGGTTGTTTCCTTCCAGCTTTCACTTGTTGACAAACCATAAATCTTGACACAAAATCAGAAATATCTCTCTTCAGGTTGTACCACCCAAAATGTTCCTTCAAATCTCTATACATTATAGTGCTACCATGGTGTATAGAGAAATTGGAACTATGAGCATTATCCAACAATTCCCTTTTTATATCAGGTATATCGGGATCACTAAGTCTCGTCCCAAATTTTAAAATTCCATCTTCATACACAAAGTCACTCAATATCCCATCATTCACTGCTATAATCTTTTTTTGAAACTCTTCATCACTGGTCTGAGAACTATTTATCTATTCTAGTAAATATGGTTTGGCAACCACTTGAAAAATTATTGATGTTTCACCTTCCATGGTGATTCCCATATCCATCTTTACTAGATCCATGTATATAGGATCCTTTTCAACACTCATCTTATTCAAAACTCCCTGATCATTTCAACTCAAAGCATCTACCACCTTATTTGGCTTCCCTGGGTGGTAGTGAATAGTGAAATCATAAACCTTGAGTAGTTTATGTCATCACCTTGGCCTCATGTTGAGTTCTTTCTGTGAGAAAAAATATACTTCAAACTCTTTAGATAGGTATGTATATAACATTTTTCACCATAGAGATAATGTATCCATATCTTCAAATAAAATATTGCAGATGCTAACTCAAGATCATCAGTAGGATATTTTTTATCATTAATATTCAGCAGTCGTGATGCATAGGCAATAACCCTGTCATTCTGTATAATGACACAACCAACTCCTTTCCTTGAAGCATCACTAAAAATAACTAACCCATCATTCCCCGATGGCAGAGTCAATATAGGAGCATTGACTAATCATCTCTTCAATTCTTCAAAACATTCTTCAAATTCTTTTTTCCAAAAAAATTTCACCTCTTTACATGTGAACATGGTTAATGGGTTAGCCAATTAGGAAAATTTCTGGATGAAACACTGATAATAACCTGCTAAACCAATAAAACTGTGTACCACAGTTATACTTGTTTGAGATTTCCATTCTTGGATTTCTCTAGTCTTATAAGGATCAATGTATATTCCATCCATAGAGACAATATGGCCAAGAAAATATGTCTCATAAAGCCAGAATTCAGACATGCAATGATTCCCATGTAATTCATGTCTTCTAAGAGTCTTCGGGATAATGCGCAAGTGATTTTCATGAACTTCGTGGGTTTTTAAATATACCAAGATACCATCAATAAATACCACTACAAAGTCAACAACATATTCCTTGAAAACTCTATTAATTAGATCCATGAAAACAGAGGGTGCATTAGTCAATCCAGAAGCCATTACTGTAAACTTGTAATGCCCGTACCTGGTTCGAAATGTTGTCTTCAGAATGACTTCGTTCTTCACACACAACTGAAGATATCCAGATCTAAGTTCAATCATTGAAAAGTATCGAGCTCCATGAAGCTGGTCGAGTAAATAATTAATGTGAGGTATGTGAAACTTGTTCTTTATTATTATAGATTAATCTTCTAGTAGTCAATTAACAACCTCATAGATCCATAATTCTTATTAAAAAATGATAGTGGATCCCCATGGAGAAACACCAATGAGAAAAAATCCCTTATTACTCAATTCCTCTAGTTTTTTCTTTAGTTCCACTAATTCCACAGTGGCCATTCTATAAGGGTCTTTGATATGGGCCTTGATCGAGGAATGAAATCAATGGAAAAATAAATTTCTAGTTCTGGAGGATGTCCACGTAAAACTTTGGGAAACACATCAACATATACTTTCACAATAGGTACATCATATATTTGAACATTGCTTTCCTCACCCACAGTTATTAAATTCTCTATCTCCCCAATAAATTAATTTAGTTGTGCTACGGGGGGTGGATCTAGATAAGAAATATGTGGTTACATTTTTTCTATAAATATATGGTACTCTTTATCATCATCAACTATTGTATCCTCCTTATTCTTACAAAAAAAATTCATGATGGTCAGAAATCCCATCCATACCAAGGATTATATCATGTTCAATCATGGGTATGACGAGGAGATCAGCAGATAACGAACATTTATATACCCTAATGGGGACTGATTCAAAACACTTTGTTGCAATGATACATCCAATAAGAGTTTTTACTGACAACTCCCTTGTTAAATCAAATTAGAAATATCCAATTTTCATAGAAAAATGTGACGATATGAAACAAAGCGATGATCCAGAATCAATAAAAGCATTTGTTAAATATGACGAAACAATTAAATTACCAGCCCCTACGTCTTTTAGATCTTCAACCTCAACAATAGTTATATCATAAGCTATGCCTTGATCCCTTTTCCTTTCATAAGGTATGTTCCCTTGGTTCTTAGGACATTCATCCTCAAAATTTCCCCTTTCCATACAATTGTAGCATTCAATATCGACATCCTATTTCTTCCCCTTGCAATCACGATATTGGTGGCCTTTTTATCCACACTTTTAATAGACTCCCTTTCCCTTCAGGCAAGTAGTAGGGTATTTCTTCTGACACTTACTGCAGGATGGATATTCAAATTTTCCCATCTTCCCATTATTTCCATTTCTAGATTATTTATAAGATGTCTTCATCTATTGATTTTCTTTAAAGTTGTATGACATAGAGAGTTCTTTTTCTATCTTGATAGCACATGTGACAATATAATCATACAACGAGAGAGATTGTGAGAATAATTATCTACAAGGAAATAGTATTAAACAATCAAAGAAACTGTAAATCCTACTTCTTGGGTTACATATATAATCTGTATCATGCCTCAATAACCTTGTAATGTTTGCCTCATACTTTGTGAAATTTGCATCCTCCTTTTGCCTAAGACTCAGAAATTCACTTTCCATGTCTACTCGATGGTCACAATGAAAGTATTTTTCTAAAAAATCTCATTAAACTCCCTCTATTAATTATTTGATACTTCTTCATCTTCCTTTGTGTTTTAAATAAATAACCACCATTGATCAACATCTCAAGTAAGGTGGTAAACTAACATGACAACTTTTTACCTTTTTCTAGTTCCCATGGCGTGGAATACTTGCTCAATGAAATTCATCCATTTATCAGATACTAGTGGATTTGTACCCCCATTGAATGTTGGTGGCTTTTTCCTAATGAAGAAATATAACATTGATCCTCCACACTATGGATCAAGGTTCTTCACACGGGTAAGGTTATTATTCATACTCTAAGTAAGTTGTTCCAGTTTGGTGATATGCTGATCAGCACTAGTTGCTTCACCAGCACAACTACAATTATCTTGATCTGAAGGGAAATCCTTACATGGAGTGTGTGCATTGATACTGTTTAGATTCCGTCCACTTGGTGCCATTTCTACAAAATGGCATAAACTAGATTAGTTTATGAATCAAAATACATAATTCCAAACTTGTAAAAAACATAACATAAATTGAACAGTTTATGGATATAATCCATAATCATAAAAAAATTTCTCTTTGAAGAATTATATACTCATAAACCATTCATAATGGTTTGTAATAAAAAAAGAATTATTCTAAGCATATCCCCCTGGAGTGTCATAACCAAAAGTGAAGCAAGGCCGGTTGTCATGCACCAGTTCTCGTTCGAGTCTTTCTCAAAGCAGTGTTTTTAGGTTTTACACCAAGGTGCATCTATGCCAGAGCTGCCTCTACCTACTCGTATCCCAAAAGAGTTGTATTTCATAGAAAACTCATAAAATCTCTCCAACACCAAAATTTTAGGAAGATCTTCTATACTAATCCTCAAAGTCTATCTTTGGGCTTTGTGATCTAATCAGAATTTATCTAAATATAGATCCCAAGGTTTGTACTAAACTTACCCTGATACCAACTATAACGCCCCAACCCCAGAAGCCCAGAGTCAGTTCACTATTATGTAACATTGGAATGATCATAAAAGATAATGTATCGAAAGAATGATTGTTTTAGTAGCCTTGTAAGTACTAGATACATTCATAAGGTTCACATTACATAATAAAATAGAATAATACAACCACATTGTTTCCATGCACCACACTCATATCCCATCACATTATCCCAACAGGTCAGTCATAAAATAATTCTTTGCATCCGGTAAAAAATAAAACATAGAAAGGGGTGAGCTCAGATGCTCAGTAATGATAGCAATATAGCAGAAACATTAATAAATAATCATAAACAGTTAGGGAAATGAATTTTTATAAAGAAAAAGCCTTTTTAAACATGAACTTCAACATAATATAGAAAATATAAAATCATATAATGCCATTTAATTATTCACATGTATATTATAATTGTCTAATAATCACATTCTATATCAATATCCACCTTCACAATTATGGAATGTGTAATTCCAGACATTGATAACCACATAGTCAAGGCCTTATGCCAAGACTACAAAAAATATTTTGTCAATGCCTTATTCCAAGACACTCTTTTGTCTCATGAGACCTACTGATGCATTGAGGAGCTATAATGGGCTCCACCCATCACTTACTAAGGCCAATTCATTCCTCATATGAAAAGGTCTAAACATTACATAAACATTCATATTAAAACTAGCATACAAATTGTCAATACTTTATCCATAAACCATGAATGGTGTAAAAATCACACATCCAAAGTCAAACATATAACAAAACCTTCAATAAAATACAGAAGTTTTTTATCATAATAATTCAACTTTAAATAATCCTAAAATCCATCAAATGAAGTTGAGAAAGATGAAATCAAAACCTTTTTTTAGAGAAATATCTATTTCTATTTTGAAATCTTTTAAAATCCATATAATTATGAAAAAAACATATATTTTTGAATTATTATTATAGGCTTGTAAGGGAATCTTTGACGATGTTATAATGGTAGAAAATATCCGAACATGCCGTAAATGTTAAAAAAACGTTCTTACCTTAAAGTTGTCGAAAAGGTCAAAAAGTATCATTTTTGGAAAATGATGGAAAGATTCCTTTCAAACCATTTTATAAAAATTCAAATAAGGGAATAAATAACTTTAAACCATATTCTAGTAAATAGAAAAAATATTTTGAAACTCATTTTTATGAAACATGGATGTGGATGATAAGGATGTCTTAGTAGATACTTACATAAAAACAACCTCGGATAATAATGATATTGTGAAATTAACCCTTACTTGTACATTTCCTTTGTCGAGGGTAGTTTAACCTCCTTTATAATGGTTAAATAATTGTTATTAAATTATAAATGAGTCATATACATTAATATGTTATCATATATGATCTTTTAACATTGCTTTGTTAATAATAACTTAGTATTATGGTCGTTTCAGGTGTTACCTGATTCATTTTCCTTTCTACACATTATTATGTAAGTAAAGTCTTTTATTGATAAAATGTATCATAATCATATTAATTATGATATTATGTCTTTAAAAAAGCATTTTAATCTTCTAATGGAAACTACTCTTGAATGGATATGATAGCGAATGAATCCCATTGCGTTCGGGGACACTATAATCCATATGTACGCACGAGCGGTAATATCATTCTTTTAATATTAAAATAATATATAATTGGATGGTATATCATATATAAAAAATAATTATCATGTTATATTTATTATTTACATCAATTAGACATCATTATTATACCCATCCAAATAATAATGTATTGAATAACAATTACACCACGATGGGGAGATGGTAAACCGTATGTACGCACGTATGGTGTCATGTCACTCAAAGGATGGATATAATAATTAATATGTTTGGAACATATTTATAACAACATCACAATTTATAGATGGTTTGGGATATATTTTTTATTAATGGAAACAAAAAAGAAAGAGGAAGTGGAAGAAGAATGGAACTTGAAATAGGTGATTAATATTTTCCTATTCTCCAGGTTCTTCATTTTCATTTGATTAAAAGGGCTCCATTGGTTGGCTTTATGACAAAAATAAGGACTATATGATGAAGGGAGGATGGTTGATATGGTATTTGGGCAGGGGTTGGATGAGCCAAATGGCTTTGAAGGTGTGAATTAGAGAAAAAAGGGTGAGTTCCCTTTTATAAGAGGGGTGAGGCGAACCTTAGGAAAAGATCGAAATATTGTTTTATAATAAAATCTATTTAGGTTTCTAATGGATCAAAAATGAATTATTTAAAAGATAAGGTGTGTATGGGTCGAAAACCCACTAAAACAATATGTTTTAGACAGGTTTGGGTCACTATATTAACATTATCTTTCGGATTTATCTCTTAGTTAAATAGTTTTACATTTACCATGTCTCTTGGTATTTTTATATTATATGCTTAATAAAATAATTATATACTTCCAAGAGAACCCTCAGTGGTTCATTAATGATACACCTATCATTATATAAGTTATTTGGCCGAATTTTATATTTTTAGGAATAGAATATCAATTAATAATACAATATTTGTTATAATAACTCTTTTATGTCAATTTTGACACTATTTGGTATTTTCTTTATTCGAAATAGATTACATAATTATTACTTCAAAAATATTAATCTAACCAACCCTAATATGTCATATTAACCTAGTAATTTAGTTTAATTTTAAGAAGTCTCAAATTACATTTATTTGGATATTTATAATATCAATTATTTTTATCTTTCATTAAAAACATAATTACTTCATCATCATTGTGTCATAAATAAATTTAATTATATAATGTATAAAAAATATAAATAAAATACGACTATGTAGGAAACATTTTTGTCTTTCTAATTAAAATTTATAGTTGAATTTATCTTATGTGTAACTGTAATAACCCGAGATTTTATAAGATATATTCGTTTTAATTTCATTCATATCTTCTGTTCTGCGCTACACCACGATCATCTTGTGCTATATGCAACACCGTATTAGCTTGCAGTATATGAAACACTATTCTTAGATTGTGTTACACACAATTTCAAGTTCGTTTGATAATAGTCATTCAACGCAACATCGAGTATATATATATATGTATATATTAAATGTATAAATAAAAAAATGTTTGAATTCTATTATAACAAAACAACAAAGGAGTCTTGCAATTTACGCAACCCTGACTTGGCTTGCATTACACGTAATCGCGACCTTCTTCGATAGCGTGTGTTGTACGCAATACCAGGTTTTTACTTAACAATGATATGTTATTACAATCAAATTATGAACTAGCTGTTATGAATAGTATTAACTATATTTTAAATTTTATAACATTATTATTAATCTTACACCTTTTCTGGAACATGGTATAAGAAAAAAATTAATTTTTCGGGTAAAATAAGTATTTTTCAAAAAATGCAGTTTTGCCGCCTTTTGATGACACACCCACATTAAATCTAGTTTTTGACATGTTTATAAGTTCAATATTACAAAATTAAATTATTCTTTTGAATCAGGATATAAAATTTTACCTTCGATAAATTTTTTATATTATTCTGATAACATTCATATTTTAATGAATAGTAAAAACACGCTATATTTTAATTAAAAACATCTTTTTTCATCGTAATAAATTATGTGGTAAAATTATAATACTGAATGGTTTTAAAGTATAAATAGAATATATTTTTACCATTTAATATAATGTATGTCATTAGCATTGATTTTACCATGAATTCGTAAGTTAAATCAATTCAATCTTTTGCAATGTTTTAAAGAAAAACACGTTTTCTTTCGACAATAGGATTAATTTTAATTTAATTTCGGAAACTTTTTTGTATTGAATTTGGAAAAATGGGTTCCATATTTGGAATCAATGGGTCAAAATTATGTTAATAAGCTACTTTTTTTGGGAATTATGAATAGTAACTACGGTAAATTTTATTTACCATAGTTAAAGGTAAATTCGGTAATTAAGGGTAAATATAATATTATAAAATTACCGTAACACATGAAAAAATTATATTGGATGGCTAAAAGTAGACACATATCACCTAAGTGTCGTATTAGATTCATTTTATGGACTTTTAACCATGAAAATAATTTAATTATTATTAAAACCAAAGAAAGTGACAACATGTCACTCTCTTAAATCTTATAAGTATAATAATTATAATTTAGAGATAAACATCATAAATATTAGAAATTTAATAGTCTCCATAAATATAATAAAATTATCTACATAATGATCATTTATTTATAATTTTTAGGGATTAAATAATTGTCATTAATGGGGATACATTAATGATGCAGAAATTATTTATTAAGTGAAAAATCAGTAATATATTTTTATTGAATCAATAATACCCATTAAAAAGGCCACAAACCGGAAAAAAACTTATTGTTAGTGTATATCGACACCTTAATCATCCAATGAAAAAATATATAACCGTTAGGATTCTTATAAAAGTTATTATGACACTTATTTTATTTTATTTTAAATGATTCCAAAGTTGTCACCTTCATAATTTAATAAATATAACAATTTAACTATTGTGAATATAAGATGGTAAATTCGAGTAAAAGTTTTATTGTGAAAGGTAATATATTTATCTTCATTATAGGATTTTATTTTAAATTTTTATGCAACAAATAAATATATTATTTAATTATACAAAAATGTTGTAGTAATAATTTTATTAAGAGATAAACCAAATAAATGGTTTTAAAAATAATAAAATAAATATTATATTAACTATTTAATCTGATCCACTAATTTTATAGATACATATGACCTTTTATGAATCTATTAAAGCTTTTAGTTCGAACATGTCTTCTGTATATAGTATATTTAAATTCAAATAAATTAATAGTGTCAAAATTCACACTATTGTTATTTTATAAAAATAATATATTATAAAATTGTTTAAAAATCACAAAAATATATAAAAATTATAAATTTATATTTATATGGTCTATTTTATATTAAAGTAACCATTAATGTAATATTAAAAACAAATAAGTAATTATTTGTTATAATTTAAAATTTAGAATTTTATTACCACAAATAAACTTAAATAGATTAAATAAGGATAAATCCAAATGATAAAGTTTAAAATAAGATCCAAACATGTCTAAATTTGATTGGTTTATGATATTAAAACCCTATATCATCTAATATTAGAATATGAGTCATTTGTGGAAGTTTTTATGTGGGGTTATATTTATTATAACTTAATATTTTTGAGAATTACAAAGGTGCCCCTCTCCTCCCTTATAAAAGGGCACCTCCTCCCTCTCCTCCTCACACCACTTTGAGATTTCATGCTCTGCCAACCCCTTCCAAATTATCTTATCCACTTCCATAGAAACATCCTAGAGGTTATGGTCTTATTCTAAGACCAATTTTAGTTACATAAGAGGAGGACTCAAAGAGGCGCTTCAAAGAAAGGGTAATGTGTGTTACCGATTCTTTCAGCTTTATTTCTTCTTCCACTTCTTTTTCTTAGGTTGTTTCATTATGATGTAATAAAATTCATTTCACTCATATAATTATATGTTATTATAAGTATGAAACAACCCTATTTTACCATTTATCCATCCTACGGAAAACAAAATCACCGCGCGTGCGTACGTACGGAATACCGTTCCACGCCGTAGTGTAATCTATTTTCCACCACCACCTTACTTGGATGGGTATAATGGTGTACATAATAACTATATATTATTATTGTAAAGTGATATTGATTCTGAAATAGTATACATACACTTCAATACAATTCCACAATCATGAGAACGATATCATCGCTCGTGCGTACGTACGGACTACCGTGTCCACGACGCGATGGGATTCATTCTCCACGTTAACCATTCATGAATGATTATAAAGTATATATAATAAGTAATCATGAAATATATGACATAATAATGATACTGGATTTATGTGTATATATATGTATTTGATCTACTTAATTCTATTCAACTCAATAAGAAAACGAAAACAGCGTTCATGCGTACATACGGACTACCGTCTCCATGAACGGTGTATTTCTTTCCATTTACTAATTATATATATATATATGTATATTCTGAATATATATTATATATAAATCATGTTTTATATTCTGGAATTAAGTAATCATGATCTATGTAATCATATGAATAATTAAAAGTCAAAACATGGACGAAAAATGAAACGATTTCCCCCAAACGCTTTTTAACATGGAATTTACAAAAGAACGGGTAATATAAAGTCATAAGTGAACCATATATGATATCATAACAATGAGTATGATTCTGGAATAAGTAAATGACATTATTTAAATCATTATACAGGAGGTTCGGAAACTTATGAAGCAAACCAGACCTAAGGTAAGGATAATTTTACAAATCTCATTTTTATCTGAGATTTCTTATTCATAAGTATTTACTGGCGTTATTGCTATCATCAATGTCCATGTTTTATAAATGTGTTTTCATGTATTTTTAATGTCCTTTTTACCCATTTTTTTACTTTTACTACATGGTGTGTAAGGAATCGTTCTTTTGTTTACGTTACGTGGTACTTTTTTGACTTTTCTGACAAAAGTATGAGAAGAATGTTTTTTTAACTTATACAGCATGAATGGATTTTTAAAACATTATATATAATAATATTCCTTTATAAGTATTCATGTTTATTTTTAATCAACTTCTTTTAGTTTAAAATTGCATGACATGTTATGAATGGAAAATTTTTTTGAAGTAGAAAGGATATTTTCCTCATGAATGGAGTTCAAGTGTTTTATCAAAATTATTTTTCATCTAAGATAATAAAGGGTTCTGTTTCTATCCCTATTATTACATTTATTTGATTATGTTGTGGTGGAATTAGTTTTATGAATTCCTTTATCTTATATGAATTGTTTTATGATTTCACGATGTTTAAGAATCCCATTATTATTACATGGGTTATGCTATGATGTATGGTTAATGATTTTGTGGCACACATAAGAATGGTATCATTATGAGATGGGTGGGACCTATATCTCCCTCCAATTCATAGATTAAAGATTTTATATCTCATAGATAGACATGGCTGGAACGGCAGGTTAAACCGTTTCAGTGAAACAGGACTGAAACGAGGAGTGAACTCGGTTCAGAAATGGACTTTGTCCACTAAGATAGCCTTGGAAATGAGTCTTGAATAATAAGAAATGATTCTCTATGATTATGTGTGTATGCCACAATGTTTCATGTTTTAAGTTATGATTATTGGGATTAAATTTCACTATTATGATTTATCCCATGTTATGATATTATGATCTCTTTTGCATGTTAAGATTTCCAAAATCATATGTTCTTTGGAATATGATGTGATTTATATTTTTTTTGTTTACCCTTACTGATAATTTGAGCTTACCCTTTTATGTTTTCCTCTCCCCAAGATATAAAGAAAGGTTTTAGGTAAACAAAGAAGATCTTTATGGGAGATGTTGAAGATATTTCACCATGATTAGAAGATTATATTCCGAGATTCCAAAGACACTAAACCATTATGGTCCTTGTGTGTGTGTTTTTGTTATGTACTAAGTATTCCGCAAAAGTAATTTAATTTCCATGTACGTTATGCTTCAGGTCTATACAGTTGGAATCAGAGGAAAGGTTTAGTCAACCTTTGGAAACTAGGATGCGAGAACTTTTGTGAGATCCCTAGAGATATTTTTAAGGTATGTCTAGGGATGTCCATAAGGATAAGTATACGTATAGGATATAGTCCTAGAACTATGATAACGATGTTATATTTTAAACTAAGATGTTAGATATTGAGGGTGCTCCCCCATTACTATGTTGTTTTCCCTAGCATGATTTTTTCCTCTCACAGAATTCTTTTTGTGTTTTAGTAAATGGAGGGAACTAGAAGGAATTCAGTTAACATTGAATCCAATGAAAAAATTTGTGACTATGAGCAACAAAATTGTGTAATACCTAGAGAGAATGATATTGTGATTATGCAGAATATGTCATCGCGATACATGATTAACAAGGGGAAATTTAGTGGTATGCCTAATTCATCAAATAAGAGGAAGATAGACTTTTATTCATGTTCACATGTTGAGGATCATAAAGAATGGAAGATTGATATTTCTAAATAAGGGAAGAAGAACCTTGATGAATACCTCAAATGGAGGGACCGATGTTATATGTGTGGAGAAAAGGGTCATAGAGTGACAGACTGTTATGGAGTTCAATGTATTATTTGTGGAGAACATGGGCATTACCCAACTCAATGCCCTGACCTAAAAAGTTACTTCTAAATCAAGGAAGGAATTATTCCAGGACAATCATTGAAGAGGATGTATTGATGTTTTTATGTATTGATATTCAAGAATAATGTTGTTCAAGTACTTTTATGGTGTATTAGAATATTTTTTTATTACTCTATTGTGGTTTTCAATAATATTATGGTACCGGTAACCTTGAAAAGTGATTCAAATATTTTGGAAAGCAGATGATATGCGCATAGTGAAGGGATAAGAAGATAATGATATGTTTTATTGTATTCATAAGCTCATGGTTGATATAAGGACTAAGTGATATCATGGTTTCATTATATAGAATTTTGAGGATTTTGGTATGTGGAGGGAGTTAACTTTTGACAGCACTCATGTTTTCACTAAGATTCAATGGGTATTCAGTTTGTTTTCAATAGAATACATGATTAAGGCCTTCGAATGTTTGGAATGTGACCAACAAGACATATCTTATGAAATATGGGGATCAACGATGGTATTAACATGATAGTTGTATGAATGTTTTGGTAATCGTTTTCACTATAATATGAGATTGGACATCAGTATTTTGGATTAGCCTAAAGATTGGAATGGATTGGGTTGGACATAAGTTAGTATTATTTAAGGATATCAGTTTCTTCGATATTATTTATGGGATGTTATAGTAATGTTGTTTTAGAAAAAGGACAACCTGCAGGACGAGCGACAACCCATCGCGTCAGACAAGGCTTTAGAAATCAAACACTCAACCGAAGTGCGACTGGCCTTTATCACCTACCACTAGCCTATAGGAAGTCCCTGGTTAGTAGAAATTAGTTTTATTTTATTAAGAGGTATGATATATGAAGTATAAGTTCATTTTTGGAACCATATACGATTAATCTAACCATAATATGGACTTATAACTTTTGCTAACCTTTTGTTTGAAACAGATGGAATGACCCATCATTCTATATCATGATCTTTTAACACATCACGAATAACAAATTCAACTTCATTTCTTTAAGGGATGAAGTGGAAATTTTTCAATTCACGAACAGCAGTGTGATTGTACCAAAATCATGTATGTATTTCTTTTAATTCATCAACTTTAGGGAAATGATCTTGAAAACCAAAAATGTTGTCCTAGTTACCTTATATCCGATGAATCTAATGGTACCATAGATCATCAAAAATCTATATCTTTGTGATTGTTGGCTTTTTCATATACATGTTCTCTACCACTCTCCATCAGAACCCGATGGATAGGTTTTTCTTCCATATCCATATTTTCACCTATGTTCTCCTACGTGGAAACCCAGTGATGAGTTAATTTGGGTAACCGTTACATTTCATACATTTGTTATTAAAGCCATGTTTTGGTATTCCTTTTTATGATGTGGGTTTCTATTAAACAAACTTTTGAGTAGAAAACCATTTATAACCCCGACGAATTTCGTGGGCGAAATTCATTTTAAGGGGGGTAGAATGTAATAACCCGAGATTTTATATGATATATTCATTTTAATTTATTTCATATCTTCTTTTGTGCGCTACACCAAGATCATCTTGCGCTATAAGAAACACCGTATTAGCTTGCAGCATATGCAACACTATTCTTAGATTGTGTTACACACAATTTCAAGTTCGTTTGATAATAGTCATTCTACGCAACATCGAGTATATATATATATATTCAATTTATAAATGAAAAAAATGGTTGAATTATATTATAACTAAACAACAAAGTATTCTTGCACTATACGCAACCTTGACTTGGCTTGCATTACACGCAATCGCGACCTTCTTCGATAACATGTGTTGTACGCAATACTGGGTTTTACTAAACAACGATATGTTATTATAATCATATTATGAACTTGCCGTTATGAATAGTATTAACCATATATTTAATTTTATAACATTATTATTCATTCTAGACATTTTCTAGAACATGGTATAAGAACAAAATAAATTTTTCGGGTAAAATATGTATTTTTCAAAAAATGCAGTTTTGCCGCCTTTTAATGGCACAACCACATTAAATCTAGTTTTTGACATGTTTATAAGTTCAATATTACCAAATAAAATTAATTTTTTGAATCAGGATATAAAATTTTACCTTGGATAAATTTTTCATATTATTCTGATAACTTTCATATTTTAATGAATAGTAAAAACACGCTATATTTTAATTAAAAACAACTTTTTTCATCGTAATAAATTATGTGGTTAAATTATAATACTGAATGGTTTTAAAGTATAAATAGAATATAATTTTACCATATAATATAATGTATGTTATTAGCAATTATTTTACCATGAATTCGTCGGTTAAATCAATTCAATCTTTTGCAATGTTTTAAAGAAAAACCTGTTTTCTTTCGACAACGGGATCAATTTTAATTTAATTTATGCAACTTTTGTGTATTGAATTTGGAAAAATGGATTCCATATTTGGAATCAGTGGGTCCAAATGATTTTAATAAGCTACTTTTTATTTTTGGGAATTATGAATAGTAACTACGGTAACTTTTATTTACTATAGTTAAAGGCAAATCGGGTAATTAAGGGTAAATATTATATTATAAAATAACCCTAACACATGACAATATTTTATTGGATGGCTAAAAGTACACCCATATCACCTAAGAGTCGGATTAGATTCATTTTATGGACTTTTGACCATGAAAATAATTTAATTATTATTAAAACCAAAGTAAGTGACAACATGTCACTCTCTTAAATCTTATAAGTATAATAATTATAATTTAGTGATATAAATAATAAATCTTAGAAATTGAATAGTCTCTAGAAATATAATAAAATTATCTACATCATGATAATTTATTTAGAATTTTTAGGGATTAAATAATTGTCATTAATGGTGATACATTAATGATGTAGAAATTATTTATTAAGTGAAAAATCAGTAACATTGTTTTTATTGAAATAATAATACCCATTAAAAGTCCCACAAACCTGACAAAAACATATTGGTAGTGTATATATACACCTTAGTCATCCAATGAAGTAATAAATAACCGTTTGGAGTCTTATAAAAGTTATTATGACACTTATATTATTTTATTTTAAATGATGCCAAAGTTGTCACCTTCATAATTTAAAAAATAGAACAATTTAACTATTGTAATTTTAAGATGATAAATTCGAGTAAAAGTTTTATTGTGAAATTTAATAGATTTATCATAATTATAGGATTTTATTTTTAATTTTTATGTAACATATAAGTATATTAAATAATTACACAAAAATGTTGTAGTTATTATTTTATTAAGAGATAAACCAAATAAATGGTTTTAAAAATAATAAAATAAATATTATATGAACTATTTAATGTGATCCACTAATTTTATAGAAACATATGAACTTTTATTAATCTATTAATGCTTTTATTTTTAACATATCTTCTGTATATATTTTATTTAAATTCAAATAAATGAATAGTGTCAAAATTGACACTATTGTTATATTATAAAACGAACATATTATAAAATTATTTAAAAATCACAAAAATATTTAAAAATTATAAATTTAAAATTATATGGTCTATAATATTATAAAGTAACCAATTATGGAAAATTCACAACAAATAAGTAATTATTTGTTATAATTTAAAATTTATAATTTTATTACCACAAATAAACATAAATAGATTAAATAAAGATAAATCCAAATGATAAGGTTTAAAATAAGATCCAAACATGTCTAAATTTGGTTGGTTGATTATATTACAAAAATATCTCATCTAATATTCGAATATGAGTCATTTTTTAAGTTTTTATGTGGGGTTAGATTTATTATAAATTAATATTTTGAAGAATTCCAAAGGTGCCCCTCTCCTCCCTTATAAAAGGGAACCTCTTCCCTCTCCTCCTCACACCACTTTGAGCATTCAATCCCGACCAACCCCTTCCAAATTCTCTTCTCCACTTCTATAGAAACATCCTAGAGGTTCTGGTCTTATTCAAAGACCAATTTAGTTCCATAAGAGGAGGACTCAAAGAGGCGCTTCAACGAAGATGTATTGTCCGTTACCGATTCTTTCAACATTATTTCTTCTTCCACTTCTTCTTATTAGGTTGTTTCATTATGAAGTAATAACATCAGTATCACTAATATACTGATATGTTATTATAAGTATAAAACAACCCTATTTAACCATCTATCCATCCTACGGAAAATGAAATCACCGCACGTGCGTACATACGGAATACCGTCTCCACAGCGTGGTGTAATCTATTTTCCACCACCACCTTACTTGGATGGGTATAATGGTGTACATAATAACTATATATGATTATTGTAAAGTGATATTGATTCTGAAATAGTATACATACACACCAATACAATTCCATAATCATGAGAACGATATCATTGCTCGTGCGTATGTATGGACTACCGTCTCCGCGACGCGATGAGATTCATTCTCCACGTTAACCATTCACGAATGATTATAAATTATATATAATAAGTAATCATGAAATATATGACATAATAATTATACTGGATTTATGTGTATATATATGTATGTCATCTACTTAATTCTATTAAACTCAATAAGGAAATGAAAACAGCGTTCAAACGTACGTACGGCCTACCATCTCCATGAACGGTGTATTTCTATCCATTTACTAATTTATTATATATATGTATATTATGAATATATATTATATATAAATCATGTTTTATATTCTGTAATTATGTAATCATGATCTAAGTAATCATATGAATAATTAAAAGTCAAAACACGGACGATAAATGAAACGATTTTACCCAAAACACTTTTTAACATGGAATTTACAAAAGAACGGGTAATATAAGGTCATAAGTGAACCCTATATGATATCATAACAATTAGTATGATCCTAGAATAAGTAAATGACATTATTTAAATCACTATACAGGAGGTTTGGACACTTATGAAGCAAATCGGACCTAAGGTAAGGGATAATTTTTCAAATCACTTTTTTATCCGAGATTTCTTATTCGTAAGTATTTACTGGGGTTATTGCTATCATCCCTGTCCATGTTTTATAAATGTGTTTTCATGTATGTTTAAATCCCTTTTTACCCATTTTTTTACTTTTAATACATGGTGTGTAAGGAATCTTTCTTTTGTTTACGTTACAAGGTACGTTTTTGACTTTTCCGACAAAAGTACGAGAAGAATGTTTTTTTAACTTATACGGCATGAATGGATTTTTAAAACATTATTTCCAAGAATCTTCCTTTACAAGTTTTCAAGTTTATTTCCAATCAACTTCTTTTAGTTTAAAATTGTATGACATGTTAAGAAATGAAAATGTTTTTGAAGTAGAAATGATATTTTCCTAATGAATGGAGTTCAAGTGTTTTATCAAAATTATTTTCCATCTATGATAATAAAGGGTTCTGTTTCTATCCCTATTATTACATTGATTTGATTATGTTGTGATGGAATTATTTTTATGAATTTCTTTATCTTATATGAATTGTTTTTTGATTTCATGATTTTTAAGAATCCCATTTTTATTTCATGGGTTATGCTATGATGTATGGTTTATGATTTTGTGGCACACATAAGAATGGTATCATTATGAGATGGGTGGGACCTATATCTCCCTCCAATGCATAGGGTAAATATTTTATATCTCATGAGATATACATGGCTGGAACGATAGGTTAAACCGGTTCAGTGAAATAGGACTGAAACGAGGAGTGAACTCGGTTCAGAAATGGACTTTGTCCACTAAGATTGTCTTGGAGATGAGTCTTGACTAATAAGAAATGATTATCTATGATTATCTGTGTATGACACAAAGTTTCGTGTTTTATGTTATGATTATTGGGATTAAATTTCACTACTATGATTTATCCCATGTTATGATATTATGATCTCTTTTGCAGGTTAAGATTTCCAAAATGTTATGTTCTTATGAATATGATGTGATTGATATTTCTTTTGTTTACCCTTACTAAGAATTTGAGCTCACCCTTTTATGTTTTCTTTTCCCCATGATATAAAGAGAGGTTTTAGGTCAAAAAAAACAAGATCTTTATAGGAGATGTTGAAGATCATTCACCACAATTAGAAGATTATATTCCGAGTTTCCAAAGACACTAAACCGTTACGGTCCTTGTGTGTGTGTTTTTGTTCTTAACTAAGTATTCCGCAAAAGTAATGTAATGTCCATGTTCGTTATGCTTCGGGTCTCTAAATTTGGTATCAGAGGAAAGGTTTAGTCAGCCTTTGGAAACAAGATGTGAGAACTTTAGTGAGATCCCTAGAGATAATTTTAAGGTATGTCTATGGATGTCCCTAAGGATAAGTATACGTATAAGATATATTCCTAGAACTACGATAACGATCTTAGATTTTAACCTAAGATGTTAGATATTGAGAGTGCTCCCCCATTACTATGTTTTTTTCCCTAGCATGATTTTTTCCTCTCACAGAATAATTTTTGTGTTTTAGTAAATGGAGGGAACTAGAAGGAATTCAGTTAACATTGAATCCAATGGAAAAATTGGTGACTATGAGCAACAAAATTGTGTAATGTCTAGAGAGAAATATATTGTGATTATGCCTAATCAGTCATCGCGATACATGATTGACAAGTTGAAATTTATTGGTATGCCTAATTCATCAAATAAGAGGAAGATGGACTTTTATGCATGTTCACATGTTGAGGATCATAAAGAAAGGAAGATTGAGATTTCTAAAGAAGGGAAGAAGAAACTTGAGGAATACCTCAAATGGAGGGACCGATGTTATCTATGTGGAGAAAAGGGTCATAGAGTGGCAGACTGTTATGGAGTTCAATGTCTTATTTGTGGAGAACATGGGCATTACCCAACTCAATGCCCTGACCTAAAAAGTTACTTCTAAATCAAGGAAGGACTTATTCTAGGACAATCATTGAAGAGGATGGATTGATGTTTTTATGTATTGGTATTCATGAATAATGTTGTTCAGGTACTTTTATGGTGTATTAGAATATTTCTGTATTAGTCTACTGTGGTTTTCAAAAATTTTATGGTACCGGTAACCATGAAAAGTGATTCAAATATTTTTGGAAAGCATATGATATGCGCATAATGAAGGGATAAGAAGATAATGATATGTTTTATTGTATTCATGATCTCATGATTGATATATGGACTAAGTGATATCATAGTTTGAGTATATAGAATTTTGAGGATTTTGGTATGTGGAAAGAGTTAACTTTTGATAGCACTCATGTTTTCACTAAGATTCAATGGGTATTCATTTTTTTCAAGAGAATGCATGATTAAGGCCTTCAAATGTGTGTAATGTGACCAACAAGACATATCTCATGATATATGGGGATCAACGATGGTATTAACATGCTAGTTGTATGAACTCATTGGTAATCGTTTTCACTATAATATGAGATTGGACAACAGTATTTTGGATAAGCCTAAAGATTGGAATGGATTATGTTGGAAATAAGTTAGTATTATTTAAGGATATAAGTTTGATCGATATTATTTATGGGATGTTATAGTAATGTAGTTTTAGAAAAAGGACAACCTGCAGGACGGGCGACAGCCCATCAGACAAGGCTGTAGGAATCGAACCCAAAACCGAAGTGCGACTGTCCTTTATCACTTACCACTGGCCTATAGGAAGTCCCTGGTGAGTAGAAACTAGTTTTATTTTATTAAGCGGTATGATATATGAAGTATATGTTCATTTTTGGAACCATATACAATTAATCTAACCATAAGATGGACTTATAACATTTGCTAACATTTTGTTTGAAAGAGATGGAATGACCCATCATTCTATCACATGATCTGCTAACACATCACAAATAACAAATTCAAAATCATTTCTTTAAGAGATGAAGTGGAAATTGATCAATTCACGAACAACAGTGAAATTGTACCAAAATCATGTAAGTATTTCTTTTAATTCATCAACATTCGGGAAATGATCTTGAAAACCAAAAATGTTGTCCTAGTTCCCTTATATCTGATTAATCAAATGGTACCATAGATCATAAAAAATATATATCCTTTCTGATTGTTGGATTTTTCATAGCCATGTTCTCTACCACTCTCCATCAGAAACTGATGTTTAGATTTTTCTTCAATATCCATATTTTCACATATGTTCTCCTACATGGAAACCCAATGATGAGTTAATTTCGGTAACCGTTACATTTCATACATTAGTTTTTAAAGCCATTTTTTGATATTCCTTTTTATGATGTGGATTTATATTAAACAAACTTTTGATTAGAAAACCATTTATAACCCCGACGAATTTCGAGGGCAAAATTCATTTTAAGGGGGGTAGAATGTAATAACCTGAGATTTTATAAGATATATTCGTTTTAATTTCTTTCATATCTTCTCTTGTGCACTACACCAAGATCATCTTGCGCTATACGTAACACCGTATTAGCTTGTAGTGTATGCAACACTATTCTTAGATTGTGTTACACACAATTTCAATTTCGTTTGATAATAGTCATTCTACGCAACATAGAGTATATATATATATATTCAACGTATAAATTAAAAAAATGGTTTAATTATATTATAACGAAACAACAAAGGAGTCTTGCACTATAAGCAACCCTAACTTGGCTTGCATTACACGTAATCACAACCTTCTTCGATAGCGTGTGTTGTACGCAAAACCGGGTTTTACTAAACAAAGATATGTTATTATAATCTTATTATTAACTAGCCGTTATGAATAGTATTAACTATATTTTAAATTTAATAACATTATTATTCATCTTACACATTTTCAAGAACATGGTATAAGAACAAAATAAATTTTTCGGGTAAAATAAGTATTTTAAAAAAAATGCAGTTTTCCCACCTTTTGATGGCGCACCCACTTTAAATCTAGTTTTTGACATGTTTATAAGTTCAATATTACAAAATAAAATTATTATTTTGATTCATGATATTAAATTTTACCTTGGATAAATTTTTCATATTATTCTGATAACTTTCATATTTTAATAAATAGTAAAAACAAGCTATATTTTAATTAAAAACAACTTTTTTCATCGTAATAAATTATTTGGATAAATTATAATACTGAATTGTTTTAAATTATAAATAGAATATATTTTTACCATTTAATATAATGTGTTTCATTAGCGTTTATTTTACCATGAATTCGTAGATTAAATCAATTCAATCTTTTGCAATGTTTTAAAGAAAAACACGTTTTCTTTCGACAACGGGATTAATTTTAACTTAATTTCTGCAAATTTTGTGTATTTAATTTGGAAAAATGTATTCCATATTTTGTATCAGTGGTTAAAAATTATGTTAATAAGCTACTTTTTATTTCTGGGAATTATGAAGAGTAACTACGCTAAATTTTATTTACCATAGTTAAAGGTAAATCGGGTAATTAAGGGTAAATATAATATTATAAAATTACCCTCACAAATGAGAAAATTCTATTGGATGGATAAAATTAGACCAATATCACCTAAGGGTCGGATTAGATTCATTTTATGGACTTTTGACCATGAAAATAATTTAATTATTATTAAAACCAAAGAAAGTGACAACATGTCACTCTCTTAAATATTATAAGTATAATAATTTTAATTTAGTGATAAACATCATAAATCTTAGAAATTGAATTGTCTCGAGAAATATAATTAAATTATCTACATCAAGATAATTTATTTATAATTTTTAGGGATTAAATAACTGTCATTAATGGTGATACATTAATGATGCGGAAAGTATTTATTAAGTGAAAAATCAGTAATATAGTTTTTATTGAAATAATAATACCCATTAAAAGGACCAAAAACCTGACCATAACTTATTGGTAGTGTATATATACACCTTAGTCATCCAATGAACTAATATATAACTGTTTGGAGTCTTATAAAAGCAATTATGACACTTATATTATTTTAGTTTAAATGATTCCAAAGTTGTCACCTTCATAATTTAATAAATATAACAATTTAAATATTGTAATTTTAAGATGATAAATTCGAGTAAAAGTTTTATTGTGAAAGATAATAGATTTATATTTATTATAGGATTTTATTTTTAATTTTTATGCAACAAATATGTATATTAAATAATTATAAACAAATGTTGTAGTAATTATTTTATTAAGAGATAAACCAAATAAATGGTTTTAAAAATAAAAAAATGAATATTATATGACTATTTAATGTTATCCAATAATTTAAAAGATACATACGACCTTTTATTAATCTATTAAAGCTTTTATTTCGAACATATCATCTGTATATATTTTATTTAATTTCAAATAAATGAATAGTGTCAAAATTGACACTATTGTTATTTTATAAAAATAACATATTATAAAGTTGTTTAAAAATCACAAAAATATTTAAAAATTATAAATTTAAATTTATATGGTCTATAATATTATAAAGTAACCAATTATGGAAAATTCACAACAAATAAGTAAAAATCTGTTATAATTTAAAATTTAGAATTTTATTACCACAAATAAACATAAATAGATTAAATAAGGATAAATCCAAATGATAAGGTTTAAAATAAGATCCAAACATGTCTAAATTTGATTGTATGATTAGATTACAACCAAATATCATATAATATTCGAATATGAGTTATTTTTGAATGTTTTAATGTGAGGTTAGATTTATTATAAATTAATATTTTTAAGAATTCCAAAGGTGCCCCTCTCCTCCCTTATAAAAGGGAACCTCCTCCCTCTCCTCCTCACACCACTTTGAGCTTTCAAGCTCGGCTAAACCCTGCCAAATTCTCTTCTCCAATTCCATAGAAACATACTAGAGGTCCTGGTCTTATTCAAAGACCAATTTTAGTTCCATAAGAGGAGGACTCAAAGAGGCGCTACAAAGAAGAGGTAATGTCCATTACCGATTCGTTCAACTTTATTTCTTATTCCACTTCTTCTTAATAGGTTGTTTAATTGTGAAGTAATAACATCAGTATCACTAATATAATGATATGTTATTATATGTATGAAACAACCCTATTTAACCATCTATCCATCCTACGGAAAACGAAATAACCACGCGTGCGTACGTACGTAATACCGTCTCCACGCCGTGGTGTAATCTATTATCCACCACCACCTTACTTGGATGGGTATAATGGTGTACATGATAACTATATATGATTATTGTAAAGTGATATTGATTCTGAAATAGTATACATACACTCCAATACAATTCCACGATCATGAGAACTATATCATCGCTCGTGCGTACGTACGGACTACTGTCATCACGACGTGATGAGATTCATTCTCCGCGTTAACCATTAATTAATGATTATAAAGTATATATAATAAGTAATCATGAAATATATGACATAATAATGATAATGGATTTTTGTGTATATATATCTATGTCATCTACTTCATTCTATTAAACTCAATAAGGAAACGAATTCAGTGTTCATGCGTACGTACAGCCTACCGTCTCCATGAACGGTGTATTTCCTTCCATTTACTAATTTATTATATAAATGTATATTCTGAATATATATTATATATAAATCATGTTTTATATTCTATAATTAAGTAATAATGATCTAATTAATCATATTAATAATTACAAGTCAAAACACGGACGACAAATGAAACGATTTTACCCAAAACGCTCTTTAAAATGGACTTTACAAAAGAACGGGTAATATAAAGTCATAAGTGAACCATATATGATATCATAACAATGGGTATGATTCTGGAATAAGTCAATGACATTATTTAAATCATTATAATGGTGGTTCGGACACTTATTAAGCAAATCGGACCTAAGGTATTGGATAATTTTTCAAATCTCATTTTTATCCGAGATTTCTTATTCGTAAGTATTTACTGGGGTTATTGTTATCATCCATGTCCATGTTTTATAAATGTGTTTTCATGTATTTTTAAAGTCCTTTTTACCCATTTTTTATTACTTTTACTACATGGTGTGTAAGGAATCTTTCTTTTGTTTACGTTACGAGGTACTTTTTTGACTTTTCCAAAAAATGTACGAGAAAAATGTTTTTATAACTTATAGGGCATGAATGGATTTTTAAAACATTATTTCCAAGAAGCTTCCTTTACAAGTTTTAATGTTTATTTTTAATCAACTTATTTTATTTTAAAATTGTATGACATGTTAATAAAGGAAAATGTTTTTGAAGTAGAAATGATATTTTCCTCATTAATGGAGTTCATGTGTTTTATCAAAATTATTTTCCATATAAGATAATAAAGGGTTCTGTTTCTATCCCTATTGTTACATTGATTTGATTATGTTGTGATGGAATTATTTTTATTAATTCCTCTATCTTATATGAATTGTTTTATGATTTCATGATTTTTAAGAATCCCATTTTTATTAAATGGGTTATGCTATGATGTATGGTCTATGATTTTGTGGCACAATAAGAATGGTATCATTATGAGATGGGTGGGAACTATATCTCCCTCCAATGCATAGGGTAAAGATTTTATATCTCATGAGATAGACATGGCTGGAACGGAAGGTAAAACCTGTTCAGTGAAACAAGACTGAAACGAGGAGTGAACTCGGTTCAGAAAAGGACTATATCCACTAAGATAGTCTTGGCAATGAGTCTTGACTAATATGAAATGATTCTCTATGATTATGTGTGTATGCCAAAAAGTTTCATGTTTTAAGTTATGATTATTTTGATTACATTTCACTACTATTATGTATCCCATGTTATGATATTATGATCTCTTTTTCAGGTTAAGATTTCCAAAATGTTATGTTCTTATGAATATGATGTGATTGATATTTCTTTTGTTTACCCTTACTGAGCATTTGAGCTCACCCTTTTATGTTTTCTTTTCCACAGGATATAAAAAGGTTTTAGATTTAAAAAAAGAAGATCTTTATGGGAGATGTTGAAGATCCTTCACCACGATTAGATGATTATATTCTGAGTTTCCAAATACACTAAACCATTACTGTCCTTGTGTGTGTGTATTTTTTATGTGCTAAGTATTCCACAAAAGTAATGTAATGTCCATGTACGTTATGCTTCGGGTCTCTATAGTTGGTATCAGAGGAAAGGTTTAGTCAACCTTTGGAAACTAGGATGCGAGAAATTTATTGAGAACCCAAGAGATATTTATAAGGTATGTCTAGGGATGTTCCTAAGGATAAGTATATGTATAGGATATAGTCCTAGAACTAAGATAACGATCTTAGATTTTAACCTAAGATGTTAGATATTGAGGGTGCTCCCCCATTACTATGTTGTTTTCCCTAGCATGATTTTTTTCCTCTCACAGAATTCTTTTTCTATTTTAGTAAATGGAGGGAACCAGAAGGAATTCAGTTAACATTGAATCCAATGGAAAAATTGGTGACTATGAGCAAAAAAATTGTGTAATGCCTAGAGAGAAAGATATTGTAATTATGCCAAAGAAGTCATCGCGATACATGATTGACAAGGTGAAATTTAGTGGTATCCCTTATTCATCAAATAAGAGGAAGATAGACTTTTATGCATGTTCGCATGTTGAGGATCATAAAGAAAAGAATATTGAGATTTCTAAAGAAGCGAAGAAGAACCTTTAGGAATACCTAAAATGGAGGGACCGATGTTATCTGTGTGGATAAAATGGTCATAGAGTGACAGACTGTTATGGAGTTCAATGTCTTATTTGTGGAGAACATGGGCATTACCCAACGCAATGCCCTGACCTAAAAAAGTTACTTCTAAATCAAGGAAGGACTTATTCCAGGACAATCATTGAAGAGGATGGATTGATGATTTTATGTTTTGGTATTCAAGAATAATGTTGTTCAGGTAATTTTATGGTGTATTAGAATATCTTTGTATTAGTCTATTGTGGTTTTCAATAATTTTATTGTATCGGTAACCATGAAAAGTGATTCAAATATTTTGGAAAGCAGATGATATGCGCATAATGAAGGGATAAGAAAAATAATGAGCTGTTTGATTGTATTCATGAGCTCATAATTGATATAAGGACTAAGTGATATCATGGTTTGAGTATATAGAATTTTGAGGATTTTGGCTTGTGGAAAGAGTTAACTTCTGACAGCACTCATGTTTTCACTATGATTCAATGGGTATTCATTTTTTTTCAATAGAATACATGATTAAGGCCTTCGAATGTTTGGAATGTAACCAACAATAAATATCTCATGATATATTGGGATCAACGATGGTATTAACATGGTAGTTGTATGAACTCTTTGGTAATCGTTTTCACTATAATATGAGATTGGACAACAGTATTTTGGATAAGCCTAAATAATTGAATGGATTATGTTGGACATAAGTTAGTATTATTTATGGATAGAAGTTTCTTCGATATTATTTATGGGATGTTATAGTAATGTAGTTTTAGAAAAAGGACAACCTGCAGGACGGTCGACAACCCATCGCGTCAGACAAGGCTGTAGGAATCAAACCCACAACTGAAGTGCGACTGGCCTTTATCATCTACCACTGGCCTACAGGAAGTCACTGGTTTGTAGAAACTAGTTTTATTTTTTTATGCGGTATGATATATGAGGTATAAGTTCATTTTTGGAACCATATACGATTAATCTAACCATAAGATGGACTTATAACTTTTGCTAACCTTTTTTTGAAAGAGATGGAATGACCCATAATTCTATCACATGATCTACTAACACATCACGATTAACAAATTCAACTTCATTTCTTTAAGGGATGATGTGGAAATTGTTCAATTCACAAACAACAGTGAGATTGTACCAAAATCATGTATGTATTTCTTTTAATTCATCAACTTTCGGGAAATGATCTTGAAAACAAAAAATGTTGTCCTAGTTCCCTTATATCCGATGAATCAGATGGTACCATAGATCATCACAAATCTATATCTTTGTGATTATTGGATTTTTCATATCCATGTTCTCTACCACTCTCCATCAGAACCTGATGGTTAGATTTTCCTTCCATATCCATATTTTCACCTATGTTCTCCTATGTGGAAACGTACTGATGAGTTAATTTGGGTAACCGTTACGTTTCATACTTTAGTTTTTAAAGCCACGTTTTTGTATTCATTTTTACGATGTGTGTTTCTATTAAACAAACTTTCGAGTAGAAAACCATTTATAACTGTGATGAATTTCGTGGGCGAAATTCATTTTAAGGGGGGTAAAATGTAATAACCAGAGATTTTATAAGATATATTCGTTTTAATTTCTTTCATATCTTCTTTTGTGCACCACACTAAGATCATATTGCGCTATACGAAACACCATATTAGCTTGCAGTATATGCAACACTATTCTTAGATTGTGTTACACACAATTTCAAGTTCGTTTGATAATAGTCATTCTACGCAACATCGAGTATATATATATATATATTCAATGTATAAATGAAAAAATGGTTTTATTTTGTTATAATGAAACAACAAAGGAGTCCTTCACTATATGCAACCCTGACTTGGCTTGCATTACATGCAATCACGACCTTCTTCGATAGCGTGTGTTGTACGCAATACCGGGTTTTACTAATCATCGATATGTTATTATAATATTATTATGAACTAGCCGTTATGAATAGTATTAACTATATTTTGAATTTTATAACATTATTATTCATCTTACACATTTTTTAGAACATGGTATAAGAACAAAATAAATTTTCCAGGTAAAATAAGTATTTTTCAAAAAATGCAGTTTTGCCGCCTTTTGATGGCACACCCACTTTAAATCTTGACTCTGACATGTTTATAAGTTCAATATTAAAAAATAAATTTATTCTTTTTGAATCAGGAATAAAATTTTACCTTGGATAAATTTTTCATATTATTCTGATAACTTTCATATTTTAATGAATAGTAAAAACACGCTATATTTAAATTAAAAACATCTTTTTTCATTGTAATAAATTATGTGGTTAAATTATAATACTGAATGGTTTGAAAGTATAAATAGAATATATTTTTACCATTTAATATAATTTATGTCATTATCATTGATTTTACCATGAATTCGTAGGTTAAATCAATTCAATCTTTTGCAATGTTTTAAAGAAAAACCTATTTTCTTTCGACAACGAGAATAATTTTAATTTAATTTCTGCAACTTCTGTGTATTGAATTTGGAAAAATGGATTCCATATTTGGAATCAGTGGTTCCAAATTATGTTAATAAGCTACTTTTTATTTTTGGAAATTATGAATAGTAACTACGGTAAATTTTATTTACCATAGTTAAAGGTAAATCGGGTAATTAAGGGTAAATATAATATTATAAAATTACTCTAACACATGCCAAAATTCTATTGTATGGCTAAACGTAGACCCATTTCACTTAAGGGTAGGATTAGATTCATTTTATGGACTTTTGACCATGAAAATAATATAATTATTATTAAAACCAAAGAAAGTGACAACATGTCACTCTCTTAAATCTTATAAGTATAATTATTATAATTTAGTGATAAACATCATAAATCTTAGAAATTGAATAGTCTCCGGAAAGCTAATAAAATTATCTACATCATGACAATTTATTTAGAATTTTTAGGGATTAAATAATTAGCATTAATGGTGATACATTAATGATGAATAAATTATTTATTAAGTGAAAAATCAGTAATATAGTTTTTATTGAAATAATAATACCCAATAAAGGCCCAAAAACCTGATAAAAACTTATTGGTAGTGTATATATACACTTTAATCATCCAATGAACTAATATATAACCGTTTGGTGTTTTATAAAAGTTATTATGACACTTATAATATTTTATTTTAAATGATGCCAAAGTTTTCACCTTCATAATTTAATAAATATAACAATTTAAATATTATGATTTTAAGATGATAAATTCGAGTAAAAGTTTTATTGTGAAAGGTAATAGATTGATATTCATTATAGGATTTTATTTTTAATTTTTATGCAATAGATAAGTATATTAAATAATTATACAAAAATGATGTAGTAATGATTTTATTAAGAGATAAACCAAATAAATGGTTTTGAAAATAATAAAATAAATATTATATGAACTATTTAATGTGATCCACTAATTTTATAGATCAATAGGGAATTTTTTGAATCTATTAAGGCTTTTAGTTCGAACATATCTTCTTTATATATTTTATTTAAATTCAAATAAATGACTAGTTTCAAAATTGACACTATTGTTATTTTATAAAAATAACATATTATAAAATTGTTTAAAAATCAAAAAAATATTTAAAAATTATAAATATAAATTTATATGGTCTATAATATTATAAAGTAACCAGTTATGGAGAATTAAAAACAAATAAGTAATTATTTTTTATAATTTAAAATTAAGAAATTTATTACCACAAATAAACTTAAATAGATTAAATAAGGATAAATCCAAATGATAAGGATTAAAATAAGATCAAAACGTGTCTAAATTTGATTGTTTGATGATATTACAACCCTATCTAATCTAATTTTATAATATGAGTCATTTGTGGTGGTTTTTATGTGGGGTTAGATTTATTATAAATTAATATTTTTGATAATTCCAAAGGTGCCCCTCTCCTCCCTAATAAAAGGGCACCTCCTCCCTCTCCTCCTCACACCACATTGAGCTTTCATGCTCAGACAAACCCTGAAAAATTATCCTATACACTTCCATAGAAACATCCTCGAGGTACTTGTATTATTATAAGACCAATTTTAGTTCCATAATAATAGGACTCAAATAGGCACTTCAAAGAAGAGGTAATGTCCGTTACCGATTCTTTCAACTTTATTTATTCATCCACTTATTCTTAATAAGTTGTTTCATTATGAAGTAATAACATCAGTGTCACTAATATACTGATATGTTATTATATGTATGAAACAACCCTATTTCACAATCTATCCATCATACGGAAAACGAAATCACCGCGCGTGCGTACGTACGGAATATCGTCTCCACGCCGTGGTGTAATCTATTTTCCACCACCACCTTACTTGGATGGGTATAATGGTGTAAATAATAACTATATATGATTATTGTAAATTGATATTGATTCTGAAATAGTATACATACACTCCAATACAATTCCACGATCATGAGAACGATATCATCGCTCGTGCGTACGTACGCACTACCGTCTGCACGACGCGATGAGATTCATTCTCCACGTTAACCATTCATGAATGATTATAAAGTATATTTAATAAGTAATAATGATATATATGACATAATAATGATAATGGATTTATGTGTATATATATTTATGTCATCTACTTAATTCTATCCAACTCAATAAAGAAACAAAAACAGCGTTCATGCATACGTACGACCTACCGTCTCCATGAACGGTGTATTTCATTACATTTACTAATTTATTATTATATATATATATATATTCTGAATATATATTATATATAAATCATGTTTTATATTCTGGAATTAAGTAATCATGATCTACGTAATCATATGAATAATTACAAGTCAAAACACGGACGACAAATGAAACAATTTTACCCAAAACGCTCTTTAACATGGAATTAACAAAAAAAACGGGTAATATAAATTCATAAGTGAACCATATATGATATCATAACAATGAGTATGATTCCTGAATAATTCAATGACATTATTTAAATCATTATACAGGAGGTTCGGACACTTACGAAGCAAATCGGACCTAAGGTAAAGGATAACTTTTCAAATCTCATTTTTATCCGAGATTTCTTATTCATAAGTATTTACTGGGGTTATTTCTATCATCCATGTCCATGTTTTATAAATGTATTTTCATGTATGTTTAAAGTCCTTTTTACCCATTTTTTTACTTTAAATACATGGTATGTAAGGAATCTTTCTTTTGTTTAGGTTACGAGGTACTTTTTTGACTTTTCCGACAAATGTACGAGAAGAATGTTTTTTTTTAAATTATACGGCATGAATGGATTTTTAAAAAATTATTTCCAAGAAGCTTCCTTTACAAGTTTTCAAGTTTTATTTTTAATCAACTTTTTTTAGTTTAAAATTGTATGACATGTGAAGTAAGGAAAAATTTTTTGAATTATAAAGGATATTTTCCTCATGAATGGAGTTCAAGTCTTTTATAAAAATTATTTTCCATCTAAGATAATAAAGGGTTCTTTTTCTATCCCTATTATTACATTGATTTCATTATGTTGTGATGGAATTTTTTTTTATGAATTCCTTTATCTTATATTAATTGTTTTATGATTTCATGATGTTTAAGAATCCCATTTTTATTACATGGGTTATGCTATGATGTATGGTTTATGATTTTGTCGCACACATAAGAATGGTATCATTATGAGATGGGTGTGACCAATATCTCCCTCCAATGCATAGGGTAAATATTTTATATCTCATTAGATAGACATGGCTGGAACGGCAGGTTAAACCGGTTCGGTGAAACATGACTGAAACGAGGAGTGAACTCGGTTCAGAAATGGAATTTGTCCACTAAGATAGTCTTGGCAATGAGTCTTGACTAATAAGAAATGATTCTCTATGATTATGTGTGTATGACACAAAGTCTCATGTTTTAAGTTATGATTATTGGGATTACATTTCACTACTATGATTTATCCCATGTTGTGATATTATGATCTCTTTTACAGGTTAAGATTTCCAAAATGTTATGTTATTATGAATATGATGTGATTGATATTTCTTTTTTTACCCTTACTAAGCATTTGAGCTCACCCTTTTATGTTTTTTTCCCTAGGATATAAGGAATGTTTTAGGTCAAAAGAAAAGAAGATATTTATGGGAGATGTTGAAGATCATTCACCATGATTAGAAGATTATATTCCGAGTTTCCAAAGACACTAAACCATTACGGTCCTTGTGTGTCTGATTTTTTATGTCCTAAGTATTACTCAAAAGTAATGTAATGTCCATGTACGTTATGCTTCGGGTATCTACAGTTGGTATCAGAGAGAAAGGTTTAGTCAACCTTTGGAAACTAGGATACGAGAACTTTAGTGAGATCCCTAGAGATATTTCTAAGGTATGTCTAGGGATGTCCCTAAGGATAAGTATACGTATAGGATATAGTCCTAGAACTACAATAACGATATTAGATTTTAACCTAAGATGTTAGATATTGAGGGTGCTCCCCCATTACTATGTTGTTTTCCCTAGCATGATTTTTTCCTCTCACAGAATTCTTTTTGTGTTTTAGTAAATGGAGGGAACCAGAAGAAATTCAATTAAAAATGAATCCAATGGACAAATTGGTGACCATGAGCAAAAAAATTGTGTAATGCCAAGGGAGAAAGATATTGTGATTATGCTGAATCAGTCATTGCGATACATGATTGACAAGGTGAAATTTAGTTTTATGCCTAATTCATCAAATAAGAGGAATATAGACTTTTATGCATGTTCGCATGTTGAGGATCATAAAGAAAGGAATATTAAGATTTCTAAAGAAGGGAAGAATAACCTTTTGGAATACCTAAAATGAAGGGATCGATGTTATCGGTGTGGAGAAAAGGGTCATAGAGTGATAGACTGTTATGGAGTTCAATGTCTTATTTGTGGAGAACATGGGTATTACCCAACTCAATGCCCTGACCTAAAAAGTTACTTCTAAATCAAGGAAGGACTTATTCCAGGAAAATCATTGAAGAGGATGGATTGATGTTTTTAAGTATTGGTATTCAAGAATAATGTTGTTCAGGTACTTTTATGTTGTATTAGAATATTTTTGTATTAGTCTATTGTGGTTTTTTATAATTTTATGGTATCGGTAACCATGAAAAGTGATTCAAATATTTTGGAAAGTAGATGATATGAACATAATGAAGGGATAAGAAGATAATGAGATGTTTGGTTGTATTCATGAGATCATTATTGATATAAGGACTAAGTAATATCATGGTTTGAGTATATAGAATTTGGAGGATTTTGGTATGTGGAAAGAGTTAACTTTTGACAGCACTAATGTTTTCACTATGATTCAATGGGTATTCATTTTTTTTCAAATGAATACATGATTAAGGCCTTTGAATGTTTGTAATGTTACCAACAAGACATGTCTCATGATATATGGGGATCAACGATGCTATTAACATGCTAGTTGTATGAACTCTTTGGTAATCGTGTTCACTATAATATTAGATTGGACATCAGTATTTTGGATAAGCCTAATGATTGGAATGGATTATGTTGGACATAAGTTAGTATTATTTAAGGATAGAAGTTTCTTTGATTATATTTATGGGATGTTATAGTATTGTAGTTTTAGAAAAAGAACAACCTGCAGGGCGGTAAACAACCCATCGCGTCAGACAAAGCTGTAGGAATCGAACCCACAACCGAATTGTGACTGGCCTTTATCACTGACCACTGGCCTACAGGATGTCCCTGGTTAGTAGAAACTAGTTTTATTCTATTAAGTGGTATGATATATGAAGTATAAGTTCATTTTTGGAACCATATACAATTAATCTAACCATAAGATAGACTTATAACTTTTGATAACCATTTGTTTGAAAGATATGGAATGACCCATCATTCTATCACATGATCTTCTAACACATCACGAATAACAAATTCAACTTAATTTCTTTAAGGGATGAAGTGGAAATTGTTCAATTTACGAACAACAGTGAGATTGTACCAAAATCATGTAAGTATTTCTTTTAATTCATTAACTTTAGGGAAATGATCTTGAAAACCAAAAATGTTGTCCTAGTTCCCTTATATCCGATTAATCAAATGGTACCATAGATCATCGCAAATCTATATCTTTGTGATTGTTGGATTTTTCATAGCCATGTTCTCTACCACTCTCCATCAGAACCTGATGGTTAGATTTTTCTTTCATGTCCTTATTTTCAACTATGTTCTCCTATGTGGAAACCTAGTGATGAGTTAATTTGGGTAACCGTTACATTTCATTCTTTAGTTTTTAAAGCCATGTTTTGGTATTCTTTTTTACGATTTGTGTTTCTATTAAACAAACTTTCGAGTAGAAAACCATTTATAACCCTGACGAATTTCGTGGGCGAAATTCATTTTAAGGGGGGTAGAATGTAATAACCCGAGATTTTATAAGATATATTCATTTTAATTTCTTTCATATATTCTTCTGTGCGCTACACTAAGATCATATTGCGTTATACACAACACCGTATTAGCATGCATTATATGAAACACTATTCTTAGATTGTGTTACACACAATTTCAAGTTCGTTTGATAATAGTAATTCTACGCAACATCGAGTATATATATATATATATTCAATGTAAAAATGAAAAAATGGTTTAATTATGTTATAAAGAAACAACAAAAGAGTCTTTCATTATACACACCCCTGACTTGGCTTGCATTACACGCAATCGTGACCTTCTTCGACAGCGTGTGTTGTACGCAATACCGAGTTTTACTAAACAACGATATATTATTATAATATTATGATCAACTAGACGTTATGAATATTATTAACTATATTTTGAATTTTATAACATTATTATTCATCTTACACATTTTATAGAACATGGTATAAGAACAAAATAAATTTTTCGGGTAAAATAAGTATTTTTAAAAAAATGCAGTTTTGCCGCCTTTTGATGGCGCACACACTTTAAATCTAGATTTTGACAGGTTTATAATTTCAATATTACAAAATAAATTTATTATTTTTGAATAAGGATATAAAATTTTACATTTGATAAATTTTTCATATTATTCTGATAACTTTCATATTTTAATGAATAGTAAAAACACGCTATATTTAAATTAAAAATAAATTTTTTCATCGTAATAACTTATGTGGTTAAATTATAATACTGAATGGTTTTAAAGTATAAATAGAATATATTTTTACCATTTAATATAATTTATGTCATTATCATTGATTTTACAATGAATTCATAGGTTAAATCAATTCAATCTTTTGCAATGTTTTAAAGAAAAACCAATATTCTTTTGACAACAGAATTAATTTTAATTTAATTTATGCAACTTCTGTGTCTTGAATTTGGAAAAATGGATTCCATATTTGGAATAAGTGGGTTCAAATTATGTTAATAAGCTACTTTTTATTTTTTGGAATTAGGAATAGTAACTACGGTAAATTTTATTTACCATAGTTAAAGGAAAATCGGGTAATTAAGGGTAAATATAATATTATAAAATTACCCTAACACATGCCAAAATTCTATTGTATGACTAAAAGTAGACCCATATCACCTAAGGGTCGGATTAGATTCATTTTATGGACTTTTGACCATGAAAATAATTTAATTATTATTAAAACCAAAGAAAGTGACAACATGTCACTATCTTAAATCTTATAAGTATAATAATTATAATTTAGTGATAAACATCATAAATCTTATAAATTGAATAGTCTCCAGAAATATAATAAAATTATCAACATCATTATAATTTATTTAAAATTTTTAGGGATTTAATAATTGTCATTAATGGTGATACATTAATGTTGCAGAAATTATTTATTAATTGATAAATCAGTAATATAGTTTTTATTGAAATAATAATACCCATTAAAAGGCCCAAAAACTGGACAAAAACTTATTAGTAGTGTATATCTACATCTTAATAATCCAATTAACTAATATATAACCGTTTCGAGTCTTATAAATGTGATTATGACGCTTAAAATATTTTCTTTTAAATGATGCCAAAGTTGTCATCTTCATAATTTAATAAATATAACAATTTAACTATTGTAGTTTTAAGATGATAAATTCGAGTAAAAGTTTTATTGTGAAAGGTAATAGATTTATCTTCATTATAGGATTTTATTTTTAATTTTTATGCTACAGATAAGTATATTAAATAATTATACAAAAATGTTGTACTATTTATTTTATTAAGAGATAAACCAAATAAATGGTTTTAAAAATATTAAAATAAATATTATATGAACTATATAATGTGATCCACTAATTTTATAGATACATATGACCTTTTATGAATCTATTAAAGCTTTTAGTTCGAACATATCTTTATTATATATTTTATTTAAATTCAAATAAATGGATAGTGTCAAAATTGCCACTATTTTTATTTTATAAAAATAACATATTATAAAATTGTTCAAAAATCACAAAAATATTTACAAATTATAAATTTAAATTTATATGGTCTATAATATTGTAAATAAACCATGTATAGAAAATTCAGATCAAATAAGTAAGTAATTGTTATAATTTAATATTTAGAATTTTATTACCACAAATAAACTTAAATAGATTAAATAAGGATAAATCGAAATGATAACGTTTAAACTAAGCTCCAAACATGTGTAAATTTGATTGGTTGATTAGATTACAACCCTATATCATCTAATATTCGAATATGAGTCATGTTTGGTGGTTTTAATGTGGGTTTAGATTTATTATAAATTAATATTTTTAAGAATTCCAAAGGTGCCCCTCTCCTCCCTTATAAAAGGGAAACTCCTCCCTCTCCTCCTGACACCACTTTGAGCTTTCAAGCTCGGACAACCCCCTGAAAAATTCTATTTTCCACTTACATAGAAACATCCTAGTGTTCCTGGTCTTATTCAAAGACCAATTTTAGTTCTATAAGAGGTGGACTCAAAGAGACGCTTCAAAGAAGATGTAATGTCCGTTACTGATTCTTTCAACTTTATTTCTTCTTCCAATTCTTCTTAATAGGTTTTTTCATTATGAAGTAATAACATCATTTTCAATAATATACTATTATTTTATTATAAGTATTAAACAACCCTATTTCACCATCTATCCATCCTACGGAAAACAAAATCACCGCGCGTGCGTACGTACGAAATATCGTCTCCACGCCATGGTGTAATCTATTTTCCACAACCACCTTACTTGGATGGGTATAATGGTGTAAATAATAACTATATATTATTATTTTAAAGTGATATTGATTCTGAAATAGTATACATACACTCCAATACAATTCCACGATCATGAAAACGATATCATCGCTCGTGCGTACGTACGGACTACCGTCTCCACGACGCGATGAGATTCATTCTCCACGTTAACCATTCATGAATGATTATAAAGTATATATAATAAGTAATCATGAAATATATGACATAATAATGATACTGGATTTATGTATATATATATTTATGTCATGTATTTAATTCTATTCAACTCCATAAGGAAACGAAAATAGCGTTCATGCGTACGTACTGCCTACCGTCTCCATGAACGGTGTATTTATTTCCATTTACTAATTTATTATAAAAATTTATGTATTGAATATATATTATATAAAATAATGTTTTATATTCTGTAATTATGTAATCAAGATCTATGTAATCATATGAATAATTACAAGTCAAAACACGGACGACAAATGAAACGATTTTACCCAAAACGCTCTTTAACATGGAATTTACAAAAAAACGGGTAATATAAAGTCATAAGTGAACCATATATGATATCATAACAATGAGTATGATTCTGGAATAAGTTAATGACATTATTTAAGTCATTATACAAGAGGTTCGGACACATACGAAGAAAATCGGACCTAAGTAAGGGATAATTTTTCAAAACTCATTTTTATCCGAGATTTCTTATTCGTAAGTATTTACTGGGGTTATTGGTATCATCCATATCCATGTTTTATAAATGTGTTTTCATGTATGTTTAAAGTCCTTTTTACAACCTTTTTTTTACTTTTACTATATTTTTTGTAAGGAATCTTTCTTTTGTTTACGTTACGAGGTACTTTTTTGACATTTCCGACAAATGTACGAGAAGAATGTTTTTTTAACTTATACGGCATGAATGGATTTTTAAAACATTATTTCCAAGAAGCTTACTTTACAAGTTTTTATGTTTATTTTTAATCAACTTATTTTAGATTAAAATTGTATGACATGTTAAGAAAGGAAAATGTTTTTGAAGTAGAAAGGTTATTTTCCTCAAGAATGGAGTTCAAGTGTTTTATCATAATTATTTTCCATCTAAGATAATAAAGGGTTATGTTTCTATACCTATTATTACATTGATTTGATTATGTTGTGATGGAATTATTTTTATGAATTCCTTTTTCTTATATGAATTGTTTTTTGATTTCATGATGTTTAAGAATCCCATTTTTATTACATGGGTTATCCTATGATGTATGGTTTATTATTTTGTGGCACATATAAGAATGGTATCATTATGAGATCAGTGGGACATATATCTCCCTCCAATGCATAGGGTAATGATTTTATATCTCATGAGATAGACATGGCTGGAACGGCAGGTTAAACCTGTTCAGTGAAATAGGACTGAAACGAGGAGTTAACTCGGTTCAGAAATGGACTTTTTCCACTAAGATAGTCTTGGAAATGAGTCTTGATTAATAGGAAATGATTCTCTATGATTATGTGTGTATGACACAAAGTTTCATGTTTTAAGTTATGATTATTGGGATTACATTTCACTACTATGATTTATCCCATGTTATGATATTATGATCTCTTTTGCAGGTTAAGATTTCCAAAATGTTATGTTCTTATGAATATGATGAGATTTATATTCCTTTTGTATACCCTTACTAAACATTTGAGCTCACCCTTTTATGTTTTCTTTTCCCCAGGATATAAAGAAAGGTTTTAGGTCAAAAAATAGAAGATCTTTATGGGAGATGTTGAAGATCTTTCACCACGATTAGAAGATTATATTCCGAGTTTCCAAAGACACTAAACCATTACGGTCCTTGTGTGTGTGTTTTTGTTATGTACTAAGTATTCCGCAAAACTAATGTAATGTCCATGTACGTTATGCTTCGGGTCTCTACAGTTGGTATCAGAGAGAAAGGTTTAGTCATCCTTTGTAAACTAGGATACGAGAACTTTAGTGAGATCCCTAGAGATATTTCTAAGGTATGTCTAGGGATGTCCCTAAGGATATGTATACATATAGGATATAGTCCTAGAACTATGATAAAGATCTTATATTTTATTCTAAGATGTTAGATATTGAGGGTGCTCCCCCATTACTATGTTGTTTTCCCTAGCATGATTTTTTCCTCTCACAGAATTCTTTTTGTGTTTTAGTAAATGGAGGGAACCAGAAGAAATTCATTTAACATTGAATCCAATAGAAAAATTGGTGACTATGAGCGAAAAAATTGTGTAATGCCTAGAGAGAGTGATATTGTGATTATGCCGAATCAGTCATCGCGATACATGATTGACAAGGTGAAATTTAGTGTTATGCCTAATTAATCAAATAAGAGTAAGATAGACATTTATGCATGTTCGCATGTTGAGGATCATAAAGAAAGGAAGATTGAGATTTCTAAAGAAGGGAAGAAGATCCTTGAAGAATACCTCAAATGGAGGGACCGATGTTATCTGTGTGGAGAAAAGGGTCATAGAGTGACAGACTGTTATGGAGTTCAATGTCTTATTTGTGGAGAACATGGGCATTACCCAACTCATTGCTCTGACCTAAAAATTTACTTCTAAATCAAAGAAGGAATTATTCAAGGATAACCATTGAAGAGGTTGGATTGATGTTTTTATGTATTGGTATTAAATAATAATGTTGTTCAGTTACTTTTATGGTGTATTAGAATATTTTTGTATTACTTTATTGTGGTTTTCAATAATTTTATGGTATCGGTAACCATGAAAAGTGATTCAAATATTTTGGAAAGCAGATGATATGCGCATAATGAAGGGATAAGAAGATAATGAGATGTTTGATTGTATTCTGATCTCATGATTGATATAAGGACTAAGTGATATCATGGTTTGAGTATATAGAATTTTAAGGATTTTGGTATGTGGAAAGAGTTAACTTTTTACAGAACTCATGTTTTGACTAATATTCAATGGTTAGTCATTTTATTTCCAGAGAATACATGATTAAGGCCTTCGAATGTTTGGAATGTGACCAACCAGACATATCTCATGATATATGGGGATCAACGATGGTATTAACATGCTAGTTGTATGAATTCATTGGTAATCGTTTTCACTATAATATGAGATTGGATAACAGTATTTTGGATAAGCCTAAAGATTGGAATGGATTATGTTGGACATAAGTTAGTATTATTTAAGGATAGAAGTTTCTTCGATATTATTTATGGGATGATCTAGTAATGTAGTTTTAGAAAAAGGACAACCTGCAGGACGGGCGATAGCCCATCGTGTCAGACATGGCTATATGAATCGAACCCACAACCGAAGTGCAACTGGCCTTTATCACGTACCACTGGCCTACAGGAAGTCCCTGGTTAGTAGAAACTAGTTTTATTTTATTAAGCGGTATGATATATGAAGTTTAAGTTCATTTTTGGAACTATATACGATTAATCTAACTATAAGATGGCTTATAAATTTTACTAACCTTTTGTTTGAATGAGATAGAATGACTCGTCATTCTATAACATGATCTGCTATCACATCACGAATAACAAATTCAACTTCATTTCTTTATGGGATGATGTGGAAATTGTTCAATTCACGAACAACAGTGAGAATGTACCAAAATAATGTAAGTATTTATTTTAATTCATCAACTTTAGGGAAATGCTCTTGAAAACCAAAAATTTTGTCCTAGTTCCCTTATATCCTATGAATCAGATGGTACCATAGATCATCACAAATCTATATCTATGAGATTGTTGGCTTTTTCATAGCCATGTTCTCTACCACTCTCCATCAGAACCTGATGGTTAGATTTTTCTTCCATATCCATATTTTCACCTATGTTCTCCTACGTGGAAACCTAGTGATGAGTTAATTTGGGTAACCATTACATTTCATACATTAGTTTTTAAAGCCATGTTTTGGAATTTCTTTTTACGATGTGGGTTTCTATTAAAAAAACTTTCGAGTAGAAAACCATTTATAACCCCGACGAATTTTGTGGGAGAAATTCATTTTAAGGGGGGTAGAATGTAATAACCCGAGATTTTATAAGATATATTCGTTTTAATTTCTTTCATATCTTCTGTTGTGCGCTGCAGCAAGATCATCTTGCGCTATACGCAACACCGTATTAGCTTGCAGTATATGCAACACTATTCTTAGATTGTGTTACACACAATTTCAAGTTCGTTTGATAATAGTCATTCTACGCAACATCGAGTATATATATATATATTCAATGTATAAATGAAAAAAATGTTTTAATTCTGTTATAATGAAACAACAAAAGTGTTTTTCACTATACGCAACCCTGACATGGCTTGCATTACACGCAATCACGACCTTCTTCGATAGCGTGTGTTGTACACAATACCAGGTTTTACTAAACAACGATATGTTATTATAATATTATTATGAACTAGCCGTTATGAATAGTATTAACTATAATTTGAATTTTATAACATTATTATTCAGCTTACACATTTTCTAGAACATGGTATAAGAACAAAATAAATTTTTCGTGTAAAATAAATATTTTTCAAAAAATGCAGTTTTGCCGCTTTTTGATGGCGCACCCACTTTAAATCTAGTTTTTGACATTTTTATAAGTTCAATATTAAAAAATAAATTTATTCGTTTTGAATCAGGATATAAAATTTTACCTTGGATAAATTTTTCATATTATTCTGATAACTTTCGTATTTTAATGAATAGTAAAAACACACTATATTTAAAGTAAAAACAACTTTTTTCATTGTAATAAATTATGTGGTTAAATTATAATACTGAATTATTTTAAAGTATAAATAGAATATATTATTGCCATTTAATATAATGTATGTCATTAGTATTGATTTTACCATGAATTCGTAGGTTAAATCAATTTAATCTTTTGCAATGTTTTAAAGAAAAACCTATATTGTTTCGACAACATGATAAATTTTAATTTAATTTCTGAAACTTTTTTGTATTATATTTGTAAAAATGGATTACATATTTGGAATCAGTGGGTCCAAATTATGTTAATAATCTACTTTTTATTTTTGGGAATTATAAATTGTAAATACGGTAAATTTTATTAACCATTGTTAAAGGTAAATCGGGTAATTAAGGGTAAATATAATATTTTAAAATTACCCTAAAAATGAAAAAATTCTATTGGATGGCGAAAAGTAGACCCATATCACCTAAGGGTTGGATTATATTCTTTTTATGGACTTTTGACCATGAAAATAATTTAATTATTATTAAAACCAAAGAAAGTGACAACATGTCACTCTCTTAAATCTTATAAGTATAAAAATTATACTTTAGTGATAAACATCATAAATATTAGAAACTGAATATTCTACAGAAATATAATAAAATTATCTACATCATGATAATTTATTTAGAATTTTTAGGGATTATATAATTGTCATTAATGGTGATACATTAATGATGCAGAAATTATTTATTAAGTGAAAAATCAGTAATATAATTTTTATTGAAATAATAATACCCATTAAAAGGCCCCCAAACCTGACAAAAACTTATTTTTAGTGTATATATACACATTAATCATCCAAGTAACTAATATATAATCATTTGGAGTCTTATAAAATTGATTATGACACTTATATTATTTTATATTAAATTATTCCAATGTTGTCACCTTCATAATTTAATAAATATAACAATTTAACTATTGTGATTTTAAAATGAATAATTTGAGTAAATTTTATATTGTGAAATGTAATAGATTTATCTTCATTATAGGATTTTATTTTTAATTTTTATGCAAAAGATAAGTATATTAAATAATTATACAAAAATGTTGTAGTAATTATTTTATTAAGAGACAAACCAAATAAACGGTTCTAAAAATAATAAAATAAATATTATATGAAATATTTAATTTGATACACTAATTTTATAGATACATATGACCTTTTATAAATCTATTAAAGCTTTTAGTTCTAACATGTATTCTATATATATATTTCTTAAATTCAAATAAATGAATAGTGTCAAAATTGACACTATTGTTATTTTATAAAAATAAAATATTATAAAATTGTTTCAAAATCACAAAAATATTTAAATATTATAAATTTAAATTTATATGGTCAATAATATTATAAAGTAGCCAATTATGTAAAATTAACAAAAAATAAGTAATTATTTTTTATAATTTAAAATTTAGAATTTTATTACCACAAATAAACTTAAATAGATTAAATAAGGATAAATCCAAATGATAAGGTATAAAATAAGATCCAAACATGTATAAATTTTATTGGTTGATGACATTAAAACCCTATATCATCTAATCTTCGAATATGAGTCATTTTTGGTGGTTTTTATGTGGGTTTGGATTTATTATAAATTAATATTTTTAAGAATTCCAAAGGTGCCCATCTCCTCCCTTATAAAAGGGCACCTCCTCCCTCTCCTCCTCACACCACTTTGAGCTTTCAAGCTCGGCCAACCCCTGAAAAATTATCTTCTCCACTTCCATAGAAACATCCTAGAGGTCCTGGTCTTATTCAAAGTCCAATTTTAGTTCCATAAGAGGAGGACTCAAAGAGGCGCTTCAAAGAAGAGGTAATGTTCATTACCGATTCTGTCAACTTTATTTCTTCTTCCACTTCTTCTTATTAGGTTGTTTCATTATGAAGTAATAAAATAAGTATCAATAATTTATGGAAATTTTATTATATGTATGAAACAACCCTATTTCACCATCTATCCATCCTACGGAAAATGAAATCAGGGCGTGTGCGTACGTACGGAATACCGTCTCCACGCCGTGGTGTAATCTATTTTCCACCACCACCGTACTTGGATGGGTATAATGGTGTACATAATTACTATATTTGATTATTGTAAAGTGATATTGATTCTGAAATAGTATACATACACTCTAATACAATTCCACAGTCATGAGAACGATATCATCGCTCGTGCGTACGTACGGACTACCGTCTCCACGACGCGATGAGATTCATTCTCCACGTTATCCATTCATGAATGATTATAAAGTATATATAATAAGTAATCATGAAATATATGACATGATAATGATACTGTATTTATGTGTATATATATGTATTTCATCTACTTAATTCTATTCCACTCAATAAGGAAACGAAAACAGCATTCATGCGTACGTACGGCCTACCGTCTCCATGAACGGTGTATTTCTTTCCATTTAATAATTTATTATATATATGTATATTCTGAATATATATTATATATAAATCATGTTTTATATTATGTAATTAAGTAATCATGATCTAAGTAATCATATGAATAATTACAAGTCAAAACACGGACGACAAATGAAACGATTTTACCCAAAATGCTCTTTAACATGGAATTTACAAAATAACGGGTAATATAAAGTCATAAGTGAACCATATATGATATCATAACAATGAGTATGATTCTGGAATAAGTCAATGACATTATTTAAATCATTATACAGGAGGTTCGAACACTTACGAAGCAAATCAGACCTATGGTAAGGGATAATTTTTCAAATATCATTTTTATCCGAGATTTCTTATTCGTAAGTATTTACTGGGGTTATTACTATCATCCATGTCCATGTTTAATAAATGTGTTTTGATGTATGTTTATTGTTTTCTACACGTTTTTTTACTTTTACTACATGGTGTGTAAGGAATCTTTCTTTTGTTTACGTTACGAGGTACTTTTTTGAATTTTCCAACAAAAGTACGAGAAGAATGTTTTTTTAACATATACGGCATGAATGGATTTTTAAAACATTATTTCCAAGAAGCTTCCTTTACAAGTTTTCAGGTTTATTTTTAAACAAATTCTTTTTGTTTAAAATTGAATGACATGTTAAGAAAGGAAAATGTTTTTGAAGTAGAAAGTATATTTTCCTCAAAAATGGAGTTCAAGTGTTTTATCAAAATTATTTTCCATCTAAGATAATAAAGGGTTTTTTTTCTATCCCTATTATTAAATTGATTTGATTATGTTGTGATGGAATTATTTATATGAATTCCTTTATCTTACATTAATAGTTTTATGATTTCATGATGTTTAAGAATCCCATTTTTATTACATGGGTTATGCTATGATGTATGGTTTTTGATTTTGTGGCACACATAAGAATGGTATAATTATGAGATGGGTGGGACCTATATCTCCCCCAAATGCATTGGGTAATGATTTTATATCTCATGAGATAGACATGGCTAGAACTGGAGGTTAAATTGGTACCGTGAAACAGGACTGAAACGAGGAGTGAACTCGGTTCAGAAATGGACATTGTGCAGTAAGATAGTCCTGGAAATGAGTCTTGACTAATAAGAAATGATTCTATATGATTATGTGTGTATGCCACAATGTTTCGTGTTTTATTTTATGATTATTGGGATTACATTTCACTACTATGATTTATCCCATGTTATGATATTATGATCTCTTCTGCAGGATAAGATTTCCAAATTTTTTTGTTCTTATGAATATGATGTGAATGATATTTCTTTTGTTTACCCTTATTGACCATTTGAGTTCACCCTTTTATGTTTTCTTTTCCCCAGGATATAAAGAAAGGTTTTTGGTCAAAAAAAAGAAGATATTTATGGGAGATGTTGAAGATTATTCACCACGATTAAGAAGATTATATTCTGAGTTTCCAAAGACACTAAACTATTACGACCATTGTGTGTGTGTTTTTGTTATGTACTAAGTATTCTGCAAAAGTAATTTATTGTCCATGTATGTTACCTTCGGGTATCTATAGTAACCCTATATTAAAAATTGATTAGTTATTAAAATTTGAATATAAAACTTTTATGTTTTCTTTCAATTAAATTATAATAAATGTCCTAATCTAATACAAGTGGACACAAAGGATCATATTTTATTCCTAAGGATTTTTTTGGTCGAATTACATTTATCCAATAGAATTATAAAATGTGTTAGGGTAATAATATTATTATTTTTACCCTTAATCACCCTATACACTTTTAACCGCAGCAAATAAAAATAAAAAGTTACTTTTCTCCAGAAATTATTTTCATCTTATTTTACCACATTTGACTTACTGATATCATTCATGTCTCTTGTTATTTTTGAAATTCAACTCACATTAGTGGTAAAATTATGTTTTAGGTAAATTAGAAAATTATCCTAGGAGGTGGGTAAAAGACGGTAAAAATTTCAATAAAATTTTTATATATCTAAAATTAAAATAAAATGACTCAAATGAATTACATTGAACATATATAGGTATTATGTATATAGTTTTACCTAAAACAAATTTGTATAAAATAAATAATTATTTAAATAAAAATTCTGTTTTAAACTATAACTTAGTGTTTTCACTATTCATCAAAAACTGAATATTTTCAAAAAAAAATACAAAAAAATCACCCTAATGTAATTTCAATATTCTGATCCAAAACTGAAGTCCATTTTGGAAGATACAATTTATAAAATTTAAAAAAGTGGAAGTTACTTTTCATAACGGCTAGTTTGATTGGTTGTGGTGTGTTAGAACTCGAAGTTGCGTACAACACATGTTATTGTATTATTCAAAGAGAAGCATACCGTGGAAGCATGGGGTGTTACAATTTTCACTATCCGTATTAATGGAATTTTATATGTTTTACCTTTGATTAAAGTTGATATTTCACCCTAAATTCAATGGTCATGGTGTAGCTATGAGCTTATTTCAAATAGACAATGAATGATGTATCGAGCTTATAGGGTGATGACAACATCATGAAACCTGCTTGATAATATATTGTGATAAAATGATTATATTACATAGTGAGTGTGCATATGTGGTTTTAGTCATTTCACTATCATGTTCTTTCTCATAGGTTCCCTGACGCATTGTTAGACAGTAATCTTGGACTTTATAAAAATCATCTTGATGCCAAATATAAACAATTCTATAGGGCTCCATAATACGTTTTTCTATTGGTCTAGATAAATTCTATTTGAATTTAATTATTTGAATAAATATTATTCTAAGGACAGTGGAATAATTTTATTCAAGTCACATTGACCACATAAATAAAATAAATATATATTCACCAGATTGTAAATAAAATATATTTATTTATATTATTGAATATTTCATAAATTTTTATTTAATTGTTTTTTTATAAAATAATTTTCTAAGATAATAAAATATTTATTCAGGAGTTCAAAAAATGTAAGAGGATTTCGAACAGACCAAGACAACATCTGGTGCTAAATTAATTATTTTCATGCATGTAAATATTATTTATCCATTTTTATTAATTTGGTGAAAAAATATATTATTATTTTTTTATTAAGTAGGATGTGATTTCTATAATTGTTATAATTAAATTTAGTTTCTATTTTGAAATTAAATTTTATAACATAAATCTTAGCTCTATAAATAGTTGACTATGTCCATTGTTTAATTCAGTCATAACCAGTTCCAATTTTATGAATAATGATTTTTGGTGAAAAAAATTATCTCTTGACTCCTCCTCCTCTAACCCTTTTAAGAATGAGAAATCCAAGGGAGAATTTAATCATTAATGAAGATCAAATGACCAAGAATGAATAATGCGAGACATTCAGTTCACCGCGCTAACACCCGGATAATGAGTGTTATTTTTCGGAGACCATTGGAGCACTTTTGGATCACCACTAAGGTAATATACACTAGTATCCTCACACATATTTGGAATGAAATCTGAAAGGGACTTTTCAGATGATCAATAATCATCAACGAACAATTTTTTAAGACACGTTATTTATTTCTTCAGATATAAAGTATATTAATTATTAATTTCTTTTTAATGATCCTCATTCTTAGATTCAGGAAATGATTATTAAAATAAATTTTAATATATCTCCCTCCACCACATCGCTTCAGTTGGCCCAAAACCAATATGTGGAATTTGAGGTGTCATGTTTATATTTATAATTATTTATTTTATTATTTATCTATGCTCAATTGTAGTTAAATTTTCATTTCATTTTACTCATTTATTAATAAAAATAAATTAACATGTTATTGAAATATAAATCATATTCCTTCACTGTTTCATTTTATTAAATATTTAAGAACAAATGAATAATGACTAAGGATTCCATCAGGAAGTTCCAAATCATTTTCTCATAAATCTGGGTTACACGACATATGGTCGGAGCATACACCATTTATACATATATATTGTATCTGGATACATCGATAAAATAACATGGTGATATTAATTAACCTGAAATGTTGACTGAGTTGACCTGGCATGCAGCAAGTAGATTGAGGTTGTGTAAGTGGAATATATACAGTGTATATTCTAACCGAGTTAACACGGCGAATCCCCTAGTGTGTTAGCAGAATATATGATAAATGAGGTATAAGGTGTTTATCGAGATGTAAATTCCATGAAGTTTCCCATTAGTGGAAAGAATAAAATTACATTAAATATGTAAAATTTATGCATTATTACCATTTTTATTGGCACACCATTGTGTGTTTGAAAATTTATTAATGGTTTAAAATTATTTTAAATTCTTAGTTAATTTCCTGTAATAAACATTTCAGTAATGGTTCTTCTTTTTTTTCATGAATTCCAAATTGATGTCAATTTCCAATTATGTTTGGATGATCGTTAAGATTAAAGGGACTTAATTAATAAATTTAATTTTTAATTAATACAAACATGTTCATCCTAATAATAATAAAAATAAAGTAAATGACTTGTATCAAGTAACATTTTCAAATTTGTTTCCTGTAAAACGAATCATGAGATTTACCCAGACCTGTGTATATGATGGAATTTATTGAATTAAATTTATTTCAGTGTTTTTTGAATAATTTTATAATTAAATAAATTATGGTTAGAAATTCATCCCACCATCCATTGTTATATATGACATGTGTGTCTGGGGATACTTATGTAATTACATTTAACCAATCCTTTGGTTCCCATCACTAAAATGAGTAATTAATATTTTTAAACAATGGATCATTATAAGGTGTGTGGAGACAATTCTAGATAGAACCACAATGGCACCAAGTTGGTGAAATGTAGGTGGGAATCTATAATGCAGTAGCTAATGACTAGCCCTGCAGAAAGAATAATTTCCCATAGGTCATAGGTTGATTTAATGCCCGCTCATTAATAAAACCATTAAAAAAACTCACAATCAGGTCATTTAGTTATTTAATTATTTTCACATTAATTCATTAAATATATATTTATTGATTCATGATCACAACCACATAAATGAATTTATTGGAAATGGAAAATTTTAATTAAAATTGATTATTCATATATGTTTTTTCATAACATGGTTAATTGGTTATGTAAACATCCACTTAAAATTTAATATGACTCGTGTAGGATAAAAAAATTACTCATAAAAAAATAAAATCCCTAATCTAATATTAATTCAAACTAATCCTTCAATTACATGAATAAGATAAAAACTCAATAAAACTATGTGTTTGACCAATCCTTGTTGGGACACAAACTTTAATTAGGCTGATTATTTTGAAGATTTGGGGTTGACTTAAACAATTTACATCATGAGAAGTCTCCCTTTCTAGATTTGGTTTAATTTTGAGACATGTAAAGAGAAAATATAAGTCATGGTTTCTAGTTTGGGGAGTCTACTAATCAAATCAAGGGGTTTCTATCCCATCGTTGGCAAAGACATTCCTAACTAAATACCTTCAAAATATCATTACTAACCCATGATGGGGTTATAAAATGGGGAATATGGATCCCTTCCAATATAATTTACTAACAACCAAACAATTCAAGTTCAATTATGAGAGCTATTAAGATTTGATAACATAGTGGGATATTTAATAAAATCAATTTAATTATTATTTGTCACAAAATTTGTAACTATGAAAAGTACTAATAATATTATATTCTAATTATAAAATCAATTCACCAGCTCATCTTCCAAACTATCTCTATGATAAATATTTGATAATGAAAATCTCCTCACTAGAATTATCTTATTGGACTTTTTTAGATGCCATGAGGTTATTCTAGCCCCGAAACAGAAATATTACATTGTAGAATCTAGAATGAATGATATGCATTTCCCAAAGGTGAGTGATTAATAGTTCCCAATCTATGAAAAAAATATGAATGGTGTGGTCAATGTTTAATTATTGATTCTATCATCCTAGTCTGGTGATATCCTGATGCCTCATGAAATCCTAGAATCATATATAATGCTTGAGATCAACTATGGACTTTTCTAAGAGAGATATAATGATGAATGGTTTGACACATCCAAGCTTACCATTTAGAGTTCACTTGAAGAGGGTGTCCAAGTTGGGCCTCAAATAGTCATGATGTTTTGATACATTGATTTTACATTATATATTGGATTTAAATTCACCTAAATAAATTCGATAGGATCACATTATGGAATCACTCCTTCAATTATTCTCTATTTTTTATGAATTTTAATATGAAAAACATTAAGAAGTATCTGAAAGATATTCTAATCTCCCTTCACCAAGTCGATAAAGATATGCTCCAAAAAATACTTTTATCCTTAGGGTGAACAGATGTAAAGGAAAAGAAATGAGGTTATGCCCAATGAGTATTCATGCCCTTCCAAGATGATTTAGATCAAAGTGAATGTAGGCGAGAAGAATAACATCTGTTTCAGATGTCATACGAAGGTCCACTCGAAGAAAAAATACACCAAACTAAAGAAGCAAGTGGAATCTTCTGGCATGTTTGTTATCAAGTGAAACTTGTCTACTTTTCAAAATGTGATATTATATATAGCTGGGGGTGGTCACATATGTATTTAAATTCAAAAATCAAGTAAATTAATAAAAGTTTCCAATTGGAGGTTTATCTAAGAGAATCTAATGGATATAAACTTGTTGTTTTAGCTATCGTGGACTACCCCCTCACATTGCTAAGAAAATTTATCTTTGTTTTAATGGGTTGTTATTATATTCATTCAGATCCCAAAACATTTTTTCATTATCCTGAATAGACATGGATTGATTCTATTACAAATTTGGAAATAAATGTTGATTATTTTATAAATATAGAATTCATTATGGTAAGGAACATTTACATAATTGTCCTGACATGTTAGATTACAATAACCATGTATTAGAAATTTTTAATGAAGTTAGTCCACATGACTCATACCAAACACAACATTGGCATCATTATCTAGGTCATGTAAATGAATAATTCCTAATAAAATTACTTCAAGATGTATATTTACATTTATTACTACAAAAACTACTTGGTTTATGTCACACATTTGTACAAGGAAAAATGACCAAAGCCCCGTTTAGTGGGAATGGTTAAAGGTATTAAGATCTTCTTGAATTAGTTTATACTGATGTATGTGGACTATTTTCTGTTTATCTAGTGGGTGGGCAGGCATACTTTATTAGTTTTATTGATGATTCTAGTAGATAAGGACATATTTACATAAGAAGGTATACATATTCTTCTTTTGATAAATTCATGGAATACTAAAATAAATATGGGAACCATATTTGTAGGAAGATTAAAATTGTCCACTCTGATCTTTATGGAGAATATCATAATCATGACTTCATTAATTACTTATGAGAGTTTTCGATCCAACCCCAACTCATTATTCCTTACACACCCTTATGGATTGGTGTAAGTGAAAGATTGATCCAAAAATTGTTAAACACGGTGATATCAGTGATGCATCATAAAAGTGTTCCACTATCCTATTGGGTATATGTGTTACAAATAGTGGAACACATACAAAACCACGTACCTACTAAATTGATAAATGGAATTCCATTTCAATTATTTATTGGAAGGAAAACCATGTAATCAAATTTACATATGTCGTAAAAAAAGTGTTTTTTAAGGCCTCTTCATGGTAATAATCATGCACCCCTAGGCACAAAGTTTACCTTCATAGGATACCACAATGAATAAATGGGATATTACCTATACGACCCCACATAAATTTTTTTATTAATTTAAAGAAATTCATATACATGAGAGGGAGAAAATATCCATAATATATAGTGGGAGTTAGATAATCATGGATAAAGTTGAGGCTCAAGGCACACAAGAGTTGGTACTTGATTAGATTCCACAAATCCCTTTGGAAGTAGAAACTATTCCAGAAAGTCATGTACTACATAGGAGTAAAAGAGAGGATAGATAACTAGAATGGGATAGTTTTCTAGTTTTCTAGGATGGTGAGTCATTACTAGTTGATAATAATGAACCAATAACCGACTAGGAAGAAGTGGCACATATGATTCCTAGTAGCATGAATAAATGAATTTGGAAATGGTTTCCATTTTCCAAAACAATTTCCGGATTATTGTAGATCCTCTAATAGATGTAAATCATTTTTGTTGAAAATGGGTATTCAAGAATAAAATGGAATGATAAGTACATTTCAGTACAAATAAGATGTGACTGGTAACAAAGGGGTTTAAACAACATCTTGGAATTGTCTTAGGTGAATTTTTTTCAATAGTTTCAATGATGAAATCCCTTATAAATCTACATTCCATTTCGGAATACCATGAATATGAGATTTGGAAATTGGATGTCAAAATGGACATCTATATCGGGATCCTTTAGTAAGATGGCTACAAGACACAACCTGAACGGTTTCTGTCTCCAAATGATTACAATAATATAAAAATGTTGAGAAAATAGATTTATGGATTAAACCCAGCATCCATGAGATGGAAAATACGTTTCCATGAAGCCATAATAGAATTTCGATTTATAAAGATTGAATATGTTCCTTATGGTGAAGAATGGTTGAGTGGGAGTGCACTCATTTTATAAATATTATATGTTGTTGACATATTAATCATTTTAAAAGAAATACCATTCATATAGTCAATTAATTCGAGGTTGAAAAAATGATTTTCCAGGGAATACAGGGGTGGGGAAGCATATATTCTTGGGATCAAGACCCATCATGATAGATCAAAGATTTTTCTCATCCTATCTTAATGTACACACATTGACAAGATATTTAATAGTTTTTGTATAGAACAATCCAAGAGGGGATTTTTTCCAATATACAATGGAATTCATCATTACAATAAAATATTTCCTTAGACCCATGACAATGGAAAAAATAATGGGAAGTATTTCATATGCATCACCAATTGATTTAGTCATTTATTCTATTTTATGTTCTCTTCAATATTCCACAAACACATTAAATGTGGTATGGAGATATCAAGATGTTCCAGGTGACCTTTACTAAACTGTAGTCAAGAATATCCTTGTGTATCTGAGTCATAATGAGGATATGTTCTTGTATTATGGAATAGATGAGGAATTTTTCATCATAGGATATGTATATGATTTATTAAAAATTTATAAATATTAAATGAAGTAACAAAATAGTTACATCATCACATTTAATAGGAATTTAGTAAGCTGGAATAGCTCAAAACATGTTATTGTCATAGATTCCATGGTACAGTCTGATTATATTTCATCTTCCATGGTATAAAAAGAATCATATTGGATATTCAATTTCATCTAATAGCTTGATTTTTCACCTAGAAGTAATGATACCATCACAAAATTTTTTGACAAAACAACAGTTTTGGCTCTCGTAAAAGCACAAAGGATACATCAGTGCACAAAGAACATACATCAAAGGCATCATATATTGATGTATTTTTCTCAGATAGGTGAGGTTTCAATGAGAAGTATTTACTGGTAAGAAAAAATGGATAAACCCACAATGAAATCATTTACATAGCGAAAACATGATTATCATTTGGGGACTAGCGGACTGAAAGTCATTGGAATATGGCTCTAGTCCAAGTGGGAGTTTATTGAGTTGGTGTCCAAAAACCATCATCTACAATTTCATTACATGAATATTGGACATACTAAATATTTAATAAAAAATTCTTATTAAATAATGTTCATTTTTCTATATGAAATTAATTTAATAATTCCATAGATTATTTTCCAAATTGATAAGTCCATAGTAGTTCCCCACTATGATGAGAACCATGAAGTACAATGACAATATTAAAAATATTTTTTTTATATTAGATATAAATCTATGATGGGACACATAGTATATAGACCATCAGGTATGCATATTAGTTAGTATATGTGACTTCTTATCATGAGGTTCACGCTTGGTAATCTCCAATATGGGAGATTACATGAATACACTCACTAGTAGAAATTCATAATGTCTTGGTGTCATCGAATATTCCTATATGTGAGTGTTTTTAATGGTTGTTAGACCTTAAAATTATCATTAATTCATGTCACGACCCGTGCACTAAGCTTTTTGGAAGAAAATAATCATGCCATATATTGACAGGAATTAGGGTACACTGGGTGCATCACAAATGACATGTATTTAATAGACATTTTAAGTAAGTATTTGTCCCTTAAAACTTTATAGAAGTTGATATTTCTTCCCTTTGATTAAAATAAAACCACCTCCCTAAATTCCATTGTTATAGTGTAATGATGATTTTGTTACATATGGTCAATGAACGAGTATCAAGTATATATGTTGATGACACCTTCATGAAACCATCTTGATTAGATATTGTGATAAAGGGATTACATTACACAGTGACCATTCATATTTTTTCCATCATTGTGAATTTAAGTTCAATCTCTTGGGCACCTTGAACTATTTCTATACAGTAATCATTGAAGTTATGCTAGAATGATTATTGCTGAGAAGAAATAATCATAGGGGTCACACACTAGGTGTTTCTAATGGTCTTGATTAAATTAAATTTTAATTTAATTAATGTTATAAATAATATTCTCAAAATAGAGGAACAATTATATTCTAGTTATATTGACCGCATAAATTAACTAAATATTTATTCACAAAAGTTGTAATAAAATATATTTATTTATTTTATTGAATATTCAATAAATATTTACTTGCAATTTTTTCCATAAAATACTTATTTATGATAAAACACATTTATTTTTGTGTTTAATAAATTCAAGAGGATTTCTAACAGAGAAAGACTATTTGCAGTGATAAAATAATTTTTTATGAGCTGGTAAATCTTGTAATTCTATTTTCGCATGTTAGCGTTTGAAAAAATAGTAATATTATTAATAATATTACGTGGAATTGGATTAATTTAGTGGTTGTAATTATGTTTAATGGCTGTTATGAAATTAATTTTTGCAACCAAAATCTCAGCTCTATAGATAGGAGGCTTTGTATATTTTGTAATTCCTTCGACACCCATTCCATGTTTGGGAATAGGGAATTGTTTAGCACATTGTATTATCTCTCGACTCCTACTCTCTCCCTCTCATGAATGAGAAAACTAGGAGAGAATTTCATCATGATCAAACAATGAGTGATCAAGAATAAAAATAACGAAATACATTTGATTTAGTGGGCTATAACCCCTAGAATGGGTAGATTTTCTCAGAGACCATTCGAGAACATGTGGATCATAGCTTTATGGATTCTACATTTGGATCCTCTTAAACATAATAGAGGCAATCTGGAAGGGCCATTTCCGTTGATCAACAATCACCATTGATGAAATATTTTAAGCCCAAGTATTTATTTGTTTTGATCTAAAATTAATTAATTTTAAAATTTATCTTCAATATCCTCACTCTTGGTTTTAGAAAAATGATTATCAAAATATATTTTAATTTATATTCCTCCACCACATCACTTCATCTACACCTAAAACCAACACTATATATAGGAGTTTTTTTATGTATATTTGATTGTGTTACCCAATAATCCACCAACTCGTGATGATGAGTTCTTAATATGACATATGTATAGTGCCTCAAACATTCACAAGGATACCTATAGAATGACCTCAATTGAGTATCATAATCTAACAATGAAACTCGAAGAGAATTTTGAGAGCACTGGTTATTTTTTTTATTAATAAATATGGATTTATGTGGCATTCCATTTGTAATGGAAATAAAAAAAAAATATACAAGTCCATAAAATGATTCATATCCTTATATTAATGACTAGTTTGATCAATATCATGAAGATTAATAATATTCCAAAATTAAACTTAATTATGGATATCATCAATTAGGGGACATGAATGATGATATACCCATGAAAAAACCCATAATATATATGGGATCCATGAATTTATATTGATTCTATTTGGGATTATTAATTCCCTCTATATCTTCATGGATTTATTGAATATAGTCTATAGAGATGAGATTGGTTAGTATGTGGTGGTGTTAAAAGTTGATATTCATATAAATTCAATTTTAATGGAATAACATGGATATCACATAATTGTCTTTATAAAGACCCTCATAAAGGAGATATTTTATGTTAAATTTAACACATATGAATGTCCACTAAAAAAGGATTCATTTCTGGATCATATAACCACAAAGATATGGTATATATGTGGATCCATCAATGACTGATGTTATTAAATTTTGTTTTAAACTAACCATTGTTAATGTGATATGATATATTCTTGTTCTAGATGGATATTAGCACTGGAATTATGAGTATTTCACATGACTATATAATACACTAACCATGTAAACATAGAATGGATCCAGGTTCCTTTGGAATAATAAATCTAAAGATAATTTCTGGGAACTAAAGAGAAGTATAGTCAGTTAACCTAGTCTTAGATTACAATAAACTTAATATGTGTTTGTAATCAATATTGATTTATCATATAATATAATATGATATTTCATCATGCACGATTAAATGATTATTTCTTATACACTAAAAAAATCAATGTTCATGAGATATATTACCCTACTCTTGATTTGGATTTAGTTGTGGTAAGTTTTTCATTAAAGATACAGATGCGTAATTAATATGGAGAAATATATCATATATATATACAAAAAATTAAATTTTAAAGTGTAGTTTCACATATAAAGAGTTTAATATGTTCTAGATAAGTTAGTTAGAGATACTAAAATATTGTGTCAATTAAATATTTTTCCACCCTAGAATAGATAACAGGGTGGCGATACATTGAGACAAATTGATCATGATATCATATGCTTTTTGAGTACCACAAAATGTCAATTTTTATTATCAATAATGTATAGATATCAAAATATTGATGTAGGGGTGAAAATTAATATTTCTCAAATAATTATTCAACCATATATCCATGTGATGAATAATGAGGAGTAGTAGAAAGATGTAGAGCTGTAGAATTAGGTGAGAAATTTTCTTGAGATTAAATGTGATTTTTTTGGAATGATAATGTTGAAGAACCATTTATTGGATTCTCCTATAATATATAGGAAGAAATATATATATTAGGAGTTTCTTAGTTCTTCATTCGTTATTAATCATGGATGTATAAATACGGATAAATATTTGAATGTATAATTTGGTGGTACAACATGAAGATGGATATCAAAAAATATATATATCATTTCAACAAATATCAGAAATTTTAGACTAAGAGAATAATTTATTGGGGGGTGATACAACCATTACTCGTACCAGAATAGAAAAGGGAAAACATCAATGTGAATTTTAGTATCCAACAACCAAAAATGCCGAAAGTCATTGATTCTATTTGGATTATAGTCAACGACTTTCCAATGTTAGTGCATTGAATTTCCATAAAATAAGAATTATCTATATAATATCGTTATATGATATTAATTATGTAACTGGAAAGGATTCTTGAATAAAAGAATTATATTTCATTTGATTGGGTTCTGAGGTTTCTGCTACTATGTTGTAGAAATATTTTGAAGAATTTGGAAAACAATTTGAGTTGTAATACAATGTATCATCATTAGAAATATGTTCACTATAAGGGTCCCTAGAGTATATACTTATCTTACATTTAGCATATTTAAGAGTTTCTTAGGATCAACACCTTCCTCTAGTCATTATTTTATATACCAGTAACTTTTACTTGAGTATTCATATGGATTCTAATGTATCCCTCAACAAAATTATGTTTAAAAAAATATGTTGTTATAAATTTAGTGGAAGAAATATATTGGTAATTTAGCTATTTAAATTAATCTAACTTAATGATATATCCATCTAGAGCTACATCAAGTAGACCAAAGTGAATCAAAATAATGATAGCATTTGTCGACTTGATCTGCAATTCGTTGGTGGTGAGAAAAAATTTCTATGAATTTGTCCATATAATAAGGTATTGAAATTCACAAATAATGGAAATATGAGACCTATTTATATTATACATTTATAAATTCTGGATTGATTTTGTATGGTATCATATCAAATGGTTCTTTAACAAAACAAATATCTTCCTCCCGACTTGTTTCATGATTCTCTCATGAAGAATTAAATTCTCTGCCCATCACATGCACATAATTTAGTGGTTATAATAACAGATCTTACACATTATAATGAAGAAAAATCTATAATTTTATTATCATATATTTATGCTTCAATAGAGAAATTATTCTCATCTATTTAATGTTTTCTGGAAGATATGTGAGTTCAATGAATCTACATGAGAAATCGAGGATGTGATGAGGTATAGATATCCTATTTTTTTATAATAGAGTGATGAATTTGAGGTCAAAATTTATTCTATGGGTTATAATCTTACACTCCTAGATTTTATGAATGATTTTCTGATTAAATATGATTTCATTGATACAGTGATTTTCACAAAATACCGAGGTCAAAATTAATTGGATATACTATTAAAATAGAATTATTTAATATATTAATAATAACCTAGTAACTATATTAATGAGTAATAATTTGACTAACTAAATTATAAAAAAATTTCATGGTTATTATAGATATAATAAAACATTACTAGTAAACAATTGATAAGATATAAAAATAAAAATAAAATCCATTATAAAATAAGCATTTTCTAGAAAATGATTTTTATGTATGCAATGTGGTTTTATCATTACAAATTAAACTAATAAATATTGGAGAATGGTTTTCAATAAATATTTATTATGTGTATTCAATTTTTTACCAGTTATCTAATATTTTTTAAGGTATTGTATTAGAATTATTCTAGTTTTATGCCAATTTTTGTTTTCTGAAATGATATTCCATTGTGTTTTGAGAAAATGTCATTAAAATAAATTTCTTTCAATTTTTATATTGTTTTAAATAAATGAACCTAATTTTTGAAATTACCATTTCATAATTATAATATATTTTAATTTCTGAGAATTTTTTGAAATTTATAATTTTTTTGATGAATAGTGAAAAATACCTACTTTATAAAAAATATCATTTTCTTTTTATAAATTAAAAAAGTTTTACATTTTATTAAAATAAATTAAATGTATAAAATTATTCTATTATAATAATTTTACCAAAAATTAATTCATTTTAATCTATTTCCTTTTGAATTTTGTTATAAATAAATTTTATACTTATGAAAACTCTCCCATTGGAAAACCACTTTTTCATCTTGATTGTAGGATTAATTTTATATAAAATTATTCAGAGTCATGGAATTGAATTCGGTGAAATGAAATATTTTTTTAATCCTAATAACTAATATTCGGTAAAAAAATACAGTATGATTTGTTGTCATAAATATTTCTAAAAAAAATTATTAACGTGGTTAAATTTAAAACATTTTTAACATGAGTTTAAAATACGATATAAGGGTATTTTTTTCAATAAAAATTGTTTTAAGCCTATTAGAAATAAACATTTCAACCATTTACAATCCAAAATTACAATCTATATTGTTATTAATTCATTTTTATTGATAATTACTTTCTCAATTTTTCATTTATGAAATATCCAACATTGTAACCTCTAATAAATATTAAAAGAAATTTCCTCCCCAATCCTAAAAAACATAAATATAATTTAAATTAAAAACATACCTAACATAAAAATACAATATATTCTTATCCATAACATAAATTCCATGATTTTATCAATATACATAAGAGAGTTTCTATTTTTATATTCTTAATGAGGTTGTCAGCAAAAGTGAAATCATTTCTAATTGAAAATTTTCATTTTATTTTTTTCATCCACCTCATTCAAATCAATATCAACAATTATTAAATAGTATATAAATTATATTATATCTACTTAGATTTTATTATTTTATTTCTAATAATATATTTTCATCTTCTCTTTCATAAAATAGACAACATAATATTTGGTAATGTGAACGACGGACTACCGGCTCACGAACAAAGGTAATTCTTTTTCTATAACCATCTCTCACATATAGATATAATGGTATAATAAATTTATAAATACTAGTATTATGTAATAATTATATTTTTTAATTATAATATCACATCTACCTACTTACATATGGATCCGTTGATAAATGCATATGTCACTCATCCATATGTGTAGACTACTACCTCACTGAAGTGACTAGATACAATTTTCATTTTATTTTGACATGGATTGTAATAAGGATATATTTATTGTATATATATTATATTTTTTTATATATTAAATTTTTTAATGAAATTTTATTGTATAGATTTATTTTCTTTTATATATTGATAATATGGGAACAACATTTATATGTACGTATAGACTATTGTCTCCATGAACTGTGAAATTAAATTTTCAATTTATAAATTTTATGGATATATGTATATATATATTTTTAAATATTTATGATATCAATTGAATATTTATGATATTTATATCATGATTAAAATTTTGGATATGATGGTTCCACAATTTAATATAAGGTCCAATACAAAAAAAAGTATTTATAAAAAATATGGTGTTATGCCCAAGAATAATGATACTAATATGAAATTGTTAAAAAAATGTTGTAAGAGGTTATAAGTGAATGATAATTGGCATTATAACATTGATTATTTTTCTGAAAAAGTGTTTAAGAAAATATATTTATTACCTTTGAGGTTCGATCATGTACGAAGGAAAATAATATTAAAGAAAATGATTTTCATCAAAATTTTACTTTGGCGGCACAGGCAAATTACATAGCCCAGATTTATATTTTGTGGTGAATATTATTAACAAGAATGTATTTTAAAATTGATCTGATTATATTTATCAAGATTTTCATATCTATAAATTGTTCTTTATTTCTTAGGTATTTTATTTTGAAATTTACCAATGTTGTTAGGGTTATATGTTAAGTGTCATTTTTTATTATAATTCATTATTATTAATTTTTCGATAATGAAATATTGTGATATCTCTTAAGAAAAATTGGAAATGTTTTATCCTACTGTTATTTATAGTGATTAAAGTTTTTTCTTTAACCTTCCCGTTATAAAATCATCATAATAAAAAAAATTATTTATTTTTGAAAATAAACATTATTTCACCATTTTATTAAAAACCCTTTCTCATCCATATTAGTGTTTTATAAAAATATTCACAAAAAGGTTTTTAATATTTACTAATTATTATATATAGTAATTTTTACCAATTTTTAAATTATATATTTTTAATAAAAGTAATATTATTTTAAATTTTTGAATGAGGTACTTTTGATGTTGTTCCAAAAGAATATAAAAGAACATTGTTTTAATGTATATGTAATGAAAAAAAATCTTAAGGGAATGATCACTCAATGATTTGGTGATTAAATTAAATGATTCCAAGTATTATTTCACATTTATTTTTTCTCATAATTACTGAAAATACTTCAGTTATTAAATTAGTAATTTAAAATAGCAAATGATATTTTTCTAAAGAAATAATACAAGTGACCCTTTAAAAGAAATTTTATTTTTAGATAAAATAATTTAGTGATTTTTAATCATTACAATCATTACAATTAAATGATACTATTATACTTATTTCTATTGATGGCTTTTAATCCTAATGGAATGTTTTTTATGAAACACATTTATTTTCTAGGTGATAAGTTATGATGAAAATATGAATGGTGTATGATAATCATATCATTTCCATGCATTATAACATGTTGAAATGATTAATATTCTTATTTAATTTTCATAGTTTTTGATATGATAATTGTTTTACGGTCTAATAGAATACACATATATTATTTTCTCTATATGATGGGTGGTCTTGTAATTATATATCCCTGTAATGATTTAATAATGATGAATATATCATTAGATAAACAAAACTAGAATGAGGAGTGATCCCAATTTAAAATGGGACAGTTTTTAATATTATTATATTATGAGTGAACTTTCAATACATTTATGGTTTGGGGTGTACCCAGTTTACTATGGTATTCATTGAAAACATCATTAAATACAAATGAAATTATATTCTCTGCTTATGTGTATTCCACAAATCATTTAATTATTTCATTTTAATTCTCTTAAAGATTGTGGTATTTACTTCTTTTATGATTCATGTATTTTGATATACTATTTATGTATTGAAACAATTTTACAATCTATGATTAGGATGGTTATGATTTCAAATTTTATGTTCCGGTCCCCATAACCATATTGTAAAATTAGGTTTCTTTAATCATAGATATCTTTATTTCCTTTCATTATTTATATTTTGAGGTTACACGTTCAGGGGTTTCATTTCTCTAGGTTTTTAAGGATGGTATTCTGAATGATATTTACAATAAGTGTTATAGTAATGAAAAACTGAGTGGGAGATTATTTAGATCAGATATGAACCATTTGTTTTTAGATACAAGCTTCCAAAGATATTAATCACAAATTATTATACCTAGGATCATTTTTTTCTGTAGTCCATATTCATCTATTATGATCTGATAAATTATTATGAAAAATATAGGTCTCTATTGAATTGTCCAAAATATATGAAACATGTTCAATAAGAAAAATTATATATTTAAGAATCAAAATTGAGTTACCAAAAAATGTTACTATAGTGTTATCATAAAAAAAATAAGGGATTAATTGGACATATTCATGATCACCTCCTTAAAAAATACCCCTCTTGGGCATATAATGAGCGAAGAGCGACGATGACCACTCGATTCCCACCACCAATAGGCCTTGAATTAGCGACTAATAGTGAAGATATAAAATCAATCATATAGGAGGAATTACCCAACAACAAAACAAATAGAATATATAAATGAAATAGGTACAAAAATCAGCATCTTCTCATATATAGAATAAAACTATAAGTGCATATATACAATGTCATACATAACTAAACAAGAAAGGTAAATTGAAAGTACCTATAGATGTAGTCAGAAGTTGTTATGAAGCTGAAAAATATCATACTAAACCATGATCATTTGATATATTGTATATCATTAAACCTAATCCTATGGCCATAAAATAGATTATACATACATGGGGTGAGTATAGTAGAATACTCTATATGATCCTTCTTTGATCCTCTTTTGAAAAAACAAATAATGCATATCAATTCCTAGTGGACCTCAAATGAACCAACTAATTGAAAAAAATATATTAAGTTACCAATCATTACATAGGTATTAATCTTCATGTTACTCTAATAATAAAATTCATATAATACGAAATCAACATGGTTTCCCCACTACTGATTCCCCCTGGTGCGCCGCTCCCCTAATGTCACACGTCCTTAGCCATCTCCCTTTAATGCAATCCATCTAGATAAATCCTTAGATCGATATCACTAACATAATCTCATGAATCACCTCAAAAACTCATCCCATACCACATATCCATATATTTCAACCACATAGAATTTGGGAGACACCACCTCATGTATTCTATGAATCGTACATCGAGTATTATTTTTCAAGACATCATAACCAACACACTGATTAAGGTACCTCAATTCATCATGATATATACTCATTATACCAATAATTATATATTGGATATGTTTCCATATAAAAATATGTGTGAAAAAAAATAATCCACTACATTCCATATCACACATATAAGAGAATAATAACTGCCATGCATACCATCACATAGTAGTATGAAGAGATTATAGTATGGTAATATGGGCTAGTCAGCGAACCATTCCTCATCATCAAAGATGTTGGGTAAAAATAATATTGTGGTCTATTGGGTGTTAGAAATTCTATTTAAATGGGTGGGTTATCATGTAGAATCACAAAACGCAAATGCTATAGTATAGAAGAAAACTAATCTGTCGTTATAAAAAATTCTTACACTCAAATGAAGCTAACATATCTATTACTCATTTCTACCCTCATAAAGAAGTATATATCCTATAAGTACATATGTGTTTTAAATATATATATTATATTATTTACATCACAATACATGACTCAATTTTGATTAATTATTTCAGTACACATTCATTATCAATCTGCATTACTCTATATACATTTTTTTAACCAAAAAATAGAGTCCATATACTCCATGAATAAACCAACATATTCCCTGGTTTCCCAAAAAATATCATTTTCTTTCCATCAATAATCAAATCCATGGGTGAAAAAATTTGTTTTCATTATTACCATTCCATAATTCAAGGATCTATATGAAATCACCTGAAGCTTATATTAAGGTATATGTAACCAATAATATCTAGCTACCTCAATTTGTGGTGAAAAAATGAAGATAAAAAATGAATCCACAAAATTTGGCCTTTTAGAAAATTCAATAAAAAAGAAAGGAAACTCTCCAAAATAATAATTATGGTTAATACTAGATAACAACCATTCCATAATCCCAGTTCTATCCCTAGAAACATTAATTATATTCCAATTTAGCATGTCATCATATTATTCAACAACGGCCACAACCATAGGCCTCCCAACTAGCATCTCATCATCCATCCCTAGCTCATCCATTCTGGGCTCATATCTCCCAAAGGGATATCATCCATAGAACATGACTTTTTAGTAATAGAACTACAATAGTTATCATATATAACCACAACCTAAGAAATAAAATCATTCTTCGTAATAAAATTGACTCTCATATCCCCCAACACTATGCATATAGTGATTATTAACCATTATATATAGATCTGAACTTTCATTACTATTTACATTTTCACATTGGAAAATAAATTTAATTAGGCATTCAAACATGAATCAAATTAGTTAAAATAAAATTATAGGAATAAATAGATTCATAAACATGCCACTTTGAGTTCATTATCCATTTAACAGTTTTACACACTTTATATTATTTATAATTTACATGAAAATATCCAAATGATATAATATATAACCATTCTAAAAAGTATGTCACAGATATAACTTTGTCTAGAAAATCAAGTGAAAAAATATAACATGGTGGAATGAAACAACATAACATATATATGGATAAACTAATTCATTACTAAAGATTGATCATAATTAGATTAATTACATTATCATATAAGGGTATATATATGGTAAATTCAAAATTCACATAAATAATATGTGAAATGAATCCGCTATCTCAATGGAATCAATTTTCACCTCATGAGAACAAAAAAAATATTATAGATCCCGATCACCTCTCTTATAGGGTAACTGAATCCTTCCAAGGAAACCATTCAATTACCATCATGACATAAATAGTAACCCATTTGATCATAGAGAGGAAACCTAAATGTCATGCAATTAAGACATGGGATTAACTCAAATTAATAATAAAAATAGATGAGGTAAAAAAATAACATTTATTTTCCATATATTGAATATGAAATCTTAGAAATGATACCCTATTATGGGCTTCAAATTTCCCAAAGATATCGTTTTTTGACACAAAATGATTTGGGAGAAATTGTAGGGTTTGATACAAAATCTAGGGGTGTGGTACATTATTTAATACACATCTTGGTACAGATTTTTTTTGTGAATCAAATATTTATATAATAAATTGAATCATGTTTAATACCCACAAATAATTTTCACCTCATTCTTCACATTATGTATTTAACAAAAAACCTAAATGTGAGGATTATCATGTGAACCCCAATTGATTCTCCACGGAATACATAAAGAACATTTAGAACCAAAAAATCACTAGTTTTGTAAAACATATCATTATTACATGAATTCTCAATCCATCCTTCATTTATTAGGAAACACATTTGTATCCTAGTTGAGCCTCCCTTGAGAACCCTAAGATTCCAAAACACTAAAAGGGACATACTCAATAGATCTAGGACCTTATGTTAGATACCTCACAAAAATATTTCATCAATGAGAAACCGAATCCAAAATCATAGATTAAACAAAGGCGGTCCTCAAAAAAGCCACCTCGTAATATAACTCTCATGAAAATTTCATCGTGAGAGGATATCAAATACATCACTCACTAATAAAAAGTGATAATCTATGCTCCAATATCAACCATCCCCTAAATACTATCATGAGAGAGAATCTTCTTAACGAATAATTGGACCACACACAAATAAGAGAAAACCATTTCAAAATCTACAAAAAAATCAAAATCCACACAAGGAAATCTAATAATAAATTTCCCGACCCGTCCAAGCACTTGACGTCATCTCCCAACCATCGGTGTCTATGGACCTGTGAGCCTCCTTATGACTGCCACTACCTGTCTCTACTCAGCCAAGAATCTCTCCACTAACAAATTTCTCTTGATAACTCTTGCATGAGTGGAAATGCATAAAGGCATGACAATAGATCAGATGTTGCATCATAGACCTCACTCAATGGACTGAGCTCTGATGTATTGATCTATAAAAATAACCATTGAGTACCAAAGATGGTTAGTCAACCTTGATGAATAGTCATCCAATGTTAAACTACCCCACTAGAGCTGTAGAAGCTACTGGATACACACTACTCTCAGCATAACTAGATAGAACTCCTCCCAAAAGAGTCATTCAAATTCCATCCATGAAAGTGACTCATATTTGTGATTCTATGCTGTCAAACTCCCCCATCATCCCACCAAACCCTATAGAAGGCTCCCTTATAAAATCACCTTCTGTTCTGCAGGATTCCTCACTAGACAAAAAACTCTAGTAACTGCCTCAAGCCATCCCTTGGCCACTTGAGGGTCTAGATTTACATAGAACATGAGGTGTATATGTGTCATAAACTCATGAATAATCCTTATCATGTGCTACCCATTAGCTGGTACTATGGGTACCATGTTCTTCTCCACTTGTATTTGTATAGAATGTGCTCCTCCAAGAAGTAATGCTTAGGGAACTAGCCCTTTTATCAAAGCCTTATCAGTAAGTGGGTCATCCTCATGATTGAGATGTTGAATCCCAGTGGGTATGTGTCACAGAGGCATCCTATAAGGTAACAAAAGGTACCTTGGTCAAGCATATATCTAGATAGATGACAAATAATGACAAGAAAAAAACCATTCTTATATGATTCATATACCAATATTTTTCTACCCTATAACTAGTGGTATCATGTATGAGTCGAAAGGCAGGTTATCAGTATCATGGTGTATGGATATGTCATCCTTCCTCACAAAAACTTGGGCCCTGGCCAGAAATTTATACTTGAAACAGTTATCACTATTTCCCCAAACAAATCTCATAGACTCAAGGTCTTAATAGAGAACCGATGAAAATTTATACCACTTTTTCATGAATCATCTCAATGAGGCCCATGCAACGAATCCCCAAGTCCACTTCTAATAGGCCAAAGGCTGGTGACTAGCACCGAGTCGGAATACCACTAGCATGAGAGTCATTTGATATGTACCTTTACACACACATGTCTCCTAGACCACAAATGCTGATATTTAGATAGGTATAACTAAGGATAAAAATGCATGCACACATCTATACCCACCACCAAATAATAGTGGAAAGCAATGTGAAGAAGTTAAACTGGGCCAAAATACATTCCCCACAAAAGAAAGAGTCATCAAAATACAATGTCCAACTTATACGAAAGAAATATGTATTGGGACTGCTTCTCGTAGCCATATAAATACCACGTCTTATTAGCAATATAACAAAGCTAGATCTAGTCATGGTACACCCTGGACTTAATCAAAAGGTCGTTCACATGCACAAGACATGACACATATGGGCAATTTTTGTTTAGGGGTGAGTATAACAATAGTATGTAGAGGACCCCGAAAACAAAAAATAAATAAATAATGTAAAGATATAGTAATTTCTACACATTATATGTCTACAATATTTTTAACAAAGAGAAGAACTTCTAGCTAATCTCCAAACCCAAGCCCATAGTCTAGAGGTAAGTCACGACAACCACATACCCACACTCGGGATTCAGTTAAAAGAATAAATGAAACACTCATCTATAAGTAATCACTCCATGAGTCTGATATCTCTTATAATTCCTATCTGAGATATACATTTTTTATGAAGATATGTGAGAGAGATAGACATACTGATAGATCTGAAGAGAGAACAAATACACTCATTTTAGGAGTACTCACTCCTATATGGGGAAAGGTCCCGATACAAGGATGAGGATCACTACCATGGGAATGGAGTATACCATGTCTCAAACATATTATCATGCTATATAGAAGATCATCATCTTTTATGTTAGGTCACATCAACACAAAATTGTACCTATGCCCAAGAATATTTAGAGAATCCTTCTATGAGCCTCTTGTATGGATTCTGACTCTATCCATAAATTCATGTTAAAGGGATCATACTCCTATGGATGGAAGCATTACTGGAACATTAAGGGAATTATAAATGTGGGAAATAACCCAAATGAAACATTTCAAATGAATGGTGGACAAGGAGATCAGCCTATGTACAAGAAATTACACAACATATAGCAAGGTTCACACATCATGTGCCCTGACATTGGGGTACTGCCTGTGTGAAATGGACTGAGTCAGAATACATTTGTGTAGATAACATATACATTATTTGTAGTTATGGTCACATGCCATGTATGATTTTATTGGTCATGCTCCTAATACATTTTCTATGTGCTCGTACACGGCTTCATCCTGTATACGCCAAACCATGTACAACTACATGGGGTAACCTAGATAACTAGCACAGTCTTGTCGTGTTGTGGAGTACCTGATGTGTACTCCACCCCTTGTCCATTTACCCTCTGAGTGTCATGATGTGTCCATTTTAATGACCCGTGCACTGTGTGATAGTAGACACATGTCATTTCATCGCTTCATGCATCACGAAACCCTGGCCGCTGCAGATCCGGACCCACACGTCGTGTTCTTTGGAGAACACATCATGTTCTTCACGATTTTCTAGAATTGGGGTACATCCTTTGTTACCCTCTTATGACGATTGATTCATTGATTTGAAAGCATGATCATAATAAAACTCAATATTAGAGTTCACCCTGTCGGGGAAATGTCGATTCAGTATGTTTCAGATGTCTGATATGCTTCCAAAATGTGTATTGATCATCCACGAGAAGAATTGTTAAAGAACAAATTCTTCTGATATTTGAGGATTATTCATCAACCATCTTTATCGCACCTCTGATAGGTCCTCATGATGTCATATCTTCAGTTTGGGATCATTTAATTGTAAAATGGGTGTTCAATGATCCATTGTTAAAAACCCCGCCAAGAACACTGGTTCAAAAGGGGAGACAAAATCCAAATAATAAATTGATGAATGAACCTCCACCATCATTTTTCATTTCATTGATCTAATCCCTTTAGAAGGATATAATGGAGGATTAAGAAATCAATCAAACCAAACATGGGTCAATTCCACAAATTAAACCTGATAAAAGGCCCTCCTGTAAGAATGAATAATCCCCAAGTCAACTTGTACGTGCATTGATATAAATTCATCATTGAACATAGGAAAAGTGAAGGAATAATTGAAATAAAAAACCTAGCCTCAATCATCGATGGAGAGGGAGATAAGTTAATGATCTGGATTCGATCTCGTTGGGCGAGGATCCACATGTCACTGATCATCGTTGTTCGCCAGCAATTCTCTAAGGATGTCTCCTATATAATGATCTAGAGCATACAAGGAATGTTTTCTTGGATATCAGCCTATCCTAGTATAATAGTTATTTAAAATAAATTAATATGTTTCTTTGTGATCGAAAAATTAAAAATAAATTAAATTATGATTTTTTTTATTTTTTTTGAAACAGCCAAAAACAAAGTTCGACTACCATCCCGTGTTGGTCGATGTTAGGAATCACCTTAGGTAATGGAATTTTATTGAATGAAGGGGATCCCTCAAATTTTTGGCCCATACACTTTTTTAATAGTTATTCAACTTTTTCAGGAAAACTACTCCCACACACTATTTAAATGTTTAATTAAGTTCAGACATTTATTCCAGGAACTTCGAGTCTTGGAATCGCACGCCGTCAAAAATCCTAGTCTCATAATAATTCCATATAATATATAAAAATATTTAAAAAAAATTTAAGTCATTGTAAATAATTTGATTAAAAAACTCAAGGTAGTAAGTGAATATCTTCTAATCAAAATCATAGTTACTCTCCTCCATTCCATTGTGCAAATATAAGGAATGACTGAAGGGAAAATAATTCTTATGAAATACCTTCTCCTATATAACTAAGATCTATATTTGTCACTCCCCGTAGAACACATCATAATAGGAATTGATCTCTACCAATGTAGTGAGGTGAAATTATTCATAGTGGAAATTATACATGTAGGCATAATTTATCTAACTCAACAATATGGGAATTTCTATCCAATATGAAAGAATCCAAAGGGATCCAACAACATGGAAGGTAATGTTAAATGGGGATAAAACATACTCACCTAACCATATCCTCATATCCTAGTACGTGGAGTCTCTTTTATAAATTCATAACCTCCATCATTGAGGTCTATAGGCATCCTCCTACTATCAAAAAATAATTTGTTAATGATATTTTTTTCCAATCCTCATTCGTATCAACTAAAAAAACTTTGTTTGGTAATTTAGTAGTTGGGACCTATGAATTTATGCCTCTCAATTCAAAAATAATCAAAACATAGAAACCAAAGGGGTTCTATACAAATATAGTAATGTTGAACTACCAAATGTGGTGTGAATTCTATTATGGAATGAAAATTTGACCGAATGTAGCTTCCATATCAATAAACCTCCTAAATCTTGGAAAAAGTGATTAAAATCACCTTAATATGTTGGATTTTATGGTTTTATTGAAAATTGTTGTGTGGATGAAATGTTGTACTAAGGTGCAATTTAATGTAAAAAACATGATGGATAACTCTCCACACCCTGGAGGGAAAAGGAGGATCTTAGTCAAATATGATCATTCATGAGACTCTATGGATTCCCAAAACAACATCAAGACATTATATCAATAAAAAAATTGACTTAGAAAGAATACCTCAGAACTATGTAGTGGTATGATTTCATAAAATGATCTTCTATCACCCATATTGCACTATTTCCCCCATGTGTTTCAATTAAACTAGGAAAAAAACTTCCATCAATATGTTATCCCAACTCAATTGGGGAATGTACTATAACTACAAAAATAGATCAATAAAATGGTACTCAATATTCACATTTTATAAACCCATGCACTAACAAAAAAATCTACAACAACATGATTCCAACCAAGCCACAACATGTAACTCTGATAAAAAGGAAAATATTTTTCACATCAGGATGTACTGTCTAGGGTGAGCTATGAAAATCATAGAGAACCATCTCATGCATCACAGAAGTTATGAAATGACTCCATTTTAAAAAAAACTGTTGTTTTCCATCCATAACAAAACAATATGGGGAATTTAGAAAGAAAATGTGGTATCTCCATACCACAACCTCAGAATCTCAGTGTATGGATACCAACACCCACTACACCAAAGATGGTTGAACTGTCATCTAGAAAATCAAACTCTACTTCATGCCTATGTTCGATTAAGATTAATTGTATATATATCTTCCATAAACCGCCGTGAATTCCTATATTCCTACACAAAATAACTACATTACTTCCTCTTTAGTGTATCCATTTCCACTTTTCAATTTCCTAATGTGAACGAAATATCAAAGTAGTAGTTGTTCAAGTCTGTCATCCAACATCACTACTGGATGATAAATTCATGAAGTGATATGATATAACTCACCCTCTAATGAATGTTTAAATCAACAATACCCTCGTTGGTGAGGTAATATTACCAACCAATTATGGAAAACACCATTGTTTCCAATACTGGATCATGAGTGGCATAGTTATTATCTTGGGAACATATCTATTAATAACCAATGAAATTGATAGATATCTGGTGAATTATAACATAAAATAATCCAAGAATCTATGTGTAACAAAGAAACTATTGTTTACCTTCATCTACTAACAAAAAATTAATTCATAACCAACCATATTCTCTTTTAGGTACTCAAATGGATCCTAACACTTTCAGACCACATGAATTCATAGTCCTTCCTAGTCAAGGATTCCATAAGAGTCACAAAATAAGATAAATAATCTAGAAATATCCAATAATAACCTACACGACCAATGAATCTCTAATCCTTTTCCAGTTTTTTGGGGGATTCCCAAGAAACCACTGTTTTAATCATTGAAGGATCTACAACTACTCCCTACTAAGACATGACATGGAATGGGAAAAAAACATCATGATAATAGAACCCACTCTTTAAAAACATACTTCACATCTGATAATAATACTGAACTCATAAAATGGTATAAATATTCTATGTATAATACTCCATAGAAAAAATGTACTTAATGATTTCATTGATGGAAACCACCACAAACATATCGTGAAAATCCTTGATCACTGAATTCATCAACCCCATTTAGATGGGACATCATATATTAATCATTAGAATACCTTTATCCATAACCCATATGGAATGATATCCTAAAAATAGATCTATTTTTGAGAATTATATTTCTACCTTCAGTAGGTAAAATAAATCAAAAATACATTTATGAGGATATTAGTTCTTCATTTTACCCTTAATTTGGTGAATATAATTGATACAAATCTAAAACATACAATTAGACTTATTCATGATCCAAACGGTTTCAACCCATGGGGAAAAATTCATCCAAACAAAACCCTGTTATAATTGATCATCATGCTTTACACACATCTCTTACATATAATAAAGAAATGTATTATATAGATACATCATAATTGGAGACACATATTTTTGTAGATGTATATCAAAATCAATCTCTCACCATGTGTGTAAAATTAGATTATTCATTAAAAATACATCAAGGTAATATTAAATTTTTTTAGGAATTATTGACTACTAAACCGGTGGAAATATTAACATCTCCATGAACAAAATGAAAGAAAAAGAGAAAATACATGCTTGACCCATATGATGGTGGTGTTTAACCAAGAACACTATATGATCTGATTTATAACTATAGAGAAAGACATTTCTCTTGAATTAATGCAACAAATACTTCACTAAATACAAAACATACATGTATATGAAGATGTAATATATATTTATCCATAAATATAAAAAATATCCCCAAGAGAGGACCACCCCATTACTAGATAATTATCATTACATACTTCATATAATTTAGATCCACTTAAAACTAGTATTGTCAATTCTACTGTCCATGGATGCTTATCCACCACATGCATCTAAAAAAATACTATGGTAGGGGATATAAAATATTGAATATTCCGAATCATATAAATATTTCACCCAAATAGAAAATATATAATGGGTACCTCATATGATGTTCAGATCTTCTGGTTATGGAAATGCCAGAGCGTGTTGTTTTTCATGACTTACTCTATATCCTCTATAACAATGATGGGGACTATCTCCACAACCACTCTATTATATCTATAGATGAGGAACATCTTAGGTTTGTCCTATACTTACCCTATCTCCCATATAATAATCCAATGTTGGAACTAGTTGTAACTACTTCCTTTGATGAAAATTCATTAATGGTGGAAGTATAACCAGAATACTTAGAAAATGATAATTTCCCAAAATTTCCATTAACTTTATCCACTAATAAACATTACCAATAAACGATAAACATGCCTCCAATCCCTTGTGACTATTTTGAGAGATGCCACCCTCATTGATAGTAGATGATTACTGCCAGAAACATACCTCATTTGAAAAAAATCTATTCTTCATTGGAAACTAGGAACCCCAGACCCCAGTATTGCGTCATCAAAAACCATAACAACTCCCCTCAGTAATGATGTGTTTGTATACATCATCTATTTAATGACTATATTCCTTTTTATCACCTCATGATACGTTGATACCATGAAGAGGGATTTATCTTCTGAAGCACTAGATGGAAATATTATATCAAATTACTCTTTAGGCTTCCCTGTCCTGAAATATGTATTTATAATATTAGATAATGGTCTTGAAGTGGATCCCAAAATCATAAAAACTGGATATAGCCTATCAAATTGTAATAGGATCATATGTATTATACACTGTTGTAGATGAATAATGAAACTCTTCTTGAAACCACCCCCTGAACATCTCCCACAATGTTACTGACACCTTAATATACCCCAAGAATAATAAATATAATTTAAGAAAATCCCTAGGTTTCATCTTTAAATCCAATGAACCCAGTTCACCTTCTCTTCCAAAAAAGAACTAAAATAAATCTCTACATATTATGACTATTCGTATATGAATAAGTCTAAAGTGGATCCTTCATACATCTATATGCTCTAGCAATGAAACTCTCAATGTGTTCTCCTCTTAGTGTAATTATGGAAAAACATCACTCTTTGGTGATCTCCTAGAACATCCATTTGAACATCTTCGGTGAGAACCAGGTGAAAATGTTGTCCTACGAAAATTATAAAAATATGAACAAGTGGATAGTCATTTAATCCTTAAATTTTTAGTACTTAATAATAATTATTTATTTATTTTTTATTCTTTTTGGTGGATAATATCGTAAATTCTTCCTATTTAAAACCCAATAAAAAGAAGACTGATTCTAGATCCTTCCCTATGTATCCACTAAGGAAAAAGTTTCACTTAATTTTGTAGGAAATGTAAAATTAGTTTTCTATAAATCAGATCACAGTGGGACCTAAATAACCAGGTCATAGATAGTCTCCATTGTATACATTATTTATTAAACATTGGTGACCTTATTTTTCTACTAACCCCTAAAATGTCACATAGTTATAAATCCAAATTGCATCATTTCCCTGATCCTAGAACATTGATATCACTCTATCACAACCACCTCCCCCAAATATAGTACCAATCCATAGTTGAAAATAAGAGAATAAGGATGGTAAACTCCCATATCACAACTCTAGAAGGCCCACTACAACGAACTAGAGTTTTATCAATGTAATTATCCTTCTTATAATTATTTCATTTAGTATAAAGAACACACAATGCATAAACTACCGAAATACATTATCCTGAATACTTGAGAATGATATACTAGTTTGTACATGAACAAATAACAACTTCAAATATTATAGTGGAGAAATAAATATAAAATAAGAGAATAAGAATATGATTATTTGGATCTTCCCATCCCATGATAATTAAAACAATTTGTAAAAAATAATAGAAGAGGAATAATAATCTCAATAATTAAATATTCATTTTCAAGATGAAAGTACATATAAATTATGTGAAAATAGAACTTAATGAATTATGAATTGAATAAGAGGTATTTAAATAAATTAGGGAACGAGTATGACTATTATATTTCAGATCGTTTGATTAGTAATATGGACATTATAATAGTTACATGACCATTGGATTAGTAATTTATACATTAGGAATAGTAATTTGACCATTTGAATCGTTAACACACCTATGGAAACATAAAATAATATATAAATATCATATAATATAAAAATATTACATATTCATATGATGGTAAAAGTGAATAATTATTTTCCAAATTATTAAATAATTATTTTTATTTTTTAAGAGGTAAATATTTTATGAGAATTATTATAATAAATATAAGGATTTAAAAGCAAATTCATATTTTGAAAATTGATTCATAAATTTATATTATATTTTATGATAACTATATGATAATTTAATGAGACAACAACAAACTTTTTAATGTTGCATAAAATCAATTATAATATTAAAATCATTATTATTTTTGAATAAAAGAGGATTATATTGAAATTATAAATTTCACATGTTTAAAAATTTAATTTAATTAATTGTTTACCATTTTAGAATTTTAAATATTAGAAAATGGTTAGGGAGACTTTTTTTATTTTTCTAAATAGAGAAATATGTTAATTTCATGAATTTATCAGTATAAGACAAAAAATGAATTTTTGGGTCTTTGATTATGTAAGAACAAATTATTTATAACTAGAATTCATAATTTTCTATATAGTGTCTCAATAATAAATTTTATAGATAGTCTTCATCCAATATAATAAGAAATTACATATTATTATTGTAACACCACTCTCCTCCCCTCATAAATACTACCCATCAAAACCAATTCTTCTCAAACATACTAATCGATGATTCTACCCTATATCTATAAAGCATATCCTTAAATCAATACCAAATTCAATGTTCTATTTCTCTAAAAAAATCCAATAAGAAGTTCTTTAAGGGGTCCTTGAATTATTTGGTATTCAAGTGGAAACCTTCCAAAAGTACCTCTATTAATTTCTATTATACTTATAACATGCCTTCTCATAATTCAACGACCATATAATATTAATTATAGAATTGTGAATATAGGAGAAAGAATTATATCTATTTTAAAATCACTTATAGAAACCTTTCTGTTCTATTTATATTCAGTTGAAAATGAAACCATTGTCCACATTATGTCGCTTAACCACCTTAACAGAAGATGAGTTTTTGTTTTACCCTAATTCCTTCATGAAAATATTAAATATAATCATAACCATTTAAATTCAACTAATTAATTATATTATTTTTAGTGTCACATTTTTTAAACAGTATATTTCCAAAAAATTAAATAATGTCACACTATAACTATAAGGTGGGAAAAGTTTTAAAAATAAACTAAACATTTATCATTAGTGTTTTATTAAATAAAAAATCCACTATAGGAAAGAAAATTATATTCGATCATTTATTCTTATTAATGTGCTTGAATACCATTTCATTTACCTTCTAGAGAAGTATTTCCTTTTCAAAAGAACTTCTATAATTATAGACAAGTGAACAGGTTCTGAAACAATAAAATGAATTATCCCAAAATAACTAAATTGAAAATTATAACTCATAAAAATTAACATAAATTAACTAACTAAAATTATAATAATTTATTAATATATTGAATCATTTCTGAAATAATAAATTAATTAATATATATATATTTTCCTATAAAATAATTTTAGGTTTAGTATTCATTGATCTATATGGTAAGGGGTATCCAAAAACATATATATTTCCATTGGTTACCACTTTATCATAGTTTTCCACAATTTATATATACATTATTCTGACATAATTTTCCTATATTCTATATATATTTTCCAAACATATATATACCTACCTAAAATATTCTTTTTTACTGGGGAAATAAATGTTTTAAAATGAATGAAACTTAGTTTAAGGTAACTTCTCTATTTCACATCCATTTTCAAGTAAAATACATATCATTTTTTATCCCAAAATATTTTCTAAATTCACAAATTGATTCACTAAAAACTTTTTTCATTCATTTATATTTTTATATAAATAATTATTTGTTTATCCTATTTAAATAATATTAATTCTTTCCTAAATACTCCACTATGGTGGAACATTTATAAAAGTACATGTCTATAATTTTTCATGTTTCCAATTTAGTGGGAAATTATTATTCATGATATATTCTAATTTTTTTTCTATGAATGTCAAAAAATTATAAAACCCATTATTTAAAGGATAACATTTTGATACAACCTTTGGTTATTCCCTTTGACATGATTAAAAAAACCAATTTCATTCAATGGGTAACCACTATTTTTATTCCTTATATTCTATTTCTTATATTGATGATAAATTCATGAACTAATTATTATGTATATGACTATATTTCAGTCAAATTAATTGGGTAATGTTTTGTCTCTTGAGATATTATATTTCATATTTTGGATTAAACTTAATATATTACGGGACTATGTCCAACATGTGATATTTTCCTAGTAGTTTTCCTTGACTAATGTTTATATCATGATATATTTTGATTGCACATTACATTATTTACATGTTCATATGATTCTGTGTCCTATAATTTATGGATACATATGTTTATTCACAATAAATTCATTTTATGATACATGTTTTCCTTCGATCACTTGTTGTACACAATATTGAAATGTTTTATCCCTTTTTTACCTTTTTATTTGTCCCCTTTTTCTTTTTGTTCCATGTTTATATAATTTAGTTTTTTGATATCTAATGGGTTTATGGACTTTTAATGTAGGTTAATAAAAATAAATTCATTCTAGTTTCACATTTTCTAAATATGTAATTAGTCTTCCAAATAAACTAATATTCTTGATCATGGGTCTGTATGTAATATATAATCATTCTTAAAATAATCTAATAATACGGGTAAATTATTTGAGATGATATATTTTGTATCAAATGAAAAAATTGTTTTTTTTGGATTATGATTCAAAAATATTAATGAGAACCCTAGGGATAATTCTATAACCATGGATATCGAATATTCGAACCTATATAATTATAATTTAGTATATACATTATATATATATATATATTTGAATATCATTTTATGGTAATAGTTAAATTTTTATATGCTCATTTTCTATGTATTCAAGACCCACTTTATAGTTAATAACTAGAAATAGGAGAACCGGTGAAAGCAACCAATGTCATAAAAAATATAATGATTTCCCTAATTAGATAATAAACCTAATGTAAATGGTATTTCATAATATTATTAAATTAGTAGATCAATGGGGTCATGATAGAAAGAAGAACATAAATTACGTGGAACAACCTATATATGATTTGAAAGATCATGCTGTGGTCAAATCCTTTTCGTGACAAAGGCCTCATACCATTAGTGGATTTTATATTCCCCACTTCACAGTATAATTGATTAACTCTATGGATAAGTTATTATATATCATCTAGTGATCAACAGAAGATAAATCCATACACATAGTCTATAATTTTGATGGGTAAGATAATAATTGGTGTATGATAATAAACAGTATTCTGTCTACATAAGAAAATGATTCCATGGAATAGAAAGGATCGAATAAAATATTTTTAAAAAACTATTATCATAGAACACTCTGTCTTAATAAATAAATAGATTTCCTCAGACTCAAGTTAATGATAGATGATTTTATTGGGGAATATTAGGAAAAATTCACACGGATTTCATTGTACGAATCTAGTTATTTCATGAACACTTAAATCAAGTTGTATCTTTTGTTTAGTGGGTTAAGGTAGAGTATACAAAAATAATTTTTGATTTGAGACATTGATATATATATGGAGGTTTCCGATTGTGGATATAAGATTGAGATAGAGATTTTTGACTCATAGTGGTCTCATTATATTTAAGATAAAATGGGAAAATAGAGTTTAATATCAGTGTATGAATAGATAAATCCCAATACGAAAATAATAACTAACAAACCATATGTAAAAATTGTCTAAATAAAAATATTGGGAACAATCTAATGGGAAATGAGAGATACTTAAAATTGGTAAATGATGGGTATTGGTATAATCATTTCTAGAAGGATATGAGAAATCCCACTAATTACGAAGAATAATGGATTGTTTAGATCAATACTCATTATACTATAAAATTATTCAACTACATGGATCATGAGAATTGTGTGATCTAATTCTTAAATCCAAAGGTTATTAGAGATAATTAATTACAACAACTTCCATGGATGAATGTAAGGGAATATGATATCTCTATTGTAGAGGTGGATCATGAAATTCATATGGTGACCGAAACAATGGTTATTTATTCTAGGATACTATAAATTTTTTTATTTATTTTTATAAGAATTCCACTATATATTTTATTTTATGTAGATCAATTCAAAAATCTCATAACAATAAGGAGGTTGAGTAATCAGTGTGAACAATGAATGGGAATATTTTTTCATCCAAAGTATATAAACCCTCCCTATTCAATTTTTAATTAATAATCCTCCAACAAAATGTCAACTTAATTACTTTAAATATGTTTTGTAGAATATTATGCATGTATTATATATCATTATATAAACAAATAATCAAATATTGGGATTGGGAAATCACGATTCACATCCCAAGGCATCCTATAATAATTAAATAATGTATGTTTGGGGATGATTTTTCTTTTGAATATTCTTTTCAATAATGGACACTATTTCAACATGAGAAATAATGTCTATTTAAAATGATCATGACACATGAGAGTTTCATTATTAATTAAAATCCCATTATAAATGTCAATAGTGATGTGTTCCCCAATGAATTTCCTGATCATCCTCTTAAATGATTAATTGAGTTGTTCATTGTAAATATACATGGTTCCCAACCCATAACAAATACTCCATAAAATATAGAAAAAATGGAGTTGATGAACTAAAAAAGAAGTTATTATAAGTTTTAGACTTGGTTATTATATGTTAGAGTTCTGCACCATTTGATATGTTGTTTATCATCATCAAAAAGAATGATGGATCAATATGTTTATGAATTTATTAACATGAGATTAGAAAAATCACAAAAAATACAATGTATACCCCACCATGGATAGATTACTTGTTTGAAGAACTATTCATGGAAAAGTATATCTCTAAGGTGGACCTTAGGACATTAAATCACCAATTACAAGTAACGAAGGAAATTATTACCAAGACTAACATTAAAATGAGCTATGAACTGCTGAGTTCACATTGATACCCATCAGACTTAACAATGTTATAACCATTTTCATCTAAATATTGAATATATTTTTTAGAGATTACCTTGAATAATTTATAGTAATCATTAAAGATGATATTATGATATACTCCATGAGTATGGAGGATCATTATGACCATATAAATACTATTCTAAAGACATTTTAAGTTTTGAAAATATATGGAAGGTATAAATAATTTGAAATTTTGGATAGAGTTAGTTTCTTTATTTGGGAATGTTATTAACCACAATTGGATTTTGTGGACCATTCTAAGACAATGGTAATTGACTATTGACCCGTAACAGCTTTCACAAAAGAGTTAAATAGTTTTATTTGGATAATATTGTTATTATTGTTGATTTTTGAGGAACTTATTGTTATTTTCAATCCAATAAACCAATATTACTTAGAAGGGATTATTTTTTGTTATGAACAATGAATGTGAATATTGCTTCAATGAATAGAAAAATAGTCTGATCACTACACCAATAATGTTTCTACCCATAAGTGGGGATCATTTTGTTGTATATAGTGATGCTCAAATAATGTAATAGGATATGTACTGATGAAAACTGATAAAGTTATCGAATAAGATATAATGTATTTTAAATTTCATGAGAAAAAAAAATAACCCACACCTGATCAAGATTTAGTGGTTGTGATCTTAACCTTGAATATCTTTGGGTATTATCTTTATGGGTAGAAGTTTAAGATATTTACTTATCAAAAGATCTGAAAATATATATTCATATTGAATGATCATAATATTGACCATAGAAAATGGTTAGATCTCATCATGGATTTAGACTGCTCAATCCACTACCATCCTGGTAATGGGAATTTATTGTAAGATTATATGTGTAGAATGGATCACACAAAATTATAAATAATAAGAATTTAGAAGCCTATAATCATATTTAACATTAAAAGGATGTAAATTAGAATTTTAAAGGATGGAACATCATCAGTAATATCTCAAATTTTTGATCTACAGTCCTATTTAGAGAATGTAATGGATTTTCATTGATTTGATATATAAATTAGATTGAACCTGCCTGTCTTCATAAATGGGAATTACAAAAAGATCATGACTGATGAGGAATAAGGAGTACTATTTTTCATTTCTATGTGTACAATAAAATCTAGATGTAGGGATGGAGATTTTGAATGATTAAAAAAGAATAACCTTTTCTGTCAACCCACGAAGCACAAAGATGTATCGGTATATTAGAGATAACTATTGGTGGGACAATATAAAGAAGCATATTTTTTAATATACATCATTATTACTGGTATGTCTGTATATTAATTCTAAAAGTCACAATACTAATGTTGTTATACAACCATGACAAATTCTTACATAGAAATTGGAAAACAACATCATGGAATTTTTCACTATACATCTAAATAAATCCAATGAAAGTAATCCTATGTAGTTTTTAGTGGATCATTATACAAATATTAAATAAATTATTATAATTTGAGAGAAAATCACACTCGATCAACATAACCAGATATACATCAGATATGTGGTGTATATATATGGAGTACCTATATCAATTATATATGATCGAGATCCTTTATTTGACATCTTGTAATAGAATAGTATCCAACATGACCGAAAAAATAAGTTGAACTTCATTATGGATTATCACTCCATGAATGATGGACTATAAGAGTTAATAATTCTTTCAATAGAAGATAGGTTGAGAAAATGCTATAGGTAATTAAAAAGAGGATGGGAAAAACAAATTACTCTTGTTGAATTATGTTTTAGAAATATTTTCTACTCATTCATCAATATGAATCCATAGGTTTCCGCTAATGAAAGAATATATATAACCCCATAATATTGGGATGATGTTGTTGAAATCAAGTTGTTGGGACCTAATATTTTCAAGGAAATCAATGAATATTTGAAAAACATTAAATAGAAAATTATGACGTCCCAATGTAAAAAGAATATATATGTATAATATCTAAGATCATAGGTTGAGTGTTAAGTTTGAAATGATGTATTCATCCATATATATCCATTGAAGAGATTCATGTTATTTTGGATGAAGGGATAAATATATCCCATGTATATTAATATCTATGATATTATTGATTTCATTGGAGATGTTCCATATCGACTAGATCATCCACCAACCCTATCAAAAGTACATGATTCACTACACATATCCCTTTTGAGAGCATAAATAAAAAATCACTCATCTATAATTAATTAAAAAGAGGTACAAATGGAATGTGATCACTCTTATGAGGAGCACATAGTGACGATATTTCACTATAGATATAATGTTATATGCAACACAAATATTGAAATTTTCAAAGTATCTTGGTGAAATAATAAATAAAAAGATGAAACATATGAACTAGATGAAGTGATGAAGGAGAAGTAACGTCGTTTATTTTCACCTTATTTTGTAATTCAATATTTTTTAGGATGAAATTTTCTAAGGAGGAATAATGTAAGGACCCCATATTTTAACAATGACATTTTACTTATTATAATTATGTCATGTAGTAAAAATCACGCACATCTAAGAGAGAACCAACAAAAATTATTTTCATAAATGAGGATGAATAAATTACTCAGTTAATTTACTAATAATAATGATAAATTTTGTAGTGGTACAATAAATAGTAAACAATATAATGAAGATAAGATAATTTGGATCTATTTGTTCCACCCATATCACAACAATTATAAACAAATCTTTAGAAATAAAACATAATGTTAATATTACAATGTTAATTTTTAAGATAAATATATATATAAATATAAATATATATATACATAATTGAGGGACAATAAAATAGAATGAATAATGAATGGAATATGAGGTATTAATAAGAATTAGGAAACCCATATATATATTATAAATATGACTGTTGAAATAATAATTTGTCCATTGAAATAGTAAACTAACCGTTGGAATAGTAATATTTCTTTTAATAATAGTAATCTGACCATCTATGATAACATACTGAAGAGATATATTACATAAATACATTCATCAACTCCTTATCAAATATATATAAATCAAAGACCAAAGTGCATGAAAGCAATGTCATATATAACTATATCTGAATTATAAAATGAAACTACAAAATTGTAAAGACAAAGATTTCCACTAATCCAAAACTACTCCATCCAAGAGATGATATAGTATTACATGTCCTTATCTAAAACCTTCTCCTAATGATTTGAATTATATATTATACATAGACGGTGTGATCAGAATTTTATTGTCTGTATGATCATCCTTTGAGCTTCTCATAAAAAATAATGAAATCATACAAATGACCTATTGGAAAAAATGAAACTAAGTCATCACGTTAACATGTATACTATATTCCCACCCTCACTCTATCTATTTTTAACCATGTAATATATACATGAGAGAACATATAATAATAAATAATCATGTTTACTCTAATACTTCATCCGAATTGGTTTCTTACTCTATCGAAACATTTAACTTCCTGATCCATCTATCTCTAAAGTAATACTTCCTGATAAAACCATGGATAGGTATAAAAATATAAAATTCAGGCATAAAATCAACATATAATCCCATATCTCATCCCAAAATATAGTAACATATAATTTTTAATGATCAACTATAGACCATATGATTTGTATCAAACATTGTGTATTATACCTTGAATAGTCAAATACTATACATAGAAGAAGGTACTCAAGCCAACAGATCCTATACACACCATACCAATAAAAATACTTTAGATACTATATCTTATGATACATGTGTGTGAAATAAAAATAATCAATTCATCAATATACAAAAATATAATGGATAAATAACAACTGTGCATACTAGTACATAGTACTTTCACGAGATGAAAGCGAGGATATAAGGGGTAGTTATTCATATGTTTCTCATCATCCAATATTTTTGGGAAAACAGGCTCCCTAGTTCCACTATCCGTTATTATCCATACCAACATGGATGGGGTATGGTATGAAATGATAAAAAATATAGGATGTAATATATTTCACAACCACACAGTGGGAATAACCATGCATTAGACATAGCTTCAACAAACATCTATCAGACTCTCGGCTACAACAACTAAGATCTATATATTTTATGAGAACATAATATATTTTATGATCCATATTATATTACATTATTTTCATTGAATAATTCAATTTATGTTGCTGAATTCATTATCACTATATTATCCAAAACATTAATACATATACATTTCAATCACCAAAAAAATAGTTTTCATTCCCTCTAGGAATAATACATCTAATTTCATAGCTTCACAGAACTTCTCAATTTCAATATAGTAAAAACCAACAACATGGTTTAAAAAATTATTATTAATTATTACCATTACATTATTATATTTACTATATGAATATATCATCTGAAACTATTGTGTAAAATGAAAGCAAGAAAATGAAGCTACCACATGAAGTGGGGAATGGTAAGTATATAAACAAGAATCCTTGATATTATTATTTTAAGAAAGATTAAACATGAATGAATCCATTATATTAGAATACCAAAATTGGTAAGGCCAACTCCAAATCCTTCCATAATAATTGTTTAATCCCCGAACCGATCATGAATATGCCCATTCATATTTCCCTCAAAGGCATTAAGTATTTCAATAACCTTGGGCATCATCACCCTTATATCATCATTCATCCTCACCTTAGAAAAATTATGATCATGTGGCTCTACATGATCACGTCTAGAGCACCTCAAAATGATAAAATCCATCATGTATAATCAATTGGGGAATTTAACAACTAAATAAGGTATTCATCCTTCTCAAAAAGGGCAATCATGGTCCCTAACATAAGTAATGCAAATTTAATTCATCATTATCAATAAACACTAACAAGCATTACTAGTTCCCTTAAAAATTGAAGAAAAACGTATTTAATCATAAACCATTTCAAAAAAATTTACTACCATAATATTATAGGAAATATCATATTCATAATTATGCAAATTTATGTTCCCTTGCAATAAAAAAAATCTAACAGCTATATATTCTATACAATTTGAGGGAGATCATCAAAAACTAGGCATAAAGATTCATTATAACAAGAATTTAATTGACATAAAAATATCTATAATTCCACAACAAACCCCATTATCCCTATGGAAATAAAAGACATAATATCACTAAGCATGAACCAATAGATTATTCAAGATTAATCATTATTAAGATGATTCTATTTATATAAAAGGGGATAAAATCATTGTCAATTTATGATTGAACCTAAGATAGATAAGCAATGAATCCCCTAAATTAAAGGAATAAATGTTCTACACATGAGAACAATCCAATATCATAGATCATAATTTCATCTCCAACATGAAGACTAATTCCCTCTAATGATATTTCAAAACAACATCGTTAGCATAAATATACTATAATAGAATGATGATCGGAATCCACCGTCACATAAACACAAAATTTTAAAGCTTAAATACTACAAATGACTTGATAATACAGAGATCTTACCATCTCTCATCATTGATTGAAGATGAATTTTAGGAATTCAACCCCCATTAAAGGGCTCCAAATCAGTTAAATAAAAAATTATTGTATGTCATGTTAATTAAGAGAATTCATTGTGTTTGGGGTAAAACTAATGGGTGATAAACATTATAAAATGCAACACACATGATAAATTAATAGTTTGAATCATCAATGTTTACTGTATATGGAAACATGTTTATCATTCACTAAAAGAACATTCCACATCAAACTGATTATCATGTTTTCATCTTACCTCATATATGCCTGGTTTACTACATAAAATCCCCAGGCTCATCCAAAAAATAGATAAAACCATTTTAGTCTATAAAACACACAAACACTATAAAAGTCATCAATATTCCATAAATTTTTCCTCGTTCTATATTTTTATTTGAAATCACCATCGATGATCCAAAAATCCTCCACAATGCACTATGGGGTTCAATCACAAACAAAGGGTTAAACTACAAAGATATGGTCCTTATCATAAAAAATTTAAAATTTCATGAAATGAAATATATTCATTTTTCTGTAATGAGATAGAGAAGTCTCAACCCCATATAAACTATATAATTATGAAAAACTATCCTTGCCACATGGAATTAAATTTAGAAAAACATATCCCTTACATTAGGTATTGCTTCACTATTCATGTGAAAATGACATCTTGATTTATCAAATAATTTTAGTTAAATAACAATTCAATTAATATAAATAATCTATATTTTATTTTCTATCGAATATTTAGTTTCGTATGTTTTTCATTCATTCTTCATTTTTCTCATATGTCGTTATATGGGGTGGAATGGTCAATTTCTAGGAAATATATCTAGTAAATTTATCATCATAAAAACGTTGTAAAATATAAATAATATATAAATTATTGTATCTGTATTGTTATTGTATTATTCCATTATCAGAAAATTTATTTTATTTCAATGGATTCTACAAAATGGGATCAAAACAGGGAATGTTCCTCGATTTTTTCATTTAAGGTGGTAAAATATATTATGATTAATTCTTTTAATATAACATTTATAATTTAAAATATTTATATTAAATAATTTTAATAGGTTCCTAAATATAATTATTATAATGTAAATATATTTTTTTCATGAATACTATGTAGTTATAAAAAACAGAACACCCCATTAGTAGAGGTGGTAGTTTGTAGATACATGAAACGACATAATCATTTTTTGAATAATTATCGGTGTCGGTAGAAAATTGATATTCTATTCATGTAACCAAATTTAAGAATATCAGTAATATTTAATTTTTCCTACATACATGGATAAAATTTATTTAATGGAATGTATGAAGAGGAGAACTAAGAGAGATTAGTTGAATGAATTAACCCTTTCTTTGAATTTCTCATGTGGGTGGAATATTATGGCCTTTTTAATAGTATTTTTCATGTACATGGATTTTAGGATATGTGAAGTGTTTTTATGAGAGATTATATAATATTATTTTTCATTTTAAGGCTTTGGAATTTTTATATTAATATGGGGAAGGGATATCCTTGTAAAAGTGAGCAGGATCACAATTTTATAATACCCATTATGTTTTAAATTATGGAATAACTATATTCAATGTTAAATGGATCAAAAATTATGAATTAATTATGTTTCTAACACATTATGATTTTTATTTCTGTTGACCAAATATTTATTAAAAATCATTAAGTGATTTTAGACTTTCCCCATTATTTTTTGTACTCTAATCAATTTTTACCGTTGTGATTACTCATTAAACTCTATAACTAATTTTACTAAATAAATCTATAATTAAAGTTATGAAATAATTTGAATTTTTCTATTTTATATGTCAAAATTTTTATAAAATAATATTTATATGGTTGGGAAAATTATATTTCAAAATAAAAGATGTATTGTTTGAAATTTTTTTATGAATGTTATGTTTTTATAACTCAGATTTATGTATTTGATACATTATTCAATGTTATTCATTATCATGAAATAAATTGGTTTGTATAAAAAAATTTATGTGTCATAAAAATCTATCAAAATTGTAATTTTATAAAATTATATTTCATTAAATAATATATAAATAAATATATTAAAATACTACATAGTTCAAAATAATTATAATCATCGAAATCATAAATATGACATAGTTTTTTACAATGAATAATTTTACATGATAAAAAAAATCATTACTCGTGATAAATGATTAAAATATTTCTAATTTTTACATACGTATTGATACCGTCATAAACACTATAGATTTAAAAAAACATATTTTTTCCTTATCCACCTAAAAATCATTTATTATTAAATAATACATTAAATTCACCTTATAAAATTTTCAAATTATTAATAGAAAAATATTTAAATAATAAAATATTAAAATTAAAAAAAATTAAATTTTACTATTTATTCAAATTTAGACATAAAGATAAATAATTATTTTGTAAATACATTCCCTTTTAAAATAATATGTGTCATAAATTTTATTTTTTTTTCATTTATAAATGTTTTTAAACTTTTTTTTTATAATATGATCTATTAATAGGAATGATTATTAATAAAATTCTTATAATATATTGGTTCACACTTAAGTATGGTTTTTATGTTGAATGGGCTATCAAAATTGTTATTAAATTAGATAGATAATATATTAACAACCCTAGGGATATAACAATGTCTTCCTTTTAATAAACATATTCCTAATACTTTTAATTTCTACTCATTATAGAAAATACCTATTGGAATCGAAAATGTTGTCATGAACCAAATCAAATTCATTGAAAGACATCAACCATAGAAACATATGAAACATATCCTTACCTCATAATACGATTATTCTAACCATTGTGTTTTTGTATAACTATTTTTCCCAAGTCTTTATATGTATTTTGTATTTAGAACAATGTTATGTGATTTTATTCTAATTGTTATTCATAATAATCCTTACATTGATAAATTACATTTTTTCATCTAAATTATGTTTTATTTATTCCAAATAGTTTTCCTCTAAGTAGAAAGAACCAAAAAATTTCTGAAATGATACAAAATTACTCTATCGGAAGGATAAAAATATTTTCACAGGGTATGTCCCATGGAAAATCAATTTCAGATACAATAAAAAAAATATTTTTACTTTTACATTCAAATCCTCAATATAGTGATTTAATTCCATTAAAAACATCCTAAATGCACTTTAATTGAATCCAACAAGTCTTCCACAAAAATATCGTGAAGTATAAGTGTCCCATATATAGCATGATCTTATTTATCAGCTAAAATTTAATAGAATTTAACATCATATATAGGTTTAAAAGTTTGATGAGACTTATAATCCATTTTAGACATTTGATTATGGAATATATTTATAAAATTACTAAACTCTCTATACGTGAGGCATGTATGTATCAAGGGTGCAGTATTCAAGAATCTAATACCATCGATTATATTGGCTAACTTCATCAAATATAATTGATAATAATTCACCCATTATCTAATTTGTCCCAATAAGAAACATAATATTTTCCTTTGTTACAATCCAATGGGTGCATCATCTAGCATTTCTTAAATGAATAAAATTGAATGTGCATTTTTTTATCATCTTCATCACCTATACATTTATCAAACCCTATTATCATGTTTTTTTATGATTTTTTAAAGACAAATGTTATTATTCATAACTCAAGACAACTATATGAGAAAAATATAAATTTATCAATTCCTACATCAATTTGATTTTGTTTCTCTTTCATACTATCCCATCATTTTATATGGTATCCATTATTATGTTGGTTTTTACATAACCAATCCATTACATAAATAATGATTTCAAAGATAGGAACGAATAATTTTATAAATTTTGGAAAATTAAAAGTATAAAAATAATATAAATAAATCATTAATAATATATTAACATTAAATATTAAATTTATAGTTTTTATACTTTTTATTAATTATCTACATCTTATCTTCATATATAACTATACTATAATTTTTTTCTAAAATCCATCATATTGGTTCATAAAAAAATGATTAACCATATTATATACACTGAGAGATACTAGAGATATGTGATTTGGTATGACTAGTCACCATAAATAAGAGTGGAGACTGATATGGTACACAAAAATAATTTTTATTATTGATTACTCCTTGAGAAATATAGTTACCCAAAAATTTTATACATAAATATTATATCATATTAGATAAATATTCCTTAAAACCTTTAAGATCCACACAAAAACTACAAATTTTATGTTTTATAGAAATCTTAGCCATAATTTTTATCCATAAAATATATACATTATCTCATAAAGATCACATATGTTGAATGGTTGAAAAATTAAATTGGAATTTGAACCTTATATTTTGCGGATGAAAAAAAATTAAAATTAAAAATAATATTGGATTTCTAATAGTTGTAACATCATAATGATTTTTTTTGTGAAAGACTATAACATTTCATTGGAAATCAATTCAGTATCAAAAGCATTAGGGTTTTAAAAACAAATTTAGGGAGACACATCATTTGATTCACGTTTACTGCATGGTTTTGACTAATCACGAGACACAAAATGTGAATAACATTTATAATATGACATGGTTAGTTTTAAACATGTTTTGGGCCTAGTAAATAGTGCCTTTTAGTGCAGAGGGTGGAGGGGTATAGAAAGTTCAGACACAGTTGGCCTAAACATTTGGTACAACAATTCGATATGGAGTTTCCATGGGATAGTATCTCTACCTTTTTGGTTCATTTTAAAGAAAATGCATTCAAACCATCCAAATCATTAAACATGATTTAAATGACCATTTAACCCATAACTAATATATCGATTAACACCCCTTTATCATTCTCAATTCACACAACATCCCACCCTGGGATCTCATCCTTCCATCAAATATGTTTCTTGACTAATCCTTCACCCGATATATAGTTCAATATTTATTCTTCACCTTTGATATCTAGCTATGAGTCTTCAATTCCACATGAATCAGTTCTTCATTTCTCTTCTCAATTGGAATTGTATTTCCATGTGAGACAATATTCACTATTTCATAGTAATTTATCATATTCCACATTTTCTCACCATTTATAACGAACCAAAGTCTAGTATCTGATGAGAGAAGTATCATAAGAATAAAGAAGGTGGTGACTATATTTATATAATATAAAACACTTTTTATGTGATCTCTAATATGTAGTCATCACAGGAGTGGTCTATCTATGACAATTTCAAAATGTATCTTTTTTCATATTATTTTTGAGACATTGGGAGAGGCACATTCATGTGTGATAATGTATGTTTGAGTCTTTTAGGCCATGGGAGGTGTGAAATAGGTTTACACATTGGTATAGTTGGATTTTCTATGTATGTAATTTATTTAATCGGAGACGTTGGCACTGTTTGATCCACAGGAACATGTGGGGATTGTCCCAAAATATATTAGGTTCTGTTAGTCATCATTTAGATGGTGATGATGTATTCATTTTGTAGATAACGTTCATTGTAGGTGTGTGTTTTGGTTTATTATTATTGTTTTATGAATTTTATTATAAATCATCATTTGGTTTATGTGTACAAATGATATGAACCTAATGAGGTTGCTTTGAAAACTCAATGTGGGTGGATGTCGTTGAAGTCCTACAGAACATAGGGATGGTGATTTCCATCATAATGGGGGAGTTGGTCACCATATATATCCATATCTGATGGTGTGTGAAGCCATTAAATGGGATTTAGTCTCACCAAGATGTTGTGGATGAGGGGATATAAAAATGGGTGGATGGATATAATCATTGTTTAAGTTGACAACCAACCATGATAATATTGTTTTCAAAAATTGAAATCTGTGGACTTTTGATTTTATTTATGGGAATGCTTATTTGACATCGGACTTCATTGAAATGTTGTAAATGAGGAAATGGATGACATGTGTTTCTATGTGTGAAGGTAAAAAATGAAGACATGGGATTCTTCTAATATGTTAGACCACATATTCATCCTTCTACATTAGCATGGAATGATGTGGTTAAAAAATTCCATTGAGGTTATTAAACCTAGAAAATTTTGTTTATTTTAAGTGTTAATAGTTCAAATATATTTATGATTTTTATACATAGGTTCATTTATGGTTCTCATTTAGGAATATGTTGTTGTTTTCCTACTGAGATTATACTCCCACATGACACTTCCCCTTAAGATGCATACATACAATGTATCTTTGACGGTATAAAATTTATGAAGATCTTTCTCTAGAAATTACTATATTGGGATGTGATAAGGTTCACAGGAAAAATGGAATGGTTTATGGTAGATGAACATGGAGGTTCCAATGTGATTAGATGGTTTTTTTGTCTTTTTTCTTACATACATATATAATCCAGCCTTGGGAGACCTTGCAATCTTTTTTAAAAGATTCATGAAATGTAGATATTTTCTAGATCGTAAAGCATGATTATAATTTTCTTGGTAATAATTTTTTTCATATTTTTTATGAATGATTTGGTTGATTTCTTTTTCATTATAGTTATTTATACCATTATTATTATCAATATCGAAAAAGGGTATAGTCTCCCAACTATCACCCAATATACCCTCACAAAAATTTGGAATCCATTAGTATATGGGGAGGTTCACATTAGGATAATTGATGCACTATCACCGAGAAATAGTTCAGTGAATATTGGGTTAGAATGTTAGAAGTGGTATCAAAGTTATAGGTTGGTATGAATGTCGAATTGGTGTTCTTCTAGTTACATGTAGTTTTATGTTAGGTTTATTTAAGTATTCTACAATTTGGTTTATTATATACTAAAGACTAATAATGTTTTTTATTTTGGGAAACATGTTTTTTTCAAAGTCTGTCCAGGACATTCATGAATTGAATTACAAGTAACTAGAAAAAAGGGGGTTTTGTTCTTAATTTAATTCATTATAATTGATCTATTCAACTCAGTTAATTATTATTATAAGATAATATAATTTTTTTAGATTCATTGATTGATAAGAGGGAGAAGGTAATTCTTGCATCATGATATGCACATTGGTTCACAAGAAAAAGGTGTGTTCATTTGATTATTTTTTTATACAAGGAATAAAATAATGGGTTTAGTTTATTTAAAGAGTTAAAACATTCTAAACTATGTTTTTCTTTCATAATATTTATTTGGTATTCTTCTCAACCATCATCGATATGATTTTCCTTGTGTTATTGGTATCTGATCCAATATGGATATGGTTTATCTAATTTCTAACATTGAATATGCTTAACAGAAGGAATAAAAATATAGAGTGAGAAATTAAAAATGTGAAAAATATGATAAATTGTGTTTTCCTCCATATCTTCATGATTTATTTGTACTCATCCATCCAATTATGTTGGATCTATTGTTGGTGGTATGTGATGCTTGACTCTAATATGGGTAGGTTGGGGGCATCAGGATAAATTATATTCAATATGGGTGAATCCATGATGTGTAAGGGTTGTGAAATATTCTTTATATTATATATTTCCATATATCTGATATCTATAATGTTGTTAATAGTATTTATTATGTATTTTAACCCTTAGTTATATGTCGTTGGGATTTATTTTTGTGGTGAACTTGAAGGGTACTGATGTGGAACCTCTAGGGATTTCACTAGCTGAGACACCTATAGACAATGGTGATAATAAGACATATATAGAGGCTCTAATTTAGGCTAAATAGCTGCTTCAGGTACGGGATTTTGGTTCATGGATAGATGAGAATCTCACAACGAACATGATGTGGGTCATTTAGAGAAATTTTTAGGGATCCTAGGGAGATGAGTCATCCATGGAATATCTAACACTAGAGTATTGGATATAGAACCTCCCCATTGTTATTTGGTCAGGGAGGACCATAAGAAAGGTAGTTCTTAATATATTATATGTGGGATATTTTCTATTCGATAGGGACACCACAATGGTGAAGGATGAGGTTGGACATTTTTATTCTCATGGTACCAATAACAAACTGGTGGGATGTATAGGCACATAATGATAGGCATAAGGAGCTCTCTTGGAAGAACATTGGAAGTATGTTCTTTGAGAACTAATTTCTTGATGCATTAATTTAATATCTACATGATGATATTATGAACATGGATTAGGAGAAAAAATTGTCATGTTTTATGCTTAGTGGTTGATGGACCTATAATATATAACACTATATACAGTAGGAGATGAATTCGGTATGGTGAGAGGGTTTAAATATAGTTTGTCACATAACATCATGTTACAGGTGAACATCATCAGGTTTCACTTCTTCTCCAAGGAATTGAAACATAAATTTATAGTCGAATGGAATATGAGGATTATGAATTTATCGAGATGGTCAATAATGTCATGTGACCTAGGAAGTGGAGAAATGGGTAGAAGGAATTAATGTAACAAGGAATCTCTAAAGGGAATTATTTTACAGACATAGGAATACCAATGTGGATTGGATCATTGATGGTGTGCTTCCATTTTTTAACAAGGTAATGCTTGTACACATTATAAGTGACCTCAATAAAAGTGTTGTGAATGTGAACATATGTTGTGTTTAGAGAGGTTTTTTTAAAAATAATTCCCACATAGCTTGTATTTAGGGAAATAGTAAGACCTAGTTATCTGATGATGGACAATAATTTTTTACTACGAATAGGTATCTAGAATAAAATTTCCAGAATATGTCTTATCAAGGAGAGAGTATGCCATCAGGGGAGGTAGTGGCTGGTATCAGGTAAAAATATTTATGGATGGATAACATTATGTATCCTGACATTATGATTATTGTAATGGGTTGATATGACATGTTCATGGTGGTATGGGCAGCCAAAAATGGATATAGGTATTACATGATTGTGGTCGTGTTATTTTAATATTGGGATGAAATACAGTGGTGAGTGAGGTGACCATACAATAAATGAATTAAATAATTTCTTGTCTATATTACGGAATAGTGTTGTGTAAGTAATATATAATGTGTAAAAAATAGTGAATTTTCATTTCATTATATGTATCTCTATGATATGGTTCCATATGGAAATCATGTGTTTTGTGGGGTTTTCAGAATCCTCTATAATGAAAGGCCCTACGGATATCATGTATGAAGTGGGTGTGATGTGAGTATCGAATGAGATGTCAGATTGATGGTTTGTGATAATTTGGATTTTCCTGTATAGGGTGATGATCAGTGATGCACCATCATAATATGAGGAAGTGGGTCATGATGCGACTTGGTATACGATTTCTAATGTTTATAGGGACAAAAAGGAATATTTTTACAGTGAGTACGCATGGCATTCCAATAATTTGGAAATCATATTGAAAATTTTAGAATAATATCTTCATTTATTAATTTAATAAGAAGGGTGACTTGGATAAGTGATATATCTGGTCATTGTGTGGAAATGTTTCTCTTGGATTAGATAATAGAATATTGGGAGTTTATTAGATCTAGTTATCTGAGGGATTATGAAATTATGGGGTTATTTGAACCTTCACTTTAGTGTATAGACAAAACATCAAAAAAATATTTGTAATATAGTTTTGACAGTAGTATCACCATTTTTTATTATTTTTATTAGAGGTTAATACCCTAAAGATATCATAGGTGTTCAGTTGAGTTTAAAAAGTATTGAGCTTTGGAAACCAATTTTCAAGAGATGAAACATTGGGTGAATGGTTTGTCTACGGTTTATGATAACCATGTTGCCCAAATTGTGTGGCCCTTTTGTACTAGTGCATTTTTAGTTTTAACCATGTGGCATTACTAGAAAAAAAATTATTAGGTGTAAAGGGGTAAATTGATCTTCATGGTCGGCCAATGGTTTGTCTAACAATTTTCTACAACTATGGGAGGGGAAGTGTCCTAGGGGTAGTAGATCTACATTTATAGTCCATAATTTGAAAAACCAATCACCAAATCCTAGTGTCTCATTAGTAGTTCTATAAATTACTATTTTACCCTCTCCTCCTTTAACTATTACCCCCTTTTCTCCTCCTCCACTTTTATAGAAACTCACATTCCATTCTCCTCTATACTTCTACATTATTTAATAGGACTAACATCATACAGTCCCTTTTTCGATTTTCATTAATCAAATTGGAATGTTATTTTCTTTTTATCTAATATTTCATATTTAAATAGAATTTTTATGATTGCTATTTTCCTCTCATATCTTCTCTAATCAAAGGATAGTATTAAATAATAGCATGTTTTTAGGAAACAGGGTGGTGGTACCTAGATTTCTATATATTAATATTTTGTATTTATGTGTTGTATTAAAAGTATGTGTGAGTGGTTTGGTCTTTCTTGGATAATTTCTATATTGGTTTATTTTATATTGTTTCTAAGATATAAAGAGGTCCAAATCATCTTTGGTATGGTATGGTTGAGCCTTATATTACCTATAATGTGTGAAATATGGTTTTATGTTGGTTTGCAAGGATGTGTTGGTTGTGTTATGTATTTTATATGATACAATACATTATTTATTCCATTTGAATGTGTTTTTACTAGAATATTATAAATTTGGTGATTTTTATCACTAGAAGTGGGGATATTTGATTCATATGTAGCGATTGAGGTTCAATTAAGGTGTGTCTTTGGTTTTTGATACTTTACACTCAATGTTGTCGGTTTAATGTTTCATAGGGGTGGAATGCACAAAATATATAGTTTTATTGAGGTGTTGTTTACCACTCAATATGGGTGGAAGATTCCGTGGACATATAATCATAGGGGATAGTGATATCCATGAGCAAAAATGAGGCTATCACTATATAATTTCTTGTGTGATGGTGTTAGATTCCATCAAATGGGGTTTGACGCTCATTGTAATGATCCATCTAAGGGGCTTGGATTATGGAAGGACATATATAAACTTGCATTGGGAAATAATTCCCCCAACATGAATATGTTTTAATTAATAATATTTTTTGTTTCTTATATTTTATAAAAGGGTATGTCAAGAGGATTTCATATTCAATCTATAGGTTGAATATGTGGTAATGGTTTCCTCATGATTCCATGTGGAATCAGAATGGATGGAGACCAAGGGTTATTCAGGTATGTATAACTATGGATGAATCCTTCCACTATAGAATTGGGAGATTTGGGTAAATGAAACCTTATTCTTGCTTATGATAGGTGAGACATGTCGTTTTTTGTCTGATTAGATTATATTTATTTATGCTTTTTATACATAGGTATATGTATGGTTGTAAGACCAAAACATATTGGTAAAGGACTACCACATTCATAATGACACCCTACAAGGTCCCACAAGGATGCATGGAATATTTATGGATTAGAGTGATTTTAAGGCATCCGTATTCTTTTATTTCCATCACTTATATGGGATTTAATAATGTGAAAATGAAGAATAACATAGTTTATTACAGATGAACTAGGTGTTTCCATTAGGATGATATGTGTTTTTTTAGGATTTTGTTATGTACATTTACTTTTTTCCATAGGAAATACATAATAACTTTTATTACAATATGGAATGGTTGATATTATCTAACATATGTAGTATATTTAAATATGGATTTTTAATTTTCTTATAATAACTGTTCCACTAGGATTGGTTAAATACATTTATATATTAGTTATTATGACTATTTTTATTATAATTATTATTGATGGGTATAGTATCTCCACAATCACTTAATATACTCATTGTAGTAGCCTATGTGTAGGTCGTACACTACATCAGATAATCGGTTGGGTATCTCCAAATTTAGGGCATTATTATCTCTCAGAATGATCTCCACTAATGACATCATTCTTTAATATATCATACATAAAACATTCCATCATTACTAAGGGAATGAAAACATAAGAGTAGGTGAATTCTATTTCCCAGTAATAGAAAATACAATATTTATCAATAAATGATCATATGTGATAATATGATAATCATAAGATTATGAGTACATGATCCTAAAATAATAATAATCCTAATAATTTATTAAAAGATCAGTAATAACAAGTCCTGGAATAAAGATTTGTCAAAAAATAATCCTAAGAGATAACTTTGTAGAATCAGTAATAATAAATCATGATCAATGATAATGTATAATAAGAATAAGTAATAGGTTTGTTTAATACATATAAGCATAAAAACCCTTCCCTAATCATGGTTCATTCCAAATAAGTCCATTATATACAATATTCAATAATTAATAATTCCACACCATCATTTCTAACAATATATCAGTTGTAACATCGATATAATTAACTATTTCATATCTTATGAGTTTATTAACATCATTAACTCTTTCAATATTCTCTACTTAATGAGAATTACCCATTACATCAAAGGGATATAGAAGAAACTGCCTATCATAATGAGTTATATTTGTCTCACTCATCACATAATCCTAATCCATAAATATAAGTTCCATAAAGTCATTAAACATTTTTATTTCACCATTGTATAACCCATGTAAATAAAGAAGTCTTCTTAATAAATAATAATCATGATGGTTGGAAATATCATTCATGTGGAGTGTATTAAAATAAATATACCTCTTTCATTTTTTGTAAGACATCAAAGAAAAACATTTTCAAATTCATAAGAATGTTCCTTATAAAACATGGTAAATAATTTAAATTATTTTTAAAAATTAAATTCATAATATTTTTAGAATATTAAAAAAATTATTGAACATTTATTATGAAAATATAAACATGGAAGAATAGTTTTTTATAATATATTGAATTAAAGGTGGTTTTCCCTAACAAAATTATTTATGTATATTATGTACATAAATAGTGGAAAATGAAAGAAAAATTCGGATCACAATAAATTATTGTATAATAATAAAATTATTAATATTTTTTGTGGATGGATCATATTATTTTATATTCATAAATTCAATTTAAAAACTCTCAGAAAAAATGATAGTCTAATATAAAAATATTATCGCTTTGATGACTTTAAACCCATAAACCTCGTGAATTAAATAAAATCAATAGAAAAATTAAATAACAGGTAAATACAGATAATAATGTTAAATAATATCAAATTGGTAGAAGATACACCTCAAAAAATAATATAGTCCTATAATAATATATATGTCCCGAAGAAGACAATTTCAGAATATAAACTCTTATAACTATGGTAAATTTTAAATCCAAAAACATTGGATGAAATAATTTTTCTTTTAATTTTAAATATTATTAATTAATAATGATAAATCATATAAAATTCTATGTTATCATAACATACTACTTATAAAAAAAATTTGATCATAACTTATAACTTGTATTAACGGATCTGTTTTGAAAAAACCCTTACGTTATATCTGATTTGATAGATAGGTGCTCTAGTCACTTGTATAATAAATATAAATTTGTTATTAACATATAATTTTTTTTATTATTATATTATATCATATTGTTTCCACATATATAATTTTTAACACTTGTTTATTAATAGTTCACTACCAATGTCATCATTTCAGGTGTTTGTAGCTTTATTTCTCTTGTATGTTTTTTCGAATGTATTGTTCCTTCTTATTTGAACATGGTTCCATAATATCAATAATAATAATAATTTAATATTTATCATATTTTATAATTATATACATATTTATAACCATTTATATAATTTTGTAATAAAAATTAATTACATCACCTTGTGGTGGCAACAATCTATACAAACACATGAGTAATGTTTCCACCTTTTGAAAAAATTATTTATATAATGGAAAATAAAAAATTTGAAAATCATTATTATACTAAAATGTAATATATATTCATTAAATATATATATACTTCCATCCATGGGATATACATATGGAAAATCAATCACATCAATTCATGGAAGTTTTTCTTGTAGCAATTTAAAAACATATAAGGAAAAATATTTAGGAATAATTTATGATAATAGGTGGTGTTTTATAAATGAGAAAAGGGACATAAATGGAATTTATTAAAATATTTCTGTAATATTAGGTCAATTTCATGCATAGGTGGCTACAAATGACAAAAAAGTATAAATTAATATATTTTTTGTTTTTAATAACATAAAAATATAACTAATTGTTTTTTTCTGTCATTATTAACATTATCTATTGATTGAATCCCCACGATAAACATTCCTTAATGGTTTATGTGGTTTTTTTCTATTTTACAATTCTATATGATAAAACATTATTTTGATCATCTTAATTTATATTAATTATGATTCTTATATATATTTAATATATTTCAAGAGGCTAAATTTCTATAAGTGGTATAATTCCATTTCATAAAATTGTTCATAATGAAATGAAAACTCGTTTTAGAAAAATTCTTTTTTAAGCATAAAAATGAATTTTCCTTTTTTCCTTCATTTATAAAATTCATAAAATGAATTTTGAAATATAATATTTAAATTATAAGTTATATATTAATTAATAAATTATTTAGTTTTTTTTAATCTATTTTTTTATAAAATCACATTGGGCACCTAAAACTGATTTTAGAAAAACATGTATTAAAGAAAAAAATAAAATTATACAAAAATTATGAAAAATACTTATTTATATGAAATTAAATATATTTTTTAATTAAAAGATACATATATCAATTTCAGAAATAATATTACATTTATGTTTTTTAATTAAATTAAATAAATATATGTTTAACAATAAATATTTATTTTTCACAATATGTTTAAAAATAAATCTTTTACAAAAATACCTGAAACACTACATACGATACTATTGAATTTTTTAGTTGAAAAATCATAATAATTACATAAAAAAATTGATTCCCACCCCGTGTTCCACTGAGCTAAGCCCTAATATTTGGGTCCAAATGACCTCAGGGCCATCACCAAGAACACTAGAGGCTTCCTTCTATCAACAAGGGCCCAAGGTGTGTCTATGGGGAGAATATGACCTCATTAAAAAAATTATGAACAATGGAAAACAACATATAAAAAATTCCATAATCATATAAATAAGTACACAGTGGAGTAATTAATGGAATAAACCATGAAAGATAAATAAGAAACCTATGAATGGAGAATATTCAATAATAGAAAAAAATTGGTGATTTCCATTATGATATACAAAAATGAGAGTAATATATATTAGGGGATATATAGCATATGAAAATTTTTTATGAAATTGAAAATGGATAAAAAATATATATACAAAAACATATCATTTATAAGCTCAATCCTCTTCCCCAAACTCTATCCTTAGAGGCAAGTAATCAAGAATCAGAAGCATCACACATCTTATTATCTCTTCTTATGATCATAAATTATACTCGAGTATCGAATGATTCCCATGAACGGTCTAAAATATAAATCCTAGTAGGCCAACAACTATGTTGTATATACCTTTCCATTTTATGTTGGGAATTTAGTACCTTATTCCATATTTTATCAGTGAATGTAAAAAAAATAAAAATGTAAAACATGGTCTGAGTTCTTGAATGGACACTCATACCATACCACCTGCATCAGTCAATTGTAAAATTATGAACAATGTACCTGTACAATAAAAATATTTTAACTTGGTTCAATAGTAAACAATGAAAATCATGAAAAGAGTACCCCCAATCTTGTGAATTGTCTTGTGGTCTAATCCACAAGTCATCAACCCATTGTTCTTGTACTTAAAGATGGATCATCAAATTTCATAAGAAATCACATAATAGTAATGGTAATAATGGACTAATCTCAAAAGATCAATCATTAAATCATTAAAATACTTCAAATTTAGTGGTGGTTTCCCATGTAGGTCCATGAAGATCTAAATGCATCCCATGTTTTACTACAGAATAATCCACTAAAATCCCAGACCACTTAGTCATTTGAAGGTGATCTATATGGCATGTTTTGTATCATTCAAGGAATGGTAACCCAAAATTCATTCCAGGTATCTCACTTAGGGATTCATGTACCACCCATGGAATACAGTATACATCATTCAAATGGATCCATGCATAGTATCTCTCTTAGGGAACTAGCATCACACCAGAGTATAAGAAATTTCATGGGAAGCCTATTCTAGGAACGATAAAATTCTCTCCCCACACATCAAGTTGTAGCCAAACAATATTGGATGTACATATAGAGTCCTTAATATGGAACGCACATTCTCTCCTAGTCTAGATCAAGTTGATCAAGCAGCTAAGGAACATCAAATGGAATGTAAATATATATATATTATAACATGAAAACAATGAAGGTTCTCAAAATAACATACTCATTCTCTAATAAAATGTATGGAATTAAATCCAAACAATAATGGAAAAAATAAAATGTCCTAGAAATCCGCATTAAATATTAGAAAGGAACAAGAAAGATGAAAAATATACAATTCATATTCTATAAGCAATCAAATGAAACCATAGGCATATGTTATTATCATTCCTCTAACCATATGTATTGAAGATATTCCAATAACACAATCAACCAAATTTCTACATATCATCATATTAAAACCACTAAACATAGCATATGAAATAGGAATAATGATTAACAAAGATGACATGATGAATTGGAAAATGTGTTTAGTTAAGGGATCAATGGAAAAATCACATTCCATTACATATGGAAATAAGAATAAGCATTATCTAGATGCAGGGAACCCTTCAACAAGCATGAAAATTGAATAATAGTAATTTACAAAATATTATATACAAATATTAAATATTTTATAATAACCAATAATGATTTATAGTGATGGAAGGTTAATCATATCACTACGTTGAGGTAGTATCCCATATGTATGAATGTCTAATATTTTCAACTCTCATTTGAAGGATAAGTGGTTGGAAATGGGAGTTTTGTAATAAAATTAACATGTTATAATATTTATGTATTTATAGTTAACACTTTTTATTCCAATAAAAAATTATTCATCGTGGTGTGAGAAGAAATGAATTTGAAAGTGCTCAGTTTGGATTCATACCTTTTCATTAAGGGAACAACTTTATCTTACACAATAAGCCTTGAAATATTGGTAGAAGTGGAAGAAAAAATAAAAATGATGAATATAAGGAATAAAAGGATATATTTTTATTATATATAGGATGAGATATATTGATAATCATTTTTAATTAAATATTAAGAAAGGTTCTATTTTATAAGTGAGGGGAGTAAAAAACAATGAATTTCATAAAATATATCATTAATAGAAAACCACTTACATGAAAAAGTATATATAATTATAAAATTATAGATTTTTAGGATAATTAATGAATTAAATGACCTCAAAAAATAATAACTATATAGGTTTACATTAAATAAATTTCTTTATCTCTTAGTTTAACCACCCCCATCATCGGTGGACCCATTTAAACATAAAATTTGGTAACAAAATATTATTGTTTTAATCATAATTTTTTGACATATAATTAGTTGAAAATATTAAATTAAATTAATTATTATGATTTCAAATATAAATCCCATTATATCAAATTAATTTTCTATAATAGGTATAATTTAATTTATAATAATCGCACAAAATTTAATGAAAACATGTATTTTTGTAAATCGATTTCATTGGAATAAAACTAAATTTACATAAATTTAATACCTTGAAAAATCAATAAATGATGTTATAATATGTTAATGAATAAATAATTTAGGAACATCACTAAAATTAAAAAGATAGATTAATATATTTTTCTTAAGATAGAGACATATTACTAGGATAAAAAATATTCTTACAAAAAAAATTATAAAGACCATAATGATATTATACCACAATCTCATATAAAGATAATTCTTATCTAATAAATTATATTATTTTTTATGAAATTATAATAATTATGAATAAAAACAAAAATTATATTTTATATTAATATATTTAATGATATGAAATCATCATTTTTGATGAAATTTTATTTTTTTCAATATTGATTGAAAAGTAAACCATCTTAGAAATGTCTGTAATAATCACCCTCAGATATTATTAAAAATATGATATCGAAAATAATATTCATAATCTGAAATTAAATTATTAATAATTAACGATATTAATTATAATTTACGCATTAAAAAATTAATGTAAAATTATTTTGAAGAAATCATATCTTTGATGTAAATAATGACTTTATTGAAAATTCTGAAATTTTGTATTATATATTAATAAGTATATTTAAATTATTAAAAAAATTATATATATTTTCATAATATGGTAATTATTATTCATACAATCTTATTTTATAGATATGATATAAATGGATACTATTTCATGATTCATTTATAAATGATACATCATGTATAGTAATCCATGAAATTAATTTTTTTATTCAGTGAAAAACATATTATAAATTATAACAGTATTTAAGTGAAAGTGTTCAAGAACCTATTCTACTTTCTAATACTATCATTGATATTTACCTTTAGGTATAACAAAAAAATCTCTACATTAACACAAAATCTTCCTGATATTATATACGTAGACTTACCCCTTATATATATCTCTAGTTTTATCACTAAAACTCCCTTATATTAATCTATAAAATATTCAATATTACTTCAACTAACAAATATGGTTATCTATTACATTCCAATTATGATCTACCATAAATTATCTCTACCTAATTACATTTTAATCCATAATTTATTACATAAAAATAGACAAAGTAATCTATGAATGGAACTTATACCATCAGAGGAGAACTAGACCTATAATCTTAGATCATGTGAAAAAAAATTATTCAAACTTTTTTTTGTTCCCAAGAGAGATTATACTCTATTTATTACAAATAAACTAATCATGTTATGATGTTTATATCTCAAATAATAACTCACCCCCATGATAGGATGGTTTAGTTTCTCTATAAAATAATTATATAAGAAACTCCACTTAAGAAACCTATGAACATTTCTTTATAAATAAACGTAATTAAACAACCTTTTATAATTCTTATAAGAAAGAGATATATTCAATTCTAAAATAATAGAAACATAATATTTAGATGATTTAAAAAAAACTATATTAATTCTTATTAACATGTCATAAATTTTAGATCATTGTTATATGAGAAAACATTACTATGGGAGAAATATCATATTAAAATAAACATTGAAATTTTTTTTATCCACATGTCATTTAAAAAGGACCTTTATTACAAAAAACAAACATATAAAATTGGAGAATTTTTCAGAATAATGAGATCATAAACAAGATAAAAATGTCATAAAATATGAAAAATATTATTACATAATATTATGATAAAAACTTATGGCTAGGAATTATTTATCAAGGATATCAACAATGTCATCCAATAAATATGTGGTTTTTGGATAACTACTCTTGTAACTTATGGGGCATATTATTACCATCCATGAACCCTTGGGATTCCAATAACCACCCATGTACCTTTACTGTGATTCGGACTTCTACCCTTATAACCCTATAATTGGGCTTACTACCATTTTTTCCATGTTCTTTGTCTTAGCCCCATATGGTCCAAGGGTTTGGTATACAACCTATGCACCCATTGGGCAGGTTTTACCCCCCATGGACCACATATATTTTTGGATACAACCCATGAACACTCATTTTTTATGGTAAACTACCCATGAACTCTCTTGGGGTTAAACTTATATCATCTGAACCCTCATGGGCATCGACTGACAACCTATGCACCCAATTTTTGCTCAAAAGATATAAATCTTGATAAATTAACTAGATATTTTTATTGGTCCACACCCTTCAATATTAAATAAATATATATTAAAATTAAATTTAATCACACATCACATCATGAAAAATCCATGGAAATAAATCATGATTTCTTAACATTTTGAGGGTGTATTACCGAAATTTTCAAAAAAAATATGAATGGTTAATATATAAAATTCAATCATTATAAAATAGTTTTTTATAATGTCATTCAGAAGTTGACTCTATAAAATTATACCCTTATAAATAACTCTTATATATATGAATATGAATACGTATGGGAAATCATTAATGATTTTTTGTTAAACTATTTTGTCATTGTGTAAATGAAAATGTTATTATCACTGAAATAGTAATTTTGGAAAAGGTATATTTTAAAAATATGAGAAATTGTATTTTCAATTTAAATATTTTTAATGAACCTATTTAAAAAATTCATCAACAATAAATAACTTATTTAAAATATAAATTAAATTGTAAAAAAATTCCACTTTTAGTCAAGATTGAATATATTTTTAATATTTATAAATATATTATTAAAACCATACACTATAAAAAATGAAGTAATAAAAGTCAAATAGAAATGTTGTAGTATAAAATAGGATCTTATAATGAATAATTACATATTATTGATTACAAATTATAAGGAATTTTATTTTCTGTAAAAATGTACATGGAAATATATGAAAATTTATCTTTAAAGTATATGAGAATGTTTTATAAAAAAAATTCAGTTTAAAAAATATATTATTTGAGATAAAATTATTCTATATAACAATTATTTTTTCTCAGAGAGAAATGATGGATATTATTATGAATTAGGAAATTTAATAATATATTAATAATTGGAGATTTTTGTTCAATGAAAAAGAATTTATCTTAGATAAATATACTTTTTTTTAACTTAATCCCCTATGAATATAAAAATTCTTAAATAAAGACTTATAAAGAAAGGTGTTTATGTGGAATAAATTTAAATATCCATAATCCAGAAAACATTACATAATATAAGGCCATAATTTTCCAATATCATCTGAAATTAGATTATTAAGATCCAAAAAAACATAGTGAAATAAGTTATTAAACAAAAACTATATGATAGGGTTGTTATGTAACACCCCAAGCTTCCACGGTACACTTCTCATTGAATAATACAGTAGCGTGTGTTGTACGCAACATCGAGTTCTAACACACACCACAACCAAGAAAACTAGTTGTTATACATATTAATACCCATTTTTTGAAATTTTATTAATTCTATCTTTCAAAATGGACTCCATTTTTTGATTTGAAATATCAAAATTAGCCTAGGCTGAATTTTTCGTATTTTTCTGGAAAGATTCAATTTATGATGAATAGTGAAAAAACACTAAGTTATAGTTTGAAGCAAAATTTTTATTTAAATAATTATTTATTTTATTCAAATTAAATTACGGTCAAAATAGACACATAATACCAATATAAGTTCAATTTAATCCATTTGAGTTACTTTCGAATAATTTTTAATATATAAAAATTTTATTGAACTTTTCACTGTCTTTTACCAATCTCCTAGGACAATTTGAAAATTCACATAAAACATTATATTACCACTTATGTGAGTGGAAATTTGAAAATCCAAGAAACACGGTTAATATCATGGAGTAAAATGTGGTTCAATAAGATAAAAATAATTTTTGATGAACAGTAACTTTTACATTTATTTACAACGGTTAAGAGTAAATATGGTAATTAAGGGTAAATATGAAATTAATATTAGCCTAACACATGTCGTAATTATATTGGAAAAGTATATCTCGACCAAAAACAACCTTAGGAATACAATATTATCATTTAGGCCCACTTGGTTTAGATTAGGACATTTATTAATATTTAATTCAAAGAAGAGTTAAAAGTGTTAAAAATCTATGTTTAATAAAAAAAATTTTAATATAGGTTTATACATATGAAATATTCGGTTATAAATATTAATTAGAAATCTAAAGATATTTCCTACATAATGGTATTTTATTTATAATTTTTAGACATTAAATAATCTATGTTATTTATGACACAATGGTGATGCAGCATTTACCTAATTAATGAAATATTAATATAATTGATATGATAAATATCAAAATAAATGTAATTTGAGACTTTTTATGAATTACACTAATTTTATAGGTTAGTATGACATATTAGGACCGATTATATAATTTTTTTTGAAGTAATAATGCTGTTATAAACTTATGAAAAACAAAATACCCAATAGGGTCAAAATTGACATAAAAGAGTTTTTAAAACAAACATTATATTATTAATTTATATTCTATTCAAAAAAATTTAAGGTTAATACAATAGACTTATATTATGATAGGTGTATAATAAATGGACTCATTGGGGGTGCTTGGAAGTTTATAGTATGTTTATTGACTATATAATATAAAACTACAAAGAGCCATGGTATGTGTGAAACTAATTAACTAAGAGTGAAAACTAAAATATAAGATTAATAAAGTGACCCAATCCTATATAAAACCTATTGGATGAGTGGTTTTCATACTATAACCACCTTAACCTTTAAATAATATACTTTAGAGACATTAGAAACCGAATATGAATTTATAATAAAATAATATTTCTAGCTTTTCCAAACGTGCCCCTCACCCCGCTTATAAAAAGGCACTCTCCCTTCTCTCAATTTCACACCTTCAAATCCTTTTTTCTTGGCCATACCATACAAAAATACTCTCTTAACTTCCCTAACTACAACCTAGATACTTTTTTTGATCAGAAATCCATCCTAAGGATCCCTTTTAATCTAATCAAAAGGAAAAACCCGAAGAAGAGGCGATGTTTTCACCACCCTCTTCCAAGTTCCTTTCTTCTTCAACTTCTTCTTTATTAGTAATTCCCATTATAAAATAATAAATAATGTATCTTCTATATAATATGATGTTATTATAAATATGGTATAACCATATTTAGTATTCTATCCATCCTTGGAATGACATGTCATCATACGTGCGTACGTACGGCGTACCGTCTCCACGTCGTGGTGTAATTGTTAATCCAAAAATTATTATTTGGGTGGGTATAATAATGATGTGTAATTCAGGTAAATAATAAATATAACAGGATTATTTTTCGGTAAAAATTATATACCTTCCAATTATAAATTATTTTAATATCAAAAGAATGATATTATCACTCATGCATATGTACGGACTACCATCTCCACAAACTCGATGAGATTCATTCCCCATCGTATCCATTCAAGTCTAATTCTCATTTGATGATTAAAAATAATGTTTAAGGACTTTATATCATTCTAGGTATGAATAAGATACAACCTATCCATAACAAACATGACTTATGTAACAAAACATATAAAATTAAATGAGTAAGTTAACACCCGAAATGATGATAATACTAAAATATTATTAACAAAGAATTATTATAATATAATATATGATATCATAATTATGTTAATGGTTCTTGTATAATTTAATAAAAATGTTTTAAATATTATACAAGAGGTTAACATACCATCGACTAAGTAAAGTACAAGGTAATGGTTTATTTCACAATTTCTTCATTATCCAAGGTTTTTATATATAATTATCTATAGGGACCTCTTTAACATCCAAATCCATGATTCTTAAAAATGTATTTCAAAACATTCTTACAATATTAAAAAATATGAGTTTAAGTCATTTATACCCTTGTTTTACTTTTTATAGGATGTTTATAATGGAATATTTCTATCATTTTCCAAACAAGGTCCTTTTTAACCATTTTGATAGAATTAAGGTAAGAATTTTTTTTAACTTGCACGGCTCATGCACCTATTTTCGAACATTATAAAATCATTGAAGCTTCCATTACAAGCTTATAAGAATATTTTCAAAGTAAATGTTTTATTTTATAATTATGTGACTTTTAAATTATTTCAAAAAAGAGATATTTCTTTCAAATTGTTTTGATTTCATCTATGTTAACATCCTTTGATGGATTTTAAGCTTATTTGAAGTTTATTATTATAAAACAAAACATCCATATTGTATTGATGGTTTTGTGATATGTTTGACTATGTATGTTTTATTTTTATACCATTCATTGTTTATGGAGAATGTATTGACATTTCGTATTCTATTTTTGATACGAATGTTTATGTTATGTTTAAACCTATACAAATAAGGAATGAATTGGACTTAATAAGTGATGGGTGGAGCCCTCTATAACTTATTGATGCATCGGTAGGTCTCATGAGACAAACTAGTGTCTTGTCACAAGGCCTTGACAAAATATTATTTTTAGTCTTGGCACAAGGCCTTGACTATGTGGTTATGATAGTCTGTCATTATACATTCCATCATAATGAAACTGGTCATTGATATTGCATGTGATTATTAAACTAGTATAATATACATGTGAATACGTAAATGGCATTATTTCATTTCATCTTTTCCATATTATGATGAAGTTCATGTTTAAAAGACTTTTGTTTTAATTATACATTGGCTTCAATGATTAACCTTATTTATAAAAGTTTTCGCTATATTTTTATCCTTACTGAGCATCTGAGATCACCCCTTTAAATGTATTATTTTTTCCAGGATGTGAAGAAGTAATTTTTGAATGACCTTCATGGATAGTATGAGGGGATATGAAGACACGATTTTTTAGTAGTAGATTTCACATAATGATGTAATGTAAACATTACGACTGTATCTAGTTATTCCAAGGCTACTAGACTAAACGGTCCTTCAAGACATGATCTTTTGTGATCATGCCAATGTTATGTAATAATGCACCGACTCTGGGTTACCGGGGTCGGGGCGTTACATTTGGTATTAGAGGAATTTCAGTACAGACCTTGGAAACTAGATTTAGAGAAAATATGATTAGAGAATATATCCGTATGATAATGATTGATGGTTATTATATAAGAACTTCCTAGAATATTGGTATTGTAGTGAATTTCTGAGTTTTCTGAGAAATACATCCCTGTCTGGATACGAGCAGGTAGAGGCGGCTCTAGCACAGATGTACCTAGGTGTAAAACCCGAAAACACCGCTTTGAGCTAGACTCGAACGAGAACTGGTGCACGAAAAGGGGCCTTGCTACACTACTGTTTACGACACACCTGGGGTATATTCTTAGGATATTTCTCATTTTCTTTATAAACCATTATGAAGGGTTTATGAGTATATACATCCTCAAAGTAAACATTTTTATGATTATGGATTTTGTCCTTAAATAGTTCAATTTATGTTATGTTTTTTACAAGAATGGAGTTATGTATTTTGATTCATAAGTTGTTCTAGTTTATTACATTGTTTAGAAATGGCACATAGTGGAATAAATGGAAACCGTATAAATGCATGCACTCTATGTAGGGATTTCACTTTTGCTCAAGATAATAATAGTGGAGCTGGTGATGCAACTGGTGCAGATCACCTAATCACCATACTAGGACAACTCAATCAGGTTATGAATAATAACCTTACCCGTATGGAGCACCCTGATCCATTGCATGGAGGATCAATGTTATATCGCTTCATGATGAAGAAACCACCAACATTCAATGGGAGTACAAATCCATTAGTAGCTGAGCAATGGATTAGTTCCTTATAGAAAATATTTCAGGCTTTGGGGGTAGTGAATGGGAAAAAGTTATCATGGCAGTTTACCGACTCAATGTAAATGCAAATCAATGGTGGTAATTGATTCAAAACACATAGGAAGATGATGAAGTATCAAATATGGAATGGAGGGAGTTCAAAGAGATTTTTTTAGAACAATACATTCCTCGTGACCATCGAGCAGATTTGGAAAGGCAATATCTTAGTCTGAGACAAAATGAGGATGAAAATGTTGCAAAGTATGAGGCTAACTATACAAGGTTAGAATGGTATGCTGAATATTATATAAATAACCGAAGAAGTAAGATTGATCATTTCATTTATCGGTTAAAACCATTTCTTCGTTGAGCATTAGTGTGAAAATTATTCTCGTCGTACGAAGATATTTTCTCATGTGCTAACAAGACAGAAAAATAATCCTCTAAGTGTTATGAAATTAAAGCAAAGCAGGAGAAAAAGAGATTTGTTGATCACTATGGTAATGGAAATAAGGGGACAAAGGGAAAAGATGAATATCCATCCTATAGTAAATGTGGGAAGAAACACCCTGGTACTTTCTTAAAAGGTATGGGAATCTGTTACAAGTGTGGTGAAAAAGGCCACCATGCTCGTGATTGCAATGGGAAGAAGGAAGCTATCGATCTCCAATGCTACAATTGCAGTGATATGGGACATTATGAAAATGAATGTCCTAAGAGTCCGGGGAAATTTCCTCAGAAAAGGCCAAGGGATCAAGGCCACGAATATGTTATCACTACTGCTGAGGTAGAAGCTATGAAAGATTTGGTGGCAGGTAATTTAATGGTTTCCTCAAGTTTATAAATTGCATTATTTGATTCTGGATCATCCCATTGTTTCTTATATTCCCAGTATACTAATAAAATTAGATATTTCCAATTTGATTTAACAAGGGTGTCGTCAGTTAAAACTCTTAAGGGATGTATCATTTCAACAATGTTTGTGAATCAGTCCCCAGTAGAGCACATAAATGATCTTTATCCATTGATCTCATCATCATTCCTATGATTGATTGTGATATAATATGTAGTATGGATTGGCTTTCGGACCATGATGTGAAGATTTATTGTAAGAAGAAGGAGGTTATGATTTTGGATGATGATGATAAGGAACACCTTATCTTTAGAGTAGAATTGTCACCACCCAATTCTTATCCATATCCAACCCCATTAGCTCAACTAAATTCAATTATTGGGGAGGAAGAGAATGAAATGACTCTGGTTAAGGAAATAAATGTTCAAATAGTGGATGTGCCTATTGTGAAAGAATATATAGATGTGTTTTCGGATGATTTAACTAGACATCATCCTGAACGAGATATTGAGTTTTCCATTGATTTAATTCCTGGATCAAGGACTATATCGAAGAACCCTTATATAATGTCCACTGTGGAATTAGTCAAACTAAAGAAACAACTAGAGAAATTGTTTAATAAGGGATTTATTTGACCTAGTGTTTCTCCATGGGGATCCCCTGCCCTTTTTTTAAGAAGAAAAATGGATCTATGAGGTTATGCATCGACTATAGGGAAATCAATGCTATAACAATAATGAAAAAGTATCCCCTACCTTGAATTGATCATTTATTTTACCAACTACATGATGCTCAATACTTTTCAAAGATTTACCTTCGATCCGGATACCATCAGTTGTGTGTGAATAAGGAAGTCATTTCGAAGACAACATTTCAAACAAGGTATGGGCATGACAAGTTTACAGTAATTCCTTTTGGATTCACTAATGCACCCTATGTATTCATTGATCGAATAAATAGAGTTTTCAAGGAATATCTTGATGATTTTGTGGTGGTATTTATTGATGATATCATGGTATATTCATAAATCTACAATGATCCTGAAAATCACTTGGGCATTATCATGAAGACTCTTAGAAGACATGAATTATATGGGAAGTTTAGCAATTGTGAATTCTGGATTCAAGAGATTTCGTTTCTTGTCCATATTGTCTCAAATGATAGAATCTCTGTTGATCCTTCTAATTCCAAGGCAATCCACGGATGGCCAGCCCCGATGAGTATAACTGAGGTTTGCAGTTTTATTAGCTTAGTAGGTTATTATCAGCGTTTCATCCAAAACATTTCCCGATTGGCTAACCCATTATCAAAGCTCACACATAAAGGGGATAAATTTGTTTGGACAAAAGAGTGTGTCGAATGTTTTGAAGAACATAAGAGAAGATTACTCAATTCACCTATATTGACTCTACCATTGGGGAATGATGGGTTCATTATTTATAGTGATGCATCGAAGAAAGGACTTGGTTGTGTCCTTATGCAGAATGATAGGGTTATTGCCTATGCATCATGACAGTTAAAAATTCAACAGAAAAACTATCCTACTCATGATCTTGAGTTAGCTGATGTAATCATTTCTTTGAAGATATGGAGACACTACCTCTATGGTGAATAATGTGAGATTTATACTGATCACAATAGTTTGAAGTATATTTTCTCACAAAACGAACTCAACATGAGGCAAAGGAGATGGCTTTAATTACTCAAGGATTATGATTGCACGATACACTACCACCCGGGGAAGGCAATTAAAGTGAGAGATTATTTGAGCAGAAAATATCATGGAGTTTTGAACATGATGATAATTGAAAGGGATCCTATTTTCATGGATCTAGTGAAGATGGATATGGGAATTACCATGGAAGGTGATTAATCAATGATTTTTCCAATGGTTTCCAAACCATCGTTACTAGACAGGATAAAGAGTTCTCAGACCGATGATGAAGAGTTTCAAAAGAAGATTAAAGCTGTGAATGATGGGAGATTGAGTGACTTTCTGTATGATGATGGAATTTTGAAGTTTGCGAAGAGACTTTGTGTTCCCAATATACCTGATCTAAAAAGGGAATTGATGGATGATGCTCATAGTTCCAATTTTTCTATAAACCATAGGAACTCCAAAATGTATAGATATTTGAAGGAACATTTTTGGTGGGACAACATGAAGAGGGAGATTGATGATTTTGTGTCACGATGTATGGTTTTTCAACAAGTTAAAGCTGGAAGGAAACAACATGGAGGAGTCATGAAACCTTTTCCCATACCAGAGAGGAAATGGCATAATATTACACAAGACTTTATCATGGGACTACCAACGACTCCTAGAAAGAGCGATGCAATATGGGTCATTTTTGATCATCTTACCAAGTCAGCACATTTTCTTGCTATAAGGGAAGATATACCACTCAAACGCCTAGCAAGACTATATATTAATGATGATGTGAAACTTCTTGGAGTAGCCCTATCGATTGTTTCTGATCGTGATCCCCGTTTTACATCATTATTCTGGAAAATTCATCAGAAGACCTTGGATACTGAACTTCGTTTGAGCACTGCCAACCACCCTCAAACATATAGACAATCCGAATGGACTATTAAAACCATAGAAGACATGTTGATATCATACTCATTTGACTTTCATGGTATGTTGGATCAATATTTACCGATAGTTGAGTTTTCCTATAACAATTGCTTCCATTCAAGTATTCAGATGGAACTATATGAAGCATTATACGGAAAGAGATGTCGCACACCAACCAGTTGGGATGAAGTTGGTAAAAGAAAACTTGTTGGTCCAGAACTGGGAGAGGAAACATTGTAAAAGGTAATGGTAATCAAAAACCACATCAAAGAAGCTCAAAGTAGGAAGAAGAACTATGCCAATAACTGAAGGAAGGATTTGGAATTTCAGGTAGGCGATCATGTTTTCTTGAAGGTATCTCCATGGAATGGAGTTATATGTTTCGCTATGAATGGTAAACTGAGTCCCAGGTACATCAGACCATTCGAAATTCTAGAACGAATTGGGGAAATAACTTACTGTTTGGCAATGAGGCCAAGTATCTCCAATGTTCACGATGTGTTCCACGTATCACTATTGAGAAAATACATGCTTGACCCAATTCATGTACTCACTTACAAGAAATTAGAACTGGAACCTGATATTTCTTATTGCGAAGAGCCCATCAGGATTCTTGATACCAGAGAACAAGTTTTGAGAAAATGGGAGACTCTTCTTGTAAATGTTCTATGGACAAACCATAAGTTAGAAGAGGCAACGTGGGAACCTGAGGAACTTATTATGAAGAATCACCCAGGTCTTTTCATATGGTAGTATTCAAGAAATTTCGAGGATGAAATTATTTGAAGGGGGGGAGAATGTTACACCCCATGCTTCTATGGTATGCTTCTCTTTGAATAATACAGTAGCGTGTGTTGTATGCAACTTCGAGTTCTAATACACACCATAACCAATCAAACTAGCCATTATGAATAGTAATACCAAAATTTTGAAATTCTATAAATTTCATCTTTCAAAATGGACTTCATTTTTGGATTTGGAATATCCATATTAGCCTTGGGTGAATTTTTTGTATTTTTCTGAAAACATTCAATTTTTGATTAATAGTAAAGAAACACTAAGTTATAGTTTAAAAACAATTTTTTATTTAAATAATTATTTATTTTATTTAAATTTAATTAATGTAAAAATAGATACATAATACCAGTATAAGTTCAATGTAATTCATTGGAGTTACTTAAAATAATTTTAAATATATAAAAACTTTATTGAATTTTTCACCGTCTTTTACCCATCTCTTAGGAGAATTTGAAAATTCACACAAAACGTAATATTACCACTTCTGTGAGGGGAATTTCAAACATACAAGAGACACAGTTAATATGAAGGAGTAAAATTTGGTTAAATAAGATTCAAATAATTTTTGGTGAATAGTAACATTTTACTTTTATTTACCACGGTTAAAAGTAAATATGGTAATTTTGGGTAAAATGATATTAATATTACCATAACACATGTCATAATTATATTTTACAAGTGTATCTCGACCAAAACAACCTCAGGAATAAAACATTATCATTTAGGTCCACTTGGATTAGATTAGGATATTTATTATTATGTAATTCAACGAAGAGTTAAAACAGTTAAAATCAATGTTTAATAACTAAAAAATTTTAAATATGGGGTTATACATAAGATAACTTCGATTATAAATATTCATTAGAAATATAAAGAGATTTCCTACATAATGGTATTTTATTTATAATTTTTAGTCATTAAATAATTTCTCTTATTTAACGAAACTATGGTGATGAAGTAATTACATAATTAATGAAATATTAAAATAATTGTTATTATAAATATCCAAATAAATGTAATTTGATACATTTTATGAGTTACTCTAATTCTATAGGTTAATATGACATATTAGGACAGATTATATAATTTTTTTGAAGTAATAGTGCTGTTATAAATTTATCAAAATATAATACCCAATAGTGTCAAAATTGACATAAAACAGTTTTTGAAAAATAATATTATATTATTAATTTATATTCTATTTATAAAAATCTAAGGTCGGTCCAAGGGACTTATATTATGATATTTGTATCATTAATTGACCACTTGGGGGTCGCTTGGAAGTTTATAGTATGTTTAGTGACTATATAATATAAAAATACAAAGAGAATTGGTAAGTGTCAAACTAATTAACTAAGAGTTAAAACTAAAAGATAAGGTTAATAAAGTGAACCAAACCTGTCTAAACCATATTTTTTGAGTGTTTTTCTAACTATCCCCACCTTAAGCTTTAAATAATTTAATTTTGAGATATTGGAAACCGTATATTAATTTATTATAAAATAATATATCTCGCTTTTCCAAAGGTGCCCCTCACCCCTCTTATAAAAGGGCACTCCCCCTTCTCTCAATTTCACACCATAAAAGCCTTTTTTTTTCTTGACCAATCCCTGCCCAAATACTCTCTCAACTTCCCTCACTACAACCTAGAGGACCTAGTTTTATCATAGAGCATATATATGGGGCCATTTTAATTAAATCAAAAGGAAGAACCCGAAGAAGAGGTAATGTTTTCACCACCCTTTTTCATGGTCCTTTCTTCTTCAACTTATTATTTATTTGTTATTCCCATTCTAAAATAATTACTCCAGTATCTTCTATATACTGTGACGTTATTATAAATATGGTACAACCATGTTCATTATTCTATCCATCCTTTTAATGAAATGTCAGCATACGTGCATATGTACGGCTTACCGTCTCCACGTCGTGGTGTAATTGTTATTCAAAACATTATCATTTGGATGGGTATAATAATGATGTGTAATTCATTTAATAATAAATATAACATGATAATGACTCTGTATATATGATATAAAATCCAATTATATATTATTTTAATATTAAAATAATGATATTGTCGCTCATGGGTACATATGGACTACCGTTTCCACGAACGCAATGAGATTTATTACCCATCGTATCCATTCAAGTATAATTCTCATTTTATGATTAAAAATAATGTTTAAAGAATTTATATCATTCTGAATATGAATAAGAAACAACATATCCATAACAAAATGGACTTATGTAACAAAACATATAAAATAAAATGAGTAATTTAACACCCGAAACGACGATAATACTAAAATATTATTAACAAAGCATTATTAGAAGGTCATATATGATATCATAATTATGAATATGGTGATTTTATAATTTAATAACAATGTTTTAAATATTATATAGGAGGATAACATACCATCTACTAAATAAATGTACAAGGTAATGGTTTATTTCACAATCCCTTCATTATGTGAGGTTGTTTATAAGTAATTATCTACTAGTACCACTGTATCATCCACATCCATGATTCATTGAAATGTATTTCAAAACATTCGTACTATTTTACTGAATATGATTTAAAGTCATTTATACCCTTGTTTGACTTTTTATAATAAGTTTATAAAAGAATATTTCCGTCGTTTTCCAAACAAGGAACTTTTTAACCTTTTCGACAGAATTAAGGTAAGAATGTTTCTTTTAACTTATACGGCAGGTGCGGGTATTTTCCATGGTTATAAAATCATCAAATATTCCCTTACAAGATTATAAGAATATTTTCAAAGTAAATGTTTTATTTTATAATTATGTGACTTAAATTATTTAAAAAAAATATATATTTCTCCCAAATAGTTTTGATTTCATCTATGCCAACATCCATTGAAGGATTTTAAGCTTATTTAAATTTTATTATTATGATAATAATCTTCCATATTTTATTGAAGGTTTTGTGATATTTTTGGCTGTGGATGTGTTATTTTTATACCATTAATGGTTTGTTGATAAAGTATTCACATTTCGTATTCTATTTTTAATACGAATGTTTATATTTAGTTTAAACCTGATTATATGAGGAATGCATTGGACTTAATAAGTGACAGGTGGAGCCCGCTATTGCTCTTCGATGCATCGTAGGTCTCATGAAAAAAACTAGTGTCTTGGAAGAAGGCCTTGAAAAAATATTATTTTTAGTCTTGGCACAAGGCCTTCACTATGGGGTTATGATAGTCTGGCATTATGCATTCCATCATTATGAAAGTGGTTATTGATATTTCATGTGATTATTCTACTAGTATAATTTTCCTGTGAATAATTAAATGAAATTTTTTCATTTTAACTTTTCCTTATTATGATGATGTTCATTTTTAAATGTCTTTTGTTTTAGTTATACATTTCCTTAATTTTTTTTACTTATTTATGAAATTTTCTGCTATATTTTTATCCTTACTGAGCATCTAAGGTAACTTCTTTCATTGTTTTATTTTTCCCAAGATGTGAAGAAGTAATTTATGAATGACCTGTAGGGATAGTATGAGGGGATATGAAGAAAAGATGTTGTTGTTGTAGTTTTCATGTTATGATGTAATGTAAACTTTATGAATGTATCAAGTTATTCCAAGGCTACTAAACTAATTGGTCATTCGGGACTTGATCTTTTGTGATCATGCCAATGTTATGTAATAAGGCACTAACTCTAGGTAACTGGGGTCGGGGCGTTACATATTATAAGAACGTGAATAATACATTAGTTTCTCCATGAAATAGACATTAATTTATCATGAAAGTATTGAAATTACATTTAATTTATGGTAATAGGATATTTAATACATTATATAAATTCATATTAGGTTTAATATCAAACATGGATTATTGAGTTCTAAATTGAGGGAAAACCCTTACCTTGGGTCTAGAATACTTATTTCTATTCCCAAATCATAATTTATAAGAAAATTAATCATTTTAAATAATTATAAATAACCAATTTAATCTATATATTATTTTATAATGTCGATTAATTATTATATGTTAATGAATTATTAAATTGTTTTTCCTGCAGTCATTTACATGAGGTTGTTCAGTCAATTTTACTAAAACATCCTTATTATAATGAACATGGTAAAATGTGTCTCATAATATCTTAATAATATTCATAATTGTGGATGTATAGGTATTTTATTATTACATTATTAAAAAATGTAAATTTTTTCTTAGGTAGTCACAAAATAGACTAAAATTAGGAATGATTCCTTAATATGTTAATTTAAGGTGGTTAAATTTTCTAGAACCATTTATGTTAAATATAACATATAGAATGTAAAAATTTGGAATTTATATATATTAATTGATTCATATATAGATTATTTTCATAAAAATATCATATTTATTTCACAAATATATTTTTATTTCCATCCATTTTATGAAGTTATTAAAAATAGAACACATTGTCCATGAATGTGTTAGTTCACATATACACAAGTCTACATCTACATTTTTTGAACGGTTTTAGGGGATGGTAGAAAGATTATTATTCATTATACTAACAAAATTTAATTATATTTTTTATATTGCTAACATTATGTTTTTTTGAACAAAAATATATTTTTCGAATATATTAAAACGATAATCAACTGGGTTTTTTTCGTAACATTAGTTATCCCTTCAGATGTTCCCACATGGTTATTATCTCAATGCAACATATCATGGTATTTAATAAAGGAAAATGAATTTTGGATATGGTGAGTTATTTTATTATAAATATTTTCTAATTTCTGGTTGATATATTTCATTAGGATCACTGAAGATATTGGTTGGATGTGATCTCCTCCTAAAAATGAAGATAATGGCGTTTTAATAAATACCCAATTGTATTTCAATTATGTAATGTAACTATTTTGGGATAAACATAAAAAATGATTTAAATAGTGAACGGTGTGACAAGGTATGGTCGTATATTCTCCCAATTTTACATTTTGGATATATCATTGTGTGTTTTTTGTCTTTTCCCCTTAGTTGTTAAGAATTACATAACTATGTTTTACTAGTGTAACTATTTTTTAACATCATATATTAATTTTAATGACCAAATTAAAATTTAAATTCATTCCTAATTTAATGATAATGATATATAATATTTACATCATTATAAAATATTAAATATATATTTTTAAGATATGTTAATTTGACAATAATAAAACATAACATGTAAAATATTTTTTTAACAAGTCTATTTTAATCTCAACATATATGTATTAGTTAAAAATATCATTTTTTATTTTTAGGAAATAAATTTGTTTTTTATAAATAAAACAAATACGATTCATTGAAATAAATCTAGATAAAATATAATAAAATAATATTTAATTGAATATTAATTTTAGAAACATGATTCTGATTTTAAAATCATACGTATGTCATAAAAATTATATTTGTATATATTCTAAATTTGATAGGGTATTTTAAAAAAACAATTTTACTCCTTAAATATTATTGGGAAATGAAAAATTGTTAGTATGTTTTAAATATATTCATTATTGAATATATATTCATAAATGATACAATTTTCATAAAAACAATATTTTCACTATTCACATAAAAATATATTATTTTATAAAAAAAATCATCATAGCCTTATTTTGAAATTATTTACTCATAATAGAATTTAATAATAAAATATATTAATAAATTAATTCATAAAATATTATTAAATTTAAAACACAATATATTAATAATAAATTATTTTATGGAAAATATATCATTTTTTACATTATGTGTTCTTAATCTAATATATTATGCATATATAAAAGATTGAAAAACTTTTATTTACAAATGTATTTAAAATATATAAATATTCTTACTATTATTCTTATAATATATCATATATCATTTTAGTTTTATGTTGTGTGTGTAACAAGCTATATAATATAGTGTTAATTTTATGCAAAATAAATTCAACATGCTCAGGTAGTTACAATCGTCCCCCAAATTTAATACTAGAAATTATAGTTAATAATAATGAATGAAAATATCTAGGGTATTTATATTTTAGACATGAATTAAGATAAAATTTATATAGAAATATCAATTTACTAACAGAGGAAACATATCTTTTCCTTTGAATTTTCACATCCCTAACATTGTGTTTTTCTCCAACCATGTGAACCAAGAGTATATCATTTTCTTGTATTAATTGAAACAATATATTTTATTATTCTAAAGGGTGTTCCTAATCATAATGGAATCTATCTAATAACATAGGATTATATGAAATGTGATTAACATTATCCAAATATTTTTTATTCATAATAATGAGAACCAATACATTTCAAAATTCACATTAAATTCATCTAATGAAAGAATAATAATATTTTCATATGTAACAATCCATTAAAATTCAAACATGTGATCAATTAGATTAATAATTTATCTTTAATAATAAAATGACTATTATTGTGATTTTACACCCCTTGAAAAAATCCTATATATATAATAGTAGAATACAATTTATCATCGATAAATATAATTTAGATGACAAATATATCTCAATTATCATGATCCACTATGATTGTTTAATTTTGATTATCATTTCATTGATCCACCATTTTAATGTGGTTGTTATTACCTAAAATCCTTTTTAGACAGAATATTACGGTGTCAATTTATTAACTGACCAAACTCATTATACATGATGCAATAATATTTAGATGGTGTTGATCTAAGGACACTACTTCTAACCATTTTAATGGATGACCACTTCATATCTCGATGAGAATCATGAGAGTGAGGGGAAACCCATCCACATTTGAATAACTCTTTTGTAGACTTTGGATATAACCATTGGTTATTTTTCCACCATTTCTACGTGACGGAAATTGAATCTTATTTCCATCATTTTCATCGCCACCTAATCATCTATGAGGCTCGATAATTCTATTCTTTAGTGTGTTTAGGATTTTGATAAGGATTACGTTTTTATCAAATCTTTCATAATTTGGGTGAGCATAACCACAAAAGTTTCAACACAAGCATCGATACAATTTAGTTGATTATTTATAGTATCATCACATTATCCATAATATATATTTCAAAAATTGTGTACCCTTATGGTTTCCATTATTTGAATAATAATGTTGAATATAAGAATACGTAATTTGATAATCTTAGAAAAAGTAATAATATTATCAAATATATATATATAATAAATTACACATTTAACCGAACATTTAAATTTATGGGTATCAATCTTGATTATTAATTTTATTTCTCCTATTATGTTACCTAAAAGTTCATCATTGATGAGCTTCAATACATTACAATGGTATATAAAGAATGTGTGATTTACCAATGAATATCTACTATGAGTTTCTCTCATGGGTTGATGTTATTAGGCCTATGGAAGGTTTCTATTTCCATATGGATATAATAAAAATATAAATTTCATAAAAAGAAGAAAACTATGAAGCTACGTAATTTATATTAGTATTCAGTTTTTTGGAAACAATGACTACAACGTTGACGATATGTTTTTATTTTTGGGGGTGACGATGAAGACATATCCTATGACAACGAAAGTCTCTTATGTTGTCTCTATACAATGATATCAGTGTTATTACTAAAACCGATGATATATTATGGTGGCGCTCGATAGTGATAACAGATTCTATTGGTGCTCAATTGCAATGTTGGTGATCTCGGTGACTACAGGCATCTGCAGTGGAGTAAGTGATTTGGTTTGATTGTGTGTGTCTTGAGGTGATAGTGAAAGAGGCATGATGATGGTATGACTACATTTTAATTTTCATTTTTTAATATGTTTATTTCGGTGATGGACTTCCCCGAATGGCTCTTGGGATTCACAGGTTATGCAATGCTGTTAGTTTCTTTTGAATTATGAAACATTATTCTTATGATGTTATCGGCATGATGAATGCTTTTATTTTATTTTGTGAAATTTCAACTCTATATTATGTGTTTCGTAAGGGTGTGTCTTCATGTTGGAACAATGTATATATAGAATCCTACTTACCATAAAATTTATTTAAAAAATAAAATAAAAAATATAATTGTGGAAGAGTATTAAAAAAATCACATATTTACACATTATATAATGAAATATTAATATTAGTTTTTTATATGAAAATAATTTTCAGGAATTGAATTTAAAAAGTTAGAGAGAGAAAAAAATTTTGTTAGGAAATTATTTGGAGGAAATTAAATGGTGAAGAAAATGAATATTGGTTATTTCGAAACAAAATTGGAATTTATTAATGTGTTTAAGGGATTTTATGTTTTTGTGCAATAGATATATAATATGAAATTCCATGTTTAGTATTTATATCAGTGGAAGGATGAGGTGGGTTAAATGTTCATTAAATCCACCCCTTGATATTTTAATTCCATTTTTCCCATGGTGAGGTAATTGAGGAAATTTATGAATATGGGTTTTTCATGAACCCATATTTCTTCCTCATTAAACTATATTTGACAATAGTCATGCCTAAATTTGGATAATAATTTTATAAAATTTAAGAAAATGTAATATGTTCTAATTACGGGCCATTATTAAAAAAATAAAGAGATTGAAATTTTGTTAATGAATTTTGGTAAGCCAATGCATGATAATATAATAGAAAATAATCCAATATTTCCTTCCGATGTCAGCCACATTACCATATAAAAAGGGAAAAATAACCACCTCATCCTTCAGATTATGTGGTAAAGAGGAAGGATTAGTGATAAATACAAATAAACCATGAATTAGGTGACGTTAAAGACTATTGATGACCATTAATGGTGAAACTTTTTACACCATGCTTTGGTCTCCAAAATCACCCCTAGAAATAGCAAGTTATCTCTCTAATTATAAAAATCCATGGGTATTGTATTTGAAATATGTTTCTATAATTTTAGTCATAAAAGAGGAACATACTGTTATGAAAATTATATTTCAGTCTTTGTATGTTAGAAGGAACTTCTATGGAGATATATGTTGATATATGTACATTTGGTGCCTTTCTAGTCACTATTGCATAATAGAATGTGGTTTCATGCTATGAAAGTCCCAAACCCCATTTTTTGTCCTTTTGATAACTATACAGCCCGAATTACCTTCCTGTATTTTAATTTTTTTTGATTATATCATATTTTTTCATGAAGTCAATCTACATTATCTAGTATTGGAAACTCAATTTTTATAAGAACCTGGTTTTTGGCTATAAAAGACTTTGAAATATTCTTGATATTATTCCAGAGCAGCGCCTTCAAACGGTGTGCGATTCCGAGACCAGGTATGTCCGGAATTAAATTTTCAGTGCGTTCACACTATGAATGAAAAATAAATGAGATAACTCCAAAACGGTACATCAGATCATAAATCTGAGTGTATGGATGGGTCCGGAATGGGGTGGTTAACCTAGGAACGAAATAAAACATGTCGGCGCGGAACGTTTGGACCCCTCTCTTGCTATCAGAGAGTAGAACAGATAAATTAAATAATTAATTTATCCGTTTAACAGCATAACTCAAGTATATCCTAAATGGTGGATCAGATTGGAGAACCGAGGGCACTGTTGTGTCCGGAACATGCAGTTTACCCTATGAGGGGTGTAATCTTCGCGGACGCGGGCCGTCTGTGAAAAATGGCCCCAGGGGTGTTTTTGTAATCTGGCGGCCTCGGGTGCTAAGTTTAATAATATTCAAAAGGAGCCTCGAATTAAAATTTTGAGATATCCATTGCACTCAAAACATGGCGTTTACCCATGGGGAGACTTAATCTCGACCCCGCAGAAAGTTCGGGTTCGGGCCGACGGGCGTGTGGTTAAGTGTTTTCTATTTAAACACAAAACCCACCCCTCTCCTCTTCCCCTTCTTCCCTAGTTCTAATATCTCCCAATGACGAAGGAGGAAGCTCCTCCTTGCCTCCTCCCCTCCGTCAAGGCAGCGGCACGGCGGCGGACCCTCCGTGAAGCTTCAGGTAACACCCAAGAGGTGGGATTTTTCATTTTCATTTTCTATTCCCGCACCTAATTTGATCTCATTTAATTACATAATATTGTTTCTATTTCATCTATCAAGTCCCATAATCGTGTAGTATATTTTATGAGCTTTCTATATCTTTTTTCAGTTTGTAAATCCGAGCTCTGTGGTGTCCGCAATCGCCCGGCGAAAGTTACGGGTTTTTTAGGGGTTTGTAGGTTTTTGGGGCGTTCCGGTGAGCTAGCTGGTGGCACGCGGTGGCTCCAGGAAGTGGGGGTACCTCGGCAGTGGCAGTCCAGCTTCGAAGGCCTCCGGCGGTGCTCCCGGCAGGGCAGTATGGCGCTGTAGGTGGCAGCGGAGCAGGCCTCGGCACGACAGCGAGCCACCGGGGTGCGATGACCGCAGGGTCGTGGCGCGCGACCCCCCATGAGGGGACAAGACCCACGAGACGCGAGTATTCACGCGGCTGTGCGACCGGACCGCTCGGCTAAGCCGCGTGCCCGCGCTTCTCGCCTGGCCGGTGCGGACCGGCCGGTCCAGGGCGGTCCAGCCCAATTGGTTCTGCCCCCTCGACTTCGGATGCCCATAGTTTTCATTACAGGTGTCCATTTTGGGTGCTGTTTGTGGCATTGCCTTCCTGGCATCAAGACACGAATTTTGAGATAGTCTCAGAAATTTTTAATTCCCGATACGAGGGTCTCGGGGGCGCGACACGACCGTTAAGTGGATGGGCGTTGTTCAGGGAGTTCTCGTCTTGGACGGCGCGGGCACATCCGATGTCCGTTTTTAGCGCCGTCAGTGGAGTTGCGACCCTGGCATTGAGCCGGAGATTTCTAGTGATGTTCCGGGCGTTAAAACTAGAGATGAGCCATGGGCCCCATGGCCCGTCTTTTGAGCTGCGAGCACCATTCTGTAAAGTTTTCACCCGACATCCGTTTGGGACGTGCGACCAGTCAATTCGGGGTGTTTTTATGAGGGCCTTGCAGTGGCGCAATTTGCCTGCTTTAATTTTGCACGATGGTGCGGGACCCACGAGGGTCGTTTTGGGAGTTGGCAGTGATTTCCAACTTTATCACCGGGTGTCTGTTTTGGACATGTGAATAGTCCATCTCGTGTAATTTTTCGAGAGGACTGCAATGGTGCAATCCGTTCGTTTCATTTCAGGACCGGGATGCGGGTCCCACATAGCACCACTCATGTGCGGTGCACCGGAATGCATATTTTTCTCTTGATATCTATTTCACTCAATTGAGTAGTCAATTTGACGTGTCTTTCTGAGGAGATCGCAATGGTGCGATGCGCCCGACTGTTTTCGCGGATGAGGCTCGGGACCACGGGACGTCATTCGGTTATAAAGCGTTGTGGGCAAACTTTTCGTCGGATATCCATTGGAGGCGAGTAAGTAGTCGATCTCACATTTTTTTCCATGAGGATTACAACGATCTAATCTGTTCAGGCAAGCAGAGCCTCTTACGCGATCTTATTAAATGTGGAAATAAGAAGGTTCCCTCGTGGCGGTTCTTCTACCATGTTTGTAGTGGACCCTTGACGTGTGATCGTGTGCACTCCTGGGAGAGTGATTTTGGTGTTTAAAGAGATGTGGTTTGTCGTGCCTCAACCGTTGAGGTGGAAAGTTGGATTTTCTACGTTTACACCTTTTTTTGATGTTGGGTGTCGTGTGAACATTAGCCTTTTGGCTGGAGACGTGGTATAATCTGGGAGTATACCAAAATTTTGGGAGATGCATTATGATGTTGGTACCTGAGAACATTTGTGTGCTGGGTTGGAGTTGACTTGAGGCCACACGTCGTGTGGGGCCCATGTGTCTATCGTGTTCTGCTTTACGAACTTCTGACCACTGTAGATGTAGAGGGTTCCTCGATTATCGTTTGTTGACCAGAAGGGTTGAGTTTTCCCTTGGTTCTGTTATCGTTTTCTAACCAGTGGAGTTGAGTTTTCCCCAGGCTCTGTGCCCGTTTGTTTGACCAGCAGGGTTGAGTGTTTTCCCCCTGGTTCTGTGCTCGATGGTTTTGGCCAGCAGAGATGGTTTGGTTCCTCTGTTCTTCAGCTATAAGGGGTTCCAGTACCGTGCCCCTTTCACCGGACTGCGGCACCGTTTGCGACTACGGGTGTTCGTACAGTGTGGGTGTTTCCCCTCATTAAGGGATGAGTTTACATGGTCCACTTCGACAGTGTCTCAGAAGATTGGAGCGTGATCACCTTGAGAGGCCCGGGGAGTTTCTCCCATCCCTTTGTGATCCATGGTAGAGTTTTTGTGGATTCGGTGGGACCAACACATTACGCGGTCACCAATCCTCTACCCAGGAGGTTGTTTCCAGTAGGGCAGAGTTTGTTACCAGCAAGGATGAGTTTGTTTCAAGGAGGGCTCGCCAGTGGTACCATCTAGCAAGGATGGCCAGTGGGTTACCATCCAGTAGGGATGGCCAGTACAACAGTGTTCACCAAGCAGTACCGTCCATCCGGGATGGCCAGAGCGGTTCCAGGTTTACCTTCGGTGGGGTTGGGCAGTGGTCCCCAATGTCGGGGTTAACTCCATTGGGGCTGGGTAGTGGTCCCCGATGCCGGGCTTACCACCAGCGGGGCTGGGAAGTGGTCCCCGTTGCTGGGTTTACCTCCAGTAGGGCAGGGAATTGGTCCCCTATGATGGTTCTGAGCCTCCCTCTAGTGGAGTACCCTTTTACGGGACTAGGCATTGGGACTCATCGACGACTTTAGCTAGGTCTCAGTACAGTGGATTAACCTGTTACAGGACTGGGTAGTATGGCACCCGTCGACTTTTTCCGGGTCTCCCTCTAGTGCGAACCCGTTAACTTGCAGGGATCACCCTCCCGCGAGGCTGGGAAGCCGGTCGCCTGTCGACTTTGAGGAGACCTTTTGACTGTGGGGGATTTAAAAGGTGTGGTTTGACATTCCCCTAGAACTCTCAAGTATGAGGGGAACTTTCCCCACTAAGAAACATCCTTGCGACGAGACCTAAAACCGTGCGAGCGAGTCAGTGCATCCCAAAGAGGATATTTTCGAGGTGCGGGGATTTGAGCCCTTTAACTTGCAGTTCAGGGAAAACATGTGGGATGATGGGAATCAATAGTTTTTACTTCTGGGACTATTGGCTACTCACTATAATGGGCTGAGATACGGTATTGAGATCCCCTTACGATCTTGTTTGGGCTTCTTGATTGATCATATGGATGTGTATATACCTTGTTCCAGTACCCACTCCTCGGTTTTTGGTTACTCTCCTTCCAAGAAAGGCGTAGATGAGCAGGGTATGCCACGTGCATTCTGTGTCTAGCTTCATATGGTTGGAAAAGTCTACTCATCTTCTATAGGTAGAGAAGACTCAACGAGAAGTTTATCTTCTCACTATTTGCAGCTCCTTGTGTTTGGACGAGTCTACTTACTTTCTCTTGTTAGGTTGAGCTGGATACTTTACTGTACTCTTTACTACACTCTCAGTTTCACTGCATTACTTTTCCTGTTCGATCTACTTCTCACCCTTAGGTACCTCTTTTTTTGCCCCCTTGTGCCATCGGGGTATACTACTGAGTATTTTTATACTCACCCTACATGGGATTTCCCCGCACATGGTGTGCCCTTACAGACTGCGGATAGGTTGGTCGTGACATCAGAGGAGCTTAGGAGCTTAGGATCATGGACCTCATGCGGTGGTTGTAGTCGGGTTCTAGGTGTGGGACTCTCCCAGCTTTTTACGTTGGTTACATGTTGCCGGGTTGTGTCACTTTTCTAGTTGGGCGCGTGTTTGGCCCCTTTTCGTTTTAGTTTACATTCAGCATTTTCTTTTTACTGTTAGAGGTCGATGCACTTTTTTGGTTTACATATAGCAGTTGGTACTTTACTTTTTCTTTTACTCTGTACTTTTTCATTGAGTGTGTTTTGTGTGTCTGAACATCTACATAGGCAATGACCTCCCCGACTTGTTGTGCCTTCGATGCTGGTCTCCAGCTCAGGGCATATGGAGGCGGGCTTCGGGTAGTTCCGGCTCGAGCCCGGGTAGGGTCAGGTCATGACAAAGTGGGATCTGATGTGGTTTGTTCCTTGGGATGTTGTTCAGATGCCCCTAAAAATGAATTGGTTGGGATTTATGGCAACAGTATTAACGTGTCTTGAGAGCGGCTCTCAGGCCAGGAAGTCCAGTGACGGTGCGACGGCCGGCGTATCCATTCACCAGGACCATAATACCCCGCTTGTCGACTCAGCTTGCTGAGACACTTGTTGCAGGGATAATTTTTGTGTGCATCACATTGGATTGAGTCTTTGACTGTCCTTCTGGAGCCAGATCCCCATTGTTGTTATTGTTATATACATATATGCTCATCTGACTGTGGCACTTTTTGATAATATTCAGGATGTCTCCGCGAAGATAGCTAGCCAGGATACCAGCTTTGGTTCGTGATGACGACCCTGTGAGCTATGAGGCCTTAGTCCAAGACCCTTCATATGAGCCCCTTTCTCCGAGTGTGCCGGTAAAAGAACCCCCACTTGTTGATCAGCAGACAGCTTCAACAGAGAATATTGAGCTTGAGCGTAGGTTGAGCACCCTCCGCGAGTTCCAGCGGTAGAGACTGCTGAGGTTTGGTGGAGATCTAGACCCTCAGGTAGCAGAGGTTTGGCTAGAGACAGTGGTTCACCTTTTCAGGCATGTCCAGACGCCAGCAGATCTTATGGTGGCTTTGTCCACGAACCTTTTCTGAGGAGCAGCTTGGTGTTGGTGGAGTCTGGTGACACAGTTTCTTGACGAGTTGTCCCTTTCATGGGGCGAATTTCAGTTGTTGTTTCGTGATGAGTTTTTCACCTCCTTCTTGTACTCCATTCGGATTCAAGATCTCATATAGTTTCAGAAGGGAGGGATGATGGTGGCCGAGTAAGCAGATAGTTTCACGGACCGTGTACGCTTTTACCCGGTCTTGGTCTTTGATGACAACATCCGAGCGCGGATGATTGAGAAGGGTCTCTACCGAGAGATTCGAGCTGTCAAAGTACCCTTGGGAATTTCCACATATGTCATGGTGCTAGAGCAGGCACTGGTGACAGAGATCTTCCTATCACGTTCTACATTTGGTGGTGGCAGCAGGCACGTTGAAGTCGAGATGTCTACCGCAGCTAGCGGGTGTTGTCAAGAAGGACCTCGATGAAGGTGGTTTTCCGATAATCGGACTTAGGGGTGTGGTCGTACACCACAGTGGTGCCGAAGGGCACTAGTGAAGCCAAGAGATCGTAGATGAAATGCTTGTGATGGGTGAGGTCACCTGGCACGGGACTGCCCGACCAGGCATGCAGAGAGCTTTAGGCAGGCAGTAGGTGCACCACCACGATGGAGGCGACACAATTATCAGAGTAGCACCCTGAGAGGTTGTGCTGGAAGAGGAGCAGGAGGATCTGGTAGAGGGGGAAGGCTTTACAAGGTCTTCCCATCACCACCAGGCGGTTCACGTTAGGCTCTAGGAACTGACAGTTGGGACCGCGGATAGCCACGAGCTTTGGATGTCTACGATCTTACAGAGCATGAAGTGACAAGAGGTATGCTCTACATCTCTTCCACTTCTTGCAGTAGAATTGTTATAGTCTGTGTGAAATAATTTTCTCCCTGCTCCTTGTTTGAATTGTTACCAGGGTGACCTGGGGCGTCGGTGTAACCCTATGTCCGATAGTTATAAGGTGTAGAACCTTTCCCTTTAGTCGATGGTGTTTACTCCTTCTCTTATGAGCGTGTAAGAGGGTCTTGGTTGTGGTACATCAATTGTGAAAACTTGTGTGACCAGATATCCATGGGTGTTTCTCCATATGGATGTTCTGAATGATGGAATCACCAGGCCTTGTTCCAGGTGCGTGCAGGGATTCCAGTCACGGCCTGCAATGTAGAAGTTCGACTGGGGAGGTGAGCTACCCCCAAGGGCCTTTGGGCTGTTCGAGAACGTGCGAAGGGGTGGAGAGGTTCCCTACCACCTTGACCTAACCCCAAGGTCTGGAGTGGATGCACGTTTTCTTCCATGTGACGTACCCGAGAAGATGTGTGCATGCTCATATGCACATCATCGGAAAGGGAAGACCTCGCGTGAACAGATCAAATCCTTTGGTCTGTGTGCGGTTTCACAGAACTGTGCATGAGTTTTTCTGGGTACGGGAGTGCCAGGTGCGGGCTTAGTTCCCTGTGTTATTCCCTGGTTTTGCATTACGGCGATGAAAATTTTGAAGGAGGGAATGATGTAAGAACCAGGTTTTGGATATAAAGTACTTTGGAATATTCTTGATATTATTCCATAGCAGTGCCTTTAGACGACGTGTGATTCCGAGCCCTGATGTGGATGGAATTTAATTTTCAGTGCGTTCACACTGGGAATGCCAAATAAATGAGAGAAAATTTAAATGGTGCTTCAAATCAGAAATATGAGTCTACGGATTAGTCCAGAATGGTGTTTTTACCCTAGGAACGACATAAAACATGTCGACACGGGACGTTTGGATCCCTCGCTTGCTATCGGAGTGTGGAACGGATAAATTAAACAATTAATTTATTATTTTAACGGATTAACTCAAGTATGTCTTAAACGGTGGCTTGGATTGGAGAACTGACGGCACCGTTGAGTCCTAAACGTTTCATTTACCCTAGGAGGGTTGTAATCTTCGCGGGCGCGGGCTATCTGTGAAAAATGGCCCCAGGGGCATTTTCGTAATCTGGAGGCCTCGGGCGCTAAGTTTAATAACATTCAAATGGAAACTTGGATTAAAATTCCAATCCCTCCATTGCTCTCCTAACATGGCGTTTACCCCTGGTGTGACATAATCTCGACCCCGCCAGATGTTCAAGTTCGGGCCGACAGGCGGGTGGTTAAGAGTTTTCTATTTAAACACTTAACCCACCCCTCTCCTCTCCCCCTTCTTCCCTGGAGCAAACTACTCCAAACGACGAAGGAGGAAGCTCCTACTCTCTTCATCCCCTCCGTCTTGGAAGTGGCATGGCGGCGAACCCTCCATGAAGCTCCGGGCAACGCCCAAGAGGTAGGATTTGTCGTTTTCATTTTTTTTTCCTGCACTTAATTTGAGCTCGTTTACTTGCATCAAATTGTTGTTATTTCTTCGAACAAATCTCATAATCTTGTAGTATATTTAATGATCTTTCCATGTCTCTTTTTGGTTTGTATATCCGATCTCTATGGTGTATGCAATCGTCCGGTGAAAGTTGTGGGTTTTTTAGGGTTCTGGCGGTTTTTGGGGCGTTCCGGCATGCTAGGAGGCGGAGCACGGTGGCTCCAGGCAGCGGGGGTCCCTCGGCAGTAGAGTTCCAGCTTCAGCGGCCTCTAGTAGTGATTTTGGTAGGGCAATGTGACGCTGTAGGCGGCGGCGTAGCGGGCCTCAGCGCGACATCTTTGGGGTTTTATAAGGAGGTGTGGATACCTCTCCCATCATGAGGCTTTTTCCTAATGGGTCTTGAGGTCTAGATCCCATGGAATGAAAAACCATTTGGTGTATGCCGAAAGAAGGAAATTTCATGATCGTGGGGAGTCTATAAAACCATGTTACTGATATAACATGTATCTCCTTAACCATGTCATGGTTTTCCTTTTCACATTGTCTATATGGGGATTGTATGAAGTTGGGAGCATACCAATAATGGTGAGTTCAGAGATGTCTTGGCATCGTAGCATTAATTAGATTTTTCTGGTGGTTGCAAGATGACTTCACACTGTGTAAATAGGCTCTACAACATGTAAGATTAGGTGGATTCACATTGTTAAATACATCAAGTTGTGAATGGTTACTTGGAATGAAGATATGTTAAATATCCTAAATGTTTTGTGTAATGGGTTTTTAATATGAAGAGATGAATTTCTCTATTTACTCAAATAGGTTTTACATCACGATGTGTAATGGAATTACGTGCCCTGTAATTCTCCATGAATGATGTTTTGTGGTTCTTTTCTGGTTTTTGGTGACCATGCATTATCCAGTTTTCTATTACTTCTAATCCAAATCGCATCTCCGATGATTTTGGGAGACTCAATTCTTTCTAGATCAATCTGGTTGGTGTTCGATCTTAAATTATGATTGTCGTGCATCTCTCCGAGTATGTGATATTTCCACATCAATTTTGTCATTGACCCTTTTAGAATCTTTGGGTTTTTTAATAATATCCTTTTGTCTAATATGGTGTTTCATCATGTATTCTTCTTGATCTGTTATGCGATCTCATTCTAGGGGCCATTCTATTATTGGTCGTGGTACGTAGGTCATTTCTTCATGCGTTTTGTGGGTTTCCTCCTTTCCCCTTAACCATTTTGTTCAATATAAGATCATTTTTATGGTGTGGATTGGATTTTACGACATTCATAGACATCTTTGGGTTTTTATTATTGGCGGATCACATTGTCGCCTTGTGCATCCCAATATTCAATATAGGTGGTTATGACACTAACCAATGTTGATTTCCATAGTTTTTCATTCATTAAAAAACTATTTATACATAGAATTTCAATTATTTTTTTGTGGGAGTTAAAATGGATTTTGAAAGAAAATGTCTAGTCCCTGGAAGTTGATAAATTGAAAAAAAATTGCATTTTCAATGTATTATAAATTGAAATGTGAAATGTTTATGAAATGGGTTTTGAATTTTTTTTAGAATTGTGAAAATGAAAACATTGGTTACCATGGGTTCATAGGTGTTATGTTTAGAATGAGTCCATCATACATTTTTTTGGATTATCATGAGGTTTTATCATTGTCTTTCCTTCTGTTTGTTAGGAATGTTTTTCTAGGCACTAATATTGACATTGGGGGGATTACACATGGTGTAATCTTATTCTTCCTAATCATATGTTCATGAAACCATATTTTACACTTTAATGATTATTAATAAATTATATCTCTAGTCTAACCTATAACGATCCTTGATTCTAATACATGTGCTTATGTTTTATATTTCAGGGTTTTGTTGTTTTAAAAATGGTATGAATGTTTATGCCTGATTATTATTAGGTTGAAAATAATCATTGAAATAGAAATACCTACATTGTTACAAAACAACAATAAATGGGAAATGATTACCCTGTTTTTTATATAAATTCATTACTACTTATCATGAAATGTTATATATAAAAATTCAATACAAGATTTATTATAGTGAGACTAGTTATGGAATAGTAGGGTGGGATCTTATTGAAATTTTTATGTCATCCCTATGAACCTATTAATTTATGCATAGAACATTGTATGTCATCCATTGCATGAAAAGGAAAGACACCATAGTGAGGCATTGAGTTTTCATCTCAGCTAGGTTGGGGAGATGGTGGTGATATGGTTGATGTTTTTCCACAACATCACATGGAATAGTTATTTGGATTAGGTCCATTGAAGTTGGACTTGTAATTAGGAGTTCTTGTTACTTATACAATCATTTTGTTTCCACTATCTTGTCACATTTAAAGAATATATTTATTAGTCTTTTTCAATATCTTTCTTTTTTGTGTGTAATTTATGACATTTTTTTACAGGTTGGTCAAAAATCATTCCCTCTAGATTGTTGACCGATTCCCATGTGATTTTTTCCAGCACATGGGGATCAAAAACACCTTTTCAGTATGTGAAGGATTGGGTCGTGTGGTAGTTTTTAGGGTATCCTAGGGAAAGAGAAATCATGGGTCTAGACACAACATTGAAATTATCATGATCATGAGATGGATGGATCCATTATTAATAGTATCAGAGCCAAAGTCCATTTATATTGATAGTGAAGACATTGGGACCTTCTACGGGATTATAGAAATCCCACATCCAAGGTGAAGGATCATAAAGAACCAATTTATAAGGGGGTTTGGATACCTCTCCTATTAGGAGGAATTTTCATTGTGGATAGCTAAGGGCCATAGACTAGGGAATGAAAACCCATGTGGGATGGGTCTAAAGCATACAATATTGTGAATGTATCATGGATTGGGCCCTGACAAATGGTATTCGATCCAATTTCCAATTGATTAATCCATGAGGATGATGGGAACATCTTCTATGTGTGTGTATGGGGGGGACTATAGAAATCGCACATCAAAGGATGATGAGAACGAAGAACCCATTTATTAGGTGGTGTTGTTACCTCTCCCATCTGGAGGCCTTTTCCCTAGGGATGCCTGAGGTCTATACCCAAGGGAAAGAAAAAACCATGGGGTCTTGGCCCTATGGGAAAAATATCAAGATTTTACCCTATAATGGGCCATTAAAAATGGTATCTGATGCGAGGAGAAATGTGTTTGTGGGGGACACTTTATCCTGTAATGATTAATGAGGCATAGGTTTTGTGGGTCGTCTTTGAAAATGAATTTTGAGTAGAGTTCCTCTCATTGACCATGAAGGATGACAAGAGGGGGGAGCTATTCTCCCTTTATAATGGGAGCATGTTAGTGTGGGAGAATGTGATCAAGTTTACGGGGATTCTTTTTTTTAGATCACTTTCTAGAAGAGGAGTATTTTTATAGACATATTGCGGTGGTGATCCATCCATTTATCCATTTTGCAGTTACTCCTTTTACTTTTCCAATGTACATAGGGGTTCATAGGAAGGCATAAGTGATAAAATAGATTCAATAATGAGGAGATCTTCCATGAGAAGGGTTCCAATATTGTTATTCAAGAGGTAGGGTTTCCAGGGGAATGTCTTAGGCCCCATGACATTTAAGGCTTCGACCGATAGGGAGTTGAGCTCAGTAACATCCTTTTCATACATATTTTTCAAGTGGTTCTCATGAATTTCCTATGTGCTTCAGGTCGAGGTAATTTTTAAAAGGATTTCACATCCATCATTAGAACTAGTGTTTAAAATTAGTTCGATCGTAGTTTGGTGGACGTGGATAGGGTCATCATTAGCCTCTACAGAAGTTGCTAGTGAGACAGTTTTATTGGATGTGATAATAGCCTTTTTATCCACTAAGAGGTGATGGGATAGATAAAGGCTGATGTTGGGATGTTCCTCATGTTCAGGGGCCTCGTCTTATGAATTTTCATAGAAGAGGTATTTATTAGAGAGGAAAAGGATCTGTGCATAGTTAGCTACATGCAGTAGAGGAAGCATTTCAAGTAGGGCTAGAGGTCATCGATGGTATGACCAGTTTGTTCAGTACCATTGTTTATTCTTTTTTTGATTTAGGATATACATAGTCCTTAATTTTACCAACTCTATACCATGCTTCATTACTAGACATATAAATCCTTCTTGTTCCCAAGGTGTTGACTAAGCCAGTTGGAGGCCAGAAGTGATTATTTTATGTGTGTTCAGGGTTTAGGATTATTAAGGCACCACATCATTTTCATAGAGATATTTTTATTATAAAAATGCCTCCATATGATTTAATCTGTTACATCGATGTATTATATTTAGTTTTGGGAGTTATCGAATTATTATGGATGAGATTTGTGTTTTCATAAATGGATTTAAAATGTGTGGTTTTTATTGTCGATTTGGGTTTCCATGTAGGATGTCGGTATGTGGAGCCTCTTCTTTCTTTTTTGACTGAGATGTTATTGGAATCAGTAGATCATAATATGGTGGATGTTTCCTCAGTCATTCTAGAATTTTGTAAATTTTCGCCGATGAGGTTGTGATGATACCCCTTCTACGTGATGTTGAGTTTTGGATATTGTTGAGGCCTGGTGCATCTCTTATTTTGATAGCTTCTTATTGGATGGTTCCTTTTGAGTTGTGGGAGTTGAGGATTTAGATAGAAAATATAATGAAGAAGGGTTTTATCCACACAAGTGTCATTGTGGGGTCATCCTATATTGTCCACAAAGAAGGTGTATTGTGTTCTGAGGTTGTGTATAGTCTATCAAAGTATTAATCAGGTAATAGTCAAGAACCATTAAACCATTCAAGGATAAATAATCTTTTCATCTAGCTGAGAGGGGTGATTTTTTTTATCTAAGATTAATCTGCAGTATAGATGTCACCATATATGGGTGAAGGAGGGAGATATAATGAAGACTACTTACAGGTATATGTGTGGGCACTTCGAGTGCATATCCAGGTCATTCAGTGTTACCAACACATCATCTATGTTAATGGGTATTATGACCTATGTATTTCGTGATTTTCATGATCGGTTAATCATTAGATTAATCAATGATATCTTCATATACTCCATGTGAGAGGATGGGCATATTGAGAACCTCAAAAATATCATTCTGGTTCATCAACAACAAAAAATCTATAGAAATTTATCCAAATTTATGATTTGGATATTGGATGATCTTTTTATTGGGTATGTGGTGACTCAGTAGGGTGTAGTATTATAACCTTCAATGTTTGAAGCAATCCTTCTTGGACAACACCCACTAATTTGGTAGATTATCATAGTTTTTTGGTCTTTCAGTATACTATTTAGGGTATGTACCCCATTAATCATGATGTATATTCTATTTTATGTATTTGATGAGGAAGGACCAGGATTTTATGTTGAGTTGGTTGTTCTGTGAAGCGTTTGGTTATCTGATTGGAATGTTGGTTAGTTCTCCAGTGCATCGGTTGCTTGAGGAAGGGGTAATGTTTTATGTGTTCATTGATATTTCCCATCTATGCTCAGGATTCTCATTCATGTAGAATCAAGGTGTGACCTCTGTTGGGTATAGAGAGACATGTACCCGTAAGCCAAACAATTTCAACCATGATTTAGAGTTATAAGAGGTTGGGTTTCCACTGAATTTGTAGAGACAGTACCTCATGGGAGAGCGCTTTGTGGTTTTCATGAATTAAGAAAGATTAAGGTGTATCTTTTCCTAGTTATATATGAACATGCAATAGAAAAGGTTTAGGGAGATTCTTATACACTACAATTTTTATATTTCCTACACTTTAGAAAATGGGAATATCATAGTCAATATTTCGGACATGAATTAACTAAAACAGGTTGTTCGGGAATCTACTGATGATTTTCGAGTGATGGAGGAGTTGGATACTTTTCACATGGATGTAGGAGTCGATGATGGTAGAGGATGATTTTTTCAAATGATAGTGTAGTCTATTCAGGTTTAGAAGGTGGATGAGTCACAATGGGGAGACTTAGAGGCATAGTTGTTGTGTGAATGTGTTGGTCATCGTAATTCTCCCGAGGGATGGTCGGAACCAATTTTTTCTAATGATAATTTTTCATTCTATTGGTGATGTGATAAGGAGTACTTCATGTGGCTAATATATAAACTTTTTCTCTAAACCCATGAATTTATAAAATATACTGTGGTTTTAGGATTCAGTTTTGGTGGACTAGGATGAAGTGGGAAGTGGAGGAGTTTGGGGAAATGTTATTGGTATTTTTGTTTGAAAAAAGCTGAACACCGTTCTCTCGATGGTTTGTGGAATACCTCTAAATTTATAGAGTGTAAATGGAATTAAATATTAATTGACTTCATCACAGGGATACCAAATTATAATGGAGTTTGTGATGCCATGTAGGTGATAATTGATATGCTGAAGAAATCCACTCACTTCTTACGGATCAAGGAGTCGGTCACAAAGGATTCCTTCGCCAAGAAGTATGCAGATTAGGTGTTGATGTTACATGGAGTTTTGAGAACATTTCCTTTGAACGAGAAAGATTTTATAACTCATGGGTCTGGTGGGGATTTAAAACATGATTTGTAAAACTAGTTATGCCTGAACACTTCATTCCACCCTCATATTGATAGGAAAATAGAAGAGACTATCTAGACATTGGATCATACATTGCGAGCATGCGTCATGGAATTTGGAGGATCATGGGTGTGACACATTCCCTTAGTATAATTTATTATAATAATATATATCACTCTTCATTTAGAATGGAACTATTTGTGGATTTGTATTGAATACAATGTCGTTCACCATTGTTCTGGATAGATGTTGGGGAGATAGATATTTTTGGTATCGAGGAAGTGCAGAGCACAACATAGATGCTTCATCTAGATTGTGAAAGGTTGAAAGTATCACATGAAAAAAATATATCTTATGCCGATAACAGGATAAGGAAGATGGAGTTAGAGGTTTAGAAAATGTTATCTTGTAGGTTTCCCCTCATCGGGGGCAGCAGAAGATTGTAATAGGGATTATGATTTCTCCCATATTTTTAAATCCTTTAATGTGTTGGAGTTAGTTTGTGGGGTGGAATATTATTTTTCATTACCATCACGACTGGAGAGGATCCATAATTTATTTCACATCTCTTAAATTATTTGGTGTCTACATGATGACTCAAATTTCATTGAATGGGGAGAGTTTGATATCGAGGATGATGTGATGTTTGAGGAGTGGCCAGTGGAGATCCCATATTGGTGAGAAGAGGCTCTATCTGGAGAGAAAATTCCCTTTTCTCATGAGATGTGGAGCCATAGTGGTATGGATAATATTATATGGGAGATAGAAACAAAAATTTGTTCCCAATACTTAGAGTTATTTTGAGTTTTTCTTTGTAATGTTTTGTTTTAAAATGAAATGTTTGAACTTTGTTTTACAGGATTCGATCATTCCCTTTGGATTGAGGTGTGAGCGGTGTGGGAAGTGAAAAAATTCCTGACATAAAAATAGGGTTGAATTATATTCCTAATAAATATAAATTAATTGCGATGTGATTAAACAAGTGAGGTTGTGACTAGGCCACCTTTAGGGGATATTATCTTGACATGAAGGGTTGAATTCCCTGATTTTTGTGTTTGGGATAGTGCTTTTCGTTGGCCATGGAGGTTTTTGTTTTGGGCTATAATTTGTTGAGATAGATACATGGTGGTTGTGTTTCTGTGTGGTTATGTGATAGGAGACAACTTTTGGGTGTGGTGGTGAGGTTCTGTAGCGTGTTGTCGTCAATTGGTTTAGCATGTTTAGCCATTGGTGGTGTCTGAGGTATGACAAGATCCATGGATTGTATTTCACCGGGGGTTGTTTAGACCCATTTACATAAGGATTTATCTTGGATTCAAGAGTGCGAGAATTGTGTGAAAGGTGTCTTATGTATAGGTCAATTCCTACCTTGTCTATTACATTACGGGTTTTGGTAAATTGATGTCTTCAGAGGAGGCTCATAGTGAGCTTAGAGAAGTTAGTATTCTAAAGGATTGAAGAAGGGGAATTAAACATTGGGTAAGTGGATTACACAACATTAAATACTATTTCATATTTTTTTCTCATAAGATTCATGGTTTTTAATATTTCAGGTAATGAAAAATAAATAAATTTTATTGGTGAGATGTTTCTCAGTGATAACTGAACCCAAGGTATTACTTGATGTGAAAGGGTGTTACACGTAATGAAATTCCCCGATCACGTGGAGTTTTAAATTATATATCAGTCGAACCCTCATTCATTCATCCTTGGATTAATTTTTATTCACATATGGGTGAACTATAGGTTCCATGAAGTGTTATTCGAGTCGATTCTCTCCCTCTACAATCTATCGATCCCAATAGATGTTCATTAGTGATCTATAGTCAATACTTAGTGAGTGCTATTCTCTTTTTCTATCATTTTCCCACTTTAGTCTCTCAAATATTTGATTTGGTAGTGTTTCTTTGGCTTGGGGATGAATTGGGTTGAATTCTGATGGATCCTTGGTGCGATGTAGGTTGATCTGACATTGTCTTGGTGCGGGTGTGGTTTGCGAGGGTTCTTCCTTTCCTTATAATGCCAAATAATTTGAATCCTGCCATGTGAAAGTATTTCACTCATTTGTCCTTATTTTTCATCATGTGTGAGAGGTGATAATTCCATTTACCTGTCAATCCTTGTTTTCTAGTGTAATTGAAGATAATTAATTGATTGATTTAAATTCAGGGGAACATTTTGTTGTCATTATGCTTTTACTTCCATAATTGTTTTGTGATATTCTTATTATTTGGTCCTAATTCCCAACTGAATATTTTCTCCATCAGGGGATATGTTCTAACAATAAATAGATTATAGAATTTTGGTGTTTTTCCTTTTGGGGGAACTTTTCTATGAAAATGGATTAATCAAATATATTCTCCCAATGAATGGATTCCATAGGATCATAGAGTTTCATTGAAAAACCTTAAATTAACAAGTTGAATTAAATAAGGGATACCTAAATAAATCTGGTCTTTTTGGTTTATCGTGTCATGCATGGTTATGTTATTTGTGAGTGGGTCTGAGATGGGTTGGTTATATATTTTGGTGTTCAGTACGAATGTGTGTTTTGGGATGGAATGGATGGTGTGAGGGATTCTCTAGTTGAGAGATTTATTGATTGTGGAATGGATGAGAAGTGTTGTGTATACATGATTCAAAACTTGTTATGAGGTAATGTGTTAGCAGATAGGTTGTGAGTTGGGGGATGGTTCTGTTGATATGTGGCATGAGCATTATTTTCTTGGAGCAGGATAGTAGTGATTAGAATGGGTAATTCTACCTAATTTTCTCCTGGAGTAACTTGCATAAAGAATCGCCCTATATCTATCGATCAATATATGATATATAATTAATGGTTTTTTAACATGGAACAAATGTTAATTCCCATTAGTTTATTTGGAATCTTCACCACCAGAGAAATATTTTGTCTTTTGTGTGTTGTGTTAATAAATTTCCTCAAAGTGATGGACTAAATAAATTATTGATTAATATAGACTGTAATAGATTCCGTTGGTTTGGATAATAGGATGTAAATGGTAAATTAAATTTTTTGGGAGTGATTATTGGTTTCATGGATTGTTATGTGGTGTTTTGGATTTAGAGGTAACAAAAATGTTGGTTGTGTTGTGAGTTGTTTTTTGTTTGAGAACCCATTGGTTGGAAATGAGTGGTTGGTATTATATATATACACAATGTTTTAAATTGTGATTTCAATATACACCACAACCTAGTTGAGAAATACATGTGGAATACCCCCATCCTTAAGGGGAGGGTGTATTTACGAATCATTATGGTGGGAGGATGGATGGTTGGGCACACACACTTCACTACTATTTATTTCAGGCTATGATAGCACAAGATTCTGCAGGATGTTTGTGTTTTGTGAGGCCCAGTTATGTGTGGTCGAGTTGTTCTTTCCTATGTATCTTTTGAATGAGATGTGTTATTCGTTCCCAGGTGTCTTCAATATGAGATGTTGTATGTGACCTAGGATTCTGCCAGTGGGATGTGATGTGGATTGTTTCCCAAGTGTCTGTGGTCGTGATGTGATGTGGTATCTAAGAAAAACTGTCCATGGGTAGGGTTTGATTTGGTTTGGGTCCCAAGTGTATGTGGGTGGGATGTTATGTTATGTGTGGCTTAGGATTCTTTTAGATGGATTTGGTGTGGTTTGTGAGGCCCGAGTGTGTGGTTGGGTTGTGATGTGGTACATTTGAAGGAGGATTTGGTGTGATGATGTTTTCCATGAGTCACGAGCATCTAATATGTAGGATGTGGTGCGGGTTCCCCATTATAAATGTGAATTACATAACTTTGTGTGACCTGTGTTAGTTGGTGAGGATAACTTGTTGAAATTTGGACGTTTAGTGTACCATTTTTTTGCGATTTGGTTCTATGATTTTCTCATAGAGGCATTAGTATTCTTCTTTCAACTCTGAATGAGAAACTATCATTTTCCTACCACGTATACCCATTTTCGCATCCTATATAATTAAAACTAATTTCAGGGTTTCTTGGTGTATTTCACTGACCATCCAGAACCATATTAACTCGAATCATGATTATTTTTTGTGTTCTTTATTTGTTTTAATTTTGGTATTTACTTTGTAATCTTTTGTATTTATAACATCTCTACTTTATTCATGTATATGTGATGGTTTTTTGGTTTATTTTCATACCTATCATGGAGTTGTCTTGGGGAAGAACCATCTTATCAACTGATCGTGTTTTCCAATTTTTGGTAATGCCAACCCTTTAGTGAGAATTGATTAACCTTTGAGACAACCCAGGTCCCTAAAAACACAACCCACCAAAACAAAGGTTAAACTGTAGGATCCACCTTTAAAAGATAAATTCACATTACTTGAACCTGGAATAAGATAATAAAAAATCCCCCAGGGAAATAGTATGGTGTTATCTAAATATCCTAGTAGGTTCTCACCAATGATTCCATATCATATTCACATAATTTTTAAAACAAAGGAATAATTAAAAATTTTAAATAAATGATTTCAAAAGTTTAAATCGTATTTAAACAAATCACGCTATACATTAAAAATGATAAAAAATACATTAAGACCAGGCTTTGCGTTACATGTGATGGAATATTTATAAAATAATAAATTAAATAAATAATATATGTATAACAATTTATATAAATTCTAAAGAAATGTAATGTTGTTCAAACAAAATTAGCATATATTTTTATCTCAAATATAAAACATGTGAGGAATATGGTCATCTAGAAAATAGGTATGATAGTTTCAGTCTATAAGAATCCACACTCTCTAAGGGGTCTTAGAAATATATATATTCACACATCACCCTATCAATTGGAAAAGGAATCTCTTCCCTATTTATCTGTGAAGTGACCCAGAAGCAGTATATTTTAGAATGTTTTAATTGCTTAGAGTGTGTCCAAATAACTAACCAACTACCTAAAGATTTCATGTGATCTTAAAAAATGGATGATGGAAAATTTATGCTGTTGATGCTTAAAATACATTAAAATCTCATTATTACATTTGAATTAATAATTTCCATTTCAAAAAAAATTAGTTTTATTAAAAAAAATGATCATACATAATAAGATAAAACCACTATAATTCAATTAAAACATTTTAAGGCATTTTCACACGTTTGAAATCCATTAAAAACCAATTCCATAAATAAATAAAATTCATTTCCATAATTAAATTCAGTAATTTAATATAATTATATTCCATAAAAAATATAAATTATTTTAATCAATTTAAATCAATCAATTTCCATTAATAGAACCCAATTCAATGAAAATTAGGGTTTTCCCAATTCTCAGTCCATGACCCGATATGATCTTTAAATTAACTAAATATGGATTTTATTATAGATTCTATTGAAATAATGTTTGATCAATTGAATTTAAATAAATAGATAAAATATTTCACGAAAATTCAATGTTTATTAATTTTTCTAAAAAATATGGAATCAACTATCGTTTCACATCACGCAACACTCGTAACAACACACATCAATGAGAACGATGGAACTGAAGACTGAAAAACACCTAGATATTGTACACCCCAAGATTTTATGAAAAATATTCTTTTAATATCATTGATGTCTTGTTTTGTATGCTACAACAAGATTACCTTGCGCTACATGCAACACCGTATGAGCTTGTAGTATACACAACACTATTCTTGGATCATGTTACACACAATTTTGATAGCAGTTATTCTAAGAAACATTGAGTGTATATATATAAATATATATATATATATATATATTCAATGTATAAATGAAATATGGTTGGATTCTATTATACGAAACAATGGAGGAGTCTTTCACAACACGCAACCCTGACTTGGCTTGCATTACACACAATCACGACTTTCCTCGATAGCGTGTGTTGTACGTAATACCGGGTTTCACTAAACAACGACATATGGTTATAATTTTATTATGAACTAGCTGTTATGAATAGTATCAATTGAATTTTGAATTTTATAACATTATTATTCATCTTACACATTTTCTATAACATGGTATGAGAACAAAATCAATTTTTCGAGTAAAATAATTATTTTTCAAAATTTGTAGTTTGCCGCCTTTTGATGGCGCACCACCTTAAATTTTGTTTTTGACATGTCTATAAGTTCAATTTTACAAAATAAAATTCTTCTTTGGAATAAGGGTATAAAAATTTACTTTGGATAAATTTTTCATATTATTCTGATAACTTTCATATTTTAATGAATAGTAAAAACACGCTATATTTTAATTAAAAACAACTTTTTTCATCGCAATAATTTATATGGTCAGATTATCTTTTTAATTGGTTTTAAAGTGTAATTAGAATATATTTTTACCATTTGATCCAATGTTGGTCATTGGAATTAATTTCACTTTGAAATTGGATATAAATAAGTGTCAATCTTTTGATAGTTATTATCTCTTAAAAACACGCTATTTGTATTGACGACAGGAATTAATTCTTAAATTAATTAATGCAATTGATATGTTTTGAATTTGGTAAAATAGAAATCATTTTTGAATTCATAATATCAAATATAACTTAGGCCTAATTTTTGGTATTTTTCTGGAAACTTTCATTTTTTGATGAATAGTGAAACCACTAAGTGGTAGTTAAAAAACTGAATATTTCATAAAACATAATTTTACCGCTTCTGTGAGTGGAATTTCGAAAATCCGAGAGACATGGTTAATATCAAGGACTAAAATGTGATTCAATGAGATGAAAATAATTTTTGGTGAATAGTAACTTTTTACATTTTTTTACCATGGTTAAAAGTAAATAGGGTAATTAAGTGTAAAAATGATATTATTATTATCCTAACACATGTCTTAATTCTATTGGATAAGTTTAATTCGAACAGAAACAACCTTAGGAATAAAATATGACCATTTAGGTCCACTTGGATTAGATTAGGACATTTATTATTAATTTAATTAAAGAAGGGTTAAAATAGTTAAAATCAATGTTTTATAAGTAAATCATTTTTAATATATGGTTATACATAAGATAAATTCGACTATAAATATTCATTAGAAATATAAAATGATTTAATACATAATTGTATTTTATATATAATTTATAGACATTAAATAATTTAATTTATATATGACACAAAGATGATGTAGTAATTATATTATTAATGAAATATTGACATAATGGATGTTATAAATAACCAAATAAATGTAATTTGAGACATTATATGAATTACACTAATTTTATAGGTTAATATGAAATTTTAGTATGGATTTAATTAACTTTTTTTCGAACTAAGAATTCTGTTATGATTTTTACAAAAATCAATTACCTAATAGTGTCAAAATTGACATAAAATAGTTTTTAAAACAAATATTATATTATTAATTGTTATTTTATTCTAAAAAATCTAAGGATCGGCCAAATGACTTATATAAGGTTATATATATTAATAATAAACAACTTGGTGTTCGTTTGGATTTTTATTGTAAGTTTATTAACCTTATAGTGTAAGAAAATCAGAAGACACGGTAAAAGTTAAATTAATGATCTTAAGGTTAAATTTAAATGATAAGGTTAAAATAAAAACCTTCACTTGTCTAAATTCTATTGGATGAGATTATTTCGACCCATACCCTCATAATCTTAGAAACAAATCAATATTGAGCTATTAAAAACCGAATATGACTTTATAATAAAATAATATTTTTAGTTTTTCCAAAGGTTCCTCTCTCCTCCCTTATAAAAGGGAACCTCCTCCCTCTCCTCCTCACACCAATTTGAGCCTTCATGCTCGGCCAAACCATGCCCATTTTACCTCCCCAAATCCATAGAAACATCATAGTGGTCCTGGTCTTCTTCAAAGACCAATTGTAGTGTCCTAAGAGGAGGTCTCAAAGAGGCGCTTCAAAGTAGAGGTAATGTCCGTTACTGATTCTTTGAACTTTATTTCTTCTTCCACTTCTTCTTATTACGTTGTTTCATTATGAAGTAATAACATCAGTATCCCTAATATACTGATATATTATTATATGTATGAAACAAACATATTTCACCATCTATCCATCCTACGGAAAACGAAATCATCGTGCATGCGTGCGTACAGAATACCATATCCACTCCGTGGTGTAATCTATTTTCCACCACCACCTTACTTGGATGGGTATAAAGGTGAAAGTAATGAATACATATGATTGTTGTAAAGTGATATTGATTCTATAATATGATACATACACTTTAATACAACTCCACTATCTTGGGAATGATAGCATCGCTCGTGCGTACGTACGGACTACCGTCTCCACGACGCGATGAGATTCACTCTCCATGTTAACCATTAATGAATGATTATAAAGTATATAAAATGAATAATAATGAAATATATGACATAATTAAGCTACTGGATTTATTTATATATATATATATCATCTACTTAATTTTATTGAATTCAATAAGGAAACGAAAACAGCATTCATGCGTACGTACGGACTACCGTCTCCATGAACATTGTATTTCATTCCTTTTATCGATCTATAATATATATGTATATGATGAATATATATTATATATAAATCATGATTTACATTATGGAATTATGTAAATCAGGATATAAGTAATAATATCAAGAATGAGAAGTTGAAACACATAAGATAAATAAAATGCTTTTACCCAAAAGGCTGCTTTAACATGGAATTTACAAAATAATGGGTAATATAAAGTCATAAGTGAAACATATATGATATCATAACAATGAATATGATTATGTAATAAGTAAATGACCTTATTTAAATAATTATACAGGAGGTTCGGATACGTACGAAGCATATCGAACATAAGGTAAGGGATAATTTATCAATCTCATTTTTATCCGAGATTGTTTATTCGTAAGTATTTACTGGGGTTATCTTTATCATCCAAGCCCATGTTTTCTAAAAATGGTTTCATGTATTTTTACTGTCATTTTTACCCATTTTTTAATTTTACTACATGTTATGTAAGGAATCATTATTTTTCTTACGTTACGAGGTACTTTTTGACTTTTCCGACAAAAGTACGAGAAGAATGTTTTTTTAACATTTATGGAATGAAAGGATTTTTACGGTTTTATAAATCCATATTTTCATGAATCTTACTCCAAAATATTTCTGGACAATTTTAAACAAAATCTTTTCCTTTTAAAATTTCAGGACGTTTTTTGAAAAGAAATTGATTTTGAAAAAGAAAGGATATTTTTCTCAAGAATTCATTTCAAGTGTTTTATCAAAACCATTTTATATCTAAGATGAAATTATTTCATATATGTATGTTTCAAGTATAAAGTCTCTATGATTTACATGGTTTAACTTTTCTCATTATGAAATGATATCCATTTATTTTATATGGATTATGTGATGATGGGATGATGTTTCTGAAACCCATTTTATTTGTTGGGTTATTACGAACGATGTATGTTTATTTTGTGGAACAAGGAAGAATGATTTCATTATGAGATGGGTGGGACCTATACATCCCTCCAATTCATTGGGTAAAGATTTATATCTCATTATATAGACATGGATGGAATGGTAGGTTAACCCGGTTCAGTAAAACAGGACTGAAATGAGGAGTGAACTCTATTCAGAAAGGGACTTTGTCCACTAAGATTGACTTGGAAGCAATGCCTTGGCTACTATAGAAATCATTTCATGTGCTTAATGGATGCCACAATTACATGTTTCATTCCCATGCTATTTTATCATTCTTAATGTTTCTTTATGATCTATGCCTTACGTACATCCGTGTTTTATGTCATTTCTCAAGATTTTGATGTTTAAACATTATGTTCATGTTTTTATGTTCAAATGTATATGGCATGTTTTATTTTATCCATTATTAACCTTAATGAGAATTTGAGCTCACCCTTTTTATGTTTTATTTTCCCCCAGGATTAAAAGAAAGGTTTTAGGTATGGAAACAAAAAGTGGAAGATCTTTATGGGAGATGTTGAAGATCTTTCACCACGATTAGAAGATTGCATTCCATGTTTCCAAAGACACTAAACAATTACGGTCCATGTGTGTGTGTTTTTGTTATGTATTAAGTATTCCGCAAAAGTAATGTAGTATCTATGTACGTCAAGATTCGGGTCTCTACAGTTGGTATCAGAGGAAAGGTTTAGTCAACCTTGGGAAACTAGGATGCAAAAACGTTAGTGAGATCCCTAGAGATATTTCTATGGTATGTCTGGGGATGTCCCTAAGGATAAGGATACGTATAGGATATAGTCCCAGAACTACGGTAACGATCCTATAATATAACCTACGAAGTTAGATATTTAGGGTCCTCCCCCTCTACTATGTTGTTTTCCCTAGCATGATTTATGCCTCTCACATTATTCTTTTAGGGTTTTAGAAAATGGCTTGAAACATGAAGATTCAAGATAATGGAGGATATGACGGACAATGGAATGATATTCTTCTTGAGAAACCAAATGAAATGGGATTTGGAAGTCCAAACATCATTATTATGCCTAATCAGCAAGCTCATAATATGATCAATAATCATAACTTTGGTAAGTTTCCCGACTCAGACAATAAGAGAAAGATGGAGTTTCATGATGATCATACAGGAAAGAAAGTTCAATTTACCTCATGTAAATCATGTGGGAAGAGGCATCAGGGAGATTGTTTCAAGGGAACTTGAAGATGCTTTGGGTGTGGAAAAGAAGGACACAAAGCCAGTAAGTGCAAAGGAAAAAGTTCAGTTAACAACATGGATGACGATAATGGTATTTCTACGACATCAATAATGGTTAAATGTTTTAAATGTGGAATGTACGGGAATTATAAAAACAAATGCCCTATGGGAAAGCCTCATGAAGAGAATCAGTACGGTCGTTTGGGTAGTATTTATGTTGATGATGATGAAGATACTACAAATGATATGTGAGATGAAAGAATTGTCGAAGCTCGGTCAATGGTTTAAGAAGGAAGTGGAATGATTACATGTTTATCAAGTGTAATGTTGTATAAGTAATCTCATGGTACTATGGAATAAAGAGACATCTAAGGATTGTTACACTGTTGTCTTTCCTTATGTTTTGAAAGTGTATTATTAATGGTACCATTAACTATGAAAGGTTATTCGGATATTTTTGGAAAGTAGATGATATGCGCATAATGAAGGGATAAGGAGAAAATTAATTGTTTGATTGTATTAATGAGACCATGACTGATATAAGGAAATAGTTATATAATGGTTTGAGTATATATAATTTTGGGGTTTTGGTATGTGGAAAGAGTTAAATTTTGACAGCACTCATGTTTTCACTAAGATTCAATGGGTATTCATTTTTCATGAGAATACATGATTAAGGCCATGAAATGGTTTGAATGTGACCAACAAGACATATCTTATGATATATGGTGATCAATGATGGAATTGACATTCTTGTTATATGAAATCTCTGGTAATCATTTTCACTATAATATGAGAGTGGAATGCAGTATTAGGGATAATCCTAAAGATTGGAATGGATTATGTTGGAAATAAGTTAGTATTGTTTAAGGATAGAAGTTTTTTTGGATATTATTTATGGGATGTTATAGTAATATAGTTTTAGAAAAAGCACAACCTGCAGGATGGGCGACAACCCATCACGTCAGACAAGGCTGTGGGAATCGAACCCACAACTGAAGTGCGACTGGCCTTTATCGCCTACCACTGGCCTACAGGGAGTCCCTGTTTAGTAGAAACTAGTTTTATTATATTAAGCAGTATGATATATGAAGTATAAGTCCATTTTAGGAAACATATATGATTAATCTCACTATAGATGGACTTATGTATTTTTGATAACTTTTATAACCTTTTGTTTGAGATAGATGGAATAACACATCATTCTACCACATGATCTGCTAACACTTCATGAATGAAAAATTCAACTTCGTTTCTTTAAGAGATGAAGTGGGAATTGCCCAAAGAACGAACAAAGGTGAGACTGTACTAAAATCACGAAATTATTTCTTCTAATTCAAATTTCATCAACTTAAGGGAAATGATCTTGGAAACCAAAAAATTGTTGTCCTAGTGCCCTTATATCCGATGAATCAGATGGTACCTTAGATCATCACAAATCTATGGCTTTGTGATTGATGGCTTTTTCATAGCCATGTTATCTACCACTCTTCATCAGAACTTGATGGTTAGATTTTTCTTCCATATCCATATTTTCACCTATGTGGAAACCCAGTGATGAGTTAGTTTGGGTAACCGTTACATTTCATACTTTAGTTTTTAAAGCTAAGTTTTTTTATTCCTTTTTACGATGTGGGTTTCTATTAAACAAACATTCGAGTAGTAAACCATTTATAACCCCGACGAATTTCGAGGGCGAAATCCATTTTAAGGGGGGTAGAATGTAACACCCCGATATTTTATGAAAAATATTTTTTTAATATCATTGATGTCTTGTGTTCTATTCTACATCAAGATTATCTTGCACTACACGCAACACCGTATGAGCATGCAGTATACACAACACTATTCTTGGATCTTGTTACACAGAATTTTGATAGTAGTTATTCTACGAAACATTGAGTGTATATATATAAATATATATATATTCAATGTATAAATGAAATATGGTTGGATTCTATTATACGAAACAATGGAGGGGTCTTGCACAACACGCAACCCTGACTTGGTTTGCATTACACACAATCGCGACTTTCCTCGATAGCGTGTGTTGTACGCAATACCAGGTATCACTAAACAATGATATATGGTTATAATATTATTATGAACTTGCCGTTATGAATAGTATCTACTACATTTTGAATTTTATAAAATTATTATTCATCTTACACATTTTCTAGAACATGGTATGAGAACAAAATCAATTTTTCGAGTAAAATAAGTATTTTTCAAAAAATGTAGTTTCCCGCCTTTTGATGGCGAACCCACATTAAATATTGTTTTTGACATGACTATAAGTTCAATTTGACAAAATTAAATTCTTCTTTGGAATCAGGGTATACAAATTTACTTTGGATAAAATTTTCATATTATTCTGATAACTTTTATATTTTAATGAATTGTAAAAACACGCTATATTTTAATTAAAAATAACTTTTTTCATCGCAATAATTTATATGGTCAGATTATCATTTTAATTAGTTTTAAAGTGTAATTAGAATATATTTTTACCATTTAATCAAATGTTGGTCATTGGAATTAATTTCACTTTGAAATTGGATATAAACAAGTGTTAATCTTTTAATAGTTATTATCTCTTAAAAACACGCTATTTGTCTTGAAGAAGGGAATTAATACTTAAATTAATTAATGAAACTGATATTTTTTTGAATTTGGTACAATAGAAATCATTTTTGAATTCATAATATCAAATATAGCTTAGGCCTAATTTTTGGTATTTTTATGGAAACATTCATTTTTGGATGAATAGTGAAACCACTAAGTGGTAGTTAAAAACTGAATTTTTCATAAAACATAATTTTACCGCTTCTATTAGTGGAATTTCGAAAATCCAAGAGACATGGTTAATATCAAAGACTAAAATTGGTTCAATGAGTTTAAAATAATTTTTGGTGAATAGTAACTTTTTACTTTTTTTTACCACGGTTAAAAGTAAATAGGGTAATTAAGGGTAAAAATGATATTATTATTACCCTACCACATGTCCTAATTCTATTGGATAAGTGTAATTCGACCAAAACAACCTTAGGAATAAGATATGACCATTTAGGTCCACTTGGATTAGATTATGACATTTATTATTAATTTAATTAAAGAAGGGTTAAAATAGTTATAATCAATTTTTTATAAATAAATCATTTTTAATATAGGTTTATACATAAGATAAATTTGACTATAAATATTCATTAGAAAGATAAAATGATTTCCTACATAATGGTTATTTATTTATAATTTTTAGACATTATATAATTAGATTTATATATGACACAACGATGATGCAATAATTATCTTATTAATGAAATATTGACATAATGGATGTTATAAATACCCAAATAAATGTAATTTGAGACTTTTTATGAATTAAATTAATCTCCTAGGTTACTATGACATGTTAGTATGGATTTAATTAACTTGTTTTGAACTAATAATTCTGTTATGATTTTCACAAAAATCAATTACCAAATAGTTTCAAAATTGACATAAAATAGTTATTAAAACAAATATTATATTATTAATTGTTATTTTATTCCTAAAAATCTATGGTTCGGCCAAATGACTTAGATAAGGTTATATATATTAATAATAAACAACTTGGGTTATTTTTTATTTTTATAGTAAGTTTATTAACCATATAGTGTAAGAAAACAAGAAGACACAGTAAAAGTAAAATTATTGAACTAAAGGTTAAATTTATAAGATAAGGTTAAAATAGATACCTAAACTTGTCTAAATTCTATTGGATGAGAGGTTTTAGACCCATACCTACATCATATTTGAAATAAATCAATTTATATCTACTAAAAACAGAATATTACTTAATAATAAAATAATGTTTTTAGTTTTTCCAAAGGTGCCCATCTCCTCCCTTATAAAAAGGCACCTCCTCTCTCTCCTCATAACACCAATTTGAGCCTTTAATCTCGGACAAACCCTAACCATTTCACTTTCACACTTCCCTAAAAACATCCTAGAGGTCCTGGTCTTCTTAAAAGACCAATTTTAGTGACGTAAGAGGAGGTCTCAAAGAGGCGCTTCAAAGAAGAGGTAATGTCTGTTACCGATTCTTTCATCTTTATTTCTTCTTCCACTTCTTCTTATTAGGTTGTTTCGTTATGTTGTAATAACATCAGTATCACTCATATATGATATGTTATTATATGTATGAAACAACCCTATTTCATTATCTATCCATCCTATGGAAAATTAAATCATCGCGCGTGCGTACGTACCGAATACCGTCTCCACGCCGTAGTGTAATCTATTTTCCACCACCACCTTACTTGGATGGGTATAAGGGTGAAAGTAATGAATATATATGATTATTGTAAAGTGATATTTATTCTGTTATATGATACATACACTTTAATTCAATTCCACGATCTTGGGAATGATATCCTCGCTTGTGCGTACGTATGGACTACCATCTCCACGACGCGATGAGATTCACTCTCCATGTTTACCATTCATGAATGATTATAAAGTATATATAATGAATAATAATGAAATATATGACATAATGTAGCAACTGGATTTATGTATACATATATATATATATATATATATATATATATATTTCATCTACTAAATTCCATTCAATTCAATAAGGAAACAAAAACAGCGTTCATGTGTACGTACGGACTACCGTCTCCGTGAATAGTGTATTTCATTCCTTTTATCGATCTATAATATATATGTATATGATGAATATATATTATATATAAATCATTTTTTACATTCTGTAATTATGTAAATCAGGATATTAGTCATAATATCAAAAACGACATGTTCAAACACATACGATAAATAAAATGATTTTACCCAAAACACTGCTTTAACATGGAATTTGCAAAAGAACGGGTAATATAAAGTCATAAGTGAAACATATATGATATCATAACAATGAATGTAATTCTGTAATAAGTCAATGACATTATTTAAATCATTATACAGGAGGTTCAGATACGTACGAAGCATATCAGACCTAAGGTAATGGATAATTTATCAATCTCATTTTTATCCGAGATTGTTTATTATTATGTTTTTACTGGGGTTATCATCATCATCCAAGCCCATATTTTCTAAAAATGGTTTCATGTATGTTTACTGTACGTTTTACCCATTTTTTACTTTTACTACATGGTATGTAAGGAATCTTTCTTTTTTTACATTACGAGGTACTTTTTGACTTTTCCGGAAAAAGTACGAGAAGAATGTTTTTTTAACATATACGGCATGAAAGGATTTTTACGGTTTTATAAAGCCATATTTTCATGAATATTCCTCCAAAATATTTCTTGACTATTATAAACAAAATATTTTTCTTTTAAAATTTCATGACGTTTTTTGAAAAGAAATTGATTTTGAAAATGAAAGGATATTATTATCAAGAATTCATTTAATGTGTTTTATCAAAACCATTTTCCATCTAAGATGACATTATTTCATATGTGCATGTTTCAAGTATAAAGTCTCTATGATTTACATGGTTTCACTTTTCTCATTATGAATTGATATCCATTTCTTTTATATGGAGTATGTGATGATGGGATTATGTTTATGAAACCCATTTTATTTGTTGGGTTATTACGAATGATGTATGTTTATTTTGTGGCAGAAGTAAGAATAATTTAATTATGAGATGGGTGGGACCTATATCTCCCTCCAATGAATTGGGTAAATATTTATATCTCATGAGATAGACATGGCTGGAATGGTAGGTTAAACCAGTTCAGTAAAACAAGACTGAAACGAGGAGTGAACTCGATTCAGAAAGGGACTTTGTCCACTAAGATGGTCTTCACAGCAATGCCTTAGCTACTATGGAAATCATTACATGTGCTTAATGGATGCCACAATTAAATGTTTTATTCCCATGCTTTTTTATCATTCTTAATATTTCTTTATGATATATGCCTTACTTACATCCATGTTTTATGTCATCTCTCAAGCTTTTGATGTTTAAACATTATGTTCATGTTTTTAAGTTCAAATGTATATGGTATGATTTATTTTATCCATGCTTACCCTTATTGAGCATTTGATCTCACAATTTTTATTTTTTATTTTTCCCCAGGATTAAAAGAAAGGTTTTAGGTAAGGAAACAAAAAGTGGAAGATCTTTATGGGACATGTTGAAGATCTTTCACCACGATTAGAAGATTACATTCCATGTATCCAAAGACACTAAACTATTACGGTCCTTGTGTGTGTGTTTTTGTCATGTATTAAGTATTCCGCAAAAGTAATGTAGTATCTATGTACGTCAAGCATCGAGTCTCTAAAGATTTGATATCAAACATAAAGGAGAATAGATCAATCAATTTTAGGATGATATATTAAAATACTTAAGTATGATAAAGAAATAATGATTAAGAACAAGGGAGTAAGCTTACCATAGAATCACACAATAAGAAAAATGATGATCGAATGACAAACAAGTGCATCAAGAAGGGATAGAGAGCCCCAATATTTCCTATGGAAGGCCTTATGTAGAGGGAGAATAAATAGGAGTGGATGGGAAAAGGAAATCACATATACACAACCCATTTAGAAACCACGGTTAGAGTACTACACAACATGTAATACCAATTCACGTTGGGAAATAGTTAATATTTGGAACTGATGAAAAATATCTTTCCCAAATTAAAAGATGAATCTCATAATGAAAAAATAATATTTAGTTCATTCGTTATGTGTAAAGGTTATTCATGCCATGTACCCTTAAAAGAAAAAAGCATTTCATGACATGCCTTTAGAAACCATTACATGTCATGTACCCAGTTACACAGCATGTAACCCTCTAGAATCCTATAGAAAAATCAAATTAAGCCTAAAATTCAAAAAAAATATTTTACATCAACACTAGGGGTGTCCTCTTTATTCATTCACCACCCCCACTAAGTCATCAAAGAAGAAAACTCCATGAAAATTATTAAGGCATACCTGTAAAATTGATAACAGGATGATACAACCAACCCACTATAAAAACATTCTATCCCAAGTAATCCTATGAAGATGTTTTCATACCAAATGATGGGTCCACTACTCTCTCATCATTTCCTCTCATTCCAACATCTCTTGACGATCAAAACCATGATTCTATAATACACGAAGTAAATGTATCATCATCCCACAATGTACCATGGTCTCAAATTCAACTATCTTGATTAGTCACTCAATAAATGATAAATAACGTTCAATATCATGGTCATCTAGTTCAAAAGAAAATAAGGATTAGATAAACACTTTATCAACTAAAATACATAGAATATTTTATGTAACATTTTCATCTGTGATGTATGTAATAAATTGTATGAAACATTCCCCACTATTCATCATCCTCTGATGGTCCCACAAAATGAGGACAAATCTTCCCATGCCTCATAATCCATTGATAAAACAACCGGGGAGTAATATTTAGGGACACCCGATCACCAACTGAGAATTCTAAAGGAATATATTTTTGATCAGCATAAGACTTATATCATCACCTTGCTTTTACCATTATTTTATGAATCATACACATCTTTTATGTCATATCTTCCACAAATCATGATCCAACCATGGACCATTCACAAATCATCGAAAAAAATATAGATTTACATGGTCATAGGAGAGTCTTTTTTTGGATGTGGATGACCAAAATGTTTTTTTCATTAGCAGGAGGGGTTCTCAGGAAGGCAGTCAATGGGCCGATCCTCTTCTTTCGTTTTTGAATTAGATATCAGTTGAATTACTGTATTGTCAGATTTTATAACCTCAACATATATGGTTGGATCTTCAAAATAGACTCCATGAGATATTATGATAAATGATCACAGGTAAGAAACATACCCAACACATCCTCCAAAGCATCAAGGAGGAACTGTGTGAAAATTTCCCTAAGGTACCACTCCTTCGATTCTAGAATATCATACAGTGGTACATTCCTGCTAAGAGTATTTTTAATGAAATTCCTCATCTCTAGGGTGTAGGTTATATTGAAATGAAACTTTTAATGGTATTCTATCACCTGCATTTATTTGAGATTCAATACTTTCTCAAAGATATATAAATCAATATATTTGGATCAGAAAAAACAATGAACTTATCCCTAAAAAGATAGTGTCTCCAACACTTATGCCCATGAATTACTATAACAGTAACTAAATCATGTGTGGGGTAATTCTTGTCATGTGTAGAATGATGATGAGTGTCATAAGCTACCATAAGGTCAGACAACATAAACACACATCCCAAACCAGCACCAGGTAAGATCGGAAATGGACCCGATGTCAAAAGTCAATTCACCTCATATAAAGAATACAATCACATCACATACCACGTGAATTTATCCACCTTACTTATAAGAGCAGTCAACAGTGATGCCATCATTATTTTTTCATTGACAATACGTTGGAATTATCCAACGAAACAAAGGATTTTATAAATTTTAAAGACATTTTATTGTTCATTCTATGATAGATCAGACATAACCTCATCCAGATCAAATAAAAAGAAATGTTTAGATATTTTATTCTCTAAGAACATCAAGTTTTCTATCTATAAAATAAATTTCCAAATTATTCCATACAAATGGTGACTCTTCATAATTTGTAGAGCTGATCCTAGATAGTGATTGTCCCACACTCGGATTTTGAATAGACTTGAATTTCATCCACAAACAGTTCCAAAAATGTGTCTTGTTATTTATGGACTAACTGATTCATCATAGCCATAAAAGATGAAGGTGTTTTTGTCAGACCAAAAGGAATCATTAGATATACATAATTTACATATAATATCTTGAATTTTGACATCAATATATCAAAATCCCAAAGACAATGTTGATGATAACCTTACCAATGATCGGTACTTGAAACCATAATGCCCCTTTTGACTAAAAAATAATTTCATCAATGTGAGAAAAAGTATACTTGTTCTTAACCAGGACCATGTTTAACTTATGATAGTCTACACACAACAAAATTTAACCATATTCTTTCTTGGATGAGAGAACAAGGGGTAACAAAGGAGAAACACTAGGGTGAATGAACCCTTCTTCGAATAGGTCACCCAAATGAATCGTGATGTATTAAAACTCCACTAGTTCGATGAAATAAGAAGGTATCAACATAGTCTATGTACCTAGAACAAGATCCACTATAAGATCTACCTCTATCTCTTGTGTATGACTTGACTAGACATCTAGGAAAAATTTAGGAATGTCTCAATCAAAAATAATAATATAAAAAATATGAGAAATTTCATCAGAATCAATTGCAATTACAGACAAAAAACACCACTAAATTGTGTGGGAAGTCCCTATACAACATGATATCGGGTCTCAATCCTCCTAAAACACTAGAGGGCTCCCATCAACAGAATGAAATGAAACACACTTATGATAACAATTAACCATATTTTGATGAGTTACTAGACAATCCATACCTATAATGATGTTAAATAAATCTTGATCAAGAATTAGAAAACCCCAATCCAATACCATATCGTCTATCATGAAAAAAGAAGAAGGACACGTATCCCATGATATTTCCTTTTTCCAAGAGGTGTTCGTAAATCCATTTAAAATGAAATAACATTCATTATATGATTAAGAATATCACAAATAATGAACATCAATAAATTATTGGGAGGCACCAATATAAAATAAATACATATGTACTGAAGAGGCAATACGTATAAATCTTCAAACTATTGTTGGAACTACAATGACTTCTAAAGGATGTTCATATACTGTGTGAAATTACTTCACTCTTAAGGCATGATACTAGAGCCTTGTAGTATTTGAAGATTCTAACAGAATTGAAAAATCCTTTGGAGCCAACAAACAATGATCATAACGAGGCATAGTCCTAACCGAACAGAAATGTTTAAATGACCAATTCATCCATATCCATTTCCATCCTTCATGAAGAGAAGAAAAATATGTCTGGTGTTTATGACCATTCCATATAGATAGAAAGTTAGAGGAAAATATCTAGTTATAGAATAAGGTGCATAGGAGGCACACTACTGAGACCCACCTCGTCCACTTCTATGATGATCCTTCCACATATTCTTCTTCTTACCATGCATGCCACAAAATCTACCATTGGATTGAAGATAAGTGGTTTGAAAGAAAAAAATTCTTACCATATTCATCTATCCCATCATAGTTTTTTCTACTATATATACATATCTTTAATTATTTTTCATAACCACTGGTGATATGATATCTTACCATAAAGCCTACAAGTAATTTTAATCCTTCTACCAGTCATTCTTCAAAACATCTCAAGAAAAAATATAAGATCAGTAAAATGATTGGTGTATACTGACAATGAATGATCTACATTCTATAAGGATAGTAACTATATGGGCATTTCCATCATCTTAGACTCAAGACAAAACTGTTTTTAGAAGATGGTTTTAAAACCCCTACATTCCAGGTCTATATGTATATCTTCTAGAACCATAGGATCTGAACATCTCATTCTAGAAACCTTGAGAGTAAATGTTGCACACTTCACCATAAAATTAATTGGTAACTCTAGTAATTCATAGATGTTATCAATTATATCCATAAATTCCTCCTCCTCTGGAGGGTTATTTAGTCCACATAATGATGGTTTATTCTCGGGCAGGATTTCCTACGATCGATCTCATTTGTGATAAAGATCTGGGATATATCTCAAAAATTATCTTCCTAAATTGTGATGAAGCCTGATAAATGAATCTGACTTCCTTTTTGATGGTATCCATTGGAATATGATCCAAGAGAGGATTCCCTTGTGTATCATAAGATACATATTCTTGAGGAACTCATGGAAGATGTCTCAGAGACATACTGTTGCATACCATAAAAGAGTTAACCATTAGATAATAGAAGAAATCATAATTCAATCCATAAAACCCATAGTTTGAGTCTATGATATAAATGAAACCCCAACACTAGAGAAATATACCATAACTTCCCATGGAATCTTGAGTCTCTACAAGATAAGAGCTGTCCAGAAAACATGTGTTCTTGGTGGTTTTTTGTATCCATTGGATGTTCACGAGTGGAAATGGGATGAAATATCAATGGATTTTATCACTTGGTTACACAAATCTCTGGATGGTTTTGATTCCATCTGGGTGACATTGAATCAACTAATTAAATAAGATCAATTTTTATCAATCAATTTGTCAAGCACAATGTATATCTTGTCCAAGAGGTATGTGGTTGAGGTGGTGAAACCACATGAAGTTCCAAGATCCATTTTCATAGATCTTGACACATGTTTTACATGGTGGTTTAGGAGGGGATTGTAGAATGATTTGAATAACCAGTTACACCTCAAAACTTCATTCCACCATCAGATAGATGGGTAGAAGATACAATCTATCTAGACATCGAAGGATATGTAACTAGCATGCCTCATGGAAATTGTTGTATCATGGTGGTGAAACCTTCCCTTGGTATAGTTTCATTATAATAATATTTTTCAATATTCCATGTTTATGGGTCCATTTGATGCATTTTATGGAAGACCATGTAATTCACTATCGAACTAGACAAAGTTTGGGGAGATAGTTGTTCATTGCCTCGAGGTTGTGTAGAGCACAACCTAGAAGGTTCATCTGGTTCCTAAAAGGATGAATGAATCGTAGGAAGGAAATAAGTCTTATGATAATAATGGGCATAGTCCCTTGAAGCTTGAGGTTAGGGACCACATGTTCATGAAGGATTCCACTTATCATGTGATTTAGAGGTTTGGTAGAGGTAAAATCTTTCTATGAGGTTCATTTGACCATTTGAGGTATTGGAGTGAGTTGTGAGGAAATGTATAATTTATTATTAACAACATGGTTAGAGATGATCTATGATGTCTTTCATGTCCCTTAACTTCATTGGTATCTACATGATGATTCCCATGTCATTTACTATGGAGAGTTGGATATCGAGGATGACACGACATTTAATGAGCTGCTTGAAGCAATCCAGCATCATCGAGAGAAGGGGTTGTATGGGTGGACCCTTCCAACAAGTTCATGTGTTTTTGAGGCATGTTGTCTTGGAGAAGAGTAATTGTGAGTGAGAAATGATGATGCATGCCCATTAATCAGTATTTTTTTGGGTTGTTCCTTGTACTGTATTGATTTGAAATGAACGATTTAAACATGAATTTATAAGATGAGTTGTTCCCATTGGGATGAGGTGTGTGTGGTGTGGTGTTTGATACATTCCTGAGAAAAAAATGAGGAATGGACCAAATTCATAATCGATAAACATTAATTCAAATGTTATTAAACTCATGAAACTGAGTCTGTTCCACCTAGAGTGTATAATATCAATACATATAAGATACAATTCAATGATTTTTGTGTTCGGGATACAATTTATATTGGAAATAGAGGTTGTAGGATTGGGTTTTACATAGGTTGATATGGTTACAAGGTGGTAGTGTAGAAATGTGGTTTTGATAGGCTAGACATCTAGTGGTTGTGGTGGTGAGGTTGTGTAGTATGATTTCCTTCATTTGGGTTGACATGTTTTTCTGGCGGTGGAATCTATGGAATGATGATATCCTTGAGAGGTATCTCAATGGATGGTTGTTTGGACCCATTTTCATCTGGTATTGGTTTTTCATTCTCATGGGTGAGAATTGTTAGAGTGGTAGCAGATGAAATGTTTCATTAATTTATAGGTTTTGGTAATTGGAAGTGTTCTAAGAAGACTCATAATGAGTTTTGATATGTTTAGTTGCTATAGAGTGGAATATGGTGGATTACATAACTTGTAACTAGATTACATGATGTGAAATCATATTTCATGGTTTTCCTTGGATTTTTTACAACATTTAATATTTCATGGTTAAAAAATTAAAATAGATAGGTGGTTATTTTTTAGGTGAAAACCGAAACCTAGGTAATACACGACATGAAATTGTATTATGTGTCATGTAATACTCCGATCAAGTGTAGTTTAAAATTTATTTTTCATAAAAATCCTCAATCATTCTTCAGTGGTATCCATTTTTAACTCTCATTTTGGGTGAACCCAAGGTTCATTGAAGTGTTCATGGAGACCTTTCTCTCCCTCATCAATTTGTTGATCCTGGTGGATGTTCATTGGGGATCCGTGGTCATTCATTGTTGAGTAATCTTCACATTCTCATTTTTATCCTTCCATTCTTCTCCTAGGGATCCACTTTGGTGGTGTTTCATTGGATTGAGGATGTGTGGGGTTGTATTTTGATGTATAATTAGTGTGGTGTAGGTTGATCCGTTGTTGTCTGGTAGGTTCTTTAAGCCACCAACTCTACGAAATGTCGACCAAGTGTATGTTATGGACATTCGAGGTTCATTTCATGGTGATGTCGTTTCTCATCAGGGTGTAGACGTAGACCCTTATTCGATTGAAGAAGATGTTTCTTGGGATGCACCCAATAATATGGAAGAAGTTAAAAGATTTATTTGTCTTTCATGCTACTATCAGGGGATTCTAATTAACATATGTCGAGTTGTGTCCCCAATAACATCATTGACCACGAAGAACAAATATTTTGTTTATATTGGGAAATTCTATGATGTTTTCATTTGTATTTAAGGGAAGGTGGAAAGTTCTCCAGCTCTCTTATTCCCTTAGGATGGGGTAATTTATGAGGTGTTCTATGATGCTTCACTTTTGGGATTGGGATACTTCTTGATGTTGTAGTGATCAGTGATCTCTTATGAGTCCAGGATGTTATGTCTCAATGATAAAAAATATGCAACCCAAAATCTTGAGATAGGAACATTTGTGTTTCTGCTGAGGTTGTGGTACTATTACCTCATTGGAGAGTTCTTAATATTCTTCAAAAAATTTAAAAATAATGAGGTTTATATTTTTTCAGTGAGATGTGAACTTGTGACAGTAGTGGTGGATTGAGTTTTTTCAAGATAATGACTTTGTGATCTCCTATACATCTAGAATGGGGAATGTTGTGGAAAATGATTTGAGTAGGAATTCATATATGGAGCTTGTTTGAGAATATATGGATTCATAGAGAGTGATGGAGGAGATTGAATCTTTCATCTGGGAAGGATGTGTGGATGGTAGTAGAGGTTGTTTTTTTAACATGGTAGTGTAGCCTCCTCCGATGTATTTGGTGGAAAAGTATTAGTGGGTAGACTTAGAGGTGGAGGAGTTGGTTGATCATGTTGTCCGTGGTGATTCTCCAGAAGAATAGTGAGAGGATGTTATGAACCCACTTTTGTTATGTGTGATGTTGTTCATTATAGTGGGGATATATGAGGTAATACTTCATGATTTTAATAGATCACCATTAGGTGTACTGCAAGAAATTTATAAAAATCACTGTGGGTTGAGGATTCAATTTTGGTGGCTCAGGATGAAGCAGGAAGTGGAAAAGATTGTGGTGAAGTGCTTGGTTTTGAAATAGGTAAAATCCAAAAACAATTCTCTTAGTGGTCAATGTATCCCTTGGATGTTCCCTAGTATAAATATGGATGAAATTTTAATGGATTTATTCATAGGGCTACCCAATGATCAAGGGGGTTGTGATGAAATTTTTGTGATAGTGGATCAGATGGAGAAATCAACTAACTTCTTAGAGAACAAAGACTTTGGCATAAAGGATTCATTATACATGAGGTTTATGGATGGTGTGGTGGGGTTTTATAGACTCCTATGGTTTATTGTGTTGGATCATGACACATATATTTCCTTTCAAGTATGGAGAAAATTTTAGAATAATTTTGGAACCTAGTTAAACCTCATAACTGTATTCCACCCTCAGACAGATGGGTAGATGGAACAGACAATGTTGATGTTGGATGATATTTTTCCGGCATGTATCTTGGAATTGTTCTGTTCATGGGTGACACACATGCCCTAGGTAGAATTTTATTATATTAATATTTATCACTCTTACATTTTCATCAATCTATTTGTGTATTTTTACGGAATACCATGTCGTTCACCATTGTGATGGATATATAATGGGGTGACACCTGTTATTGGCATCGAGGAAGTATAGAGTGAAACTTAGAAGGATAAGGTGGTTAATTAAAGGACAAAAGGAATAATGGACCTATAGAAGTCATATGTTGAACGCATGAAGTAGAATTTGGAGTTCCATGTTGGGGACCACATGTTGTTTAGTGTTTCCCATTGATCTGGTAAACATTGTTTTGGTAGAGAGAATAAGATTACTCCCATGTTTGTTGGCCCCTTTGAGTTTTTGGTGCAAGTTGGAAAGGTATCATATTTTTTGGAATTTCCAACAAGGATTGAGAGGATACACGATGTCATTCCATCCTTCCATATTCATTAGTATCTACATGATGACTCCCATTTCATTGACTAGGGGAGTTGGATATTGATGATGAATGGACATTTTTAGAGAATCCTGTGGAATTCCAGGATCATTGATAGGAGGCACTGCATGGGAAGACCATTCCATTTTTTCATGTATTGTGGAGGTATAGTGAAAGTGAGTAGAGTACATTGGAGGATGAAAATAAAATGAATTCATATTACCCAGAGTTATTTTGTTTTTTTCCTTAATCTAGTTTGTATTAAAATGAAATGTTTTCACCTTGCTTTATAAGATGAGTTGTTTTCTCCTGGATTCAGGTGTGCATGGAGTGGTATGTGATAAATTCTTTACATATATATATTAGAGGACAAGAATATTAATTGTAACAAACTAGTTTTTTTGTGATTAAACCCATGCGGGTGAGATAGTGCCGCCTAGGGAGGATAGTATCCTGACATAGAGAATTGAATTTCTTGATTTGCGTGTTCAAGATAATGTTGTTTGTCGGCCATATTAATTTTTTGTTTGGGATGTGAAGAGTATGAGATGGTAACACCATGGTTGTGTGGTAGTTTTGTTTTGTGACAGGAGAAGGATTTCCATTGTGGTGGTGAGGTTATTTTGAGTATTCATGGCCATTTAGGTCAATGTGTTTAAATGATGTTGGTGTTTTAGGTATGACAAGATCTCTGTGAGGTATATCATGGGGAGTTTGTTCGAGACCCTTCACTTAATGGATTGGTTTTCGATTCTCAAGGGAGGGAATCATTTGATAGGTATATTATGTAATGTTTATTGCCTTACCTATCTATTACATTGTGGATTTTGTTTATTAGAAGTGTTTATAGGAGTATTAGAGGGGGTTTGGAGAAGTTTAGTTGCTAATTGTATGAATAAGGGGGATTACATGTCATGTAAATGGATTACATGATGTTAAATCTCGTTTCAGGGGTTTTTTTTGGAGATTTAATGAAATGTAATATTTTGGGGTTAAAAAAATAAATAAAATTGTGTGGTGAAGGATTTTTGGCTGATAACTGAACGTCATTTATTACACAACATGAAAGAGCATTACACTTCTTGCAATACCCCGATCTTATGCATCTTTAAAAAAAATTTCGGCCCACACGTCAATAATTTTGTGTTGGTTTCTTCTTCCCACATTTATTGGATAAACCCTTGGAACCCCGTATTTTTTTGGTTCGTTCCCTCCCACTTTGATCTTTCGATCCTGGTGGATGTTTATTTGGAATCCATGGTCAATCCAGGGTTATTTCTTATCTCTTTCTTATTTATTTCCTTCTGCTCTTCTTCGAAAGATCAACTATGGTAGTGTTTCTCTTGTTTGGGGATGCATGATGTTACATTTTTTATGGATACCTAGTATGGTGTAGGTCGATCATCCATTTTCATTTTTCTGGTGTGGTTCTTTAGGGTTCATTCTATCCCAGTAGTGCACAAAAATTTGGAATCTTCCTCAAGGTATGATTTCCTTCATTTATTCTTGTCGTGCATCATGAGGGGGGGGGGGGGTTAATTATATTTAATAGTGAATTATGGTTTATCCCACCTAATTTTAGATAAATAATTTTTTAATTCAAAATTATGGGGAAATGGGGTTTTCCATATGCTTTTATATCCTAGATTTTGAATGTTATATAGTGTTTGTTTAGGCCTGATTCCCCAGTAAAACTTTTGGTTATTAGTGGATTTTTTTGGTAACTAATCATATTATTTAATTCCTATTGTTTTCCTTTTGATGGGAACTTATATATGAAAATGTATTAAACATGAGTAATAGGATAATGAATCGATTCCCAATGATCATATAGTTTCAATGATAACCCATTACTTAACAAGTGAAATTTAGTAATCAATTCCTTTTTAAATATGGAATTTGTGGAATTCCTTGGGTGTTCTGGTGATGTGACATGTGTGTGAGTATGATATTGGTTTCTCTTGTAGTTTTTTAGAATGATCTTTATTATTAGATGGATTTGGTGGTGTAATGGAATCTCATGTTAAGAGACTGGTTGATTGTGGAATAGATGAGATGTGTTTTGCATAGAGGTGAAAAAAATGATTACGTGTTAATGTGTTTCCAAATGGGATGTGAGTTGGGTGTTTTTTTGTTGATAAGTGACATGAGAGGGATGATTTTGGAGAAGGATAGTAGTGATTGGTATGGTTAATTCACATGGTGTAACTCAATGAGTAACATGGATAAAGCTTCTCCTTTTATCTAGAGATTGATATAAGATATATCATGAATAAGAGTTAAACATAGAAGAAATGTCACGTCCCTTTAGTTTATCAGGGCTCTTCACCTACAGAGAACTGTATTTCATATTTTTTTATTATTAGTAGATTAATAGGTAGTGATGAACTAAATAAATGATTGACTAACAAATCCTAGAATGGCATTACATTATTTTTCTAACAGAATAGAAATGGTTAATTAAATTGGTTTAGAATGTGAATGGGGTTTTCCTTTTATTAGTGTTGTGAATTTTGAGGTAGATATGAAGTCGTAATTTTTGTGACTTGGTATTTTGTGTTGAGAAACCATATGTTGGTCTTGAGAGGTTCGTTTCATATATGATTATATATTTACATTCTCTGTGATCTCTATACACACCACACCCTAGATAAGTAATAGGTTTTGATCACCACCATCGTCAAGGGGGAGGGTGTCTTTCCCAAACATCCTAGTTAGAGGATTGGTGGCTAGCCACCAGCTCATCCCTGCCCCCCCATACAAATAATTATAGCCCGTGATTTTTTCAATCATGATGCAGTTTGTGAGGCCCTTCTGTGTGTCGGTGAGTTATGATATCTTGGTTGTCTTTGAGATGAAATGTGTTATGCTTTCCTAGGTGTATTCAATATGAGGTGCGGGTTGTTTCCATGTTTATGAGGGTGGGATGTCATTCATCTTATGGAAACGTTGTTTTTGGGTGGGATATGATGTTTTATGTGGGCAATGTGTTAATAGGTTGGCGAAACTGCGGTGTTTTGTGGCCCATGATTCCGTAGGCTGGTTCTGATGTGGTTCCTGGCCCAGGTGCATGTGGGTGCGATGTGGTGTGGTTTGTGAGGCCCATGTGTTTGTGGGAGGTTTGTGACATGGTACTTTAGTAAGTGGTTGGAGACTGAGGAAGTTTTCCATTAGGAACGATCAGAAATTCATTGTGAAGTGGTGAGGGGTACCCGATTATCAATGTTAGCTATATTACATTACATGACCTACGTTATTTTGGGAGCATGTCTTAGTGAGCATGGGAATATTACTTTACATGTTAGTTGATGTTGGGTTCTACTGTTTTCTCATTAAGACGTTAGTATTCTTCTCTCAATTTTTAATTAGGGACTTTTGTTTTCTAACTAAGTATTCCTATATTCTCACCCTATTAATATTAATGTTATTTCATGTTTCCATGAGGATTTCACAGACCATGTTGGACCCAGATTCCTCTAATCATGATAGTTCTTATGTCGCTAAATCAATTTAAATTATTATTTACATTAGATACTTCTGTATTTGTAGCATTTTTTACTTTATTCATGAATATTGGATGGTTTTTTGATATCTTTTCATACTTTTCATGATGTAGCGTTTTAGATGAATCGTCTTATCTCACGATATTCTTTTCCAATAACGGTTAATTCCTCCCATTCAATGAGGATTGTATACCCTTGCTGTTAGTCTTCAACCTCAGGCCTAATGAATGTGGGACTTCTATATACCCTAAACTATTACATATATAATTACACGATTATAAACCTAATAACATATCATTGTACATTCCATTGATCGTAATGTCTTGTGTCTTTGAAGACTAGGTACATAAAACTAAAATCATGGAACATAATAAAAAATTTCCATATCTAATCCTAAAACTGAGATTCTAACATCCATTGTGCTCAAACATTTGTATTGGGTTCCATGGGGAACACATGAACAATGGGATGTTCTAAATACCCACAATACGAGAATAACCATAAGAATAAAACATTAACTCATGGGATAGAAGGCATTACATGATGTTATAAAAAGTCATGTAACATATGGAATAATAACATGTAAACATGTAATCATATAAACATGGAGTAATAATAATGTATTAGAAATATATAAAATATCTTATCATGAGTCAAGGATAACCACCACGAATGTTTCACATGGTACCACAAGCCAAGGATAACCGCCAAGATCATCACATGTATTGGCCCATGTTAAGGCTAACTGCCTAGACCATCGCACATAACATCTCATGAGACGCAAATTTACCTAATGAATTGGAGGAATATTTGGGTTCACCCATAATAAATTTTCATTAAAATGTTTTCGACATAAATTATCATACATAATCTATCTTATATAAACATATGGGTTGCCTAGGGAAAAAATTGGATACCACAATCATGAAGTAATCCTTAAAATTGGGAATATTCTAAAATTGTCCATGAAATTAGGTAACAAAAATGTACATGGACATTCGTAGGGTAAAAATATTCATGTATCAGGGAAATATATGTCTTTTAGAAGTGAGAAAATGTACAAAAAGTATATAAGAAAATTCTGTATTTAAACATTTTTGTGCATTTTTATGGAAATACTATAGAGCCTTTAAAAAATAAAAGGGAAAAATCATTAATATTAAACCATATGTGAAACAAGAAGGAATTAACAGTTAGAAGCCTGACTTTATAGAGAATATTTTCAATTAAAATAGTGGATATAGTTCACATGAAATCTGGTAAGAATTCAGGAAGTTCCCATAAAACATATTTTCTTATCAGAAAGTATTAAGGAGGTAATCACTTAAAAATATCTATATCACTCAAAGAGAATGATTAAAGGGTCATAGTAAATTAATTTGGTACATGTAACTAGAATTTATAATATTCATATATAAATATATGATAACTTCATTTTGGTGAATGGAAGATAGTGCAACCCGAAGGAACAAAGTTTGTTCGGGTAGAATCCCCTACGAATTATCTCCATGGTATCATGTGTACATAAGAGGGATTAATAAGAGAGAAACGGTGTTATCATTTTTAATACATATTTATGGATTAATTGGTGTTGTGAAAAATCATAACCCCTCATTAGGTATTACACGGAAAAGGGAATAACCTAGAGGACATTCTTGAATAAAAGTGAAATAGAGAGGGGCCCTTACCTTATGTCTGATGGCATTTTTTCCAGATATTAAATACCTTAATAATACAATTAGGTTAATTAATTAATAATAAAAGAAACTATTATATATTTAAAGGATTTATTATAACCTTTTTAAGTTCATTTGTGACCTTTTTGATGGGTTAAGTGGTTGAATTTAATAGTTTGGGTCAATTTGTTTTCTTGGACATTACGATCAGTTTACTTGTTTTCTTGAATGAATAATCATATAAAATATGGATGGATGTATAGAATTGGTGTTATATTTTACTATTACACATCAAAAATATTTTATGTTTATAATATTAATTTGGTTACTTAGAGTGAAGTTAAATCATTATACAAAACATTAATGATAAACACTTAGATTAACTTGGTGATTTTGGTCATTATTAACCCGTTTTGTGTCATTAACATACATCATGTGATAAAAGGGATTCCAGAACATCACAAAAGATAAAATACATATTTAATAGTCGTGTTCTACCATAAAAATGGTTTCATGACCAGAATAAAATATGGTAAAATAAATTGATAAATCGTCATGCAAGAATGTGATAAATTAACACATCTCGAACGATGTTTTAATTTCTGTCGTATAAAACATGGGGGGAGGAGAGATGATAATAACTTATTTCATTAACATTAAAATTATATTACATGTCAGCTACTTTATTTTTCATAAACTTTTCCTGTGGATATTTCTGAAAATGAAGGAAAACAAATTAACTTGAAAAGAATGTAAAAGAACTGAAAAAAGGAATTTACCTCTAGAATCAACCTTCCTTGAGAGCCTCTTATGGGGAGATGATTTGGTATTTTTAAGTGAATAATGGATTTTGGATGTTGGTGATGAGATTGGGGAAATTTGGGAAGAATATAGTGATTTCACAGGGCTTGAGAGGAGTGGAGAGAAGAGGAATGGAGGGGTAGTATTTATAATGGAGGAGAGGAGGGTTTTCACAATATTTAATTCATTAGTATATTAATTTAGCACACGACCAGCAATGGTGATGATTCTATGGCCAAAAAAAGTAAAAATTGTATGTGATTTCTAGATTTTGGTGCTTAATTCCCTTATGATGTCCTAAATAGTGTATATATTTTATAATGGGTTTATACGGTAAATTAATGTATTTTACTATTCAAAAAAAGTTCATGTTTTTCAAAAAAAATCGAAAAATTTACCCTAAGCAGTTTTCAATGTGTATAACACAAAAATGCAATATATTTTAAAAAAATAATATTTTAAATATGATAAAATTAATTTTTAATTAAAATCATAAATTTCTTCAAAAATACAGATTTTAAAACTATAACTGAATTTTAATGCTTAGAAAAATTCTATAAGGTATTACTAAATTATCTTAAAACCACAAGAAATAAAATTTTTAATATATGAAATCAGTTTATAAAAATACATTTTATTTTAAATAAATTAATTAATGGTAATTAATTATTTATGAATAACAAAAATAACAATACTTTTACAACAGTCATATTATAACATAACTGATGCTCAATTTTATTTATACATTCAAGGTGAGGTTACAATTATTTTGTTATATTTACTATTAATAAAGGTTATATTACTATTTTCAAGGGTAAAATTACTATTCATAAAGGTTAGTTACTATTAACCAAAAAATATGTTTGTCTAATCAGATTCCAAACATCTTACAGATCGCAATCGTGTACATCATATTTTTGAAATTCAAATCATAGAAGTGTCAAAATTATGTTGAATGGTCATATAGTACGCAATAGTTATTTGAGTTGTGATTTAATGTGATTATGTGACATAATTATAATAAGGTAATTTTTATTGATCAATCATTTAGTCGTTACATTATTCTCCCCTTATGACATTTTTCCCTTGAAATTTTATTTTACATTATATTCCATAAAAATGTGTGGGTTCATTTCATTCAATTCCTCCCCTAGTTCCCATGTTGCCTCTTCAAATTTATGGTTCTTCCATAGTGCTTTAACTAGATGAGTATCCTTGTTCCAATGAAATTTATCCCTATGATCCAAGATCATCACTGGCTTCTCATCGTAAGAAAGTTCATTCTTCAACTGTACAACCTTTGAATAGAGTACATGTGAAGGGCCCGATATGTACTTCCTTTAAAGGGATATAGGGAAGACATCATGTACTTTAGACAGGGTAGGAGGAATTTCTAGTCTATAGGCTATGGATCAAAAATTATTAGGAATCTCATATGGGAAAAAGTATCTATGACTTAACTTTCCCTTATTCCCAAACCTCATGAATTTCATCCCTATAGATATGCGCAGAAATACCATGTCTCTATCTTTTATCTTGGGGTCTTGTTAATGATTGTCTGTGTAACACTTTGTGGACTTAGGGAAACCTTGATGTGCTGCTTAATGGTTTTCAACTTACCAACCATTTCATTTATCATTAAAGGTCCTATTATATTATGATCACTAAATTCATCCCAAAAAACTGGTGTTCTGTACCTTTTCCCATTAAGGATGCCATATTGTGTCATTCAGATGCTCGAGTGAAAACTGTTGTTATAGGAGAATTCAGCTAGTGGAAGATATTGTTCTAATACTACGTTGAAGTCCACAGAATATGCTCTCAATATATCTTCATTTGTCTGAATAGTTCTCTCTAATTGGCCATTACTTTGAGGATTATTGGATATACTGAATTTCAGTTCTGTGCTTTGAGAAAGATGGATACTTTTCTAGAACATCATGGTGAATCTACAATCTCGATTGGATATAATAGACAGTGTTACCCCATGTAGCCTTACCACTTCATTGATATATATCTTCAAAAATTGATCCAATGATATGCCCTCTAGAAATGTGATTTAGAGATATAAAATTTTAAAACAATCCATAATAGACCATATATCATTATTTCCTCTGTATTTCTTTATAAGTTCCACGACAAAGACCATGGTGATGTTATCCCAGTTTTGTTTTGGTTTGGGTAGTGGTTTCATCATCCTATTATACTTATATTTTTCAGCCTTCACTTGTTGATATACCCGGCACGTTGATGTATACTCAGAAATCCCCTTCTTCATATTGTCCCACCAGAAGTTCACTCGGAGATATTGATAGATTTTTTTTCTCCCTGGGTGGATAGAGAAGGTCGAGCTATGCACATCATTCAGAATCTCATTCTCTATATCTGGACCTGATGTTATACATAGTCAACACCCAAGCATTACAACTCCTTCTTCATCAGTCATGATCTCATATGATTTCCCATTTTAAATGGATTTGACCATTTTTTTAATTTCCACATCTTTTCTTTGATCATTTATTATTTTCTCCATGAGTAATGGTTGAGAAATCATTTGAGAAAGGATTTATGATGTTCCTCCCTTAAGGATCCCCAAGTACATCCTATGATATTCTAAGAAGATCATATCCTTTTACATCCTCATAATTGATAATGATGTTGGATCCTTTCTACTTTGAGCATCCACCACCTTTTTTGACTTTCCATTATTGTAGTCTATTTAGAATTCATAATCATTCATGAGTTTAATCCATCTTATTTTCTGCATATTAAGAAATTTTTGTGTGAATATATATTTTAGACGCTTGTGATCAGTATATATCTCAAACTTCTATCTATAGAGATAATTCTATCAGATTTTTAACACAAAGATCACAACTTCCAACTCTAGATCATGCGTAAGATAGTTTTTATCATCAATTCATAGCTTCCTTGAGGATTAGTCTATCACAATATCTTTTTTCATAAGCACATATTCTAGGTCCTTCATTGAATCTACAATGTACCCCACAATGATTTATCCACTTGTTGTTATTTTTAGTACTATTGAAGTGATTATCCACTATTTAAACTCTTTAAAATAGTTTTCACATTCTTGAGTCCTGACAAACTTTACTCCCTTCCATTTCATCTTGGACATTGTGATTGAAAATTGTGAATTGTTCATAAAAAATCATATGTAATACCCGACTAGACCCAAAAATCTATGGATCTCCATTACATAGGTATTATTTGTCCACTCTTCAATTTCCATTTCCTTGGAAGGGTCCACAGATATCCCTTTACTAGTCATAACAGGCCCAATGAATGATACTTATTCTATCCAGAACTGACAATTACTATACTTTTCATAACTATTCTCCCTTATCTAAATCTTTAACACATAATTAAAATTCATATCATGTTTTGGATTTCTCTTAGAGTATATCAAAATATCATTGATAATGACTACCACATATTTCATGAGGTAATCTATAAAGACTATATTCTATAAATCCATGAAAATTTCTGGATTATTTTTGATTCCAAAGGTAATCACTATGAACACATAGTTTCCATACCTCGTTTAAATGCTATACATGGTATTGTCTTCTTTCCTCACCTATAATTAATGATATCATGACTGAAGGTCCACCTTAGAGAAATTATTGGCCCCACAAAGTTGATCCAAAAATTCATCTATCTAGTGAAAGATATTATTGTTCATCATCATGATTTTAATAAGCTCACAATAATAATTTCATAGGAACATTGATTCATCCTTCTTGACGAAGAGTACCAGTACACCCCATGGTGAAACAATCAGGCATATTAAACACTTCTCCAGATTCTCATTTAACTGCTTATCCAGCTCCTCTTACTCTACAGTGGAAATTCTATAAGCTGCGTTTGATATAGGAAGAGATCAAAGAATAAGTTCAATTGAAAAATCAACCTTTCAATTAGGAGGAATACCAAGAAACTCATCATGGAATACATCAGTTTAATACCTCACGAAGGGCATGTCTTCAAGAATGATTCCCTCCTATGTATCAATCATTTTTTCTAAAAATTATTGATTATATAGAATTAATATCTACACATGAGACAATAATTCTAAAGGAGATTCATAATCCTCCCTACAACTGTATAGAATTTTAGGATGCTTTGAGATGTGAAGATTTATATCCCTTTCATGGTAGTTTTTGTTGGTATTGTATATATATTGTAAATAGATGCCCAATATAGTGTCGAACTCCACTAAAGGAAGTATTATGAGATTTTCTCGGAGGTTCCGTTTGAATACATTAACAGTGGAAGAGTTATAATCCATGGAAACGATAATTCTTCCATTCATTATCCTCATTGATTACATATCCTCAAAATTTAGAGGTGGTGTTTGAAAAGTTCTACAAAACCAAAATGAAATGAAAGAATGTGTAGAACCATAATAATATAGTATGTTCTATATTCATAAATCAATAACTAGAGTACCTCTCACCACATCATTGTCCAGCTCCACCATAGAAATAGTGATAGCATAAGCCCTTCCTTGATTCGTTGGATGTTATTGTTGAATGCCTCCAACAACACCTAGATTACCAAAAATTGTATTCATAATTACCATAATACTTTTAGTTGAAAAACTACACTACAAGATGAGTGTTGATATGATCCTTTCATTATTTTCCCACATTATCATAATTTTTCAAATACCATCACGATTTTTTAGCCAGATGTCCCAACTTTCCTCATTTGAAGCAATACCTGATTCCCATTATAAATTTCACATGATGGTTCTTCCCATAATTTCTACATTTGGAATGATCAAGCTTCTTCACATCAAGAAATTTATTTGTGGGGCTACCCACTTTAGATTACAATTTCCTCTTCTTTTCTCTAGTCCCATGATTCAATTGAGAGTCTCTGATCTCCATTTACTCCTTGAGGGAATGATGGAAAATCTCCTCATAACTATTGATGCATTTAATCGCCAACACTTATATTAGACTTGGATTTAATATTTTAATGAATACATCCACATTTATTTCAGTGTTCATGACCAAGCTAGAGGCATAACTTCTAGGCCTTTTGATGTTTTTCTATACACCCTGATTGAATCATATTCCTTATACTCGAGTCTAAGGAACTATCTTTCAATCTTGATATTGAGGGTTCATGTAAGTTATGTATTTAAAAACATTATCTTTAATGAATACTAATCCATGTAATAGATTTCCTACTAGGGATTCTTATTCATGATCAGTTTCCACCACTGATCAGCTTCCCCATTCAAATGACTGACCTCCAGTATGACATTCTCTTCTTCTAAGTTCTAGAGGACAGAGAATATATTTTCAATGGAGTTAATCTACTATTTTGCATGGATGAGATCATAATAATCACTAATCATTGGAGGCCTTTTACACATGAATGATTCAATAGAAACTAGATCTTTCCTGGGAGTATTAGGGTGTTCTACGAGATTCAAGTTATTATTCATAACTTTATCCAATTGATCATACACAATTATTATGTTTCGAGCAGTCGTTCCCATCATATCAGGCATAAAATTAGGGAAACACTCACATTCCCTATCACATTGATTGATGCAATGTGTTTTTCCATTTATCTCATTTATCTATGAATAATTAATGTACAATTATAGGTCTTGAATACTTAACTATTTATTATAAAAAAGGAATCATTAAACATAAAAGGATAAACATGGAATGGATATGTATATACTAACTTGTGATTTCCTATGTTTAAATATAGGTTATACTTGATCTATTTCATCGATTATATTCTTATGGGATATTTTTTATTCCTGTAATAATGGTTTTTACTATGCTCATGAATTTACCAAACCATATCCCCCAATAGTTTCAACCCAAGAGTGCATAAAACCCAGTTTTCATGCACTAGTTCATGTTTATGTCTAGCTAAAAGAAGTGTTTTCGGGTTTTACCCATATATACAGATGTTCTAGAGACACCTATACCTTCTTAGAATCCATAAATGGATGTATTTTCTAGATAAACCACATACTCTACACAAACCAAAATTTATGGCTGTTTTTTAAAACACAGTCTCATGCTTAATTTTCTTACTAAAGTGCCCTATTCATAATCCCAATAAATAACTAGACCATCCCCTGATATAGTGAACCTAACCTTTTAAATATTACATTACAATATTTTAAGAATAATTATAGATCAGAGTAGAATCTAATGATTGAAATTTACATTGTCTTGTAATACTGGGTACATAAAACTTCAAACATGGAAATGAATAAAACATTTCATTAAATTATATTTATAATGACATCCTAAATTTCATTGTTCTCAAACATCTCCATTAGGTACCCTTGTGAACACATGAACAATGTGATTAGAAATATATCCTAATAAGGTAATAGTCATAAGAACAAAGTATTAGCACATGTGATAGAAAGCATGACATGATGATATAAAAGGGAATGAAACATAAAGAATCATAACATTTAAAAATGAAATCATATAAACATGGATTAATAATAATATAGAAGAAACATAAAACATGTATTTAGAATGATTCAAGGATAATGAACATGTCCTATTAACTTGGTAGCACAAGTCATAGCTTACCACCAGGACCATCATACGTGGTAGCACAAGGCAAGGCTAAATGCCCTGACCACCACACATAATGTCTCATGAGACTCATCTTTACCCAATGCATTATATCACTATCTGGGTGCACCCATATTGACTTTTCATGAATATGAATTCCTCATTATTAATAATATATAACCAATCTTACATAAGCATTACGGTAATCAATGGAACGAATTGGGTATCTCAGTCATGACATAAAGAATAACAAATGGGCGTATCATTGATACCTCCATGATTGAAAGGTACTAAAATATATATGGAAATTCATAAGTTAAATAGTAATTTATCATGTAAATTTATTTCATGTAGAAGTTATAATAGGTAAAAAATATATTTATGAAATTTTATCATTAACACATTTTTGTGTAGTTTTAATGAAAATACTGTAGAGCCTTTAAATATGAAAGGGAAAATAAATTTATATATTACCAGAAGTGGACCAAGAAGGTTTTAATAATAAAACAATTATTTTATAATAATAAAGGTGTCTTAAAATAGATGATATAGTTCACTTTAGATCCGGTAATAATATGGGAAGAACCCTTAAAACAAGATTTCTTATCCGGAAGTATTGAGGAGAGAATCACATAAAACCATGTATATCCTTGAAAAAGAATGATGAAAGGGTATTGAGAAATGATTTTGGTACATGTAAAATTATTTATAATATTCGAATGAAATATAATAAAACATCATTTTGGTAAAATAATGATAAGGCAACCCGAAGGATCAAAGGATGTTCGAGTAGAATCTCCTACAGATTATCGGCATGGTATTGGGTGTACTTTAGGGGGATTAAGAAGAGAGAGAAAAGGGTTCTATTATTTTATAAAAATTGATGTATGTATGGATGATTTTTTAAATCATAATCCATCATTATTGATTTTATATAAAATGGCATAACGTAGAGGACATTCTTGAATAAAAGTAAAATAAAGAGGATTGCTAAACTTAAGTCTAATGGTGTTATTCACTTGATATTAATGATTAGAATAATATATTTATGTTCACTAATTAATAATACAATAACTTATTCTATGTTTTAAATATTTATTATAACATTTTTATGTTCATTCATGACCTTATTTAGGGGTTAAGAGGTTCAATTTCATTGTTTGGGTCTATTTGTTTGTATGTACTTTACACCCAATTTACTTATTTTCATCATTGAATAATCATGTAAAATTGAATATGGTTGTCTTGAATTGGGCTTCTACATTATTATTTAATATCTAGAAGGTTACATTGTTTGATATTTAATTTGGATACTTGGAGTGAAGTTGAATCATTTTAAAAAAATATTAATAATAAACACTAGGATTAATTTGGTGATTTTTTCCATAATTAACTTGGTTTTTATCATTATCATACATCATGTGAGAAAAAGGATTAATGAACATCACATAAGATAAAATAATTATTTAATAGTGTATTTAAACAATAAAAATTGTTTCATGACCCTAATTGAATATTTTAAAAAATATATATAACCCGACATCCTTGAATGTGATAAATTAACACATCTCAAGAAATGTTTTTGATTCATTCCTATAAAAGGAGGGGACATGAGATATAATAATAAATTATTCCATTATCATAACAATATTCCAATTAACTTAAGGTAATATATCATTCTTAAAATTTTTATGAGGAGAGTTATGGATAAAATGGAAAACAAATGACATTGAAAAGAAAGTGAAATAATTGAAAATAATAATTTACCTGTTGAATCAATAATAATTGAGAATATTTTAAGGGGATATTATTTGGTATTTTGAAGAGTATAAGGGATGATGGAATTGGGTGAGGATATTGGTGAGAGATTTAGGAAGAATTTAGGAAAGTCACAATGCTTGAGATGAGTGAAGAGAATAGGTAGGAGCGGTGGTTTTCATAGTGGAGGAGATGAGGGTTTGCATAGTATTTAATTCCTTAGTTTATTAATTTCCATCAAATCCATAAATAATGATGATTAAAGAACTAAAAATATTAATAAGTTCATGTTGGTTCTATATTTTGGTTCTTACATAACTTATGATGGCATGGACAATGGATTTAAATTATAATGCATTTATATGGTATATTAATATATTTTACTATTGACAAAAAATTCATATATTTCAGAAAAGTCCAATAAAATGCACCCTAACAATTTTTTGATGTATAGAATCAAATAATAATTTCATTTTTAAAAAATAATTTTCTACATTAGATTAATTTATTTTTTATAGAAAATCATATTTTAATTGAAAAATTCAAATTTTAAAATTATAGCTGATTTTATGTTGCTTTCAATAACTTCATAATGTCTTATAAAATTATCATTAAACCATGAGAAATAAATATTTTAGTTTATGAAAATAAATTAAGAAAATAAATTTTAGTTTAAATTAATTATTTATTTATTTATGACTAACAAAAATACTAATACATTTACTATGGTCATATTATCACTTATAAGATACCTAAATTTTGTTTATACATTTAAGGGTGAGGGTAGAATTTATTTAGTCGATTGACTATTCATAAGGGTCATATTAATATTCAAAAGGGATAAATTACTCTTTATAATGGTCAGTTACCATTTAAAAAAACTATGTTGGTATTATAGGACTCCAAACATCTTACTGATCACAAATGTGTACCATAAATATTTTAAATTCAATTCACTAAAAAATCAAAAATCTGTTTAAAGGTTATGTAGTACTTATTTGTTCATTGGTTGTCATTTAATGTTTTTATATGACATAATTATAAGATGATAATTTCTATTGATAAAAAATTGGGTTGTTATAGGACTCATGGGTTCATTCCCACACATAGACACCTGGACCGCAAATCACATCGCATCCCGCATGCAGTCACCAAGCACACAACCCACAACTCATCCTGATGACATCTGGGGAATCATAACCCATCTCAATGTAAAGAAAATTTAAAATCACAACTCACCTACACACACCTGGTCTACAGAAACTACAACCTACTGGAATAATCTTGGGATATCACCCCTTGGAAGAGGGAGCAGATAAGAATTGGTGGCCAACCATCCATCCTCCCAATGAGATGTTTTAGGAATACACCCTCCCCATGAAGATGGAGGAGTTCGACACATATAGCTCAACATGGTTTCTCATATAGAAAAGAAATTCAAAAAACTAGAAACTTCGATGCAGCCTCTAAATTCTAAACACCAAACAAAATGTTACAAAACCAATCCACATTACCATAAAATTTAATTAACCATTTCTGTCCAATCATCTAAAATAAACAACGAAATTACAGGCTTTATTAATCAATCATTAATTTAGTCCATCACTACCTTTGAAACTGCTAATCAAAACACATAATAGGAAACAGATTTCACCAAAGGTAAATATTCCTAATAAACTAAATGGAATTCACATTTCCTCTACATTTAACACCAATTAATTATATATCATATTTTGATACTTAGATACGTGGCAATGAATTATTCATGTTACTCATATGGAATATCACCATGAATTAACAAAAATATTCACCATTGTCCTTCTTCAAACTCATCCCAATCATGTCACATATTCCTAGAACTAACCCCCAAATAAGAACCCATCCTGCAACACATTACGGCAAGACCTGGTTCATTTCCTTGTGGCATAATACATCTTATCTATTCTGTAATAAATCAATAACTCAACATGAGATTAATTCACACCACCCAAGCCATCCCACATCACACATCTGTGATCACAACCTAACTATACCACAATACTAAATCATACCCACACACACATCACATCACCACACATTACAAGGATGAAAAAAAATTACAGATTTAAAAAGTCATCCATTATTTAATTCCACTTATTAAATCTGTGGTTATCATAGAAAATGTAAAATCGTTGAATATATATTCATTGGTTGAATATCAATTATTAATCAATTTTCATACATATGTTTCAATCCACAAGCTAACAAACTACATTTCATAATCTATTTAGTGTAGAAACAAAGCCACCAACAACCACAGTTTTTAGTGGGGCATCATCCTGAACAATAACAATATCACAAAAAAATTCACGGTTATAAAATCATATGAACAACCCCATTTCCCATCAATATCAATAAGCTAATTCTTTATATTCAATTAGGCTATAAAAACCATTATTTATAGAGAAATTTTTTTAGAACCCCTCCCACATGATGAAAAACAAGGACAAATGAAGAAAATACCACCTCAAGTAAGTTTTCTAATTGTTTCACACCATAGTGAAAACAAGAATTCTTTTAATCTACAACTACACCACAGAAAATGAAGAAAAACCAACACCACACCAAGGATCTATCAAAATAAAACACAATTCATTTTTATCCCAAAGAAACTCTACCAAAGTAGAACCTTTAGAGAATAACGGAAGGAAAAAAATTAGAATGAGAAGATAACTCTCTGTAGGTCGACCGCAGAATGCCAATGAATATGCACTAAGATCGACAGATATAAGAAAGGGGAAAAAGGGATCAAAGAACAATTCCAGGGAACTGGGGTTTTCCATAAATTAGTGTAACAAGGTAACCATAACTGAAATAATGAGGGTTTGGAATAATAGATTATTAAAAATGCACCTGATCAGGGTATTAAATAATATGTAATTCAATTTCAGACTATGTAATAGTCGAAGATCTGTTTTCACTGAAAACACACTGCCTCTCGAATTTATTTATTTTTCTATCCCTGAAGTATTACATGTTGTGGAACCTCTATGAGAAACCTTGAAACAGTATTTCATTTCATGTAATTAAGGTACACTACCTATAATCTCTCTTCATCCAACCATTAGCAACTGAACACCTCATAACTCCCCCCAATCTACCTGTAATCCAAATCCCACTATGTAATGGATCGAGATGGCACAAAGTGTTGAATTAGATACATCTCAAATTATTCATTCACTTGAAAATCCAAAATAATGAAAATAAGAAAAGTGGTTCGAATAACCACCCATGAGATACCTCTCAAGGATCACATCATAGCTCATACTCCACCACTGACTAAACATGGCATCCCAAATGAATGCAAACACACTACTCCACCACACCACCACAACCACTTGTCTTATCCTCTAACACAACCATACTAATACACAACCACTAAATATTCATATCAACAACCTCACACCCCAAATAAACAACCACTATAGACAATGAACTGCACTTTCATGAACACATGAATCCGGTAAATTCATCCTCCATGTATATATACTATTTAATCTAGGTAGCACCGTAATTCCTACACATGTTTAATTTCATTGAAATTAATTGATCTAGATTATTAATATAGTCCTACTCTCTTGGAATATTAGGAATTTATCACATTCCAAACCATTAACACCTCAAACCAATAGAAAACAACTAATCATATAAAAAAAAATCACAAATTTCATTTCAAGACATAATAGTGAAAGGGGAAACTCAACAAAACACAGGGTAATGGGCGTGAATCAACATTCCCCACTCCCAATTACTCTCTACTTGGACATCATGCCTCCAAAAAACATGAACCAAGTGAATGGTCCACCCACGTAGTGACTTCTCTCAATGATCCTGGATATCCACTATATGCTCAACAAATTTCACATCATCCTTGATATCCGACTCTCCTGAGTCAGTGTCATGGGAGTCATTTTCTATATATCAAAGAAGGTAAGGGATGTTAAAAACATCATGGATTATCTCCAACTATGACAAAAATTCCAAATGATATGCCACATCAGCAACTCGTTCTGACTCCTCAAATGGTCCAACGAACATTGAATGAAGATTAATTCATCTTCCAAACCTCCACATCCCGCATTGAGGGAAATCCAACAAGAACATATGGTCCCATGCAAATCAAATCTATGATCCTCCTTCAGATATCATCATAACACTTATTCCTCTCATGTTATACATTATTCCTTTCATGAACTAGAGAACCTTCTCAGTTGTTCATTGCAATAACTCAGGACGAAGAATAACTGTCTACCCTACCACTATCCATCATAGTAGTGAATGAAATTATATTCAATAAAAATATTCAAACAGATCCAAGGTAATGTAATATTGATGTATATTATTATAAGAAATTTCTACCATGGGTCGGTTTAACACCCAAGATCCACCATAGTTCAAGTCGCATGCATGCAACACATCCATAAATGTTTGGACAATCCATTCAATTTTCCAATATATCTGAGGGTTCAGAGAAGTTCTAAGGCTTCATTGTGTGCTAAAATTATTCTATTATCCCCTCCATGACTATGACGTATGAATTGGGTCTCGATACGATATAATGAATCTCAAGAAAACATGTTTCCAAAATACCTCATCCACATACCTCTTGGCCAAGGCATCCATTTCTCTTGACACCTTGATCACTATGAAGTTAGCTGATTTCGTCACCTAATACACTATAGCCCAGATGGAATCACAACAACCTTGAGACATGGGTAAGACAATGAACAAAACAATTGATATGTCATCCCATATCCCCTCATAAACACCTAAGGGATGCAACAAACTGTCGGGAATATGGTTTTTGGATTTTACCTGCTGGAAGACCATGCACGTCTCTATAAACTCCACCACTTCCTAGTTCATCCCAGGCCTCCAAAACAATGTCCCAAAACCGAAATACATCTTATAAAATCCATGGTGTACCATTAATGTTGAGATAAGAAACCCAAGAAGAAGTACCTCACTGATCGTCACGGTAATGAACAACATCCCGTTGAACAACATTTAGTTCTAACCATCCCCAGACCAGCCCTCTGGAGAATCACCAAATCCAACATGATGTTGAAACTTATATTCCTCTCTGTATCCCCATTGTGATTCTTCCACCTGATTCATCATAAGAGACTGCACTATCATATGAAAAAAAACATCATCTAATTTTTTCCACTCCTCCTTCCAAGTGCAAAGCTACCAACTCCTCTAACAATATCAAAGAATCCACATATACTTTAATAACATCCTTCCATGAATTTATAATCAAATAATGATCCATGACAATCCCCATTATTATGGTGTTTGATATATCAAAATCATTAACATTAAGAATGTATGGCCGCCTCTACTTTCGCAAGTTCAAATATCACTGGGAAAAGACTTACCTCAAAAATTTGTGATCCTTGAAGGCCACACTATTCTCTTCACTGAGGTAATGACTCTAAAACATCAGTGAAAACATGAATTAAAATTTCTCTAGTATGTGGGTGGCATGATTTCTGTTATGGATATGTAACTTTCTAGAACAATTAGAGATCACTTCTCATTGCGACACCATGACGCAACCCAAGACTAGAAGGTATGCATAATAGAACTCCTCTACCATTACCCCTTCCTCAGGAAATATATCACTAAAGGATTGAACAACCTCCCCTTATAATGTCCAAATGCTACATAGCATTATAAAATATAGAAATATTCTGGATATTCATGGTAAAAGCTGTCAATCAGACTACATCTTAAGAGAAATCAGGTACAAAACTCCAATACAGGACTGCAAGACTAAGAAAAATGTGTTCTTATTCTATATTATTGGTTGTTGCCAATGGAATAACTACTTCAAACATTGAAGGGTATACTGGTACACCATAATTAGACACCACATGCCCCATGAATCACACCTCCCACTTCCCATTTTTATACATGGAAATAATTTTTTTGAGAATGTGGCATCGATGAACCTGCATGACAGTTCTGAGATGGTCGATATACTCCTACTTTGCGTTGAGTATATCATGATTTCATTGATGAACATGATAATGAACCCACCAATAAACTCACAACACATAGAGTTCACAAGTCCAATGATAATACCTATTTAATTAGTTACACCGAATGACATGACTATGAGCTTGAAATTCCCATAACTGCACTTCAAAGAAGTCTTTGAGATATCACCCATCGTCATCCATAACTGGTGATATACATACTATAGAACAATCATACAAAACAAAAATTCCTCTCTCAGATTTTTGAAAAGAGAATCTATCATTGTAATGGGGCAATGGTTCATCAATGTTACATAATTCAACCACTAATAGTCTATAGTCAACCTCGTACCACAATATACCTTCTTTGCGAAAAACACGGGAGAACCCCACGATGACACACTAGGAAAAATTAAATCTATCTTCATCAGATCTCCTATCATAATCGTCATCTCCAACAAATCATAAGTTTCCATCTTATAAGGATCCATCAAAACAGTAGAGGATCAAAGATGCAAGTTTATTCCGAACTAAACATCCCATTGAGGGGGTGGCATCACAACATCCTCTTGAAAAACATATAGGAATTCCCTAATGACCATGGGAACCACCACCATATTAGTGTCCACTGATTCTATTTATAGATCATCCAACAAGGAATGAATATGGTCCACATGCTGAATACCTACCTGAAAACCACACTCACCAATTAAAAATCCACATTGTTCATCCATATCTGAAAGAAAGACTAGCCTACAGAAGTCGTCAATGACAACATGAATGGAATAAAACAAGTAGATTATAAAGATGAAATCATATGACTACATTTATATCAATAACAGATCCAACTTGATTGATGTGATCCCATCATCATCATACACCCCTGACCCAAACCAAATAATATGGTCTGGCATCTAACTATAATATTCAACACTAGGGGAATGATAATCCATTCTATATATAGTCCAGAATCATGTTATATATCTAGTGAAACAAAGTAGTGATATTCTCCGGAAACAAATCACAAAAAAGTGTACTGAACAAACAATTCATACCTCTGATGACCTCAGTTTCTACTACAAATGCTACATCTACTCTGTGATACTGGCCATCCTTGACTCTTCTACCTCTAGGTTGATGACTGCCTCCATGAACTTGTCTGGGTCAATGCCCTTGAACGTGAGGTAAATCATGACTTCAACCTATGTCTACTCTATCTCCCCTCAGTGGAGAAAAATATTCATGTTCCTACTATTGAATCTATCTCACCGAAATTTCTATAGAGACTGACATAGAGCGTATCCACCTCTACCGAACTGAGAAAAAACTGCTTTAAGACACTGGTTCTTATGATCACCAGATACTCCATTGATGAATCACATCATCTGCATGACCACAAAAAAATTATATGAACTACTTTCACTAGAATTCTAGAAAGGAAGCTACCAAGATTGACTCCATGTTGGTCAAAATCACGATGGTCCTGCAGACAAAGACCTATAGCTGGTAACACATCCCCTCAATGAACTATATTGTATCTTCCATCATGGTAGAACTCATATTGAGTGCATATTATTGATCACATGTACCATCTAATAAACCTCTTTGTACAATGGCAATGTAAAAGGAGTAACCACATCTTGGATCAAATTATGTAGTGCATCCACAATACATCTCGCTAGAGATACCTCATCCGAAAAACGATATTCCGAAAAACAAATATGCTCATTGATCTTGATCCCAATATCCCAAATTTACATACTCCCCTATAGAGGGAGAATAGATCCTACCACTTCTCAACCTTTATGGTTGATGAACGGAACTCTGCGGGGAATTACTTCTCGAAGTTGACCCATAATATGTCTTTCTCTTTCCTCTCCCACATTTAATGTATACACCAGTGACTTATAGTTTCACACATCTAACTAATTTTAAAAGTATCACAGTACTTTTACTAGGCCCATATGAATATAAAGTTGATCTAATGATCCGATAGAGGGATTTCCATCTCCATGTCTACAACAGTACCCCTGTACTTTCCCAAAGCATGCCTCTTGAAAGCACGCAATGTCTTCTACCTCTGGTCATACTTTTAAGCTGGATCAAAATTCCATCCATTAACCAGATAAACCTATGGAACATCAACATAAAGAGCAAGAGGTGGAGAATGCAAATGATTCATAGCCGAAAATTAATCAATGAGTTCCTAATCCCAATTTGTTTGTAATTTTTATATATGATTCATTTTAATTCATTTCATCCTTCCCAACAAAACCCAATCCAAAAATGAACACAAGTCATTTGGATGCATCTACCATTCATGGGGAATCTACCCTACATATTCAGTGTCATCACATGGTTGTTTGCAATTCACAGAGTCCTTGAATCCTATCATGGTAACCCATATGCTCATTTTCATATTCATTACCATGTTTACAAAATTATTACCAATCTATTTCCCTAATCCATTTCAATTATTTCAATATAAACTTTTTCATTTCATTTATCAACATTCATGAAAATAAGTTCTTCAAATACTCTTTTCAACACACACATATTAAGCATGCCAATTCCTTTTATAAATCAGTTTATAAATCAAGAACAATAATGTTCTTAAACATAGGTTAGTGGCAGAAAAACCTACATTGAATCTCTGGTTGAACATACCCATAACATGATATATGAAAAATGAAAACCCAACAAAATAGACAAAATTCCTAGAATAAAAATCAAAAAACAATGTGTCGATAGAAAGGAGAAATCCCATTAACCTTATGAATGAACCCCTACTACCGCATAGATAGCAAATGACTGGCCTCCAAATAATATAAAAATAAATGGATCATAAAATAATATGAGAAAAAATATCAATTTATACTAAAACAGATGATAACCCAACTCATGAGAACTACCGTGATAAAAAATAATGAAAAAGTGGAAAGATCACTTACCCGGAGAGACACACCACAACAAAAATTAATATTGATCATCGATCAAATCATTATAGATTAAGAGGAGTCCCCCAATATAACTTGAGAATATCCCTAAGTTGAGAGAAGTATATTATGATGAAGTAATAGAAAAAAAATACTCATTCACCGATTTTAAATACTATTTGTGGGCCATTACATGACGTGTAACCTGGTTACATGACATGTTACCATCAAAGTCCTACAGATGATAGAAAACACCTCGCCTCAGATTAAAACCAATTATTAAAATCATTCATGTTGGGAAATATCTCTTCACATAATTTATTATTTCATGGTGTGAAGCCTTTTATGACTTCCATATAGTAACTCTTACATGCATTGTAACCTAGTTACATAGTGTGAAATCCTCATGTAGAGTGTAGAAAAAGATGGTAAATGGTAATAGTAAAACACATCACTTACTTCAAAATTATAGGTATCCCCCTGGAACATTCATGATCCTATAAAGAAAATAATAAATGGAAAATCGTGATGAGTTTAAATACATACCAGATAGATTAGTAACAGGATGTTATAGTGACCAAATTGATACCCATATATTTTGTGTGCTCATTTTCAGCACCAACTCTTGGATATTCCTCATCCATGAATGATCATAGTAGGTATAGTTTCAAATCCACTTCTCTACCTTTTATACACCTTCATCACCATTTCAATGTTCATTTTCAGCTCATTGTCTATGGAAACATCAAACAACAATGTTACCCATTGCGATAATCAAATAGTGTGTTTATCCCGATGGTCCACCTCATGGGTTCATGACTATCGTGACATAGATCACATAAATATGGTTTATGTTATTATTTTTTCCCATAAATCATCCTCAAAAAGAGGTAATACTACTATTCCCAATGGTCAAACAGTGCAGATTACAGGTAATGGGAGTTATTCAATTACATATAGCTTGATATGATATGTTGTTCCCATTGTTCCTAGTTTCCCTATTAATTTACTATCAATTAGTAGACACACATATAACTTACAGTGTTAATAAATCTTCTTTCATGTTTAGATTATATTTAAAGTCAATTATGGGAATTAGGTTCCTGGTAGCAAATGCCTTTAGGGAAGGACACATGATATTACAATATCCCCACCATATAACACCTCAATATATAAACTATTGTTTTAATTTAAATTAATCAAACATGCATTCAATTGATTCAATATAAAAAATATAATTCTAGTGAAGTAGGATATTTGAAATGTTTTTAGCCTGATAATTAGAAAAACCCCCCAATTGTATTTAGTTGGGATATATTTATGGAAATTTGTTTATTTAAATATTATAATTTAAATTATAGTTGTAATGGAAAAGAAATCAAATAATATTAAATTTTAATTGAGGCCATGAATTGTGATATTGATGGATTTGGTTTTGAATGGATTAAAATCTTGAGAAAATGGATTAAAAAGTATTGATAGAAACTCAATGGTTTTATCTTGATAAAGAGGAATGTTTTTTCTTAAAACCTTTTTTTGTTTTTAATGTATAATTCGAATTGAATTAGTAGAATAAAATTTAATTTAATATAAATAAGTTCTAATCTAAATTTCCCATCATTAAATGTATATGAGAACATGTAAGCCTTTGGAATTTGGTGAGTTATTTGGACACTATCTTATCTATAAGTACGTTCTAAAACATACATGCCAAACTCCCCATCCCTGAAGGGGTGGTGACAAGTCAAAAATTTCCAGTTTCAGGGGGAGGCATGTATATACTATTTTTTAGATCACATAGAGATTGCATAGACCTATAGCCTAAAACATTCATACCTATTCATAGATGACCATGTTGATCCCTTGTTTAATATTTTAGATATAAATATATTCTAATGTTGATTGTAATAATTTACAAGCCTTTATAATTTATATAACCATTTTCATATAAATTCTTTATATAATAATCTATTTTATAAAAATTTTATCACTGGTAATGTAAATAATATGCTTAAAATATTTTCCAATTTTTAACTGTATAAGTTTACTTCATTAAATATTTTTTAAAAATTTAAAACATGTTATTTTTAAATTGAAAGAATTATTTTGGATAATAAATTATTTTATTCTGATAAAGAATCCGTAGTTATACACTAATGTCATTTTAGCTCACACACTACTTATGGCTTTGGGTGTTTGCAGATTGTCTTCACTATGGTCTGAGAAATAGGAAATGGCCACTTGGAGGTGGATCCATATATTGGTCCTAGGTTTTGGTAATTTGTGTCCTTAATAATATAGGGTTTTTTCTTTAATCTTTGTTACTGGGGTTGCAGTACGTTGGGACTATCTATTCCCTACAATATTCTTGTACACTATTCGATATAGAATTTCTTTTGTTATGAATATTAACATGTCCCTTTTGGCATCCAAAATGATTGTGGGATAAATATCCCCACATTAAATTATATGATTCTATTCTGTTGTCACCGACCAATGGGTATACAGAACACCCTTTGTGATATTTTTTAGGATTGGCTCAGTTATCTACTTATCAAGGTATCTGGGTTCTTTCATGAAAAGATGATGTTATATGAGGCTTTCTATCTTTTGTCTTAATTTTATTATGTAGTTTAAATCTTGTTGGGTTGTTGAAGGTATTTGTGATTGAGTTAATGGAAATTTTATACCATAAAGAACCATAAGTCACAAGGGGTGGTTAACTAAAGACAGCTTATGGATTAGTTCTAGTCTTATCCCTATTATTATTTTTATAAACTGAAATCCAAATATTTTTTTTCCATTCATTTGAAATAATTTCCCTCATTGCTCAGTTTGACTATTTTTCTGATGAATGTCATATTGTCTTCTGATGTTGTGTAGCATCATTCCATTGAGAAGATGTGAAAATCATATCCATAAGGATGACACTTCTTAACCATAGAGATCAAACCCTCCAATGGACTGAAATATTGTTGAGGTTATTGTGTTCACAATCCATGCTATAAGAATGACACAACCTCCACACCCAATTCAGGTTCCAATTGTGGATCCTCTGGGGGATGTTTTGTGAAATCATTATCATGTTTTCTTCTTCTAGAAGCCAGTATTTTTCGAAGGCTCCTCTGATCGCGAATATGATAAGGAATGGTTGGTAAATATATAATTTTTTTAGTTCTTAAAGACGTTGTATGAGATCAAGGTAAAATGTTCCACATTCATGCCAGAAGAACCGAAAAGGAAATGCTGGGAAATGAAGGTGTCAATGAAGAAACATGAGGTCTCTAAATAGAAATTCATTAAGTCTTTCTTAAACAACCATTTAAATCCAGATTCTATGGATTTGGCCATGGATCTTGATTTTTTCAATATTGAGCAGGCAAAAGAACCATGAATAATTATTGAAATCACATTTCTGAACTCATATTATTTTCACTTGAGGTTGTATCTAATGAGACAATGAAGGAACAATAGTTGGAGTTGGAAATTCAATTAGATTTCCTTTATTTGTGTATCTTGCTAAATCTTGCCACTTATGATGATATATGGGATATGGAGGTGATTGTTGAGATGAGCCTAGAAGTAAAGGCAAGGTTATCAATAGTTTCATTCTATCCTCGTGGTTGTGTGAGTTCATTCAAGGAAGTAAATGAACATGATGATTCCCATAGCAGTTCTCAATGGTAGGGTCATTCCATGATTCCTATAGTTATATGGGAATTCCATTGGTTTTCCCTTAGTGTGGCATGTTGGGAAATTCTATTCGGGTTTTCACTGAAGAACTCAATATCTATAGACAATGTAAATTTTTAGGAAACATACATAGATTCTTTTACAGATTCTCAAATCTGTGTTGTGGAATATGATCAGTAGATATTCCTAAAACTATACATCAATAAGATTCTTCACGAATAAAAGGGTTCATCACACATGCATCTAGAATGATGCTACTACACGCAGTGTAAGAGTATCTAAAGGGAGAAGAAACGAGACCAACTACTATGTGATGTACAATTACTATATCATTTTCATTAGTAATTGATATATTTGATACTAATTCATCTCACCCAATTATTTCAACCCATATTTTTAATTTACATAATCATTATATAGATATTTTATATTATGCAATGGCTATTACTACAACCAATGGTATAAAAAGAGATATGTGTCTTTATTGTCCTGATTTTGTCTCCTCTCTATCTGATGGTGATATAAATTTGTGTCTTCTTGTACATGAAAAGAAATCTAATGACCTCATATTGAAGATGGATTGGAAAATTTCCCATAAATCCCAAATTGATTTTTATCTTTGGTGGTACTACATTACTAAACCCAGGGAAGTGTATCTTGTCTTTTATGGAGATTGGGTCCCAAGGATGAGAAGAGACCAACCATATTATCCTGAGTTGGGAAAATTAATATCTAAGTTTTCTTTTGATCAGGGGTTAGAATCATTAATTAGTAAACTCCAACCATTTTTATCATGATTCCCAAAAAAATTTATTTTAGATTTCTCTACTTTTCCAACATTAATAGGAGTAATGTTTTCCATTGACTTAAGGTTTGGAAGTTAACTACATTATATTCCATATTTTCAAATGGATCATGCTGGAATGAAAGACTTAAAGTCCTGGTTAGAAAATCATCATTAGAAAAACATTATACTCCAATGTCAATCACCTTGGGTAGCATCAGTTCACTACAATAATAATGGTGATGGTTCCTCGCACTTATTTATTGACTACCAAAATCTCAATCCAATTTTGTTAAATTACAAGTACTTGTTTCCACATATTTATGATTTGTTTGATTAAATGAATGTGTATTGGGATGATCAACTAGTACATATTGAGTTTTATTATAACAATAGAAGTACTATGTGATCAAAATGTCGCCTTTTGATGGATAGTATAGCTGGCCTTGTAAATATATATTGTGTCGGTCAGAGATCGATTATTGTTCCTTGTTTGGACTGAACATAGTGAAAGAGATACTATTCAAGGAACATATGATTATTCATAATGTGATGACTAAAAATAGCTAATATAAGAGTTATTTTGAGCATCACTATATATCATTGGATGTATATGTTAGTGGCCTTGTTTTATTAAAAGTTTCACCTTGATTGGGTCATCGATGGATTGGAAGTTAAGGAAAGATTCCTCGTCATTTTGTGGGATATTTTGAGGGTTTTAATAAGTGGAGAAAGTTTCATATCATTTATTACTTCCACTATATAAGAAATCAATACATTAAATATTCCATGTATCACTACTAAGAAAGTATTTATTTGATCCTTTTCATGTTTCGGGTGGGTTTCATCTTGAGATTGAACATGATTTGTCATTGACTAAGCGACCAGTCAGGATAGTTGATTCTGAGTCCAAGGTACTTCAGGGGAGGAAAATACAATTTGTTTGTGGGCTATGATAACATGTTTATGATAGTCACGATACATGGAAACATGAGGGAATGATGAGAGATAAGTGGCAACATATTATTGTCATGGAATATTATTCACATGATTTCTGTGTCTAAAATGTTTTTATGGTGGGGAGGTTGTAACCTGTTGTCATTGATCTAATAGGTATGCCTTCAAACTTGTCATGGATTTTCCTTTTGGATGATTGTGTGTGGATTATAATTAATTGGGGGTAACCTATAATGGTGAAGATAGATATTTTTTTTACTATAATCTTTAATTGATATTTTTGGCAAGCTACGAAAGAGTTATACAAAACGTAACTGTGTTACAAGATGTGTTATGGATTCTATAGAGTAGTCATGAAATGATTCATTATTTTAAGGGTGCACGATGTGAATGTACATTATACATAATTAATGAATTAATGATAGATTTTGTTTTTTAGAGTGTCATTTCTTAAATCTAGGTGACACGTTTTCTGTCAGTTTATGATATTACCAATTTATCGACAAGAAATGATATTACCAATCCTATAATACCATGATTGTGGTTTTTAAATCGGTTTTGTGTCTAATATTCTCAATCCTTATCCACTCCAATTTATTTTCCTTCACCCTAAGGTCTTTCCCAGGGTATTTTGGATCTTTATAACCCTTCCAGATTCTATTTTTTGGCATTCCATCAACATTTCACTTTTCGTGTGATTCCTGTTTTTTTTTCTCTCTCTTAATTTGTCTTTCTCTATATCTATTCCACTGGGATTTTAATATATCATCCGAATATTTGTGGATATATTCTCCATGATTTTGGATCACATCTCTAGTTTGTGTTTTGTTGTTGTATACACCTTTTTTCTCATTAACGAGTTTCATTGGGAGTGTTGAGATTCATGATAGCTATGTGATTCTGTCGTGTTTATCAGAAATGATTAACATTAAATTTTATTTATATATTTCAACAGTTTATTTAAATTCAATTCCTCAAAATTCCTTTCAATTTATTCAATAATAAAATCAACTTCCAGTAATTTGAGAGATTTTCAACAATTTTATCTTGAGAATTGGGAAATTGCCCAATTATTTTGAATTGGGGTGTGTTTATTGAAATTTCAATATTTTAAATGATTAATTTAAAATGGATTTTTGATAGAAACAAAATTATTATTATTTAATTTGATTTTTGAAATAAATTGTGAGATTGGAGGAATTATTTTGGATTTATTTCAATCTTTTGAAAATAGATTAAAAAGTGGTTATAAAAACCTAGTGGTTTTATCATCATAAATTTGAATTCTTTTTAATTAAAATATATTTTTGTTTTAAATGGTAGAATGGGATTTCAATTAATTTAAGAAGGGTTAATAGATATTTACCATCATTGATTGTGTAATATAACATGCATGCCTTAGGAAGTGGGAAAATTATTTGGACACACTCTATTCTATTTCAACATTCTAAAACATAAATGTAATGGGTCGCATCTCTAATTGGATAGTGACGATTAACTTTGTCCATTGTCAAGGGGATGTGTGTATACATATATTGCAAAGATCACTTATAGAGTGATGAGTCCTATAGCTTGAAACATTATTACATATATTCGAGATGACTATCTTCATTGCATTTTTTTATTTGATATATAAATATAGGACAATGTTATTTGAATAGCTTTAAATGGATTTAAAATTTGTATAAACTATATTATATAATTTTTATAACTAATATATTTCTTTATAAATATTATATCACTTGTAAAGTGATATTTTTTATAATATTAGTTTCAATAATTTGAAATATATATCATGATTTGTTTAAATATGTGTTAAAATACAATCCCATTTATTTTAAAACTGAAGGATTTACTTTTGATAATCTATTACGGGCATCAAATATGGATTCCCTATTAAAACCCTACTATGATTTTTAGCTCCCAACCTACTTATGTCTTCAGGTGTTTTTAGATTTTCTTGTTCCATGTTCAAGAATGTTGAAAGGATCTCTTTGAGGAGGATCCAGATATTGAACCTTTTTTATAGTGAGTTATATTATTTTGTACGTGGGTTGCTTCTCCCTATTTTAGTACTTCGGTTATAGTACATTGGGCATGTATATGCCCGCTGGTATTCAATTACATTATCCAAGTGGAGTTTCTTTTTTTATTCATACTAACTTGTCCCTTTTTACATCTACAATTAATGTGAAAAAATTATTCCCACAATTAATTGAATGCTTCCAGGTGATAGTCACTATCCCATAGGGATGTGATCTCCCTTTGGGTAATCTCTTGATGGGCTCAATTATTATGTTTCCAGGTTATCTGGTCTGGTTCATGACTCATCATGTCTTAGAATACCTATAGGTGGATTGTGTTCATATGTTCTATGTAACATGATGACAATAATGAGATGGATGATAATGCATGATGTCCTTGTTTTGGAAAACCTAGTGTCATGATGATCTTGAGTGATTAGACCCATCTGTGACGACTGTGGGGCTTGATGATCATGAATAATTAGAGCTTCATGGAAATAGTTGGGAATTATGGTCTATGTGACCTTTCATGGAGATAACACTTGGTAAAGATGTCCTAGTCTGTTCTACCATGGAGTCTTGGGGCCATTAATACAATCGAGCGACCTGAGGAAGGATCCGTTGTTATATATATTACACAGGGTCATAATGGGTTATTGTGGTCTAGCATGGAGTCCTATGGCCTTTATAGCTATAAGAATATTCATAATAGCTCTTTCATTGATATTTTTCCAGGATTGTTCCAATGTTATCTAGAATATATCCAATGTTGGTATGATCTGGGGTTTATGGAGTCTTGGTAAGTGCATGGAATCTCGTTTTTTGGATCTTATGTTTATTCTTGATACCAATTTATTAATATTATTTCATAAACATGTTTACATTAGAACACTTGATTATGGACCCATTTTTGGTGTCTAATGGGGTCCTGTACTCATACCATACTAGATAATTTCAATGTGCTTATAGATTTCATGAAGAATACAGTGACTAGAAAGGGAATTGTGGTGGAGAGATGTTCAGTGGAAAATGGAAATAATAGTTTACAATAATGGACTCCAATGTACCCTCTATATATTTATTACTTTATCTTCTTCATATTCTTTTGACGGGCTTACCAATTTGGGAGCTACATTTATATTTATATCATTATTCATTTTCTATGTTGTAATATGATTAATTATTTAGTGTTTATTATTTTTCAATATTTTATTTCTCAATGAAATGATACAGAGGGTATTTTCCTCCCACTATCAGAATTATACCCACTATTATAGTTCATTAACTTTTTCATAAATGGAGTGATGCATGGGGTTATGTGTAATTTTATCTCAGACCTGGTGGTTCAGGTCAGGATGTTATACAATGGTATATGAGTTAGAATTTACACACTTTTTATTATATTTATTTTGGGATAAGAAAACGTAGACATGATATAGGATGTTTGTAACTGAGAAAGGGAACTATTATAGTTCATGGCTAATAATATATAGTGTACCTATTAGCATCCATAAAAGTGGGAATTTCTATTTTTATATTACAGTTGGTAAAACTCTACTTGATTTGTGCACATGATGTTGATATGTTTTTTATGAGATTTGATGAATGTTAGTACATCATGACTAGGAGTTAAAGATTCACAGTCCATATTTATACAAGCCTTGTGATGCATAGTAGTCCATTAATTTAATTTCTTGATGTTTCTATTATTTTTTCATTGTAATATCTCTGATTCTGTGATATATATGTTTGAGATAATGTTGTGATATATATTTGTTTTTACTGAATAGTTTAACATCCAATGTTGTTTTGTTAGTATATATATGATGGATGTGACTAACATGAAGGGAATGAGACATTGGTTTGTTCTAGGAGGGTTATTCCGTGGGCTAAGGGTATACACCTAAAATATCCTTGTACGATCCTTTAGACTAGATAAGGTGTTTTTATGTTCCTAGAGTTCAACCTTTAAGATGAGTAAGAGTTTGATGCTCGAACTAAGACCATTAGGGATACTTCTCAGAGATGAGAAGTCAATATATGGGTAGAATATAATTAATGAAAACTAACTAAGGTATACTTATATCGATATGATTTCCATAATAATTCGTGATTGAAACTCCATTCTTATAGATTTAGGGATATATAATTTTATTTCAAAACATTGATGATGTAAAAGATAGTAAATATCCTAAAAAACAACACATTTTCTAATTTTGAGTCTTTGATCAAATTACCTACCACCATATGTTTCGAAACATCAACCACATATATAGCGATCAAATAAGGTTCTTTATTCCCCCATGATGTTTTTTTTGGAATATCCCTTCATTCATAGGTTATTTCATCGAGTAGTTCCCCATCTATATGTCTTTGAATATTTGAAAATTAGAGGCCTATTTATTTCCCTTACAATCAAGATCATAATATCATTTTCTACACCCATGACGTAAACTCACATTCCTATCAAGAGTGACCCATGGTGTTTCATTATATAATATTTATCTGTTGGAAATACCACCCTAACATCTTTCCCATTCACAATATTTAATTTTTAGAGTGTTTATACACCTACTAATTCTCTTATATTTCTTTATAATATAGTATAAATGGATAATTATATCTCTTTATTAATAGCCCTGTGTATTATATCCCCAATTTGAAAATATTTATAATATTTTAAGGCTATAATTTATCACATCAAAGAACTGATCTATATTAATTCATAGATTTCACAAATTATCTCATGCATAATTAGTTATTATTTTACTTCAAATCCTCATTCAATAAAATTTTCCCAAAAACATTTCCTATGATTGATTAATTTACCACCTAGTAAAATTTTTATTTTACAATTAGACAATATTTTTTAGTTAATACCACGATGAAAGTATTCCACTTAATACTATTTATTTTACCAAACTCCTTAGTGATTCATATCAATGACCAGATTTGGTCATCATCTCTCTTATGTTGATAAACATCAATAATTACATAGTATTTTCAATAATTTATAAATTGAGAAAAATAATCTCTATATACATGATATTTCTCATATACTAGTGGATTAATAGACCCGTTTATTGGAAATGGTTGTTATTAAATTATGTGGTATAACATTGTAACACCATTTTAGAGCTCATCAAGTTGCACAATAGTGGTATGAAAACCAGTCAAAACCATATTCATCTATCCTAATATTGATAAAATTTGTTCTTTTTTAGCTTCATTTTATTTTATTGGAGAGAGACCCCATATTCGATTACATTAATTAACATGATTTCAATTCCTTATAGTTGTTATCATTTTGACCAAAGTGATACATTGAATTAGCTTATAACATGGTGAATTTTAGATGAAAATTTATAATACCAAATTTTATGTAATAGTTAGAATAAATTAAAAACTTATACATAGTTAATCATAGTATAATTATCTTAGTATATATCCAAATATCTCTAAATAAAAAAATTATAATTTCAAATAATACCTAATGGTTCAACAAATCTTGTGAGTGAACCAAATAATATCACCTAGTAGTGTCTAGAGAGGTGTTCAATTATTGGCTAGCTCATCATGTACTGACTAAAGATCAGGTTGATACTAAAACACCTGTTTTCAATGTGTTTAACCATAAGTGCATAAATATAATAGACACATATAATAAATAGTTTCCAGACAATTACGTAGTTTCTAGGAATCCAACCATTCACTAACTTATAAAAATATATATGATATTATCTGATACTTTGTTAAAAATTAATTTTTTTCCGAGGTTTATATTATATATTCATATTTTTCTTAAATATTGTTCCCATGGATTATGAAAAATAATAACTTGATACTAACTATATAACCTGAAATCCAATTACCCAGAGATTGTGGTTACATTAAAAAATTTGAACAAAATAAAAGATATTATATTAGGAAGGATCAAATACTTTAGACATATTATGAGCCTAGACACATTAATGATTAACATAATACATTTTAATACATGAAATATAACTTCAATATAATTCTGAATACATTATTATTTCTTCATTTATAACCAAAATATCATTTAATCATTCTATATTGTTATCATATGATAATTTAAATATAAATGATGGGAATATATCTATAGTAAGGTCATGCATAAAATAAAATCTATCATATAATAAGTTGATATAAAATAATATTGAAGATATAAACAATAATAAAAATGATAAAAATCTAATTTCATAAAATTGAAATATGTCAATGTATAACATATCAATATAAATAATTTTATGGAAAATAATATCTAGTTTGTTAATGATAGAATATATAATGTAAGGAATTATAATCATACAATGAATTCCTCTTTCCACGACATTTTAGATCAATATGTATATCGTACAAAATATATAAAAACTAGTTTTTTTTTGCTGAGACTCACAAATCCATCATGGGGAAAATGGACCCACCCATGACATAAAATGTCTAAATGATTCATCTTATAAAATAAATAACAATAAATCGACAAATAAAAAATATTGTATTTGTGTTGAATATCTAGAAAATGAAATGTTAGCATTTTCCATACTCAATCATAAGAGAAACATGATAAAAAAATTATAGTAAAATGTGGTGGATGTTATCATCAGAGTTTATCCCTATTGAATATAAAAAATCATCCAATTATATTAATTTATATTGAAATAATATTAAAATAATAATTGAATATTTCATTATAAATATAACTATTTCATTTTGAAATCACTTATTTAAAAACCTAAAATTTCTTGAAAAATAAGAAAACTTCATTTCTGTCAAAGAAACCATAGAAAATTATAATGGGAGATTGATGGAAATTAATAATTTAACTATGATAAAACTAATTCATGTACTAAATTTCACAAAATTATTATATTAAAACCTCTATAAAAAGTACATTTTTATGAAAAGGGAAAGAAGCTTATTTCGAAAATAAATTATAAAAAAAAAAATAATCTGTAAGAATCAAAGTTAATTAAAAATATAGTATTTTATAAATGTTCCTTAAAACAATTCAAAAAAAAATAGGGATATAAAATGAAAATATTCTAGATTGAATAAAAATGCGTAATGTTCGTTTTTCATAAAAAAAATTTATTTTCGCTTTTATTTAAATAGAGAGATGAATATTAATGGAAAAGTTGTATCATCTATAAATAAAAAAATTATAATAAAATATATAATAAATTTGAGATATATATCCTTTAATTATATCATCACAAAATTACTCTAAAAAATTTATAGAAAAAAGTGATATTGTAGTATAAAAGACATACATGATGTATGATATTCTATGTAACTGATTTTAAATTCTTCTAAAAATATTTAGATTTATTATAATTCAATGAAATAATAATATTAATATTATAGAACATTAAACAGTATACTTGTGAAATTTTTTGATTCTTAGTTTTTTATTTTTTTTCATAGTGTGTTAGTATGTGATTAGTCAGTATGAATGAAATAGTAATTTTAGGAAAATTTTATGGATAATGTGGTGATTCATAGAAAATTATTATGGATCCATCTAATATAATTATTTTTCAAAATTTGAAAATTATTATTTTATGGAATTGGATATCATTCTTAGATAGTTATTTTTAGAATTCAACACGTGTAAATTTTTTACTGATATTAAATTCATAAAGATATGTGCTAATAAATTTTTCATATTGCAGACTATAAATGAAGTTCATGAAAAAAATTATTTGAATGATGAGGTGATTCTTTTCAAATTTCAATGTAAATAATTTATATTATTTCTTCTTTTGAATATGGGATATTGGAATTTGTGTTTGTGTTTACTAGACATCATAGTATTATAGAACATTGTACATAGTTTTTAATAAGTATATTTTTATCGAAGCATCATATTCAAATAGAGGTCCAACACACTAACAGCCCAAGGCAACCTAATCCATGGATTGTGTGGGACCTAGAGGTCAAAAATATTAATGAGAGGTAAGCATGAGAAAGAAATAAGGTGGAAAGGGCTGTGTATATTCTCCAAGAGCGAATGACCATTAATTGATCCTAAAGAGAATCCACTCTAAGGTGTGAATTTTTCTGGCCAAAATCCGATAACATTTCAATGATGATGTGTCACAATCATGTGGGGTGGAAAGGTGGCATGGGGGTCAGAATTTATGGTCACTCAATGGTGTGGCCTAATATTTATACCACATCATTGAAAAATGTTATGTTTGATATGGATGATGTATTGTGGGTATATTTTACTCATCAATTAGAAATATCAATCTAAAGAACACAGTATGATTTGGTTACACAGTTTTAATGAGATCCATACGATCTCCATTATAGGGCGTTTTCTTCCTACCATGAATGATCTCATCATGGAAAAATCCCTCACTAATGTGGGATGAATATAAAACTTCTAGTTTATATACCACGTGGGAATCTCCATGCCACTATTCTATATTTTAACTAATTAAATAAGTAAAGATATTTTAAATTATATAAAATTGTTTGTGATGATTACTTGAGTGGTGAGTTCTAAGTGATGGGATGTTTCTGGACATTGTTGTTTTTTGTTAGAGATACATTGTGTATGATTAATTCTACATTAAAATAATTCTTCCTGGTGGATAAATAATTCCATGAATGACTGTAATTGAAACGCTTTACATGGATGATGATTTGAGTATAAAACACCTATGTGGGTGATTATTTGTAGGCAATGATGCTATATAGTGAAGATCCATTGGGGATGAGGCGCTTTACATGTGTGGTTATTAGTAGATTACCATGTAGTTCACAATCTATTTATAATTTATTGGAGTCAAAAAAATTCCATGAAGGGTTATTTTTTGGGTATTATGTAAGGATTTTTTATTGATGTTGAGTTACTGTGAAGTGTAGATTGGTTGTAGACAGCACATATGTGTTCATCATAGTTTATTTTATTGAGAGTTAAATAATACAGAGTAAAAAATTATTCAATTAGCATCCAAGAAGTATGAGTACATATGGATATGTATTATAATGATATGTGGGGGATGATGAAATATTTTAATACTTTTTTTCATGATCATATAATTTTTATGCTATTTATAGTTCAAAACCCACTGCATTTGTGCCTATAAAAAGATGGTTCACTTCCCAAATAATAATGAGTCAACTAAGAATAAGAAAACTAATAATATGTTCAAAATTAAAACAAATATAATATTCAAAAAAATAATTTTTCTCTCAGTTAATGAGATCATGTTTACGGATCAGTAAAATTATTTACATTCAATATGCAATAGTGTATGTGAGGGTAGTCATTAGTTCCAAAATGAGTATATTTTTTCGTAGACAATTCAATTTATGATAAATATTAAAGGAACTAATTATTTCAATCACATAATGATAATTTGGAATGATATATGAAAATAAAATAATGGAGCAGTAAATATACATAATTTTTGAGGAAGAAACTATTCAGTGATATACTTCAATTTTTAAGCATATGATATTATATTTGTCTTGATGGTGCAAAATAAATATCATCATCCTTTATTTTAGTAGAATTTAAAATTAAAAAGCATATTTTCTTGTTATTTTTGGTAATCATTTTTAATATGGTTGTTGAAACTATTGATCCAATGGGACTCTATGCTAGTGAAGAACTGTATGTTGTAAATAGTTGTCATTATAGTAGTCAATCTGTGATTATGGAGTTTAAATAATAATAATAAAGAGTAGTATCATTTTTAGCCTAAACCGCATCATAACATGTTTTTTAAATTTTTTTATTTCTATTTAATTCATTTTGGGTAGGATGATTTGTCATAATTGAGGATCAGAATCTAATAGGTCAAAAAATTATACTTTTAATGGTAAGAAAAATTGAAAAAATAACAATTAATTCAACCCCCTTATTGATAGTGATACTCTTCTTGGAACCATCAATTTTTATCAAAACCCTAGGTCTCGTCATTCAGGATACACTAATATTTGTAAATGAATATTCTAAATTATATTAACAGAAGGGGTTTTCCTACATTTGAGGGGAATAACAATAATATATAGAAGAATATCATTTCCCCCTATCTACTATTTATTACCCATTATGTTATAGATGCATTTATAATTAGACACACACACATTTATGATGAATATATTATTAATTTTTTATGGAAGAAAAATTTGGATGTTGGTGGAAAAACTAAAAGTTCCATTTTGATGTATATTCTAGATAAATTTCACAATTGTTATGAGACTCAAAACTTATAAGGAAATATGGGTTAAATTTATAAGAATATATGGTGGATATTTGAATGTGATGGATTCTAAATTTCAAATTTGGATAATGAAATTTGATTATATAAATATGGATTAAGAATAAAATATTGATTACTACTTCACTAGAGTTAATTAAAATATTAGAATAACTCGGGGTTTTGGTGAAATGATGGTTGATTTAACTATTATAAAAAAATGATTAGAAATTTTCATGAAATGTATGATGAAATATTTTAGTCATTTGAAGATATATATGATGTAAATCCCATTGAATTTTATAACATACTCATTGCATATTAAATTTGAAATACCCAAGATTCCATGAAGAATAAGAAAGATGGGATGAATTTTATTGCTATGAGAAATCTCAAAATCATAAATGATGAAATATAATAATCATAAAAATCTCATGATATAAATTAAGATGAATATTTATTCAAAATCATATCTCTTGTATCAAAAATATTCCAGAAGGAAATTTTTAGGGGTAAAAGACAACAGCTTTAAGGAGCTATATCATTAATGAAATCAGACATTTATATCTTAATTGTCATAAAAAAATTCTATAGAATCTGAAACATATGATGAAAACCCACAAAAAAAGATATGGGGGAATAGAAGAAAAGTCAAAAAATTAATAAATGAAGAAATAATCTATTTAAAATAAAAACAAGATGTTTAGAGAGAATTTATGATGAATTTAACTCCAACAAAAGAGTCTGATCAGAATATGAATATAACTACATGGATCATGTCGAAATTGTTTTTGACATATACGAAAGTGTATAAGATGAAAGTGGATGAGCAGAGATAGATAATATTTTTAGAAATGTATTATAAGATTGTGTAGAAAAAATTATTAGGATAAAAAATGAGAATAGAATATTATTTGTTGAAAAGGAAAAGATAACTGAGGAGAAGGAATAAAATGCACATAAATAGATTATTTACATTGAATAAATCTAATTAAAATTTTAAAAGATTATGAAATAATAAATATGGTAATGGAAATTGAATATAAAATCTCTCAAAAAGATGAATAATAGTTAAATAGAATTTCTATGTTTCATTAAGCATAAATCATCCTTAAAAATATCAAAGAATATTTCAGAATGGTTGATGAGATCAATGAAGAATCATCACAAATTTTTGAAAAGAGGAGTTCAAATAAGAAGGTTAATTCAGAATATTATGAATATAAAAACAAATCAATTATCTTTAAAAATGTATATTCAAAAATAAATTCTAGAAAACTACGGATTATGAATACTAATGATAAATCATGTTAAAAAAAATATGTATGAAATTATAAAAGAATGTTTTTCCCCTGGAGAAAAGATAATCTCAATATTTAGATAGAAAAATCACCAAAATCATCATGAGATATATATTATCAGTTGGAAAGTTAAATATTTAGTGGACAAATATAGTGTTGTGGAGTGTTTAGGGGAAAATATAATTCATTTTTTATAAACAATTCCAAAAATATATAATACATAAAAAAAGGGAAATATATTCTGAGAAAAATAGTGAACATTTTCATATCAAAAAAATAATATATAGATTTAATCCCGTCTACCATCATATAAAAAATTACTATTTAGATAAAAAGTGTCGTATATTTGATTAAAATGGCCATATTTTTGAAAAGGGCATGAGTATTTTTCATAATAACAATATTATTTTTTATGTAAGGGGAGTTCAAAAGATTAGTGAATGAAAGTCGTGATTTTCTAAAGTCTATTTGGAAGCCAGTAGAAAAAGATAGTTAGGGGTTCTCAATTGTGGATGTTCATTACACATGATAGCTATCAAAAATATGATATTAAAATTTCTGAATCATAATGGAGGATCAGTGACCTTAGGAAATGATAGTTCAATAATTAAAAAGACTGTTCAACGTAAAAAATTGAATTCCAAAATTTTATGTCTAGTAATGATTTATTTTTTAAAGGTATGATTCAAAATTTTCTTATTTTAAAGAAACTTTTCTATGATAGCAATAAGCTTTTTATAAAAAATAATTCATTTTCCTCAAAATCACAGAGGATGGATGAATTATCACTTCTGGAAAAAATAACCAATGTTATTTTTTTTTCAAATTGGCGATTCTATCAAATATAGTTATTTAAGATCCAAAGATAAAAACAACCTATTTCATAAAAGGCATGGCCATATTGGTGAATGTAGTAAAAGTATAATTGAGATGATTGATATTGTGAGATACTTTCCCACTATAAAAAGATAAATATATAGAATATATGAATCTTTACAAAATGTAAAATTAGCCCAATGTTCCCATGAATGGGTGGATATCATATCTTCTTGGACACTTAATCATATTCATACCGACTAATGTGTCCAAATGATAAAAACGAAAACATTTTGATATTTATTTCATTAAATTTATTGATAATTAAACTAAAAGAATAAATATTAGTTTTATAATGAATAAATCATAGGAAAATAACTCTATAAGAAATTAGAAGGCCAGCTGAGAAAGAGATGGATCTTGATAACAAAAAACTGAGATCAATTAATGGTATCTAGTTTAAATGTGATTATTATCAATGTTATCTTCCTAAAAATAGAATAATTAATCAGTACAACACACCATATACTTCCAAGATAAATGGGGTTGCAGAAATAAATAATAGAAGCGTAGTTTATATGGGAATGAATATGTTAGGTGACCATAATATCTCAATGTATTTCTAGATACAAGATATTTGTACATCCATAGTCATACAAAATATATTTCTACTACGAGAGGGAACACAAAATGTAGCATATGAAATCTGATAAAACAAAAAAACCAATGTTTATATATATAATAATTTTTGTATATTCATTCATTATAAAAATCAAGAACATGTAGCTAGGAAAATTTAATGAAAAATAAGATGATGTAATTTTCTAGGGATACCTATCTTGTATCATACTGATATTTTATGAATAATATTCAATAAAATAAAGTTATATTAATTAAATGACTTTGTAAAATAATATAAATATTTTATCTTTCATCACAAACAATTCCAATTTTATCTTCCATTGAATTCAATATTAAGTTATACCAAAAAAAAATTACTATTAATATTATTATTTAATTTTGTATTTTTTCTACCATTTAATGGATGTCATGATTTAAATCCAATTTTTGAAAAAAAGTAATTATTATAAAAAAATAAATCTTAATTTATGATTTAGAATATCAAAATTATATTTGGGTTAATTTGTGTTGTTTTTCTGCGACGTTTCATTTTTTGATGAATAGTGACAAATAATACATTTTAATTAAAAAATTATTTTTTATGTCGCATTTATATATATATAAATTATATTTTCAATTTGGATTAATATATAAATACATAAATTATTGATCAATATATTCAATGTTTAGGGATTCAATTTCACCGTAAAATGTCACATAAAAAAATTTAAATCTTTTGAACATTTCCACTTAGAATGTATTGTCTTGCATCGTCTATGAGAATAACTAAAAATTTATTTCTGCCACATGTGTGATTTTAATTTGGAAAAATGGATTCCATATTTTAAATTATATTGATTTATAATTTCTAATAATCTAAATGATTTTTTTTAATAATATAATATTAAAAGTAATTGAAATTAATTTAATTGATTATGGTAAAAATGTGATTACTTAGTGGTTAATTATTAATCTTAAGAGCCTAAATGACCAATAAGTTAGTGGAAAATCAATTTTATGACCATATTCAGAGCATATAATACTTTTGGTCCTAATTTTATGTGTTTGTGGGACCCATTTTAAATGAATTGACCCACATAATATGTTCTGTACAGAAAAAAGACCAAAAATATACATCCATTGCATTTAATTCCTATAACAATTTTTGGTATGTAAGTAGCTACATAGTTTGAGATATTAAGATTATACTGAATTTTAATTTATTTTCTATATCATTATAATTTAACAATAATTTTTATAGATAAATTAGTTTGGTTAATCGCATAAAAAATGCTAACACATAGATTATTTAATCATTCATTAAATTAAATAAATGATCATAAAAACAGTAGAAGTTATGTAAATTTAAAAAATTTGTGTGTTAAGTTATTTTTAGATGAATAATTTTTTTTTAAAATATTTAAAATTTATATATATTATTTCCCAAAAAAATAGAAATCTTAAAATTAATATTAAAAAAATAATGTCAAAATTAACATTAATGTTATTTTACAATAAATGATTTTTATTAAACTATTTAAAATTAATAAAAATACTATATTATTACTATTTTTTTATTAAATATAAAATATTTTCAATCTATTTAAACATTGATCGATTATAATTGACATGATGAACCATATATAGTAAACACATTTTTAGTAGGGTTCGGGTTAAAGAACTGTTTTTTAGCGTTATATTCACTTGTTTTAAAATTAATTTACAAAACGCGGGACATATATTTATAAAAATTTATAAAATAGTTATAATTATATATTTAAATATTTTGAGATAAATCTCACATTAATTTAGTTTTAATGGTTTTTTTATATATGATAGAAAACTAGTTACACAAATAAAATATAAAATGATAAAAAAAGTAAAAATCAAAGACCAAAAAAAATTAATAAAAATATATTTTATGTGGTGTGAATATTTTATGACTTTAATCCCCTTGTTATCCCTTATTATTTCATTTTGGATGTACACGATGTAAGGGAGACCTTCCAATAGTGTTTTTGGTATTTACAATAATTCCATTCCTCAACTACTGTAAAATAAGATTCAATTTTCCCCATCTTGACACATCTCATGCCACATTGCATCTTCCTTAAAATTCCCAAATATGCTCCCATAATCCATAAAATCACCCTATAGTCCTCATATTGGGAATTAATCCCAAAAATTAATCCCTTTGGTGAAAATCAAAGGTAGTTTTCCAAAAAAGTGGTAACATTATTCAACATGGATATATGTCTTATTTCATTCTCTACACATTAAATTATTCAAATTTACATGATAATATAATATTTTTATTACCCTAAATACACTAATATATAGTTATGTAAATGATTATACATGGAAATATACACAATTCCATCAAATGGACAAGGCACTTACTGTTAATGTGTATGGTGAACTGTCGCCTCGCCAAATGATGTCCATCATTTAACCTTTACCATATCTCATTGTTGGATATTTTGATAGACTCATTATTTTTTATGATATTTATTTTTTCTTCATACATAAATAATTTTTATATATCACATACCATTAAGATTTAAATATATTTGAAAATATGAAAACATCATTTTTGAACGTGTGGACTACCACCTCCTCAAAGCAATATGACACACTCACACTTTAAAGGGAATGTAATGGGGTTGGGTTTTGTTAAAAATATGTGAAATATATAACAACTATATTTATTTTATGAAATAATTATTTTTCAGGTAATATAATATCATCTAATTTATTCCCCTTTCATACACAATAAAGTGATAATGTCGTTCATGGACGTGTGGGAAACCGCTTCCTCGATGTAAGTGATTCCATTTATATAAAAAAAATTATTTATATAAGTATATATTATATTATTATATGGTATTTATTACATAATTATAATAATATAAATATCAATGTTATGTTCGTTCTTTCTGTAAAGGTCATTGAAAAATGAGAACATCAATCATGCATAAGTACTATCTGTGGTCTCCATGATTTTAACATTGGTTCATTTTTAATAACCATCATTCAGGCATGGTTTTAAAAGAATAGTATAGGAATGCATGTGATAATTATATAATTATTTTTATTCTAAATAAGTTTTTATATTGACCCATCTAGCCAGAGTTGACCTACAGAAGTCATTTTTGACACATAAACTGAATATATTAAGAACTTATGACATAAACATTATGGATTGTTTAAATGTATAAAACTTGTTTACAATTAATATTCAAGTAATAATAAATAATATAATGGTTATGAATAATGGTTATAATTTTAATTGATTAATTATAATGTAATATATGTGGAATGCATGACAATTTAGGCAGAAGTAAGGGATTTTCAACTCAATTTTCAGATTTGTGATAGAAATTTCATATTCACTACTAACAAGGTTTATGGGGTGTATCAGCTTCCATTTTTGATTTTTTATATCATGAATTTTTTTATATTAATGGTTTTTAACTATTTCATTTAATGAATATTTCGTTATAGGGTTTATAGTTTCAATGTTACAAATGATAAAATGGATTGTTGTCAAAAATTTATTCCGAGAGATGTTTGTTATTTTATTCACCTATATGAATGTATACTAGTTATTTCACATATTATATAATCAATATACTTATATTCATGATATAATTATTTTCATTTAATTATATTAACCTTATGGGGTTAATGATTCAAATGTTTCAAAATGGTATGGGATTTTTGGATTGTTTTATGATCATTTTCATCAAAATGTGTCAACGAACAATTTAAGGTAATTTATATTAATCAACATCAACAACCACTATTTTTACATATCCTCCAGTGGTAATATTTTTTATTGATACCATAATCATTCATTCATTTTATATGTTATGTTATTTTTAACGATATTTGTGTGAATCATTTTTTTCAGGGGTTGATTATATTCTAAATAGTTTTTTGAAAAAGGTTTTCTTTTACCCATATTTATGACATCCTAAAGAGATTTTTTTGATAACCCTTTAATTTAAATCGGTAGAATGTTTAATAAATTTATTTTTTGGAACCAATTTATTTTCCTTGGTTTAATCATGTTTCAATGATATTATTTCAGTCCCGTTTAATTTTTTATGGGACAAACATGTTTCAATGATAATTTCCCTGAACCCATTTATTTTTTTATTGGTTTATGATGATTCAATGGTATTTTAGTCAATAAAAATTTATTTTCTTGTCCTTAATCATGTATCAATGATATTTTAGTGTAACCTGTATCATTTTCAAGGGTTAATCATGTTCTGAATGAACAAAGGATGTTTCAATGAAATTTTTGGAGATATTAATGTGTTCTATTATTTGATATTTTCAATAATGGTTTGACTTGGATAATGTTGAGATATCCCATTGTAGCATATACAATGGGTTCCCACATATTTTATACTAATGCATTCTCTACTGTAGATATGGAAGTCATCATTTTTTGTTATTCCGTTTGTAAGGGTTCTGTAAGGGATCAATGATAATATGATCAATGATACAAAAATATTTTATAAATACATACTAAGGGATTATAATGTTTCTAATTATAGATAATTATATCACATGGCACATGATTATTGATTATGATGGTTCTAGACTATTCCATGTTATCATAATCGATGGTCCATGTATTTATGGGTGTGTGTTCATTTACGTTTCTATCAGGCGTACTGATTATGTTGTCATGCCCTATTTCACCCTTATGTGATTTTATGTCATTAAATAAATAATTCTTAAGATTAACCTTTATGAGTATCGAATCTCACCCTACTCATGGTACCTTTTCTAAAGGTTTTATATAACATTGTTGAAAAATTTATGCGTGTAATAAATTTCACAGGTATGTTGTTGATGATCTAATATGAAAAAAGAAATAATGGGGTATAACAGGATGTGATTTTCAACTGTATGAACCATTTTTTATGTTTCCAATTTGATGTGATTTGTTTGTGAGAATGTTTTTCCTAATTCTTTATAAATATGAACCAAAACGTTCCCCTTGAATTTTAGTTATCCATATTTTCCTTTTGTTGATACAATGATTGACAGATAATTTGGTGTGAGAATTATCAAAATCATAGATATAAATGATATGTTATAGAATGTGGCATATGATTTTGTTGTGTATGTCATAGACTATAATAGTTTTTATCAATGGGTTTTTTACATAATGATGAGAGTATGATGTTGTAATATAAGGTAATCCATTGATTGAGGGACACAGTCATAGGTCTATAATCTTAAAGAAGGTGATAATTTTAAATTATTAGATACCTCGTTTATGTTTTATGTGATTAGATATCAAAGATAATTTTGGAGGTGTTTTTGGGGATGAGATATTTTTAACCCCTAATATAAAGGAAAAGTGTTATTTTGGTTGAAGATTTAGTTTTCATGTCTATAAAAAAATGGGAAAAATCATATTCTCTTTGAAAACATGTCACATCAGGCAAGGTGGTGGTGCTAGAACCCATGATCGAATGCTGATAAGGGTTTTGAGATGTATCACTATCCTATGTGATATCCTAATTCGTATATAGATTTTAATATTCATTAATATTTGTATCTAGTAAACATATGGGATTTTATTTGAGGAATAATGGTTTATTAATCATGTAATAATATATGAAAAAATAATTCTAATCTTAGGTTTTCAAACATAGGAAGGAAAAAATTAATTAATTATAATGGTAGTTATTTATTTAATAATTTAGTTTGATGTTTTGGTATTTCTATAAAATTTTCAGTATTGGTGTACAATTATAAGGCTTACTCATTTTGGGAATTATATCAATATGTGATATACATTATGTGATTTTTTGATGATTAAAGATAGTAGGAGTAGTTGTAATAGCCCATTAATGGTTATATGGTCATTAAAAGTTGATTTATGTACCTAAAGAATTACTAAATCTTCCAGAATTCTGATTCTTTCGATAAAAAGAAATTTTTTGGGTGTAAAAAATTAAATTATACTTATTAAGTATGTATATTTCATTTTCCTTTTTTCTCTTGGCCTAGATGGAATGATAGTTCATTAACTATATGAAATGGACCTTGAAAAAAAAAATCCAAATACCTTCAATTATGTTGATTTAATGGTCTTTACGAACATCATAGAATATTGTTATTTCATGCATTAATATTTTATTGATAATTCACTTGTTTTTGATTGATTACCTCAATCACTCTACGTAATTATTTTTACTTTTCCTCCATTCCAACCAATGTTCCCCGTTGTGGATTCTGAGTTATTCATAACATCTGGTGACCTTTGTTTAAATCATTCCAATATTTTGGAGTTGTTTTATTAACTATTTTTTTACTTTGGTTTTCAATAATGTAATTCTATAAATGTTAATCATTTTTTATCCAATAAAATTTGGATTAAGAAAATCAATTTAAGGGTTGTTTGATTAACATCTCGAAATTTTATGAAATATCTTCATTCAAATTAATTTATAATATTTAATTTTTTATATGAAATATAGTGTTTATATTACATCACACTTAATTCCAACTTTATCTTGAATTGCACAAATGGTTGTGTTATATCGAATAATAAAATAAAATTAATATTATTATTTAATATGGATGTTTTTCAATGTTTTAATGGAATAATTGATTTAAATATAATAAAACAAAACTTAATAATTTTGATATTAAAAAATAAGAATCGTTTTTTCAATCATAATATAAAAATTAAAGATGGTTATATTTTTATTATTTTTATGAGAAGTTTACTTTTTTATGAATTTTGAAAACATTACATTTTAATTGAAAATTGTTTTTCGTATATTTTATATGTATAGATATTAATATGATATTTTATATTTATTAAATTTATAATTAGTTTAATTAAAGAATAATATATCCAATTTAGGTTAATGGATTCAATTTCACATTGAAATTGAATATAATATCATTCTTAACTTTTAAACATTTCTCATTTATTACCTGATGTCTCACAACATCTGTGAGATTAATGTGAAATTAATTTCATCCACTAATATGATTCAAATTTTGAAAAATGAATTCAATATTTGGACCCCTGATTAATTTATAATGTATAATAATATAGAGACCCAATATTTCTTACATAACTATTACATCAATTTAAAGATTAATATCATAAAATTGTTACAAAACATGGATCAAAAGGTTTGTTGTTTGGGGAAAATTAAAAGCATAAACAAATTTGACATAATAAACCATAAAAATATTTGAAATCCATATTCCCTATATTTTTATTAGACCTCATTTTCTCTTTAGTATAAGTACTCACCTGAGGGTATACATCAAAGAAAGGGGTGAGCTAAAACCCAATCAGAGTATTGATAGTTTCATGAATCAATATAACAAGGTTGATTATAATCAATATCATCATAATATATGTACGGAATAATAATAATATTCATGATAGGAATAATTATATAAAGTAATGGAATGTGGAAATTCATAAAAAATGCAACATCAATCCTTATTGGTCAAATACCACACACAGTTGGGAATAAAACTAGCATCATGTCCACACATAACGTATTTGCAGAATCCTAACATAATCATTATGAAGAAATATAGAATAATGTTCATGCATATTGAACATTATCTCATGAGATATATCACATTACCCAATTTAATTGAGTGCTATATTGTTCAGGTCTCACCTATCACATTATAACATTTAAATAATCACTGATGCCACATATAACATATATAAATCAAATTCATGAACTAACCCATGTAAATAAATTGGTTTCATAATTAATTCATAAATAATGAATAAAGATGGGGGTGCCATAATAATGAGGTAAAAACATATTTGGAATATTATTCATCATTCATAAGTGAAGAAGAAACAACTCAAGAGGAGTAAAAATTCACTTTAGACGGACGATTTATTTAAGAAAATCAATGAACATTTCATAATATCAGATCAGAATCATGTATATTATGAAAATTAGGGGGTATTTATCTTGGATGAAATTTATGGAAATATCCACATGTAAATTTGTAATTATAGATTAATAACCCAATGAAAGGGAGTTGTGTTTGAGAATTCCCCTTACTGTATGTTTGAATGATTTGTTCACTTTAATATTCCATATAATAAAATTATATTCATTATTTAAAAAATAAATATCTTTTAAAACATGAATTGGATTAATTATAATTTTTTTATGTTTGTTTATATCCATTTTGATGAGTCATAGAGTTAAATTTAAACATTCAAGAGTGTTTATTTTCTTGGTTTTCATGATTGGTTTACAACTATTCATGTATGAAAGATCGTGAAAAATGAGAATAAATTTCCACGATGGAAATTATGAATAAATAATTAACTTTAAAAATTTTAAACAGAAAAATTATTTTTTTTCTAGATATAACTATTATTCATTATATAAAATGTTAATTGTTATCATTTTGATTATTTTGGTGTTTTTTCGATCATCATGAATTAGTTTCATTTTATTATTTAATATTATATATATATATGTTAAAACCATACCTGAGAAAAATTATAAAATAGATTTTGACATCTGTTTTAACCATTATAATGGTTTTATGACTCACCATGAATGCATTAACGAAATATTAAAATGCATCATCCCTGATGTTTGTAAATTGACTCGTCCTGAATGATGTTATCATTTTTAGAATAAAAGTGAGAGGAGAAGAGGATTAATGATGTATTACTCCATAAAACAAATAAAATTAAATATATATATATATATATATATATGATTTTTGAGTTATCAATTCATACGGATTCACGGAGGTGATGATATAGTATCAAATTTTTTTAAAAAAGGAATGAAATTAAATGAATGATGATTTTAACACATGAAACCATCACCATGAAAACATCCATATAGAAATTGGATTTTGTATTTTTATGATAGAAATAGATATGTATGTCGGGAAGAGGCATTATAACATGATTTGATATAACATTGATATGATTCAAGGCTTTAGAGGTGCGAGGGAAATATGTTAAAATATGTGGTGTTTATAGGGGATGAGAGAGGTGTTTTTTGATTATTTGATTCATTATTTTATTAATTTCACTCCAAAAAATTAATACTTTTGAATCTCGTAACTAAATAAAGATATTATAAATGGTGAGGTCAAGATTATGGTTCTTATATTGTCAATTACTCAAGAAATAGTGAAAATAAATTATAATGTTATATATGATAAATTCATGTATTTCAATATTCAGTAAAAATTTAAAAAAAATAAAAAAATACAATTAACATCACCCAAACCGTTTTTCAATGGGTAGAATTAAATAATTAACTATATTTTATGAAATAAATTTTATAAATTTGAGAACATAAATTTCTATTTGAAATTATCATTTACTTGAAAATAATAATTTTGAAATTATAACTAATTTTACGACAATTTAAAAAAATTGATTAAGGTCTCAAAAAGTTATCTTATAATCTAAAATGTAAAAATATTAATTTAGGAATATATTTTATGAAAATACAGTTTATTGTAAATCATTATTTTAATTTTAAAATAGTAGTTGAAGAGTAATGACTTACAAAAATTCAAACATTTAATTTGTCATCTTAAAAATTTTATTTACTTATTCCATGAAATAATTATACCATATATTAATTTATAATATGCCTAAATTTTATTATTACATTAATAAGTGAGGTGAGTACTCAATTTTCATATTTAAAATTTCTTATGGTCACATTACAATTCCAATGGTCAAGTCACCATTCAATCGGTATAGTTTCATTAATTTCTAGTAATACATCTTAGTTAATTTACTAATCGTTTATAAAAATTTTATTGTAGTCTAATTTAATTTTAAGTGGTTTATTATATATGAAATAAATATAAGAAGGTAATTTACATTGATACAATTTTTGGTCATTACAGTATTGCCACATATAATATCTCTCCCAAAATTTCATTTTACATTCTCTGTTGAGAATAGGTGAGGCTATTTCTCCTTCATCACTTTTTCTTGTCCCCATGTTTCCCTTTCTCACATATGATTCCACCATATAACACTGACTATGTGAGTAGTCATGTTGCATATTAATTTATCTTTTTATGACAAAATCATCAATGTCTTTTTATCATAAGACAGATCATTTTCAATATATACCATATACGAATTCCGTACATGTGTGAGATTTGTTATATACTTCATCAAGAGGGATACATGAAATACATGATGTACAACAGGCATGGATGGTGTAAGAGCTTTCCGATAACTCGTAGCTCTAACATAATATAGATTATAGAATTGGACAATTTACCTAGGAATTATATTTTCTTTATTCTAAAATATCATTATTCTATTCCCCAGATATATGTTGAAAAATTATTTCAATACAACATTAAACACTATGTCTCATCGATGATTGCATACATTTCCATTTTGGTAGCATAGGGCTTCATTGATGTGATTATGAGTGGTTTCACATTTTCTACCATTTATTAAACCATATTATGTCCGGGTATCTTTTTCTCACTTACTCCATAATAGAGTGATACTCTTTTACAAATTTTCAGATAAAGTGTTTCACATGGAGACCTTCAGATGCTAGAGTAGAAACTATTGTTGTGATAGAAATACTCTAGAGGGAGATATAAGTCCCATAATCAATTTCATTACATAGGAAATCCACTCAAGATTTATTTGACTATATGTATAATTCCTCAGATTAGGCATCAGTTTGAGTATGGTAAGCCGTATTGATTTTCATCTCAGAATTTAGATCTTGTTATAGGTGTTTCCAAAACAAGTAGGTTAATCATGGATCTTGAACATATACAATCAATGATCTTATTACATGTTTCCTTACACATTAAATAATTTATATCAATCAAATTTAATCCAATGAGATGACCTGTCAAATTGTGATAAGACGAGATATCATTAAGAGATGATCTACAATGGCCCATATATCATTGTTTCCTCTTGATGTCTTCTGATGTATATGGACAATTTTCATAGAGATGTTTTCTTATTTAAATATTGGTATTAGTAATAGTTCAATAATAACTTTATATGATTTCCATTCAGCCTTCATATAATGACATATTAGGCAATTTTTTTGTAGATTTTGTTATCTATTTTTTCATATTTTAGTGCTAACTATTTTCTCACAGACATTAATACATCTCTCTACTCCCTGGGTGAATAGAAAATGTCTAGTAATGTTCATCAGTTAGAAGAACATTATTTATCTCTATATTAGATGGTACCCATAGTTTTGACCCAAATATTATGACTCCATCATCATCAATTATGAATTCAGAGTATTTCCCAATTCCCATTGCTTCTAAATTTCCTTAAATTTCCGCCTTATTACTTGTAGAATCTGTTATTTTCTCTACGAGGAATGATTGATAAAACATTTGAGAAAATATTTATGATGTTTCTTCAATAATAATTTCATTTTAAATCCTTTCCAAATCATTGAATATTGGTTCCTTCTCAATTCTCATCATTTACAATGATTTAGTATTCATTCTATAAAGAGCATCTTACGAATTATTTTCTATAAAAGGATGGTAGTTGATAGAGTAGTCATAATCCGGGATGAGTTATAACCAACATCATAGGTGTATATTAGCCTAAAATTTTATGAATATTTATTTGAGGCATTCATAATCAGTATATATTTTATAGTTCTCCCCACACATATAATGGTACAAGATTTTCTTTGTGAAGAACATATCTGGAAAATCCGAATCATGCATGGTATAGTTTTTCAGATGAATTTTTAACAACCTTGTTGCATAGTCTGTAATTTTATAAATTTACATCATTACACAACTTAATAAAATATTTTAATTACCACTTTATAACACAAATAGTTATCCACCTGTTTGATGTGTGATTTATGGTGAAGTGAAAAGCCTCTTTTACAACTGTTTGAAGAAGCCTTTAAATTCACTAGTCCTGAAAATCTATTCATTCTTCTGAGTCAACTTGGTTAGTGATATTTTAAATATTTCGAAGTTATTCAAAAATTATTAGTAATACTCAAATATACCAACGAAACTTCATATATCCATTTTATATATTGACATAGTACAATCATTGATTCCCTCTATCTTTGAGGGGACTATATATATTTATTTTTTAGTGATAACATGCCAAAACATTGATACTTCGAGCATCTATAAATCTTCTTTACTATATATTGAAAATAGTTTCTTCAATATAAATTTATGTAAAAAAATATTAAAATTTTTAACATGTTCCTCCACTCTCTTGAAGTATAACAGAATATCATTAATAAGTAATTCCCAAAAAATCAATGTAATATCTAATTGATCGATTCACATTGAACATGACAAATTTTTTCATAATTAGTTAGTCTAAATATTAACCCTAAGAAAATATAGTGTCGATTTTATATTCGAAAGTCGATCTTGGGAATTTTTTTCCTCCTCACCATTAATTTTGGATATCCATATGAAGGAACACCATAGGGAAATACTTGATCCCAAAAGGTTGATTGAAAAAGTCATCTATAAGTTAAAACATATACTTTCTCATTATTTTGAAATTTTCAGATATATATAATAAATGTAGAGGCACATTTATCCATCCTTCAACTCGATGAAGAAGACTCACATACCCCATGGTAAAGAACATGGGTATATAAAACCCTTTTCCAAATTATCTTGTAATTGTGTATTCAATTCATCCAACTCAATGGTGGACATTCAATATAGTGTATTTGATATGGCCAGTGGACCTAGAATATGTTTAATTGAGAACAAAACATCTTGATTAAGAAGAGGACTATGAAATTATATAAGGAACACATTAGTGTATTCCAATTAAAATGGTATTTCTTCAATAAATATTGTCTCCTTTTCTAAATGATTTCATTATGATATGATTTCTTATAATAAAATAGTATTCAAAATTTCTAAAATGAATCTGATGGATGTTTTTTCGCACCCTTACTCTTGTATAGAATTAGTGGATGCAATAGAATGTTAATAATGATATCACTTTCCTGATAGTTGATGTCAGATTTGTATAAATTGGGCCATTCCATTCCCAATGTATCATCATACTCTGCAAAAGGAAGTAAGACCATATTATCTGGGTGGTCTAGTCCAAATACATTAACTAGGAAAGAGTTATATAATATTCATGCAATAAGTTCCATATTTTCTTTATCAAAGTTAACTCAAACTCCATATTTTGATGTGTAGATTGAATATTTAAAATAAACTTTTATGATATTAATGAATCTGTAGAACCATATTAAAATAGTATGTCCGATATTATTGATGAATAAACAGTGTAACTATAACCACATTATTGTTGTGATCCACCTCAACATTAGGCAGGGAATAAGATTTTCCCAAATCCTTTGGATTTGGTGGCTGGTGATGTTTATATCACTCATGAAGTCATGGATTAGTGTACTGGTTTTCATAGTTTATTCATTCCCTACAATTGAAAAATTTAACCACAGGTGTTACTCACTATTACACCACAACATTTTCCCACAACCTCATGTCTGAAATATATTAATGAGCTTGGTACCCTTCTCTTCAACACTTAAATCACTTCCATATCCCATTATGGAAATCCCCATGATGATAATTTATATGTTTTTTGACATGTGAGTTGTTGTTTTTTATTTCCACCTTTTTCATTATATCATATTTCTTATAATTCCATACCATACATCATATCTCAATAGTTATTGAACAATTATGAAAACATCATCCCCATTATGATAGAACATTGAACAACTTCATCATAACTCATAGAGTCTTGAATCTATAGATCATTTCAATGGTGTGGTTTGAACCACTCAAGAATAGATTGATTTTTCTATCATTGTTGATAAAAAAACTTATGGAGTTTCCTAAAACCATTGATAAATTTTCTTTGTATATTGTGCTATATTCAAGTTACTTTGGCATAATATCAATAAATTCTAAATTCATCATTTTATGAAGAGTTAGAGGGATTTATTTTTTAATATATATAGTTTTAATGTCTTCCCACTTAATATCTAGAATATAAATCTTCTTATTTTTATTCTTAATCAACTCCCACAATTTGATCGTCATATCCTTCAAAATGATAAACATCCAATGTAATCTTCTCCATAAAAAATAGTGAATAAAATAAAATATATTATCCATCGAGTTATCGCATTGTACCTTGAATAGTGGATAGCAGGTCTAGTGGACATCTGTGGTCGTCACTGAATAAAACACTCAACTGCCAGTTTCTCCCACGTAGAGAATAGAAGACATTCCCAGCTGCCCATGTTATTGATTATATCCTACGATATCGGGGTAAGCTTCACCAAGAAATTTTTATCTCCCCCTAACTAGGAATTTGGGATATCATTCAGACATTCATTTTATTATACCACACTTAAATTATTGGAATGTTATTGCATGGTTCCCAATATTTTAAAAAATATAAACTGTTTGGAAAAAACATTTGTTAAAAAATCAAGAATAAAAATTTTATTTGTTTTTGAAATTAACTCTAGAGTAATGTCTTATGATCTCCCTATGTTTATGAGGTTTCTTAAATTGAAGCACCATTAATGATTAAGAATAATTATTCTTATACTAAGGGTTTCCAATAATTTTCTATAATAATAGTTCCCAAATTAATTAAATCGTGATGTGATAAAAACTATAAATACCTAGATTTTATTATATTACATTTTCTTTAATTTACAAATAAACAGAATAATAGTGTTTGAAATCCAAGGTCAAACTGTTTGTTGACATGTGGAAATCTAGACCATAAAAAACATTTACATAATCATTCATTCCACTTATAATGTAGCTAAATAAATTTCATAATGTAACCCATGTAAATAAATGGGGTTAAAAATAATTTCATCAATCATTAATAAAATAGGGGTACCTAAATGAAATAGTGAAAAACACATTTTTAATAATATTCATCAATCTTGATTGAAGAAGAAACAACTCCCAAGGTATCAAAATGTTATTTAGAAGAAAAAATTCTTTCTGAAAGGCATTGTATTTCTTATAAATTTTTTTCAGAAACATATATATAGTAAAAATTAAAAAGTAGAACAATGAAATTTTATTTATGGAAAATTAATGAAAATATCCCAAGAAAAAATTAGAATGAAAGAGTGGAATCCTAATGAATGGGAGTTGGGTTTCAGAATTCCCCTGACCTATTTGTCTGAATTCATTCTACACATTAATATCCTTTATAATAAAATTAGATTCATTATTTACAAAATGAAAAATTTCTTATACATTTATTTGATTCAATATCAATATATTATGTTTTTTATTTCCATTTTAATGGGTTAATGATTTTAATTTCATCATTCGAGAGTGTTAGTTTTCATGGTTTACATGATTGGTTTACATTTATACATGTATGAAAGATCATGTAAAGTGAGAATAAATGAAAATAACTGAATTTATTAGATATTAATTAACATAAATATGTTTAAATAGTATTATTATTATGTTTCTATATTTTAGGATATTTTATTAGATAAAACAATAATAATAATCATTTATATTGATTTTGTAGTTTTTCGATCATCCAAAACTATATTTGTTTTATATGTAAATATTATGTATAAATGTTAGTATGAAACGATAAAAAAATTATTAAACAATTTTTACTATAATTTTCATCCATTATAATATTTTTATTAACATCAATGATGGTGGTAATGAATGATGAAAATGCATCATCTGTGGTGGTGGTAAATCGACAAATCCTGACGATGTAGTAATTTTTATTGTAAATGGGAGAGGAGAAGAGGATTGATGATGGATTATTACATTAGAATTATATAATTTCATTTTAAATAGTTTAATATCGATATAATTACCCCTGGATAAGGGAATGATAGTAGAGAATAAGGAAGGAAATGAATTTGGAATGAAATTAAATGAAAGATGATTTTACCTGTTGAATTATTCTCCATGAGTACCTCCATGGAAAATTTAATTTGGTCAAATATTGAAAAAAAGGATTATGGAAGTGGGGAAGTAGATTATTAAGAATATTGAGAATAAATTATACATGCTTTAAATTATAAGAGGAATGGGGGTAAGTGTTTGTGAGGAGTGGTATTTATAGGGGATGAGAGGGGAGTTTTTTATTATTTTATTCACTAGATTATAATTTTGGATCAAGACTATAAATTGTATTTATTCCATTGAAAAAATATAGTAATATAATTAGTTGAGTTTGAGATTATGGTTCTTATAATATAAATGACTTTCTAAACAATGAATTTAAATTATAATTTCTTATATCATAAATTACCGTATTTCACAATCTACTAAACAATCAACTATTTTTGGAAAATCCATAAAATTTACCCTATCGATTATTTGATCATTATAATTAAAAAAACTTTATTATATGAATATAGTTTTTATAATATCAAAAATTTAAAATTTAAATAAAATCATCAATTACTCGACAAATACCAATGTTAAAATTATAACGGATTTTATGAAACTTATAAAAATTTATTAAGGTCTCATTAAAATATCTCATAAAAATAAAAAAATATTAATTTAGGAATATATATTCTGAAAATTTATTTTATTTTAAATTAATATATTAAATATAATATTGTATTTTAATATTTATGACATATCTAAATACCAATAAATAATTTTTCATTTTTAAACCATTAATTTACATATACCATAGAATAAAAATATCATATTTTCATTTATAAAGTGATTAAATTTTATTTATACTTTCATAAGATATGTTACTATTCTATAGGATGATTTACTATTCCTAATGGTCAAATTACTATTCCAATTGACATGTTACTGTTCCATCGGTATAGGTCATTCAATTCGTGAAATACCTCATATTTTATTCAAGCTTAATTTATAATATTTTAATGATGTTCTTAAAAAGATTTACTGTGGTTTATACTGTATGATATAATTATAAGAAGTAAATTTGCACTGAAATTTTATTGGGTCATTACGAATATGGTCAACATAGTTTTTCAAAAAAATGATCAGTGAAACAAATTAAAATTAATAGCATGAATTAAGGTAACAATGTTGTAATTTATTGGTTAAACAGTAATCTTATGGTTCTAAATGACCAAAAAACTTCTCCAAAATCCCTTTTATGCCCATATTTCAACCTTATTCCCAATCAGGTTCATGGTTTATGAGTTATTCGAACACATGCTCTTGAAGGTGACGAATATAATAAGTTAAGTAAGGAAAAAATAAAAAAAACATAATTTCCTTACCTTTAATTCCTAGGAATAATTATAATATGTAAGAAGTTACATAGTTTCAGTTTTAAAAAATAATTTCATATTAAAATGATTTTTTATTAACAAAAAAATTTAACTATAATTTTTAAAAATTAATTAGATAAATTAAATCCTTAACGAACATTAACACATAAATTATTTAGTTTATAATAAAATAAAATAAATAATGTTACACACATTAAAAGGGGAGTAAATTTGATGAATTATTATGTTACAATAATTTTTAGATTAATATTTCATGTTACATACCTTTTAAAATAATAGATTTGAATTCCCATATTTTTCTAATATTAAAAAATTAAAATTAAATTAATAATGTCATAATTGACATCAATATTATTTTATAGAATATGATAATTAATTATATGATTTAAAATTAATAAAAAATTTATATTGTGAAAAATTATTTGTTTGTGTTATTATGTTAAAAATAAGGTCCATTCATTGGACAAATTATCTTTTATAATTAACATGTTTACCCAGAGATATTAAAAACAATGTTTGCATGGTTCATATTAAATAAGAGTTTTTTGGCATTACAAGCACTTGTTTAAAAATTAGTTTCCATCATAAATGGGATTTATATTTTTAAATGATGATATATATTTAGAATTAATTTGTTAACTGTTTTCTAATTATTCTATCAATAATTTATTCCTGATGGATACACTACATAAGATAGAAAACTAGTTAATTTAATAAAAAATAAAATCATAAAAATAATAAAACTTAAAGACTAAGGAGAAAAATATAATAAACTACTTTAATTTTTTTGTTTGTTTTTATAGATATTAATTTCCATTTAATTCATTATTTTTCCATTTTTATGAACATGAGGTAAGGGAAACCACTAAATTGTGTTCAATTTTCGATATTTACAAAAATGCCACTCCTCCATTAAAAAATGGCATTCACACATCCCTTTCCTCAGAACTATCAAGATAGTTTTGTCTCATTAATAATATGCATAACCAAGATTACCAAAATCCCTCTTATCATCATTGAGTCCTCACTTTCAGTATAAATCAAACCAAAGAATCACTTTGGTGCAAACCAAAAAGAGTTATCCGAAAAATAGGTAACATTAATTAACATGTAATTATGTTTAATTTATTCCTCCACCCATTAAATTATTCAAATTACATGATTATATAACATTAGTAGTGTCGTATATATACCAATAGTTTTTTAATGGTTATACCTACAATTGAACAAAGATCCATCAAATGGGTAATAAATATATTGTTCATGTGTACCAGGAAATATCGCATCTGAAAACATTATCAGCCATTTTTATTTTACCGTCGCTCTCAATTGGTAATTATAATGGAAAAAATATTTTTATAGTATATATATGATATCTATGTTTTATAAATAATTATTTAATTTTTATATACCACATAACTTAATTATTTTATTTTTTTAATTATAATAACAATGTTTCTTGATGTGTAGACTACCGTCTCCTCAAACCGATGTGAGACATTCACACATAGCATGTAATGTATTAAATATGGGTTTAATGAATATTAGTTTTCATAAAACATACATATTATATTTTGAAAAATATTTACTTTCTATAAATATAATATCATTTTCTTTATAACCCATGCACACAATGAAAAAGTAATAATTCCATTCATAGACATGTGAACTACAACCTCGTCAATGTGATGTAAATAATTTTTCATCCCAAGATTTAGATACATATATATGTATAAATGACTATATAATATGGTATTTATGATATAATTATCATTCCATAAAGATAAATGTTACATTCTTTCTTTTTATAATGGTCATTGAAAAATGAGAACTTCACTCATGCGTACGTACAACGAACCGTCTCCATGATTGTAATATTGGTTCATTTTTAATAAAAACCATTGATGATTCATTTTAAAAGAATAATTTATCCATAAATTGTACAATTATGTCCATATTATTATTATTTTGATGTTTTTATACTTACCCCTTTCACTATTGACAATCTTCCAATGTCATTTTTGATTCATAAACCAAATATGGTCAAAACATCCAACAAAAAAATTATTAATTATGTGATTGTATATAACATGTTTATAAGTGAAATAAAATTAATAATAAATTTGTAAAATTTGTAAAATAAAGTAAATAATTAATATTATTTTATTATTTTGGATGATAGTAGAAAATCATGACAAATCAGAATTACTATAAAATATTTTCATCTCACTTTTTAAATCGTTGAGATAACATTAATATTCACCATCTACTTATTTTTTATGTTGTGTATAATTCAAATTTGGATATAATATATCATGATTTATTTTATCATCATGGTATCTAAATGATTAATTTAAGGATTATTATTTCATGGGGTTTACATTTAAATGTTATCAAATAAATTGTGTTTTTTTCACAATTGTCCTTCATTGTGATGTTTGTTATGTTATTCACATATCTTCTATTAAAAGGTTTATAAACTTATATCATGAATATCCTAAATCGTGAGATATTCATTGTTTAATTTAATGGTATTCCCTTTGTAGGGTTGATGATTTAAATGTTTTAAGCTGGTATGGGATGCTTTGGATTCTTTAAATATTATTTTCATCAATATAGTTTTAATTATATTCTATGTTAATGTCTATTAATCAACATTAAAACACTTGTTGTTACTTGTCCTACCTTGGGGGTATTTTTTACCAATACCATTCTCATTCACTATTTGGATGGATTGTGTTTGTTTCAATGAGATTTTCATCAATCCCATTTCTTTTCCACGAGTTGATAATGTCTTAGTTGATTCTTGTGAAACCCATTTCCTTTCTATGGGTTCATTATTTTAGAAAGATAATATCATGAAACCCGTTTCTTATAAAATGGCTGATTATATCCAAAATAGATTTTTAACATATTTATTTTATATGGATTAATCATGTTTCAAATAGATTTTTTTTAAATGAATTTATTTTCAAAGTGTTAATCATGATTCAAAGAGATTGTCATTGAACCCATTTATATTACATGGGTTAATCATGTTTCAATGAGATTATATTGGAACTTGTTTCCTTTTCATGGATAATTCATGTTATAAATACAATAACTATTATTTCAATGGGTATTGATTAATTATATATGTTTTCAGTTCTTACGCATTATAAATGATGGGTGTTACTATATAAAATAGAGTTATTCCATTACACCTTATGAAATAGATCCTCCTAGATTGAACACTGATGCATTGGGTAATCTAAATATTGATGTAGGGAATATTTTTTATTCCACTGGTAAGGGTTATTTAATGGTTTAATGAGAATGTTTTCTATGATACAATTTTTTTTATCTTTTTCATATTATGGGTTTATAATGCAATTTATAATCGATATTGATATCCCAATGATAATGATTATTTTTTTGTTTACTCTTATTGTTGATTTTTCTTCATATTTCATAGTCTATTTATTGATGGATATGTGTTATTTTTTGATTCACACATTCACATAGATTTTTTCATCATACGGTAATTTACTTTTTTCTTCATTGATGACATTTTTTTGTAAAGGATTATGTTTACCTAAGCTGACTATATGAGATCAATTTTCTAATGTTTTATTGTCACAAGAATTTAAATAATTATGTTGGAAAATTTATGTATATTAAGGATTTCAAAAGGATGATGTTGATGACATAATGTGAAATAATAAAAACATGTTATAATGGGAAATGCTGTAAAACATTATAAACAAGTTATATATTAGTCCAACATGATGTAAATTATTTATTTAGAAGATTTTCATTATTATATATGACTATCAACAACAATGGTCCTCTATAATTATATTTATCCTGGTTTTCCTTTTGAGTTTGTATGGTTTTGAAGGAAAAAATTTAAGTCATATTTAACTACATCATTGCCAGAAATGTAATGTTATGAATTTCAGCACATTATTTTGGATTTCTGGTCACAAGGTATTATATATCTAATGGTATATGCTACTTGTTTTGGAATAGGTTGTCAAAAAATATTTTTTACAACAATTATGTAAACAATTACAAAAAATAGATCAAACCAGATATCACAATTGATGAAAATTTAGAATATTTGGAAAAATATGTTATGAAACTATAATAGAAGAATAATGAAATAGTTGAGAAAGATACAAACATTAAAAATATTTATATGTAAAATTACATTTATGAAGATGATGATTATTAAATTATGTGAAAATAGTAATATAAATTAATGATGCATATTGAGGCTAAAAATAGCATTGGAAGTCCACAATATCAAGTGAAAATACAAATTAGACTGAGAATTGATGAGAAAAAAAACAATTATTCCACAAGTTGGACATCCTTAAGTTTAATAAGAAGTTGAACAAGATGAATGGATACATTCTGATTAATCACGAGTTTGATATATTGTGACAAAACCAATATTGGATACTATATCTTGACATAAAAGAAAAATTTTATTTTCTCTACGTGGGATTTATGAAATAATCAAAATGATAATGGTGAAATATCATGATATGAATCTAGGTTGGAGTATAAATAATATTTTCAAATGGAAGAAATTTAATACCATGAAAGAATTTCTCTTGTACCAGGATTGGATTCCTTCAAAAAAAAATTATAAATAAAAGTACAACAAATTATGAAGTTTATGAAATGGATGCCAAAAAGATGTTTTAAATGGCGATCTTAAAGAAGAATTCTATATTGAACAACCTACTGTTTTTTAAATATGATGGAAGCATTGTATACATATTGAGGAAAATGTTTTAGTGTTTAAAACATGACCCTAAAAAATGATATTCCAAATTATGTGAGTAGCTATGGGATATGGATATTGTCGAAGATAATGTTGATTGTAACATTTATGTGAGTGAAATTTTAAAAGGTATGCTCATTTTCATTGTGTATGTTGATGAAATCATATTTTCTAGTGTATTGCAATTTTCATATGAACACACTTATGAATAAATGTAAATAAATTGTTTGATGTCCATGATCAACCTGATGAAACATTTTCTAGGATTTAAAATTAAGGAGAGACCAAATTTTATATTCCAACCAGAGGAAAAGTATTCTAAGGAATTAATGAAAATTTATTTAATAGAAAATACATAATATGATTAATCACCCATTATATTTGGAACTAATTTATGCACAGATGAAGCTTGGAATTTTTTTATTCAAGAATAAACCCAATGAATTGTTAGAAGCCTACTTTATATTATAAAAGAAAGTCCATATTTAACTTATGAATTGACTATATGATCCAAAATTTAGAGTGAAATAACATTAACTCACTTTATTTCTACTAATATAATTATAAGATATGTTAATGTAGCTTCAAACTCAAGGATTTTATATAGACATAGTTAATATTACAAACTATTGGTCTTTAAAGATGTATATTGGGGAGGTGATTCGGTAAAAAAGGCGATCATTTTATGTGGAACCATTAATATGGGAGAAGATTATGTGAGTTTGTATAGAAAAAATAGAATTTAGTTACGTAGATCAGATTTAGTGATGAATATGTTATATATACCGATCATATTCAAATATTGCCTACATGAAATTATAGTTAGATGATTTTAAAATTGAGACTGAGGGACAACTGAGAATTTCATGTGATATTAAAAGTCATATTGAATTATATTAAAATATATTAAAATAATTTATGATCCAATAATATTTATTTAAACTATAATTTGATCAATGAAAATTTGTTAATTTGTGATATAACTCTATAAAAAATTTCTCCTAATGATCTAGTTGCATATATTTTCAAAAAAGTAATTCCAAAAGTGAGGTTTTCATGTTTTAATGTTGAAATTTCATGTTCAGACTTCCTCTCTCATATGAATAATATCCAAATGAATGTACTCATTATAAATAATTTTATATGTATTGTGATAAAACAATTAGGGTTTTAAAGTATAGGTTTGGTGGATCATGTATTATATTTAATTCCATCAAAATGAATGTTGCTGCATTTTATAACGGGGATCCTTGATAAATGTTTGAGATTTCAAATCACACTCTTATCTCACTCCAAATTTTATATATTTAATAGGAGTTCTACAGTGATGAATAATGTAGAATAATGGAAATTATCCTAGTGCACCAGAACATTATAATGTGTTTGATAATGTTTTTTAAGGATCTTGAATTTTCACTGACACATTGTGAGCTTGATTTAACATGAAGAGATATTTTAACAATAGATAAGATTCACAAGGTTATATATCACATTTTCCTATATTAGTAACACCCATGAATACATAGAGGTGAATAAATAAGTGCACTTTTCTAATTATTATTTCATATCAATTAATCTTTTAAGAAAATCATACAAGAGGTTTTTAGGAAGATAGATGAGACAAGAAGACCCCACTCCCCATTGAATTTTATTTTTTTACGGGAAAATATTATACAAAGATATTTACATTTATCTGATAGGATATATGTGAAGAGATAATGACCAAATATTAAAAAGTGGGAGATTTTTAAACAATAGTGTTTCATTTGTTTTTCATAGTGTGTCAATATGAGTATGGAGACTATGAATAAAGTGTAAATTCCTGGAAAATTGTTATAGATGATTTAATATTATATATATATTTTTTATAGATTCATCTAATATAATAGGATGTTATTATTAATAACTATTCATTAAATTGCATAAGATGATACATTTGGACAATTTTTTTTGGTATTAAAATCTGACAATTTTTTGTGCTTAAAGAGACATGTTAATCAATTTTCACATGGGATAAAATAATTGAATTACTCACAAATATTTCATAACATGCTGATGTGATTAGTTGAATATATTCATCTAAATAATTTATATTATTTCATCTTTTAAAAATGGTAGATTGCAGTTGGATGATTAGTTCATTCGAATTAATAGTGAAATTCATAATTTCGAATATTCATCTAAAAATAGAGGTCCAAACCACTAAAATCCCATTCCAACATTAGCCTAGGCATTTGTGGGTCCTAGAGGTTAATGAAACCCAATTCATGTCATGTCAATCATGAAAATAGGCAGTAAGAGGGGTGTATAATCCCTATAGGAGAAGGCCCATTTATAAGGCCCATAGAGTATACACCTGCAAGTGTGCATGAGTTTTTCTAAAAACTCACAATGGAACATATAGGTAGAAAGTCCACCCTAAAAGGTATCATAATGGTAGGGGTTACGATTTTTAGAAGCTCAATAGTGTGACTTGATTATTGGATCATGACTCTAAGTAGTGTTAAGATAGTGGTGGGATGTTGGTTTGCAAGTATTATTCACCCATCAATTAAAATTACGTAAACACATAACATTATCTGATATGATCACTCTGTTAAATGAGTGAGGTCTTATTTTAACAGGATATCTTCTTCTTCCACTCGTGAATGCTCTCTTCGTCGAAAAATCTCTTTTCAAAGAGGGTTATTAGACCGAGCATCTATATAATCATATTCTATATGGGATGTTCCAAATAAAATCTTAGACTTTAAAAAATAAACTATGAATTGATTAAGGAAAACTAATAAAATACATTGTGATGATGCATTATGGGTTAATACCTTCTTGAGGAGCAGTTTATAGAAATTTATTACCGTGGATTGAGATTCTATCTAGATTAAGAACTGTACATGATAATTTTGTTTTGAGGTGGATAAATAATCTCATGAATGACTACAAAAAAATTCATGATGATATTAATTTATAGATAAAAACCATTATAGGTGTTGATTTGTGGATGATGTTCTTAGTGTATTTCCATGAATTACATTGTCTATTTTTTATTTTCGTGCTCAAAAAAAAATAAAATCATGATGTATTTTTTAATATTATGTAAATATCATTTAGGGATGATGAGTTTCTATAAAGTGGATATGGTTTGTGGACATCGACTATGGGGTTAATTGGTTTTATGTCTATAAGAGTTCAAATATGTGGAGATATTAATATTTTAATTAGTGTCCCTTATATATTTGGACATGGAATGATTTTTTAAAATTCCTTGTGGGGTTCAATGAACCATTTTAAATCTTATTTTCACAATCATAAAGTTTTCTTGAAATAAATGGTTCAATAAACATTGAATCGATTCCAATAAAATGGATGGTTGTGTCATCCATAATGTAGAGTCCAAAGACAATAATAATAGTAAGAAGTGGTGATGAAGATAAATGGAGATAATTTTCTGATAAAATAATTTTTCGATCGTAGGATGAAATCATGCACCAGAATCAATAAAATTATTTTCATTCAATATATAACTTTGTATGTGAGAGTCATTATTTGTTTTAGATGTAGTTTATTTTTGTGCAGACAGTTATTTGAAGGATTCATATGTTATTCCATACTAATTTAAAGAAAATAATTATAATTTTTTATACTATATGTGAAGCACATAATTGATAAGTCAAGATTCTGGATTTTGATGAAGAACCCATTCTATGATGTTTTACAATTTATGAGAATATGATATTTTATTAATATTGAAGGATCAAAAGATGTATCCTCATCAGTTGTAAAATAAGTCAAAATTCATATGTTTTCATTCTTTCATGTTGTGTAATTATTTTTTAATATGGGATCTTGAAACTATTGTTCTAGTGAGACTCTGGAAAGCATATCTGAACTCTATGATAGTGAATAAATATCGGTTCTTAGAACTTTTAAATATAGTTTACAATATAAGAATAGGGATTAAAAATACTCATAGTGAGGACTTGGATAAATTTTAGATCTTACAATGTATAATTATTGTGTTCATATTCCATTTATTTTTAATATATTCATGATATAGTGTGTTTTTATAATAGTAGATAAGATCATAATTGGTAAATAGACGTTTATCTCAAAATAAATTTAATCTAATAAAATCACTAGTAATTTAGACCACCATATTAATGTCACTACTCCTCCTAGTCTTGTCAAAATTATTTCATCCATATATTATAAATTGATTTTTTTTGTTAGTTTTTGGGGTGTTAACTACTTAATTTTTCATGATTTTTTTACTCAGAAGTTGTGGACCAAGAAAATTGATCATCGTTACATCATCTCCATAATTTTAATAATGATATAAGTAACATATATTTTAATTAAATATATATTTATTACAATCTAAAAAATTTAAGAGATAGAAAAATTAATTACACCATTCCTTGAAAATATTGTTTGTATGTATAAATAAATTTTGCTTTAATTTTATAATGAATAGTTTACAAGAAATAAAATATAAAAATTATATAATAATAATTAAATAATAATTAATATATATCATTTTTAAATACAGAAATATATAAATACATGTGAGGTAGTGATGAAAAATTAATAATATCATTGCGTGGTGTTGGTAGTCTAGTTGTACGCTTGACTAAACCATTCATTTTCCATTTGATGGAAATGTGTTGAAAAATGGTTTTCCCAGAACCAGATAACATCAATTTATATTTATGAAACATTATTTATTATTATAATATAGATACAATATATATATATATGACGAATGCAAATAAATAAACTTTTATAGAGTTTGGTAAGACAATTACCTCTTTTTTGAGATACCTCATTGGATTACATCTCAAACCCTCTTAGTATGGTATTTTGTATAAATTGATTCCTATTACTAAATAGAACTACAATTAAATTTTTTTTGGGAACGTATTGGATGAGATATAGTTATCAATATTTGTGAATAATCTTGGAGAATTGGTTCCCTTTTATATATGAGTGGAGGGACACAAATCAAATTATATGAATGTTATAAAAAATATAAAGTAATTTTCAAGGTATAGTTGCATAAAATGGCCATGTATTTGAAGGTACAATTATATAAACTGGAAATAATGGCAAAAAATAATATATTAGAATTTTTATTCTATATTTATACCACTTTATCTTATTTAACCATCACTAATGTAAAACCCTCTTATCCTTTTCGATGGTATAACCATTTTATAGTTTTAATTATTCATTTTGTCTAAAAATTAATTTAAAATTAATAAATATTATTATTTATTCTTATTCAAAATATGGATACCATTTTAGAGTATTTAATTTGTACAAGTGTTAAAAATTACATTTAGCACATCGTTGAAAATGGAAAGAAACTATTTTTTGAATAATATATGTTTTAATAAAAAATGATTTTCTAAAAAAAATTAAAAAGATTGTTGATTTAAAGGGAAATAATAGTAATATGTTAAATAAAATTATACATAATATTTTAAATCCATCAAAATATAAAGTAACATAGAAAATACAAGATTAAAATAGATGAATAAAAAAGAGTTTTTTAATTAAAATACATTACGTATATTTCTAAAATGATAAGAATATATTTATAAGATAAAAATTATAAATTAATATGAATTATATTACCTATTATATATAAATTTTTACAAGAAACGATATTTCATAAATTTCAATGTAATTATTATATATTTTTTTTCATTGAAGTGAAATGTTTTGTAAAATCATTATTTTTCAAAATTATACCAAAAGGAAACTATTTCTAAACAATTACAAAAAATCACCCAAATATAATTTTGACATGATGAATAAAAAATTAAAATTCACTTCATTAAATTAAAATTATAATATTTTTAAATTTTGGTTTTAATCATATTCATGAATAAAGGTATCAGAATTAGGATATTATATCATTTGAATTAAAATATTAGTTCATATGATTGATTCTTGTGTCTCAAATTGAACATTAATACTCATAAATAATCATAAAATATCAATAGTTGATGTTCTTCAAAAATTTAGGAAAAGATACAAATTAAACTTATTTTGTAAAACTTATCATAATTTCTATTTAATTGATCCACACAAGACTTTCTATTAGACTTATCATAATTTATAGTAATATTAATATAATATGGAAGGAAAATATGAAAAAGTGTTTAGTATATAAACATAGTAAGGGAATGATTATCAAAATATAATCATGCGTTTCCTTATAAGAATATAATAAAACCATAGCAAGGGAGTAATATAATATTAAAATGAACATGTAATAATAAGAGATTACCATAAGTCCCGGAATAAGGAAATGTCTTATCAATTTTAAAATCAATTTACATTGATAAATAGTGTTGAATAAATATATAATAAACATAATTCATGGAAAAAAAATAATAGGGTAATGAAATAAAATATTCACATAACCTTAAGAATAGAAATCACATGTCAAGGATACCCACCTTGACATTCATCTTATAAGAGGCTTGCGCAAGCCACATATTTACCTTCATGGACTTTTTCAATCCACCATTATACACATGGGGGAGGAGATACTTTTTTTACTAATATTGTTCTTCTATTACAACTAGTGTACCCCAGGTCTTGGGCTTACAAGTTTTGTATGCTTGGTCTTTGGATTACAACCTGTTTACCCATGGGCTTGGGTATAAAACCTGGATACCATTGAGTACCAGATTATAAATATAATAAACACATGGATATGGTGAAATATATACCGTAGTATTCTTATTATACTACCCATGCACCGACTTTTTCATGTGCTAAAAAACATCGTACCCTCTTGGGCATCAGTTATCAACTGTTTCACCAACTTATCTTTAGGCTAACAACCTAGATGCATTTTTAGAGATCATGTGATTTAAATATTCAACCACTGAATTGGAGGATGATGTAGTACCCCACCATTAATATATACATACATATGTGTTCTAATTGTAAAAATCATTTATCACATCATGAATAACCAATGTGAATAGTAACTATTTTTTGTAACATTTTCATCTATTATAACTGAAATTTCCCTCAAGAATATAGATTGTCTATAATAATGATTAAATAACCATAAAGGGTATTTCATAATAAAATTTAGAATTTGATACGTGAAAAATAATTTTCTAGTAAATAAATACTTTATATATGTAGTGTAAAATGGTAGTGAAATCAAGAATGAGTATTCAGAAAGCAAATTTATCTTTGAAAATAAAATATGATGCTTTGGTAACATTGAAAATCCATTTTTCGAATGGTTTTTTATGACAAATTTAAAATAAGAATTATTAAAAAAATAATTTTAAATAATATCAATAATGAATCCATGAAATATATTTAAACATCTCTAAAAAATTATTTTGAGTGGAGGATACAACATTTAATTTTTAATATAAGGAAACACATTTTTCATTATCAAAAAACATATCACAAACTAAAATAATACTGATAGGTTGAAAAGTAATAATTCAAATGATATAATGGAAATTAGTAAGGATCTATGTTTAAATAAATATTTTTATATCAAAATAATAATAGAAAACTTATTTGTGGAATAGTGAACATAGAAATGAAAGATAATTATTCATTACATTATAAAATATTTTTTAGTAAAATTGTTTCCCATAATGAATAAAATCTATTCAATAAATAATTATAATATTAAATCATAATATTACATATAGAGATAATATTTAATATCATACGAAATATGAGATGTAATTATTTAACAAGAATATTACAATAATGATCTAGGAATGTAATTTTATATTAGAGCAATGAAATTTTACTTTACCCAATCCATTGAGAATGTCACATTTTATAAATGAATAGAAATTATAAATGTGGTTTATTTGGTAGAAATTGAAATCCATAAAAAATACCACACAATACAATCCACAAACAAAATGTAGAAAAACTATATGTAATATTTAAAAAACCAATTATAACTCAAATAATTAAAATCAACTTAACAAAAACTTTTACAAAAGATGTATAGTAAATATAAAAAGAACTAAAGATGAATACCATGAAAATTAATCAAAAGTATTATGAAATTTAAAATATTAACTATAAATTAATGTAATAAACATTTATATAAATTATTATATAAATTATGGTACAATATCAAAAATATATCATGGAATTAAAAATAGAGGCAAATAACTCTTATCTCAGGTCATACATCATTATTTGTGTGAACCTAACATACAAAATATTTAATTTTAGTTATTTAAATAGATTACTAACAATAATATGCATGTATATTTCATTTTATATGGTTTAATTATTATCATATTTCTTTTATTTAATGTATTGTTTTAGTTTATGTTGGTTACTTGAGGTGGTTAGGTAATTTTCACTGAAATATCATCAGTATACAGATCATGGATAAATGTGTTGTTAGAAATCATCATATAATCTACAATTTTATAGGTATATGTTATATATTATTTAAATATCATAAAAATATTTATATTTCATTATTTTTCAATAAATTGCTTTAACCTTACAATGATGTTCTGAGATGGCTGAATTTCACATATTCATTTATTGCTAATATGACTTATACAATGTTAAATATATTTCTTAAATAATAAAAATAGTATTTTAAAAATTTTATTTATAAAATAAATATATTTTTTAGGACATCCATTTCATGAGGTTATGAAAAATAGAAATAATTGTTCATGGAGGTAGTGGTATGTATATGCTCAAAATGACATATTCAATTTATGAATGGTTTTAGAGAAGAAAATAAAAGTAATATAACATTGGTATAAAAAACTTAGTATATATTTTTAATTTCAATTTTTAAAAATTTCATCACATAATTTAATTGATTATATAGATTACAAAATTAAGTAAGATAGATCAATTGAAAAGATTACCTCTCCCTTCAATTTTTTTCCCTTAGGTAACACAATAATAATCATTATATTGGTCTTTTTAAAAGGAAATTGATTATATTATGTTGGTTGGGATATTTAGTGAAACAATATAAATCTTATGTTCAATATAAGTATTTTAAATCTGTGAAAAGATAGAGTGGATGTGGTCTCCTCTAAAAGTTGATGATAATGGAATTTCTGTAAATAATCTTCACATATTAAATAATGTAATGTTCCTATTAAATTTTCAACTGATACAAATGTTGATAAAAATTAATTTTGTGATATTTTAAACTTACTATTTCTCTTAATTTGTTTTGGAGACATCTATGAGTTATTTATGGATTTATGTCCTTACATTGATAAATCTTCCTTAAATTGGATTTTCCTTGGGGACTAATTAATAGGTACCATAAATTATTATAATCACCAAAATATAAATTAAATTTATTAACTAACAAACACATTATAATAACTAACATTGAATTGATATTATTAAATAAATGATCTATGGTAGAAAAAAATTAATATCACGCTAATAAAACATAATGTGTAAAAATAGTTTCTATGATAGGGTTTTGTAAACATAAAATTTATAAATTAAAAAAAATCGTTGTTATTTATTTTCTTGGAATAAAAATTTCTTTCATAAATTATAATTTTTTTTGTCTCTATCAAACTAATCCCAAACCAAAAATTACTAAATTAATATATAATTTCTAAAAAATTTAAAGGTTTTTATAAGAAAATAATACTTATGTCATTAAAATGTATATCATAGGTTTTATATATTTGAAAAAATATTTTTATAAAATTATTTAAAAATATAATGACACATTTAGTCAGGAATTATTTTTTAATATTTTTTAATTTATAATAATTTTTTAAACACTCATATAAATAATCATTTTTAATATAAATCATATTTTTTACCTTTCACCATAAAACAAGTTAATTAAAAAAAATCATCAATAGTCACCCAAAAATATTTTTATGATGATTAATTGAAAAATAAATTTCATGTAATTTTTTTAAAAAATTTAAAAATATAAATTTTAAATGGAAATATATTCTATAATGAATGATATCTTTTGATGAATAATTTCATTTCAAAAATTTATGTGTTTTAAAATATTTTTAATATTCATTATAATTTTAATAAAAATAAATTTTATTATAGATAATATTATTATGATATTAGATTAATATTTTCCATCAAATATGTCATTGATAATTTTATTTTTATACATAATATAAATTAAGTAGAAAAACAAAGAATTATGTTATAAAAAAATATATTCCATAATATCAAGTTGTTACAATGAAACTATAAATGGTGACATTATCTCATGCATGTCACTCATTGCAATATATGATCAGTGGTAATTTGAAAATGTTTTCGATAAAAATATCTATAATAATTGTACACTGATCCCCTAATCAATCACTAATATAAGCTCTCACCATATAGGGACACCTCCCAACATCACCTAAACTGTAGGCTATCATGAATACTAGTGTTCCATGAAATCCATTAGTCCACAACATGGACTAGGTCACTCAATAATACTTAAAAACTAAGAACCACCCATAACCCAGTTCATAGCCCCTCGTGCATTATGAATTTTCAATGATATTCCATGGTAACCCTCACTCCCCTATTCTGCAAAAAAAATTGAACCTCTAAGGTCCTCAAGATATCATTAAAATATTATATGGGTATCATCAAAACCCATTGGGTTGACACACATATAAATATTATTTTAACAACCAATATTAGATATTTTTATGTCATGTAATCAAACCTATGTTCATTTGAACAAAAAGATGATAATACCTACCATGTATGTCAATGTAATCTAAAAAACCCCATTATTTTACATACCAATAATTTTGAATAATTTTACTCATTCCAATCCCTCCATCAATACCAACTTCCTCTCATGAACCATTCCAAAATGATCACGTGTCTAGCCAAAATATATACATACCTATATTGAATTATCTAGGATTAATAAACCAATAAAGAGTTATGAATCAAAAAATTTATGCCATCAAAACCTAATATAAATTCCAAATTCACTGGAAATAGGGGTGATTTACAACATGAATCCCAAGATATCTTGCATTTTGATAAACTACTCTTAAAAGGGATTCTATGTTCTTAAAGAATTCAAAATTCCATAATTTCCACTATAAGGTTATAAAATATGTATGTTATCCAACACATGTTTATTTTTACACCCACTCTAGGGAACTAATCCTTATATGGAATACAAAAAAAACATCATTTCCAAGGAACTGATCACATTTTCATAAATATAATGACATATTCTTATAATGATTCATATCAATAAAACCATATCCATACACTTCAATTCAATATATTTTGAGAATGAAGATAAAAGTGGAAGACCATATATTTCTTTATAAGAAATTTATGAACCAAAATATATGACCTTTTCTAGGACATGTATTATGGAATTTAGTGCCAGAGAAAACCAACTAGAATCCCTTCACCAAGGCATCCATTTACTACACCACCCCATAGAGGGTAACTATACATACATTGGGTGGAGTTACATTATAGGAATCATCAAGTATATATGATTATAGGATCCCATGACATATAGTCATAAGACACATTGTGGTCTAATGGAGTATGATTTTAGAAACTGTTATATGATAAAACACCACATATTTTGATATTTTTATATTAATCATTTGCACCCTCCATCGTTATGGAAATTAATTTAATACAACATCATGAATTTTATTTGATTCATACATTCCCAACATTATTAATGTCGAAAATAATTTATTTTACAATAGAAAATAAAAACACACAATTAAAATCTAAAATAATAATAACATATTGGAATAAATATATAAACTGTTACATGGAAACAAAGAATAAAAATCACATAAACTGGATAAAATTGACTTCCAATTAGAGAAGTGTTCATGGCTAACTACTCAATGGTCCATCAGAATCTGTAACACATTCAAATTTCTTTTTTCCAATATATAAAATATAGTATGATAAAATAAAAGATTCATTGATTTAACATTGTTACATACCCAGACCACCATTGACTATAGTAACCAGACCAGTTGGATAACATGACATCATGTTTTCGTCCCCATATTATAGTGGTTTCATTCTAGAATAAAGGGAATATGATAGCATAATGGGTAGAATATAATATAATAGACAACTATGTATCCTAGTGGAAACATATTATTGACATGAATAGTAATATTATAGTATATAGAAAGAAATAAAAAAATAATCATCATGTATGAGATTAAAATCCAGAAATAATATCACACACACACACCAATCACCATATAAGTCGATCAAATAGGAAAAATAAACAAATTAATAGAATATGGGATTACATAAATACTATATACGAGCCTCATATCATGAAAGAATCCAGGTTATCAACCAAAAACATAGAATATAGAACATTTCCCTATGAAAAACTACAATATTAATGTCTCATTGAGTTCAAATGTGTTAGAGGTTTCTGAGAAGGGTTTATGTGAAACTCACAAGGCATCCACCAATAGTGTCCCAAATATAAAAAATCATATAGTGCATTCCTAATATGATATACTCATTATAATCAAATAAATAACAAAAAATACATAAATATATCACCTTTCATCCTCAGTTTTTATAGTGAATATCAAGGTAAACCATACATTCGTTAACCACTATTAGATTTCCATTAACATAATGGATATAAATGAAGAGGGATATATTCCTACTATGGAATATCATAAATATATTATCAATCAAGTGAAATGTTTTCATATGGAACTCATCTTGTATATATAACACCCGAGATAGAGGGAATCCAACAAAAATATCCATGATATATATATAACCACTTTTGGTGAATGGGGTTTCAATAATATAATATCTTATATATATACTAATTTTAGGAAAATGAATATTCCACACAATCACAAATAACATAAATGGAAATTGGGTCCCACCTAAATATGTCTACTCATATCACAATCTTCAAGGGTGAATAACAATGATCCATATAGTATTTTTTATATCTTCATGAGGGGAATTTTTCACACATCATAATAGCTCATGTATCACATTGTTAAAGGGAAATATCACCACTCCAATGAACAACTATTATCATATATACACTTTGTGTAACACCCTCTAAATGAAACATCATATTTCTAATATAATATTCATATGTTTCCACTCAACTTAACAAAGGCACACATTTATTAGTATTGCCACATGTGTACAAAATATAAACTTGTCTAATGATACCTTTAATTTTACATCAATGAACATGTAATAATTTACTCATTATTATATGATGGTCCCCTCCATATTGTCCTAGTCATGCATTCTTATCACACCAATCACATTGACATATGCATCTCACCAACATGGGAATATACAAGGGTATTTAATACTCAAACCAGTCCTTACACATTGTAACCAAGAAATATCCAACACCAATGACATTTTCTTGGTCTATAGGCTCATATATGATCATAAAATTTAATGGAAATCGAAAAAATTCATCTCTATTCATTCATCATTACTATGTTACACATCCTTATATTCATCATATTCTATATCGTACTATGGAAAAATGGTAATCATCTTCCATGTCTTCTAATCATCCTCACAAGCCTCCCATAGGTCTCATTTCACATCTCTTCAAGGAAATATATCAATCCATAACAATAAATAAACCCACTTGTCAAATGTCAAACGAACCACCATATCGCCAATCATTGAAAAGAATAAGCCTCTCAAGGAAGCTAGAAAATATATAGTCCCCATAAATTCCATGTGCATCTCATCCTATCAACGAGAAATTAATTGGGAATCTTGTAACCAAATATAACTACACATTCATAGGAACCTTTTATCCAAAAATATCATGATTCTATAACATCATTTGGGATCCAGCTATAAATATAGTATACTCATATCCACTCTCTACCAATTCAATATAGACATCATTATATTATTTAATTAATAAACATCCTTGGCCATGTGTGACACAATATAAATTTTGTATCAAGCACACCTTTTAATAAACCTTGGTCTCCAATGTAACATTAATGGTTCTATTATATCCCTTGATACATCCATAGTATACAATAAAATTTGAAGAAATTTTTTTTTTCATTTTAAATCACAATGATGATCACATGTAAATGGAGGGAAAAAATATTTTATTCACATATTAAAATGAATAAATATATCATGGTGGTCAGGGAACACCTACCATATAAATTTAGTAAATTCATTAGTGATTCATATCCTCCGTCAATAAATATTATCCAGGACTCATCTAAATTTTATCCACCCTAAAATTTTATATCACAAATGATTATTCCCAAACAAAATTAAATTTAATACATTTATTTATTTATTTATTTATTAAATTATGTATTTAAGTTAATTAAAACAACAAAACTCAAATGAAAATTCAATATCATCAAACCCAAAACCAGTGATATTTTTATGGTTTATGGCATACCTATTGCACTATCCCAAAAAAATCCAAAACACAAACCATTAATTATTACATAATTTCTATTGGAATTTTGGGACAATACCAAATATAAATATATATAAGTGGATTACCTCAATGAAATTTAAAGAAAAAAAATTTGTTTGAACACAATGGACATACCCTATCATTTTTTTGAGAAAAAGATCTATCATCCCCTATATTTTATACCTTTTCCTACTAGAATAAGTATCAAACTTTTAACATAAATTTTTATAAAGAAAATTATAGTGATGTTAATGGAAAGTAATGTGATGTATAGAAAAAATACCATCAAAAAAATCCCCCATCATGTAGGAATATGGAGGAAGGAAGTACCGAATCTATTTATCTCTTATATTTTTATAGTTTGAGAGGGTAAAGAAGAAGAGGGGAGAATGGAATAATTTTATATGCAAAGAGTAGTTTATAAATATTCATGAAACTAGGGAGATATTATTGTTTTGACACACGATTTACCAAATGGTTAACCAACCATATAGATCACACAAGATCTATATGGCCCAACTTACATAGTTTTTCTATATAGTTTACTAAAAAATGTGGTAACTATGAAACTCCTGAATTATTAGGTTCCATCACCACTCATGGATTCACTGAATATTGTTTCAAGAAAATCATCCTACCATGTGAAATACTTACCATATAAAAACTCAACTATAAAAATTTTCTCTAAACCTCACATTGTTTACTCAAATGACGCACCTTAACCAAATGATAGATGAAAAAATATCAAATTATAAAATACAATTTAAAAACACCAAAAACATAAAAATCTCACATAATTAAAAAACGTTTCCTTTGAGCCAAATGGAAAAACCTATTATATAGAGTTTCTAACCGTGGATATTTTTATCTAAGTCATAATTTCAGAACCTTCCCCAGATTGATAATTATAATTTCAAATTTCTTATGAATTTCACAACACTTCACAAATCCAGATATTAAAAACTCCCCAACATAATTAATCACCACACCGTGATATGTATCATATCATAACATCATATCCATCAATGAAAATATAATACCCATCAATATTTCTGAATCATAGCTCAATCCAATTTGTCTTGTAGGAACCCATTTATGCACCTTGAGAGGAGGTGAATCAGGGTGCACCCAATTGAATCCTATTTTAAACTATTTACTAATTTTTTTATTATGGATTTTATTTCTAGGTTACTAAGTATTTCATTAAATTATTCTACTGAACCAAAACCATAGTAAATTTAATTATGAAAGTAGAGATGTGATTCATATAAGGACAAAATTATTTTTTACATGGTAAACCATCACTAACATACTCCATGAATCATGTAATATATGTCGTTTTGATGAAAAAAACATAACCATTACACTCCCTAATTTTTGTGTTTACATAGATTGTGTAACCCTATTTCTTGGATTTCATCCATTAAAATATCATTGTAAACTCATTATCACCCAATGATAACTTAATCATTGTTTCTTGATCAGGTCAATACAGACCAAGGATCACTACCCCTGATGGGTAATATCCACCTTTCACTTTATAAAATCACAACTCTTTAGTAGGGATCCAGTATTATTTATATATATTTAGTTCCCCACATGATCAGCATCATTTTTCCAAAGTACATCCCCATTTTTTTTATGTAATGATGAATTCTTCACATTATTATAATAGATAAACTGTGAAATACCTATTCACACCGACTTTAAATTTCAAGAATAATTTTGGAGTACACAATTCATAATTTAATTTAGATACTATATATTCAATTGAGAATACGGACCTTCTAGGAGGAATCATGATATATTCATCATTAATGTTTAAGAATATTTTCATCCAAACTCAACATGGCCAAACACATTTTCAACCGTTTGATCTCTTTATAATAATCATATATCATATTCCATCATTATCTTGAATTTATAAAAGTATTCATAATAGTCTTTTTATTCATCTTTCTCAAGTTATTCACTTAAATTTTTGTATGATAGAATATCTCTTTTGAGATAACCAATTTTTCATTCTCAATATTACTACAAAAGATGTCATCTGGAATTGAATTTCCATTTTTTAGAAATAGAAATCGAATACAACGTCATGTAAAATAATGAAATTTAACACTAATTATTATAAAATAAAATTCCCGATTTTTAAAATATATAGAAAATTGTATTTAATTTAAAAAAAATTATTGACTACTACAACCTCAATGATACCACTTCTTTTATTATTGATGTATTATCTGGAATAACCACTATATATTCAAAATCCAGGATCTCTCATCCCAATATAATTTCTATATATACCTACTATATAATTCTAATATCTTCCTCTTGAATAATTAGTAAATGCTATATCATAATTGCATCTCATAATTTGTGATGGGAAATCATCCTCGTTCAATAAATAATACTTTATTTAGTATAATAAAACTCACTTGCAGCTTCATCTTCCATCATTGAATTGATATTATCCCCCATATAATAGTAAAATATGATTTAAAAAATTTCAAATAGTTTATACATCATTTAATTAAATTTTATATTTGGATGAAATATATATAAATTCACATAAGAAATCCCATATGGAGATCAAAACTCTATTAGTTCACTATATTTAGATGTATGGACCATCTGTTATAAAAATACATATATTAAATCTAATAAGTGATTGATCATTCACCAGAAATACCATATATCAATTTTTTATTTATTTGATCCCCCTCACGTATAAACGTTTATATATATATATATATTTATTATAGTTATATGATCTCTCTCATGAATCCAAATTCACTAAAAAATATAATTTTCATATAGTGGATTCATTTGGAAGAAAAAATATTATTTTCCATTTAATTTCACAAACACAGAGACTCCAAATAAAATTTTTTGTGTTTATGGTCCTAATCAAAAATGATGTATCTACAAAATACCACAAATGGTTACTAAGGTATATTTTCTAAAAAAATATATATTTTTCTCATATAGATCAGATCTAAACACCCACCAGTATATAGTTCCCATAACTAACTACAATCATGGACCAACCAATAAACTATTCAAGGGTTTCAAATGGCCCTATCAATTCAACTTTTCATTTTACCACAACCATTCTCCAAGAAAAACCTTCTTCCTCTATATCTCTTTCAAACCAAATCCATTAAATATATCATCCAATACACACCTACCCAAATATCACAAAGCATCATGTCGACCATAGGGTTTCACTGCTTAATGTTTTGTATAATGTTACTCTATAAATAAAATTTATGTTTTATTGATACCTCTACACACAACATGAATCTCTAGTGGCATATAACTATTTTAACGAACATAAATATTTACAATTTTATTAATTCTTGTCTAAGATGGTACAAAGAGTGAAAACCTACAAATATAATAAAATTCACTTTTATTACTATTACAAAAATCATAGCTATGTAGATAATAAACAATATTAATGGTTAAGTTGTATATAAAAAATCGATATTTTTTATTTTTTATTTATTGATGTTGAGATATAATTTTATAATAAGAGAAACCAAACTAAAAATGATATCCTACACACATCTATTATTCACAATATTTTATTATTTTTCTTAAATTAAAATTTTAATATTAGAAATCAAAACACAAAAAACTAAATTATTTGTAGAACATATCCTTTAAATATGAACACAACATTAATTTTTGAAAATTTTAACATAGCTAATATTTATTTTTTTATCAAGGATACATACATATATATAGCCCTTAAAAATATTTATGGAGGTATATCATGATGTGAAAAATTATAGAAAACTTATCTTGATGCTTTTTATTGTATAATGTAATGGATGATTAAAAAAAGGTAATGATATATTTAAACCATTACAAATACTTCTATAGAAATTGAGAAAAATATATATGAATTTTCTTATAGAACTCCTTAGGTAATATTATATCTATAATTAAATTCGATTTTTTGATGATCTCTTTAATATGTCCAGATGATTGTTTTCCTTCATTTTAAATTTATCTTATGACCATATCACTGTGAAAAATTTTTGGGGAGTTGTATGGTTTCATTAAGTTCCAATACCTGTCATAACCAATTTAGATTCCAGGATTACCTCGATGATTTGGAGAATACATTATACAGAATTGGAGATAATGCAGAGATTCAACACTGCTTATCATCCGTAGATGGAATTTAATTCTAAATGGGCAATTTAAACACTAGAGGATATGTTGATAAATTTTTCAATAGATTTATAATGGTATTGACCTCATAACCTCCCTTAGTATAATTATCATAAAATAATATTTTTCATTCTAGAATTTATCCAGAACCATATGAGAATCTTTATGGGGTGAGATGTATGATTCCAACATCATGGAATTAATTTCGAGAGAGAGACATTTGATATGTTAGGAACATGTCTATGAAATTATAGAGAATGATAAAACCATTTGGTGATATATGATAATTGAAAATTTTTGATATATATATTATAAATACAATTTTAAATGAGATCTTGTGTTGAATGTTGGTGATAAAGTATTCCATAATATATCACCTTCGAAGTGTATTGTCGTATTTGGGACTATGGGTAGTTGGGATCATGGTATATTGGTCAATTTGATAACCCTGATCATGTTTAAATTATATATTAACAGTTAAAACTCTCAACAAATATATTCTAAGTAAATGATGTGTTTCATGTATAATTTTTTAGAATGATCCTACCAAATGATTCACATGTACTACACTCCGAAGGCCGGAAATATAATCATGATCTTACATATGATGAAGAAATTGTGAATATTCTAGTTTGTAGAAGAATGTTGTTTTTGAAAAATACAACTCAACATGTAAATTTCAATTGTGGGAATCATAATCTTGAAAAAGATACACATGATACTTAGGATTTTATGAGGGAAATTTACCATTAATACATTTTTCCTATATGATAAAATTTCAATGATGAAATTAATTTAAGAGGGGTATAATGTATGGACCCATGGGTTAATAAAAAATATTCTCCTTAATTAAAAATTATGTTTTATAACTTACTCCACTTGAAACAAAAATCCACAGTGGACCCAATTTTTTTTAAAAATAGATATTGACCATTGTATGATAGTAATTGATTAAGATGGTACAAATATTTTAAACAATCATCCATACAATTTCAATATAATATACCTCAAATAACGGATTGATAAAAAAATGATAAAAAAGTTCTATTGAAATGAACCTAAGGGTGTCAACATTAACTAAACTAAAAAATTATCGGGGAAGGGATTATATACTAAAAAATAGTGTGAGGGTTACCTAAAGAGGCTTGATTATCAGTTAAGTTAGCTATATTATTTTGAATGGACCGGGTTTTTGGGGTCCATTACTTTGTGAAAATCTCGTTTTGGGTTTTCGGGTCTGGGAATCATGGTGGTGTAGGCCTACCGGTAGCCTTAGCCTACTGGTATCCGGCCTACCGGTAGCTCGGTATACCGGTGACCGCAGCCTATCGGTATCTCGGTCTATCGGTTACTGTGGCCTACCTGTAGCAGGAGCCTACCGGTAACTCGACCTATCGGTAGCTACGGCCTACCGATCGCTCAGCCTACTGGTAGATGCAGCCTATCGGTAGATCCAGCCTACCCGTAGCTCATCCTATCGGTAGCTGTCACCCACCGGTAGCTCTCATCTACCGGTGGATCTGGCCTACCCCCGGGTTATTTCCAGTAGCGCTCCTTTTTGCGCAAATAGGGTTTCAAACCCTATTTTGACCTGTTTGACCGTGTTTTAAAGACCCGTAACACGCATAAGTGTTTTAATTAAATACTTAATCAATTAATGAGTCAGTTTAAGCCACTTGAACCCCTTTAATGATGAGTGGAGCCTCGTGATCAACCCAAGACCCCCACGCCTTACGAGGTTTTGCGTTCTCACCTCAACCGTCTGCGGCTCTTATAAACCAGGGGTTGTCGTGGTTTCTCCTTTCCTCGATCACAGCTTTTCACAAATAGCTTCTAGTGAATCGGGTGTGCCGCATCGTTATCCGTAATGTTTCACGCCTAGCCTAAACGTCCATCATCTATCATCAAGTAGGGAATTTCTCTTTCACCTCTCTCTTTTGTGTATCATGCGGGGTGGGCGTGCTTCTGTTCTGTAGAATTGGACAAACCAGACCTAAATAAAGATAATGAACTGGATTATATAAATAAAGAGGGGGGGGCTATGATCGTTGATGTTGTTTATATTACAACCATCTTGTTGAGTCGTGCTGGCTTATGCCTTTTGAAAATCGAGGCCGTTGGTAGTCATTGTGTGTGCATTAATGAACCCATGCTGATGTTTTAAATGGATTGTTGTGGTTGTAAACTCCTACTGTGAAAAAGAAATTGGTTAATCACGTATATCCGGCCAAATAAATTGAGGCACCAGGAACAATACTTCTGTGATAACCCCGGTTAAAACACAAAAAAATTTAAATCATGGTGTGTGTTAAGTCGTTAAAATCTAAAAATACCGGAATGACCCTGACATGTGTTGATGGTGGTAGTTGGTTGTTTTCTTTTTCGGGCCGATTGTTGGAGATGTGGGAGGGGATGGGATCCCCTATCTTTATACTCTCAGTGGTGGTGTGAATTTGGGGATGGGATCCCCTGTTGGTATGGATTCGGTGGTTGTGAGTTTTAAGACCGGGAGGGTACTTGTTTATATCACAAATTGGGGTGGGATCCTCTGTTGTTGAGAACCCGGTGTGGGCGTTAAGGTTGATGCTTGACTGTTTACTTTCCTGGAGTTGTGCCTATTCCTACTAGTTTCCCAGTAGTGCTTAAACTTAATTTAACATTATTACTAAACCTAAAACAAGAATGGGACAAATGGGTTTTCTTGGATAGAGTCGTGACTTGTGACGTGGACGCAGTGGTGTTGTGTTCTGTAGGATGGTTATGAAAACCTAAGTTTGGGTGATTTTATTTTACCTATATCTATAATTTTAGATTTTTGTTTCTTATTTCCTCCCCACCCATGTTGAGCACTTAGTGTAAAACACCCCCATTTCATGGGGGATGGTGTTTTTCCCAAAACTATTCTTAGTGTCTGGTTATTATATCCTTTTTTTCTCGCTTTCCAGGATATCCCAAGTATCATCAGAAAGGTTGTGATGGCCTGAGGTCCATTATTAGCCCAAGAACCTTCGAGCGGGGTAGTGTGACGGTTGGCCAGGTGTGTGCGACAGGTGGTTTCCCAAGCATCTTCGGGATGAGGCCCTGGTGTGTTCGGGCGTGGTAGTGGATCTTCTGGCCTAGGTGTCTTCGGGCGTGGTTGTGGTTGTTATGGACTAGGTGTTCGTATGCGTGGTTACATGTGACAGTTGTGGCCTAGGTGTGTGTTGGCGGGATTTCGGCAGTGGGAGTGTGTGTGGTTGTGGCCCAGGTGTGTGTGGGCGGGTGTGGCAGTGGGACTGCGGTGACAGAATGGTGGATTGGTATGATGCGTAGGATGTCTAAATAACAAGTGGGAAAGTGGCGCGGGGTACCCAAACATCGATGTGCTCTGATTATATATATATTACTTGACTTGTGTTATTTGGGGAGTGTGCCTTGGTGAGTCCAGGGTTGGATAGTTTACCTTGATAGGTGTTTGGTTTACTCTTTTTTCTCACGGGACATTAGCATGTTCCCCCACATGTGCACGAGAGTCTTTGGTTTTCCCTACTGAGTGTACTTGTATGCTCAACCTATGTATATAAAACTGCTTTCAGGTTTCCAGGAGGACTTCTGGGATCATTCAAGACCATACTAGCTCGGACCTTTGGGGCAGTTGCAATTCTTGCTTTTCCTCTTTGGTACTTACCTTTGTAGTCACCTTTTGTACTTTGTGGCTTTACTTTTGGAACATGCATGTAAGAATGGTTTATTTTTGAATTTACATTTCTTTTACCTAGGTGTTGTTGAGTTTCATCATCGTATCTCTCAATCTTATAAAAAAGGGGGTAATGCCTTCCATTTTTGAGAAATTTCTATACCCTTGGTGCTAGTCGCCACTCCGGAACATATTGAAGGCGGGTCTTGGGGTCATTATCTCCCCTTCAACTTAAAGAAGGAAGGGCCTGGAAATCTGCTGACCCTTCCCTCTTTTTTGAAGAAGGCGGGTCATGACAAAATGGTATCAGAGGGAGGTTGAGATATAGGATGGCGTCTGGAGTTAGGCACGGTGAGGATTTCATGGGATGGTAAGGCAACAGTGTTTGGTGAACGTGGCGCGTGAATTTGGCCAGGGAAGACCAGCTAGGAAACGAGATTTTATGTCCCCCCATGATCCTATGCAAGGACTCTGGACCTACCGAACGACCAAGTGAGGCCACACTTATTGGAGGGTAGAGACCCTAGGAAAGGTACATGCATTATAATTACTTGTGTCCTTGTGTTTCTGGGATGTCTAGTGAATTAAGAATAAATTAAAATTTTAAGAAGTTTTATGAACGATATTCTTCACTACTTGGGCTTAGGCATTCCTTGTTTACCATGCAGATATGGTACCTGGAAGGCGACCACGTGTGGTACAGGCGATCGAGGCCCCGGAGACTACTTTGTCCGATAGGCAGAGAAATGATCGAGAGGAAGAGGACCACCAGTGGAAGAAGACTCTTCGGGCCTTCCAGTGACTGGCCCTCGAGAATTATGAGGGCAGCACCTCTGACATGAAGACGAAAGGCTGGCTAGAGGAGCTAGTTATAGCTTTCAACCTGGTTCAGGCCCCGGCCGAGTACTGGGTTCCTCTGGCGGTCAGCCAGATGTGGGTAGTGGCGCGTCAGTGGTGGATGCTTTAACTGGGGGAGAGGAGAGATTCTGAGGTGTCTTGGTCGGATTTCGAGAGGGATTTCCGGGCGGAATTACTCTCCTCAACGATGAAGGCAGAAAAGAGACAGGAGCTACTTTCCCTCCAGAAGGGGAGTATGTATGTCAGGGAGCTAGGGATCATGTTCAAGGACCACCTACGTTTTGCTCCGGACATCTTTCCCGATGAGGAGTCTCGGGCAATACGTATAGAGGAGGCGCTCCGACCCTCCCTCCAGTATGATGTTACCCCCTTTACCCTTCCGACGTACTTGGAGGTCCAGGAGAAGGCCGAAGTGGTGGAGAGGATGCATGATCTAGGAGGAGTGTCACGAGAGGGGATTCAGCTGGGACCATCGAAGGGAATGGCCGTCAGCACCAGGCCTCCAGTGTCAGGACCCTCCAGGTTCCGACCAGCAGGGAGCAGACCACAGTACTTTCAGTTTTGATCCCCCGACCCTCACCCATTCCATTCAGATCCGGGACCGTGGTGCTTAGTCTGTGGGAGCCCCGGAAATCTCCGAAGTCAGTGCACGGACCGGGTGCAGTACGGTGGTGGCGGACACCTCCCGCACCCTCCCCAGTAGCAGCTTCCAACCAGACCTTTCCAACAGCATCAGGGACAGCGAGATCCTGCTCCTCCGAGGGCAGATGTAGGAGGAGGAGGCTGACATCAGGGCGCACCTCAGGGACCTCGACCGGGGCATGTTCGGGGAGGTGGCCGACAGCGGAGGGGTATGGGAGCTGGGCGTGGATAGTTACATGCCGCAGAGGCAGCATTTCCAGCAGGGCCATAGGTTGTTCGAGGTACGATCAGCCTGTTTAGAACTCTTGCTTATGCCTTTTTCGATACTGGATCTTCGCACTCCTTTGTTGCACCATTTCTAGCCTGTTCCTTGGGTTTAGATGTGGAGAGACTTCCAGAGCCTCTGGTGTTAATCACACCAGTCGGAGGTTAGACCAACTTGTTGTTTGTTTTTCGGGGAAGTAGAGTGATGATAGGGCCACATCAGTCAGTTAGGGATCTTCTCCTACTACAGATACAACCATACGATGTCATCCTAGGCACCGACTGGATATTTTCTATGTGTGCCATCATCGACTTTTTACGAAGAAGGGTCGTGTTCTCAGACTGCGGCGGCCGGCGTGTTACCTTCACCGGCGAGATGGGTGGTCGGAACGGAAATAGACGAGAGGAACCCCTCCTCTCCTTATTGGCCGAGCTGATAGTGGAATCTGTAGATGTTGAAATGGTGGATGTACCAGAGGTCGTCTGTGAGTTTATGGACATCTTCCTTGAGGAGGTGATGAATCTACCCCCTCGGCGTGATATCGAGTTTGGGATAGACCTGCAGCCCGATGCTCGTCCGATCTCGATGTCTCCTTACTGGATGGCACCTTCAGAGCTACGGGAGTTGCGGATCCAGATTGATGATCTGATGAATAGGGGTTATGTTCGCCCAAGTGTGTCACCGTGGGGCGCTCCAGTCATGTTCTCAAAGAAGGAAGACATTGGTTTCAGGTTGTGCATCGACTACAGGAGGCTGAATCAGGTGACGATCAAGAATCGCTACCCTCTTCCGAGGATAGATCATCTCTTCGACCAGCTGATAGGGGTGGGGTGGTTCTCAAAGATCGACCTGCGGTCTGGGTATCACCAGCTAATAGTGAAGGAGGGAGACATCCCAAAGATGGCGTTTAGATGCCGGTATGGACACTTCGAGTTCGTAGTCATTCCCTTCAGCGTTACGAATGCCCCAGCTGTGTTCATGGGGATTATGAACTCCATCTTTTGGGAGTACCCGGATCGGTTCGTGGTAGTATTCATTGATGACATCCTGGTCTACTCAAGATTAGAGGAGGACCATGAAGAGCACCTGAGGATAGTTTTGGAGGTCCTCTTACATCATCAAATCTATGGGAAGTTGTCGAAATGCAAGTTCTGGACACGGGAAGTGCACTTCCTCGGGCACATGGTGTCCGAGCAGGGGGTAGCGGTGGACCCATCTAAAGTTGAGGTGGTTTTTTCTTAGGCAGCACCCAAGAATGTGGAAGAGGTCTGTAGTTTCCTTGGGCTGGCGGGTTACTATCGGAGGTTCGTACCCATCTTCTCCCAAGTTGTGGCCCCTTTGACAGCCCGGACCAAGAAAGACCGGGTTTTTGTGTGGAGTGAGTAGTGTGTGTCAACCTTAAACTATCTAAAAGAGAAGTTGGTTTGTTCCCTAGTGTTGAGATTACCATAAGAAGGGGTGGCCTATGAGGTGTTCAGTGATGCTTCAGGACATGGCCTGGGATGCGTGTTGATGCAGCGACAAGAGGTGATCTATTATGGGTCCAGGAATCTACGCCCCCATGAGCGTAATTACGCCACCCACGACCTGGAGCTTGCAGCGGTCGTTTTTACGCTAAAGTTATGGCAGCACTACCTCATCGGGGAACGCTTTGTGGTCTTCACGGATCACAAAATCTTGAGGTATATCTTCTCCCATCAGGACTTAAACATGCGACAGCGGAGATGGGTGGAGTTCCTCCAGGATTACGACTTTGAGATCTCTTTTACTGAGGGCAAGGGAAATTCGGTGGCTGATGCCTTGAGCAGGAGGATGTAGAAGGATTTGGTTCGAGAGTCGGCGGACACCAGGAAGGAAATGGAGGAGTTGGCTGCCTTACACCTGGATGCAAAGATGGATAGAGGTAGAGGATGCCTATATTAGATGATAGTGCAGTCATCTCGATTTCTTCAAGTGGAGGAGTCTCAGTGGGGAGACCTGGAGTGTGAAGTGATGTGTGACCAAGTTGACCAGGGCAATGCTCCAGAAGTATGGACAAAGGATGGTCAGAACTGGATGCTTTTCCAGAAAAGGTTGATTGTTCCCGGAGTGATTCACGACAAGGTTCTCAGTGAGTTCCACAACTCACCCCAGGCGGTACACCCAGGAGTTTCCAAGATGTATCAGGGACTGGAGAGGCAGTTCTGGTGGCCCAGAGTTAAGCAACAGGTGGCAGAGTTTGTGGCCAAGTGCATAGTGTGTCAGTATGTGAAGGCTGAACACCGAGTTCCAGGCGGCCTACTGCAGCCCCTAGATGTCCCCGAGTGGAATTGGGATGACATCTCGATGGATTTCAACACGGGACTATCCAAGGTCCAAGGGGGATAAGACGCCATCTGGGTGGTAGTGGACATGTTGACGAAATCGGAACACTTTCTGGAAATCAGGGAGTCCAGTACGGTGGATGATTTGGCACGAAAGTACGTGGATGAGGTGGTGCAGTTGCATGGAGTTCTGAGGTCTATAGTCTCGGATAGGGATGCACGGTTTACCTCATGAGTCTGGAGAGGATTGCAGCATGCGTTTGGAACCCAGTTATGCCTTAGAACTGCTTTCCATCCCCAGATAGATGGACAAACAGAGCGCACCATCTAGACCTTGGAGGATATGCTACCGGCATGTGTTCTGGACTCAGGAGGATCATGGGTGCGACACTTGCCCCTGGTAGAGTTCACCTATAATAATAGCTATCACTCCACCATCAGTATGGCCCCGTTTGAAGCCTTGTACGGGAGGCCATGTTGTTCACCTATGTGTAGGGCCGAAGTCGGAGAGGCAGGCATCCTTGGCCTAGAGGTGGTGCAGAACACAACAGAGAAGGTTCGGCTCATACGGGAAAGGTTGAAGGCGGCCCAGGACCGAAAGAAGTCGTATGTGGATACCAGGAGGAGGCCCTTGGAGTTTGATGTTAGGGACCACGTGTTCTTGAAGGTCTTCCCTCTGCATGGGCAGAGGAGGTTTGGCAAGGGGAGTAAGCTTTCCCCCAAGTTCATCGGACCCTTCGAAGTGTTGCTGCGGGTCGGCGAGGTGGCTTATCATCTAGCGTTGCCACTGCCGCTACTGAGGATACATGGGGTCTTCCATCTGTCCCAGCTCTATGGGTATCTACATGACAATTCACACATCTTTGATTGGGGTGAGCTAGACATTGAGGACAACGTGAACTTTGCGGAGAGACCAGTGATGATAGAGGATCGTAAGGAGAAGGTGCTTCATGGGCGAACCATCCCCTTGGTTCGTGTGTTGTGGAGACATGGTGGTCTTGAGGAGAGTACGTGGGAGAGGGAAGCACAGATGCGTACCCAGTACCCAGAGTTGTTTTGAGTTTGTTCCTTATTGTACCTGTTGTGGTAGAACGTTTTGTCTTTTGGATATGAAATGTACTGGTTTTCTTTCCTCTGTTTGTGTGTGAAAAGCCCTGGCTATGGTAGAGAGAACCCGACCCCTAATTAAGACGCATTAAGGTGGATGCGATCAAACCCATTCGGGCGAGTCAGTGCCACCCAAAGCGGATAATATCTTGACATGGGGGAGGAGACTCCCCAACCCACATGCCTGGGCAGTTTGGCATGGTATTTTTCTTGGTTCTTGGCGGGGAAATGTTTTCGATAGCATGGGTTCTCTCTAAATAGGTATCATTCGAGGTGGTTGTTCAGACCCTCTCTTCCATTCTGGTTTTGTTTTGATTCTCGAGGAAAAGAATCTTTTAAGAGGTATCTGATGTAATGGACTGAGTTTTTAGGGTCCATTACATTGTGAAAATCTCATTTTGGGTTTTCGGGTCTGGGAATCATGGTGGTGTAGGCCTACCGGTAGACTTAGCCTACCGGTAGCAGGCCTACCGGTAGCTCGGTCTACCGGTGGACGCAGCCTACCGGTAGCTCCGTCTACCGGTAGCTGCGGCCTACCCGTATTAGGATCCTACCGGTAGCTCGACCTACCGGTAGCTTCAGCCTACCGGTAGCTCGGCCTACCGGTAGCTTCAGCCTACCGGTAGCTCGGCCTACCGGTAGCTGCAGCCTACCGGTAGCTCGCCCTACTGGTAGCTGCGGCCAACCGGTAGCTGCAGCCTACCCGTAGCTTGGCCTACCGGTGGCTGCATCCTACTGGTGGCTCCAGCCTACCTGTATCGTAGCTACCGGTGGCTGTCACCCACCGGTAGCTCTCAGCTATCGGTGGCTCTGGCCTACCCCGCGGGTTATTTCCAGTAGCGCTCCTTTTTGCACAAATTGGTTTTTAAACCTTATTTTGACCTGTTTGAGCATGTTTTAAAGACCCGTAACACGCATCAGAGTTTTAATTAAATACTTAGTCAATTAATGAGTTGGTTTAAACCACCCGAACCCCTTTAATGACGAGTGGATCCGCGTGATCAAGCAACAATCCCCGCTCCTTACGCGGTTTCGCATTCTCACCTCAACCGTCCGCGACTCTTATAAACCAAGGGTTAGCCGTGGTTTCTCCACTCCTCGATCACGGATTTTCACAAACATCTTCTGGTGCATCGGGCGCGCCACATCGTTATCCATAAAGTTCCACGGTCGGCCTAAAGGTCCATCATCTATCAACAAGTAGGGAATTTCTCCTTCGCCTCTCTCTTTTGTGTATCATGCGTGGTGGGCATGCTTCTGTTATGTAGAATTGAAAAAACCAGACCTAAATGAAGATCATGAACTGGATTCTATAAAGAAAGAGGGGGGGGGGGTTGTGATCGTTGATGTTGTTTATATTATGACCATCTTGTTGAGTCGTTTTGGATTATGCCTTCTGAAAATCGAGGCTGTTGGTGGTCGTTGTTTGTGCACTAATGAACCCCTGCTGATGTTTTAAACGGCTTGTTGTGGTTGTAAACTCCTACTGTGAAAAGTATATTGGTTAATAATGTATATCCAGCCAAATAAATTGATGCACCAGGATCAATCCTTCTGTGATAACCCCGGTTAAAACACATGAAAATTTAAATCATGGAGTGTGTTAAGTCGTTTAAATCTGAAAATACCGACATGACTCTGACATGTGTTGATGGTGGTAGTTGGTTGTTTTCTTTTTCGGGCCGATTGTTGGAGATGTGGGAGGGGATGGGATCCCCTGTCTTTATACTCATGGTGGTTGTGTGAATTTTGGTATGTGATCCGCTGTTGGTATGGATTCAGTGGTTTTTAGTTTTAAGACCAATAGGGTACTTGTTTATATCGCGAATTGGGGTGGGATCGTTTTTTGTTGAGAACCCGGTGTGGGATTTAAGAATGATGCTTGACTGTTTACTTTCCTGGAATTGTGAATATGCCTACTAGTTGCCCAGTAGTGCTTAAACATAATTAATTCTTATTACTGAACATGAAACAAGAATGGGACAAGTGGGTTTTGTTAGCGAGAGTCGTGACATGTGACTTGGACGCAGTGGTGTTGTGTTCTGTAGGCTGGTTAGGAAAACCTAATATTTGGGTAAGTGTTTTTTACCTATATCTATACTTGTATCTTTTTTTTCTTATTCGCGCCCCACCCACGTTGATCACTTTGTGCCGAACACCCCCATTTCATAGGGGAGGGTGTTTTCCCCAAAACTATTCTTAGTGTCTGGTTATTAGCTACTTTTCTACTCCCTTTCCCGGATAGCCCAAGTATCTTCAGGCAGGCTATGATGGCCTACGGTCCATTATTAGCCCAAGAACCTTCGGGCGGGGCAGTGTGACGGTCGGCCAGGTGTGTGCAACAGGTGGTTTCCCAAGCATCATCGGGATGAGGCCCAGGTGTCTTCGGGCGTGGCAGTGGATCTTCTGGCACAGGTGTCTTCGGGCGTAGTGGTGGTTGTTATGGCCTAGGTGTTTGCAGGCGTGGTTACGTGTGACAGTTGTGGCCCAGGTGTGTGTGGGCGGGATTTCAGCAGTGGGACTGCATGTGGTTGTGGCCCAGGTGTGTGCAGGCGGGTTTGGCAGTGGGAATGCGGTGACAGAATGGCAGGATTGGTCTGATGAGTAGGATGTCTAAATAACCAGTGGGAAAGTGGCTCTGGGTACCCAAACATCGATGTGCTCTGATTATATATATTTTACATGACTTGAGTTATTTGGGGAGTGTGCCTTGGTGAGGCCTGGGGTGGATAGTTTACCTTGATAGGTGTTTGGTTACTCCTTTTTCTCACGGGACTTTAGCACGTTCCCCCACTTGTGCACGAGATTTTTTGGTTTTTCCTACTGAGTGTACTTGTATGCTCACCCTACATATATAAAACTGCTTTTAGGTTTCTAGGAGGACTTCGGGGATCACGCAGGACCATACTAGCTCGGACCTTTGGGGTAGTTTCAATTCTTGCTTTTCCTCTTTGGTACTTACCATTGTAGTCACCTTTTGTACTTTATGGATTTACTTTTGGAACATGCATGTGGGAATGGTTTATTTTTGGCTTTACTTTTCTTTTACCTTGGTGTTGTTGAGTTTCATCATCTTATCTCTCGATATTATAAAACAAAAATGGGTAATTCCTACCATTTGTGAGAAATTTCAATACCCTTGGTGCTAGTCTCCACTCTGGGACCTATTAAAGGCGGGTCTCGGGGGTCATTATCTCTCCTTCAACTTAAAGAAGGAAGGGACTGGAAATCTGTTGACCCTTCCCTCCTTTTTGGTGAAGGTGGTTCGTGACATTATTATCCTCCTTTTAATTGATAGAGATATCCATGTTGATGTTTAAAGGAATCGTGTATCACCGAACATCATAAATTGTAGACCAAGGAATATTCATATCCTTTTGGATGGACCAATGGAAATTAAGGGTGTTAGTGTTGACCTGATTCAAAATAATCTTTTCTCAGAAACAAAAATCCAAGCCCTTTAGAATATACAAATATTCATAAAATAATGAATCACCCAGAACAAAAAATGAAATAATTGAAAATAAAACATAGCCGTACTTATCCTGGAAATTGACTCACACCACCACGCATATGCCTATATGAGTAAGAACCATCAATGTTTAGTTTGATACTGTTAACCATTTTTGTCAGACCCACCCAATTATTATGTATTCATTTTTTTGTGGATGAAAAAATAGAAAGAAAACAATCATGAACATCAATTGTGATGAGTTCAGATCATGATTTTTGTGTATATGAATAAGGTTGGCTTATAGATACCAATCACATCTAATCAGTGTAAAATTCGAGTAGGTAAACCCTGTAGGCTCATCCTTGTTATTGGATGTCTAATAATTCATCACCTAGAATCTAGAAGCATCATCCTCGTCTTGTGACCATTGAAATTTCCATATACATCATGAAACCTTGATTGAAGAAAAACATCATCTTATACTCCCTTCACTTGCACAACACTCAGGGAAGATTGGCCCCTCCATACTGGGGTCACCCACTCTCTATCAAAGAAGATATGAGAATATGAATTTCTGTTGGAATTAATAAAACAATTATAATTAAATAAGACATTGTTCCACATATGACGCACCAACTTTCCAATAGTAATATTATGGATAAAAATATATGAAATATGAAATTCTAATTTTTTTGGAATATCTTGGAACCACAGAACACTCCCCCTGGCCTCATGATTTGAACACACATGTATCACACTCTTATATAAATTTAATGAAAAAATAATTTTTGAGGATTTGGTGAAACAAATTCATATTGATCATTAGTGAATGTAATGTGTTAAAAAATATCATGTCGATGAGAATTATGAATAGTTTTTATGAGAGGGAGATAAAAACTCACCTAATAAAAAAAATCATGTACTGGATTCCCAATAGTACAAGCACACTCCCAAACTAGTTATCACTGAAAAATTTTATTATTTTTCACCCCAGAATCTATATTTATTTAAGATTCAAGGAAATGAGATGTTGGTCAATAATATCCAAATGAATTGAATATTTTCTCCTCCGCCATTATGGATGTGATCCATATTTTCTTATTATAAATATTCCCCACAATTAATGGTCATCCACGATGTCTCAGGAGAAATAGGCTGGAAGGATGTTCATGGAGGCTTTAATACTTCTAATATTAATACCCCATCAACCATTTCACAGGATATACTGTTCCATGATGACTAGTGAATATTTCCATATTATTTCACATTCTACATAACATAAGACATATGATTTTCAATATTTTTGATCACTATCTTATGGGACATTATTAGCAAAAAAAATATGCACTGGAATAGATCAAAGTAGGTTATTAACAATTTTAATCTGACCTCAAAAGTATAGAAATCGTTTTTTCTAGATATTTATGAAACTAGAAATGTTTTCAACAATCCTATCAAAATAGTGGATTCTAAAAATTCTTGGAGAGATTAGAGCACCAAGATAATTAAGGGGTATGGATCTTCTTGGGCCCCCAATTTTGTTGGGGACTCTCCCTCCACTGTTATTATATTAGGAAATTAATATAAAAATATTCCATTTCCTTTTCTAGATAAAATTACACACACAACATGTTTCTTTCCTTGAGGATAATGTTGAGATCTTGAATCGATCTACTACAACCATTGGTTAAAAATTGGATTTTTTCAGCAAATAAATATTGATAGACCCCATTGATTTTTTCATTATAATAGAATGGATGGACATATCCATCCTTGAAGCTCAAATAATGTTACCTCATGGAAGTGTTTTTAAATATAATGAAAATACTAGTGGATATGGGAATCCATAAACATATTCCATTGATTGACATGATGAATCTATAATTTTCCCCATGATGTTAACCGAAAAAAGATTCCCATTGATAAGGACGAAGTGGTCTAAAACTCAATAAAAAATTCCTATAAAACCATATTTTTTAAAATAAATCTCTACTCCACCATATTATAGGCCCTATTAATATCAAACGTAACTACAATGTTTGACCTTGTAGTCTTCTTGTCTCTATCGAGAACTATATCATGGGCTTCATATATGGCCGATAGGGTAGATCTTCTGAGATAAAATGCTTGTTATTTCAATAAATCCATATAGGAAGATAAACTGTGTCGTTTGTAATAATACCAATAGAAATAAATTTGTATGGGATGTTTTAGAGATATATTATCATGTACTTTTTTATGAATGATGGATATTTGACTATTGAAATTGGGATCAAGGAAGTTGAATTGGAAACTCTAGGATATATTCTTACTAGAAATGAATCATTTAAAATAATCACCAATTCTCATATAATGAAGTCACATTAATACATGTAAAGAAATTTAGAGAACTCATTAGGACCAATGGAACTTATAGATTTGAGATTAGTGATGGAGATCCAAACCTCATCAACATCATGAGTTAGTTTGAATAAAAAACAATAAACATCTACGTACACCACATGGGGGACACTATAAAAAATACTTGCCATCCCACTTGGGTAGCCACCATGTCTGTATAGATTCACCTCTAAAAGTATATAATGAAAATGGGATGCCTCCATATATCTTACTATATTAAGATAAATTCTCAATGAACCATCCTCATGAATGATATTTTGAACATAATCATGTTTCTTCTCCTAAATGAAACCATAAAAAAATTTGTGTACTTTTATCACTCATTTGACTAACTCACCGAAGACATTTCCATGTCAGATACTCAAACCCCAAAAGAAGTATGTCTAATGGATTTTTTATTCCATCTAGGATGCTAAAATAATCATCATCTTATTTAGTTTCTGGATCATGTTCAGCCTACATAATGACTACCTTCAAAAAATATATCATTGTGAATTAAGAGGGCTCGTGGGACTCGCTTGCTCAAAGATCCTATTTTATATGATGGTGTTTATTCAGAAGGATGACCCAAAAATTTCCATCCATATGTTTATCCCTTGATGCATTCATCCCATGATTATAATCAAGATCTATCAGGCAATGTCTAGAAAAGAAGAAACGCTCAATGGAAACACAATTATCATACGAGAGGATATGAAATGAAGAGTGAGAGGAAAGTGCTCAAAACTAAGGATCCATATTTTCATTTTCAATAGAGGATATAACATGAATATTATTAAGTAAGTGGTCAAAAAGGCACCATGTTCAATGGTTACATATATGGTATTTACACCACATGAATTTATCCTGGGATAAACCCATGTTAAGAATCCCATTCATGGATATAAAACTAGAAAAATATTGACTATCCTCTAACACATATGTCAAACATCACATTTTCTCGGAAGAATCTTGGATGAAAATAAAATCCCCATGACTAGAAAACCTGCATCACCCAGGTTGTAGTGGACTCAATTCAACCAAAGAGACTCCCTCTCCCTGGCATCATATTTTTCATACTATTAGGACATGGAGTAGCTAATATTATTCGATGTTATATTAGTAGAATTATTATAACAAGAAATAATTATTTTTTAAACCAAAATAGAACCATTCCTAAAAATCAAAATTTTCAGGTTAATTTGATAACCATCTTTGCAATTATATAAACTAAGATTCTTAGAAAAATCATGAATTTGAAGAAGTTGATTTTTTCACAATAATGGAAACAAAAAAAAAGATTATTACGGTGGATCTCATATTCTAGGAGTATATTTTATGGAAGGATTCATCTTAAAAGGTTCTTTCATAAAAATTCCTTTAATGATGGTGATCCCTGAATATGCACATTATTCTTAAGGAATTTTAAGAGGTCGTTGAATTAAAGAGTACCCTCCATAATATATTTTTAAATTTTTGTTATGTTTTGTTTATATACGTATATATAATATAAAAAATTTAAATAAATACTAATAAAGATTTATATAAAAAATAATAAAATAATAAAAATAATATTATTGCAATTAAATAAAAACTTAAAATTATAATATTATTATCCTCAAATATAATGAACAATTTTTTATTTAGTAGAATAATTTATATATTCCCTTTATATTAAAATAACTTAAAATCATATTGTAAATAAATATTTTTATTATTAGTTAGTAATTATGCTCATGTACTCATTTTGACTTAATAAATATTTATAATTAATAAAATTTGTAATTATATAATAATTTAGTATTATTAAATAAATAAATAACTAGACTATATATAATATTTGAAATTATAATTTATTTATTTTTTTATTATTCAAATATTATATATATATTACTATTATGGTTATTTTAAATTATTAATAAATTTATTACAAATTTTTAATAATAACTTCATTATGAACAATTATATTTTCTATCTTAAAATTTTAAATAATATTTATTTTTTAATATATTAATAACTAATTTATTATTTACTTTATGAAATATTTTTTTCATCATTATTAAAAATTATTATTTTAATTATCATAAATATTTTAAAATATGATTATTATTTATTATTAAAAGTAATTTGAAGTTTTTAACAATAGTAAAAAAAATTAATAATTATTATTTAATATTTTATGACATTTATTATATTTCAAATTTTTTCAGATTCATTGTTTTAAATTTTATATACATTTTAGTTATACTATAATTCAAGCGCATAATTTTTTTGAAGTGTACATGTTATATTTTTAATTCATAATGTCTTTATCATTTACATTATTATTGGTTTATTATATTTAATAAATTATTTCTATTTTAATCCATTTTTAATATTTTTAATTCATTTATGATTTTTAATTTTGTTTGTTCTTATATTTTATACTGTATTTTCCTTCTTAGCCAACCACATGAAATATAATTATTTATTAAGTAAGTGACTTTAAAATATTATAAATTAATTTTCTTCTAATTTTTTTAAAAAAAATTATTATTTTAAACTATTTCTTATATTTTTAATTCGTGTTTTATGTTTCATTTATATTTTTTCTATAACATATAATTTATTTTCCTTCAAAATCACATACTTGAAACATTTTTACGAATCTTGTATGTGACATTAGAAGACTATAAAATATAAACAATGTCACCTATCTGAATGAAACATAAACCTGAATTAAAAATAGATGAAATAGACGAAATAATGAAATATTAATAAATGCTACAACCCAAAATAAAATTATGTGATACAAAATAATCGATTTAAATCATAATATTTATAATTATAATGTTTTTTCTGCAATAATTTTTACATTATATTAAAATATATCGTGTATTTTTTTGATATCAATTTTATTTTAAATTATTTTTAATTTTTAAATATGATTTTTAAAATTTTCAATGATTTTAGATATACTATATTTCAGGTGCATAAATATTTTGAAGTGTACATGTTATATTTTTAATATATAATGTTTTTATATTGTAAATTATTATTGGTTTGTTATATATATTAAATTATTTTAATATTAAAATATTTTTTAAATGATTAATTGATGTTTGATATAATTTTTAGATTTATCTTATAGTTTATATTTTATTGAATTTAAATTTAACTAATAGAATCATAATAATGATAAAATTAGGGGACATTGAAAGATTATTAATTATTTGTCATCAACATTTTTATGAAATTATTTTTATCTTAAAATATTTATTATATGGTTTATCCAGTCTTAGGCTGTATTTATATTGTTTTTATAGTTTATATTTTATAGGATTTTAATGTAACACACATGAAACATTTTTATGTTTCAAGTAGGTCACATTCCTCGCCTATAAAATACAAACAATTAGAACAATCTAAATAAAATGTAAAGAAGATTATAAATATAATATATTGTTAAAAATAAAAAAATATTAATCAATATAACAAAATAAATATAATTTACATGATTAAAAACATATTATTTTTTAACATAACATTTGTGCTTATAACATTATTTGTGTCAAATATTTTTCATGTATATTTAAAAACTAAAAATAAATTTAATTATTATTATGTTTTATTATAAAGTAATTACTTGATGTATAATTACTAATATATTAATAACAAATTATTGTATTAATATTATTAATAATTATTTTCTAAAAAATTTATTTAATTATTTATTCATAATTTACATTAGTTAGTAATTAATATTTATTAAAAATTAAAATTAATAAATATAAATCCATAATATTTAATTAATATATACTAGTAATGAGTATTTATTAGGAAACAATAGGTTGTTAAATAATATTAGTATAATAATAATTAAATACTAAATATTAATTTAATAATTTAATCATTATTACTAACATGTTGTAACTAAATAACAACTTAAAATATTTGTTAGTAATTGGATAATAATATTTATTAGTATTTATTAATAAATTATTTATTAATTTTTAATTTATTATTTAATTGCTATGTACAATTTTTAATACGTAAATAAATATATATTAATTATTAATTAATTAATAACTAATAATTGTGTTATTATTTGTTAGTAATTTTGTAATAAACATTTATTAATTTTAATTATTTAATTATTATAATTTTCTAGTAATTACTAATATTAATAGGTTTTTAAATATTTAATAATCTCTAAGTATTCTGTAACTATTAACTATTTAAAATTTATTAATATTTATTAGTACATAATTAGTTGTTAGTTAATAATATTTAAAATATTATTAATATAAATGAGTAAATTGTTAATTTTTAATAGTAAACATTTATAGTTAATTATTATTTATTAGTAACTGATATTTACTGTTAATATGTTAAAAATGATTTATAATAGCATATTGTAATTCCATGCAGAAAAGTGAGAACCTCAATCCCATAATGGAAATGCAGAATGTTCTGTGTAGCAAAATGATAACATGAATCCCACGTTGGAAATGCAGAATAAATTCCATAATAATCCCTTTAATAAAAGGGAGACATGTGTTAGGGTTTCTGTTTGAATTCTAGACCGCATTAATGGAAATAATGCTAGAAATTAAATAGTAGATAAATTCTACAGAAAAACCATTAAAGAGGGCTTCTTCATTAAAATAATTTTGAAGAAGGAACTAACATAATATGTTCCTTCTTCAATGTTTTATAGAAGGAAGGTTCTTTTTAGCCATGTGGTCTCCCTTCCTCGGATTTCCTCCCAGCATTTCTTTAGTTGAGGAAATAATTTTCACCAAAACTTATTTTAGGAATTTGTATTTTTACACTATATGTTGAATTTTTCTCTAAAATTTAGGATTTTAAAAATTAGAGACTGACTGCATAATGGTGAAAGACTGGGGATGAAATGACAAAACATCATGCACCAATCCAATAATGGGAGTGGGTGGAAATGGTAGCTTGAAACCCTTGAGGCCTAACATGATTTTCAATTTCAACTTAAATTTGATCCCCGTGTAAGGATGGGTGGGCTTGGAGGCGGGACCATAAGAGCAATACGGGCATGTATATTTTCCACTGGGGTGTCACTAACCACCTTATCAAATACCAATGCCTTATGAGATAAAAATTGATCATTAGATGGGGATTGAAACAATGAAATGTTGTAGGATTTTCTAAGAACATCCAATAAATATTCTATGATTTCCCTTCAAAATTAAATCCAATGAAAAAATGGGATGCAGAAAAAGAGAACAACTATTTCTACAATAAAAAATCATCACCGTCCGTGAGAAGTATATGATCCAGAAGTGGTTGTGATAATTCAATATCAACATAGATCCACATTATTTATGAATATTAAAGCTGAAATGTGTGTTCTTCACCATAATAAAATGATCCCATAGTGTCCCCTAATCCATAAGAAGTCTATATTGTCAAAAGCAATGGGGAGACCTAGAATATTAACAAATATTGCCTCTTGAAGGGATTCCGAACCCATCTGAGCTTCCATCAACCATCTAAATAGATTGAATGACAATTTTCCAATCGATTCATTATTGAAGGATGACACCTTGAAAAAATCATCATGGGATACCAGAAAAACGAAAAATCACATATGGTTATGGATTAAGACACACAAAACATGATATATTGGATAAAATATAGGAATATGGAGAAGACAGATTGAACCCTAATGACTGAATTGGATTTACTATCAAAAATGGTTTTATCCACCCCCACGTTGAGATTATAGGGTTATCAGTGGATGTTTCCCTTGTTTATTTCACAAAGATTTTGTGGGTAATTGGTCACTAATTACTAATTGTCCCATTACATAGATATTTGAAGAAATCCAGAGAATATTTTGGATTAAAAAATGAACTAACACATGTTTGATCTCAACATCTCTTATACATAAATCGAAAATTGTGTGAATTGAAACCAGTTCGACATCACCATTCTAGAGGTGGTGCACCCATTAAAAATTTCAATAAGCGAATCACAAAAGTTATGACTATTCAAGTTATTAATTTTCTATTGAAAATAATGTAAAATAATATAATATAAAATAAAATATTTTTATTATAAATATATATATAATAGGAAATTTTAATAATATTTTCATTTAAAATAAAAATTAACATCACTATAAAAAATAAATATTTTATTGATAAAAAAATATCTATGCTCCTTTTTTGGAGATTCTCCATTAGATTATATCCACATTTTCCAATGTGGGATTCACCGCTTTTTAAAGCCACCTAATCAATCAATGGAAATGGTGTTTTCAAAAATTAAAACACTCCTTTATTTTAATAACTATTTTTTTATTAAAAATATAATAACCCCTTGTTTTATTCATAAATATTAATTATATAGAACACAACTGATTCATTATACATAATGAAGATATATTTTGATTTAAATCTTAAAATAGTACAAATTTCTCACTATTTTATCAGATTTATAGGTTTTGGAAACATTAAACATATTATAATTTAAGTTAAACCAATGATACCATACATACAATGAAACATTCATCCATCATCTCATTTTTCAGCACTATTATGGCCATAATAATATATCCTTTTCTATAACTCTCTAAGGAGAAAACCCATTAAATATTGTAAGAAATGGAACAACTTTTTTGATGACATAGGAAAAATATAACAATGTCCATCCTTTATGTGGGAACATAACCCATTGAGTATTAATATTTGTTAAAATTTTATAATTCAACGTCTATTCATAATTGACTATATTGAGAAAACAAATTGGGGATTTAAATATCGATATCAAAAGTCATCGTTGTAACCTATTTTTAATCATTAAACACATTGATTAGTATCTACCAAAATAAAATGTTGGATTTAAATTTCTGAAATTATTTATTCTATTAGATTTAACCCCATCTATTTATTAGTGGAACAATTTATCTCCCTCAATATATATTTTATAAACACTTTTGCAAGATTTTTATATGATCTTAATGTAACAATTTTTAGGGCTCCATCTTTTAATAATTGTCTCACATAATCGTGTCTCAAACACATGTGTCTAGAATTTATATGGTATAGGAAAATAAATTCCATTGATAATGTTACATCACTATCAAAACTAATAGAGATAGGAGGCATCCCACTTGGCCATAATCTAATATCCAATAATAGATTCCTAATATATTCAACTTTCTTTCCACATACCGCTAATGTGATAAACTCGGACTCCATGTTCAAATGTGAAATAAATGTTTATTTCTTTTTCTTCCAAGAACTAAAAAAACCTAAAAGAGTAAACAATCATCCAGAAGTGGTTAGGCTATCACCAATACTGGAAATCCTACATGCATCATTATATCCATCTAATACAGCCAAATAATAACTATAGTATAAACATAAATATTTTGCCATTCATTTTTATCCAATAATTCTTATTATATGTGTCCAATGATCCACAGTAGGATTACTAGAATATATACCCAATTTTCACACCAAAAATTCAATATCAGGTCTAGTGAAAAGCATCACATACATTAAACAACAAATTATAATAGCATAATCAAGTTATTTTACATCACTACACATAATTATAAAAAACGTAATAATGAAATCCAATGGAGTACTAGAATCCTTGAAACTAAAATGATAAAATTTTATCTAACATATTTTCTACGTAATTATACTGACTTAAACAATATTCCTGACAATGTTTTCTAACCTTAATACCTAGAATAGTATTAGTTATTCCATGATCATTCATTTTAAAAATTTAAGATACATAATTAATTTCCTCAATTAAACAATTAATATTGGATCCCAATATTATAATATCCTCTGAATATAGACTAAAAAACTCTATATTATTTTTAAAATATTTTATAAACACATTAATCCATATTATTATAAAAAAACCATTAGTTAATATAATAGAATCAAATTTTTCATTCCATGACATCAGATCTTTTTTAATACCATTACGATATTTAGCTAGTTTACATACTATGTTTTCATTACCTAGTAAAACAAACCCATCTAGTTGTTCTATGTAAATATATTCATTAAGTTATCCATTTTAGAGAGAAAATATGACATCTATTTGATGAACATAAACATGTTTAATTATATCAAAATAAAATATCATAATTATTTATTTAGTTCAAGATACCTGATCATAAGAATCAAAATCAAAAATCCCATACTATTATCAAAATACTTTGGCATTCAATCTATAATTAAATACATGAATTTAAAATGTTATCATTTTTTTTTCTGAAAAAAAATTTACTACTAATAGGTTTTTAACCCCTTGGTAAATCTGTAATGACCCATGTATTATTCCCCATAATGGAATCCATTTCATAATTAATTTCATTGTTCTAGAAAGAAACATGTCTATAAGAGATAGCCTATTTGTAACTCATTGTGCAATCTTCTATAGTCAATACCATATGATACATATTTAGAAGATGGTTATTATTTTCTCCCTTAAAAAGGATAATTATCTAACCAAGAGGATGAAAAACTGGATGTAAATATTTATCCTTCATAATTCATGTACTACTTTTAGGTTCATCATGCGAATTATCATTATTATATACTATTTTATTTGAACTAACTGGAGTAAATGATATAGGGGTATAATGAATAACTTCCTCCACAACATCATTATAAATCATATTTATAAACCTCTACATCACATGATTCAATAGTTATATTATCTCCCAAATAAAAAATTCTATATGATTCATATTTTTTTTATCCAACAAAAGCACCATCAAATAACCTTGGACTAATGTTATTTATTTTAGGATCAAGAATCTATATAAAATAAACACCCCAACACATTGAAATACGAATGGTTAGGTCTTCTATCTCCATAAATTTCATCAGGGGATAACATTTTTTTCTCAAGTCTATCATATTATTAATATGATAAGAAGATAATAAATCTTCTCGCCATAAATTTAATGGTTATAGAGATATATTAATAATGACATCCACTATTTCAAATATTTTATGATTTTTTTCTTTAAATTAATCTATTTATTAGTATGTGAATGGATAATTAAATTTCTGAATTATACCATTTTCTTCATAGAAAACAATAAACTCATCTATAATGTATTAAAAACCTATATCTCAGTGTAATATTTTATTATTTTATTTGATTGATTTTCATAATAATTCTATATACTTTTTAAAATAACTGAATTCTTCATCCATTGATCTAAGAAGATATATAAATGTTAATATCTACTATATTAATCAACAAATCTAACAAAATATCTTTTCCTTCAATGATATAATAATGCATTTAATTCAAAAATATTAGAATGCACTGATTCAAATATATCATAGTTTCATTCAATAATATGAAAAGGATATTTTAATATTTTACATTCTACACATGTTTCACATTTATTAAAATATTTTTCAAATTAAATAACGTATAAATTATTCATTAATTATAAATAATTATGAATAATATTTTCTAATCGATCATGCCATAATTTCATGTAATAATCAAGTAAGAAGATGTTTCAATCATACTATTTATATATATTTGATATGTGCCCTCATTTGAGTACCCTTTACACACAAAATTCTTCATATTGACAATATTACATTATCATATTCGAATGAAACCATAAAACACTTCTTACATAGAAGATCGATAGAAAATATGTTCTTTTTAAATTTTGGAACATAGAACACATTACGAAGAGTCAAATTACTCCTAGAATTATTGCATATCATCCTGCTTCTCTGCCTACTAACATTGATGCACACATTGTTTCCAAGATATCCATCCTTTTCGAATGTACAATCATAATTTTTTTTTATATTTGAACTATCTAGGAACACATGCATCAGTTCACTAGAATCAAGCCACCATCTCATCTATATCAATGAAGTATTTAATTCCTATATCATTATGACTATATTCTTTTTAGTTAGCATATTTGCAGCGAGTTTATCAATTTTATCTATATAGAAACATTCCCTTTCTAAATGAACTGTCTTTCCATAGAAAATAAATTCTCATTTCTTCATGGAAGTATTTACATAAATTTTGAATTATTGAATATTATTTTTGATATATAAGTTTGAATTTGGTTGTGTAATTCTCCCAATAATATTAACCATGGATTCAAATTACGATTCAATAACCACATCTCTCAACATGGTCTCTTCTTCAATACAAAGAATATTTTGTAATTGTTCCTAAGAAATATCATCATGGTTTAAAATAAGTGGTTTACCAAAATCATTCCACATATGAGTTAATTTGGAAATAATTTCACCAACTTGTAAAAATTTAGGTAATTTAATCTTAAGGTAAATTACGTTTTCCTTCTAAAACATAAAGCTCGTGAAAATTCTCTAACAGTTTCTTGTTATCATCCATATTGTTTTTTAGATACTTTTCACCATGTTATTTATTGGTACCCTATTATTATACTTTGTATTTGAATTCAAGTGTATCTGAGATCTCTAAAGTGGTATTCATTTGAACGAAATAGTAATAAAGGTGAATTGTTAATGTGTTGAAAATATTTCCTCAGTACAAAACATGATCATATTCATGTTTCATCTTTGTTTCATGGGTGTGATCAACTTGAGTCACATCAATGGGAGTGTCATCAGGATTTGAAGTAGCATCCTCTGAAATAGGATGCTGATTTATTTCCAGAATCTACAAATTCCTCAACACCATAAGAAGAAACTTCATCTTGTCTTTCCATCAAGAGAAAATGTTTCTAAATAAATGATAATGGTTGACTATGTATTTATACATCAAATTTGAGTATTTATAATCCATCATATATGTTTTATATTGATTCTAAAACCATTTTGATTGTTTGAACATATATAGGATTAAGGAGAAGACATATTAAACGTTGATTCATTAAATGGATTCACTATCCAAAAGGGTTTGATCCACCCCATGTTAGTGGTCTTGGGTTCTATGTGGAATTTTTATTTTAGGATGTATCTAAAAGCTGTGAAAAATTGGGCACCAATTTATAAGTACCCCATTACACCAATGTTTGGAGCTATAAGGAGAATATCGTGTATTGAAAAATGAAATAACACAAAATTGGTATTGACATATCTTATTTAAAAATATAATTTTCTTTGAATTGAATAGGTTCGATCTCCCCACATTGGATAAGACCAATGCATTTGGATGTTGAATAAATGAATCCCTACAGTTAAGACTAATCATGTGATTAGTTTTCATTTTAAATTAAAATAAAATAAAATATTATATTTTAATTAAAATTAATTTTTTTTACTGTTTTGTTATATATATATATATATATATAATAATAATAAAAATTACCAGAATATATATATTCTTTCAATCACTTTAAAAATATTTTATCAAATATATTTTTTATTGAAAAACCAAATATCAATGTTCATTTTATAAGAGATGAGCTATGAGATTCTATCCACATTTTCAAATGTCGGATTACTGCTTTTTTAAAGCCACCTCATCAGTCTATGTAATAGGTGTTTTGAAAACTAAAAACACTCCATTATTTTAATATATATTTTTTAATAAAAATATAACATGCACTATACCCTTCAAATAAACAAAATTCTAAAATGTGGAAGGAGAGGTTTCTCATCCACCAACCATGCTACCAATGTCCACCAATTCCTGTCCAGAACCATGTCGAATGAGTCCATCAAGAAATAGAACAGTAGGGATCCTTCCATGGAGGAAGATCATAATATTACAAGCTAGATCTTATATATTATATGATTACTAGATGACCAAGTAGGAGATATTAAAGGATAACATTAATCCAGTATGGTCTAGAAAAATCAGTCGGAGATGACTGAGTAGGCTCTGGATTTGATTGTGCAGGTGGTGGGAGACTGCTGAAATGGGAAAGGAAATGGTTTATTAGCTTGGAGTGGGTGATGATGAGGAAATTGGGGTGAGAGGGAGATTCAGAATAGGCAATGATTGATTAATATTGGGAAGAGTGTGAGTCACTAACTCCAAAGAGGGTAGATCAATGCGTCCATGTATATATCCCAAACAAATATGAAACATTTGATATAAAAGTCCATATTAATATTCCTTAAATAAGTGAGGATAAGAACCTAATAAAAAAATGTGGTAAAAATGAATTTTAAAAAATTTATATTTTTTATGATATATATTTTATTATCCATAATTTAATAAGAATAGTTAATATTCAAAAAAAATGATTTCCTATAAATAATAGTTTTTCATGTTAATTTAGAATTTTCATTCAATGTTAAATTAAAAAATATTGATATATTAATTTTAATAAATGATTGTAATTTTTAAAAATATTATAATAAATTACATTGTTATTTTGATTGGTGTTTGAAAATAAATTAATTTTTATTTAAATTGTGAAAAATAGTGTTTTTTATATAACATGAATTTAATTAAATTATTAGTATATATGATACAATTAAAAATTTATGAATCCATTTTTAAATAAAATATATTCATTTTATACATGAATTTATAAATTTAAAATTTTAGGTAATAATATATAGACCCATATCAGAAATTTTAGAACCTAATTTATATTTATCAAAAAAATATTTTTAATATTTTTTAAATTTATTATATAAAAAGTAGTTTTAAAAACATATTAATTTTCATATAATAAAATTTATTCTAAATTTTTAATATTAATATTAAAGAAATTACTATAGAACATTTCAACATCAATAATAATGAAATAATTATTTTTTTATAAAATATCACCTCAGTAAAAATTAGAATGGACAAAAGTATTAAACTAAGAGTGAAGGGAATCATGCCTATTTGAAAAATGTGTGGAAATGGGTTGATGTGGTCATTAATGACCATATCAATTCTTCTCTCCATTAATTTAATATTTTGGAGAAAAATTCCTTGGGAGAGATTTTCCATTAATGATAACTTTTTGGTATTTATAGTAATGTCCTCCCATACCATTTATTAAACGATCGAAACTATCCACACTACCCCTCACACCACCACAATCCTAGATTATTCCAAACGCTACATGAATATTTAAAAAAAATCCCATAAACATTAAATATCCATTTTATTCCAAAAATACCATCCATATATGTATTAACCCCTTCTGCAATAGTGTTAATCCCAGAAGAGAAGTATAAGTTTCTGAAATCTCCTTTCCAATTTCTATTTAATTGTGATCACTTAAAATATTATAAATTAAATTAAACAATATTTAAATGATAAAATTATTAAAATTACTAAATTGAATATTTTTTGTTGTTTGTAAAATAATTAACCACCTTTCGCTCGCCCTTTATGAAACTATGAATACTTTAACCGTTTTTGTGTGTCTGTGGGCAACAATCTCTATGAAAAAAGGTTCATTTTACTTCACCACAAAACTATATTTTTCCAAAAAAGTGAATTAAATAAATATATATGATATATACACATATATATATGTATCACTTTTTAAATTTTATGTAATGATATACCATTTTATATAATTATTCATCCCTTCAAAAAATGTAATCATCGTCTTTTCATATGCATGGAATTACATCTCCATGAAATGATGCATTTCATTATTCACTACAACCATAATGGTTTATTTTAGTTTATATTATTTTTGTATAAATGATTTGAATAATTATTATACATAATAAATTTGGTTATGTATGGATTTTATATACATTAATGATCATTATATGTTAATCCATCGATATCATTAAATTACCCAAAACTACAACCACACCGATGGTGGGTTCCCACTTAATCCCATAAAAAGATTTATTATGAAAATTATTACTTAAATATTTTTTTAGTTAAACATCTATTTTTTCTCCTTGAAACAAAACTGAAAACCCCATGTGATTGGACTATTAAATTTTAGTGCTGTATAAAACATTGATTCAAGTATTTTAATTTATTGAAAATAATTAAATTTTGAAAAATATGGAACATTGAGTATGTTTTTTTTGAATTTATTTCAAAATATTAATGATTATTAACAACTATTTTTGAATATAGACTATAATATATGATATATAATGATAGTTGTTAATATTAAGGAGTATAAAATTCAATTTATTTGAATAGGGTTCTAAAATAGTTACTAAATCTTTGTTTATTTACAATACAAGATATTATACAACTTCCATGGAAGTAAAGTGTAATGGTAGGTGATTCTGTAACTAAAACTCCATTTATTGAGTTATATAATTTTATATTTAACTTGTTTCCTCTAATTTTCTCTGTTTTGAATGAATTTTTTATTTTTTATTAAGTAAAAATGATATTTATATCCAAATTAAATTCCATTAAATTTATTCTCGTCACTTATTTAAAAAAAATTGGTGCTTTTAAAAAATAGAATCATAAATAGTTATTTTATTTTGAAAAAAGAAATATTTTTTCCAAATAAATATCAATATTTAATTTTAATTATCATTAAATTTTATATCTTAAATGGTGTAATTTTTTATGTTTTAAACAATATATTTCGTTTATTATGGAACCATTTTGGGTCATTATATTTTTGGAATAAAAAAATTAATTCACAATGTGATTTAATACAATTTTTATATGTTATGAAAAAAAGTATATCTATACCTTATTCTTTAATATTGAATTATTTATAATTTTATTTTTTATGAATCTATTTTTTCATGGGTTTGTTATTAAAATTTAATCACTTATATTTGATATTTTTATTAGTACTATTTGGTTTCCATGGGTTCATAATGCAATGTGGATGACTACCAATTGAATTTATTAGGAATGTTATTTTGTTTCCATGGATTCTTTTTCAAAATAAATGATTTTCATTTGGAATTTGTGTAAATAAATTCTTATTTCTTTCTCTTCTTGATGTTATGAAATTTGATTTTTGAAGTGGAACATAGAAGTAAGGATTAATGATGGGGGTGGTCATTTATCAATATCACATAAAATGTAAAATATTTTATATCCCTTGGGAATTGTATTCATGAATACATAATAGTTTCAAATTATAATGGGTATTTAAGTTGTGAGTCATGGAATTATTATCTAAGTACAGTACTTTTTATTCAATATTTCATGATTTTTATTCATTTTTATGTTATTCTCCCATAATTCATGGTTTATGATGTATATCCCTAATCCAAGTCATAGCTATTATTCATATATGTTGATAATTTATGAATTTAAATTCTTATTCCATGCACTATTATTCTAAAAATATCATATTGTTATCACTCATTATTTAATGATATATCTATTATGATAATGGTTTTACTTATTTTCATTAATTCTTCCTTAGTGAAAATATTATTCAACCCTTTCTAAGAGTATGATCTTACCACATTAATATGTTCTCATTTCTTATGTTTTTATTATGATTAATAATAATGAGATTTCGAGAATCTGGTCTATTATGGTTCCTTTAAGTAGAAATGACAATGAGTAAAGTATAATAATCTTATTATGTATCTCATCACCAAAGACACAAAAACTATCATTCCTAGGGATATTTTTATTTATTAATTATAATGTTTTAAAACATCTTAATGATGATAAATAATTGACTGATCATATTAGTTAACTATAGTTTTAAAAATTATAAAATAAATCATAGTTATCAAATAATCACAAGATTTTTTCAAAAAATAACCATGGTCAAAGTCCACACCACTTGTCAAAAAATTCAACACAACTCAAGGGGTGTCAAACAAACCTAGTTTAGGTTTTTAAATAATACCATTATAATATATATCCACATTGTAAATAAAATAAAATGGGGAAAACTATGAGTGTAATTATTCCTTTCTGTTTCTTCCATATGGTGTGCTCGGGTCATATGCCCCTTCATTAATATGGTTCTCTCTTTTCTGATTGTTCATCTCCTCTAGATGTTATCATTTGTTTCCCAGATCTAATAGATAGAGATTTACCCTTTCCCCCAACAATAATTTCATGGGATTTTCCTTGATTTTTAATCCCTATAACATAAGGAATGAAACCCCAATAATTATCAACTCTCTCTTTATCAATTAAGGGTTTGTCGTAATAATATTTGTCTCATTCAAAGGATGCATCGGTTTCAAAAAACTCTTATCTATACCTTTTTAATCCACTTAATCATTTAGATATTATCACCAATATTTATAACATTATGGTTGTACTATGTAATTATATAATCTACATTATTCACAAAAATTATAATATTTTAATGAATTTATGTGGGTGAATTTACCTCATTTCACATGAATAGTAAAAACATTTTTTAAGTGTAACACTGTGATTTTTTGTGATTTATTTTGGTCAAATAATTCTAAATAATTTCATGCATGGAATTTCTAGCTATAAAAATTTATTATTACATTGTATGAAACACTATGTAAATATTTTTCTACATGAAACACTACGATTGGAGTGTGTTATGCACAACACATAGTTCATTCGATACCTTATTGTACACACAAGAATGCATCTCACTAAAATTTAATATACTATTAATATTATTATTTAATATTATTTCTGCCACAAGTATATTTTTACATAATTAATGAATATTTTTAAATATAATAATAAAATTTAAAATTTTTACATTTTTATGAAATAGAAATTTAATAATAATCTTTTTAAAGATAATAATATGTTTTCTGGATAAAAAGTATCATTTTTAAAAGATGGAATAATTTGGCATGGAACACAATATTTAAAATTAACCTTTCTGACTATTATAAAAACTATTTTGGAAAAATATAAATCATTTTCACAATATTCATGTCAAAATTATCATAGATAGATGTTTTTGGAATTTTTCTGAGAATTGTCAATTTTTGATGAATTGGGGAAAATATAATGTTTTAATTAAAAAAATATTTTTTTATAATTTATTTATGAAGATAAATTATATTTTAAATCAGTTTGAAAATATAAATGGATAAATTATATATCATTTAATCCAATTTAGTTCACTTTAATCAATTTTATATGGGTATTTAATAGAAAATCATTGTAAACATGAGATCATCTTTCACTTTAAAACCATGTTTTAACGTAACGACAAGGGGACTCATTTTAAAAATATTTTTCATTTTATGTTTTTGGATTATAGAAAATTTTATTTCATATTTATAATAAACATAATATATAATTTCTATTAATTTCATCATAATTATTGACCAAAATGACTAGTGAATGCAGTTAAAATTATCCATGGCAGTTAAGAGAAAATGAATTTTCCTTGGGACTAAAGATTATTCTTAAGGTTCAAAATGGACATGAAAAATATTAAAAAACTATTTGCTGAACATATTTCTACCATTTTCACTTTATCCTATATAATTATGAGTTTTTGGGTATTATTCCATAAATGTGACCTATATAATATGTAATGTAATTAAAAAGACGGAAAATGCAAATTTAATAATTTTTTTCTATGTAAAATTACAATAGATGTAAAACTAAATAGGTTCAGTTATAAAAATACTTTTTAAAAATAAATATTTTTCTTATAATTGTAATTTATTTATTTATACCATAATAACATTAAAATATTAAGAATATATAATGTTTGAATTATTTAGTTATTAATTATATGCATCAAAAGATACTAAAAGGATATAAAGTGAACAAAATTGAATGAATTATTTTGATAAATTATTTTTAAAGAAGAATATGTCGATTAAAATTGTTTTTAACATAATGGATTTTATTTCCATTAATTGTTTGATATTTTTATTATAAATTAGATTAATAATATAAAAATTTACATTAATATCATTTTATAACAAATGATTTTATATTAATTGAATCAAAATTACAAAAAATAAAATATTTTGTAGACTAGTTTCTATATATTAATTTAAATATAATATGTTCTTGTTATGGATCAATTATTTTATTATAATAACTATATTGATTGTTAAAATTAATAAAAACTCGGTTAGCACCATTACAATTTAAGATGTGTGTCAGTGCATTACATTCACATATATTAATGATAATTGAAAACACATGGATTATTAATACATTATAAATATGATATAATATTTGTAATCATTGAATATAAATTATATTACATGGATCATTCTAACTTAGTCAAAATGAATTTATTAATATAGTTATAAAACTGATTAAAAATTTGAAAAACCAAAATGAAAAAATAAGGAAACATGGATATTAAGGAATGAAATGTTTAAAAACCATGTATAAATGCATGTTTTTGGTGTTCATAGAAAAAATATGTAAAGACCCTGAATTCCCATGTAAATGTTTTTAAATAATATTGTATTTTACGAGTCCTCGAAAATTTGATGCGTGTGATTCCATGGCTCGAAGTGCCCAGAATGAATTTCCAAAGTTGTTTTCAGGTACGTTCAGTAAACATGCGAGCTGTTTTTTAAAAAATTTGAAACGGTTCTCGGAATTTAAATCTGAGGGCACCGTTGAACTCGCAGTGTCGGTGCTCGCATAAGAAGACTTTCACATCGACGACCGTTGGATGTGGGTGAATATTAGTTTTCAGGTTTTTTGTGGAAATAATTAAATAAAATAATCATACGTTTTATTTTATTTTGTTGTAACAAACCTCCATGTGGAAGTTTGTGGTGGAGACCACAAGACCTTAACATACCAAGAGAGGTTATATGGGTGGGGACCACCAAAGCCTAACCTCAAATGAGTGGTTATGATGGTGGGGACCACCCGGGATTAAACCCCCTTGAACCCCCCCCCCCCCTAATTGGGAGAAAAACCAAAACTACCTCATAAATGTATGAAATCCTCTCACACCACCCCCCCCCCCACAATAATGTGGAGGAGCCCCTTAACTTCCTCAAAATTAATTGTCCCAATGCCCATATCTTTATTATATCAACTTCCTTTAATTAATTAATTCTTTTTGGAATATTATTCCAACGACTTAATAGATATTACAATCTATTATTATGGGCTACGTATTAACTTATTGGAAAAGGACGATTGGGAGAACATGGGAGAAAGCACTCCCTTAAAGAACCCTCCACCAAAAAATAATGCCAACCTCCTTCGACATTCTTCATTTGGGAATCTTCTAATGTAGAACATCTTCATCGATGACAAATAGATGATCATACTTCCTTCTTATGCCAACGTCAACAAGTGAACGAGGTAGGGGTTTATTCATAAATTTTTATCACTCTTTCATGTACGCTCTTCTTTTCTTATGCGGGTTGGGAATAGAAATTGCAGAAGATTATGGTTTCATGTTCATTCTTTGTTCTTTGTGACCCACTTGCTACCACTCCAATGGTGGAGGGTACAGGCCAATCAAACCCAACCCGACCCCTCTGCCATTCTTCATTGGTGAAATCATTGAAATGGAGGAAGGCGAAGTAGATAACAGAGGTAACATCACCATCACCCGTGGCCTTGCCGTGCCACCACGGCCGACCCTCGGCCTCGCCGCACCACACCGGCCGACCTGCAGCCTCGCCGAGTCGTGCCACCGTCTACAGTGCTATGTCTCTCTCCAAGCCGAGTCGCACCGCCGTCCACCGAGCTGCGCTGCCATTCGAGCCAAGACATGCCACCGTCTTCTGAGTTGCGGCGTCGTCGTATCCAAGCTGTGCCGCCATCCGAGTCGAGCCATGAAGCCAAGCCAAGCTGCGCCCGCATCTGAGACGGGCTGCGACGCCGTCCGTTGAGCCACCTCACCATCTGAGTCGTGCTACACCACTAAGCCATGCCGTCGAGCTGAGTTGCTCCACCCTCCTGACTGAACTGTGTCCAAATCACAACTGGACAGCTGACCCGCATCCGGGTCCACCTCCCTCACGGTACCAATCGACCGAACCGCCTCTGTGGTACCCTCGTGGCCCTCACGGGTCGGGCTGACTCGGAACAGACCCGGTCCCACTACGACCCATTTACCTTATTTTGTACGTAACTTCGGCACCAGGCGTAAAATTGAAGAACCTTCAGTGGAACTGGATAACATGGAGTGAGACGTTCCCTTTGAGTATGCCCCACTATAGTCTTGGGTATATTTGAGGTATGGTTGGGTCTGATCGAACCAGAATCTAACCAGGCCCCGTAACTAAAAGGCTAATAACTCACAGATCGGGCATCCCATTGATGCGTCATCTGTTACGTTGAGAACTTTATGATGTGGCATAACATCATGATACATCTTCATGGGAAATCATGGTATTTATAGTATTGACCCATAGATTGTGGAGTGGATCCTCCCGGAGACGAGGGAACATAGTGCGGAGACCTAGTGGCTGGCTAAGAGTTTATGACTACTAACCATTTGACTCAGAGTGACTCGATAGGAAATGTGGGTAGCACCTTGGTGACGGGGCAGACCCACTGTGGGGAGAGCCTTTGTGTGACGTGGAAGACCCACGGTACTCGACAGGATGAGTACCTCAACAGGCCTTAAGGAGGAGTGCCTCTGTGTGATTCTGTAGACCCATGTTTGGGAGCACCTCTGTGTGACTCGGAAGACCCACGATAATCGATAGGAGAAGTACCTCAATAGTACAACGATAGAGGGAAGAGCCTCTCTGTGATGTGGAAGGCCCACTGTAATCGATAGAGGAGGAGTTACCGAGCAGGTGAGGTTTTCAATGTTGTGTTTGAAATTTTACTTGGTACTACCCCTTGTATAAATCCTGGTTTGTGCTCGGGGTCTCTACTGATTATCGTTATACTCACCCCTGCACAAGGTATGTGCACACCTTGATGTGTTGAATGGAGACAATAGAATGCGATGTCTAAGGCCGAGAGTACCTATACTAGAGAGTACATAGAGGTGGACCTTACGAAGAGTCAGTACATGGTGGGGACAGGTGGATGAAGAGTACTAAGGATGCGATATTTACCTACCCTCAGTTTGGGACCTTAGAGGATGACTCAAAATATGACTACCCCTTTTCTTCAATTTTACTGTATCGCTATAGTCCTTGTACTTTCTAGTGGGGCATGTATTCTGGCCCCTTTTACTTTCTGCACTATTTTTTAATAAACTTTACTTGGTGTTTCGTCCAGCTGTGTTCTTGCTTGTGTGTGTGTTTACATGTTATAAATTCAATGCACTCCCAGTTTTAGAGAATTGCGCCTTTTTTTCTAGTCGAAATCCCTTGGCCTATGGAAGGCAGGCATGGGGAAGTCACGGCACGTTCCCCAGGGGATGGGTCATGACAAATTTGAATTCTAGGAGTTGGTTCCACCGCATAATTTAGGACTCTGATCATTCATTTTTATAAAGAAATAGTGTTAAGGTTAATGAGTGTAATTTTTAGTTCAGAGAGTCTAGTGTTGGTGTGGCGGCTGACATATCCATACACAAGGACCCTGAATTCCAATTTCTTACCTAGGGCATGAAATCAATGATTGCGTGTGTGTTTACAATTTTTTTCCTTGTGATATTTTGAGTCAGCTCACTAGATATAAGTTTCAGCTCACTAGGAATAACTTTTCACCATGGTGCACCTGTTTTTTTTTTCAGGATGCCTCCACACAGACAACCAGCTAGAGTTCCAAGAGTTCTATACAATAATAGTCCACTGAGTGATGAGGCCTCTGTGTAGGGACCTTTTCTAGTAGAGGCACCAGTAGAGGCTACATTGGATCTACCCCCATTGGGCCACCTATTCCACTAGCCACAATAGCAGATGGTGCACGCTGCTTGAGCGCGTTGCATGAGTTCCATTGATAGAGGCCACCCATGTTCAGGGGATAGATGGACCCGCAGGTGGAAGAGGATTAGCTAGAGGCTGTGGTGATATTTTTTTGACTGGTAGTGTCACTAGAAGATCTCATGGTGATTCTTGCTTCCATCCTTCTACAAGAAGCATTGGGAAGATTTTGGAGCATGATGCTCCAGGTTCACGATGAGGTGGCGCTTCTCTGGGCAGACTTCGAGAGCCTGTTTTAGGCAAATATTGTCCCAGTGACTCTCAGCGCAGTGCACATTCAGGTGCTACTTTATCTGTAGTAGGGAGTCATCTCTGTAGATTAGTATTTAGTGTGGTTCACTGACCTCTCATGTTACTCCATGGATATGGTGCAGTACCCTTTCTTCAAGGCTTGAGCCTTCAACCAGTGACTGAAGCATGATATTAGAGACTCAATGGTATCACTCAGCATCCCAACGCAAGCGAGGGTGTTAGAGAGAGACCTCTTGGTGGAGAGTTTCCTAGCTAAGTAGTCTCTAATATTGAGTCCCACTACCAGTCATCACGCAGTGGAGTCTTCTGTAGCTGGCAGCAGACAAACGTCACAGAGGTTCAAGGGAACCATTCCTACAGGTGGACGACCAAATGACTCAAGATCGGTTGTGCGTTGCACTCGAAGCAGAGCAAGTCATGCCAGGAGCGGGCAATGTTTTTCATGTGGCGGGCAGAGTCACATGGCTCATGACTGTCCGACCCACCATTTGGATGATCATCAGACTATTGAAGGATATCCTAGGAAGAGATTGAGCTTCAACCTAGGAGGTCCGTAGGGATTATGCGGACGTGGTAGAGGAGCTAGCCGAGTAGCTGGCGTTGGGCGACGATATGAGGTGTTACTTCCACCACCACTAGGAGGTCCACCCAGACCATTGGTGTAATGACCCAAAGTTTCATTAATGGAAATCCCTCTTGATCTATTTAAATATCTCTTTATGTTTATATAAAATTTCAACTTCTTTGGTTTTATGTTATGAATTTTGACTATTGCTAATATAGTCGTTGAACAGTGATCACATGATTAGTATAAATATAGGGATCTAATAATTCTAATTTACTCAGAAAAAATAAGTGATTGCCTCGTCCAGTAGAATTTCTCCATATGAAGCCCATTTTTCTGAGCTCGGAAAAGAGGTGGCATCTTTGGGCTTCTCTCTTGACCATGCCAAAGATGAGCTTCATCATGTCAAGATCGAACGAGACCGTCAACAGGAAAAGAGGAAGTTGATAGAAATTACCACTCGAGCATGTTATCTGAGTCGCCACAAGTGTCTGTCACCATCACACACCTTACCCTTAGCTCTTATGCTGTTGTTTTAAGGGGTTATGTAACAAATCACTAGTACTATGTTCATGTTTTTTTATATAAAAATTAATATATCTCCATGTCATTTTTGATACACTGTAAATAGTTTTTCAAGAACAAATATTGTTTTTAGTTATTATTTAATTAAGAATTATATTTTATTAAATTAAGGGATTTTTTTTAAATTATATTTTAATAAAATATTATTATTATTAATAAATAAATTTTTATTAAATATAAGTGATCTTATAATTTTATGAATGAAATTATAATTTTTATTAAGGTTTGAAAGCCATTTCTTTCAAAACACATGAATTTTCGATAAATGTGGATTTTTATATTAAAAGTGAAAATTAAAATATTTATAAAATTATTTAGACAAAAATAAATGTTATTTATGGAATCAAGAAGTCGAAATTATCCAACAGTGAATTTTTCATAATTTTCTGAGACAGTCAAATTTTTGGATAAAAATTAAATACCGTTTAAATATATAATGTGTTTTATGACATCATAATGACCCAATAGTGATGTAATAAAATAATTTAATCATTATGTTCGGCCAATATATGTTTTACCATTAAAATAATGTGATTTTGGGTTTGTTTGACTTACTTTTCAAAGCATTAATGGACCCCACAAGACATATTAAACACCTTGTATTTTTAAATTGTTTTCCATGGGAGTGTGACTCACCTCCACAAAAGCAACTCTATTATTTTAAGAAGTTCGGAAATTGGCCTTATAAAATATTTATTTCAACTTCCCTTTTCAAAAAATGATCGGAAAAGACCATGGGATGGTTTGTGGTTTGAATTATTTTAATATAAGGGGTCCCAATCCTAAATAATAAAGAATTCCCTCACCCTTCCTATTGAAACCTACCCAAGATCCCACATCCTCCTCACTCAAAGGCCTTGGATTTCATCCAACCTCTGCCCTACGCTCTCTAGGATCCCTCCAAGGTGCCCAATCTCCCAATAAGCCTCTCACAAGCCTCTCTATAGCCTTTGGAAGCACACTTCCATATAAGGGTTTTTTCTTCCTTTCTCATTTTTGTCCAATTTTCATTAAGTTGTTTTGCCCTTTTAATTTCAATTATGAATGTTGGGGTATGGTTTCAAACCTCACTAATATTTCCCTTTTTATATTTTAATGTTGGGATACCCCTTTCTCCCTCATTAAATGCTTCCATGTACACCCGTTACTATGCTGAAATTCCGAAAGAAACTTCTCTCTCCTCATTTACATTCAAGCAATACTTTTGTATCAAGAATCTAAATTCCATTAAAATTTTTGGGACATGTATCTATATGAACTTTTTACTATCCCTTACATGTAAATATGTCGAGGAACCCATTTCTCTCTCATCAACCATTTTTCTAAATTCTTATGTCATGCTATTACGCTGCCGAAATCGCACCGGTTTTCTATGCCAATGCCATTGTGTAGTGAATACCATGCCCATTTCTCCATCAAGGGTATTCACCTTAATGCACTTTTACTTATTGATTAAAAATTTCCATTTATGAATTCCTCATTCCTTAATCGTGGAATAAATGATTATGTTTTATGAATACATGTTTAATGATCCATGTGGCACACTTATGAATGAAATGAAATGTTTAAGAAGGGTGCACCCTTATAGCGCTCCAATGAATTGGGTAAAGTATAGTATCATGATACGTCATGTTAAATGTGTGATTACTCATGCTAATTCATGTGCAACGTGGTTTTTACTCGTGCTTCATGTGTAATGAGGGTTTACTCATGCTCCATGTGCAATGAGTCTTGGCTCGTGCTAATTCCATGATAAGTGGTGTTGCCACATTTCCATGTTATGATTATCATTCTTTATCATGCATTTATGTTCATGTTTCTCTTGTTCTATATTCATATGCCTAATTTATAACATGTATTGTAAATATCATGTTATTCCATGTGTATTCCCTTACTGGGCTTTATAGCTCACCCTTTTCTTATGCATGTCCTCAGGTTATCCAATGCAATTCTAAGTACGAGGGAATGTAGTGGTCATGTAAAGGATGTTTTCAATAAAGATGTTGTATTTCATGTTTTTAGTTTTTATTCAATGATTGTAAACCCCAAATACACTAAACATCTCAATATTCTTTGTTTTATCAAGTGGTGTTTTATTTAATAAATCATGTTTATGTTTGTAATAAAAGAATGGTTGTCATAGTTGGTATCATAGGATAGGTTTAGTTATTTTTGGGATTTGGAATAGAAAACCATAGTAATGCCTTAGAGACAAGACTATATATAATAAAAACATCCCTATGTTTTGGTAAGTTCTGAGTAAGTGGGCTATCAAGAAAATACATCCCTGTCTGGATACGAGGAGGTAGAGGAGGCTCTGGCAGAGATGTATCCTAGGGGTAAAACCCAAAAACACCGCTTTGAGATAGACTCGAACGAGAACTGGTGCTCGACAACGGGCCTTGCTGCACTCTTGGTTACAACACTCCTGAGGGAATTTTTTTGATAAATTCACAAGCTTAGTATGAACACTTATTAAGGGAATAAAAAAAATTCCCCTAAGAATATATGATAGAATGTAGATCATGAAAAATCAAGATTGAAGCCTATAGACTCATGAGTTAAGGAAATAAAAGTTTATTTATAATTCATCAACTTTTGTCTTTGGATTAACCTTTATGTGTTACCCCTAACTTTTCTTTTTATTCCAGCCAATGGCCGGTAATAGGAGGACTCAAGCTAACAACTGTTGTGAAGATCAGTGTGATGACTATACTAATGAGATGCCCAATCCAATGGGAGGAGGAATCATGAACTATGTCACACTTCTCTCTCATCTAACTCATGTTATTAATAGAAACATGGGTCAAGAGGAATGTTCAACCCCCCCCCCCAAGAATGAACAAGTCACTATCAAGAGATTCATGAAACAAAGGCCTCCTACTTTTAGTGGATCATACGATCCCACGATCGCTGAACAATGAATCAACTCCATTGAAAAGATATTCTCGATCCTTCTATGTTCTGAATAAGAGAAGGTTCTACTGGAAGCTTATCGTATGGAGGGTGAAGCTGATCAATGGTGGACGTTGATAAACATTACGAATCCTAAGGATGAGATCGAGGCGTTGGAATAGAAGGATTTCCGTAAGACTTTTTTCGATAAATATTTTTTTGTGCACCCTCCGGTCAAAGATGGAACGGGACTTCCTTTCCCTCAAGAAAAAAAGATGAAGAGTCTGTTGGATCCTATAAGGAAAACTTCACAAGGATTTCGCGATACACTTCTGGCTTTGTCGTTACTCCAGAATGAAATGTTGACCGCTTCTTTGGTGGGCTGAAGCATAGCCTGTGGAAAGCATTGGCGATCTGTGACTTCGACAACTATGAAGAAATTGTCTAATGTGCCCTCAAGGATGAAATGGTAATCGGGTAATCACAGTGGTATCATAGGGACAAGAAGTGTATGGTGGAATTCAATGCTGGCAGTCCGATGGATAAATCCAACGGTGCTCAGAAGATTCAACACCCCACTGGACAAAAGTGCGGAAAGAAGCACCCTAGAAATTTCCTCAAGGGGATGAGGAAATGCTTTAGGTGTGGAAGAGATGTGAACCTCACTATTAAATGTCATCTAGAAAGACCCATGCTTGCTACAGAGGAGAGGAACACTCCGTTTGAACCTCAACGCGTTGTTCAATGCTACAAATGCAAAGAACTGGGGCATTTTGAAAATCTGTGCCCAAATCCTTGGGTTTTTTGAAGCAACAACAACCTCCAAGGTAGCAAGGAAGAGCATTTGCAATCACTTCTGCCGAAATGAACCCTGACAACGATGTGGTGACAGGTATGCTAGTTATTTATTCAATAATAGTGAACACAATTTTTGATTCAGGTTCAACGCATTATTTTATATCTCAAATGTTTAGTAGAACAATCCCAACACCACCAAAAGCCATGGAAGTGAAGATGTCGGTGAGTACATCAAATGGGGAAATAATTGAATTCCTTGAATATAAGTCCTCCCCTATTTTAATCTGTGGATTGAATTTCCCAGTGAACCTCATCATACACCCTCTGGAGGAATTTGACGCAATTCTTGGCATGGATTGGATTTCCTTATATAGATCCAACATAAATTTTCGGGAGAGGGAAATCACATTCTTTATGGAGAATCGACCCCCGATTCATTAAAGTGTCAGGAAGAAGATGAATCTCCTTTAGCTCCATAATCTCAAGCATGGATATTACTTCTCTATGAGAACGCGTATCAGGCTCAGATGATTGAGTCCAAGGAAGAAACCATCCTTCAATAAATGCCTATTGTGAGGGAATTCGAGGAAGTGTTTCCCGAGGAACTGCATGGTCTTCCTCCTAGAAGAGATGTTGAATTATTAATTGAACTTATACCTGGGGCGCTACCGAAATCCAAAAATCCATATAGAATTGCTATCGTGGAACATAAAGAGCTAAGAAAAACAAATACAGGAGAATCTGGATAATGGGTTTATATGCCCAAGTGTTTCACCATGGGGTGCAGCAGTCCTCTTCTTCAAGAAGAAGGATGGGTCAATGCGGCTTTTCATCGATTATCGTGAACTTAACAAAATCACGATAAAGAACAAGTATCCTCTTACATGGACCAATGACTTGTTTGATCAGCTGCGTGGAGAACAATACATCTCCAAGGTAGATTTTTGGTCGGGATATTATCAAGTAAGGGTGAACAAGGAAGATGTCCCCAAGATTTGTTTTTGTACGAGATACGGGCTCTATGAATTCATAGTAATGCTTTTCGGACACACAAATACTCCAGAAATCTTCATGGACTTGATGAATAGAGTCGGTCGAGATTACCTCGACAAATTTGGGGTTGTATTTGATGGAGGTCTCATTCTTGGGCCATATCATCACAAGAAATGGGATATCTATAGACCCCTCCACAACAGATGCAATTGAGGGATGGTCGAGGCCAACATCGGTAACAGATATCTGTAGCTTCTTGGGATTAGCTGGATATTATCTACAATTTGTGAGAAATTTTTCATGATTTTACGACCCTCTTACCAAGCTAACTCTAAAGGGAATAAAGTTTTCTTGGAGTGGTGAATGCGAAAAAAGCTTCAGGGAGTTGAAAAGGAGGCTTATCACTGTGCCCATGCTCACTTTACCCACATGTGGGGAACCATTTGTGGTTTTCAGTGATGCTACCAAGAAGGACTTAGGTTGTTTGATGATGTAAAATAATAATTTGATATCCAATGCTTCATGGCAGTTGAAAATCCATGACAGAAACTATCCAACGCATGATCTGGAGTTGGCAGCGGAGATATTTGCCTTGAAAAACTGGCGGCATTAACTCTATTGGGAGAAATGTGAGATATATATAGACCAAAAGTGTCTTAAATATATATTCACACAGAAATAGCTTAATATGTTCCAGAGAATATGGATAGATCTCATCAAGGATTATGACTATTCAATACATTACCACCCTGGGAAAGCGAACAAGGTGGCAGATGCCCTAAGTAGAAAGGACCCCATGATTCTATCAATGATGAGAATTGAGAAGGATCCAATATTCTTATACTCGATGAAGATAGACATGGGAATCATAAAGAAGAGAACATCATCAATCCTTTCACAAATTATTTCTCAACCATCTCTTTTGGAAAGGTTAAAGGATGCTCAAAAGGGGATGCGGGAATTTAGGAAAAAGTGGAACCTATCAAAAAAAGCGAAATCCTCAGATTATAATGTTAATGAAGAAGAAATTGTGCGATTTGGGAAAAGACTATGTGTTCCATTTAATCCGGAGCTATTGAAGGAAATTTTGGATGATGCACATAGTTCAAATTTCCCTATTCACCCAAGGTGCACAAATATGTATCGATATCCATGAGAAAACTTTTTGTGGGATAATATGAAAAATGAGATCGATGAATATACATAAAAATGCCTGGTGTGCCAGCAAGTGAAGGCAGACAGGCAGAAGTCTAAGGGGTTGATGAAAACATTTCCCATACCAGAATGGAAATGGGAGAACATCGTCATGGACATTATCACCGGAATTCCGAGGACATCCAAAGGCAACAATGCATTCTTGGTTGTTGTAGATCTTCATACAAAGACTGTACACTTCATTTCTATTCGGGAGGATTTCTCATTGGATCAACTGGCCCAGATATATATTTGGGAAGTGGTAAGGATGCATGGATTACCACTATATATTGTGTCTGACCGAGATCCAAGATTCACCTCTATGTTTTGGAAGAGTCTTAAACATGATCTGAATACTGAAGTGAACTTCAGTATAGCATATCAGCCTCAAACTGATGGCCAATCCGAGCGGACTATCCATATACATGAGGACATGTTTAGAGCATGCTAAATGGATTTTAAAGGAGGATGGGATCAACATATTCCTCTTGTTGAGTTCTCTTATAATAACAGTTTCCACTCAAGCATCCAAATGGCACCATATGAAGCCCTGAATGGGGAAAGGTGCAGAACAACGACATGTTGGGATGAGTTTGGTGAAGGTAAGTTTCTTGGACCAGAAATGGTCAAATAAATGGTGGATAAGGTTAAATACATTCATCAGTAAATCGAGGGAGCCTAGAGTCAATAAAAGAATTATACAGATAATCATGGATGAGACCTTGAGTTTAAAGTTGGAGACATGGAGTTTCTACACATATCTCCATGGAAGAAGGTCATGAGTTTTGGTAAGAACGGGAAGTTATGTCCAAGGTATATCGACCCCTTCAATATTCATGATCGTGTTGGGGTTGTGGCCTATCGACTAGCACTTCCACCAACCATGGACAAAGTACATGATATATTTTACGTATCCCTCTTAAGTAAGAACATACATGACCCTTCACATGTACTCTCTTCTGAGGTGGTACAGTTGGAGGATGATCATTCTTATGAGGAGAAACCAGTGAAGATCATAGATCGTAGAGAAAAAGTCCTATTAAAGAAAATTCCCCTCGTCAAGGTGTTGTGGAGAATCCAAAAGTTTGAAGTAGTGACTTGGGAATTGGAGGAAATGATGAAGCTGAATTACCCACATCTGTTTTATTGTCGGAAAAGGAAAATTTCGAGGAAGAAATTTCTTAAGGGGTGAATATTGTAACGACCGAAAGATTAATTAATAGAAATCCCTCTTGATCTAATTAAATTTCTCTTTATGTATATATAAAATTTCAACTTCATTGGTTTTATGTTAATAATTTTAACTGTTGCTAACATAGCCGTTGAATAGTGATCACATGATTAATATAAATATAGGGATTTAACAAATCCAATTTACTCAGAAAAAAGAATCGATGGCCTCATCCAGTAGAATTTCCCCATACAAAGCCCATTTTTCAGTGCTCGGAAATGAGGTGGCTTCTTTGGGCATCTCTCTTGACCAAGCCCAAGTTGAACAACATCATGTCAAGCTCGAACCGGACCATCTATGGTAAAAGTGTAATTTTATAGAAATTACCACTCGAGTGATGTTATCGGAGCCCCCACAAGAGTCTGTCACCATCGCACACCTTACCCTTAGGTCTTATGCAGCTGTTTTATGGGGTTATATAACAAATCTCTAGTACTATGTTCATGTATATTTTTTTATATAATAATGAATATACCACCTCATCATTTTTGATACATTGTAAATAGTTTTTAAAGTACAAATAATGTTTTAACTTATTATTTAATTACGAATTCTATTTTAATAAATTATGATATTTTTGAATTAAGTAATATCTTAATAAAATTTTATTATTATTATTAAATTAATTTTTATTAAATATAAATGATCTTATAATTTTATGAATGCAATTATAATTTTTATTAGGGTTTGAAAGTCATTTCTTTCAAAACCCAAGAATTTTCGATAAATGTCGGTTTTTATTTTAAAAGTGAAAATTAACATATTTATAAAATTATTTAGATAAAATAAATGTTATTTATGGAATCAGGATGTCTAAATTATCCAACGGTGAATTTTTCATTATTTTCTGAGACAATAAATTTTTTGGGTAAAAATTAAATACCGTTTAAATATATAATGTGTTTTATGACATCATAATGACCCAATAGTGATGTAATAACATACTATAATATTTATTTTCGGACAATATATGTTTTACCAATAAAATAATGTGATTTTGGGTTTTTTTACTTACTATTCAATGCATTAATGGACCCCTTAATACTTATTAAACACCTTGTCTTTTTAAATTGTTTTCCATGGAAGTGTGACTCACCTCCACAAAAGAAACCCTATTATTTTAAGAATTTCGGACTTTGTCCATATAAAATATTGTTTTCCTCTTCCCTTTTCCAAAAACCATGGGCAATAACAATGGTATGGTTTGTGTTTTGGATTAATTTAATATATAGGGTCCCAACCAGAAATAATAATGAATTCCCTCACCCTTCCTATATAATCCCACCCAATCTCCCACATCCTCCTCAATAAAAGCCCTTGTAGTTCGTCCAACCTCTTCCCTACTCTCTCTAAAATCCTAACAAGGTTCCCCAAGCTCCCAAGAAGCCTCTCACAAGCCTCTCTCTAGCCTTTGGAAGCACACTTCCAAATAAGGGTTTTTTTCTTCCTTTCTCATTTTTGTCCAATATTCTTAAAGTTGTTCTTCCATTTTAATTTCAATTATGAATGTTTGGGTATGGTTTAGAACCTCCCTGATACTACCCTTTTTATTTTTTAATTATGGGAGACCCTTTTCTCTCTCATTAAATTCCTCCCATGGACACCCGTTACTATGCCGAAATTCCGAAAGGAACTTCTCTCTCCTCATTTACATTCAAGAAATAATTTTGTATCATGAATCTAAATTCCATTAAAATTGTGGGGACATGTATCTATATGACCTCCTAACTTTACATTACATGTAAATATTATGAGGAACCCATTTCTCTTTCATCAACCATTTTTATGAATTCTTATGTCACGCCATTACACTGCCGAAATCACACCGATTTTCTAAGTCAATACCACTGTGTAGGGAAAACCATTCCCATTTCTCCATCAAGGGTATTAACATTTATGCACATTTACTTATTGATTATAATGTTTCATGTATGAATTCCACATTCCTTTATCTTGGAATAAATTATTGTGTTTTATGAATCCACGTTTTATGATCCGTGTGGTACACTTATGCATGAAATGAAATGTTTAAGAAGGGTGCACCCTTATAGCACTCCAATGCATTGGGTAATGTATAGTATCATGATACGTCATGTGCAATGAGTTTTGACTCATTATAATTCATGTTCAACAAGGGTTTTACTCGTGCTTCATGTGAAATTAGGGTTTACTCATGCTCTATGTGCAATGAGCCTTGGATCATGCTAATTCCATGTTAAGTGTTGTTTCCACATTTCCATGTTAAGATTATCATTTTTTATCATGCATTTATTTTCATGTTTCTATTGTGCTCTAATTATATTACTAATTTATAACATGTATTTTACATATCATGTTATTCCATGTGTATTCCCTTACTGGGCTTCATAGCTCACCCTTTTCTTATGCATGTCCTCAGGTTATCCCATTCAATGCTAAGTACGAGGGAATGTAGTGGTCATGTAAAGGACGTTTTCAATAAAGATGTTGTAGTTCATGTTTTAAGTTTTTATGTAATGATCCTAATCCCCGTAGACACTAAACCTCTCAATATTCTTTTTTGTATCAAGTGACGTTTTATGTAATAAATCATGTTTATGTATGTAATGAAAGTAGGGTTGTCATAGTGGGGAGCAGGTGGACTGGGGAGAGCTCAGATCTAGGCAGCTGAGGCCTACGATCATGGTGCTCCGGAGATGATACGGGGTACGATCTATGTCTACTCCACCATTTCTACAGTTCTTATAGACACAGGTTCCAGTCATTCTTTTATTGTCACTACCCTCTTTCATAGAATAGAGATTCTGACGGAGCCTTTCGCTCAATACTTATGGCTAGAGACTCCAATGAGAATAGATTTGACGATTACGCACTGGTTTCAGCAGTGTGAGCTTACTTTAGGAGGTGAGAACTTCGGCTGGGATCTCTTAGTTGCAATTTTGAGGCCTTACGATGTCATCTTGGGTCTCGACTAGTTATCTACATTCCATGATCTTATTGGCTATAATAGGCACAAAGTGCGGTGTGTTTCAACGGATGGGACTAGGTTTACCTTCATTGGTGAGAAGGGATATTATGCAGTGTAGGATGGACTTACCCAGAGGAGAGTGCAACTGATCCCCCTTAAGTTGGCTAGCCTTACTTTCAGAGATATGGATATGGAGAGTCGGAGCTATCTTGTATTGGTGGAATTGTACACGGATGTTTTACTTAATGATGTTCTAAGTCTACCTCCTCGTAGATATGTGAACTTTTACATTGACTTGTACCATGGGACAACACCAATATCTAAACCAGTGTATTAGATGGCTCTCGCTGAGCTTCATGAGTTGTGGGTACAACTAGTGGACTTGCAGGGGAAATTATTTATCCGGAACAGTGTTTCTCCATGGGCATCGTCGATTCTGTTCACCATGAAGGCGAATGGGATCTTGAGGTTTTTTTAGACTACCGGTACCTAAACCAGGTGACTGTGAAGAACATGTTCCCACTCTTGAGGACTGATGGCCTCTTTGTTCAGCTGAAGGGAGCACGGTGGTTCTTGAAGATAGACCTCAGATCATGCTATCACCAGGTCAGAGTGCAAGTCGGGGATGTATAGAAAACGACCTTCATATTTCATTATGACCATTATGTGTTATTGGTTATGAAATTCAGCTTGAACAACGCTCTTTTAGTGTTCATGGGGCTCATGAATGGGATCTTTCTTCCATGCCGTGATCGCTTTGTTTTGGTCTTCATCGACAACATTTTGATCTTCTCGGCAACTGGGGAGGAGCATGCCTATCATTTTCAGGTAGAACTGGACACACGCTGAGAGCACCAGCTTTATGGTAAGATTTTGAAGTTCCAATTCAGGATCCGTGATGTTCACTTTTTGGGACATGTCATACCGAAGGCTAGAGTTGCAGTAAATCCAGCGAAGATTGAGGAAGTACTTTCATGGAAGCTAGCCAGAAGTTTGACAATGGTACAAAGATACCTAGGTTTGTCTAGATACTACCGGAGGTTTGTGCCAGACATATCCAGAGTTACAGCACCACAGTCAGCCTTGAAAAAGGAGAGGAAACCCTTCGTGTGGTCGATGATATTCCAAAAGAGTTTTTAGGAGCTGAGGAAGAGGTTGACTAGTGACCTTATACTAAGGCTTCTAGAGGAGGGTGTAGGGTACATAGTCTACTACGACATTTCAGGGACCAGACATGGATGTGTTCTGAAGCAATAAACAGAAGTGATAGATTATGGTTCTCGAAATCTGAGATGGCCTGAACAGAACTACACTTCCCATGACCTAGAGTTAGCAGTACTGGTCTTCTCATTGAAGATATTGTGACACTATCTGATTGGTGGGCCTTTTATAGTGTACTCGGATCACAAGTCTCTGAGATATATCTTCTCTCAAAAGGACATGAACTTGAGATAGATATGTTCTCTTGAGTTCCTCCAGGAATAAGACTTCGAGATAGTCCATACTCCTAGGAAGGGGAGCATTGTAGCAGATGAACTCAGTAATAGGACTGGTATATAGTTTATAGGTGACACGATAGAGCAGCAGGCCGCTTTGTAGATATCATTTGCGGAAAGAGATGGAGAAACTTTTCTTCAGTCTCTTACAGTCACTCCCCCACATCTTCAGTGAGTGAGGGAGGAATAGTTTGGGGACGTTGACTGCGAGGCACAATGTGCTCATACATCCACAGGACTGGCACCTGATGGATTTTCTGAAGGGGGGAGCACGTCATCCTCTTTAGAGGATGTACCATGGTACTAGTGTCACTTCATGAGGAAGTGTTGATGGAGTTCCACACATCTCCTCTAGTGGTACATCCGAGAGTTGCGATGATGAACTATGATCTACTACGATAACACTAGTGACCGAAAATGAAGAAAGTAGTATTAGAGTTTGTTTCTCGGTGCCACACTTGTCAGAAAGAGAAGGTAGAACATCGGGTACCAGCAGGATTGGCTCAAACATTAGAGGTCCCAGAGTGGAACTGAGATGGGATATCCATGGACTTTCTAACCGGAATCCCATGAACATCCTGGGTCATGAATCAATTTGGGTGATCATTGACCGACTCACCAAGTCGGCCCACTACCTACCGATCAGAGAGCAGGTTTCAATAGATATCTTGGAATGCATCTATGTGCAAGATATTGTGAGGCCATAGGGATTAACCATGAAAATTTTCTCCGATCGTGATGCAAGATTTACTTCTCGGCTATAGAAGGGGTTGTAGGTAGCTTTCGGGGCACATCATCATTGGAGCAATGCCTTCCATCACCAGATGGATGGCCTGACTAGGTGTACCATTCATTCTCTTGAGGAAATTCTCCCTTCTTGTGTCCTCAACATCAATCAGAGTTGGGAGGATCACTTTCCTTTGGTAGAGTTTTCATACAACAACAAATATCACTCCACCATTGGGATGACACATTTTGAGGTGTCATACGAGCGACTATACAGATCAACTTTGTGCTGGACTGACTCAGGGGAGTCAGCACTAGTGGGACCAGAGATGGAACGGACTACCACAGAGAATGTGTAGATCATCCAATAATAGATAAATACTGCACAGAGTAGGCATAAGTTATATGATGATAGGATACAGAGGCCTCTGGAGTTCGAGGATGGCAACCTTGTCATTCTACGTCTCTCACCTCGATGAGGTCTACAAAGATCTGGATGAGGAGGAAAGTTATCTACGAGGTTCATCGAAACTTTTCTGGTCATCAGCAGAGTTGTCTAGGTGGAATACAACATATCTCTTCCACCTATGTTGCACCGGGTGCATGAAAACTTCTACATATCCAAATTGAGTAGAGAAGTGCACGACACTTCTAACATCATCGACCATGGAGAGCTGGACGTAAATGATTTGGTGACATTTATAGAGGTTCTAGTAGATATTGAGGATTGATATGATCGGGTCCTTCGTGGGGTGTTTATACCTCTGGTGCGCGTTCGCTGGAAGCACGTGAACCTCCAAGATAGCACATTGGAGTGTGAGGCTCAGATTCTTGCTCAGTACACCCACTTGTTTAGCTACTTTGAGTTATGGATTATGGGTACGTAGAAACCTGAGGTGGGAAGAATGTAAAGACCCAAAATTTCCATGTAATTGTATTTAAATAAATGTAAATTTATCGAGTCTGCTAAAATTTACGGCGTGTGATTCTGAGGCCCGGAGTGCCCGTAATGAATTTATGATCTTTTTTTCAGGTACATTCCGTAAACGTGCAAGCCAATTTTTCTATCTTTTGAACTGGTGCATGAAATTGAAATATGAGGGAACCGTTGAACGTGAAATGCCGATATTCACGTAATAAGACATTCACATTGATGGTAGTTGGTCTTGGGTGAATGTTAGTTTTAGGATTTTTTTGGGAAATAATTTAATAAAATAAACAAATGTTTTATTTTATGTTATTGTAAATAGCCTCCTTGTGGAAGTTGGTGGTGGGGACCACCTGAACTTATCCTTCCATGAGAGGTTACGGTAGTGGTGACCACCCGAGCCTATCCTCCCATGAAAGGTTATGTTGGTGGGGACCACCCAGGATTGAACCCCCTTGAAACCCCTATTTAATTGGGAGAAAAACCTCAACTCCCTTATAAATGTTAGAAAACATATCAACCCCCCCCCCTCATTAATGTGGACGAGCCTTTTTTACTTCCTCCTCATTAATTGTGCCAATGCACATATCATTATTATGCCAACTCTCCTTTAATTAATTAATTCGTTTTTAAATATAATGCTAATGACTTAATAGATATTACAATCTATTACTTTGGGCTACCTATTCCTTTTTTGGAAAACGAGGATTGGGAGAACTTCAGAGAAACCTCTCCAATGAAGAATGCTCCACCAACAAAGAAAGCCGACCTCCTTCAATATTATTCCTCAGGACATCTTCCAATGTGGGATTTTAACATCTACGAAGAATCAACGACCGTAATACCTCCTTGTGCCAACATAAACAAGCGAAAGTGGTTGGGGTTTATTCTTAAATGTTTATCACTCTTTGTATACTCCCTTATTTCCTTATGCGGGATGAGGACAAACATTTCATATGATTATGGTTTCATGTTCATTCTTCGTTATTTGGGAACCACATGCTACCATAATAAATGAAGAGGGTGCGGGCCAAAAAAACATGGCCCAACCCCTCTACCGTTCTTTTTTTTGTGTATTCTTCAATATAGTGGAAGGCGATGAGGATGACGGAGGAAACGACGCCACCGCATGCGGCCTTTACGCGCCGCCCCGACTGATCCGCAGCCTCTCCGGGCCGCGCCGCCATCCACTGAGCTGCGCCGCCATCCGAGCCGAGTAGCGCTGCCGTTTGCTGAGATGTGCCGCTGTCTGATTTGACTCGCTCCGCCATCTGCCGAGCCCTACCACCATCTGAGCTGAGCCATACAGTCAATCCGAGCCGCACCACCATCTGATTCGAGTCAAGCCTTCACCCGCCGAGCCGCGCCACCATCCGCGTCAAGCTGCGCTGCCATCCGTCGAGTCGCACCACCTTTCGCCGACCCACGACGACATCCGAGACGATTCACGCCACCGAGCCACGCCATGGAGCAGAGCCGCTCTGCCCTCCTGACCAAACAACTGCCGATCCTTGGCCGGTCCACCAACCTACCACCGGTCTGCACCCCTCACGGCCAGTCTACGCCCTAACAGTCGGTCTGTGACCTTGTGGTCGGTCCGCGCCCTCACGTTCGGGTCTGCCGCCCTCGTGGTACCACTCGGCCGAGCCACCCCCATGGTACCCCCATGGCCCACACATGTTTAACCAAACCGAAATGGTCTGGTCGGGTCAACCCTAACCAGGTCGGCCCAGGCCGGGTCGAGCTCGATCGGTCCAACCGGGTTTGACCAAACCTGGGCCCACTATGACTCATTTAACTTCTTTTGGCCATAAGTTAGGCACCGATCTTCCTTTTGACGAACCGTCAGCGGAGCTGGAAGTCTTGGAGTGATATAGTCCTTTCGAGTGTACCCCACTATAGTCTTGGGTATAGTTGAGGTATGGTCAGGTTAGATTGAGCACAACTCTAACTGGGCCCCCGGAACTAAAAAGGATAATAACTCACAAATCTGGGGTCTGATTAACACGTCCTTTGTTACATTGAGACCCATATGATGCGGAAGAACTTTGAGATACTTCTTCATGGACTTCAATGAAGTGGGATTATTGACCAGTAGCTTGTGGAGTGGATCCTCCTAGAGACGAGAGAGAATAGTGTGGAGACCTAGTGGCTGGCTGAGACTTGACGACTGTTGACGGTTTGAATCGAAGTGACTCAGCAAGCCCAGTGGGGAGCACCTTTGTGAGGCAGCAGATTGACGGTGGGGAGTGCCTCTATGTGATGCGGTAGAGCCATGGTAATCGACCGGAGGAGTACGTCAACATGCCTTGAGGGGGAGCGCCACTTTGTGTTGCGGTAAATACGAGGCGGGGAGTACCTTTGTGTGATGCGGACGACCCATGATACTCGACAGGAGGAGTACCTCAGTAGTCCATGGTTAGTGGGAAGTTCCTTTGTGTGACACAACATGCCCATTATATTGGATAGAGGAGGAGTTCTCCATAATCTGAGTTGTTCAGCATTGTGTTCGTAATGTTACTTGATACTACCCCTTGAATAAATTATAGTTTGAGCTGAGTCAGAAAATTTGTGTTTTCCTCAAGATCGTGATGCATTAATTGATAACATAGGTATATTTATAAGCATATTCAAAAGAAAGGTTTTCTGTTCATTTCATAATTTATGTTTAATCCTTGTTGTATTTTGTGAGGCCTAGAGGGTCTCGGGATCCCTACAAAGTATCATTATTCTCACCCCTACACGACCTATGCCTACACCTTGTTGTGTTGGATACAGACGACGAACCACAATGACTGAGGCCGAGAGTACCAAGACTAGATGGTACCTGGATGTGGACCTTACGACGAGTCGGTACATGGAGGGGGCAGATGGATGAGGAGTATTGAGGAGTTGATCTATACCTAACCTTTAGGTAGGAACCTAGGAGGATAACCCAATAGCTGACTTCAACTTTTCATCTGTTGTATTGTATCACTATTGTACTTGTTCTTTCAAGTTGGTCTTGTATTCTGGCCCCTTTTACTTTGAACACTCTTTTGTTATACAGTTTAATTGGTGTTTCATCCAGCTGTGTTCTTTCATGTGTGTGTGTTTTCAGGTTATAAAGGCCATTCCTTCACGGTTTTAGTGAATTATGCCTTTGGTGCCAGTCTCCAGCCCCTGGCTTATGAAAGAAGGGCTTGGGGTAGTCACGGCATGGGCCCCATGGGACGTGTCGGGTCAAAATTATCCCTACAAACCAATAATAATTAGTTTTTTATGTTATTAAGAAAATTTTGACCCCTTAATGGTGAATAATTTTGTGTATTTACAAGAATGTCACTCCTCCTCAACTAAAAAAGTCCAGTCACTCTCCTCACCATTTTCAAAAATATCAAGACTTTAGTGTGAAATTTATGTACCAAAATAAAATATAAAATTATATATACTGAACATTTTTACCATATTTGTGAATAAATCTTTCCTTTTAGGGTTATAGTACAATCCCATGGAGGATACCCAATGTAGAGGTAACAACCTTATGATGACTATTATATTTTATATTTTTCTCTACATATTACAATTATTTTTATATAATAAATATAAAATAAACTAAGTATGTTCCATATATTTATATTTATTATATTTTGACTAATACCTAAAAACTCACACATTCATCAAATGGGTTATGAAATCATCAATCTTGTGTACGGGGAACTACCACCTAGCGATCATATGTTAATTATTTTTCCATTTCCACATCCCAATAATGGGAATATTGAGGGAAATAATATTTATATATACTATTTATGATATTTAAGATATTATTATGATTCTTTAATTTTTATATAACATATATCTTAATGCTTTCTTTTTTCTTGAATAAAATAATGTTGTTCGTGTGTATGATGGACTACCACCTCGTGTTGTTATGGGAGTCATTCATGCATTACATGAAATGTCTTTATTATCGGTTTATTAAACATATGTGGTATATATGAAATAATATTTTTAAGGTAATGATAATATATATATATATATCATTTACTTTCATTCTTTCAATATGACAAGGAAATGAAATCAAAATTTATGTGTATATTGTCCTAACAACCTAATGAACGGTTCATTTCATTCTCTATCACTGAATTTTAACAGATCCCGTAAATAAATATTGCCATAAACCGTCCCCCATGGCCCAGGATGTAACTACCCCAAGCCCGCCTACTATAAGCCAAGGTGTGTGACTCGCACTAGAAAGAAATTTCCCTAAAATGGGAAGGAATTTCCTCAAAACATGTATACACGCAGACATGGTACACGCACAAGTAAAACACAATGAATGAAGAAAGGTGAAACCACAACTAAAATCCATTATAGTGTGTAGAAGTAAGTACTAAAGTAAAGGGACCAGAATACAAGCCCCACTGAAATAGAAAAACATCAAATTGGAAAAGATCTCCTAAGGTCGTCCACCGAGGATCTTAAATAATGGGTAAGTACAACTCATCATTGACGGTCTCTATGTAAATTGGTCACCTATGTACATCATCAAGTCCTCGGTCCTCGAGAATCGGATAAGGATTCCTGTATTTTTTCCAAGACACGACGAGGTTTGTGAAAATCCCATTTAGGGGTGAGTTATACAATAACTAGTAGTGACCCTGAGACCCCCAAAGGTCTCTTAGAATAACACAAAGGAAAAACCCAAATTCATGATCTCAATCACTATGCACAAAGAAAAAGATATCTCACACTGGTTTTAACATAAGTACAGAAGTATAGATGTTTAGTCTTAAAGAAAGATCATCTTTTACTGTTAGGAGACACTGCTGCTGACCCACACAAGATTGCTTAGGGTTGATCCATTAAGGATCACTTAGTGCTGATCGACATAGGCCTGCATGGTGCGGATCCACACAGGATAATTTAGTGCCCATCCACACAATATCAATCAGTGTTGATCTACACAACATCTCTTGGTGTTGATCCACACATGATCGATATTCATTCTTCACCCTCATCCAGCCACAAGATTCACACACTTAACACGCTTTATTCTGGGAGGATCCGCTCATCAAGCCATCAGTCATATATCAACCAGTATGAACTCCCATGAATATGTAACCCAATGAAAATCCATTCCATAAGGGTTCCTATGAACCAGAGGACGTGTAAATAAGACACATATTCTACGAGTTATAATCATTTTAGCGCCGAGAGCGTGGTTGGATTTGGGGTCAATCCAACCTGGTTGTTCTGCCAAATTCTCCAAAGCTAAAGTAAAGTATCACTAAAGGACTGAATCGTCCAAAGAGTTCTAGTTCCATAGACAGTTCTTCAAATGGATGTTTGGTTTTTGAGATAGACCTGTTTTAGTGAAACACGGTCGGTCCGGTCCAAGTCCGAAAGTGGTCTGATCCGGCCAGCAGACCCATCGCAACTCGCAGGTCCGGTCCAGTCATCGGACCTGGCCCAGCTTCCTGGTGTAGCCTAGCTAGTGGGTAAGGCCCGCATGCAGCCTGGTTGATGGAACACTGACTGGATGTAGAGTGACTGGTGCGGCCAGCTGGCGGAGCCAGCGGGTGCCACCCCCTCTTTCGAAAGAGCCAACTCTGCTGGCTGTTTTTTCCAACAGAGCTACTCGAGCAGGCCGCTCCATCCTCTTTGTGCAGTGAGTCACTACCACTCCCTTTGACCACTGTGGCATAGTTGGCCCTAGTTCCTACCGTCGTTATGCGTATAAGCGCCAATCCTCCATGCAGCCGGCTCGGCCGGACACATCCGCCGGTTTCATGCATTGTCGCGCCAACGGTTGCCTCCACGGGCCACTTGAGATGCTCTTGTGATCTTCTCTTCTTAATGTATACACCTACGGGCCTCCTAGATTCCTCCATCATTGAGAGGACCTAGAATATTCCTTGGCACCATGATAATTGTTATGCCAAAAAGAATTCACAAAGGAAAAGTTAAACGGAGGGTCCAAGTCTTTTTGGGTTCGGCCCATGCCCTCCGAGCTAGAATTTTAAACAATGGGTAAGTATAATAACAATATTAATAAAACCATTCACACACTTAAGACCCCAAAACAAAAACCTGCATGCAATACTTGATGTGGATTAACCACGTTAGTAATTTGGGCCACATTCGTTGTATTTTCCAAAAATGAAAAGACATGGATCAAAAAACCACATAAACACCCTACCTAGAGTTTGTTGGAAGGAGTTGGAATAGAGGAAGTCATGTCCACATATGAGGGTGTTGCAGATGAAGGATAACACTCAAGCCCTATGGAGATCATAGTACAATACTCTAACAGTTGTTGAAGCCTCGTTTTATGTTTTTGTAAGATGTCGCAAAACGTTGTCATAGGTTCCTCTCCCGAGTGCCAAAAACCCATGCTTGGGCATTTTTTAAATAGAAAAAAATATGATCAACACACTGAACAATTAATGAGGTTAATTAATGAATTGAAGTAATGAACCTATAAATTATCCCAAAGGTTCAGTTACACAACCAAGTGTAACCATCTATTTAATGATCAGAAAGGCTACTAGTCCCACCACCATCACTCAACAGTTACAAGAATGAAATAAAATATCTTATTGAGTTATTATATTATTATTTTCTAATGTCCAAAAATTATCATTTCATCTGAACCATTCCCAATGAAGTTATGATTCTCGTTAGCGAATCTTAGCGATGTGGATTTAATGGTGCCCTTTGATTTTTTATTCGAGCACTAGTTCAAAAGATAGAATTCATTTCATGCACATTTACTAAATATACCATAAAAGAAGTTCACAAAATTGTTTCAAGGATCATCGTGCCTCAAAACCACGTGTCGTCAATTTTCACAGCATTGTAATAATCAAATATATTTTTAAAAAACATTTAAATGGAATTTCTAGGTCGTTACATTGTTTCCACCATAGGGATTTTTGTCCCCAAAATTTAAAACAAAACTAGGGAAAAAATAGGGGATTTGATAATTCTTCTGATCCTCCCTCTCCCATGTGCTTTCCTAGAAGTTCGTGTAATGTCAATGAACTCGCACCAGAGGAACATACTTCCCACGAAGGACCAGCTCCTATCGATCCTTTATCTTTACTAGGAACACAAAAAACATCACCCCATCGTCGATGTTCAAATCCCCCCAATTGATAACGTGTGATGGATCATGCACATACCTCCAAAACTGTGATACATGGAAAACATTATGCACCCTATGGATCTGTGGGGGAAGAGATAGATGGTACACCACCTCGCCTACATTTGAGGTTCTAGAATGGTCCGATAAATCTCCAAGATAGCATTCATCCCTCTCCAAATTTCTACAATCCTCATCAGGGTGAGACCCATAGGAATACATGATCTCCCCCCTCGAACTCCAAGGGTATTCATCTCTGGTCGGCATAATACTTCTATCGGCTCTGGGAAATCTTCATCAACTATTGGATGATATGCACCTTCTCCGTGTTTTCCCACACAAACTCTGGATCCATAAGTGCCGACTCCCATAGGTCTGTCCAATATAGAGGTGATCTTCCTGGTCTCATGTACATGGCCTCAAATGATGCAATGATGATTGTGAAGTTTTGACTTTTATTTATGTGAACTCCACCAGCGATAGGTGGTCCTCCCAACTGTAGCCAAAATCTAGAATGCATGCACGAAGAATTTCCTAGAGTGTCTGTATGGTCCGCTCTATCTAACCATCTGTCTGAGGATGAAACTCGACACTTATGAACAAATAAGTCTCGAATGCCTCTTGTAATACCTTACACACGTGGGATGTAAAACGAGCATCGTGATCTAAGATGATCATCGATGTCACCTGGTGAATCCATAAAATCATATGTACGTCGAGGCGTCCCAATCCCTCTACAGATCCCTACTCTCGGATGGGTATGATGTGGGATGACTTGGTGATTTGGTCAACGATTACCCAGATGGAATCATGACCCCTAGACGTACATGGAAGCCCTATCATGAATCCATTGGAGACACCATCCCACCTTTAATAACGCACCTCAAGTGGATGATCTAAGCATGCTGGTACCTGATTCTAGGCATTCACTTACTGACAAGTGAGTCATCATGATTCAAACTCTACCTTGGATTTATTCATCCCAACCAACCAGTACTAATGTCGGAGGTTTGGGTACTTCTCTGCCACTCCATGATGTACCTCAAAAGGAGATGAGTCAAACTCCTTCAATACCTCCTCTCGTAGCATCACTAGTTCCATGGTGTTTCCACTAAATGGAATGGTGTGCTCCCCAGCATTAGAAAATCCATCTAGAGACTGTCCTAATGAAATATGAGGACATTGGATCTCGCATTCAACGTCCCCAAGTTGTGCCTTCCAAACTCGCTGAAGGAGTGGGGGAGTGAGATTCATATACAAGAGGCAAGCTTCTCCATTTCTATCCATGAATCATATCTTCAATGCGGATAGCTGCTCATTCACCTCACTCAGTAACTGAAAACCAGTCATCCTGTTGAGTGTGACTTCCACCCTGTTTCCCTTACCAAGGGTGTAGACTATCTCAATGTCATAATCCTGGAGGAACTCCATCCATCAAGGATGTATAATGTTCATGTCCTTTTGTGAAAAGTTATACCTGATACTCTTTATCCTAGAACCAGTAAATAGATCACCAATCATGTAGTGTCGCCACATCTTCAGCACAACAAACAATGATGCTAACTCTAGGACATGGGAAATGTAGTTCTTCTCATGATGTCTCAACTTCCATGAGACATTGGTGATCACCACTCGTTCATGCATCTGAACACATCTTGTTCCTGTCCCTGATGGGTCGCAGTAGACTACATAAACACTGACCTCTTCTGGTAGCCTCAAGAAGGGGTAATCGTCAATCTCCCCCTCATCTCTTGGAATCTCTATTGGAACTTCTCCATACACATTTAAGTCTACCAATTATTCATAAATTCATTAAAGGGATTCTCTAACTTGGATAGGTCAGGTACCAATCTATGATAGTTCCCATCCAATCCTAGTAAACTTTGTACCTCAGTCACACTCCTGGGTGGCTCCCAAGCATGCATTGCCTATATCTTCGTAGAATCGACCACTACTCCAGCCTATGAGATAACGTGACCCATGATGGGGACTCCCTGTAATAAGAACAAGAAATTCAAGTTCTTCTCATAATGGTAGTTCTCTCAGAGTGTATCCAAAAACATCTACAGGTGTGTGGCAAGATCCTCCCCCTTTGTCGAGTACACCACGATGTCATTTAGGTAGACCACCAGGAAGAGATCGAAGAAATACTGGAAGATCCTATTCATGAGTCCCATGAATACTATCAGAGTGTTGATGAGATGGAATGGCATTACCATGAACTCATTATTTCCATACCAACATCTAAAGGATGTCTTCGGTACATCGTCATCATGTACCCTATGCTGGTGATAGCCTAATATGAGGTCTATCATCGAAAACCATTGTACTCCCTTCAGAAAGACGAAGAGACCATCAATCCTCAGTAGAGGATATGTATTCTTCTTAGTCACCTAATTCAGGCACCGATTGTCCACAAAAACCCTCAGACTCCCAACTTCCTTCTTAGCAAACAAAATCGAGGCTACCCATTGAGAAACACTAGGGATTACAAACCCCTTCCTCTACATGTATTCCAACTGTACCCTCAACTCACAATGTTCCATGGGATCCATATGATATGATAGTTTATATATCAGTGTTGTCCTAGGGTACATGTATATGTAAAATTCTACCTCTCTAATAGGAGGTATTCATGGAACTTTATTAGGGAATAAATAAACATAGAGTTCCACCACTATAGTATAGCATGGACTCCTCTCATCCACTACACCAGGGGAGAGTAAACAAAAATGATGAGTGATCAGTTGCACCCTCCTTCGAGAAAGTCCATCCAATACTACAAGTTTTTCCTTCTCAATGGTGAATGACAACCTAATCCCATCCCCACAGATACACCGCACTCTGCACCTAAAACAGTCGATCTCAGCATGCACTATGGATAGCCAGTCCATACCCAAGATAACATCGTAGGGCCTCGACACTACTACTATGAGATCCCATCCAAATCTCTCGCCTCGTAGAGTGACCTCACATTTCCTCTACCAATGTGTAGTCGTTGAATCCTCTCTCGTATAATTCTCTAATCAAAATTATTGAGCCAAATACTCCATCAAAATCTTCATGATCTGAACAAGTTTCATGGAAATGAAAGAGTGACATGTACCTGTGACTATAAGAACTACAGCTTGGGTGGAATAGACATAGATCGTACCTCAAATCATCTATGGACAACTGTGCTCTAAGGCCTCTGCCTCTTGAAGCTGATCTCGCCCCTGTCCACCTACTCCCTTTGGTCGGGGTGGTCCACCTGGGGGTGGTGGTAGAACACCAAACTATTTTCCAACACATTCTCGACGACCTGTTCCTCTGCCAAGTCTATCAATATACATACCTCCTCTCTCAAACCTCACTCACTGTCTCAGCAGTCCCTCATCCATTTGAAGATCATCCACGTGGGGAGGCAGACAGTCGTGAGTCGTGTGTCTCTATCTGCCACAAGAGTAACAAACTATAGTCCTCATAAGACTTCCTCTACCTCACGAGCTCTACACCTCCAACCCTGCATCCCAGATTCATCCTCCAGAAGGTATAGACCGCTTGGATCTATACCTCATCTGCCTATAACCATCTGTAGATGACTCAGCTACCTTTCATTTTGCGGTGGTACTCATTGTCTGTACCTTTTAGCGAAGAAGTTTTCCACCAATAATTCTTTCCCAAGTAATCTAGCATCTGTTAGGATATTGAGCGATATCATCAATGCTCTAATCTCCCACTGGAGTCCCTACTCAATGGTTTGGGAGCTAATGAATGGGTCTCATTCCATGTTGTTAAAGTAGAGAGAGCGGTCAATAAATCTCGCCGAGTACTATGCCACTATCAGGATGCCCTAATGTATGTGATGTAGCTCTGGGATACCCACTGACCCGAAATCTGCTATTACGAACTCCTACCTCATGATGTCTTGATGTCCAACCAGGAAAGTGTTGACTCCTCATGAGTCTAGTGCTTCATACTCCACCATATCCAAGATTCACCCTGAAAGAGGCTACTAGCTTAGATCACCATCTTTTCTACTGGTGTCTCAACTAAGAAAAAAACTGATGCCACAACCTTTATATAGTCCCCAGCTGCTCGGGGATCCTTCTATCCATGAAACCACAGTTTCCTCTATCATTGGAAGTCATGAAACTAGTTCAGTCAGAGTTCATGGTCTTCTATTAGGTTTGGTGGAAACTACTTCCCCATGGGTGGTGGTGCTGCCGGTACACCACATGATGTTGCCATCAACATTATATGGCCCTACACCAATGCCTCAATGCTCAGCAGCCCATCATCGTGATCTCTGTCTGGAATCCAGGATAGCTTTCTACATATAGGGATCCAAAAAGAAAATAGATGATCCATGATTAATAACTTATTCCTGGTGAGCTGACTCAAAGATATAAAAAGAAAAAAAAAAACAATTTCAAAACACACGCAAACAATTTTTTTCTGTATTGATTCAGAAATCAGAAATTAGGGTCATGGTGTATGGATATGTCGACCGCCGCACTAACACCGATCTCCCTGAACTGAAACCCGATCTCAAGGTACTTAACACTACTGATATATTTAAAATATAGACTCTTAACTCTTTTGGTAGAACTAACCGCCCTTTATTTCCACATTGTCATGGACCATACTCTGGGGCCTGTGACATGACTACCATAAGCCCAACATCCATTTTCTAGAGGTTGGACACTAGAACTTAAAAAGCATTTCCCTAAAATGGGAAGGCATTGCCTCAAAACCTATATACAAATAGACAGGGTTCAATGCACACAAGTAAAACTCAACAGAAATAGAAAGGTGAAGCCATAAATAAAAGCCACCACAATGTGTAAAACTATGTACTGATGTAAAGGGGGAAGAATACAAGCCCAACTTAAATAGAAATACAAAAAAATTGAAAAAATCTCTTGAGTTCATCTAACATGGATCCTACCTGAAGGGTAGGTACAGCTCCTCCATATGGATCTCCACATCAACTAGTCACCTCTGTATGTCGTCAAGTCCTGGCTCCACGAGACTCCATTAATTCATCCCATTGTCCGCACAAGACACAACATGGTACGGGAAAAGCCCGTAAAAAAGTGATTATAACAATTCGGAGTAGGGAACTTAAAACCCTTAAAGGTCTCTCAGAATTTCAGAAAGAAAACACCACAAATGATGATCTCAATCACAAAGAACAAAGAAAAAGTTATCTCATACTATGTTTAACGTTAGTACATAAGTATAAATATTTACTCATAAAGCTAGATAATCATATTCTATCACGAGGATTCGTGCTGATACACACATGATTGATTGGTGCGAATCCACACCGGATCTCTCGGTGCTTATCCACTTAGGATCCCTCAGTGCTAATCCACATATGATCACATGGTGCTGATCCACATAGCATCACTATTCATTCTTCATGTCTCAACTGGCCACTGGATTCCTGCACATAACATGCTTCATTTGAGGATGAACTTCCCCTTAAGCCATTGGTAATATTTCAAATAGGACGAAGTCCCATGATAAAGTAACCCAATAAACCTCTATTCCATATGACATTCAATGCAATAGATGGCACATCAACTGGACGCCTGGTCTGTGGGGTATAGGAATTTTAGTTCCAAGGGATCAGTTTGATTCAGGGTTAATCCAACATGGAAATTCCCCAACACTCACCAAAACCCACGTGAATTATAACTAATGGGATGCCTCATCCTAAGGGTTCCAGTTCCATAGACGACATGTCAAATGGATGCCTGGTCTGCCAGATAAGCCCGTTTTAGTGGAATGGAGCCTCTCGGGTCCCAGTTCAGTGGGGGTTCAGCTCAGCTGGTGGGTCTGGCACAAAATGCAGAACCATCCCAACTCATGGGTCCGGCCCAACTGGCGGACCCTGTCCGACTGTTGGGTCCAGCCCGCCTGAAAGAACTCGGCCCACATACGGGCCGGTTGATGGTCCACTGACCGGACGCTCCATGCCCGGTGTGACCAGCTGTCGTTGCCAGCAAATGCCACCCCATCTTCTGAAATTATCAGCTCATTAGAACGTTTTGTATAGCCGAGTGTCCAAAAAGGTCTGCTCTTTACTCTCTACACATTGCTCTAGAGTCGCACCCTTCCACTGTCGTGACCTGGTTGGCCGTTGTTCCTACCGCCATGGCCGGCTTGGCTGCTAGCCATTGCCACTACACCAGCTGTGTTGCACTGAAAGTTGCCATAGTGGGCCATCAGAGATTCTCTCACGTTCTATTCTTCTTCTGGTCTATTCATACGGTCCTCCCGAGTTCTCGCCTTCCCTGCGCGGCCCTCAAATACTCTTTTCTACATCGTTGATTATTCCACCACAATGAATGCACCAAGAACAATTTTAGAAGAGGGTCTGGGCCTTGTTGTGTTCAGCCCACTCCCTTTGAATTAGAATTTTAAACAACATGGATGTATAATAATAATAATAAAAAGAACAATACCCAACTTTAGACCATGAAACAACCACCCTCATGGAAAAATTATACGCGGACCAACCCATTAATCGCTTGGTCCACTTACTTTATATTTTCTAAAAATGAAAATAGAGGGAAAAAAAGCCCGTAACCCACCAACCTTGAGTTTTTTGGATGCCATTGCATAAGACAGAGGAGTATCCGCATACAAGGGTGTTGTAGATAGAGGATAAGGTTCACCTCCTTTGGCAGTCTTTGTCGATTCCTTTAACACTCTTTGAATCCTCATTATAGGTTGGTGGAAGATTTCGAAACACTTCCATAGAGGTACCTCTCTTATGTGCCAAAAACCCAGGACCGAGCATCCTTTAAATAGAATAAAATGAGGATCAATGAACCACACAATTAACGAGGTTCATAAATTAATTTAATTAGTGAACCTATTAATTCATCCAATGGGGAGGTTACAAAAACATGTGTAACCATCCATTTAATTGTTTGACAACCCCGCAGTCCCTCTACCGTCACTAACCATTCACAAGAAATAAATAAAGTAACTCGTTGAGTTATTTTTTTGTAATGTCCAAAAATTTTCTTTTTCATCCGACCCTTGATGGTTGAAGTTAATCTTCCCACAAGTGACTCCCCACATTGCAGATTCAATGGTTCCCTATTATTTTTAATCTGAGCACCAGTTCAGATTATATAATTCAATACCCACACGTTTACCGAACGTTTCATAAAAAAAGTTCAAAAAATATGTTATGGGCTCTCTGGGCCGAAGTATCATGTTTATTCAGTTTTAACAGACTCGTAATAATCTCATATAATTTGAAAACAAATATTTGGAATTAATGGTTGTTTACACATTTATATTTTTTAAATAATATATTTATATTAGGGATAAATTTTTTAAATTATGAAATCAATATTAAATTATGTGCACAATAATTAACAATGGAAGACACAAATGAAAAACAAAGGAGAAATTACCTAAAGCAAAACATTATCATGAGATTGTTAATCCATAAAAAATGTCATTTCATAATAAAATCCTATATGGTATGATATATATATATATATATAATAAATATTTCTATTTTATATTTATAATAAACGTATATTTAATATACATGTGGTTTGTTCATGGGAGAATGATGTCAATACTTAAGGTACGAGATTTCCATCTCTCAATTTATATGTTGGATGCATATCCTATATTGAAGAAATATTTATTATATGTAATATGTATAAATATCTGGAATTTTTTTTATGAATCTTCTAAAAATATTTCTTAGAATTTTTATATACATTTGGGGACCTCTCTTTCATGGGTTTTATGTTTTAAAAGTTTCCTATTAGGTGAAGCTGTTTTTTCTCATTTTTTGGGATGTATGATATCATATCCACCAATATCATATAATGAGGTTTACATAAAAACCCATTGACTATTATCTAATTAATTAATCTATCATTATGATGTTATAATAATCATTTTATGTTATTTATTCGTTGTTCCACTGATAAATGTTACAAAGTGGTTAATATTTTTGTAATAATCCGATTATTTTTTAGCATTGATTATGATTCTGTATCAAATGTTATAATATCTTAATCTAACTCTCAATATTTTTCGTTAATTTTATTCCACTAATGTATTTAATGATATCTTCATATAATGATAACATTTTGTGACTCATTGGAATTTATGATAATTAATAAAATTATTTTATGAAAATACAACTTTATTTCTCTCTTCAGTTAGAAATATATTTTCTTCCAAAATCATGTATTCTAAAAAACAGTAAACATTTTTAGAATTTCATTTAATCCCATTTAATAGAAAATGACTTCAAAAATGTTTTATGTTACAAAAATATTTTTTTTTCAAAATTGAAATGGTATTTTTATCAAAAAAATTAAAATTAATATAAAATAATTAATTATATGTATTAAAGGATATTTTCAATGAAAATAATTTTCACAATGTTTCATATTTTAAAATTTTATTTTTATTGAAAATATAGTTTCCTCAAAGTAATGTCTCAAGTATTCATTCATTAATATATTCCTTCTAAGATGAAATTTGTCGAGGATACGTATTATTTACTAGTGATATGATCAAAGGTTTCCATTGTAATTATTTCTATGAATAATATATGATTATGGTGAGAAGGTGTTTATGAAACTCATTTCTCTACAATGGTTTAAACCATTCTAAAAAGATTATGAAACATAATTTATTTCACAAGTTATTCTATGATAAAAATGTTTATAGTATTACCAAAACATTTTCTTATTCAATGGTTATGATATTGGAATTTTTTGTATGAAACCCATTTCATTTTGTGGGTTATGATATAGTGAATGTTATGATCTTGTGGAACATATAAATGTGGTTTCCATTATTTAATGGTTGAGACCTATATCTTCCACCATTTAATTTGATAATGATAAATTCTATAATATCTCAGAGGGTACCTCAGTGTTTATCCCACGAGAAATGAAGATGTAAGAAGGGTTTTTATAAAAATTCTAAAATGACGGTACACTGGTGTTTAGCTCAATACAAAAATGGAGGGTACACAAGAGGTCAACCCAAGACCAAAGTATATACAATAATGGATAGCCCAATCCTACCATGTTATGAACTCCTTGTGGGGTAGCCTTGACCTATGATTTTATATTTTTATATGTATTACAAAAAATCAATGTATCATTCAAATTTTATGCTCATGTTGTCAAACACTTTTTTTCCTTATGCATTCATGTCTTATTTATTTACCTCTACTGAGCATCCGAGCACTCCTTTTCATAAGTTTCATTTCCCCATGTTATGAGGAATGTTTTTATATTGACGTTCTAAATGGAATGATTCTTCTAGGATACATTGAATATATATTTCCATATTATAATATTCTGTCCCATTTTACCAATAGAAACCTAGTGTTACAGTCCTCAAGAATTTATTTATGTAATGTAATGAATATTCATAAAAATTGATTTAATATCCCTATATGTTAAGAATATTCCATTAAATTTGGTATAAATGGAATGATTTAGATCATATTTGGAAACTAGGATGAGAAATAATTAGTAAGATCCCTACTAATATTTCCAACAATATGTCTAGGGTTGTCTCTAATGATAAGTCTATGGACGATTCAATGATTTGAAAAATGTATTTTAATTTTGGTAATGGATTTTTTAGTGGTTTAAAAGAAATTAAATTCATTTATATATACAAAAAGTTAATGTTGATCTGCCAAATATGAATATAGGGGTAAAAACCATGAGAACATCATGTTGTGTTAGACTTGATTTGGAATTGGTGCATGAAAATAGGCCTTAAAACAGACCAGGTTTGACACTCCTAAGGGATATGGTTAGAAATTGAAAAACACATTAAGAATCATCCTAAATTATTTAAACACATGATTCCAATTAATGACATTTTATGAACCCATGTTTTGATAGATTAAGGAATGTTTCATGATATAATCATCATATGAGTTATTTTAAGGATTATTTTTCATCTATTTATGATTAATGTTCGTCACGCATTATTTCTTACATTTAGTCAATGCAGGGAACCATAATAAATTTGTTTAAAATTAAATGTGATGGAATATTTATATTTTATCATCCAAATGTATTGAAATCTATATTAAAGGATGTTTTGATTATGCCAAACCAATTTTCACGGAACATGATTAACAACATGTACCTTAACTAACTCTTAGACTCGCTAAAGAATAAAATGAATGAGTTCATTGGGTGTTCATGTATTAGAGATACTGGAGGAAAGAAGATTCATTTTTTATACATGTTGACAATGTGGGTAAACATAACCATGTGGATGTCTCAAATGAATACATAGAAGTTTGGTCAATTGAAATGAAAAGTGAAAAGAAAGTAACTTCAAAGGAAAAATAAATATTTCAGTTAGTGTAAAGGATGTTAATGTTACTCTCTACATGTTATTCTCAATGGGTCAATACATTAAAATTTTAATATATGCGAATTGTGAAAATTTATTTCCTTTGTGGAATGATTTTAATTAAAATGACCATGGTTTAATGTGTAATAGTCATATTGTTGATGACGAAGAGACTAAAAATGACATGTAAATGGAAATAAATATTTAATACTTGGACAAATAATATTAGTAAATATATTTTAGAAGGAAGTGAGATGATTAGAGTATATATGTATTGGAATTCAATGATTATGTTATTTTAATTATTAAATATAGATTTATTGTTCCATATATGTTTTTCATTAAGGATTTTAATTTAAATTTTGAATTATGTTGATGGACTGGAAACATGATTTAAGAGAGATGTGATATTCAATAAAATGACCTAGTTTAGGGAAATATGAACATTAATATATTCTAAATATTGATATAATTATGTTTTCACTATGATATGATATATTAGGATAAATTAAATTAGACAGTATTGATAACCACGTAACTGATAATGATTTTTAAAAAAATTTGTTTATGTTATAAATGATGTAGTTTACAACTTTTTCAGATTAAAGGAATATATCTAATAATATATGTTTTATTTAAGGATTGATGATTAATTATTGTTTTCAAATATGTTTTATAGTAATTAATGTTGTTAAACTATATTAAGAGAATGCATGATGAATGTATTCACATATTTGGTATATGACAAATAATGTCAACTTTATGGTATATTTGGGATTAATGATCAGTTCATTTTGGAAATTGTTTGACCTTACATCAAATTTTAAACTAGCGATGGATTATATTCTTAACTTTTTTTCAAATGGATTAATTTTTGACTTTAAATGAGGTTTTAGATATTTGTGTTTCTCAATATGAATATTAATCCATACTGGATAACATATGAGAAGCCTTTTGTTGTTTTGATAACTAAAGGTATATGAAAAGACTCGTCAATTTATATTATGGATCTTATAATCCTTTATATAATTAGAAACCACAAATTATACTTTATTACATTGAGTAATTGATGAAGTGAAAATTTATAAAAGAAAAACTTATATATAATATTATCGTTATTAATTGGATGTAAATCAAGTAATTATATCTCCTTATGAAATGCCTTAAATTGTTGAAAATGATCATGGGAATATAATGTTATCATAACACATTTATTTATAATTAATAAAATATAACCTTAATTCATCATATATTTATTGATATTTGGCTGGTAACATTATCTAGATCATCTAATTTATTGTCATCTATTATCTATACCACTCTCTGTGATTATTTATATTTTTCTTGAATGCCCATATCACAAATTCAAATTTATGTTATCATATGTGGAAACCTAGTTATGAGTTAAATTTGGTAAAAATTATGTATCCAAAATTAATTTTTAACATATTTTTTAGTATTAATTTTTAAAGTGTAGGTTTATATGAAATTATATTTCACGTATTAAAAAATTGTTGAACCAAATAATTTTTTTTGGTGAAATTCATTTTTATGTGGGTAGAGTGTAACACCATGAGTATTTATAAACTATATTTTTGGAATAAATGAAAATACTTTGATGAAATGCATTGGAAAAAACTACATGTTAATCCTTATTTATATGAAACTCTTTGTTAATATTACTCTACATGAATCACTTTTTTTGGGTTGTGTTACACACAATACTATGTTCCTTTGATAACCTCTGTTATATTCAACACTGAGTTTTAATGAACTTCAATATACTAATTTAATTATTATTAAATATGATACCTTATTCCTAGTAATTGGAATGATGGGAATGATTAGGATTAAATAAAATTTTAAAATTAAAAATTATACATGTTTATTAACAAAGAAATAAATAATATTAATTTATATTAAGAATAAATGTTTTCTAAAAAACAATATATTTTTTGAAAGGCACCTAATAGTTCTCTGTACACATAAGCTAAACATAAATTTAACAAATTATTGAAAATTTATTTGAAAAATTAAATTCATTTTTTAAATATGAATATTAATATTTGATTAGGTTGAATTTTTGGAATTTTTTGAAAATGCCTTATTTTTTATGTATAATAAAAAATGTTTTGTTTTAATTGTAAATTTCAATTTCATATTAATTATTTACAATGTAAAAGTATTATTTAAATTATTTTTCATGTATAATTTAATAAATCATATTTATATTCATCCAATTCAAATATTGTTATCAATATGATGGCGATATTTAATAGAAAACATTGTTTTCATTTGATCACTTTCCACTTTAAAAACCCACATTCTCATCAAGACTATGAGGAAAATTTTAAATTAATTTCCTCAAATTTTATGACTCGAAGTTACAAAAATTAATTTGATACAAATAATAAACAAAAATTTATAATTTATAATAAGGAAATAATTTATTTATAAAAAACTTTTAAAGAAAATAATTAAAATTAATAACGATAGATAAGAGGAAAACAAGTTAACCAAAAGAATAAACATAAAATATAATGGGAAAATCACATAGAAAATTTTACAACATCCATTTTATAGATATATTAAGAACCTTAACACTGTAGGATCTATTTTTTAGAGTAATTTTTGTACTATTACATGAATGTGGCCCATATAATAAATTATCTAATGATAAAGAAAAAAATGTAACTTTTTTCCATATATAAATCATTAAAGTAAGAAAAAAAGAACATTGTTATAAACCCTAGAAATTTTGTAAGATATTTATTTTGATGAATGAATTATTTTTAATTTACTTATTTCATTACATGATGTTAAATATTACTTTCACATGGAACTAATGTGTCTTATGCAATGAGGAACACTGACCTGGTGTACGTTATACACAACAATGAGTTTCTATGAAACATCATTTTATTTTTATAATTATTCAAATGAGATAATTATAACCTATAGATTAAACATCATCATATTAATATTAATAAATAACTTTCATATTTTTTTATAAAGATTTATAATAAATAAAACATACTGATAATGAAATATATAATTATTGGTGAATCTTTATGTGTCTTAAAATAAAATTTTCTTAAACAAACTGCATTTTTTTCTTCTTTGAACAATTGTAAAATTAATTTTAGACAAAAATATAAATTTAATTTGATAAAATTTAATTAATTTTTAAATATATAATGTTTTTATTATTTTAGGGTCAATTTTAGTGTTTTATCCAAGAAATAAATTTTTTGAATGATAAGTAAATCTTACAACAATTTAATTAAAAATTAATCTTCTTTTAAATAATTATTAATATTAAATTATATTTTAAATAGGTTTATAAAGTTAAAATAGATCAATTATACATATATTAATTGAATTTAGGTTTATATGGTAATTACATATAACAACTTATTGAACTTTTGAACGTTTTAGTTTAAAACACTGCTTCCTCCGCACATTTGCGGGATTAGTGTTATACTAAAATTTGCCACATCTGTGATTTTAATTTTGAAAATTGAACATAAAAATTTGTAATTAGTATTATATATTTATTATAATACGAAAATTTTATTTTTACCAAAAATATTAGTGGTAGTGTTTAAAACTAATCCAAATGATTAAGATAAGAGTAATCTTAATTAAGGACTAAACTATTAGCATAATGATGAAAATGAACTTGATACTTGCCCAAAATACATTGGATGCCAATAATTAGACCATATCCCTTTTTGGTTCTAATTTTATGGTTTTTGAGGAATTATTAAAGGAAATTGATCTATATAAAATTATAGGTAAGGGAAAAATAAAAAATGACCTTGTCTTACTTTCAAATTTTAAAAAACATCGAGATATGTACAAAACAACACATTTTCCTTTATATATATCATTTTAAAATATAAATAAGGTAATTTTTTCAGAGACATTTATCAATTATTTTTTGATATTATTTAGTTATATAAAATTACTACCAATTTATATCATATTGATTATTTTGTTAATAATAAACTAAAATAAATGATACTATAATTGTTAAAAATGATTTAGAGTGATTGAATTGTTTTCTATATATATTTTTGTAGATAAATAAATCATGTTACAATTAGTTAAACAAAATATATTTTAATTTCTATATTAATTTGATATGTTAAAATTATAATTATATAAACAATGTTAAATGAGACAGTAATGAAATTTTACAATAAATGATATTTATTTAAATGATGTGAAATTAATAAAAAAAATTTATTATTCCAAGTGAATTTTATGTGTTAATTAATATAAAATATGTTAAATTAATGAGCCAATAGATCTTTAATAATTAACATATCGACTCATATATTGTAAATATATGTTTTTAGCACAATTCGGGTTCAACCTCTTTTTTATGTGTCACATGCATTTGTCTTAAAATTTATTTCCAAAACACATAACATGGTATTTTATATGTTATAAATAATGTTAATAATTAATTGTGTATATATTTTCCATTAAATATTACTTTATTTTATTCTTAATTGTAATATTTCATAGGTAATAAAATTATAAACTTTAATAAAAAACAAAATGATAAAAATAGTGAATTATAGAAGTTAAGGAACCAAATTATTAAAATTCATATATTTTCTTGGTTTTTAGGTGTTTATATAAAACTAATATCCTTTAAAATATTAGTTTCAAATCATATAGGCACGTTATATATTGCATACCTCACATTAATGAATACCTTTTGGAATTTAGATGAGTATCTCTCTTATTCCACAATAAAAAGGAATGTACTCTTCCTCTTCATTACACCCCTCAAACCACTTTATTTCTGCCAAAATATGAATAATAGAAATATAAAAATCCCCTACCATCCTCTTATAATCCTATCCTTTGGAATAATTAAATCCAATTATTTATTTTGGAACAATCCAAAAGGATTTACACAATTATGTGGTAACAACTTATCTCAAGCCCCTTTAATTATTTTCATCCTCCACCCATCCACTCAAATAATTTCATTATTGTATAAAAAACAATATCATAAATATAAAATGATTTTTTATGATAATTTATTTACCTAAACATACACAAACCTCCATATAATAGGTAAAAAACATACTTTTTATGTGTATGATGAGTTACCGCCTCACAGAATGATGATTGTTCGTTTGTTGTTACACCCTCTCATTGTGGAAATTTGTATGAATATTTTGTTTATATTTGTTATATATTATATTTATTATTTCATCAATCTTATTAAATCCCTTTACAAAACATATATTTTAAATTTAGTGTCTTTTTAAATATGCTTATTTTGTTTGAAGAAGTGTGGGCTATCACCCCCTTAAACTGATGTGATTCATTCACACACTACATGTAATGTATTATAGATGGTTATAGGGAACATATATGATATATATTATATAATAATGATAAATTATTAATTATATAAATATACATATATATATATATATAAATATTTCATTTTCCTTTTTTCTTTCAATATGATAATAATTTAGAAAATAACATTCATTAATTGTTACAGTTTACGAACTATATATATAGTGTATTCCATTTCATAATTATATATTCTATAAATTATTATAATAATACTATACTGAATATAAATGATATTTATTTCATTATTTACATTAATTGTATCATGATATAGTTATAACGACCAAAGATATCACATATTAAGGCACATGCAATGAACACAGCCAATATTACCCGAAGTGAATCCTCGACATAGGATTGTTAACAAGTGAGTAATATAAGGTCATAATAAAAACATAAATGGAATTAGATATAAGAATCATATTCTTTAATATATGTTTAATAATATTATATTTATTATTCACGAAATGTCAATGGGTACGATGAGATTCATGATACAAGGTAATGAAATTTCATCTCACTTTTATTTCCATGAGATACATTCCTTAATCACCACTCACTTATTTTGTGTGGTGCATCTACATACCATGATTTTATTATATTTATATTACACATAAATTTATGGGCATTAAAATATCTATTTCATGATCTTCATTACGTGGGGTTTATATTTCAAAAGGCACTAATTTGGTAACTCCATTTTGTCTCAATTTCCTTTCTTTGAGATGCATATTTTGTTATACACTAACATTTCTTTCGAGATGTATATAGTTAGATTTGACTTTATAGATCATTAATATTAATATTTCCATGATATTTTAAGTATCATTTAATTTCCTCAACTTTCATGGATTTTATGATCCCATGTTACCTAGTGATAAGAGTTTATTGAAATAATCACATCGCTTTTTGTGATGCTTTATGACTATTCATTATTTAATGAAATATCATGATCCATATCTCATGAAAACTAATAAATTTTCATCTCCACTGGTTATTCAATATATTTTCATGCATTATTACCATTTCACCCTATTTATTACTTAATATAATTTTCTAATGTAAAATCTGATCATCTCTAACTTTGGTCAGAAATTTATTGTATTCAGAAATAATACATTCATAAATTCATTCAAAAAATGTTTCTAAAATATATTGGAATACCATTTTCAAGGATAATGTATTTTTAAAATGTTTTATTTTTTTCGAAACCATATTTTATATTTTTTCTACTCTATTTTTAAATTTAATGGTTTTAAAAATTATTTCTGTTTTAAAAATTACTTTTAAATGGAGAGAGAATATTTTCCTCAACAAGTGTTTTGAAATGATATCTCAAAATTAGTTCCCAACTGAGATAAAATCCCTTGGGGAAACACATCCATTTATAGGGAATTATTAAATTATTCCATTAATAATATTTCTACGAATGGATTCTGTTTTGATAGCATGATTTTGATTAAACCCATTTCTCGTTCTTAAGATATATTATTTTAAATCATGCTTCATTTCATGGGATATTTTTATGATGATATTATTATTAAACCTCTCTTTTTTCAAAGGTTATGATATGATTACATGTTTAAAATATCCATTTCAATTAATTGGTTATGATATAGTAATTTATGATATTGATTCACATGTATTTTATATTTCATTATTAGGTTTGAGGGGAATATATATCCCTTTACTACATTTTGTTAAGAGATCGGATAATATGGTCATGGGAATGAATCATGAATATAAATATGGCCATGGGATTGAATTAGGGCAACCACGATGGTATAAGAGTGAAATTATGCTAATAATATGGCCATGGGAGTGAACCATGACACACTAGATGGTTTGGGCGTGAACTCATACTACCAATATGGTCTTGGAAGCGATGACTTGTCTACTAAATATTTCATATTACATATTATTTGTGCCTTCCATAATTCCATGTTTTATTATTTGTTATTCCTTCATGGATTATGTTCATTATTTCCATATGATTCTTGTCTAATGAACTTCAATGATTTTTCCATGATTCTTGTTTATGATGTTAGATATATAGGGTAGATCTTCTATTTTCTTGATCATGTTATTATAACATTATTATCATCAATATTCATACATATCCACCTTGTTTACACATACTAAGAATTTTACCTCACCCATTTTTATATTTATTTCCCTTATTATGATGATACTTATTATGTTGGAATTGTATATAAAGGGTACTAGTCAAGTAGAACCTAGTGATAGATAATGATTCTCCCTTATGTATCAGTCTTTATGTTTCCTTGTTTCCAAAGGAACTAAACTAATACAGTCTTTGGGATTATATTTGTATAATGTTTTATGAATTACACTAAAAAGATGTGATTTCTATGTATTTCATGAATAGGTCACTATAGTGGGTATCATAGTAAAGGTTTTTAGCCTTTGGAATGTGTGATGAGAAAACTCTACTGAGATCCTTTTGTATATTTATAAGGCTATGTCTAGGAATGTCTCTAAGGATATGTTTAAATATGAGTTGACATTTATGAATATGTCCAGTAATTTTGGTAAATGATATAATGAGTGGTTTCAATTAAATATATCCCTTTCTGGATATAACAAGTAGATGTAGATCAATAAAAGATATTCTAATGGGTAATAACTTCAAAAAAATGTATTAGGCCTGATATAGGGTAATCTGGTACATGACAATGGGCCTTACTGCACACCTAGATTGAAACTCCGGATGGATATGATTTTGGAGTTCACATACTCATGACAAACAATCATGAATGATTTAAATGGAGGATTACTGTGAATAAACTAGGGTGAATTTATGGTTTCATATATTAAAGTAGTAGGATCCATGATTTAAGAAACCTATAGGTAATTTATCAAGATTATATGGAATCCTTATGTCATGATCGGCCTTTACCAAAGAAGAGGGAAGGGACATTAGATTGCTAGACCCTTCCTTCATTATTTTTAAGGAGAGATAATGACCCCTGAGCCCTGACTCCAATAGGTCCTGGAGTGGAGAATATAACCAAGAGCATAGAATCAAACACAATTTGGAAGGAATTACCCTTTTTCTTTAATAAGATAAGGATATAAGATAGTAAAACCCAACAACATGAAGAATGTGGAAAAAGTAAAGCCGAAGAAACCATCCCCATATGCTTGATACAAATCTAAATACCACAATGTACAAGGGGACTACAAGGGTGAATTACCAAAAGAAAGAAAAACAACAACTACAACTGCCCCATCACTCGAGCTAGTACAGACCTGCATGATCCTTGATGTCCTTTTGGAAACATGAAAGCAGTTTATATACTTAGGGTGATCATACAAGTACACTCAGTAGGGAAAAACAAAGACTCTTGTGCAAATTTGAGGAGGTATTCTAATTCCCCGTGAGAATAGAGACAACAAAAACACCAAGCAAGGAGAACTACCCACCCAAGCCTCACCAAGGAACACTCCCCAAATATCACAAGTTAATTAATGTATAGTAATAGCACATCGATGTTTGGGTACACCAATCCACCTTCCCACTGGTTATTGATGACATCCTATGCATCAAACCAATCCCGCCATTCTTACCACAGTCCCACTGCCATACCCCGCCCACACACACCTAGTCTATAACCGACATCCCTCCCACAGAAACCTAGGCCACAACCACTATCCCTCTCGCAAACACCTAGGCCACAACCACCACACTTAACCACGTCTGCGAACACCTGGGCCAGAACAACTACTACCACACCAGAAGGCACATGTGCCTCATCCCGAAGACTCTTGGGAAACAACCTTCCTGCACACACCTGGGATAACCACCACAACTACCCTGCCTGAAGAATCCTGGGCTATAATGGACCTCACGCTGTCACAGCCTGCTCGAAGAGTCGTGGGATATTCAGGAAAGGGAGCAGAAAAGGAGATAATAACCAGCCACTCATAGGAGTGTTGAGAAAAACACCCTCCCCCATGGAATGGGGGTGTTCATCACTATGTGATAAAAATGGTTGGGGCATGAATAATAAACATAAAGACTATATATATATATATATAGGTAACAAGAACTCATCTAAACCTAGGGTTCCAAAACCTAGGAAAAAACACCCTCATTACTATTCATTCATAAAAGAACATCACAACTCTCACGACCACGTCACAAATCATTCCCAAAACGAATTCCCCATCTAAATCATTGTGGTTTCATGTTTAATAAAATCAATTTATGTGAATTCTACACAATTGGGAAACTAGAAGGCATAACCAAAATCCAGGAAAAGAGAAACAGTCACAACAATTTAAGCATTCACGCCATGTTCTCTTGTGAAGTCACAACAACAAAGGGATAAGTGAGATCCCTCAAAGTACTAGAACTGAAAAAAACTTCAAAATATAGCCCCACATCCCCTAAACCATAACCAACTATTTCCAACAATAGAGGATTCCACCCCAATTCGTGTCACAATCAGAGAAACCACACAACTTTAGATTCACAACCAACAACCGTACCACAACAGAGGATCCATTCCCCATCCACTTCACCCCATAAGCATCTACCAGGAAAACACACCCACTACCGAAACAGAATAGGGAATCCTCTACGTTCAAGCACATAATACCTTAGTTCTTTCATACTGTTGATTTACCTGAGGTGACCACACATGGGTTGATGTTCACTGAGCATCCATTTAACCTGCTGAGTTTAAATGATTAACCAATTTCCATATTACTATCATTTAATCATCATAGATAACATGGTTCATTAGTGCGTATGGAAAGACCACCAATGACCATGATTTTCAGTGATCATAGGACCGCACAATTTGCAACACATATCAATGTAAAACAGTACATCAGAACATTGATCACACCCCCTCCCCTTCATTCTATAAAGGTCTGTTCATTATCTTAATTAAGTTTGGTTTCATCAATCCCCATAGAAACAATAGCATAACCACACCGTATGATACATAGTAAGGAGAGAAGAAGGAAAATCTCTACCTGGTTGATCAAGGATCGATGTTTTTCTCCACATGCCAAGAACAGGGGATGTGCGACTAGCAGGGGAATTCTGGGAACTCTAAGAGGTTCAGAAAGCTCTAGTAGTGGAGCACAATAAGCCACGAGAAGAGAGGAACTCCAAGAAAACTAAGAAGAAGAAGAAATATAACAGAGAAGAGAAATGAAGAAACTCTAGCAGTATATATAATGAGGAGATCCTACTGTTATGGGATATGAAATTTTGAACGACTTGAAAGTGGGATGTGGTTTTGTGGGAAGTTACACATGATGATATTAAGTTTTTATTTAATATCCCCCATCGGGGAGATTTCTTGGGATTTTTAGGTATTAATTATGGGATTTAAATGTCTTTAAAAAGGGTATTAAAATATTTTAGCGTCAAAAATTACATTGCAAAGCGGAACATGAAAAATAACGAAGGGCAAGGTGAGGACACGGTGCCACCGTCACGATTAGACCATGATCAGTGCCAGCGTGACTTGTGCCACCGTTTTTGTGGAGCCATATTTTGTAAAATTATGGGCCAGGAGGGTCTGGGTCATTACACCTTATATGATAAATATTTATCACACTACAACTTTTGATTTTAGTCAATGGGGAGAACTAAATTGAGAGTGGTTAATATTTAATGTTTCATATGAGGAATTTATTCGCATTATGTGAATAGATTTACCAAGTGAAAATATCATAAATAGAATCAGAAATTTAGTGCAAGTATTTTTTATACATATGAAGATAATGAGACTGAAAACAACATTTGAAAGGTCTATGATGTTTTTATAGTATTTATTACAATTAACATAAGGAGAAGAATTAGATTGAGGATTAGGATAAACAATAATTATTCATAATTCATATTATAGAAAATAGGTATTATTAAATATGTTGATCAAACCTAAGTACTGGTCTAAAAATATAGTTTTATTAATGAACAATTTATGTTTTGGAATTCAATGATAATGTTATATGAATCATGAAATATATATTTATTTTCTTTATAATTTTTCATTAAGGATTGAGAAGGTAATTTTTAATGGTAATGAAGGCATAAAATTAAGACCTCATAGAAAAGAGATATTTTGATTAAGGGAATAAAACCTTTAATTAATGTTTGAAATTGTGATAATGTTGTTTTCTCAAATATATGATAGATATAAATTAGTAAATTAGATGACATTGATTAACTTGTAACTTATTAAGAGCTTGTTAACAAGTATTTTATGCTATCATGGATGATGTTTAAAATTTCATTGAATTTTTTAATGTATCCAATAATAAATTGAATAGGGATTCATGCAATGTTTCCTGATGATTTTATAGTAATTTTGGATATTAAAATGTTTCAATAGAATATACGATGAGGGTATTCACATATTTGGAATGTCACAAAAATGGAACATTGGGATATATGGGGAATCAATGTTAACGTGATTTCAAGACATTAATTTTTTTTAATTTCATATTTTAGAATGTTTATATGGTTAATACTTTCTGTAATTCTTATGTAATACATTAGATGAAGAAAATAATATTAAGGTGCAATCTCACTATATAAGTATTTATGCATATTGGACAGCTTGTTCAAACTACCTTATGTTAATGATAATTGATGAAAAATGGGATGAAATTGAATGGATTTCATGATCTATTATTACTATAGGAAGTAAAAATTAAGCATCCTTTTTAGGGAAAGAGGTGAAGTGGATCAACAAAAAAAATAGAGTGATGGTGTCTTGAAATAATGAAGGTAAATGTTTTCCTGAAAATTATTCATGTTTAGGAAAAATGATCTTAGAGCCAAAAATTATTGTCCTTTTACCTTTATTTCTGATGAATCAATTGGTTCCTTATATAATTTTAGATTTGTGAATTTTATTTTTACATTTTTCATGACCAAGAATCTCTATCACTATTATCTAGAACATGATTTTTAGATTTCTCATTCATGTCCATTTTTTACATGTCAAATATTTACTCATATGTCGAAAACCTACAATGTGTTACTCTAGGTAATTATTAGGTCTCTAGAATTCCTTTTATAGGATTTTTTGTATTAATTTATACAATGTGGGATTCTAGGAATAAAACATTCATGTATTAATCCTTTGATATCATAGATGAGTTTTGATGGTGAAATTAATTTTAAGGGTGGAATAATGAAACAAATCATGATTCTGTGAAAAATTGTTATTCTTCAAATGAATTTTTTTTCATTGATGTATTTCATTACACAATGTCATATATTTCGTTCACATGTAACTGACTTGTCTTCCTCTATAGGTAAAATTTACATATCATGTGTTATACACAACAATGAGTTTCTCCAAAACATCAGTTGATTATTATATTTATTTAAATAAGTTAATTATAAATGAGATGTTAAAAATATCAATATTAATAGTAATAAATAATATTCAAATTTTATTTACATTTTTTTATTGTAAAAAAACATATTTATAATGAAATATATAATAATTGGAAAAGTATTTATATATTTTAAAATAAAATATTCTTAAAGAAACTACTTTTTATGTAATTATATGATCATTATTTAAATTAATTTGATAATATAATAATATTTAATATTATAAAAAAAAAATTATTTTTTAGTGTTGGAAATAGCTTAGGCTGATTTTTTTTCGGAGAAACTTCATTTTTTGGTGAATTGTAAAAATAAATATAATTTAGTTAAAAAAACATCTTCATTTAAATAACTATTTATGTAAATTTATATTTTAAATTGGGTTATAAAGGCTAAATAGATAAATTATACATATATTAATCCAATTTATGTCATTAATATTATTATTTAGAAATTTTTTATAAGTAATTATTTTACTTTTGAACGTTCTATTTTTTAAACCAAATTTCTCAACACGTCAGATGGATTAACGTTAAAATTAATATTCCCCCTGATGTGATTTAAATATATAAAAATTAACCTACATGGTTTTAATAAATATTATATGTTTATTCTAATGCGTTCAAATTATTTTTTCGCTAAAAAGACTAGTGAAAGTGATTAAAAATAATCAGAAGGATTAAGGTATGATTAAGCTAAATTATGGACTAAACCATAACATTAAGGACCAAAATGACCTCGGAATTTACAATAAGGATATTTTATAATAATAAGTTGACCCTATCCCACCTTTCTATTATACATCTATGGGATATAGTGATATTTTTAAGTAGAAGTTCCGTATATAAAGGGTTCAGTAAAAAATAAAAAAAGGCCACGTTCCTTACCTTTAAAGTTTATAAAACATTGAGATATGTAAAAATAATCATATATGTTGTTATATATATCCTTTTGAAATATATGTGGGTTATTAATATTATAATAGTTTATCAATAATTTTTAGTTATGATTTAGTTACAAAATATTATTACGAAACACCAATATAGTGATTATTTTGTTAATAGTTAACTAAAAAAATGATACTAAAAATATAAATAGTCAATGAAATTTATTGAATATTTTCTATGATAATTTATCTAGTTGAATTTATCATGTTAAATTGTCTTAAACGCAATTTATTTGAATTCCAATTTTTTTTGATATTTTAAAATTAAAATTAATTAAAAAAAGTTAACAGTGAGATTATTGTTATTTTAAAAGAAAATATACATTATTAAATGATTTAAAATTAAAAAATAAATCTGAATAGTGAATTTTAAGTGTTAATAAATATTAAATATTTTAAAATAATTGGCCAATATGTCTTTTATAATTAATATATTTACCAAATTTTTTAAAATAATTTATTTGGACTTACTGAGATTAAGCATTGTTTTTGTGGATCACATGCATTTGTTTAAAAATTAATTTCCAAAACACTTGATATTTTTTATTTAATATATATGATAATTTTTCATAAATAAAGATATATATATATATATAATATAATAAATCTCACCTTAGGTTAGTCAAAATGGTTAAACAACATAGGATATAAAACTAGATGCTTTAATAAAAACTGTAATGATAAAATTGGGGAATCATATTAGCTGAGAAACCAAATTGTTTAAATTAAAATATATTTGTGTGTTTGAGGTTTTTATTAACCATTATTCACCATTAATCCATTATAAATTCAATTTTGGGAACATTAGGTTAGGTATACCTCCCATTAATGAATACCTTTCAGTATTTACAAGATTATCACTCCCCATACACTATTGAAAAGGAATGAACACTCACTCTTCTTCACACCTAAAAAACCACATAGGTTTATAGAAGATCATACCAATAAACATTACACCATACCAAACTTATTATTATAATCCTACCCTTATTATTAATAAAATACAGGGTTGTATTTTGGAAAAACTATAAAGAGTTACTCAATTAAGATATGACAAGTTCTCTCATTCTCGATTCATTATTTTATTTCTCAACAACTATAATATTTTTATTACATAGTTATATAACAACATAATTAAATTAATTATACTAAGAATTTTTTATGATAATTTTCAACATAAACATATTCACACCTCCACTGTGCGCTCGGTTGAAACTGAACACGGATGGGTCACTCCACAGGGGGTATATAAGAGGCGGAGGTGACATTTGTGATCACAATGGTTCTATTTTTGATGCATTTTAGGCCTTCTATAGAAGGGGTGATGCATTGTAGGTGGAAGCTCAGACGATGGCCTCTGGTTTCGAGTTGTGTCAGTAAAGGCGCATTCATCTCAACGCGGTGGAGACAGACTCCCTTTTCCTTTATGAAGCTCTCTTGGGAACATGGTCTAATCCATGGAAAATTTAATATCTAACTTGAAGGTGTAGAAATCATTTGGGCCATCACATTGAGGTTTTTCACACATGGAGGGAGGGGAACATGGTTGTGGATTTTTTGGCATCTGTGGCTTCACTGGACCAATGTATGTCCTATTTCACTGCTCTAGGGTATTTTCCATGGGAGGGGTTTCATAATGTTATTAATGATACACTTGGATTGAACTTTTCCAGACCTCTGTGATTTCTGTTCAGTGTGTTTTCATTCAAAATAAATAAAAATGGTAATTTTCAGTCAGTCAACTACTGCCTCACAAAACAATGTTTGTTCATTTTATCATAACACCTATCATGGTAGAAATTATGATTAAGAATTAAAATATATATGATATATGGTATTATTATTATGTATTTAATCTTTTTTAATAATTTTACAAAATATTATATTTTTTACATCCCATTCAGTGTAAATACAATAATTTTTTTTGATGAAATGTGGACTACCATCCCCTCAAAGCGATATGATTCATTCAAACACTACATGAATTATATTGAGGATGGGTTTAGTTAAATTATATGATACATATGGTATAATAATTAATATGGAATATTATATATATATTCTCATATTTCAATTACCTTCTTTCTTTCAATATGACAATAAGGGTGGAAATAATGTTTATGCATACTTACAGCATACAGTCTCCATGAACGGTGCATTCCATTTCATAATTATTTATTTTATAAATTTCTATAATAAACATATAATTAATATAATATATATATATATATCATGATTTATATTCATGAAATCATGATATAAGTATAAGGACTAAAGATATAACAAATTAAGACACTTGCGACGAACAAAGAAAATATTACCTTAAGGGAAAACATAAAATAATATTGTTGAGATAAGGGTTCAATAAACATATAATGTCATATTAAAACCATATATGTTATTATATATAACAATATTATTATATAAAATATATATAATAAACATAAATTTTTTATAATGTAGGTTTTAACCAGTACAACAAGATTTACAATATAAGGTAGGTGAGTTTCTTGTCACTTTTATTTTAGTGAGATACATACCTTAATAAGCACTCATAAATTTTATGTGGTGTTTGTACTACCCATTAATGAATTAAATGTATGTTATAAATAAATTTATCAGTACTCACATATCCATGTTATGAACATTTTTTCATGGGTTTTATGTTTCAAGAGTTTCCAAATTGGTAAGACAATTTCGTCTCAATTTTCCTTCTTTGAGACACATAGGTTGTTATAAAACTAAATTTTTTAGAGATGTATATACATCTATTTGACATTTTATATCATTAATATACATATTTCAATGATATTTTAATCTTAATGTAATTTCAATTTTTTACACAGAGATTATGATCTCATGTAACCTAGTGATAAGTGTTTATTGAAATAATCTGATCTCTTTTAGAGATTGTTTATTATTTCGTTTAAATTAATGAAATATCATGATAAATCTCCCAAGAACACTCTTTAATTTTAATCTCCTATGGCAATTGATGATATCCTCTTATATTAGTACCTTTTTCAGTCTTTTGTACTTAACATATTGTTTTTATCTAAAATATGATTGTCTATATCATCGAATGGAAAACTATTATATTAAAAAACATTGTTTTTAAAAATGTTTCCCAAATATAATTGAATTACAATTTCAATTAAAAATCATTTTAAATATTTATTATGGTTTTCAATTCTTCATTTATAAATTTTAAAATTTATATTCAATGGATAAGTATTTAAAAAATGTTTTCTGTTTTAATAAGTGTTTTTCAATGTAGAAAAGATAATTTCCTCATGAAATATTTTTACTGGATATTTCGAATGTATTTCCAATATATGATAACATCCATTGGTGTTAATAATGCCTTTCTAGGTTACTCATTTAATGTTTGTATTACTATTATTTCTCTTAGAGGATTATGTTTTGATGGAATAATGTTGATAAGACACTTTTATCTTTCATGGAATATATGATTTGGAACCCACATCTTTTCACGGGTTATGTTTATGATGAAATGGGTTTGAAATATATAATTTTTTATATTCTATGATATTATTAAATCTTTATAATACCCATTTTATTCCATGGGTTATGATATGATTATTTATGTTCTTATAGAACATGTTTGTATGATTTCATTATGATATAGGTGGTACCAACACCTCCCTCTAATTTTTTTAGTAATTATTTGTATCTCATTAGATTGACTACGATTTTCTTGGGATAGAACCCTGACTACTAATAAGTCCATGAGAGTGAACCATGACTACCAATATGTTATAATGAGTGAACTCATGCAACAAATATATAAATGGGATTGATCTGTGTTTACTAAGACAATTTGGGGAGTGAACTCATACAACCAAGATGGGCTTGGAAGGGATTCCTTGGATAATATTGAAATCATATTATATATTCTTATGTTTCTTCCATAATTCCATTTATTATTCCTATGTTATGATTTTGTGGATTAATTCCTATATTTATTTTTTATCATTCCTTATGAAATTTCTTGAATTATTCCATGATTCATGTTTATGATCTTTGATATGCAGTGTATGGTATTATATTTTTATTACCATGTTCTCATACGCTTATTATCAAGATTAATCTTACATATTTAAATTTATTACCATTACTAAACATCTAATATCACCCCATTTTATGTTTCCTTTCCATAGATATAAAGATATGTATTATGTTTGATATTTCTAGTGTAAACTATAGTAAAACCTGATATCATTAAAAAAACTAATGCTTCCCTGATTTACATAATCCTTAGATTACAACAATAATCAACTGACTAAACCCATACTACATAAATATTCCATCTTACCAAAATCCATCCTCAATGAATTATTTCATAAAAATTCTATGCAATCACACACATGAAAAATCCTATTACATGGTCCCTCCAAATAATGGCATCATTCTAAAACCATTATACATCTATCTATCATAGACACATGATAAATCAAACAATCTAGACACGTTAATAGGGTGTATGTTTACCCTTATAAACCACCACCCGTTCTGTCACTAACAAAAATAGTAATGTATTGTATGCCTGATGTGATACGATCTGTATATTCAAATATTAACTTAAAATGAATCAAATACCACATATTCAATCCTTTTGTACTAACATGACGACTGATACTGATCATACATACATCAACAATGTTAATTGACATGAACCGTGATAAATACCCATTATAAAGAAATATGTTATCTCCCAGGAATATCTTATATATAGAATCAATTATTGGGAATGGAAAACCACCAAGATCATCTCATATATATAACAATCAATGAGAATAGTGACCACCTAATATATCTTATATCTATACAAACACTCACGATACATGTCACCACACATAGATTATCATCTATATATTAAAATCATCTGGATTAGCATATTCTCTCTGAATCACACATCACATTAGGGGTGGATCCTCATCCTAATATATACATCACATATAGATACAACACATAATTCCTCATATATCACATTTTCATAGAAAATGGTTACCCTCCAATGAAATATCTCAAAGGACATATTAACATAGGGGCATACTCTCTTCATATAACCTCATTTATTGTACACCATAGATTTATGCATTCCCCAAATCTGAACTCAGAACATATAAAATCGGACATCCGATCATGCATAAAACCAAGACACCACAATCATCGTATATATATGTACTTAAAAAATAAATCATCATCTATTCAACAAAATAAACTATTCCCCTAAAAAATAATCTTTTCTAATAATCCAATAACATTAAACTCGTCCACATTTTCAGAATGGGATCCATATACTATTCTTTTGAACTAAAATGGTCACTACTCTTTAAAGACTAGTCACATATAATTTCTTGTGAATGTTATCAACCCATATGACCTTGTCGAATCCTGGTATTAAAAGGTTAGTCAAAATTAGAATTCCTTGTTTCACATCATTACCAAATCCCACTATAGGGGAGCTATCATTAGAAATATCAGACTATATAAATTTTCAATCATTCACTGATTACCCAAATCAATATTAAAACCCTCATGTGGGCATATTTCCACATATCCCTAAGTATAGAACAAAATCCATCACCAGGTGGAACCCCTACTACCATACATCAACAAAAATAATGGAATTAACCTAGTCATGTAACATTAAAAGACTATCGTAGACCACCATGACATTGTTACCATACATACATGAGATGTACATCCATTTCACCAATCATCGTTAGGCCAAATATTCTCAAAAATGACAGATGAACTCCATAAATTTTATAGGATGTGAACAACTCTTCCCAATACTCTTAAATACTAGGGGACTCTTATAACTCAATCGATGTCAACTATACATGCCAATAAATTCATTAGGGAATTCCTTTTAACATGACATCACTCTGAAACGTGATTCAAACTCATGAGTATCACTAAAAATATATCATCAATTCAACCACTCTAATTCGATTCATTTAATTTTTTCCCGTTGGGGTCCATGTTTCACACAACAATTATTGATTTTCCAGACTATGGATGTTAGTATTTGGGACACCAAACTAATATTAAATGTTTTATTATTTCCCTTAAAGCTTATATTCTAATGTTTCATTTTTAAGGGAACTGTTCATTTTTTATTTTCTACAAAATAGTCTCACATACATTGGTAGATAGTTCAGTAATCAAAGGATATTACCAAATCTAAAAACAATGGAGGGTATTCCGGGACCACCTACAAAAAACCCATTTTATTACCTTGTATAATCATAACATCCCTTATAAAATCTTATCTATTATTTTCCAATCTTGTAGAAACACCAGAGACCCTAACGCAAGCCATTACATTAAAATCATTATTTATAATAATTTATAAATAATAAATAAATTTAAATTAAAAATTTATAATAACATTAAAATTCACAATGTAATTTCATATAATCAATTATTTTAAAAATACTAACTAGAAGTTCTTTGGATAACACATTGAACTATCTCCTGAAAAATCCCCACACAAATTCTCAATTCATCCATTTATTCTATTCAAATATTGATAGAAACAAAAAAATAAACCAGGAATGAGGATTTCTTCAATGAAATTTTAAAAACCCTAGTTAATTAATCCCATTGAGGCATATTTTATATATTTTTAGGGGTGTCCCAATAATCCTAGTAAAATTAAATAATAATATAGAACAATTAGCTAAAAAACTCACCTGAATTGATCGAAATCATAGACAAGTGACAAGATAGGGAAATTGAGAGTTTTAGAGGAAGTATATTATATAATATATTGTGTAACACCACAAAAAACATACCACCTCAATGGAGAATATGAGAGATGTAGGGGAGGTATCCTTTGACATCTTTCAGTTCAGTCATGTGAGAGGTGATGAAAAAACGTAGGGAGAATGGCAATAACTGATGAAGATAAAAATAATATTATTTAAATTTAGTTAAATGGGTAGATTTAATAATTTTGACCGATGTTTTACCATATAGGGTTCTGACACTGCTTCTCCCACTTGATCCTACTAAATACATCAAATAGTTTTTTTCCAGAATTTAACAAATATTGTATCGACAATACATATATAACTGAAATGAGAAAACATGTTATACATGGTTTCCTCACACTATTTTCTATACAATGTTTAAATTTCCGATAAGAAATTTGGGAGAAATTTTAGATACATTTTTTCCACTGACCAAAAATCATTAATCAAAATATGCACAAAAACTATAAAGCAAGGTAAATTCTAAAATTTCTCAAAAGATAACTCCAAAACCCCCAAAATTAAATATGAAGCTTAATAAAAATTGTTGATTAATTTAGTACATTCAAAAACATATATAATATATGAATCATCCCTAAAAATTTTAATATGATTCCTAATTCATTAAGAATTCTATTCCATATGAATAACAGATGAAATGTCCCCATACATTCATAACTCGTAATTGTGAAGGACAACACAAATACCCTACTATAATGATTCCCATACCAAATAAGAAAAAGGGATCATATCCCGAAATACTATCCATCGATCAAATTAAAATGTTACTCAATTATTTTTATTCAAAAATAAATCATAAGAGATTCTATCATCCACACACAAATCTAGGATATAACAAATGTTCTGGAAAATGATTAAGTTTATCCCTATAACATATATTCCTTTTTTAATATGATTTAGGTGAATATATTTTTCACTCCACCAAAAACAATTACACAAAAAAACAATATTAATTCCTACAATTGATAAATTATATTTAAAATCCATTGTCAAAACTATTGACATTTCATTGGATTTCCCAATAATGATACCTTATTTCAAAAAGGAATCATAATACCATCCAAACAATAAAAAAGATGTCTAAACATTATACTCTTGTAGCTTTATTCTTTAAACCTAGTTCCTAGAAATTTTCACCATCATTAATACTCACTAGGTATTAACTAGTGTGTCTCAGATCTGACACACACTCAGATTTGGTAATCCCTATATCAATCTAGATATAAACAATGTCACTCAATAATACTAATTATCTAAAACATGTATCTAGAAAATATTTTTTGAAAAATATAATTTCGTTTTAATTTTCAAATCAATATCATAGTGTCATCTTGATCATCCATCAATCAGTCTCAGTGTATATATGAACTTGTAATCATGAGGGGCATTCATTTGTCACTAATATAATGATTTAAATTATATAAATATTCTCATCATCAACATAAATAAATTTAATTACCAATTTCAAGATCACATTCCCTATCCATTACTTCATATAATAATAGGATGTGGTAGTCCCGCTATCATCTGAGGGGTGGCATGGAACACTACATAGAACTCATTCATATCTCACTAGAAAAATCATTCTCAATGATCATAATGTTTAGTCATAATTTGGGTCACACAATACACAACAAGTATTTTAAATCCCATCACCTATATTACCTTAAACTAATCCTCATGAAACACATTAATTTTGTTTTGTAATCTCAAATATGTATCTCCTCTTGAAAAACATTATTTCATTAAATAATCAATTATTGAGTCACAATATTGTATCACTGAAACCATGGTACTCCAATATGTAATTGATTTAACCTCTATCCACAGTGGGACATCTCCTAGTATCATTAGAACTCAATACCAATATTACATCAGTAATTCCATAAAATTAAACATTATATTATCCATAAAAGATAAATAATAAATCTAAATACATTAAAAATGTCACATATATAATATAAACCTACTCACAAAAAGATAATTTTTAAAATAAATTGTGCCAAACCCAACAATACACATCCTATAAAGAGTGATGAACCTTGGATTCTATCTGAGTTTCTTCTTTAATATCCATATTTTTTGTCTCCATACTTTTATGTAATTAGTTTTAAATATACATAATTATGAAAATTTGAAATTGAATTTAAAGGACCTTCAAACGTGTAGTATCACCTATGTTATGAAATTTATTTTGGGGAATGGATAATGATCATAGATCCTTCCATGATTGGGTATGACTTTTTTTTTTTATGAACATGTTATAAAACAATTATTATTATCTTATGCTCACTTATGGTCTCTCATTAATATCACATATGTTTACCCTTATTGAGAATATGAACTGACCCATTCTTATGTTTCCATTCCTGAGGTTACGAATAAGGGTTTTCTATAGGATATTTATAAAATATTCCTTTGTGAGATTATATTTTTTGTAGGCATTAAGCATCATTCATTAAATTGTAGTATTATGTATCTATAGAGGTATTTTTTCCCAAAATTATATAGATAACCAAATAGGAACTTCATGAATGCCATTATTTTCCTAGAAAACATGATGATCAATAGAGGAATTTCGAAATATAAAAAACATCATTTGGTTGAAATATCCATCGTATTCAATCCGGTAGATACTATGTTAAATCATGAGAGTGGTGGAAGGGAGTCATCCTCTATATCCAGGGTAATGTATTCTATATTTAAAAATATCATAGGTCTTCCAACTTTACGTCGTTTTTGAAAAAAATTATCGAGATCATAGTTGTATTGCCATGTAAATCTTCCAAGAATAAGTATAATTAAAGACTATAAACTTTTAAAACCCTAAAGACATTCATAATATTTTGATATTAAATAAAAATTTTGTTTTTAGGATTACAATTTCTCACTTTCAAATGTTCCATAAAATTGAATTATTCAACACAAAATTAATTACATTTTAAAATATATCTATTTTTAATATGTTATTCCCCTTTATATGAATTAATTTTCCTTGGTAATATACGATATAAATCCCTATAACCTAGTTGCCTAGATTGAGTTCCATATTTAATTTCATTTAAATAAGAAACAAGGAATTTCATCCCAAAATACAATATTGTTTAGTATTCTTGTTAAACTAGATAAATATTTGAAATTCAAATTAAATTTTAATAATAAATCACAAAAAAGTTTTTTATTTGATAACACTACTGTTTCCCATAGTTCAACCTAGCACATATGTTATAATATACATCTTGGAATCATGATGAAATAGGAAACATATTAAATGCGTGATCTCAAATTCTCTGTAAGGTAATCCATAATGTGGAATCTATAAAAAACAAGAATATTTTTTTTAAATGTGATTAACTGAATCACATGACATTTAATTAATATATTGAACATAATATGACATGAATGAATGATTATAAAATAATTCCATATAAATAATCACATGAGAATGAAACATAAACATGGATATTCTACTAGTCAAATAATCAAACAGAATATGAATAGCTTAAATCATAATGAAGGAATTCATAATTTAATACATTATAGTAATATCGTTAAGGGTTCATCCAGGACACTGTTCACAAACAGTTAAGGCCTAAAATAATAACAAAACTTGTTTTTCTCATTATACCTAAATATGAATTGATGGGATATAGGATTCACCTCCCATTAATTACTATGTAAAATTCATTCCTCAAATGAAACATGTAATACATAAACAAAACAAACAATCTATTATATGAAATTGGAATAATTTTACCGCAATACATGAATGGTTACAAAATAGCACATCCCATGTCAAACTGATAAGACCCCATTCAGTAACATTCGGTGTATGGTATCATAACAGATAAACATTAGTCAATCATAATATCCAACTAACGATGTTAACATAGATTAAATTACTACTATAAAATCATTAAAATTTAGTTTATAGAAATAACCTATTTTCTATGAAATCATTTATTTTAAAGGCCACAAAAATTCGAAAATAATAACTTTTAATTGAAATGGCTAGTGTGAACCATTCAATTAATCATCAAGGCATTATGGTTTCCCGATGGAAGAAAATTATTCTCATGCTATAGAAGATAATAAAACACCCCTTCAGCTTTTTTGTTGAAAATTTCCTACAGTACCTCGGTTGGAAAACAACAAAAAAGAATCCTTTCAAACATTTTTATAAAAAGAATAACATGGGTAAAATTATTTTCATTATTTTAAGGAAAAGAGTAAGTAAATTAAAATGTCTTTTATAAAACTAGGACAATAAATAAAAATATTCCCCAGTGGATAAATACACCTAAACAATCCCCAATATTAATGTTCTTGTGAAATTACACCTAACATATTATAATTAGTAGGAAAGAATTCCACACAAAAGAAAAAAAAATATTATGGATATTATAATTATTTAATATTCATTATATTAGTCATTCAATACATTAAGTGTAATAAATACACAATACAATTGAAAAAATTATTTTATAAGGCACATGTCCCATAGAAATAAAGGTGAGATAAAAATCATTTACCATATGCTTACTTTAGTTTATGACGATCAAACCTCATATATAATGGTATTATGAATATTATAAACATATATTATAACCTTTTTAATATTTATGATATCATATATGATCTTATAGTATTATTTTATCATCTGGTTTCATTAATATTTAGGTGTTTCTATTGTTTTGGGTGATAACTACTTCATTTTCATATTCATATTTTTCAATGAAAATCTCTATTATTTCACATAATATATATAAAACATCTCTAAATTGATATTAATACTTTAAATATTATATTTATCAAGATAATACAGTTTTATATCTATTTTTCAATGATTAACATAAAAAATTAATCACAACACATCCGGGAGATGGTAGGTCCTACGTACGCACCAACGACAATATCATTCCTATAATGGTGAAAGAGTAAAGAAGTGGATGGTATAATAATTTTTCTATTATAAATAACAGGTAAATATTATAATATATTTCTATTATTTTCATAATTATACACATCCATGAGAATAGGTGATGAAAAATAGATTATACCATGGTGTGGAGATGATAAGTCATGCTTTTTCATGCACACTATTTTTGTTTTTCATAGGATTGATAAAACATGGTATTCCATTGTTATATAGTAATTATAAAATATCTCCATATTTATGATATTTTATTAATAAATTATTAATGTTATGATAAAATAAATATGACATAGAAGAGTAAATGAATTTGAATGAGTTTGTGAAACAATTATGTCCTCTTCAGTGGACCTCTTTCAGATCTTTTATTAATGGATCTAGAGTTTGTCCTTTTGAAATAAAATTACCTCCATAACATAACAAGGATGTTTTTAGGAGGCATGGGCAGGATTGGGTTTGTCTATAAGGTTCAAGGTGGTGTGAAAACATGAGGGGGGTGGTTCCCTTATATAACTGACGTGAGGGACACTTTTGGAATCAATGAAAATATTAAATTAATATAAATTATATTTCCATAAAAATTGTATCCAAATAGAGATATTTAGAATATAATATTATTATGCATCTCAATAATCTCATGATTTTTTTCCATATTCATGTCTCTATCTTACCCATATCGTATGGCCTTAAACGCTTTAACTCTTACAGTGAAAACTATGAATTTTATTCTTTAAGACTCAATATACATTTATCAAAAGAAAAAATTAAATTAAATGAGACATGGATAAATTTATTTAAATTATCCAATTATTTTTATTGGAATTTGTTTTTGAGTTTTATATCATTTAATAAAAGATTTTTTTTATCACCAGTGAAAAATATGACCCTGTTCATTACTTGACTTTTTAAAAATATGATAAATATATGATAATATAAATAAAAAACAATTATTGCATCGATAATATTTATATTTAATTTATAAAAATAATTCATGACAATAATTATATAAAAATATATTTATTTAAATATTTTTTATAATATTTTTTGATATGTCCATTATTTAGAAAATTATTGCATCATCATTATGCATTCCTTTAATTAATTTATTTTGTCCCTAAAAATTAAATATAAATTATCATGAAGAATATAGTCATATTATATTTAAAAATAATCTTTAGAGTAAAACTTATCTTCTGAATAACCACATAAAAAATGTAAAACTTATTAAAAACATGAGTTTGACCAACTGAATTTTCATTAGAATAAAATTCTAAAAAATACTTATAGTCAAAAAAAGATTCTTCAATGGGCCATAAAATCAGCAGAATTTTTTTTTTAAAAAATAACTCATATAATGGTATTATGGATTGTTTTGGGGTAATCCTACAATACATATAATGTAGTTTTTATATTTAATTACCCTAGTTACCCTTAACCATGGCAATTAAAAAACATACAAATGTTACAAATCATATCATCCAAAAATAAAATAGAACTATTTAAAAAATTATGACATTTTTTTTACAAATATATAATCCCTTTCTCAAAAACTATGAAACATAATAGAATAAAATTATTTGAAATTTATTATCGTTGATATAATGAAAATATGGGATTTTAAGGTGAAAGCCTTCAAAAGATTAAAATGTTTTTATATCCAAATTCAATTTGAATATTTTTATTTTCCCTATATTAAATGAAATGATAAAAAATGATATAATTATACTTTAAAAAAACAAATATTATCATATAACATTATAAGTTATTTTTATTAAATAATTGTTTTGATTAAAGTGGACTATTTAATCACTATTCTGCAAAACATATGACTTATCAGAAAAATACCAAATATTAAACAAATATATATTTTTATATTCAACATTAAAAAATAATTTATTTAAATATAAATAATAAATTTTTCAAAAACATTATTTAAAAAAATATCTCCATCTAAAGGTGACAAGAAAACATTAAAAAAAATATAACCTTTTATGCTTAAAATTGGGTTAATTTTTATCATAGTCCTATCATCCTTAATGAATGAATTTGAAAAACATTTTATTGAATATATAAAATATATATTTTGTCATGATCTTTCACTAATAGTGTTAAACATACCTTATTTTGAAAAATTCCCATTATCCATAAAAAGGTTTTAATAAAAACGCATCCTTTATAATTTTTTTTTTCAATTTAAATTTAATTGGTAATAAATTGAAGTATTTTTTGAAAATGATTATAATTTTTTTCATATTCTATTTAATCTCATTCATAACCGACAACTTAGTAGCTTGTGATAAAATTATAATACTTCATTATGCAGTTAAACGAGTTGTTTCATGGAACATAAGATTTTGGAAATATTATCATTAAAAAATGATATACTATAAAATATAAGAGTGTAATATTATTACATAATTCTATAAATTTAATAATCAAAATTTATAATTTCACATTGAAAATAAAAATTTTCATCCTGAAAATTAATTTAGGGAAACCCACATCGTATATACGGTTAATAAAATATCTCCTTATAATGACGGAACGAGAAATTTGAGAGTCACAAAAAATTATGATTTCAAATTTTATAATATCAGTGTAAATTGAAAATAAAGAAATATAAGATAAATATAAGAATCATGTTCTGATATAGAGTGTAGGTAAAATGGTTATAAAAATTTCTTCCATCACAAATTTGTAATATTGAGATGGGTTAAAGAGTCTATTGATTTATTTGCAAAAAATAAAATAGATAGTGTTTTTGTTCCTAATTCATTTCTTATAATTGATGGATTACATTATTTTATAGATAATCAGTAGAGAAAATAATCTTACTTGATTTCAATCATGTTTTAATAATTATTTTATCCTCTTTTTTGTGATTTGATCTATTTACACTTCATATCTAAATCCTTGAAATACATATTCAAGTTGAATTTTTAATAAAAGATGTACTTTGATCAATCCTAATATCCAAATGTCATTCGTTAGGCTTCTAAATGTTTATAAAATCCAAAATAGTTATATAAATTCATCCAATATGATAAACGGTACTTTAACCAAATACAATAATTTCCAAAGATAAACATTATCCATTCTATAAGTAATGACTGCAAGACTCATTTACAATATATATTTATCAAAATACATAGACATTATCCAACAAAAAAATATAATTAACGTCACTATGTTTTCATAATCCACTTAATATAAGATTCCCCAAAAAAATTATATCTTAATTCGACAGAAAACGTAAAAAAATACCTTGATTTTCAATAAAAATTAATTAAAACATGCATGATTCAAAATCCATTAATAATAAGGATATTAAATAATTATATATCTCATGATTCTTATAACCAAATAATCAAGTTATAATTTTTGAATAAAAAAACCTCTATTATTCCACTTCGATTTTAGTAACACCATAATCTTGACCTTGATCCCTTTACATATTCTGAACTATCATTCTTTAACACTATGGTAACTCATTTGTGTATTTCCCCATCACCATAGAATTGAAACATTAATATTTTATAGATTATTTAATTACCTTAAAATATTTGGCCTAATCTACATTCTATCCCCACTTGTAACAAACTTCCATTCGATTCACCTACATACTGAGGTGTTTCTTCCCACAATTATCATATTTGTGAAAATCCTACTTTCCATTTTTCATTTTATGCATCTCTTGCTCCAGCATTCTCCTATTCACATTGTTTCCTTTATTTTCATATGATTTATTAAATTATTTTTCTCTCTCAGTAACACATGAGACTATATATTTAAGATATCAGAAATTTTGGTGGACAATTTTCTTTCATAGGAAGGGTTTTAACCCATTAAATAATTGATCAATCATTCTATTTAGATTGTGTATATATTTGATAGGATGCTTTTCTAACCATGTAATGTTGGATTGATATTTAACAACATTATTTTCCTTGATTTTCATTAAATTCAATAATTTTTCATCCATATCCACTCGATTTTTGCGAGGTAAATATTTTTCCATGAAATTTTCCTCAAATAAATTCCATTCCCTGTTTTCAATTTCATCCACTTCATTTTTGTTTTTTATCATTGACCACTATTGATCCATATCTACTAAGAGAATATAAACATAAATGATAACCTTATATAAATCATTACATCACAATGCAATAAATATCTTCCTAAAGTACATATCAATGTCTCTTGTAGAAATGGATTTGTAGTCCCATTGAATTATGGAAGATGTTGTCGCATTAATTGGTTTAACATTGATACTCGGCATTATGGATCATGATGTTATATAAGGGTAATGATAAAGTTCATAACCTAATTTAGTTTTCCAAGAACTGATAAAAATTATTTAGTAATATATGTTACTCTATCTCTAACATCATAATAACGCATAGAAGGGAAATAACAATGTGGATTATCTGTGTTGGTACGATTTCGATTCCATCCACTAGGTTCCATTTATAAATTAATTTATACACTATATTAGATCATAAAATTAAAAATTTATTATATTATATCAAATCTAGTGAATCTAATAACCTTAATTGAGAATTTCGGTGTAACTAATCCATAAATCAACAGAATATATTATTTTGGACATTTTTCCAAATTCCATCAAATGGTTTCATTCTGAAATTATTTGTTTCCCAGAGTCTATTTCCCAAGGATTCTCCTGAAGTTACTCTAATAAAAAATGTAATTCTTTATAACATTGTAGCCCAAAGGGATCCTTTACTTTATTAAATTATCATAATATACTATTAATCATATCCCAATTATCCGAATAGTTTAGTATAGTTGTTAAAATAGAAACATATTTGAAATTAAAACTTTATATTAATAAAAAATTAAAAAATATATTTACTTTAAGAACATAATTGTTTTACTTAGTGTAGCTATACACATTAGTCATAATATTATTCTTGGAATCGTTGGTAAAGATGAATCATAAGAAATATGTGATCTTATATGATCATTATGGGTATAAATACCTTAAAATATATCAAAAAATAAATAAAATGATCTGTGGATATGTTATTAACTAAAACACATGTCGTTTAGTCAATGACCTTTGCATTATATAGAAGGAATGAATGCTGATAAAATAATTTCATATAAATAATCACATAAGAATGAAACTAAAAATTTATATTCTATAAGTGTAACAATAACATGGAATATCAATAACTAATCTCATATTTAAATAATGTATAATATCAGACATTATAAACATACAGTTAAAGCTTCATCCAAGACACCATACATAAATGTGTAAGGCCTCAGCCAATACCAAAACTAGTTACTCTCATGAGACCTAATTATGAATCAAGGGGCTATAGTAGGCCCCTACCATTAATTATGAAGATCAATTAATTCCTCATTTGAATTGGGTGAAACATAAACAACATTAACACTCTGGTATATGAAACGTGACTACGTTTACCTTAAACCTTGAATGGTATCAAAATAGAACATCCATAGTAAAAATGATCATAAACGATTGAATAAAATACTGTATATGGTATAAATTGATATCAACCTCAATCAAATAATATTTCTAACTAATTTTAATGAAATACATGAAAATACTCTAATTAAATCATTAAATATTTCTTGACAGATATCACCATTTTTTCTTTTAAATAAATTATTTAATAGGAAATTTAATATTGAAAGAAAACATTTTCATTAAAAATAATATTATAAATATTTAATTAATACTTTAATAAATTATGGGTTCATGATAATTTAAAAATCCACTCATGTCTTATAATTTAAACAAATATTCCTTTCTTATTTTTGATGAAAAATTCATAACGTACCTTGTTCGATATATGAAAAAAGTATTCATTTCAAAAAAAATTTAAAAAAAATTAAATCTTTAGTAACAATGTGTTGATAATTATTAGTATAATATAAAAATAAATCTTGACAACGTTTTTAGAAAACTATTACTTGGAATAAAAATTTCCCTTAGTAGATACTTAAATTTAATCAATCTTGAATAATAATGTGATTGTGAAATAACCCTTACCACATTGTAATTAGAAAAATAATTTTCCAACTGAAGGAAGTATAATTTAATGGATAAATAAATACCATACTCATCATAATAATTTTTAGAAAAAACATCCATGTGTTGTATATACGACATACAAAACAAATAATTAGTGTCCAAGGCATGTGTCCCATAGAAATAAAAGTGAGACCAAAATCTTTTACCTTACAACTCATTTAGTCAAATTTGTGATTTAAAGTCATATATAATAGTTTTAAGAATGTTATTAACTTATATAAAATAGTTATTCATATTTATGTTACCATATATTAACATTTTATTTTATTTTACCTCCCTTTTTTGATAATATTCTGTTGTTACCCTTATTTCACATATTAACTGCTACATTTTCGAATGTATGTTTTTTCATTATTGTCGTGATAATTTTAATTGGATATATTTAAAAAAAATAAAGAATTATATTAATGTAATTAATATATTATTTAATCATTAAATACATTTTTAGCTCCATTCTATAATTTTTAATATGAAAAATTAATAACATCACATCGTAGAGATAATAAGTCATACGTACACGCGAGCAATGATATCATTCCCCTAATAGAGAAATAGAAAGGAAGTGGATGGTATTTTCAATTATATATAATAAATATCCATTCATAATTATCATATATATCCATTACATACACTATTATACACATCCAAGTAATGTGGTGATCAAAAACAAATCACACCACAATGCGTAGATGGTAAGTTGTATGTACGCACACACGCTATTTTCATTTTTCATATGATAGTTAAATAATAGAATATGGTTGTCTCAAAATGATAATAAAATATAAATATATATATAATAATATAGTTTTTACTTTTGCAAGTGATAAACTCATGACTAGGAAGTAGAATAAAAAATGAATTAGAATAAGTTAGTGAAACAATTACCTCTTCTTTAGTGTACTTCTATTATATATCTTTTTAATGGATAGATTGATGGGGCTTATTGAGGACCAGTACCTCCATAACATTTATAATGATGTTTTGATGAGACATAAGAAGGTTATTTTCATTATATAATGATATAAGTGGTGATAAAAAGTTACTTAGGAGGTACCGTTTAATAATAAATGTGAGGGTTACTTTTAGAAACAATCAAAATATTTAATTTATATAAATTAATAATCACTTCCAAAAGGAAAAAAAGTGTCATATTCTGAAGATAAAAATACTTCTAAGTATATATACTTGAATAAAATAGTATTTAGTCAATTTTGGACCCATTATAACCCTTATCTTTTGGATTTAACCTGATGTAAAATCATTTAACTATTACCCTCACAATATGGTTTTTTACTCTCTATGGATTAATATTATTACAATTAAATGCCAAAAAAACATTACATGAGTCGTGGATGAAAATATTATCTTTATCAAAATAAAATTTCTGAATTTTATATTTTTATGACATTTATATCATTTATTTTAACATAATTAATTTTAAAATATCATTTGTATCAAATTTGACAGTATTATTTTCATGAATTTATAAAAATATTAGAACAACATGATAAAAATGATCCAAAACCATTAAAACATATATAATATTTCTATGTCATCTAAAAAATTCATGTTTATCATTATTTAAATAAAACTACATATATTTTATTTATTTTATAACATTTATTTGATATGTCTATTAATTAAATAATTTTTTTCATCATCATTGTGAGTAAAATTAATTTAATTTTTTCATCGCAAAAAATTAAAAATAAATTATTATGGTAATGATTAGAATTTTTTATTTCAAATTAATATTAATATTTCATTTTATATTATGAATAAAAATATATGGAAAATGTACCACATATTAAAAATAAGAGTGTGATGTATTATACTTTCTTATGAATAAAACAATAGAAATGGTTTAAAGTCATCCAGTGAGATTTTAAAGGCCATAAAATCTTCCAATTGATGATTTATTTGAAAAAATCACAAAAAATAAAATTATTAAATGTGTTACTATTATTTTATAATACTTATAATATTATGTTATCCCTTAAATACCGGATAAACCATTAGTTGTGGTAATAAAAAAATTGATGTTATTATTCATATTATCCATAAATATAAAATAACCATTTGACTAAATATGGACCTTCTCATTCCAAATATTTGTTCCATTTTTCGAAATTCAAAACATAAAATTTTATAAAACTAATTTAAAATCAATTCACTTGAAGGAACAAGATTTTTTATGTGAAATGTTCACAAAATTAAATTGTTTTTATATCGAAATTTAATGTGAAAATTATTTCTATGTACTAAATTTTATTAAATAATAATAATTTCATTTTATTATAATTTATAACCAATATAATACATATTCTAACACTATTAATTGTTTATATTGAATAGATGTTATGAATTAAAATGAAATATTTTATCAGTACTCATCAAAACATTAATCATGTGAGAAAATTATCAAAAATTAAAGCTTAATAATTTTTATATTCTTAATTAATAAAATTATATTTTTTCTTATGGAATTTAGAGAATCATAAAAAAATATTTAAAAAAATGCATCATCAAATGCCGAAAAACGACAGTTAGAAAAATATAACCTTTTATTCTTACAATTGGTTTTTTTTCATATCTTAAGATTTAAAAAATTTATCTTAATATATGACATATATATTTCATTAATATCTTTCAATAATAGTTTTCAACTATGGTTGTTATAATAAAATTAATCATTGGGCATAAAAATATTTTTTTTACAAAATCACATCCTTTATATTTATTTGGTTTTTATTTTAATTCTGAATTTAATTTTTAATTAATTATATCATTTTATAAACATGTTTCAACTATGTTTTAATAAATTATTTAATCCTATTAAAAACCACTATCTTAATGCCTAGTGTTAGAATATAAAAATTTACTTTTTGGTTAAACTAGGTGTTATAGGAAATTATTCTTTAATAAAGATTAACATTAAAAAGTGACATACCATAAAATCAGGGGGTCGAACATTACAGTTCTAATTTATGAAAAAATTCCTTATTATACACCATTCTTATAGTTTAAATCCTTGAAAATTCAAATCTAACAATCCCCATGAAATGGTGTTAGACATACATTCATTAGTCCATGGAATGCCTGAGTTATCCCCATAAATATGTGTCCTTTGATAAGAAGGATCATGTGTTCATTGAGGAACCACTCTCTTGGGTTTCCTCATTAACCAATAGCTTTGTCATGAAGAAAAATATAATGAATTTATTGTATTCACTTCATTCCAGTTTGAATAACTTCAAATTATCTCATTAACATCCTTTTATCTAATTAGTGAGTTAGGGATACACATACGAGACATCAATACTATAAAATTCCCAACCCATCATTATTGGGAAATATCACATTTGAGTCAAGTCTCACTTCCAAATATAGTTACCAAAAAACAATATGTGTATAGAAATATGTTTCCCTAATTCTATGTATAAGTCTTAGAGATATCCATATTGATGATGTAGCCCTTCTTATTACCATTAATGATCCAGGCATAATTGACCCACAAATCAGCTATAATGTATTACCATATTTTACCTTTTCTAGTTACCAGTAAATGGGATGATCCATAAATGGTTTCTCATGAGTATAAACAATATCAATTATTTATAGTCCTTTATAACCTAGAAATATGAGTTTTATGAATTTAATCTACATAAAAAATTGTTCTTACCACAGCCTGTTAGTATTTATATCTATTCTATTCCCATGAACATAAATTATAAAACTAAAACTATATAAATTTTGATTCATATTCATAAAAGATGCACAATATTCCTTCTCGGTGTTTAATCCTAGAACAATTATTATCTCATCTCTATCATGGAAGGTTTAATGTCCGGAAACGAACCACATTATTGGGGAGTACTAATCCTTTTAATGCATCCATGATGGACATTAAACCTTGATTCCCTTTATTAAAATATTTAAATTTACATTCCTTATTTCTTACATAGAGTGAATAAGAAATCATCCACCCTATTAAATGAGTTTAATGAACTCTTAATCACATATATAATAAACCTAATATTCAATATTTTATAATAAAAAAAATCCTTTTAAATTTAATATGTATAATATTCTCTATGAAAATATATCTAGGTTACACATCCTTCGTTATTTGGGGAACATTTGATACCCAATGTGATAAAAAAAATTATGGATTATCCTTCCATGTGGGATAATCATTATTTTATATATATTATTGGAATTAGATATCTTATCCTTATTTTTTAAAAATTCATATTATTCCCTATGTAATTATAATGTTTTCCATAATTTATATATTCTAATTCACATGACAATAAACTACTTAGAATTAGCACTCGGAAATTATCATAAATGGAATGTCACTTGGTCATGGTATCATGACCATAAAAGGTACCATGATAGTCCTTTCCATCTGCCCATAAAAGGTATTATGTGTCCCATTTTGTTTCACTAAACTATATGAGTCTTATTTCACCTCATAAATATACATATGAATCCACTTTCATGGGACCGATCCAAATTTCCAAAAAACACACAACCTCTTTGGATGGTGATACATTCTATATTGAATTTTTGTGTGGATTTAAACCATAAAAACCAAATTATTATAAAATATACACAAAAAAATTATATATATAGATATTAACATGAATTCATGGTAACTATCATCACATTCACTAAAAATAAAACTAATATATTTATTGGTGTGGATTTGATGAACATGCCTTCAATCTATAAGGGAGTATCAAACTAAAACACAACAAACATTATTGAATGACCCAAACTCCCATATATCTTTTAATTTTCATTCGAATATTTAATTAGTGTGTCTGATAGAGAATCTTCCATATGAATTATTTTATACATAGACTCAAAACACATTCCTATAAAGAAAGAAGAGGAATAGAAATGATGAAAGTAATGTGTATATATTTACATACGAAAGATATTAACTAACCGTTCACTTTTTAATATTATTTTGTGTTGATGGTATTTTATGGTTATTCCCTCAATATCTCCTAATATATTTAAATGGAATCAATAAATGCATAATTATCCACTAAACTCCCTAGATAAGAAGGTGGTAACTAAAATACACATCTATCTCTTCTATGCCAATGGCTAATGGACTGGTAAGAAACATTAAATCTAATGAATTTATTATCCTCAGATCCACTATTTATGATTTCAACATGAAAGAAACTATAGTTCTTATTTTCAAATGATCAATATGAGAGTATTAACTCAAAGACTATATTTTATCCATGGAGGTGGCATGTGAATGCCTCAAGTATTTGAATTCACTAACTTAATCTAATCCACAATGGTATATGGATTGAAAAGAATATATCATGGCCACATCCAAATTTTTTTGGATCCTATACCTAGATTACATCAAAACCCACCACCCATACCTTATAATGGTTTATGTGGAATTCAACTACATCCCTACTGTTATTCAATTTTTAATGAATAGTACTCTAGCCTACTGTTATCATTTATTGAATAGCATGACTCTATCCCTTCAAGAATATATTGAGGAGATAATTGTGGAGATCTCATTTGAACACCATATCCTATCCTGAACACGAATTGTTATATTATAGAGGAATACATAACACATCTCATAAAAATTCTTTCTCACTAAAAGTTTAGGTTTACTATATTTGTATAATAGATTTATAATCAACATATAAATGAATTATCATTAATATATGCCCATGTATTACATTGTACAAGGTAATATTATATATATACATTCCATAATCTATTGTTTACATAAAAAATCAAAATTTAAATGTCAGAAAGGGTGTGCTGTTATGATCGGTAGGGTTATAAATGAGAAGAAAAAAATAAAATATCCTATGTGAGGATTAGAGTAGAATAAGTGTATGAAATTATTATCATAAGATACACTAATAAAACCAAAACAGTGATATATCTGAAATGATGAGTCGTAAAATAATGTTTAGCATAAATAATACATTATTCCAAATAGTGTGGAAACCATAATCATCAACCATGATCCATGTGAGCATAAAATAGTCATTTGAATATGACATCATAGTGTTGAATATACATATTCATAAGAAATAATCTCCTTTGTTAATGATAACATCTATGACTATCATGAGATAGTGGACATAGAACCTTAATGGATTTTGTATTCTCTCTAATGCATGACTTATCAAATCATGTGATATAAGATATTACCAAATTCATTTGAGGGTAAAAAATTCTTGATCCACCTTTCACATAAGGGAAAAATACCTTATGGGCTGGAATTACTCTCCATTCCCCATGATCACATGATATATAATACTACCCAATTCACTAGCAGGAGATATAATTATGTTCCAATACAATACATAATTAAGATCATACATATAGATTCCATATGAATATAATGAAATTTATTATTCCTTAATTGAATATTATTTTCATGGAAATAAGTTTTTTGATGATATTTTTATTAAAACATTTCAACAAATCATCTAAAAAATGTTATTGGGTGGTATCCTTAGTGGATATCCACAATCAATAATAATAATAATCAAATTATGTTTACATTGTTTAAAAATAAATCTTTTATGAATAATACATCTAATTTGAAAAAAAAATAAAAAATATCCGTGAATATTTGAAACATTTGAGTATCCAAAAACACATAAAAATGGAAATATTATTTTCATTGAAAAATAGTGAATCCTGGTCAATAAATCAATAATATGATGATTTTTCATGATGGATGCAAAATTATGTGTAACTACAAACATTAAAATATTTAATTTTCAATGTTTTTTAAAAATATAAATGAACTATTTGAAAAAATTGAACATATTCCATGAAAAATTTAATTCAATGTTTTATGAAAATGAATTTCAAAAATAAATTATTTATAGATATTAAAATTCGAAACATCCATATATACATTTCTCTCTCATGCTCACAAATTAGGCTTATTAATAGTCCCAAAGAGTGCCTCCATGTATACTAGGGGATTATGACTAGCAGTAGTGGTTTAGATATCATTATCGGGAGTCTATACTCCATGAAAAATATTATAAAGGAAACCAAAATAAATAAATATCTACGTAACAGTAATTATGTATACATTAAAGCATAAAATAGGGAAAAATTGTGAACCACGTAATCCAAATAATAAATAACCATGTAATCATACGAAAAAATGTAATACAATTCTATTATGGATATCATACATATTAAACTCTAGGTTGACATAGATTGACTAATGATTTCCTTATCTCAAATATCATTTTCGTAACGTCTCCAAGCTCCATCCCATTCATATGTCAATGATTAACATCAAGGCCCATTTCAATTTTCTAAAACTATATCTATGTAATCTTCCAGGTTATCAAAAAATATCCCAAAAAAGGTATGTGTAAAACTATATATAATGACACCAAAGTTTTTAAACAAACCAATGTGATAATAAGTACTTTAAATAAATAATAATCATAATTATTAATCAATCAATTAATATAGAAAAGTAATCATCATTCTTTGAAACTGTGTGTAAATATCTCCAATCTTATAGAGTATCCATGCCAACATGTGATAACCACAAATTACCAAAGTAATGTGGTTTGTGTGGTTATATTTGTATAACATGGTTTATCGAATCATTATTTTTCTAAGAAGAAACACAAATAAACATAAATTATATGGGGTGATTTAAAAATTAATTATGCATATGGGGTTATTTAAGAGTAGATTACTCATGTGTTCTGAATACTTGAGTGATTTAAATTTATGATACTGATTTCATCATTTTTTATCACTTAGGTTTAATTGGATGTATTGCTTTTTAGATAATTTAAAATTCATTAACTCGAGAATAATTTATTCAATGAAATAAATACAGCCTCATCAAGTTATGGTTTAGAACCATCACAGAGAGATAATAATCACCAGTCCACTAAAACGGTAATTTTTATGTTAACTCCATGGTAAAGGATCTTATTCAAACATGAATCATGTGGCAGTAAAGTTCCATAAGGAATTAGATGAATGAAAATCATTGAATGGAAAAGATAAATTTAAAAAAAAATTAAAAAAAAAGAGCATAAAATAACACCGTAACCATCCCAATTCAACCCCATTTGATCAAACCTTAAGAGGTTCATCCCTGCATTGATTTTATACTCTTAATGGATGTGTGAAGTTGACTCATGCAGTGTAATTGAAGAAGAAAAACAATGAAATAAAAAACACTCCACCGGGATGTGGGAAATTTCAAAATTGTTTGTGTGGATAAATTCACACCTTGATTCAATTGTATAAATGTCATAATAAAGAAGATATATAAATTTATTTAGAAGGTCTATAAGAACATTTTTTATGATATTTATGTGGAAGAAAAACTTACTTGAGAAAAAATGATAATTTTTTTAAAAATAAATTTTAAACATTCTAGTTGAATGAAAAAACCATCAATCCGTAATTAGTTCACCACCAAACCATAAATATGATTTTTTGGTCCTAGAGTTGATATCCCATAATTTAATATCATCCCAATGAATTTGGACAGTAAAATAATGGTGAAAAAATAGGAAATAATTCTTTATAACATTGACCCAAAATATAAGACCATATTCATACTCCATTTGATGTAATAATTTGACTTTTAATAAGGAATAATCAAATATGGTCATAAAATGAAAATATATTCTTCCATATTTCCTTTAAATTATGTATAAGTTTTATCCTAATTTTTTATTACATATGGTTGTTATAATTAAATTGATGAGCTGAATTTATGGGCATTAAAATATGGCCTACAATTTAATCTTTAATTGGACTCTTTAGATCTCTATGAAGACTTAAAAATTAGATTTGGACATAGTTGAATTAAACGTTCACCATAATGTTTCTTATTAGTAGTTAATTTTTTAGAATCATTGGGCTTGACTTTTTTTTCTTCTACATTTATTGGATTGTCCTAAGGCTCATTTTGATTCGATTATATATTTTTACATCCATGGCCAAAAATGTCCATCTTTCATATTGATTCATCCAATGAAACTAAATGAAAAAAAATTCCACTAAAATTTAAAATTAAGATGATTAAATATAAAATTCAAATAATGAAAAAAATATCTTCAAAATTTTGATGATTTATTTGGATCAAACTGACACACAATAAAAATGAATTTCATAATGATGTGAAATGGGGTTTAAATAATAAATTGCACTAAAACCAGTGTTATTTAAATTGAAACATGTGAATATTAAAAAAATTATCAATGAATATTAGACCCATTTAGTGGCTAATTAAACACCCAAACACGAGGTTTTATTCTCCTGATAAAAATCTATCTATAAAATATGAAATTGATTTCTGTTTTTAAATTAAATTTAAACATACAATGCTCTCAAAAATAAATCAGGAAAAATAAATCATTAAACATATCCAAATTATTTAGAATAATATACATTCACAAGTATATACCAATCCAATTATTATTCCATTCCCAATTTCATCACCACATGTGATCAAATTTTAATTAAGCATTATGATTTTTTTGAATAACAAAATACAAGGAGACTAATTTTTTTCAATGAGAAAAAATGGAAGTACTAGGTGCGAATCACAATGAACCATAACATCAGAATCCAATTCATTTATTCTTCCTTTTCCATTTTTTAATTTTTTTTGAACCATAATAGTGACACAATGTCTCCCAAGGCCAGACAACTATGGTGAATTATCCAAAATGGTCAAACCCAAATATTTGGTCAATTAAAATATCTATAATAGAGACATAAATCCAAGATCTCTGGATGAAAACTACAGGGAAATGATCTGTGAGTGTAAGATTCCACACATTTGGACCAAAAAATTTATATATGGTCTTTTTTAAATTTTTAGAAAACAAAAAATATTATAAATGTGACCCCAAATCCAATGATATGATGTAAGGGACCCATGAACTCAAAAATTCAACAAATATACAATGGAAATTTATTTTAAAATTTGTGCTAAATAGATGAAATATTTGGCAGTGAAACCTCAAATCATAGAACGTAAAATTCCAAAAACTATACTCATGAACATAATCATTCATTAAAGTTAGTTTCATGGAATGTAAAATTATATTCAATTAATTCATCTTGTAAAAAATTTAAATTAATGAATAAAATGATAAAAATGATATTTTTCATAAAATTCCATTTCTCAAAATCAACTATCTCCCCCACCCAAACATATAATAAAACTATCTTCAGTGGTTAAATTTAAGAAAAAATATTGGTATGAATTTTGAAGAAATAGGGGAAATTATATTTGGAATAAAATCAGGGATCAAAACCCCATAACTTGATGTTTATAAATGATCAATAATAAATTGATCACTTTTTCTACATGACACTCGTAGACTCTTCAGGGATGATAGAAGTTAGTTTTGAAATATAGAAGACATTTATTTCATTTTGAAATAAAAAAATGATTCAACTACAACATACCATAACCAAGAGAAATTAGATCACATTGGAAACCCTATCGGGGTATCCTTTGACAAAAATAAAATGAAATAAAATTATCATAGTTGTTAGGTTGCAACCTGAAAAGTGATTATTTTAAATCTGTTATCTCAACACGGGCCCCCACCCCCAACCTAGAATATAACAAAATTCAACATTTTAGGTACAATATTTATCTCCACTTATAATATAATTAGATTTAATTTTTCGTTACAGTTTATGTCTCGTACATTCATTTATTCTACAATGAGTCCTAAAATTCAACTAATATCCAATATGGTTGATTCAGTTTCATTTGTTTTATGTCCTATATCATTAAGGATCAATTAAATATTATAGGTTTTAGGAAAAGGATGAATGTATACCATAAGGTATTGGTTACCACATATGAATGTATTCTTGAGTGTGGAAGGATGAGAAGTAATTTGGATTTTGGAATGAGTAAAATTTACATATAATTATTTGATATTTTGATCAAAACAATTTTTTTCAACGTTAAAATTTGAATATCAAAATTGAATATAAAATTATTTTTAAATCAAGAAATTTTCTATTTCAGGGTAAGGGGTGGGTACAGAATCATATTAAATGATTTTCTAAAATGGCTGATTGATTTCTAGTACTGAATCATAAATTGAAAAATATTCCAGACACTCAATCCACATTTTCAAAATACCCACTTGTGAATATAGAAAATATTTTTCTTTTTGATTGAAAAAAACTATTCATCCATATTACTCATGAATCCATGATTCAACAGATGCTTCTATAGTAAATTATTGAAAGGTTTGGGGAAAACTATACACTCCCCATACTGTTATTGAAGGGATAGTCAGATTATGAATGTATTATTCACAGGTTTTAGTGCATTACAGTTCAAATATCATATCTGAAACTGAAGAATTCATTATCTCTATTTTATTAACGATTTTTTCATGCAATGTCTTAGGATAATATTTTATATAAAGATTACCATCATGTAATTCCCTATGATAGATCTTATTAACCATCCTTGTAGGTCGTGGAAATTCATCAATTAAACAGTCATCAATAAATCATTATACAACTCATTAGGTGTGGGGTAATTATTCAGGGTTTGATAAAATAAGTTTCCTAAAATAGGTGTTTCCTAATATAAATTTTCCATTAGATTCCAGTATTAGCATATGATGGGATAATATTGAAGAGACTCCATTTGTGTATACTGAAACTAGGATATGATATTCTTAGGACAGAAACAGACAAAAGGTGGGAAGAGTATGAGAAATTTGGGTGAAAATAGAAAATTTGGGGTGATAAAATTATTCTATAGTCTAAGATATAATTATTTTTACTGATTTAAATGGTTTATTTTTATGATGAAAATATGTTTAAGAAACTTGTTTCCCTTCCATTTGTTATCGTAACATCCCGGGAAAATAAAGAAAATAATACATTCTCTTTTTCGTTAATATTTTGTGAATTAAATATTATTTTTACTTTAATGGGGTTTCTATGTTCAATTGCGTACCCGATACAACACAACTGGTTTCTTTGAAATCTTACATTGCACACAATTAAAATATTAATATTATTTTACGTTTTACTTATCTCCTAGCTATTGTATTAGTGGAAATGAACAAAACTAACTAAAATATGATTATAAATATTTTTTATATAAAAGGTAGTGGCATACAATTTGAATGAATCTAATTGTATGAATAATTTATTTTAAGAGGTCGATTTAACACCTTTTAATGGAGAACCCTCATTAAATATATTTTTGGACACTTATATATGTTCTATTTCACAAAATAAAATTCTTCTTTAGATTTGGGAGATCTGAATTTACTTTGGGTAATTTTTTGTTATTTTTCTGGTAAAGTTCATTTTTTATGAATAGTGAAAACTACTTTATTTTTTAATAGAAGTGCCTTTTAATCTAATTTATTTTTATGGTAATATTTTTTTAATTTATTTTAAAGTGTAATTAAATAATATTTTTACCAATTAATCAAATTTTGGTCATTAGAATTAATTTCACTTTGAAATTGGACATAAACAAGTGTTAGTCTTTTGATAGTTGTTGTTTGTTAAAAACACGCTATTTGTTTTGAAAATGAGAATTAATTTTAATTTAATCAATGCAAATTATATGTTTTAAATTTTTTAAAATAGACATAATTTTTTAATTCAGAATATCAAATATATCTTCGGCAGAATTTTGTTCTAGATTTTGGACGAACATCGATTTTTTGATGAATAGTAAAACCACTAAGTTGTAGTTAAAAACTAGCATTTCCATTGAAATGGAATTTTACCGCATCTTTGGATTGAATTTTGAAAATATGACATACATGGTTGTTATTAGTTGGTAAAAGGTGGTTCAATAAGATGAAAATAATATTTGGTGAATAGAAACTTTTGACTTTTATTTTCAATGGTTAAAGGTAAATAATGTATTTCAAGATAAAGAGAATATTATAATAATAAAAAATTACCTTAAGACAAGTCCTAACCATATTGGTTGAGTCATTTACGGCCATGTGAATATTTTGGTCAATTTTGGGACCCCATGGTGTCACTTGGGTGTTATAATAACACTATAGATTAATTAACTTAAAGTAAAGATAAAAATGACACAAACAAATATATTTTAGTAAATAAATTTTTACATGGAGTTATATAAGATATATTTTCAACTACAAATATTCATTAAAAACATAAAATGTTTAACTACCTCATGGTTCTTTTTATAATTTTCATACATCAAATAAATTAAATTATTAATGACACAATAAATATCCAGTATTTACCTCATTCATAAAAGATTTAAATAAATATGATTATAAATATTAAAAAACTATACAAAACATGTCCAATTTTTATATGATGATTTTATCTTGACCCGGATTCATCATATTTTTGACATTATTTTGTTTTGGACCTTTAGAAATTGAATATCATTATATAATAGTATAATATTTTCACAGTTTCTTAAAGAGCCCCTCATCCCCCTTATAAAAATTCTTCACTTCTTACCCATTCCTCACACATCTCAAGCCCCATGGCTCATCCTACCCCTAAAAGAATAATCTCCAAATATCCCTATCATCCTCCTAGAAGCCTTACCTCAAGCCTAAGTCATTTAAGAAGTCTTTTTGGTTCAATCAAAAGGGGGTTACCCAATTTAATGGCAATGATTCATCTTCACTTCATTTCTTTTCATTTACTTCTCCAACCCATAAACTCTTTTTATTATTTTCATTTATAAAAAAACAAGTATCCTAAATATACTATGATTATGATATGAAAGTTATTTGAACTACACTTACACACACCACCTTCTAATGGGTGAAGAACATACTGCTTCTGTGGGTGGAAAACTAACGCCTCATGAAACAATGTTTGTTAGATTATCTCCTACCGCCTCTCATGGTGTACATTAAGATAGAGATATATTTATATATGATATATATTATTTTTATTTTTTTTATGCTTCAGTATTTTTCATTTATATCAAATATTTATAGTTTCCATAATGGGTAAACGCGATAATTTCATTTGAGGAAGTGCAGACTATCACCCCCTCAAAGTGATATGACTCGTTAATGCCATATGTGGGATGTATAAAGGAAGGAGTTAATTTTATTATATATGATATTATTATGGATTTATAATATACCAAGGTATCATTATGTTTTAATTCCATTAAAAGAATAAATATAAATTAAAGTAGCTTTTATGAGTATGCATGACTTACCATTTCAATGAACGGTGCATTTCATTTCATACCTCGAAATGTTATGTACTATTATAAATACTAGTATATACTGAATATATATGATATATATGATATCTAAATAAGGAATATAATTATGGATATTATGAAAATTTTACCATGTGAACAATTTTTTATTATAAAACGCCCATTTTTGAAACAAGTACCAAATATTGACAAAACAAACATTATTAAATTAAATAATTACATAATGTTTATAACATTGTAATAAGAGATATAACAGGAATAGTAAAATAGAAAAAGGTTCTCAAGCAGGTAGAAATTAAATTTAGTTTTTTATTTAGGAAATTAGAGAATGAACGGGTCATGTCAGACACGAGGTAAGGGACTTTGTCTCAATCTCCTAAAAATATGGCATATTTCGATAATAACTACCTTCTTATTTTACATGGTGTATAATAAAACCCTTTGAGTTTTAATTTAATTCATAGGTAATATTTTTTCTATTAATCGTTTTACTAAATTTAAAATCGAATTTTTTTAACGTTTGCGGTGACAATGACCACTCCGCCGCCGTAATCGTTATTTGGCTTCCTCTAGAAGCCTTAATGTTTTCAAAAATGAAAAGGAAATCCCTTATTCAGTTTTTTGGTGTTTTGGTATAGAAAATGGTTTTTGAAATGGATTGATTATTTCAATATCTTGAAATTATTTCTTGTGATTTGAAATTAAATGTTATTGATGAAATGTTTATATTTTCAATATTTAATGTGTTACTATTTTATAATGGTACTAGGAAATTTGACGAGTGGTTACATGATAAACCAAATGACGAGTGGTGCCATGATAAACCAGGATGGGTGGTTACGTTATACCTTCCAAGGCATTGGGTATAGTAATCGGCCAAACAGTTATTCCATTTAGTGACATGTTTGGAAGTCGACTGTATGGTTATTACACTAAGGAATGTTTATGCCCCAAGATACCTTTATTTTTTATGTGTTATTTATATGGGATTTATGGTAATATTTTGGTTACAAAAGGCTATGAAATGATATTTTATTCAGTGAATAGTATTTACTACTTCATAAAGGTGAAATGTACTACTTATGATAATGTATTAATAGATTACTTTTTGTTTTGAAAAACTAACAATTTTCCTTCATTGTGTATCCCTTAATGAGATTTTTATACTCATCCAATGTTTTTGAAATGTTTTTCACACGAAAAAAATTGGAATAGGGTCAAGGATGGGATCAAGGAAATTTCATGATGTCTAAAACATGGAAATAGACCAGATTCATTTTTTCAAGAGTTTTTATTTTGTGAATAAATGGAAACTGAGTAGATGTGTCTACATGTATTATTCAAGTTATCATGTATAAGTTATCTACTAATTCTCCAAAAATCTAAGCATGAAATGATCCACAATGTGAATTATTCGTTTTAATTAAAGATTATATAAATATTTAAAGACGGATCCTTATAGTGGGTATCAAAGGTCGGTTTAGAAAACGTTATTAGTTAGAATATAGTTAAATTAATATCTACAAATTATTTTTGTTTATGTTATTATTGAAATGATATAGTATTTAATATTTACCGTGATGCAGGGATGGCACAGTTTAATTAGGCTATAAATGGTTGTGGTATCCATGCACGAGATCAGCCATATCAACAATAGAAAAACATGTCAGTAGTGGATCAATTAATTAAGAAAAATCCCCCATAATTCAGAGGATAATATGATCATATGCTAATAAAAGGGTGGATTAATGCAATGGATATAATTTTCATTGTCATGGGTTGTTCAGAACTTCAAATGGTTAGCCTCACTATTTACCATTTTGATGGTGAATCTGATCAGTGCTGGTAGATGGTGATAAATATCTGGCATACTAGGGAGATTGATGCTCTTGTTTGGGATGAATTAAAATCTTTGTTCCTTGAGAAATATTTTCCTAAAGTGGTTCGACATATGATGAAAAAAAAAATTTGAATTGAGGCAGAAGAATGACTCAGTTGCGGTTTACAATGGAAAGTCAACTCGACTGGAAACGTATGTTCCAAATTTCATCTAAGATCATGATAGTAAGATAAATCGATTTTTCTTAAGACAGAAGCTGTGATATAAAAGAGAAATATCCTATCGTCAGTTCAAATGTTATGAAAAAGTTGTTCGATGTGCAACGAAGGTCGAAATGGAGTTTGTCGATGATCAGGTGTTCTTTGAAAAACAATAGAATAAGAGGTCCAGTTGGTAGGAAAAGGGAAATAATTCATCAAAAAATCCTGAAGGTAAGAAAACTAAATATCCATCTTGTGAGAAGTGTGTTAAAAATCATCCTATTGAATGTTTATCAATGTATGGGAAGTGCTTTCGGTGTGGTAAGTGTCGTCATATTGCTCGTAACTATAAGGAAAATGATCATGTAGGCCATGAAAAGACATCGGTAAGATTTTTTAAGTGCAACGAAATGGGCCATTATGAAAATGAGAGTCTAGAGAAGAACTCAACATAGGGAAAGTAACCAGATTGAAAGAAAAAAGGGGTGGTTAAATCCATTGAAAATACATCAGGAGATGTTTTACATCAAGAGAAGTAGTATCTGGTCCACTATTTGTTTGTTCATTTTATGCCAATGTGTTGTTTGATTCAAGGTCTACACATTCTTTCATTTCTGAGAAGTTTTCTATTAAATTGGTAATTCCATATCATGATATCAATCCTGATATTATGATAAAAACACATGGAGGAAATATTGAGACAAAAAGAAATTATAAAATCATCCAATCCTTGTGTTCTGAAATAATCTATCTACAAACATTATTGTTTTTCCTCTAGTGGAGTTTGATGTTATTTTGGACATGGATTGGCTATATTTTTATCATTCTAAGATTGAATATAGATGTAACAATGTTTCTTCTCAGAAATATTTTCTGTTTGTATACAAGAACATACCCTAACTTTTGATAACATTTCAGGAATCTGAGAAACATGTAAAATATGGAAATGAATGTTACCTGGAGAAAATTCTTGATAACAAAGTAACTGTTCAGATAAATTATGTGACAGTGGTAAATTAGTATGTTGATGTATTTCCAAATGAGTTTCTAGGTAGTATACCAGATCGAGAACATGAATATACTGTTGACTTATTTCCGGATACTAAGCCAATTTCAAAACCTCGTTATCGAATGTCTCAAATTGAACTTTTAGAGAAAATGAAGCTATGGTAGGAGATATTAGATAAATGTTTCATTTGAAAATTCACATTACCGTGGGGTGATTCTATATTATTTTTTAAAAATAATGAATGTTCGAGGAGACTTTTTATTGATTATAGAGCATTGAATAACATAACTATTAAGAACAAGTATCCATTGCCTCATATCGATGATTTGTTTGATCAGCTCCAGGGAGCCTACAATTTTTTGAAGATTGATATGAGGTTGGGGACCATCAATAGAAAGTAATGAAAGCAGACATTCCACAGAAAACATTTCATACTATATATGGCCATTATGAATTTTTAGTTATGCCTTTTTGTTTAATCTATGCACCTTCTGTATTCATGGATCTTATGAATAGGATTTTCCCTGAGTTTTTGGATACGTTTGTGGTTGTGTTCATTGATGATATTTTGGTTTATTCCAAAAGTAAAGAGGATCATGAAATGCATTTAAGGGTTGTCTTTAAATCCTTAATTGAAAAGAAACTATTGGGGAAATTCAGCAAGTGTGAGTTTTGATTACAGAAAATTTCTTTCCTTGGTCACATTTTTTCAAAAAATGTCATAACTATTGATCCTACTAAATCAAAGGTTGTTGAAGTATAGAAAATACCCACAAATATAACTGAGATCCGAATTTTTCTTGGGTTAAATGGGTATTACCAGAGGTATATTAATATTTTTTCACGGTTATCTAGCATAGTGAATATGTTAACTCGAAAAGGTGTTAAGTTCATTTTTAAAAAATAATGTGATAATTGGTTTCAGTCAATGAAAAGAAGACTGGTGAATACTCCAGTTTTGGCACTACCTTCCATAAATGGTGAGTTTGTTATTTATAGTGATTCTCCATTAGAAGGACATGGATGTGTCCTTATGAAGAATGATTAGGTAATTGCATACACTTCACATCAGTTGAAACCTCATGAGTTAAATTACCCTAAACCTCATTTGGAATTACCTGCTATTTTTTTCATTAAAATTTGGGGGAATAATTTGTATGTATTAAAATTTGAAATATATACTGACCAAAAAAGATTGAATTATATATTAACTCAAAAATAATTGAACATGAGATAGAGGAGATGGTTGAAATTAATCAAGGAATATGTTTTCACTATTTATTACCATATAGGAAAGGAAAATAAAGTGGATGATGCTTTGAGTTGAAATGGTAATTCTTTATTAACCATGATAAATTTGGATTGAGATCCTTTGGTTTCTGATTTGATGAACATTGTCATAGAAGTTGTTGGTGCAGGAAATTATTTTGTTTTGTATCAGGTGTCAATGAAATTATCTCTATCAGACAGAATAAAGAAAGAAAAAAAAGAAGCCAGTGAGTTTCACAAAAAGGTATAGTTGGTATAGAATGTTATGTTTCCTGATTTTATCATTTATAATAATTGTGTTTTGAGGTATGGAAAATGATTTTGTGTGCCTTGTGATTCATAGTTGATGATTGAGTTGTTATGTGAATCTCATAGTTCCCCGTTTTCAGTTCATCAATGTTGAATGAATATTTAAAAAGATTTTTGGGAGTATTACTGGTGGGATGGAATGAAAAGATATATCACTGATTTTACTGAGAAGTGTTTGACTTGTCATTAGGATAAATCAGAGCGGTAGATACCAAAAGGGATTCTTCAGTCTGTATTGGTGCTAGAGTGGAAATAGAAAAATATATCCATGGACTTCTTTTTACGATTACCAAAGAAATATTGAGGTAATAATGCAATTTGGGTTAATGTTGATAGATTGAATAAATCTACTAATTTTCTTATTATTCGAGATAGTTTGTCTCTAGATCGACATTATTGGTTTTATGTAACACCCCAGGATTTCAGAGTGTGTTATTTCTTAAAAATAATTCAATAACTTTCACTACACGCAACACCGAGTTCAATCACACCATTAAAAGAGGTCATGAATAGTATTAACTACATTTTGAACTTTATATAATCCTTATAATTTTAGAATCCCTATTATGAGTTTCTTAGTCATAATGCAAGAACATATTCATTTTCAGTATTTCACTTTTATCAACTTCTAATAGTGAAACCTTTTTAAATACAATATTTTAAACTTTTTGACTAAATGGGGACATCAAAAATTTAAAATGAAACACCCCAAGCTTCCACGGTACGTTTCCCTTTGAATAATGTGATAGCGTGTGTTGTACGCAACACCGAGTTCTAACACACCATAACCAATCAAACTAGCCATTATAAATATTAATACCTAATTTTTGAAAATATATATATATTATATTTCAAAATGGACTTCATTTTTGGATTCGGAATATCGAATTTATCCTAAGGTGAAATTTTGGTACTTTTCGGATAACTTTCATATTTTGATGAATAGTGAAAATTACAAAATTTTAATTAAAAACAACTTTTTTAATCAAAATAATTAATAGTGATAAATTATGAATTTGAGTGGTTTTAAAGTATATTTAGAATATATTTTTTCAATTTAATATAATGTTGGTCATTAGACATAATTTTACAATTAAACCGAACATAAACAAGTGTCAATCTTTTGATAGTTATTATCTCTTAAAAACACGCTTTTTGTTTTGACAGTGGGAATTAATTTTAAATTAATTTCTGCCACTTATGTGTTTTGAATTTAGAAAAATGGATTCCATATTTGTAATCAGGATGTACAAATTGTGTAAATAGGTAACTTTTATTTTTAGACATTTTGAATAATTACTGCGGTAAATATTTTATTTACCATGGTTAAGGGTAAATCCGGTAAATAAGGGTTAAAAAATAATATTATAATATTACTAAATTACCCTAAAACGTGTCTTAACCCTATTGGTTGATACATGGTCGACCATGGGCATCTTTGGGTAGATTTTGGGACCCCATGGATCCACTTGTAAGTGATAATGACACTTTATTTTAATTAAGTCAAAATGAATACAAAAATGACACAAGCATATATCCTTTAGCAAAACAATTGTTACATAGGGTTATATAAGTTGGATTTTAGATTATAAATATTCATTAGAAATCTAAAAGGATTTCCTACATAATGTTATTTTATTTATAATTTTTAGACATTAAATAATTTATTTTATTTATGACACAATGATGATGCAGTAATTACTATAATAGTGAAAAATTAAAATAATTGATATTATAAATACCCAAAACAATATAATATGAAACTTTTAATGAATTAAACTAATTTTATAGGATAATATGATATATTAGGATTGATTTAATTGACTTTGTTAGAAGTAATCAATCTTTTATGAGTTTCACAAAAATCAACTATTGAATAGTGTCAAAATTGATATAAAAGAGTTCTTAAAACAAATATTATATTATTAATTGATATTAAATTCCTAAAAATCTAAGGTTCGGCCAAGAGACTTATATCATGATATTTTCATCATTAATGGACCACTTGGGGGTCTCTTGGATGTATATAGTAAGTTTATTAACCATATTATATAAAAATACAAAGAGACATTGTAAAAGTGAAACTAATTAACTTAGAGTTAATACTTAACGATAAGGTTAATATAAGTACCCAAACCTGTCTAAATTCTATTGGTTGAGTTGTTTTCGACCTATACCCACCTTAAACTTTGAATAATAAACTTTGGAGCCATTAGAAACCGAATATTAATTTATTATAAATTAATATTTCTAGCTTTTCCAAAGGTGCCCCTCACCCCTCTTATAAAAGGGCACTCCTCCTTCTCATTTCTTCACACCTTCAAAGCCTTTTGGATCGTCCAAACTCTGCCCCAATACTCTCCCAACACCCCTCACTACAACCTAGAGGCCTTAGTTTGATCATAAAGCCAACCTAAGGATCCCTTTTGATCAAATCAAAAGGAAGAACCCGAAGAAGAGGTAATGATTTCACCACCCTTTTCCAAGTTCCTTTCTTCTTCCACTTCCTCTTTCTTTGTTCTTACCATTCTAAAATAATAACTCCAGTATCTTACATATACTGTGATGTTATTATAAATATGATACAACCATATTCAGTATTCTATCCACCCTTTGAATAACATGTCACCATACGTGCGTACGTACGGCTTACCTTCTCCACGTCGTGGTGTAATTGTTATTCAATATATTATTATTTGGATGGGTATAATAATGATGTGTAACTCATGTAAATAATAAATATAACATGTTAATGATTCTGTATATATGATATACCATCAATTTATATATTATTTTAATATCAAAAGAATGATATTGTCGCTCGTGCGTACGTACGGACTACCGTCTCCACGAACGAGATGAGATTCATTCTCCATCGTATCCATTCAAGTATAATTATCATTTGATGATTTAAAAATGATGTTTTAGGACATGATATCATTCTGGATATGAATAATATACAACCTATCCTTTACAAACATGTCTTACGTAACAGAACATATAAAAGAAAACAAGTAAGTTAACACCCGAAACGACGATAATTCTAAGATATTATTAACAAATCAATGTTAAAAGATCATATATGATATCATATTAATATATATGATTCTTGTATAATTTAATAAAAATTATTTCACCATTATACAGGAGGTTAACCTACCCCAACCAAGGAAAAGTACAAGGTAAGGGTTATTTCACAATCTCATCATTATCCGAGGTTGTTTATTTGTAATAATCTACTGGGATCTCTTTATCATCCACATCCATGTTTTTTCAAAATGTATTTCAAAACATTTTTATTATTTACAAGAATATGGGTTAATGTCATTTATACCCTTGTTTGACTTTTTATAAGAGGTTTATAAAGGAATTTTTCCGTCGTTTTCAAAACAAGGTCATTTTTAACCTTTTCGACAGAATTAAGGTAAGAACGTTTTTTTTAAACTTATACGGCGGGTGCAGCTAATTTCCACCGTTATAAAATCTTCAAAACTTCCCTTACAAGCTTATAAGAATATTTTCAAAGAAAATGTTTTATTTTATATGGATCTTAAATTATTTCAAAATAAAAGGAGATATTTCTTTAAAAAGAATTTTGATTTCATCTATGTCAACATCCTTTGATGGATTTTAAGATTATTTGAAGTTGATTTATTATGATACAAAACTTCTATATTGTATTGAAGGTTTTGTGATATGTTTGACTGTGGATGTGCTATTTTTATACCATTCATAGTTTATGGTGAAAGTATTGACATTTCGTATGCTAGTTTTAATACGAATGTTTATGTTATGTTTAAACCTTTTCATATGGGAATGCATTGGACTTAATATGTGACGGGTGGAGCCCGCTATAGCTCCTCGATGCATCGGTAGGTCTCATGAGACAATCTAGTGTCTTGACACAAGGCCTTGACAAAATCTTATTTGTAGTCTTGGCATGAGGCCTTGGATATGTGGTTATGATATTCTGGCATTATGCATTCCAACAATATGAAAGTGGTTATTGATTTTTGCATGTGATTATTCGATTAGTAGAATATCCATGTGAATAATTAAATGGCATTATTTCATTTTATTTATGCCATAGCATGTTGAAAGTTCATGTTTAAAAGGCTTTTGTTTTAGTTATACATTGCCTTAAATGTTTATTCTTATTGATGAAAGTTTCCGCTATATTGTTATCCTTACTGGGAATTTGAGCTCACCCCTTTTCTATGTTTTATTTTTCCCAGGAAGTGAAGATGTAAGTTATGAATGACCTGCAGGGATATTATGAGGGGATTATAGTGTGGACTGTGGAAACATTATGTTGTTGTAGTAGTTTTTCATTTTATGATGTAATGTAAAACTTATGAATATATCTAGTGTTTCCAAGGCTACTAAACCAATCAGTCTTTCGAGATTTGATCATTCTTGTGATCATGCCAATGTTATGAAGTAATGCACCGACTCTGGGTAGCTGGGGTCGGGGCGTTATAGTTGGTATCAGAGGAAGTTTAGTACAAACCTTGGAAGCTTGATTTAGATAAACTCTGATTAGAGCACGTAGACCTAAGATGAGCTTTGAGGATTAGTGTAGAAGAACTTCCTAGAATTTTGGTATTGTAGAGATTTTGTGAGTTTTCCGAGCAATACATCCCTGTCTAGATACGAGCAGGTAGAGGCGGCTCTGGCACAGATGTACCTAGGGGTAAAACCCGAAAACACCGCTTTTAGCTAGACTCGAACGGGAACTGGTGCACGACAACGGGCCTTGCTGCACTCTTGGTTACGACACTCCTGGGGGATATGCTTAGGATAATTCTCATTTTCTTTACAAACCATTATGAAGGGTTTATGAGTATATACTTCCTCAAAGAAAACATTTTTATGATTATGGATTATATCCATAAATAGTTCAATTTATGTTAAGTGTTTTATAAGTATGGGATTATGTATTTTGACTCATAAACTAATCTAGTTTATGCCATTTTTTAGAAATGGTGCCCAGTAGAAGGAATGATAACTCCAGAAATGCACATGATTCAAAGAGAAGGAAGGATCATATCTCTCATGGTATTAAGCTAGAATTTATAAGATAAATAGTCTCCCATGTATTATCATCATATGAAGAAATAATATCATGTGTTGATAAGATAAGTAAAGAGTTTACTGAGTCCTATGGCTTTGAAGGGAAGCAAGAGAAGAAAAGGATGGAAGAGAGAAAGATGGATAAAAGGAAGAGGGAAAAGAAGAATTTTCCCATATGTGGTAACTGTGGAAAGAAACACCCTAGAACTTGCCTGAAAGGAATGGGAGTTTGTTATAAGTGTGGAGGAAAAGGGCACAAAGTACGTGACTGCAAGGGTAAGAAAATGGTTTCAAATGTACAATGCTTCATTTGCAAGGAGTTTGGACACTACGCGAACCTATGTCCCAGTCATCAGACTATGCCGCAAATGATGTTATTGGATAATAATCATGTTATGATACTACCACAGATGAAGAGGGATGATTAGAGTTCTTATGTTGATTATTTCATTTGAGTGTTGTATCAACAATGTACTTGTTACAATAATCATGGAGTATATAAGGATTGTACTGCAGTACTATTTCATTAAGGACTTGAAATTGTGTGGAACAAAGAAAAGTGACTCAATAGCAGGATAAATTTTTGGAAAATATATGGTTGAGAGAATGATAAATCATAATATAGTTCTGATACTGAGGTAGTGATTTTGGAATAATATGTGATTGTTTTGGATAAATTATATTGGATATTCTTGACTACCTTGGAACTGATTAATGATTTGTATATTCCATCATTGTTGGGGTTTAAAACATTTTTGGATTAATGAAGTATATCCAGCATTCTATATGGAATAAGGGAGCATGAATGTAATCAATAAGGAATATGGAAATACATGATGAAGGTATTCATATTCTATTATGGGGTAAAAAGGATCTATATTATGTTTACCTTCCTTATAAATGTTGGACTGTGAGTTTAGACAGAAGTATTTTGGATAGTTCTAGTTTGGATTATTTTGGATTGCCATAAAAGGACAACCCGGAGGAAGGGCGGCAACCCGTCGCGTCCGGCAAGGCTGCGAAACATGAACCCGCAACCGAAGGGCAACAAGGGTGTATCACCTACCACTGTCCCACGAGATGTCCTGAATTAAATAATGTAGTTTTTTTTAAAAGATCTGGTAGATGAATTATAATTCATTTATTTTGGAACTCTGTACGAATAGTATAAATAGAAAAAAAAAATTACGTTCTATTATCTTTTAGAATGAAAGATGAGTTTGTGGTAGAAATTTATTAATGGGTAAAATTCTAATTATAAAGTAAGTATATCTCCTTATTATCTTATCCAATCTCATAAATAAATTCCTCAACATTAATAATAGAAACATAGAACAAAAATGTTGTCCTAGATGGTACCTTAAATCATCACAAATTTATGGCTTTGGGATTGTTGGCCTTTTCATAGCCATGTTCTCTACCACTCTCCATCAGATAATTGATGGTTAGATTTCTCTTCCATATCCATATTTTCCTACATGGAACCCTAGTATGTGTTATTTTCGGTAATCTTCATACTTTCCACTCTTTATTTTAAATAGAGGCCTCATTAATTCATTTTTTGATGTGGGATTTCAACTAAGATATTTTGAAATGTCAAAAATGTGTTGTCCCAATACCATATATTTTGTTGAACTGATGGTACTTCAAATCATCATGGATTGATGAGTTTAAGGACCTAAATTTTATACTTGTTTGTGATTGATGACCTCAATCACTACCTATAAATATTTACGTTTTTCCTCCAATTGTATGTCTCTAATTGCCACCAATGTTCTCCTAATCGAGATCATAATTTGGTGGTGACCCTTTAATTTCTCTTTTCCTCATATTAAGACTAAATTTTAGTAACCCAATATCCAATGTGGGTTTTCCCACAAATATATTTTCTACTTTCAACCTTTTATTTTCGAAGAACAATTTCAAATTGTGAGGACGCAATTTATTGAAGGAGGGGAGAATGTAACACCCCAGGATTTCAGAGTGTGTTATTTCTTAAAAATAATTCAATAACTTGCACTACACGCAACACCGAGTTCAATCACACCATTAAAAGAGGTCATGAATAGTATTAACTACATTTTGAACTTTATATAATCCTTATAATTTTAGAATCCCTATTATGAGTATCTTATTCATAATGCAAGAACAGATTCATTATCAGTATTTCACTTTTATCAACTTCTAATAGTGAAACCTTTTTAAATACAATATTTTAAAATTTTTAACTAAATGGGGACATCAAAAATTTAAAATGAAACACCCCAAGCTTCCACGGTACGTTTCCCTTTGAATAATATGATAGCGTGTGTTGTACGCAACACCGAGTTCTAACACACCATAACCAATCAAACTAGCTGTTATAAATAGTAATACCTACTTTTTGAAAATATATATATTTTATATTTCAAAATGGACTTCATTTTTGGATTCGGAATATCGAATTTAGCCTAAGGTGAAATTTTGGTACTTTTCGGATAACTTTCATATTTTGATGAATAGTGAAAATTACTAAATTTTAATTAAAAACAACTTTTTTAATCAAAATAATTAATAGTGATAAATTATGAATTTGAGTGGTTTTAAAGTATATTTAGAATATATTTTTACAATTTAATATAATGTTGGTCATTAGACATAATTTTACAATTAAACCGAACATAAACAAGTGTCAATCTTTTGATAGTTATTATCTCTTAAAAACACGCTTTTTGTTTTGACAGCGGGAATTAATTTTAAATTAATTTCTGCCACTTCTGTGTTTTGAATTTAGAAAAATGGATTCCATATTTGTAATCAGGATGTTAAAATTGTGTAAATAGGTATCTTTTATTTTTAGACATTTTGAATAATTACTGCGGTAAATATTTTATTTACCATGGTTAAGGGTAAATCCGGTAAATAAGGGTTAAAAAATAATATTATAATAATACTAAATTACCCTAAAACGTGTCTTAACCCTATTGGTTGATACACGGTCGACCATGGGCTTCTTTGGGTTGATTTTGGGACCCCATGGATCCACTTGTAAGTGATAATGACACATTATTTTAATTAAGTCAAAATGAATACAAAAATGACACAAGCATATATCTTTTAGAAAAACAATTGTTACATAGGGATATATAAGTTGGATATTAGATTCTAAATATTCATTAGAAAGCTAAAAAGATTTCCTACATAATTATATTTTATTTATAATTTTTAGACATTAAATAATTTATTTTATTTATCACACAATGATGATGCATTAATTACTATAATAGTGAAAAATTAAAATAATTGATATTATAAATACCCAAAAAAATATAATATGGAACTTTTAATGAATTAAACTAATTTTATAGGATAATATGATATATTATTATTGATTTAATTAACTTTGTTCGAAGTAATCAATCTGTTATGAGTTTCTCAAAAATCAACTATTGAATAGTGTCAAAATTGACATAAAAGAGTTCTTAAAACAAATATTATATTATTAATTGATATTAAATTCCTAAAAATCTAAGGTTCGGAAAAGAGACTTATATGATGATAGTTTAATTATTAATGGACCACTTGGGGGTCGCTTGGATGTTTATAGTAAGTTTATTAACCATATTATATAAAAATACAAAGAGACATTGTAAAAGTGAAACTAATTAACTTAGAGTTAATACTTAAAGATAAGGTTAATATAAGTACCCAAACCTGTCTAAATTCTATTGTTTGAGTGGTTTTCGACCTATCCCCACCTTAACCTTTGAATAATAAACTTTTGAGCCATTAATAACCGAATATGAATTTATTATAAATTAATATTTCTAGCTTTTCCAAAGGTGCCCCTCACCCCTCTTATAAAAGGGCACTCCTCCTTCTCATTTCTTCACACCTTCAAAGCCTTTTGGTTTGGCCAAACTCTGCCCAAATACTCTCCCAACATCCCTCACTACAACCTAGAGGCCTTAGTTTGATCATAAATCCAACCTATGGATTCCTTTTGATCAAATCCAAAGGAAGAACCCGAAAAAGAGGTAATTATTTCACCACCCTTTTCCAAGTTCCTTTCTTCTTCCACTTCCTCTTTCTTTGTTCTTACCTTTCTAAAATAATAACACCAGTATCTTACATATACTGTGATGTTATTATAAATATGGTACAACAATATTCAGTATTCTATCCACCCTTTGAATAACATGTCACCATACGTGCGTACGTACGGCTTACCGTCTCCACGTCGTGGTGTAATTGTTATTCAATATATTATTATTTGGATGGGTATAATAATGATGTGTAACTCATGTAAATAATAAATATAACATGTTAATGATTCTTTATATATGATATACCATCCATTTATATATTATTTTAATATAAAAATAATGATATTGTCGCTCGTGCGTACGTACGGACTACCGTCTCCACGAACGCGATGAGATTCATTCTCCATCGTATCCATTCAAGTATAATTATCATTTGATGATTTAAAAATGATTTTTAAGGACTTGATATCATTCTGGATATGAATAATATACAACCTATCCTTTACAAACATGTCTTACGTAACAAAACATATAAAAGAAAACAAGTAAGTTAACACCCGAAACGACGATAATTCTAAGATATTATTAACAAATCAATGTTAAAAGATCATATATGATATCATATTAATATATATGATTATTGTATAATTTAATAACAATTATTTCACCATTATAAAGGAGGTTAACCTACCCCAACCAAGGAAAAGTACAAGGTAAGGGTTATTTCAGAATCTCTTCATTATCTGAGGTTGTTTATTTGTAATAATCTACTGGGATCTCTTTATCATCCACATCCATGTTTCTTCAAAATGTATTTCAAAACATTTTTATTATTTACAAGAATACGGGTTAAAGTCATTTATACCCTTGTTTGACTTTTTATAAGAGGTTTATAAAGGAATCTTTCCGTCGTTTTCAAAACAAGGTCATTTTTAACCTTTTCGACAGAATTAAGGTAAGAACGTTTTTTTAAACTTATACGGCGGGTGCGGATAATTTCCACCGTTATAAAATCTTCAAAACATCCCTTACAAGATTATAAGAATATTTTCAAAGAAAATGTTTTATTTTATATGGATCTTAAATTATTTCAAAATAAAAGGAGATATTTCTTTAAAAAGAATTTTGATTTCATCTATGTCAACATCCTTTGATGGATTTTAAGATTATTTGAAGTTGATTTATTATGATACAAAACTTCTATATTGTATTGAAGGTTTTGTGATATTTTTGACTGTGGATGTGCTATTTTTATACCATTCATAGTTTATGGTGAAAGTATTGACATTTCGTATGCTAGTTTTAATACGAATGTTTATGTTATGTTTAAACCTTTTCATATGGGAATGCATTGGACTTAATATGTGATGGGTGGAGCCCGCTATAGCTCATCGATACATCGGTAGGTCTCATGAGACAAACTAGTGTCTTGGAACAAGGCCTTGACAAAATCTTATTTGTAGTCTTGGAACGAGGCCTTGGCTATGTGGTTATGATAGTCTGGCATTATGCATTCCAACATTATGAAAGTGGTTATTGATTTTTGCATGTGATTATTCGATTAGTAGATTATCCATGTGAATAATTAAATGGCATTATTTCATTTTATTTATTCCATACCATGTTGAAAGTTCATGTTTAAAAGGCTTTTGTTTTAGTTATACATTGCCTTAAATGTTTATTCTTATTGATGAAAGTTTCCGCTATATTGTTATCCTTACTGGGCATTTGAGCTCACCCCTTTTCTATGTTTTATTTTTCCCTGGAAGTGAAGATGTATGTTATGAATGACCTGCAGGGATATTATGAGGGGATTATAGTGTGGACTGTGGAAACATTATGTTGTTGTAGTAGTTTTTCATTTTATGATGTAATGTAAAACTTATGAATATATCTAGTGTTTCCAAGGCTACTAAACCAATCGGTCTTTCGAGATTTGATCTTTCTTGTGATCATGCCAATGTTACGAAGTAATGCACCGACTCTGGGTAGCTGGGGTCGGGGCGTTACATTTTATGTTAAAGAGATAGCCAGGTTTCCTGGATTTCCCCCCTCCATTGTATCTGATCATGATCCTAGGATTACATATTACTTTTGGAAGGGACTTCAGAAGTAGTTGGGTACTAAATTAAATTTTAGTAGAGCTTTTCATCCATAATCTGATGGGAAGTCAGAACAAAAAATTCAGACCCTGGAAGATATGCTACGTGCTTGTTCGCTAGATTACCAGGGATGTTGGGACCACCTTCTTTCTTTGGTTGAATTTTTTTATAAAAACAGTATTCATTCCAGTATACAGATGGCTCAATTTGAGGCATTATATTTAAAGCATTGTTGAACTGTAGAATTTTGGGATGAATTATGTTATAGGAAGATGTTGGGAAGAGAATTGGTTGAAGAGACGGTAGAAAAATTTTAGTTGATTAAGAAGAATATGGGAATAGCTCAGAGCAAACAGAAAAGTTATGTAGATAACCAGAGGAAAGATATTTCCTTTTAGGTTGGTGATCATGTCTTCTCAAGGTTTCTCCATGGAAAATTGTGATACATTTTGGTAACAAGGGAATGTTGAGTCTGAGGTTCATTGGACCTTATAAAATCCTGATGTAAGTTGGATCAATTGACTACATAGTGGCTTCACCTCCAATGTTATCACAGGTACACAATTTTTTCATGTTTCAATGTTGAGAAATTATATTCTAGATCCATCACTTGTTTTGAGTCCAGAGGTAGTTCAGTTGGAAAAGAATCTCTGTTATGAGGAAAAACAATTCTAGATTCTTGAACCTATAGAGTATGTGTTGCAGAATAAGGTAATTCAGGAGGTAAATGTTTTTTTTTGGAAAAACCATATGGTTGAAGAGGCAACATGAGAATCTAAAAATGCTATGAGGGATAAATACCCCCACCTATATTATAAGTGAATAAAATTGTGAGGATGGAATTTCTAAATGGGGGGAAGGATGTAACATCCCAGGTATATAAAAAAATAATTCACTCTCTTTTTTGTTAATATTTTTTGAAATAAATATTAATTATTCTTTAAAGGGGTTTCTATATTCGATGGCGTACCCGATACGCAACAATGAGTTTCTTTGAAATATTATATTTCACACAAATAATTTAATAGTATTATTTTTAATGGTAGTTAACTCATAACTATTTTATATGTGGGAATGAACAAAAATAAATACAATATGATTATACATGTTTGTTAAATAAATTTTAGGGGCTTAACATATGAATGAATCTTATTTCAAGCATAATTTACTTTAAAAGGTCGACATACAACCTTTTAATGGAGAACCCTCATTTAATCTAGTTTTGGTAACTTTTATATGTTATATTTGACAAAATAAATTTTTTCATTAGATTCGGGACATTAAAATTTACTTTGGGAAATTTTCGGTATTTTTTTGGTAATGTTCATTTTTTTATGAATAGTGAAAAATACTATATTTTTTTCAAAAGTTATTTTTAATCTAATTTATTTACATGGTTATATTGTCTTTTTGATTAGTTTTAAAGTGCAATTAGAATTTAATTTTACCAATTAATCTAATGTTTGTCATTGGAATTTATTTCACTTTGAAATTGGACATAAACAAGTGTCGATCTTTAGATTGTTATTGTTTCATAAAAAACGCTATTTGTTTTGACAATGAGAATTAATTTTAAATTAATTGACGAAATTTCAATGTTTTTAATTTGGAAATATAGACATCATATTTTAATTCGAAATATCAAATATATCTTAGGTTCAATTATTAGTAATTCTCAGAAAAACCCTAAATTTTTAATGAATAGTGAAACCACTAAGTAGTAGTAAAAAACCGACATTTTCATTTATAAGAAATTTTACCTCTTTTGTGGATTAAATATCGAAAATAAAACATACATGGTTGTTATTAGTAAGTAAAATGTGGTTCAATAAGAAGAAAATAATTTTTTTTGTGAATAGTAACTTTTGACATTTATTTACCACGGTTAAAGGTAAATTGGGTAATTCAAGGTAAAAAGAATATTATAATAATTCAAAATTACCTTAAAACATTTCATAACCATATTTGATGAGTAATTTACGACCATGGTAATCTATGGGTCTATTTTGGGACCCCATGGAGAGACATGGGAGTGATAATGACACTTTAGATTAATTAACATAAAGTAATGATAAAAATGACGCAAACAAATATGTTTTAGTAAATAATTTTTTACATGGGGTTATATAAGCTATAATTTCGACTATAAATAAAAATTGTAAAGCTAAAAAATTTTCCTAAATCATGGTATTTTTTATAATTTTTAGAGAAAAAATAAATTAAATAATTAACGACACACTAATGATGAAGTATTTACCTCATTAATAAAAGATTTAAATAAATAAGATTATAAATAATAAAACACTATCCAAAACCTGTCCAATTTTTATTGGATAATTTTATTTCAACCATGATTCATCTTATCTTTGACTTTAATTAGTTATTTACCTTTATAAACCCAATATAATTTTATAATAAAATAATATTTTTACACTTTACTAAAGAGCCCCTCCCCCCCTTATAAGTAGCCCTCTCATTTTACTCATTCCTACCACCTCTCAAGCCCATTGGATCATCCAAACACTCACCAAATAATATCTATGGATTCCTATGCTCCTCCAAGAATACTTAAAATATGCATAAGGAAATTCCAAAAGTCCTTTTGGTTCAAACCATATGGAGTTACCCAAATTAAATGTAATAATGTTTCTTAACATCTTTTCATTTATTTTACATCTCCAACCCCTGAACTCATTTTATTACTTTATTTTATAACAAAACTAGTATCCTAAACATACTAGGATGTTTTTATGAGAAGTATTTGATCCACACCTAAACACACCTACATCTAATGGGTGAAGAACATACTGTTTCTGTGGAAGGAAAACTAACACCTCACAAAAGGATGATTGTTCAATTATCTCTAATTGCCTCTAATGGATGCCATTAAGATGGAACTGTATTTTTATATGATATATATTATGTTTATGTTTTCTTTATTCTTTTGTATTGTACATTTATATCCCACATTTATGGTTTCCATATTGGGTAAACTTGATAATTTTATTTGAGGAAGTGCGAACTACCGCCCCCTCTATGTGATATGACTCATTTATTCCATATGTGGGATGTATAAAGGATGGAGTTAATGATATTGTATTTGATATTATATTGGAATTATAATATACCTGTGTATCATTATGTTTTAATTCAATTAAAAGAAGAAATATAAATGAAAGTAGCATTCTTGTGTATATATGGCTTTCCGTCTCCATGAACGGTGCATTTCATTTCTTACATCTAAATGTTATGCACTATTATAAGTACAAGAATATACTAGATATATATGAAACCGATGATATCTAAATCGTGAATATCATTCTGTATATTATGAAGTTTTGACCATGTGAACAACATGTAATTATAAGATGTATATTTTTGACTCAAGTAACAATTATTGACAAAACAAACATTATTAACCTAAATGATTAAATAATGCATATAACATTGTAATAAGTTTTATAAAAGGAATAATAAAAATGAAAAAGGTTCTTATGAAAGTAGAAATTAACTTTAGTTTATTATTCAAGAGATTAAAAACTGAACGGGTCACGTCGGACATGAGGTAAGACACTTCGTCTCAATCTTATTTCATTGAGGCATATTTCGATAATATATAATTTCTTATTTTACATGGTGTATAATAAAACCATTTGAATTTTACGTTCATTAAAAGGGAATATTTTTTCTACGAAGCATTTTGCAAAATGAAAAATGGAATGTTTTTAACTTTTACGGTGACAATGATCTCTCTGCCTCTATAATTGTTATTTGGATTCCTCTATTAGTCGTAATGTTTTCTAGAACAAAAAGGAAATACCTTATTCTGTTTTGGGTTTTTTGGTATTTAAAATGGATTTTTAAATGGATTTATTATTTCAATATCTTGAAATTATTTCTTGTGATAGAAAATTAAATTTTATTAGTGAATTTATTATATTTTTATTATTTTATGTGTTATTATTTTATAATGGTAATTAGACATTTGACTGGTGGTTACGTGATAAACCAAATCACAGGTTGTGTCGTGACTATCAAGGATAGGTGGTTACGTTATAACCTCCAATGCATTGGGTATGGAACTCGGGCGTATGACTATTCTATTTAGTGATATGTGTGTAAGTCGACAGTATGGGTATTTCATTTAAATAATTTTTATGTCCTATGTTAACTTATATGTTATGTGTTCATTATAAGGGTTTTTTGGTAACATTTTTTTTTACAAATGGGTAAAAAATGATCTTTTATTTAGTGAAGAGTATTTACTACTTCATAATTGTGAGAATTATTACTTATGATAAAGTATTCATGGTTAAATTTTGGTTTTGAAAAACGAACAATTTTTCTTCATTGTGTATCCTTTACCGAGATTTTTATGCTCATCCCATGTTTTTGATATTTTTTCACATGAAATAAAGTGGAATATGGTCAAGGATGGGATCAAGGAAATGTCATGCTGTATAAAACAGTAAACTAGACATGACTCTTTTTTTCATGAGTTTTTATTTTGGGAAAAATTGTAAACTATGTTGATGTGTCTACATGCATTAATCAAGTCGTCATGTATATGTTATGGCCTATTTATCTAAAACTGTAAACCTGAAAAGATCTCCAATGTGAATTTATCATTTAAATTGAATATTATGTAAATGATTAAGGTTGGGTCTTTATAGTTATACCATATGAAAATTATTTACAATCCCACTTCTTTTTTCCATGGGTTTTTATATGATTTCATTTTCAAATGACTATGATACTTGCCTCATTTATATATATTATTCTATGAATAAAAGTTTATGAAACCCATTTGATTTTAAGGTTAATTGTAAAATTAATGTTTTATGTTTTATGGTAAACATATGGATGATTTTCATTATGCGATCAGTGGTACCTATATCTTCATTCAACACATTGGGAAATAATAAACATTATACAATCTCATAGGGTATATGAGTTGTTATCCCAATCCAAAAAGTGATATACATGGGTGGTTATCCCAATCCCAAATAGGGTACATGAGAGGTCATCCCAATCCCAAAGTAGGTAAACATGTGTTTACAGAAATCCTAATATGGTATTATTTTCATATTTTACATCCATAATATAAGATTTTATATACTTATATGTATGAAAAAAATAAATGTCTCAGGAAAATTTTATATTTTGTTGACTCATGTTCTCTTATTTAATTATTTTTCATGTATTATGAAATACCAAATTTTAATACATAACAAAATTTTGTCAAAATTAATATATAGTGTATCGTATTTAATAGTTATACAACTTTTGAAACTCTTATGTTCATGTTATTGTTATATGTAATACTTTTTATCCTTACAAAGAATCTGAGAACAACATTTCTAATGTTTTCTTTCACCATGTTATGAAGAACGATTTTATGTGGGGTATGACATTGAGGAACCCTAAACATGAAGTTATTTGTCGTAAAAATTTAATATTATTCACCAAACATTAATATTGAGTTCCTAATTTCCAAAAAACAAAATAATTATGGTTCACCTGAATATTTTGTGCAATTGTTTAAATATACATGTGAAAGTATGTAAAATATATGTCTGAATGATTGTGTATCTATTTAATTATAAATTGATGTTGGCACCTTTGGAAGAAAACATCATGGGTTAATTGATTAAAGACATGATAATGTGATCATGTCTCAGGATAAATAATCTTTATTAACCATGATTTTTATTTCCATTGTTGAGATCGAATGTTGTAATTATTGTTATCAATTTATATACAACATACACCTAATAATGATGTTAGATCCAACATTCAATGTTTAAAAAAATGAATGTTTTAGAAAAATTTAGCAATCTAGTTTGGTAAGTGGATGATTCATTATTTTCTCCCAGGTTTCTTGCGGATGATAAGCTCCATGATTGGGAGTTTGTATCATCTTGTCTTATGAATTGTGATAATCATTCATTTTCAATATGAAAATTTTCATTTCTGTAAGAGTTTCTTTGAAATCTTGGAACTATATTAAGGTTTTGAGGGTTTAAACATCCATCAATGGTAATTTTGGATGTAGTTTATGATTCAGTTCAAGAATCTGAGTTTTAGGTGAGAACCATAGGAAAGATGCTATTTCAAGGCTTTTGAAAATAGTTGTAGTGATGAATTAATTCATGAATCCCATTCATGATGTGGATGGTTTTCACGGGTTGTGGATTGTGGACACATAACATGAAATTGAAAAGGCTAACCAATGGAATACCCAAATTGTAACTGCATCATGTTGTGAATTTGGTTCATGTTGTGAAAATTGTTCATGTAAGATATAATTTAGGAAATTTTCTATAATAAAATGTCAGTAGTGGCTCAGACTCTTATTTCCATGATATATTATGTGGCTTATAGTCTTAATATCAGATCCACCCCCTCTCTAGGGGTTCCTTTGAAACTCCCTCTCTGACCATTGATTAAAGCGTCTTATGTATTATTGGAAACCTTTAAGTAAGTTCTTCCCTCCTCTTTCTTCATTCGTTTATCTTTCCATCACCATTACTATATTCTTGCGAGCTATATCGACCTATTTGTAGAGTGTTTTTTGATTATTTCATTTTTTCTCATTTCGGGTCATGTTAAAATATGAAAATGGCCGATTGGAGCTCCATTGGTATATTTTCTATGGTATAGAAGATTTCACATGGAATTCACATCATTTATTGGATATTGTCATTATGTCTTGTGATAGACTTTGTGAGTATCACATAAAATTTATGAAATTACATTAATTAAATGTTACAACCACAAATTGATGTACCTTAAATGTCTTTTCATTGATGGAGTTTAAAACCTCAATTTGAACCATCTGGTATAGTGGGCCCACTTAATTAATTCAATAATTAATATTATCATGACGACTAGACCTCCTTGGGGTGTGTTAATTAAAGGGGTAGATATTATATCGATATACACTATTTTTGGATTGCATGTTAAATTACCACTTTTAGGTGTATAAAATATTTCCAGTTGAATGCGATGTTTAAATTGATATAAATTGTTTTCTTGATGAAATTAATATTTTTGAATAAAACATCCATATGAGGTGCATTTTTTATAAATAATAAGTAAATTGATTTTTGATTTCTGACATGAGTATGTGTTCTATGTACTTTGGGTAATTTTAATTTCTTCATTATTAATAAAATTTATTGGATTTGTTGATTTTTATAATTCCACGATTGATAATCATGTTTCTATTTATGAAACTCCTTGGATGGGAACATATTATAGCTAATAGTAAAATTACCATTAGTGATCGTCATGTTCATTAAACGAATCACAATGGATAATCACAGCATTTACATGTATTATATTACTCCTTCTTATATACTTTTGATTCCATTTTCTGGACCACCTTGTAAGGGCTCATAGTCTATATGATTCCCACATGATCTATGTGATACATCCTTTCCCTCAAACTAAATTACACAGACAATATAATGGGGATGTGAGATGTTATAATACATATATGGGTCTCCTAATTCTGAATGGTTGAGGATGGGATTATTAAAAAAATACAATTCCATTCCTTCTTGATCGATACATGGGTTAACCATTAAAAAAAATCCATGGATGGTCTTATAAGGTGTATTTGGTTTATTGTGTTGGATCATTATTACATATGTTTAATAATACTTCTTTTTTGGATATCATACATGACATATTGAATCCTATGATTAGATTTTTGGGATTTTGTCCAATATTTAATATATATACCCTTAATATATATAGTGATACTTAGGCTTGGAATCCATCGTTATTGAATGAGCCTTTTGTGACTAAGCCTTGATTCTTCTATTGTGCCTCTGGTCCTAGAATGTATGATGTATATATATATATATATATGTTGGAAAATATATAATGGATTCAGACACACACCTATATAAATTATTATATTTATATGCATTCACTTATATACTTTATCTTTATTGGTTGTCCTAATTCCCTAGTTATTTTGGGTTAGCATAAAGCTGTTATGGTCCGTTAGGTTTCCTTGGAGGATCTCAATCCTAACTTGTTACAATTATTTATTCATTTATATATCAATCATACATTCACACTACTATATTTTATATTCATATGTTGGATCCCTTCAGAAACAATTGGTGATGATCTACTAATTATATTTCAATCTCAATCAGGGAATCCATTGAATTACGATACTTGAATAGAAATCATGGTTTTAGGTTCATGTTCATGGTCTATTCTTTAGTTATTGTGACTGTACTAAGGATATAGAAGCATGGGAAAGAGTCATAGATCAACATGATTAGGGAGATAACCATGGGACTTTTGTTAATTTGTCATAGATATACTGTATTGTACAACCTAATTTATTTTTACTAATTTAGTTTGTATACCATCATTTGGATATACTTGTACAGTTCTATATTGGGAGGTTTCCACATATTTTGTATTTTTATTATATTTGATTTCCTTTAAATATACTACTTCAATTGTTCATTGTTGTACATAATGTTTTACCATTTTACTAATTCAATGATGAGGGTATTGTATAGACAATATAACTTCAGTTGACCCTTGATTCTTGTTGGAAGCCTCTAGCATATTGGGAGGTCAACTTAAGGCCCAGTGGAAACCCAATTCGGGGAACTGTTCTAAGAGTCTGCCATGCTAGGATGCTAAAAGGTCAAAATTAATAACATGAAATAAAATGGAATGAAGAGATCACATACCACCTCAATTAACTCATGATACCACCATAATTATATTGGTCTTGTATAATAATGGGATACTTCAGGAGATTCAACAATCCCATCTCCATTATAATTTCAAGTCACATAACTGAGAACCCATGATGTTGTCTCTGATACCATTTTTATTGATTTTATCATGATTAACTAAACAATGTTGGTTTAGGTCTCTATAACACCTAAAAACACCATATAATCTCCAAAGTCCAATTTAAACACCATAGGGTTATGAATATTCATGTAGGATGTGGTCTCCTGCTTAAAACAATGGCTCAATGTTAATAATCACATGATTTAATTTATGTGACCACATCACCCCTAAAGAAAAAAAAATACTGAATGTAAAAAACATAACAAAATGGTAAACGTAAATTATGTATAGTGCATTACGTGATATGAAAAAACACCAAAAAAGTTAGAAAATCTAATAGAATATTTAATAATATGGATATAAAAAATATTATAAACATTATGTATGTAAAGAAAACCATGGCCTAATGAACATAAATGTATCTCTCAAGTTCATCCTCCTAGTAAGAGAACCCTTCTGATAGATCAATTATTTTCTTCCCTATATACCAATAATGGGGCCAAAAATTATGTCACTTCTAATCCAATGTTGTATAACAAATATTCTCCCATAAGAAACATCTTTACTTTTTCTATAATGCTTGTTAATAGTATCATCATGAATGTAAACAGTCCCTTTATAGGGTCTGAGTAAAATTTATCCATTTATTATTCATGATCCAACAAAATATATCATATTATTATCTATAAAGTATGATGTAGTTGTCAAAATATAATGAATTTAAGAAGGGTACTATAAGGCATAATTATAGAGGTTTTAACAAAAAAATAAACTCTCATTCGGAGAAATTTCATACTTGTTGAATATGATACATGCATTCGCTCGGTTTTGGAGATGAATGTGACTAAATAATCTTATGGCCATTTAAAATAGGATCATAAATCAGTCTGGGGGAAGTACACATTCCATATATGTGGTATGGTATTCTATATTCTCAACATAGGTGATTGAGGTATCTGATACATTTAGTATTAAGGAAAGATGAATAAAAGGTTCATGGGACTTTGAGCCCTTCCCATGCCATCACCTATTCTATTAAACAAAGGAGTATTGAAGAACCTTTTGAAATATTTCAAATTAAACCTTTAATAATAAATTCCACAAAAGGAAAAAAATTACATAAATTAATCTTTTTAATGATATATAATTTTTCAAAAAATTTCTAATAAAAAAATAAAATTCAAATATGATATCTATCTACCATATAAATCTAGATTATTAAGTGAAATATATTCCCTTTAAAAGTAAAAATTCTTAATGTATTATTAATAAATTATTGGTGAAAAATACACTATTAAATATCTATAAAATTTTATAAATATTTAAATATAATACAATTTATAGTAGGTGTTCTATGACATAACATGAATCTAATATTTAAAATTCACTTATCATGTTTTGTAACTACCATAAAAAATAGAAAAATCAATGTAATATGAAATTAGAATCAAAAAATGAAAAAATTCATGTAAAAATGTAAAAATAATGTTTAATATAATTATAACAGAGTTAATGAAATATTTTATTAATTTAAAAAAACTCGTTTATTTTTATTTCATTCTGCCTCAATCCTTTTCTAGACCAACTCACCATGAGCATGAGATGGAGAAGTGGTCATCCTACTCCTAAATTTTATGAAATTATCATAGAGGTCTAATGTAGAATCTTTATTCACCAATATTCTTTTTTAATAACATTAAACTACAAATGAATTAGGGTTCCGGTGAAATATAACATGAAACACATAATCTAAAGGGGAAAAAAGTAATTACCATAAGATAAAGTATTAGATACAGCTGTAGCCACCAATTGGGGAAAATATAAATTACATTTGATGAATTGGAATTAATTGATGATTTAGAGACATGGATTAAATCTACTAATTTTGGGACTAAATTGAATAAGTATTATCAACTATAATCGGAATCGTACCAAACTAATGTCGATCCTTTCAAAAAAACATTGTGACTTGTGACACACTTGGAGACGGAAACAAATTGAGGTTAGGAGGAGAGTGAATGAGGCTCCAAAGGATTAGTTTTACTCATCAAATGACGTTCAAATAACAAATAATTGAACTATGTGATTTAATTTAATGGTAAGAAAATAAAAATATACCCCTACTTACGTTAATTTATCCTATGAGGCAAATGGGTAACTGATTATAATATAATATGTTCACAGTATTTACAACACCCGAACTTCTTACACCTTTTCCTACATCTCAGTTGTAAATCCTTGATAAAAGCATTATATCCCACCCCTAACTATTTGTGGAACATATATAACGTAAAAATAAAAAAAACAAGTTAAATTACATAGTCATAGTGGGGAGGGTAATCATATATTGGAATCATAACCCTTAATAATATATAACACTAAATAGAATTTTACACCAATTGGACTTATATTTCTTCTGTAAAACATATTCTATAAACTTTTCATGTTTCCTTATATATGAGACATCCATTAATTGAGTTATTACTTTGATAAATTTCCTACATATCTATTAACGTAATAAAATTTAATAAAAAATATTTAATGGGAATAGTGATCTTAATGAGGGGAAAATAAAAACTATTAAATTATTAAGCTATGTAACACAAGCAAAACATTTATGTAAAATCAGAAATATATCAATGGAATTATAAGATTTCACGATCTCATATAAAGAAAAAATTCAAAATATATTCATTCGTGAAATAAATCGAATATTACATATAACAAATTTTTATATATTTTTTGCATATAGTGATGATAATAATAAAAAATCATATACAATAATAAATATAATAAATTATCAATTAAACCTTCTTCGATCATCATATTAATATAACAGATAGTCACCCGTAATCACCCATGATGAAATAACTCATTCAGTTAATTCAAATATATCAATTGTGAAGAATAAATAATTAAATAATGAATTATTGGTATATATAATAGAACCAAAAATTATCATAGATAAATAAATTGAAACAAAAAATATATTAAACAAATAACATCATCAATTTCAATAATAATATTAATCATCATTATTTACCTCAAAAATACATCGAATGAAATTATTGATCACATTCATTATTAAAATGAAAATAAAATATAATATTAGTAAATGGTAAAAAATATAGTATATCAATATGGAGGTGAAACATTTTATTTCAATATAAAAGTTTTTTTTCCATATATTGAATAATATTTATAGGATGGTAAGAAATTTTTCTAAAATATAAGATGAAATATATCTTTAACTTTGATATTTTTATAATAACAGAAGTACAAATAAATTTTATCACCCCATGTTTTTATGATTTTATTTCAATAAATTTATTTAATTTTAATATATTGTGTTACACTCAATAATATTTTATGATTTCTCTATACACAACATTGGATATGCATGCGTTACAAAAGACATTGAGTTTTGATATTACAATGATATATCATGTATATATTTATTATAAAAAGTCCATTATAACATATCAATGTAAAAACTTTATTATAAAATATTAAATTACTTTTCAAATATTAAATATATTTTCAATATAAAGAAATCATATTGATAAAATAATTACAGAATTTTTTATAAACTATTTTTTTTTAAAATACTATATTATCAAAAAAAATATTTCTATTTTTGAACTATAAAAAAATTAATATTTAAAAATTTTAAACAATTTATTTATAAAAAAAAAAAAATCAGAATGTCAAAATATTATTTTGGATAGTTTTTTGGAATCTTCTGAAATGATTCCTTTTTTGATGAATGGTGAAGAATACAGAATTTTATTTGAATATAGAAATTTCATTTAAACTGTATACAAATTAAACTGTATTTAAAATTGGAATAAAAGTAATATAATATGATTTAAATATCTTTTAATACTATTTAGTTCATTGGAATTAATTTATTATGGAATTCCAATATAAAAACATTGTAAATATTTAACATTTTCTCTTTAAAAGACAATTTTTCATCCAACATATAGGATTAATTTTTAATAATCATTTGACATATATATGAATTGAATTTTGAAAATTTAATTTCATGTTATTAATAATCAAAATTTATCTTATCTAATAAGTTAAACCTATTATTTTACAAAAATTAATATTAAAAATAGAAAAATTTTATTTACCATGCTTAAGATAAAAAGTGGTTTATTAGGAAGGGATTAAGAAAAAAGATAAAGGAAAAACTTTCCTATAAACTTTTATAAAATATGTTTTGTGGACATTTTCAGAAATTATAATATATATGGTTTCAAATTGATCAATTTTTTATAATATTTGGAATTTGAAAAATATAGGTAGAATTTTCTCATTCAAAAAAATATGAGTGTGTCTATGTTATAATTTATAAAAGGAAAACCCCTATATTAACTTTATCACACCATAATACCCTCTTGGATAGGACAATAAATCCCCAAATAACATACTAGATTCCCTCATATGAAAATGAAAACCATATTTATAGCATAATTCAATCTGAGGATGAATTTTGGTTCAAACCTATATAGAATACCTGTAGAAGAGGTAACATTCATCAATGACCGCTTTTGATTAATTTGATACTCCACCTAATTAAATTTTGTCTATAAATAAATGATATATTTGTAAAAATATATTTCATATAATTATATGTTATTATTTTATGGAAATTTCCTAAAACCAAATCCACTTTAATCAAAAATCTTACGAAATCATAATTCCTTGGTTCGGTAAACCACTACCTTTTGAACTGATGTCATTCAGGTCTCCATTACCCCATTTAATGTATTGAAATTTAAAAATATTTATTGTTTAAATATGATATTAATTATATTAGTTTAATTCTATAATAATTATATTACACATACCTTTATACTCTCAGTTTTGTGGGAAGACAATATCATTGATTGTGTTTGCGGCAGACTGTTGCCTCATGAGGAATTATGATTCACTCATGATTTATATCGAATGTAATAAGTATATTTTTAATGAAAATATTTTTTATATATTACATGAATTTTATTTTGGAATGATAATATATAATTTACCTTTATTTAGTTCAATCCTATGGGAATATGGAAACAATATTCATGAATACGTACAACTCATCGTCTCCATGAACGGTGAATTTCATTTCCCATCACTAAATATAATGGATTACTCTAAACACATATATGATGAATATATATGATATTTATTTCATGAATAACGTTATTTAAATGATTAAACCATGATATTTGAAAAATTTGATCAAAAATCAAATTTTTTATGAAAAAATAAGCATCTATTACTCAAAAAATAACCTTAATATTAAGTTGTTAATAAATGGGTAATAAAAGGTCATAATAAAATAATGTTTGGTATGATATATATATATATATATTTAAATTAAAATATAATAGACATAAAATAACGTTATATTTATTATATTTGATATTTGAATTCGCACAATGGATGTTAAGAATTAAGGTAATGGATTTATGTCACAATCTTCTTTTTTTGTGATGTGTCATATGTTATGCACCTTTATTCCTTTATGATTTGTATATATACACCTATTTACATGTAATATCCTGAATTTATTTACGTATATTATAATTTATGTTCCACTTTATATTATTTATTTATGGGACATACGAGTAAAAGATTCATATATAGTCATGAATTATTATTACAATATCATCATTTTTAGGATTGCCTATGATTTGGTTTTTGAAAATAAAATATTGTGATCCACAGATCTAGAAACTAATAAATTATCTATAAATTTTGTTATATGTTATATATTAATGTAATAATACAACTATTTCAATCTTTTAGAATTAAACTAATTGGGAATTTTCATTTATTAATTTCCATTATAATGTCACTCTTCGATCCGAAAATAATTTTCCTTCCAAAACCATGTTTTCTGAAAAATGATTTAATATATATTTTACTACTTATTGAAATTTTTTTAAACAAGTTTTTACCCATTTTTTAATTTTTTAATTTTTTTGAAAGTATTTTATAATTATTTTTCCATCCATTGGGTATTTGGGTTTTATAGAAATTTGAAAAGAATATTTTTTTAACATGTATATAATGGATGAGACATCTTATAATCATCACGATTATTTTTATTCAATTTTAATTTACTTTTTTAATGTTTTTTTTGAAATAATTGGATTTTCAAGATAATTCATGTCCAGAAAAGTGTTTTTCACTCTGATATGTAATTGTGGCCATGAATTGTTTTATGTAATTATTAAATTTTTGTTATATCTTAGATGACATCCATTGATGATACTTATTCCTTAAAATTTTTAAAATAAAACGATAGCATTATAATCAAATCTAGGAATGGTTTATGTTTATGATTTCATGACGTTTATGGAACCTATTCCACTTCCATGGGTTATATCCTTATAAAATAATATTGAAACACATATAATTTTCCATCGGTTTTGTTATGATAAAATAATGAAATTATTATAAAACAATGATCTTTTATATATGTTTTGATATGATGAATGGTTAATGGAACAAATTAAATTTCATTTTTTAGGATATCATGAATAATATAATACCTTTTTTCAAAAATATTTTTTATTTTAATTATGTGAATGGTGGGACCTATATCTCACTCCATTGAATAGGGTAAAAATTTATATATAATGAGATATAATACACATAAAGGGGGAGTAAAATTAGATTATAAATTATCTTTTTCTTGTATCATGGGCTTGGGAGTGAACGATGACTACTATATCCCAATATTATTCTCTCACGGATCATGTTCATTGATTCCCTTTTAATTCATGTCTTGTAAACATCTAATCATTATACCATGAATTATCATTATTATTATTCATCTACCTGAAACGTTTTTAGATTGTTATGTTCAGGTTCTGAGACCCTTATGTTAATGTTATACATACATATTCCCTTTTTACATATAATATGAATCTATGATTACCCTTTATTATGTTTAATTTTCCCATGTAATTAATAAATTTGTTTCCTATGAAATGTCCAAAAATTTGGATTAATATGTAGATTAGTGTAGAATATGATTTCATTGACTTGTGGACTAGTTGATTGTACATACATTTTTTGAAAGATACTAAACATTGTCCTCCTCTTCCATGGGTTTCTGTAATATATTGTATATTCCTAAAAAATGATGTAATATCTATGTATGATTATTCTGGGTCACAATTGTCAATATCAAAGAGTAGCTTTAGTTAACCATTGAAAACTAGGATGAGAAAACTAATGTGATTTCCCTAATAAATAATTAACAATATATATAAATATCATTCAATATATAAGAAAGTATCCATGAATTATAGAAAATGATCGAGAGAGTGGTTTACATGAAATTATATCCCTTTAAGGATTATAAATGCGGATGTGTACTTACCCTAGATATACCCATTGGTAGTACCTCTTAAAGGGGTTCATTGAGATAAACCCAATCATTACCTAGTGAATGACAATATACCTTGATAATATCATCTATTGACACTCATGGTGGATATACATTCTAAATTCACCAACACTTTTCGAACCATCATGAAGGATTTACAAGAGATGATGGAAATAAATCATATATTATATAGCTAATGAGTCATATATTATAGAATTATTCATGATTTATATAGAGTGTAGGTGATAATTTTCAGGATTAAGTGGTTCTCCACAATGATTATTGTTTTATATAGTATGAGATTTCATTTAGTCAAGGGATCGAACCAGAAGAAACATTGTTAATGATATTTATGATGAACAATGAAATGATTCTCCTCTTGAGAATATAAAAAAAATTGTGTTATAATGAATAGTATCATTTTTATGTTTACTCAACTAATTCATGCCTTGTATCATTCTGTACTTCCAAATGCACAATAGAGGGAACTATATTCTATTCATCCCTTTATAAGGTATCATCCACCACATTTTATTGTGACATCTAGCCTACTTGTTTATAAAATACATATTAGCGCCACTAGAACGATGGTTTTTTTCACATCCATGACATATTTTAAATTTATTTTTCATTTAATTTCAATTTTTTCTTTGTTTTGTTGGTTTTCGGTTCATTTTGGTGGAAATAGAGGGTTTTAAAAATTTGGGCCAAACCGTGAGCCCAATTCCAGATTTAAAAATAAATTTTATTTATTTTATAACTCCTTCATTTATTAACATTTTTCATCCATTCCACTTCCGACATTTCCTCATATGAACTATCCAAATTACCATGTCTATTTGGAACATTTTTGAACCAATTATCATTTTTGGGTTCGAGTGATTTATTTTGGAATTGGGCCTACCTGGGATCCATTTCCTTTTTTAAATTGTTTTTTTAATTCTTTAATAAAATACACATTTTTTAATTTATTCCCGTGATTCTACCTCCCACCTGATGAAAAAATACAGAGACTCACCCTCGTTATTCATTTTTCCACTTTGGACCTCATTTTCCTCACGGAGTAGAGAAAATCTTTATAGGGTTCTTCAAATCGTCCAGTTTTGAAAAGGTAAGTTTATTATTTCATAAATCTTTTAATTTTCACTATTTTCCTTCATTTCAGTCCTCTAATGACCTTATCATCCCCATTAGAGCCTCTGTATCAGGTTTTGTTTCTTGGATATTCAAATTTTGGTGTATTTGGTTCGTTTGATTCAAAATGTTTCAAGTAAGAGATTCTTTTTGTGATTTCTTCCCCTTCCATAGGGTTTATTTCACCCTTTCTTGAAGTTCTTCATGTCCCGAAGTTGGTGTTCGAACCTAGGGTTATATTTGGTGTGTTTTTGGTCAAATATTGTGGTCTAGGACTGGATTTATCTTCCTTGAGGTGTGGCAGTGGTGCGGTTGATGTTTCGCACCATGTTTTGAGGGTTTCCACATAAAAGGTTGGTGAATCCATGTGTAATCATTTCAAGATGAGTTAGATTTCTTGAATTACTTAATATTCATGTTCCTAATATTCTGTTTGTGGTGAGAAAATTTTTTATGTTGGATTTGGTTTAGCATTTATTTTTATAGATTCAATTTAGCTTAAAAATTGAGTGTTTTTCATGTGTAACACTTTGGGTATTGTTTGGGTGTGTTTTATAACATATTAAATTGGTATAATAAATCATGTATGGGTTGAAAATTATTATTTTGTAGGGTATTGGTGTGTCATTAGATTTTAGAGAGGGTTTTTAAGGGTTTAAGTCGTAAAACCTTATCATACTTCTTGAATGTGATTTTGAAAATGTGTGATTTTCATGTGGATATTTTTGTGGTATTGTTTGAGGTGTTTGTATAACACTTGGGGGTAGTTTAATAAAAAAAATTCGTGCATCCAATTCTGTTTTGAATTTGTATTGGTGTTATTTTGTCAATGAATTATGGTTTTGAAATGGGTTTTTTGTTAATATCTTTGGTACACTCTTTAGAAATGTTTTATGAACGTTTTGAATGGTTTAATGGTTTATGTAAGAGGTGAAACCATATTGGAAAACTTTTTTGGATTGTTTATAATTTAAAATGGACCATTTTAAATGTGAATAGGTCTATCATGTGATATGTATCCTCTTGGAAATGTTTTATAAAAATGTTTAATGGATTTACTGAAATGTGAAAGAGGTTTCAACGTGATGTGGGCTGTTTGTGTGAGTGCGTTGTGAAAAATGGATTTTTTATAAAAAAGGATTTATGAAACATGTGAGTGGGTTGTTATGTGATGTTTAGAATTTTTTTAGGGAATTTATAAAATTGTTATAGGATATGTTGGATTGTGAAAGTTATGAAAAAAGTGTTGTGGGCTATTTTGGTGTGAGTTTGATTTCAAAATTCATTTGAATGAAAAGTGTAATTTGTGACTTGTGTGATGTACATGGGGCATTTTGGTTAATGTGTTATGTGGAAGTGATATTTTCATGTGAAAAATATATTTCTTGTCTTGTTGAACTTGTTTGAGCACAAAGGTAAAACACGTGTATCTAGGTGGGTGGACGTGTATTAGTATGCTAGTGAATCTGTGGGGTTTGGCCTCAGTTTCACATAGCATGATTGACGCTTAAAACACTAACTAAACTATGATGATGATTATTGGGGACCACTAGGTTATGGGTAAGTTCACTACTAGTGTCTTTTACACGAGAACAAATATTGTTTTTTTGGTAACTCTCACTGAGATACAAGGTACCTGGGACCCATATCTAGTTAGTTCATGTGTGTTATTCCTATTTTTTATGCTCATTAGATCCTTTGTACTAACCATCATCATACGGTAAATTTGTCTGGAAAAATTCAGTAGCTTTTCAATTTATTTTAAAAGAGTTGATTCATTAAATTAGCTCATTTCAAAACTGATATTTTAGTTACATCTTTTATAAATTGAAACTAGAAATTACATGTTTTTGAAAAATTGCATGCTTTTCCTCATTGATTTTTTATCACATGGAATCTCTTAGTTATGGTAACCTAATTGGATTTAGCACACACCCTACTTACACCATTGGGTGTAAGTAGACTTGGTTTTTTTGTCACAGGTTTGGGTACAACAGTTGTGCCAAAAGTTCGGGTTTTCACTAGTCTTTCATGATGTGGTGTTATGGATATGGATTGAGGGAGATGCCTCTTTCCATGTTTAGGATGTTGGGATGTTCATTTTTGGTTTTGTACCTTTGTTATAGTCCTAGTGAGTTGTTTTAGACTATGTAATTCAGTTCTGAATTTTTTTAAAACATTGTTTGGTTTGAAAAATCCAGATTCATTTTATTAGATTCATTTGTTGTTTTATGTTTATAAACTTGTGTAAATCATTACCAATTCTCATTTTATGATACCCGGGAAATTGTGCCAGCCCATGGGGATCGGGAACGCAATTTCGTCCATGTCACGGGCCGTGTATGGTGCCGGTTTCGATGGCGATCAGATTCGGTTTGTGACAAAATGGTATCAGAGGAGGTTCACTCTCTTTGGGTCATGTTATTTGGGGAACAGTCAGGATAGTATGGAGTTAGGATTTTCGGGATATTGAATTTTTTTTTGAGTAGTGTGGTTGATCACCACACCACTTTATTGGATTCAAGTCTCCATGGGATGTCGAGACCTTTCAAAGTCCTTTGCTTTTCTTGGTTTAATGATTATTAGGGGAAATTAAAAGAGAGTTGGGTTAATGGTCTTCGTTATATCATAGGGCCTGGAAATCCATGTGGAGACGGAGATATTCTATAGAACACTCTCTATGATAGTGAAGTGATTGTAATATGGTTGCTAACCATATGTCCAATTCACCAACTAATACTATTTTCCTCTCGCATTGTCTTCTGTTCTTTACTTTTGAAATCATGGAACTTTGGTTTTAAAGTGACTTGGTTTTAAGAAGAGAAAACTTTTTTTGAAAAGATTTTCAAATAAGGAGAGAATGGTTTGATATATGAAATGGTTGAAATGAATTTTCATAATTATTTTGAAATTAAAAATGGTGTTCTTATACCTCTTTTGAAATCAAGAACTATATTGAAGTTGGTTTTGAAAAAGTGGTTCCAATAGTGTTTTCTAAACAATCAAAGGGTGTTTTAATGGGATGATATGTTTTGAAAATTAGTTGAATAACATGAAAGTGAGTTCTTTTCTAAATGTTTGTGTCTTGGTGAAATTTTTTGTAAGATGTGAATAGGTTTTTTGAACTTCTGGTTAGCGGTTTTGAGAAAAAGGATGTGTTGGTTAACCATATTGGTTTTGAAAAGTGGAATGAATTTTTATTTTAACCTTTTGTATTTTAATTAGAGACCACATGCATGGGGTTATATGGGATGAAGGATGGTTTATGGCATGACTAGTTGTGTGCCAGGATGGATATGAGGAGGGTGCTCAGTGTGGCACAGAAACTTGCATGTGTGAGGCCCATGGGTTGCCACTGGTTGATACAATAACTGTTAAACCATTTCTTTTCAAAGAGATGTTTTTAAAAAAACATTATTTCTTGTTGAATTGTTTGGGATGGTGTATATTAGGTGTTTTTTGGAAACTATTGATATCGTGGGATGTTTTGAGTCCCTCAACCCCTCTTTTTTGAACCATGTTTTGGGTTAGGGTTTTGATGGAAATTTGGGTAGAAGGACCGGTTAGTAGTCTCTTCTGAGATATGTTTCGGGACACCTTTATGGTGGTTCCCTTCATGTGTTTGGATCTGATTTGTGTAATTTTTTGACCAATAGACCATCTTGGTTGGGTCTTTGTGTTCTCTCATTTGATAAGGTACGCCCCCATTAAGGGTTAATGAAAAACGGAAGTGAAACCCGTATTTTTTCGCCATTGAAAAATCCTCCAGTTGATCAATATAAGGAATATTTTGTCGTTATTTGTTGATTGAGTCTACACCCATTCATGTCGTTGATTTGTGTATCCTCTTGTAGTGGGATATTGCTTGTGGAATGTTTAAATAGACCTTAGTTTCTTATGTTTCCAGATTCATCTAAGGTGGAAGTGTTCTGTGGTTTTTAGTGTGGATGAGTGTCTCGATGTTGTCTAAGAGGGCCTCTGGGTTCCTCATCATTTCTTTGAAGCAAGAGTTCTTTTTAAACCACTAATTTTGTCATTTTGGTCATGATAAGCCATTGTGTCCACTTTTTGTACTTGTATATTGATTAGGGACATGGCATAAGGTCTCGTTCTATGTATTGTTTCTATCTATCGCATATGTCATGTTCAGTGACGCATTGTGATGTTGTGTGCTCATTTGACTGTAATGGTGAAGGTCACACAATCCTATGAGGTTCTCTGTTATGTTTGGAGTATGTATCCCTTGGAAAAAACATCAAATCATCTATCATAGAGGAAGGTGTTTATACGTGTCCTTCCCTTCTATTGTTTCTCACCCAATGAAACAAGGAGAAATGTTTGTGCATCTTATAATCCCCTGTTTTAGTGAAATGTTAGGTTTCAGTAAAATGAGTTATGGATTGTGTTATGTCTTGGTGAACCCATCGGGGGTATGCAGTGTAGTTGTTTGTGGCACCTAAAAAGAAGTTCCACATAGGGGTTTCCACAGCCAAACTGTGAGTCCGATGATGCTTCAATATTTTGAGCTCTAGCCAAAGGTCCCAGAGAGAAGCTGACATGTAGTCAGGGGAACCCCCAGTGTCGTTTAAACCCTTGTACAAAGTCCTATGCTTAGTATGAAATATAGGAAGAGTTTAAGTCTATGGTTTCATCATCTTTCTTCTGTTGTTCTCATTCTTTGGAAATAGGTGGAGTGCCTTGTACCTATGTCATCATCCAATAAGTTTTCCACCATTTGTTTCCATTGAGACTTTGGATAATGGAATGAAATTCGGCTAGACAGGCTGAGCAAGCAGTTTTTGAACGATTAGTAGTGATAATGTGCCAGGAAGCCATGTGGAAATAATGTCCTGCACAGTTAGTGCACGGTTTCCCAAACCGTGTGGACAAACTGTGAAGCCTTCCCAAATCATTAAAATTTTGGGGCCTTTTCGCGCCAGTCCACACCGATAAGTTAAGATGGATAGTTCTTGTGGTGGGGAGACCCATAATGGGTATCATGCATATTCTTTTGGAAATTTATAATTGATGTATACCCCATGTACTAGGGAGTCTGTTCGGGCCTCCCACTGTTATTGTCCTAAGTCTGTCTCATGAAAAACGTTAATTCATCTCTTATGGTGGGGAGCCCATTTGTGTCTCTTCGAACCAGTAACTCAGATTTTTCCCTTGGTCTTGTCTAGGATTTATGTATTATCATTCAGAGATATATAACTACCTACATCTTACTTGGGTAAAAATTGAGTTTGAAGAGTGACCAATGGTATAGTTATAGTACGGTAAGTGTAACTTTGTTAGATTTTGTTGTTTTTTTAGGTAAATTGATTGAGTATTGTTCGGATTGTGTTTGAGGAGTTTTTATTTGGAATAAATCCTGAATATGCTTGATTATTTTAGGAAAGTGGTGTAGGTTTTTTTGTGAGAGTAATCCTTCCTTAAATGATCACTGGAGGTGTTTTGGCATTGGGGGAGAATCTTGGAAAAGAATTACTTCTTGGATTATCAGTTGGTTTGGGTTTTTGTATTTGGCCTTGCAGTGGATTTCTGGGGACGAAAAGTTTTATGGTGGGGAGAATTGTCACATCCATGAATTATTTTAAAATTATTTTTCATTTAATTTCCATTCTTTCATTGTTTTGGGGGTTTTCCATTCATTTTGGTTGAAATGGAGGGTTCTCCAAATTTGGCCCAAACTGTCAGCCCAATTCCAGATTTACAAATAAATTTTATTTCTTTTATAACTCCTTCATTTGATAAAATTTTTCATCCATTCTACTTCCCAAATTTTCTACTATGACCTATCCAAATCACCATATCCTTTTGGACCATTTTCGACCCATTATCATTTTGGGTTTGAGTGAATTAATTGGTAATTTGGCCAACACGTGATCCATTTACAGTTTTAAATTGTTTTATAATTATTTAATAACATACACATTTTTTACTATATTCCCGTGATTACACCACCCACATGAAGCCAAAATCCCGAGCCTCACCCCCATTATTCATTTTTCCACTTTGGACCTCATTATCCTCGCGGAGTAGGGAAAACCTTCTCAAGGTTCCTCATATCATCTTGATTTGAGAAGGTAAGTTGATTCTTTCATAAATCATTTAATTTTAACTCTTTTACCCCATTTTTATCCCCACATAACCTTCTCATCCTCATTAGAGCCTCCATATCATGTTTGGTTACTTGGATATTAAAATTTTGGTGTATTTGGTTCATTTGATTCATGATGTTTCAAGTAAGTGTTTCTTTCCTTTATTTGTTCCCCTTCCTTAGGGGTTATTTCACCCTTTCAGGAAGTTCCTCTTTCTAGATGTTGGTTTTCGAACATAGGGATTGATTTGGTGTCTTTTTGGTCAAATATCGTGGTCTAGGTCTGGATTTATCTTCCTTGTGGTTCGGCGGTGGTGTGGTTCATGTTTCGCACCATGTTTTTATGGTTTCGACATAAAAGGTAGGTTATTCCAGGTCTAATAATTTCTATAGGAGTTATTTTTCTTGAATTGATTATTATTCATGTTCCTAATTTTCTATATGTGGTGCAAAAAGTTTTTATGTTGTATTTGGTTAATCATTTATTTTTATAGTTTCATTTTAGCTTAAAAGTTGTTTGTTTTTCATGTGTAACCATTTGGGTATTGTTTCGCTCTGTTTTATAACATATGAAATTGGTTTAATAAATTTTGATTGGGCTGAAAATTATGATTTTGTAGGGTATTGGTGTGCCATTAGGTTTTAAAGAGTTTTTTTGGGTTTATGGTGTAAAACCTGATTGTACTTTTTGAAATTGATTTTGAAAATGTGTGGTTTTCATGTGGATCTTCTATGGTATTGTTTGATGTGTTTGTATAACACATAGGGGTAGTTTAATAAATGTTTTTGGGGCAGCCAATTCTGTTTTTAGTTTTTATTGGTGTGATTTTTCCAGGAAATATGGTTTTAAAATGAGTTTTATGTGAATAGATTTGGTACACTCTTTATAATTGTTTTATGAAATTTTTCTATGGTTTATTGATTTATGTAAGAGGGTAAACCATATTGGAAAAAAATTTTGGATTGTTTACACTTTCAAATGGACCATTTCAAATGTGAATAGGTCTATCATTTCATGTGTATCCTGTTGTAAATGTTTTATAAAAAAATTTAATGGATTTACTGAAATGTGAAAGAGGTGTGAACGTTATGTGGGCTGTTTGTGTGAGTGCAATGTGAAAAATGGATTTTGAATTTAAAAAGGGTTTTTTGAAACATTTTAGTGGTCTAATATGTTATTTTTAGCATTATTTGAGATATTTTATAAAATTGTTAAAGGATGTGTTGGATTGTGAAAGTTAAGCAAAAAGTGTTGTGGGTTATTTTGGTGGGAGTTTGATTTCAAAATGCATTTGAATAAAAAGTGGAATTTGTGACTTGTGTGATGTACATGGGGATTTTTTTTAATTTGTGATGTGGAAGTTATATTTTCATGTTAAAACTATATTTCCTAGCTTTTTGAACATGTTTGAGCACAAATGGAAAACCCTGGTATCTATGTGGGTGGACGTGTACTCGTACGCTAGTGAATCCTTGGGGTTTGGCCTCAGTTTCACTTAGAAATATTAACACTTAAAACTGTAACTAATCTATTATCATTACGATTGGGGACCACTATGTTATAGGTATGTTCCCTACCAGTGTATTGTGCACGAGAATGGATATTTTTTTGTGGTTACTCTCACCGAGATATGAGGTACCTGGGAACCACAGCTAGCTAGTGCCTCGGAGTTATTTCCTATTTCTTGTTCTCATTGGATAATTTATACTTACCTTAGGAATATGGTATAATTTTCTAAAAAAATCAGTATATTTTTAGTTTATTTTAAAAATTTTTATTCTTTAAATTATCCCCCTTGAAAAGTGATTTTTTAGTTGAATCTTTTAGAAATTGTAACTAGAAATTACATGTTTTTGAAAATGTGCATGATTATCATCATTGAGTGATTATCACTTGGAATATCTTATCAGTGGTAATATAATGATCTTTGGCTCACACCCTAATTACACCATTGGGTGTAAGTGGACTTGGTTATTTTTGTTCTCATAGGTTTGGGTACAACTTTTGTGCCAATAGTTCAGGTTTTCACCGGTCATTCATGATGTGATGTTGCGAAGATGGCCTGAGGGTGATGCCTCTTTCCATGTTGAGGTTCTTGGGATGTTCATTTTTGGTCTTGTACCTTTGTTATAGTCCTAGTGAGTTTTTTTAGACTATGTAATTCAGTTCTGAATTTTAGTAAAACATTGTTTAGTTTGAAAAGTCCAGATTCATTTTATTGGATTCATTTGATATTTTATGGTTATAAAATATGATAAATCATTCCCAATTCTCATTTTATGATACCCGGGATCTTGTTCCAGCCCATGGGAATCAGGAATGACCTTAGGGAATGGTCATGGATTGGGTTTGGGGCTGGTTTCGGTGGTGATCAGATTCGGTTTGTGAGAGGTTTTGTTCTCCAGGGATGGTATCCTGAAAATTTAATTTTCATTTTATACTATTTGGGTGGTGAAGTAGATACATGGTGGAATATTATTATGAATATGAGTAAACGTGATGAAATTGACACCATGTATTGGGTATAATTTAAGAACATAACTTCCAATAAATACATTCCTAAAATTTTTGTATGAGGATGGAGAAAAAGATCCAATATGTCAAATCAAAAGGATGTTGAATATGTTGCAACCTATGAGGAAAATTTTACAATACCTATGAGGTAATCATAAGGTATTATCATCACACTAGAATATAAGGTTGACTAATTCTTCATTTGTAAGATCCCATGTTCTTTTAGATATTTCTCTCTTTGTGTTTTTATTTTTATCATTTGTGTTAGAGTATTGTTTGGAGACAGAGAGAATTTATTATAGAAAATGACCTAATGTTTTAGGGATGTATTATTTTTTGAATTAGTGGAGTTTGAAAATAAATGAGACTAATTGATAATATGGGTTTTTTGTTATTTGATAATAATTATATGTTGTTTGTTTGGTTTAAAAGTAAATGGGATTAAAATTAAAATATAAATCTTTTACACATTATTTAATTGATCATGGCTTTTAATAAAATAAATATATGGTGATGGGTTTTTCAATGAATTATATTAAAAACAATTTCAAAATGTGTAACCACATTACACATTGTGTAAATTCCGGACATAAAATTTTAAACATGGATTTTGTCTTATTTTATTGCTAATCTACTGTAACATCCCTCCCCTTGAAACAATTGAATTATTAATATGATTTGGGAGTACCAAACTACCATATGGAATTTATATTTTCATTTTCAATCCATGGTATGTTCCTTTGGTTTGGTTTCTTCCTTCTCTCCTTTGGTTCTCCAATCGTTGCATTGAAATCCATTGGGATGATTCCCTGTTGAATTTTCATCGTGATCTATTTTGATCGAGAAATCTCTTTTAAATCATAGACACCTTCTTCCTTTTGGGTGTTGACCTATAGAATTGTTTTTGGATTTTTGGTTAAAGGTCGGGGGTCTAATTCAAAACCCAATGGGTTGATTATTGTCATGTTATGTAATATCATGGTTGTTCCAATAAAATTTTATCCCAAATTGAATAAATAACAATGGGTCTATTCAATGAATCATTTGATTAAATTGGAATATAATATGATTTATAGCTACCAATTTGATGATTAATCCTTTTAATATATCTAAATTGGATAACGACTTAATGTAAGTTTTGAAATACATGTGACCTAAGGTGATTTCTTGTTGACGAATCCCTAAATTGTGTCTTATTTCTCTTTGATATTTTTGTTAATCAATTTTGAATTAAATTGAATGTTTCATATGTATGAATAATGGTAATTATCTTAATTAACCATTGATAATTGTTATGTTATATTTTTATATTCATACTATATTAAAGGAATTATGTTCCATGATGAGGTGGTTATATAATGAACTAGGCCCAGACAATTTCACATATATTTTTTATAATATTGATAGTGAGTGGTCTTGGTCCAGTTTCTTGCTAGATATCTTATAGGTCTTTCACTCGAAAATGATTTATTTCTAATAAGGCTTTGACATAGATTGAAGGTTGTGAGAATACTTTGGCTATATGGTAGTGGTTTGCAAGGTTGTATGATATTCTCAATAATATTTCGACATGGAACCATATCATGTTTTCATAACATAGTTATATGGATATGATTTTCTTGGTCATAATATATACTTAGAGAAATTGGGACATGGTGTCGACACAGGTCAACTTAACTAGGTTATATCGTTATTGTTTACATGGTGGTAAAACATAAACATATATTTTCTATCATAGATATGAGGTAGGTTATGTTATCTTTGATATATGTTTGTGGTTGGATTTTTCATAATATTTGATCATAGATATTCCAATATAGGGAGGAAGTAGGTTGTTGTTGTATTTTTTAAATACTTATTTAATTAATATGAGTGTTTAGCGATTTATTAAATATAGTTCCTATCACATTGGGTTTTTTAGACATTGTGGTGTCTACCTAATGAGTTTTAACCAAACCCTATCCAGGAAAACACATGATAACAAAGTAGATTATATTGATTAAGGGTTTGGATAAGGTAAAGGGATATTGTTGTTAATTTTGTGTTTTGTGTTGGGATGGATTTTGGTGGTGAGACCTTTGTGGGGATCAAGACTCATGACATTAAGTCTATTATTTGTGTCTTCTAGTATTTTATGTTATTGTTCTAGCATAACATCTAATTGCATTCCAACAACCCATTAAATTATTGATCAATTTTTCTTGTATTATTATATTGGATATTATTATTTTCTATTAAATTTTATTTACTGTGAATAATTGTGTTTTATTATGAATTTTTATACTTCCATGACACTTCATTCCATAGGTTATAGTCTCGCCACTCAATAATTGACACAGTTTCAGTTATTAAACAACCAATAATGTATGGGGAGGCATGCTTTACGTATCATGACCCCCACTTTCGAGCTAAGTGAGAGTGTTCTCAATTGGTGGAAATTAATAGGTTTTATCATTGCATCTGGTTTCATTTTCTTTTTGTTTATTATTTTGGGTTTGGTAGAAAGGAGAGAATTATGTGTTGATACTTGGTAATGGGCTTGTTCATGGGAGTAGATAACTCTTTTATGAGTGAAAATCCGTGTAAAAAGGGTTGGGATTGTTATTTTTGATGTGTTCTTATGAAAGTTGAGGTTATTTCTCTATGGTTTTCTAACATGTTATGAATGGTTATTGTGTTAGGATTTGTTGTTTCAAGAGTTTTTTTATCGTGGCCTGGTATCATGTGGTACTATAAAACATGTATCATAATAGTCACATAGGAATATATTGAAATGCATTGTTATGACATATCATGGAGTGGTCTCTAGAGAGTTGTGGATATAGTGTCTTCTGGGTATTGTCTGTGCATGACATGATAATATTTTTCATTATATTAAAAATTTATAGGAGAGTTAGATATAAAGATTATATTGAATAATATAGTATGAGATTTACTTTCATATCACCAAAATGATGTAGGAATTCTCCCCAAGGTTAGTGGGACCTTTAGGCTAGTCGAGCGACACCAATTCTATATAGATTGGATTTTATCGTAGCTCTACTCAAAGGTGTTTCAATATAAAATGATGGAATGTAGAAGAATCATTTTCATATAATTGTTTAACATTAACATGATATATTTACTGATATGTTTTATGACTTATTTCCTAAGTGAGATATTGAGTTCATGATCATGTTGGTGTCTAGAGGATTTCATGTTTCGATCCAACCTTACTGAATGTCTTGACAAGAGATTCTAGATTTGAATGTTCTGTAGGATGATCTAGAATCCAATGGCTAAATAGGAATGAGTACATCTCCATGGGGTTCTGTGGTTATATTCTCAAAAAAGTCTTATTTATATTTTCTCTTCTGTGTGGATAATCAAATGATTAACTAGATGAAGGTCGAGAACCTGCATCCTCTTCGACGCGTTGATTGTATTTTCGATTTGATGAGAGGATTTAAGATCAATCCTGTTATCGATTTGAGGCCATGAAATCATCAATTATGGGTGAAACTATTAGACAGAATTTAGGATGCTTTTAAGAGTTGGTATGACTTGTATGAATTCATATAAATTCCATTTTGGTTGACTAATTTCCATGGAATATTGATGGCCTTAATGAATAATATCTTACATTCTTTTCTGTGTCACCATTTAACGATTCTCATCAGCATAAAATTACTATACCCCCAATCAATAAATTACCATTCTAAACATATTAAAATCTATATCTGTACAATGATATACAAACAGATTTGTGACAAGCTAACTAAATGTAGTTTATCGATAAATAAAGTGCACTATAAAGGCCATGTCATCTCAAATGAAAGAGTGTTAGTGGATATGGAGAAATTAATATCCATGGAATCTCAGGTACAATCCATGAACATAATGAAAATATAGATATTTATATGTTTAAAAGGTTATTACCAATGTTTTATCCAATATATATTCCCTTTTAAAGCAACAATGTTTGGGATGACCAAGAAATGGGTAAATTTTGTTTGGTTTGATGCTTGCGAGGGAGATTTTCAACTACTAAAAGGAATGTTGAACTGATAACCTATCATCACCTTACCTGTTTTGGTTAAAGCATATACCATTTACTCTAATGCATCCAGAGTTTGACTATGAGTTTTACTAATGTAAGAGGATTGAGTGGATGGTTATGGCTCCAAGAAGCAGAGAAAAAAGGGGAGTAATTACCCTTATCATGATTTTTAGTTAGTAGAAGTTGTACATGGAATCATATGTAGGGGAAACTATCTCTTGGGTGATATATATTTGGTATACATGGATCACAGTATCCTCATGTACATATATTCTCAATGATACCATAACCATCATCAAATGATGTGGGTCAATTATCAGTAGTCTTTTGACTCTAAATTAGCTCATACACTATGTAGTAAAAACTTCATTATTGATTATATGAGCTAGATACATAATTAGATGATGTATGGGCGTCTTGTGATGATTGTAAGATAATGGCCCTTTTTACAGACAAGAATCTAGATGCTCAAGATTCCCTAGGGTGAGTAGCTCGGATTTCTCAATTATTTATTCCCATTCTTCTAGACCAAATTATGAATAATCAGTTTTCTGATTTGAAGTGATCATTTCTGAGAGAGAAATAATATTTTGGGGACCCTCTATTATTATGTTCTTTTAGAATTTGAAAATATATTCATTTGTGTGGAATATTTTGGTTTCCTATGGGTTTTCATAATAATCGGTTGAGAGATTTTCATTCTTCTATATGGGATGTAAACCTAGTTTAACATAGATTATTAATTATCTACAGAAACTGTAATGGTGGTTAAGAATCGAGTAGGTGGTTGAAATATTTATGGAAGGATGCCTCACCTATCAGTAGGTGAAATATGAGCATCAAACACCATCTGGGATTTTGCAGCCATTACCCATCCAAAAATTGAAATGGGAAGATGTCACGATGAATTTTTGACAGGATTAACCTAGATGAACCATATGAATGATTATGTATGGGGATTTCTATATCAAAAAAATAAGTTATCCTACAACATACATATTAGGAAAACCTTCAATGTTGAAGATCTGAGAAATATTTACATGCGCGATGTGGTTCAATTACATGGAACTATAGATAAGAATAATTTTAAATGGAGATCCTAATTTCACATCATGTTTTTTGTAGGGTATTCAAAAATCCATGTGGACATGGGTTATTTTAAGAATAACATATCATCCACATACTGATGGTTTATTTAATTGGACTATTCAAATTTTAGATGATTTGCTATGAGACTGTGTTTTGGATTTTGGTTGTTCATGGGAACAACATTTGGAACTCATGGATTTAACATATAATAATTTCTTCTGTGCATCGACCCAACTAGCCCACTTTGAGACATTATATGGAAGATCATGCATTTTGCCTCTATTTTAGTTGGGGGATGATGAGTTAGTACATATTGGGCCTAGTATCATGTAAGAGACATTTGAATTGGTTCAATTGAATGGAAATCGGTTGATGAACATACAGATAAAGAAGAAATCATATTCAATACATCAAAGATGTCCTCTGAAATTTGATGTCGGTCATCATGTTTTCCATCATGAGTCTCTTATAGTGGGGAATCATTGTTTTAATAAATAGAGAAATATAGAATCTAGGTAATTAAGATTTTTTGAAATAGTTATAATGATATGTCATGTGTTGTAATTTTTATCCTTTCAATAGTGTTGTAGTTCGATGTATGATGGGTTATACATGTTGAAACTATAACAAAACGTCCAAACACTACCAATGTGATAGACATGGAAGATGTGGATATTTGTGTCAATACACCCTTTAAAGATCATCGAATATGCATTGTGGATCATAATAAGAAATATCTTCATGGTATAACTATACCATTACATTACGTGTAGTGGTAGAAAGTGAATTTTTAGGAGGAGACAAAGGATATAGTGTCTAATATGTGAACACAGGGACCTAATGTATTTACTGATACCTCACGGTGATTCTTAGAGAATCACAAGGATGGTTTTTTATAAGGTGGTGAGGTTGTACGATTCTGTCTTTTTTAGGTATGACATTATCTATGTTTTTCATTTTAACCATAGTTTTTGAGTATTGTTCAGAGAAAATGAGCCTTTTGGAGGAAATGACTTAATACACGGGGATATATTCATTTTTCAGAAACTATTGTCTCGGTATAAATGGGACTATGTGCTAATATGTGTTCTTGGTGAGTTTAGATTCATTAATAGATGTTTGAATTTTTTTAAAAGGATTATGGAATGACAAATCAACTATATAACACTTACATGTCATGTAATTGTTCATGGGTTATAATAAAATATATTTGAGGTTAGGAGTTTTTTTTCTAATTTCATTAGAAATATTTACATGACATGTAACCATATTACATGTTGTGTAAATTCCAAACCCACATATTTAAACATGAATCCATTGGCATATGGTGAGGCCTAATTGAGGTCTCATAACCAAACATATTCAGCCAAGTGGGAAAGTTCCAAATAGGTAGATGTTACATCAGTGGATTAAAATCAATCTTTCTATGTGAGTTATCCATAATAGAATATATAATATATGATTATTTTCTATGTTCTATCTAGTTGGAAATTTATGTCGGAGTTATGTATCAATATAATTGTTTTGATAAGAAGACAATTATTGAATTCAATTGAAAATATGGGATATATGTAGTGATGAATATTGGATTTCCTTTATGATCAATGTGTGGAATGATGCATGGATGAAATTTACATAAGGGGACTCGTAAATTATTTAGGTTTGGAATGGATGGTCATCAAAAAATTTATTTATAAAATGATTGGAATTGGTCATCAATCATTGTTAATAACGATAATGATTCACAAAATACAGAACCTTCAATCTAGTTTTTCAAAATAATGGATTATGGGAATTAGGATAACTAACTCCAAAATATGAAGGATAATGGTGATGATCAATGTTAGAATCCTCTTAGGCCTAGATACAATGTAAAATATTTATTGATAATTGTTTCTAGTGAGGGATATAACAAAAACACGGTTAAAGTACACATACTATCAAGTATAAAACGACAAAGGTTATACCTGACTATAGATCTTCTTATACATTCATATTTGATGAATTTTCTATGGCTATCGAGATTCCACCTAAATGATTAGAAGTTGAATTATCAATGAAAACTAGTAATGGAATGATGATCACATCCCATAACTATGATTCCTCTATGGTTGACATTGGATGTAACATCATTACTAACAATATTTACATTCATCTTTGGGTTGAATTTGTTGTTTTATTGGGCATAGAATATCCTTCCGTACATAAATACTATGTTATTTGATGAGGACTCGAAGTAAAATTATTTTTTCCCAATTGAACCAAGTATTTTCAATCATAGGGATGATAACTATGAACTGATTATTGAGATCACATCAAATTTATAGTAACTAATTCCAATTTAGAATAGATTTTCAACTCAAATGGTTTGGAAGAAACTTCATTTCAATGATATTATTATCATTTGGGAATTAGAATATTTATTTCAAGATATTTTCCTATCATTCAATAAAAATGGGAGGTAGGGTTTCTAAAAGAACACACAATTGTTTACACGACAATTTCAATGAATCCTTATTGAATAGACATCATTGAATTTTATTTATTTAAGAATAAATAAAAGAAAAACCATGAATATATATTCATTCCACAAAACGTGTCACCATGGGGTGATGCTATTATTTATGTTAAAAAAAATAAGCATCAATAAAAATATACATTTATTATTTGGATATAAAGTTGATCAGTATTTGGAAAAATTATCATTATCCCTGTATTTATGATATTTTTCATATATTTTGGGATGCTCAATAATTTTCTATGATTCACTTTTATTATAGATATTATCGATTCAGGGTCCATAAAAAATCTATGAATATGTAGTGGTGCAATTTGGTCATAATAATTCTCCCACTATATTCATGGGTTTAATGAATATAGGAATTATAGATTACATTTATCAGCTTGTGGTATTCGTTATAGATGATATTCAATTCAATTAAGAGTGAAATAAAGGGCATAAATGATACTGTAAATTTGTACTGATGAAGCTAAGTATGGATAAAATAGATTAAAAATTTTAATTTGTGAATTTTGGATACAAAATGTTTTATTCTTTTGGTTCATATAACATTAAGATAATGTATATAATTAAATACATTGAAGAAGGAACCTATTGAATGTTGGACCAGACTAATAATGGTGATGATGATCCATATTTTTCGTTATTAGCATGATATTATAGAATGTTTGGGAGACTATATCTTGAATATCTAATCCTATGACTATGTTAACCCATTAAGGAACCAAGTTCATCTAGACATATAAATATGAGGAACATTTCAAGGAAATAATTTGAGGAATAGTCAGTGGGGTTTTGATTAAATTACTAGGTATTGGAGAAGGTTTTGTAATCTCTAGTGATGCATCCAATAAAAGATTTATATTTTTCATATGAATATTTTCATGGTTATAGATTATGCCTCATTAAAATTTGGTTTACATGAGAAAAATTTCCCATCTCTATATTCGGAGTTAACTATAGTATTTTTGGAAATGAATATATGGAGAAATTATCATTGTTTAAAAAAAATGTGATATCAATAACAACATTAAAATTTTTAGTTATACATTCACACAGAATAATTTGTATATATGGAAAGGGATATTTTTAGATCTGATTAAATATTATTCCTACTCAATACATTACCACCATAGGAATGAAAAGAAGGTGGCCCATACATTTATATGGAAGGATAATGCTAGATATTACATAAAGATTTTTTCAAAAGAACATATATTTCGTGATTTAAAAATGAATTTTCTTTAATCCATAAGAGAAGGGGAAAATATTATCATTTCAGTTTAATTGTTCAACCATATATTAATGAGAATATTAAAGAGTAATATATGGAAGTTGTAGATATTTATAAGAATTTTAGAAATATATTTTCATTTAACATTGATCATAATGGAATTATATTATTCAAGAACTGTGTATATGTTTCATCCATAAAATATTTTAAGGAGATGTAAAAGATATTTTCTAGTTCTTTATTATCTATTCATCCAAAGTGTATAAATATATATATATATTCGAAATAGAATTTCTAGGGGGGTATAATGATTATATATAATGAAGAGTTTGTATTTGGGTGTTTGTTATGTCATCCTATTAGGGATAAAAGAAGACTGTCTAAGGGCATGATATATCCATTACACATACCAAAATAGAAATGGGAAAACATCATAGTTTTATTTTCAATCAACTCCCAAAAACATCTAATGATAATAATACTATATTGGTGGTATTTTATTTCCTTTCTAATTCATGACACTCCATCGCTATCATATAATTATTCCCTATGAATTATTTAATGTTCTAGACCGCACTAGTCCATTCCTCTGTGAAAATATACTGTTTGAGGTGTTTTGGTGGTCAAGGTGACTTACACCAACACTTTTCCAAATTTCCAATTTTGTGAACAGTTCAAATGGTAGACCGATGTGAACAGTCCCAACGGTAGCCTTGTGAACAGTTCCAAAAGCAGGCTTATGTGAACAGTTTCAACAATAAACTCTATTTAGTTTTCCAAATTTTGAGTTCATGAACAATGATTCCAGAAGGCCGAGGATCCAATTGTAGCCTATATTTTCTTTTCCAAATGTTGAGTTCATGAACAGCATTTCCAGAACGGTGAGGTTCCAATAGTAGCCTCTATTTCCATGCCAAATTTTGAGTTCATGAACATTGTTTCCATAATGTTGAGGTTCCAAAATTAGTCTATATTTCGTTTTCCAATTTTTGAGTTCGTGAATAGTTTTTCTAGAACGTTGAGGATCCAACAGTAGCCTCTATTTCGAATGAAATTTTTTGAGTTAATGTAAAGTGTTTTCAGAATGGTATGGTGTACATTGTTTTCAGAACGGAAGGGTGTTTAGTGATTCCAAAAATGTAGTGATTATAGTTTTTCCAGCAATTGTAGGGTCTACAATGTTTCTATCATCCTTTAGTTTCATCCCTTTATTGTTTTATTTGACATTAAATGCATTAAAATGATATTTTAAATGGATTTATGGCCGATTAAAAGATTGTAACTCGTATATTAAGTTTCCTAAGGCTAGAGATTCTTTTATTTGGTCAATCAATGTGGTTTAATGTGATATACTTTTAATGTAAAATCATGTGTATCTTAAACCGCTGATCTATTAAATCATCTAATGGGATGAGATATATTCCTCCATTGTGAGACCCCATTGTTCTCTTGTGTGAGTTTCTCGATCCATCCATTTCTTCCTATGGGAGTTATGTGATCACACATTCATCCTTATATTGGTTACCCACTATTTTTAAGTAACCAATCAGTATTGATCAATCTTTGATATAATTTATGATGTATCATCATTCATTTGGGGTCATCTTCTTTTGTTTCTACTTTCCCTTTTATGGGATGTGATCTCCTGGTTCAAAATGGACTCTTCTTGGTTGTTAACTGGTGTGGTTGTTTCTATGCATCCATGGGAGGATACAATTGCCATGGGGGGAGGAGATCGTACCCCATTGTGTGGCTTGTTCTTGTATAAAGAACTTCATGAACCAAATGAGGTAGGGGATTCATTTCTTCTCTATTCAATTATGTGAAACTATAGAGATATCAGGTTTTATCCCACTGGATCGTAATGGAATTGACATATTAACTATACGAACTGGAAAAATAAATTGATATTGATCGTATGTTATTTCCTCTTGTTTGGGTAGATTGTTTGATATTTATGCTTGTTTTGTTTCCTCTTTGTTGTTGATGGAAATTGGTAATGAACATAAAGCTAGAATTAATTGATAATTGACTGGATAAAGATAAATTTCCATGTAAATAAAATTGATTTGGTAACCATTTTTAATAAATTTTTAATAGTTATCCTTTTAGGTTTCCCAAAGTTGCAACCTATGAATAATAAATTGGCTAATTCAAGATAGAATAATGAACTAGTTTTTTGATAAAATATAATACTATGTAGGGTTCTGTGTAACCATATTTCTTATTTAAGGGACAAGATCCCAGTTGAAATGATGTTTGTTTCATAGATACTTAGTGTGTGATGTGATCCTAAAAGGAAATTGTGATACGTGGGGAAGGGAGGCTTATAGATTGTGGTAGCAGTCGACACCCAGAGTGGCGTGATGCATCATTTTATGCATCTGATCAGCGGGGATTACAATGGAGATGATGGAATGGGTTGGATGTGACTGTTAGGATGCTTTCTGTTTCATGTTTTTTGTTTATCTGCTTTACGTTCCCGACATCTCAAGGCATCTGGCCTTGCTTACCATTCATCCAAAATGGATGAAGACGCATGGGGTATGCCACATTCATTCCATGTATAGCTTCTCGATGGATGGTGGGTTTTCGCTCTTGCTATAGGAGGAAAATAATCGACTGGTAGTTCACGTACTCACAGTATTGATCCCCTTGTGTTTAGTAGCTTAGAGTGATTTCTTAGAATGTATGGGAATATGTGAAAGTAATGATGTTTATAAATGATAGAATAAATGATGTTAATTCATAGGGTTAGAGCTTCCTGGGACGCATGCAGAGGTTGTAATTTTTTAAAGGAATAGTGAAAATTGGGTGTGATGCTAATGAAATAAAATGTAGAAATTGATGATGGTTAATTAATGTTTAATTTATTAATTAATTTAATGTTCAACTAATAAAAAAGGTAATGAAGTAATGTAATAATATTTTTAATTGGTTTTGTGATTATAGGATACATATTATTAGAAGTGGAAGCTGGGAGACTGAGAGATTTTAGCCACAGTTTAGTCTATGACAAGGTTATTGCCATAGTGTGGTTGTGAGATATAATATATTCTGTACATTTTGTGTTTCTATGTGCTACTCCTCCCCGTCAGTTAGGGAAACTGACACCCAAAGGATTTTGTGCCATGGGGGTTGGGGTGTTTTGCCTAACATTCCAGTGGGAGGATGGGTGAATGACTACCCCCATTAGCCCTGCTCTACTCTCTTTGTAATTACTTTGATAGTAGGCACAATAGTTAGTTTTCCGCGTATAAGAATTTGGAGGGATATAATTGGTTGTGTTTATTCACACACATGTATACTTCATATAGATTCATATGGAATACTATAGGTATAATGGTTTAAGTGCTATGATGGCTTGGGGATCCTTACTCGGTGTGTGGGATGTAATGGATTGAGGTATAATACATGATGTTTGATACACATTATGCAAGCTATGGTGGCTCCCAGAAACTACCCGATTACTATTATGGAATGGGCATGGTGGTTTTTTACACGAGGTTCATGTTTTTGTACTTCTCCCAGATGTCTGCGGGAAAACATTTTTGAAGAGAGATGATTTGGACGTGCAATGTTGGGGAAATGCATCAAACCAGTGGGGAAGTAGTAGCAGTGTACTCTTTATATTAATTATTATATTATATAATCTTTTATGAGATACTTGGTGAGAGTATCCATGATGGGGTTGGGAATGTAGTATACCAATTTAGGTGACGAGTTATTTTCCCATGTGTTTAACCGTTCTTTAGCATAATTTCATTGATTTTGAATGAGAGGCTCTGTGGAGGATCCTACTGAGTATACTGTCATACTCACCCCATTTACATATAAACTATTTTTTAGTTCACTTGGTGTACTTTGGTTATCCTGTTAGTTTCTACTAGCTAGGGGTTGCTGGAGATGTCGGGGATTGTGGTTGCTTCTGTTTTTTACATTCCTTTGGTACTTGTTGTTTTCCTCTTTCATTTATAGTAGTTTTTTATTAAATCACATAAGTGTACTTGGGATTTCATTTATATTTAATTCTGAGTTGTAGTTGGTTGGAGTATATCTTATATCATTCTTTCACATGTGTTCTCTTAGATGGTAATGCCTCCAATTTGTGTGTTTACAATACCCTCGGTGCAAGTCACCAACCCGATGCCTACTGTACGTGTTACTCAGGGGTCATTATCTCCCTTATCACATTTATGGAACAAGAGGGGAACACCTTATGGGGAGGGGTCATGACAGAGTTGTATCATAGATCTGATTGAATGATAGGATTGATTTTGGTGTTAGGAATAGGTGTGGTTGCATGGGGTAATAGAGAAATAGTGTCAGTCGATTTTAGAATGTAATGTAAACACTGGATACTGACTAGGACATAGGCATTTAAGGCCCCCTGTGATATGATTCACAAACCATTATGTTTTCAATGACTACTACACTATGTGATACTTGTTATAGGGTAAATACCTAGGAAAGTATCATGCATCTTTCTTTTTTGTGGCTTTGTTTGAATTTGAAGACCTTGTGATAGGTTAAACTGAAAAAAATAAACAAAAAGCAATTAATTAATTAATGTTGATTCTTCTATATTCTAGTTTTAGGAGATACAACTATTTGTAATTTTACAGGTATGGATCTAGGTTGATGTCCTTTTCAAGATCACATAGAATATGTTCAGTAGGTTATACCAGAAGGTCACAATATGAAAGAGGTTAACGATGAGGACACACGGAGGAGGACACTTCGAGAGTTCTACGGCTAGAGTCTGTAGAAGTCTGAGGTCTCCATTTTAGATGCAGTCATAGAATACTGGTTAGAGGAGGTCGAGATAGGTTTCAGTTCAATCCGTTCATGGAAGGAGTACAAAGTATCTTGGGTTGTGATGATGTTGTGTGGAGAAGCAAGGCAGTTTTTGTTCTTGTTCCTTAGGGACTGTGAGGAGTAGAAGATCTTATGGGAGGATTTTCAAGATGCATTTAGAGTTGAGATTCTTTATTTTACTGAAACGGTGTCTAGTCACCAAGAGATTATTAACCATTGACATGGGATCTCTAGTTTGTGAGTGTTTGGAAGCCATTTCAGGATACTTTTACAATATTATTCAGATCTGTTTCCTGATAAGGAAGCAAGGGAAATGCATTTAGTGGAGGCTTTTTATCCAGAGATTCATCTCTAGGTCACCCCATTTGTGATGATGATATATCATGTGGTTCTAGTGAGGGAAATGGTTGTCAAGACGACATTGGCCCAATACAGATCCTCACAAGAGTGGAGTCATCATGATTCCTCACGAAGAAGAAATCTGGTCCGGGGTTCCTGGTTTTCAGGGCAGAGGAGTTTATGTTTAGTCGGGGAAAGTCCTAGACCTTAGTATCTTGTTTCACTAGGGGAGGTGAATCTCAGGCCTATGCCAATGGATCATGACCTTTATTTTACTATGGTGGTTGAGTTCATAATCAGTGAGAGTTCCCAACCATTCAATGCAGTCATCATGCACAAGGTGTTTTGCTCTAGGTTCCTTAATTGAGGCAGTTCCAGCCAAGGCAGCAGCAGTAGGATGCGATAGCTTTAGATTAGTAGAGGGTGAATGGGGCTAGTAGAGGAAAGCCCATTGATTCTACCCATCCTCAAAGAGAATAGCATGGTCATGGTGGTGGTGGTCATCAGGGTCAGGGAGGTTTTGAAGGAGGTCATTGTCAGCTTCATTCTTTAGCTTTGCCAGCGCCAGGTGAGTGAGATATCATTAGAGTTACCCTTTCCTTATTTTATACCATGGCATTCATTGTTTGATTTAGAAGTGACGCACTCCTCTATATCACCTACCCTTTTCCATGATTTCAGACAGGAGGTAGAGAGGCTTCCTGTGCCCTTGGCGTTGACTACGCTAGTTAGAGGTCATGGTGACTTGTTTGAAGTATGTGGAGATTGTGAGTTAGTGCTGGGGAAGCACTACCCTTGGGGAGATTTTCTATTTTTATGGATACAACCAAATTATGTCATCATTGGCATAGATTGTTTTTATTAGGTGTAGGTATCATGGATTACTTTAGGAGGAAGTTGGAAATCTTCGATGAGTATGGAGAGCCAGTGGTGTTTGTTGGTGAGGGAGACCCTCAGATGGGTCAGAGGGGTGTTCCATCCTTATCATCCATGATGGCTGATCTGAGACTATGTTCTTCAGAGGTTCAATCATTGGTGTTTCCGATGGTCATAGACGATTATCCTGAAGTCTTTCCAGAAGAGTTTGTAGCATTACCCACTCAATGAGAGATCGATTATGGGATCGAGCTACAACCAGGTGCGTCTCCTATATCTATGTATCCATATAGGATGGGACCATCTATGTTTCAAGAGCTACATTTACAACTTGATGTTCTATTATAGTGAGGTTTTTTTTTGATGTCTGTGTAACTATAAAGAATCACTATCCTCTTACATAGAATGATGATTTATTCGATAAACTGAAGGGTGCAATTTTGTTCTCAATGATATTATTGAGGTCAGAATATCATCAGATTCATGTGAAGGGTGATGATATCTTGAATACCTATTTCCGTTGTCGTCATGGGAATTATGAGTTCAACGTAATGCTGTTCGGAATGATGAATTTTGTAGTTGTGTACATGGTATTGATGAACGCGGCATTCTGTGAGTACCTGGATATGTTTGTGGTGGTTTTCACAAATGGCATCCAATGGTACTCCATGTCTAAGGAGGATCATGGAGAGCATCTTCAATCTATTTTAGGGGTTTTTCGTAAACATTAGTTACTCAGTAAGTTGTCAAATTTTGAGATTTGGGATTAAGAAGTCCATTTATTGGGACATTTAGTGTCTTAGAAGGGTTTAGTTGAGGATCCATTAATGATAGAAGTAGTGGTGTATTGGAAATCCCTCGAGGTAGTGGAATAGGTGCAGAGTTTTCTTGGACTTGAAGGAAACTATAGGAGGTTAGTAGTATATTTCACTTGGTTTACGACTCCTCTAACAACAATGACAATGAAGGATCAAGCATTCACGTGGACTGATCAATATTAAGTATCATTCGAGTATCTGAAGTATATGTTTTTAGTGCTCCAATTCATTGTCTTCAAGTAGAGGGATTTCCGTTTTATTTTTTCTACGATTCTTTGCATCGGGGGTTAGGTTGTGTTATGATGAAGAAGAGATCATTTGTTTCTTAGGGGTCTCAATAGTTTTGTCCACATGAACATAACTATTCCACCCATGATATTGATTTGGTATTCATTGTGGTTACTTTGATATTGTGGATACATTACCTCATTGGAGAGTACTTTGTAGTTTTCATTCATCATAAGAGTCTGATGTATATTTTCTCCTAGCATTACTTAATATTGTGACAACATCTATTGATGGAGTTCTTACAGGTATACGATATTGAAATATCGTATACCCCTAGAAAGGGGATTATTATAGTTAATGAGTTGATTAGGAAGTCAAGTAGTGATGCAGTGTGTGAATCTGGTTTTTCATGGAGAGTTGTGAAAGAACAATTGGAATTACATATCAATATGGGAAAATATGGGGTCATAGGTTTTTTTAGATGATGGTCGAGTCATCTCTAGTGAATATGGTGGAAGAGCCCTACTTGGGGGGATCATGAAGTAGTGGTATGGAGAGACTGAGTTGTTTGTGGTTAGTCCCTTGATGATTGGGATGAGGATAAACAACACAGAGTGTTGTATCACATAAGGATATATGTTCCTTTGGTGATACACATGACAGATCTCATAGATATCCATATTTCATCAATAGAGGAACATCCTTGCTTGAAAAAGATGTACTAATCCTTAAAAAGATAGTATTGGTGGAATGGGTTGATGTGTGAATTTTTAGAGATTGAGTCTCGATGTTTGGTATACCAAAATGTCAAGGTTGGGCAGCATGTCTCCGATGGTTTTCTCCATCCATTAGATATTCCATAGTGGAAGTTATAGGACATCTCAACGGACTTCTTTTCTAGTTTACTTTGAGCTCTGGGAATACATGATGCAATTTTGGTAGTAGTGGATCATTTAACAAAATCATCACAATTCATAGTGAACAACGAGTCATGCTCATTGCAAGTTTTGTTAAGGCAATATCTTGAAGAGTTGGTGAGACATCATTGAGTCCCAAGGAAGACCATTTGTGTTCGAGATCCTCTTTTTACCTCAAGGTTGTGGAGAAGTCTCTAGAATGATTTTGGTTCTTATCTATGACTTAAAAATTATTTTCATCCACATAAAAATGGTCAGAAAGAGCGAACTATCCAAACTCTTGAAGACTTGATATGATCTTGTGTCATAGAATTGGGAGGTTTATGGATGAGTCACTTAACCGTGGTGGAGTTCGCTACCAAAAATAGTTTTCACTCCATCATCAGTATGGAACGGTTTGGCACCTTGTATGGCAACCTTAATGTTCTCCATTATGTTGGTCTCTGGTTGGAGAGTTCACAATTCTTGGACCAAAACTAGTGAAGAATACAACAATGATGGTTTTGGTGATTCATGAGAGGATGAAGACAGCACATGATCAGAAAGAATATGCCAATCAATAGAGTAGACCCTTAGAATTTGATGTTGGGGATCACATGTTTCTTAAGGTGACTCCTCGTCATGGGTAGTGAAGGTTTGTTCATGGGAGTAATATTTCTCCCCAGTTTTTTGGGCCTTTCGAGGAGTTGGCTCATGTTTGAGTTGTGGCATATCATGTAGTACTTCCCCACATATGAGCTAGATACACGATGTTTTTAAAGTGTCACAACTCTTTCGTTATCATCACGAAGACTCACACACCATCATCAAGTGGGGAGAGTTAAATGTTGATGATGGTGAGTCCTTCGTGGAGCAGCCCGTGGAGATCCAAGAATACAATGATAAGGTTTTTCATGAGCATTATATCCCCTTGTTTCATGTCTTTGGTGATCTGGTGGTGTCTAGGAGAGTACATGGGAACATGAGTCATATATATGTTGTCAGTACCATGAGTAATTTTATGTTTAACTCTTTTCATTTTAAAAAAATGCTCCATGTGTGGTTGTAGACAATTCATGTTTATGAGATGACTTTTATTTCATGCTTCATATAGAATGATCTCTTTTTTTAGAGGTATCTCGATAGGTGGTTTTTCGGACCCCGTTTGTTTTACCTTTAGGTGGGCATTGAATTCATGAGGAAGATAATGGTTTGAGAGGTATTTTATGTAATGGAACAGGCCTCTCTGGTCCATTCCTCTGCAAAAAATCTAGTTTTCAGGGTGTTCTAGTTGCCATGATGTCTTATCCCCAATACGTTTCCAAATTTCTAATTTGGTAAACAGTTCTAATTTTAGACCGTGATGAACAGTTTCAATAGTCTCCTTGTGAATAGTTCCAATGGTAGGCTTATGTGAACACTTCCAATGGTAGCTACTATTTCCATTTTGAAATTTGGTGTTCGTGAATAGTTTTTCCAAAATGGTGAGGTCCCAACAGTAGCTACTATTTCCTTTCCCAAATTTCGAGTTCATGAATAGTGCTTCCAAAATGGTGAGGTTCCAATTGTAGCCTCTATTTTCTTCACCAAATTTTGAGATAAAGAACAGTGTTTCACGAACTGTGAGGTTATAAAGGTAGCCTCTATTTCCTTTTTCATATTTCATGTTCATGAACAATCTTCCAAGAATGGTGAGGTTCCAACGGTAGCCTATATTTCCTTTTTCCAAATTTTGAGTCTATGTATAGTGTTTCCAAAATGGTAGGGTGTATATTGGTTCCACAATGGTAAGGTATACGGTGTTTCCAAAATGGTAGGTTGTATAGTGTTTCAAGAATGGTAGGGTGTATAGTGGTTTCAGAACGGTAACATGTACGGTGATTCCAGAATGGTATGATGTACAATGATTCCGGCAACGGTAGGGTTTACAATTTTCCAACATCATACATTTTCTCCCATTTAGTGTTTTTTTGACGTAAAATGCATTAAATGGATTGTTTTAATGGATTTAAAGTTGATTCAATGGCCAAAACGCCTATATTAATTTTTTTAAGGCTCAGACATGGTCAAACTGCATGGTTTAATGTGATCCACTTTTAATTGAAAATCTAGAATATCTTAAACCACTTCCCTGTTAAATCATCTATAGAGAATAGATATATTACTCTCATGTTCTTCCTCCTTGTTCTCTGGTTTGGGATGTTCGAACCTTCCATTCCTTCTCATTGGATTTGTGTGATTAAAATTTCCTCCTTCGATTTTTCCTCTCTATTTTTTATGCATCCAATAAGCATCAATAAATCATCGATATAAGTTATGATCTATCATCATTATTTTTTATTCATCTCCTTCTTTTTCTCCTTTTACATTGATGGGATGACATCTACATGTTCATAAAGGTCTTTTCATGGGTATTGACCGGTGTGGTGGTGTCTCTGTATCCTTGTGTGTATATAGTTGTCACAGGGGAAGGAAATCGTAACCTGCTGTGTGGATCGTTCTCCTATAAAGTACATCATGGACCATTTGAGGAAGAAGATTCATTGTATGTCTATTATTTTACATGCAACTATAGAATTATCATGTTTTATACCACTTTACAATAATTAAATTTAAATATAAAATATTTGAACTGAATAAATAAAGTGATATCAATCATATGTTATTACCTCTTGTTTTTCGTGATAGTGTGATATTTATGATTTCTTTGTTACCTTTTTGTTGTTGATGTAAATTGGTAATAAATTTAAAGCTAGAATTAATTGATAATTGTTTGGATAAATATAATGAGTAATGTAAATAAATCTTTTTGTGGTTGTTATATTTTGATGATAATCCAATGATGTACTAAGCATGTTTAAACAATTTGTGATGGATTACTGTTTAGGTTACATGATGATCCATCCTATGAATAAAAATTCTTTTAATTAAGAATGGATTAAATAACTAGTTGTATGATAAAATATAATTTCCTGTAGGGTTCTGAGTTACACTCTTTCTTTTTTAATAGAAAATATCCTAGTTGATATGGTGTTTGTTTTCCTCCTACTTTGCTTGTGATGTGGGCCTAAAAGGAAATTGTGATACGTGTTGCAGGGATTATTATTGATTGGGAGTAGATGACGCCCAGAATTTTGAGATGCCTTAGTTTATGCATGTGGGGGTCGGGGAGGGCACTAGAGAAGATTGAATGGGTTGGATATGAATTTTTGGATGCTTGTTGTTTCTTGTTGGTTGTTTATCTTCTTTACTTTCCCCACTGCTCAAAGTAGCTGGTCTTGCTTACCCTTCATCCAAATAAGACAAGATGAGTAGGGTATGCCAAGTGATTTCTGTGTTTAGTTTCTCAAGGGATGATGGGTCTATGCTCTTGTTATAGGTGGAAAAAATAGACATTTCTTCTCCTACTCACTATGTTTATCCCATTATGTTTAGTGTCTTAGAATGTTTTTCTATAATGCTTTGGAATATGGGAAAGTAATGATTTTAATAAATGAATGAATAAATTATTTTAATCCATGGGGTTGGAGATGGCTAGGACAGAATGATGAGGTTGCAATTTTTTAATGGAATAGTGAATTTTGGGTGGGATGCTGAGGAAATATAATGTGGAATTTGTTAATGATTATTTAATTCTTAAAGAATTAATTAACATAGCATGCTACTGATAAAATAAGGTACTAAAGTACTGAAATAAACATTTTAAATGGTTATGTACTTATATGATACATAGTATTAGAAGTGGTATCCAGAAGTCTGAGAGACGTTAGAAATAATTGATTCTAAGACTTGGTATTTCCCATGGTGTTGTTGTGAGATATAATATATTCTCTACTTTTTTTGTTTCTATATTCTACTCAAACCAATCTTCTTGGGAAACTGACTGCCAAGGAATTCTGAGTCATGGGGGGTGTTTTCCCCAACACTCCGGTGGGAGGATGGGTGGTTGACTACACTTTTTTATATGATGTTTTTTTTGTAGTTACTTGTGCTGGTAGGAACAACTGTTATTTTTACACATATATATGTGTAAAGGGTTGTAATGTCTGGTCTTTATTCACACACATGTATTCGGGATATAGTTTTTTATGGAATAATATAGGTGTAACGTGTATAGGCTATGATGTATTCAGATCCTTACTCACTATGTGGGCTGTAATGGCTTGTAGTATAATGCGTGATGTATGAAACATGTTATGTGAGATGTGTTGGCTCCTGGAAACTACATTGTTACTTTTCATGCATAAAAGTGGTGGTATTGTTGCAAAAGGTTCATGTTGTGGTGCTTCGCCATGGTGTCTGTGGCCAAGCCTTTTTTTGAAAGAAATGCTCAGGACGTGCGACGTTGGGGAAAAGTTGAAAACTATTACAGAAGTAGTAGCATTGTACCCTTGATATTATTTGTTATATTATATACTCTTTTATACTATATAAAAACCCCCCACTTTTATTACATACTTTAACATGAATTATTACATGAACTCTTCACTTGATACAACATGGATGATCTAGAGCTCTAGTGTTTTTGGGGCATTGGAACATTACATAACAACATAAAACATGAAACATAACATATTTATTGAAAATGTCTTTTAAATTACCACTATATTCCATCGTACTTGTATATGCATGGGATAACCTAATGACAAGCACAAGAAAAGGGTGATCTATAAAGCCCAAAAAGGGAATAAACATGGAATCACATGAGGAATACGATACATGTTACACAATAGGCATATCAATGGATCAGAAGAGAAACATGAACATAATGTCCTGATAAAGCATCAAAATCATATCATGGAAATGTGGCAGCAACACTTAACATGAAATTAGCATGAGTCAAGGCTCATTGCACATGGAGTATGAGTAAACCCTCATTGCACATGAAGCATAAGTAAAACCTCGTTTCACTTGAATCACGATTAAAACCTTATTGAAATTTAATTATCATGAGTCGACACTCATTTCTCATGATGTATTATGATACTATTCATTACAAAATGCCTTGGAACGCTATCAGGGCGCACCCTTCTTAAAAATTTCATTTCACGCATAAGTGTGCCACATGGATCATATGCCATGGAATCAATCAGCATCATAAGTTATACCACAATTAAGTATCGTGGAATAAATACATGAAATTACCATTCAATATGTATATTTTCATAAAGGTGAATACCCATGATAGAGACATGGGTATGGTATTCCCTACACAATGATCTTTGCTTGAAAAAACATGGTGGAATTTCGGCAGAATAATAATTTGATATAATGATTCATGGAAACAGTTGATGAGAGGGATAGAGGTGTATCATCACATATACATGAAATGGATAGTTATATGGTCATATATATACATTCCCCAACATACATAATAGAATTTTTAAGTTTAATAAAAAATAATTACTTGGATGTAAATGAGGAAAGAGAAATCCCTTACGGGATTTCAGCATGGTAAAGGGTGTACATGGGAGGCATTAATGAGAGAGAATGGGGTCTCCCATTATCCAAACATAAATAGGTAAGTATGTGGAAGGTTTTAAATCATACCCCTACAGTTGAAATTGAAACAAAATGGAATAAAAACTTAATGAAAATTGGACAAAATGAGATAGGAAGAAATTTCTTACATGGATGTGTGATTCCAAAGGCTTGGGAGGGGATTGGGAGAGGCTTCTTGGGAGCTTTTGGGAACCTTGGGATGATTATAAAGATATTATTGAAGTTTTTGGTCTAACTTTAAAGACTTTGAGTGAAGAGGAAGTTGGAGCATGGGTGGGATTATTTAGGAAATTAGAGAGAATTATTTATTATTTAAGTTTGGGACACCTCACATTAAACTAATCAATATAAAAATCCAGCTCAGGATTTTTTACCATGGTTTTTTCCAAAGGGGAGTGGAGAAAAATATTTTATAAGTACAATGGCCTAACATCTTAAAATAATAGTGTTGCTAATGTGGAGGTTAGTCACACTCTAAAAAAACAATAAAAATAGACAAAATGTTTATGAAGCCTTGATGGGTCCACTAAAGGTTTGTAAAATATATCAAACAAATCTAAAATCACATTATATTAATGTCAAAATATATATTGTCCTAACATAATGTTTATAGTATTTTATTACATCACTATTGCGTCATTATGATGTCATAAAAAACATTATATATTTAATCGGTATTTAATATTAACCCAAAAATTTGACTGTCAGAGAAAATTATGAAAAAATCACCATTGGATAATTTCGATGTCTAGATTCCAAAAATAATATTCATTATATCTATATTATTTTCTAAATATTTGTATTTTTAATTTTAAAATAAAAGGAAACATTTATAAAAAATTCATGGGTTTAGACAAAAATAGCTCTCAAACCTTAAAAGATTACAATTGCATACATAAAATTATATGATCATTTATATTTAATAAAAATTATTTTAATAATAATAATATTTTATTAAAATATTATTTAATTCAAAAATTCATTAATTCATCAAAATATATTTCTTACTTGAATATTAACTAAAAATACTATTTGTTCTTTAAAAACAATTTACAATGTAACAATAAAAAAATTAATGCAAATTCATTATACAAAATAATAATGTACATAGTCATAGTTCTTGGGTTTGTTACATAACCATTTATAACACCTGCATAATACCAAAGGGTATGGTTTGCGATGGTTAAAAACTATTGGGGTGGCTTCGATAACATTACTCAGGTGGTAATCTCTATTAACTACTACTTCTCCTATAGTCAGTTTCGCTCAAGATCAACATGTTCAAGCTCGGATTGGTCTTGGTTAAGAGTGAAGTCCAATGACACCACCATCTTTTCAAGCTCCATCAAAAGGGCTTTGTATGGGGAAAGTCGTTGGATAAGGCCATCGCTTCCTTTATCTGAGTAAATTAGATTTATTAACGCCCAATAATTATACTAATCATGTGATCATTGTTCAACGACTATATTAGCAACAGTCACAATTCATAACAGTATTTTAAAATCCAAAAAAATAAAACCAATGAAGTTCACATTTTATATAACCATAATAAGGCATTTCATTAGATCAAGATGAATTTTCATTAATGAATGTTTAGGTCATTACAATCTTCCCCCTAAAAAAATTCCTCCCTCGAGATTTCCTTTTCCAACTCTAAGACAAATGTGGGTAATCCTGATTCATCACTTCCTTTGATTCCCACGTCACTTCATCAAACTTTTAGTTTTACCACAACACCTTGACGAGGGGAATTATCTTATTTCGTAGAACATTTTTCAATGAACAATGATTTTCACTGGTTGTTAGTCGTAAAAAAGATCATCCTCTACCAGTAATTCCTCTAAAGGGAGTACATGTGGAGTTTCTGGTATGTACTACCATAAGAGGGATAAATGAAAGACATAATGTACTTTTGCCATTTTATGTGTAACTTCTAGTCGATAGGCCACAACCCCAACACGATCAAGAATCTCGAAGGGGACAATGTACATAGGACTTAACTTCCCTTTCTTTCTAAACCTCATGAACATCTTCCACAGAGATATTCATAGAAATACCATGTCTCCAAAATTAAATTCAAGGTCTTGTCGACGGTTATCAACATAAATCTTTTGTCAACTCAGTGCTTCCTTGATATGATGCTGAATGGTTTTCCCCTTCTCCACAATTTCTTCAACCATTTATGGTCCTAGCATCTTACACACACCGACATCGTACCAACATGTCGTTGTTCTACACCTCTTCTTATACAGTGCATCATTAGGTGCCATTCAAATGCTCGAGGGGAAACTGATATTGTAGGAGAATTCAACCAGAGGAAGATTTTGATCCCTCCCTCCTTGAATTCCATAGAACATTATCATAACATATCCTCTAGTGTTTGAATAGTTCGATCAGATTGGCCATTCGTTTTTGGATGATAGACCATACTAAAGATAAGTTCAATATCTAGAGCATGAGGAAGTCTCCTCCAAAACATAAGGGTTTAAATCTCAATCAGATACAATAGATAGTGGTAGTCCATGAAGCCTTACCACTTTTCTGATGTATATCTGTTCCAGTTGATCCAATGAGATATCCTCCCAAATCTCAATAAAGTGTGTTGACTTATTATGACGATCCACAACAACTCAGATTTCCCTATTTCATTTGGATGTCTTCAGAATTCCAGGGACAATGACTATGGTGATGTTATCCCATTTACATGCTATTATGGGCAATGGTTGCATCATCCCCTTATACATCTACCTCTCTGCCTTCACTTGCTGAAACACTGGGCACTTTGATATATACTTAGAGATATATTTATTCATTTTATCCCACCAACAATTCCCTCTAATATCTCAATACATCATTGTGTTTACAGGGTGAATAGAGAAAATTGAACAATTAAAATCATTCGAAAGTTCCTTCTTCAGCTCTAGAATTTATGGAACACATAGTAATTTTCCAAATCTCAGAATTACTTCTTCATTAAAATTGAACTCCATGGATTCCCATTTTCTGATAGCTTCCACTCTTTTTTAAATTCCCACATCATCCTTTTGAGCATCCTTTACCCTTTCTAGAAGTGACAGTTGAGCAATCATTTGTGAATGGATTGATGATGGAACTTTCTTTATGACTCCCATGCCCAACTTCCTCATTTCTAAGAAGACCAGATCCTTCTCAATTCTCATCAGTGATAGAATTTCTGGTTCTTTTCTACATAGAAAATCTACCACCTTATTCGCTTTCCCAGGGTGGTAATGTATTGACCAGTCATAGTCTTTGATCAGATCAAACTATATTCTTTGACACATGGTCAACTCTTTCTTTGTGAATATATACTTGAGGCTTTTGTGGTCCATATATATTTCACACTTCTTCTCAAATAGATAATACCGAGAAATATTTAAATCGAAGACCACTACATCCAACTCCAAATCAAGTGTTAGATAATTCTGGTCATGAACATTAAATTTCCTTGATTCATAGGAAATAATGTAGTCATTTTTCATCAACACAGAGCCCATTCCTTTCTTTGATGCATCACTGAATACCAGAAAAATTTATTTACTTGTCGGTAATGTGATCATGGGTGCATTGATAAGCCTCCTTTTCAAATTCATTATGCTTTCATCACATTCATCACTCCAAGAAAACATTAATCCCTTCTATGTTAGCTTGATAAGAGGGTTGCACAATTGTGAGAAATTTCTCACATACTGTCGATAATATCCAGATAAACCCAAGAAGCTATAGATATATGTTACCGAGGTTGTCCTTAACCATCACTAAACTGCATCAATTTTGGAGGGATCCACATATATCCCATTTCTAGTGATGATATGGCCCAAGAATGAGACCTCCATCAACAAGAAGATACACTTGATATACATTAAATAATGATTCTCCATCCGTAAGGTCCTTAGTATAGTTCTTAGATGATCTTCATTATCCACCTTGGTTTTGGAGTATATCAAAATATATTCTATAAAGACTACCAAAAATTTATCAATGTTATACCTAAAGTCTCTATTCATTAATTCCATGAAGAGTTTTTGTGCATTAGTGAGTCCAAAAGGTATTACTATGACTTCATAGTGCCTGTATATTGTACGAAAAGCAGTCTTGGGGATATCATCCTTCTTCACCCTTAATTGATAATATCCTGACCAAAAATCCACCTTGGATAAGCATTGTACTCCATGCAGCTGATTGAAGAAGTCATCAATTCATGGGAGATGACACTTGTTATTTATTGTGATTTTTTAAGCTCACAATAATCGATGGAAAGGAGCATTGATCCATCTTTCTTCATGATGAAGAGGACTGGTGCACCCCCTGGTGAATCACAAGGGCGTATAAACCCTTTATCCAAATTTTCCTATAGTTTTTTCTTCATATCCTCAAGCTCCACAAGAGATATTCTATATGGAGTCTTGCATATTGGAAAATACACAGGTATAAGATAAATTGAAAATTCAACGTCACTTATTGGAGGAAGACCAAAAATTCCTCGGGAAATAGTATAATGAATTCCGTCATAATAGGCATGTGTCCAAGGATGGTTGCCTCCTTAGAATCAATCATTTGAGCTGGAAATGTGTGCTCATTAGGCAGTAATATCCACGTATGAGATTATTGATCTAAAAAAGATTCATCTTCCTCGTTGCACTTGTATAGAATTAGGGGTAAATTTTCCACATGGAGGGTGATTTCCCTCTCACAACAATTTATGATGGCTCTATAAAAGGAAATCCAATCCATGCCATGAATTACATCAAATTATACTAGAGGGAGTATGATGATGTTTGCTGGGAAATTAAATACACAGATTATGACTAGGGAATCGTTATATTTATGGGATGCAATAATTTCCCCATTTTTCGTACTCACTGACATCCCTACTTCCAAAAAATTTTATGGTGATGGGATTGTTATACTAATCCTTCGGGATGTAAAAGAATGTGTATAACCATGGGTGATTACCCTTCTATTCAAATTTTGATTCTCATTATACTATTTCCAATATAGACATAGGGATGAGTACTTTTAAACTATAAAACACATAAAGGGGAATCCAAATAAAAATATGTATGAATTATAAATTTCTTTTATTTCCAAATCTTATGAATCTATAAGCTTAAATCTAAGTTATCCATGATCTAATTTCTATCATATTTTCTTAGGAGAAATTTTTTATTCCCTTAATAATGATTCATAGTATTATTGCGAATTTACCAATGTGTATCCCCAGGGGTGTCATAAGTAAGAGTGTAGAAAGGCCTATTGTTGTGCACTAGTTCGAGTTCAAGTCTATCTCAAACTGTAGTTTTCAGGATTTACCCCTACGATACATCTGTTCCAGAGCCGCCTCTACCTGCTCATATTTAGACAAGGATGTATTTTCTTGATAATCCACTTACTCACTACACACCAATATTTAGGGATATTTTTATTATATTTATTCTTGTATCTACGTCATCACTAGGGTTTTATAATCCTAATCCCAAAAATAACTAAACCTATCCTCTAATACCAACTATAACAACCCCATTCTTTTATTACAAACTATAACATGATTTACTACATGAACTCTTCACATGATACAACATAGAAGATCGAAAGGTCTAGTGTCTTTGGGGATTAGGAATATTATATAACAACTTAAAACAAGAAACACAACATTTTTATTGGAATGTTTCTTTACATTCCCACTAAATTCCCTTGTACTTAGCATTGAATGGGATAACCAGAGGACATGCATAAGAAAAGGGTGATCTATAAAGCTAGGAATGGGAATAAACAAAGAATAAAATGAGGGATACAGTACATGTTATAAAATAAGAATATCAATGGATAATAATAGAAACATGAAAATACATGATTGATAATGCATGAAAAACATAACATGGAAATGTGGCAGGAACACTTATCATGGAATTAGCATGATCCATGGCTCATTGTACATGATGTATGAGTAAACCCTCATTACACATGATGCCAAATTAAACCATCATTGCACTTAAATCATGAGTAAACCCTCATTTCACATGATTTATCATGATTCAACACTCATTTCACATTACTTATCATGATACTATACTTTACCCAATGCATTGGAGCCCTATGAGGGTGAACCCTTCTTTAACATTTCATTTCATGCATAAGTGTTCCACATGAATCATATTATATCAAACCAATCAAAATAATAAGTTATTCCATGATTAAGTAATGTGGAATAAATAAATGAAAGTACCTTTAAATATGTATATATGTATAAAGGTTAATATCATTGATTGAGACATGGGTATGGTATTCACTACATAATGATCTTGGCTTGGAAAATGTAACACCCCGATATTTGATGAAAAATATTCTTTTAATTTCATTGATTTCATGTGTTTTAAGCTACAACAAGATTATATTGTGCTATACGCAACACCGTGTTAGCTTGCAGTATACACAACACTATTCTTAGATTGTGTTACACACAATTTCATGTTCGTTTGATAATAGTGATTCTACTCAAAATTGAGTGTGTATATATATATATATATATTCAATGTATAAATGAAAAATGGTTGGATTCTATTATATGAAACAACAATGGAGTCTTTTACAACACGCAACCCTAACTTGGCTTACATTACACACAATCACGACCTTCCTCGATATCGTATGTCGTACGCAATACCGTGTTTTACTAAACAACGATATATTAGTATAATATTATTATGAACTAAATGTTATGAATAATATTAACTAAATTTTGAATTTTATAACATTATTATTCATCTTACAAATTTTATAGAACTTGGTATAAGAACAAAATATATTTTTCAGGTAAAATAAGTATTTTTCAAAAAATGTAGTTTTACCGCCTTTTGAGGGTGCACCCACCTTAAATCTTGTTTTTGACATGTCTATAAGTTCAATTTGACAAAATAAAATTCTTCTTCCGAATCAAGGTATAAAAATTTACTTTGGATAAAATTTTCATATTATTATAATAACTTTCATATTTTAATGAATAGTAAAAACACAATATATTTTAATTAAAAACAACTTTTTTCATTGCAATAACTTATATGGTTAGATTATCTTTCTAATTGGTTTTAAAGTGTAATTAGAATATATTTTTACCATTTAATCCAATGTTGGTCATTGGAATTAATTTCACATTGAAATTGGATATAAACAAGTATCAATCTTTTGATAGTTATTGTTTCTTAAAAACACGTGATTTGTTTTGACGACGGTAATTAATTTTTTAAATTAATTAATACAACTGATATGTTTTGAATTTGGTGAAATAGACATCATTTTTTAATTCATAATATCAAATATAGCTTAGGCCTTATTTTTGGTATTTTTCTGGAAACTTTCATTTTTTGATGAATAGTGAAACCACTAAGTGGTAGTTAAAAAACTGAATTTTTCATAAAACATAATTTTACCGCTTCTGTGAGTGGAATTTTGAAAATCATAGAGACACAGTTAATATCAATGACTAAAATGTGGATCAATGAGATGAAAATATTTATTGGTGAATAGTAACTTTTTACTTTTTTTTACCACAGTTAAAAGTAAATAGGGTAATTAAGGGTAAAACTGATATTATTATTACCATAACACATGCCATAATTATTTTGTATAAGTTTAATTAGACCAAAAACAACCTTACAAATAAAATATGACCATTTAGGTCCACTTGGATTAGATTAGAACATTTATTATTAATTTTTTTAAAGGGTTAAAATAGTTAAAATCAATGTTTTATAAGTAAATCATTTTTAATATAGGGTTATTTATAAGATAAATTCGACAATAAATATTCATTTTAAAGATAAAAATATTTCCTACATAATGGTATTTTATTTATAATTTTTAGACATTATATAATTTAATTTATTTATGACACACAAGTGATGCAATAATTATCTTATTAATAAAATATTGACATAATTGATGTTATAAATACCCAAATAAGTGTAATTTGAGACTTTTTATGAATTACACTAATTTTCTAGGTAAAATGACATGTTATTATTGATTTAATTAACTTTTGTAGAAATAATAATTGTGTTATGATTTTCAAAAATATCAATTACCAAATATTTTCGAAATTGACATAAAATAGTTTTTAAAACAAATATTATATTATTAATTGTTATTTTATTCCTAAAAATATATGGTTCTTCCAAATGACTTAGATAAAGTTATATATATTAATAATAAACAACTTTTGGTTCTTTTGGCTTTTTATAGTATGTTTATAAACCTTATAGTGTAAGAAAACAGGAAGACATGGTAAAAGTAAAATTATTTAACTTAAGGTTAAATTTAAATGATAAGGTTATAATAGGAACCTAAACTTGTCTAAATTATATTAGATTAGAGAATTTAGACCCATCCACACCTTAGCTTCGAAATAAATTAATTTGGAGTTTTTAAAACCTAATTTGGATTTATAATAAAATAAAATTTTTAGTTATTCCAAAGGTGCCCCTCTCCTCCCTTATAAATGGGCACCTCCTCCCTCTATTCCTCGCACCACTTTGAGCATTCATGCTCTGCCAACCCCTGCCAAATTCTCTACTCCACTTTCCTAGAAACATCCTAGAGGTCCTGGTATTCTTCAAAGTACAATTGTAGTTCCCTAATAGGAGGACTCAAAGTGCCTCTTCAAAGAAGAGGTAATGTTCGTTACCGATTCTTTCAACTTTATTTCTTCTTACACTTCTTCTTATTAGGTTGTTTCATTCTGAAGTAATAACATAAGTATCACTCATATACTGATATGTTATTATAAGTATGAAAAAACCCTATTTCACCATCTATCCATCTTACGGGAAACGAAATCACCGCGCGTGCGTACGTACGGAATACCGTCTCCACGACGTGGTGTAATCTATTTCCCACCACCACCTTAATTGGATGGGTATAATGGTGTAAATTATAACTATATATGATTATATTAAAGTGATATTTATTCTTAAATAGTATACATACACTCCAATACAATTCCACGATCATGAGAACGATATCATCGCTCGTGCGTACGTACGGACTACTGTCTCCACGACGCGATAAGATTCATTCCCCATGTTAACCATTCATGAATGATTATAAAGTATATATAATAAGTAATCATGAAATATATGGCATAATAATGATACTATATTTATGTGTATATATATGTATTTCATATACTTAATACCTTTAAACTCAATAAGGAAACGAAAACAGCGTTCATGCGTACGTACGGCCTACCGTCTCCATGAACGGTGTATTTCTTTCCATTTACTGATAAATTATATATATGTATATTCTGAATATATATTATATATAAATTATTTTTTATATTCTGTAATTATGTAATCATGATCTACGTAATCATATGAATAATTACAAGTCAAAAAACGGACGACAAATGAAACGATTTTACCCAAAACGCTCTTTAACATGGAATTTACAAAATAACGGGTAATATAATGTCATAAGTGAACTATATATGATATCATAACAATGAGTATGATTCTGGAATAATTCAATGACATTATTTAAATCATTATACAGGAGGTTCGGAAACTTACGAATCAAATCAGACCTAAGGTAAGGGAAAATATCACAATTTCATTTTATCCGAGATTGTTTATACTTTGGTATTTACTGGGGTGTATTTTACCATCCAAATCCATGTTTACTCAATATGTAATATTATTTCCATCCACCTACGAATTTTTAAATCCAATTTTACCCTTCGGTGAGTTTTTAGTAAAAGATATGAAAGGAATCTTTTGTCGTTTTTCATACGAGGTACTTTTTGACTTTTCCGACAAAAGTCCGAGAAGAGTGTTTTTTTAACTTATACGGCATGAATAGATTTTTAAAACAATATTTACAAGAAGCTTCCTTTACAATTTTTCAAGATTATTTTTAATCAACTTCTTTTAGTTTAGAAATGTATGATATGTTAAGAAATGAAAAGTGTTTTTGAAGTAGAAAGGATATTTTCCTCAAGAATGGAGTTCATGTGTTTTATAAAAATTATTTTCTATCTAAGATAATAAAGGGTTTTGTTTAAATCCATATTATTACATTGATTTGATTATGTTGTGATGGAATTAGTTTTATTAATTCTTTAACTTATATGAATTGTTTTATGATGTCACGATGTTTAAGAATCCCATTTTTATTACATGGGTTATGCTATGATGTATGGTTTATGATTTTGTGGCACACATAAGAATGGTATCATTATGAGATGGGTGGGACCTATATCTCCCTCCAATGCATCAGGTAAAGATTTTATATCTCATGAGATAGACATGGATGGAACATCAGGTTAAACTGGTTCAGTGAAATAGGACTGAAACAAGGAGTGAACTTGGTTTAGAAATGGAATTTGTCCACTAAGATATTGTTGGCAATGAGTATTGACTAATAAGAAATTATTCTCTATGATTATGTGTGTATGCCACAAAGTTTCATGTTCTATGTTATTATTATTGGGATTACATTTCACTAGTATTATTTATCCCATGTTATGAAATTATGATCTATTTTGCTAGTTATGATTTCCAAAATGTTATGTTCTTATGAATATGATGTGATTTATATTTCTTTTGTTTACCCTTACTGAGCATTTATGCTCACCCTTTTATGTTTTCTTTTCCCAAGGATATAAAGAAATGTTTTCGATTAAAAAAAAGAAGATCTTTATGGGAGATGTTGAAGATCTTCCACCATGATTAGAAGATTATATTCCGAGTTTCCAAAGACACTAAACTATTATGGTCCTTGTGTGTGTGTTTTTTTAATATAGTAAGTATTTAGAAAAAGTAATGTAATGTCCATGTACGTTAAGCTACGGGTCTCTACAGTTTTTATCAGAGGAATGGTTTAGTCAACCTTTGGAAACTAGGATGCGAAAACATTAGTGAGAACCCCAGAGATATTTCTAAGGTATGTCTAGGGATGTCCCTAAGGATAAGTATACGTATAGTATATAGTCCTAAAACAATGGTAACGATCTTATAATTTAACCTAAGATGTTAGATATTGAGGGTACTCCCCCTTTACTATGTTGTTTTCTCTAGCATGAATTTTGCCTCTCATAGAATTCTTTTCGTGTTTTAGTTAATGGAGGGAACCAGAAGAAATTCGGTTAACATTAAATCCAATGGACAAATTGGTGACTATGAGCAAAAAAATTGTGTAATGACTAGAGATAAAGATATTTTGATTATTCCGAATCAATCATCGCGATATATGATTAACAAGGTGAAATTTAGTGGTATGCCTAATTCATCAAATAAGAGGAAGATAGACTTTTATGCATGTTCGCATATGGAGGAGTATAAATAAAGGAAGATTGAGATTTATAAATAAGGGAAGAAGAACCTTGAGGAATACCTCAAATGGAGGGGAAGATGTTATCTGTGTGGAGAAAAGGGTCATAGAGTGACAAACTTTTATGGAGTTCAATGTCTTATTTGTGGTGAACATGGGCATTACCCAACTCAATGCCCTAACCTAAAAAGTTACTTCTAAATCAAGGAAGGAATTATTCCAGGACAATCATTGAAGAGGATGGATTGAAGTGTTTATGTATTGGTATTCAAGAATAAGGTTGTTGAGATACTTTTATGGTTTATTAGAATATTTTTGTATTAGTCTATTGTGGTTTTCAATAATTTTATGGTAGCAGTAACCATGAAAAGTGATTCAAATATTTTGTAAAGCGGATGATATGTGCATAATGAAGGGATAAGAAGATAATGAGATGTTTTATTGTATTCATGAGCTCATGATTGAAATAATGACTAAGTGATATAATGGTTTGAGTATATAGAATTTTGAGGATTTTGGTATGTGGAAAATGTTACCTACTAACTGCCTTCATGTTTTCATTAAGGTTCAATGGGTATTCATTCTTCAAAAGAATACATGATTAAGGTATTCACATGTTTGTAATTTGACCAACAAGATATATCTTATGATATATAGGGGATAAATGATGGCATTCACATGATTGTTATGTGACATTTCAAGTAATCATTTTCTTTATACTATGAGCGTGGAACGAAGTATTTTAGATAAGCCTAAATATTGGAATGGATTATGTTGGAAATAAGTTTGTATTGTTTAAGGATATATCTTTTTTCGATATTATTAATGGGATGTTATAGGAATGTAGTTTTAGAAAAAAGGACAACCTACAGGACAGGCGACAGCCCATCGCGTCGGACAAGGCTGTGGGAATTGAACCCACAACCAAAGTGCGACTGGCCTTTATCGCCTACCACTGGCCTACAGGAAGTCCCTGGTTAGTAGAAACCAGTTTTATTTTATTATGTTGTATGATATATGAAGTATAACTTCATTTTTGGAATCGTATACAATTAACCTCACCATTGATGGACTTATGTATTTTTGATAACTTTTATAAATGTTTGTTTGAGAAAGATGGAATGAACCATCATTCTATCACATGATCTGTTAACACTTCACGAATGACAAATTCAACTTCATTTCTTTAAGAGATGAAGTGGAAATTGTCCAAAGAACGACCAACGGTGAGACTGTACGAAAATCATGAAAGTATTTCTTCTAATTCCAATTTCATCAACTTTAGGGAAATGATCTTGAAAACCAAAAATGTTGTCCTAGTGCCCTTATATCCGATGAATCAGATGGTACCTTAGATCATCACAAATCTATGGATTTGTGATTGATGGCTTTTTCATATCCATGTTCTCTACCACTCTCCATCATAACTTGATGGTTATATTTTTCTTCAATATCCACATTTTCACCTATGTTCTCCAATATGGAAACCCAGTGATGAGTTACATTGGGTAATCATTACATTTCATAGTTTAGTTTTTAAAATTATGTTTTAGTATTCCTTTTTACGATGTGGGTTTCTATAAATAGTAAACGATTTATAACCCCGACGAATTTCGAGGGCGAAATTCATTTTAAGGGGGGTAGAATGTAACACCCCGATATTTTATGAAAAATATTCTTTTAATTTCATTGATGTCTTGTGTTGTAAGCTACAACAATATTATCTTGTGCTATACGCAACACCGTATTAGCTTGAAGTATACTCAACACTATTCTTAGATTGTGTTACACACAATTTCGTGTTCGTTTGATAATAGTCATTCTACTAAATATTTAGTGTATATATATATATATTCAATGTCTAAATGAAAAATGGTTGGATTCTGTTATATGAAACAAAAAAGGAGTATTGTACATCACGCAACCCTAACTTGGCTTACATTACACGCAATCATGACCTTCCTCGATAGCATGTGTTGTACGCAATACCAGGTTTTACTAAACAATGATATATTAGTATAATATTATTATGAACTAGCTGTTATGAATAGTATTAACTAAATTTTGAATTTTATAACATTATTATTCATCTTACACATTTTCTAGAACATGGCATAAGAACAAAATAAATATTTCCAAGTAAAATAAGTATTTTTTAAAAAATGCAGTTTTGCCGCCTTTTGATGGCGCACCCACCTTAAATCTTGTTTTTGACATGTCTATAAGTTTAATTTGATAAAATAAAATTCTTATTTGGAATCAGGGTATAAAAATTTACTTTGGATAAATTTTTCATATTATTCTGATAACTTTCATATTTTAATGAATAGTAAAAACACGCTATATTTTAATTAAAAACAAATTTTTTCATTGTAATAATTTATATGGTTAGATTATCTATTTAATTGGTTTTAAAGTTTAATTAGAATATATTTTTACCATTTAACACAATGTTGTTCATTGGAATTAATTTCACTTTGAAATTGGATATAAATAAGTATCAATCTTTTGATAGTTATTGTTTCTTAAAAACACACGATTTTCTTTGACGACGGGAAATAATTTTTTAAATTAATTAATGAAAATTATATGTATTGAATTTTGTGAAATAGACATCATTTTTGAATTGTTAATATCAAATATATCTTAGGCCTAATTTATGGTATTTTCCTGGAAAATTTCATTTTTTGATGAATAGTGAAACCACTATGTCGTAGTTAAAAAACTGAATTTTTCATAAAACATAATTCTACCGCTTCTCTGAGTGTAATTTCGATAATCTGAGAGACACGGTTAATATCAAGGACTAAAATGTGGTTCAATGAGATGAAAATAATTTTTGGTGAATAGTAACTTTTTACTTTTTTTTACCATGGTTAAAAGTAAATATGGTAATTAAAGGAAAAAATGATATTATTATTACCCTAACACATGTCATAATTCTATTGGATAAGTTCAATTCGACCGAAAGCAACCGTAGGAATAAAATATGACCATTTAGGTCCACTTGGATTAGATTAAGACATTTATTATTAATTTATTTAAAGAAGGGTTAAAATAGATAAAATCAATGTTTTATAAGTAAATCATATTTAATATAGGGTTATACATAAGAGAAATTATACTATAAAAATTAATTATAAATCTAAAAATATTTCCTACATAATGGTATTTTATTTATAATTTTTAGACATTAAATAATTTAATTTATGTATGACACAAAGATGATGCAGTTATTATCTTATTAATAAAATATTGACATAATTGATGTTATAAATAACCAAATAAATGTAATTTGAGACTTTTTATAAATTAAACTAATTTTATAGGTTAATATGACATGTTAGTATTTATTTAATTAAATTTTGTCGAACTAATATTTCTTTTATGATTTTCACAAATATCAATTACCAAATAGTGTCAAAATTGACATAAAATAGTTTTTAAAAAAAATATTATTTTATTAATTGTTATTTAATTCATAAAAATGTAAGGTTCGGCCAAATGACTTATATAAGGTTATATATATTAACAATAAACAACTTGGGGTTCGTTTGGCTTTTTATCGTATGTTTATAAACCTTATAGTGTAAGAAAACCAGAAGACATGGTAAAAGTAAAATTATTTAAATTAAGGTTAAATCTAAATGATAAGGTTACAATAGGAACCTAAAATTGTATAAATTCTATTGGATGAGCGTATTTAGACCCATCCCCACCTTAGCTTAGAAATAAATAAATTTGGAGCTATTTAAAACCGAATTTTTCTTTATAATAAAATAATATTTTTAGTTATTCTAAAGGTGCCCCTCTCCTCCCTTATAAAAGGACACCCCCTCCCTCTCTTCCTCACACCACATTGAGCCTTCAAGCTCGGCCAAACCCTGCTAAATTCTCTTCTAAACTTCCCTAGAAACATCCTAGAGGACTTGGTTATCTTCAAAGACCAATTTTATTTTCCTAAGAGGAGGACTCAAAGAGGCGCTTCAAAGAAGAGGTAATGTCCGTTACCGATTCTTTCAACTTTATTTCTTCTTCCACTTCTTCTTCTTAGGTTGTTTCATTATAATGTAATAACATCAATATCACTCATATAAGGATATTTTATTATAAGTATGAAACAACCCAATTTCACCATCTATCCATCCTACAGAAAACAAAATCACCGCGCATGCATACATACGGAATACCGTCTCCACGCCGTGGTGTAATCTATTTTCCACAACCACCTTACATGGATGGGTATAATGGTGTAAATAATAACTATATATGAATATTTTAAAGTGATATTGATTCTGAAATAGTATACATACACTCTAATACAATTCCACGATCATGAGAATGATATCATCGCTCGTGCATACGTACGGACTACCGTCTCCACGACGCGATGAGAATCATTATCCATGTTAACCATTCATGAATGATTATAAAGTATATATAATAAGTAATCATTAAATATATGACATAATAATGATACTGGATTTATGTGTATATATATGTATTTCATCTACTTAATTCCTTTCAACTCAATAAGGAAACGAAAACAGCGTTCATGCGTACGTACGACCTACCGTCTTCATGAACAGTGTATTTCTTTCCATTTACTGATCTATTATATATATGTATATTAGTAATATATATTATATATAAATCATGTTTTATATTCTGGAATTATGTAATCATGATCTAATTAATGATATGAATAATTACAAGTCAAAACACGGACGACAAATGAACCGATTTTACCCAAAAAGCTCTTTAACATGGAATTTACAATAGAACAGGTAATATAAAGTCATAAGTGAACCATATATGATATAATAAAAATGATTATGATTCTGTAATAAGTCAATGACATTATTTAAATCATTATACAAGAGTTTCGGACACTTACGAAGCAAATCAGACATAAGGTAAGGGAAAATATCACAATCTCATTTTATCCGAAATTGATTATACATTGGTATTTACTGGTGTATATTTTATCATCCACATCCATGTTTACTAAATATTTAATACTATTTCCATCCACCTAAAATTTTTTAAATCCAATTTTACCCTTCGGTGAGTTTTTAGTAAAAGATATGAAAGGAATCTTTTGACATTTTTCGTACGGGGTAGTTTTTGAATTTTCCGACAAAAGTACGAGAATAATGTTTTTTTAACTTATACGGCATGAATTGATTTTTAGAACATTATTTACAAGAATCTTACTTTAAAAGTTTTCAAGTTTATTTTTAATCAACTTATTTTAGTTTAGAAATGTATGATATGTTAATAAAGAAAAGTGTTTTTGAAGTAGAAAGGATATTTTCCTCAAAAATAGAGTTCAAGTGTTTTATCCAAATTATTTTCCATATAAGATAATTGAGGGTTATGTTTCTATCCATATTATTACATTGATTTGATTATGTTGTGATGGAATTATTTTTATGAATTCCTTTATCTTATATGAATTGTTTTATGATATCACGATGTTTAAGAATCCCATTTTTATTACATGGGTTATGATATGATGTATGGTTTATGATTTTGTGACACACATAAGAATGGTATCATTATGAGATGGGTGGGAACTATATCTCCCTCCAATTCATGGGGTAAATATTTTATATCTCATGAGATAGACATGGCTGGAATTGTAGGTTAAACTGGTTCAATGAAACGGGACTGAAACAAGGTGTGAACTCGGTTCAGAAATGGACATTGTCCACTAAGAGAGTCTTGGAAATAAGTATTGACTAACAAGAAATGATTATCTATGATTATGTGTGTATGACACAAAGTTTCATGTTTTATGTTATGATTATTGGGATTACATTTGACTACTATGATTTATCCCTTGTTATGAAATTATGAACTCTTTTGCAGGTTATGATTTCCAAAATGTTATGTTCTTATGAATATGATGTGATTGATATTTCTTTTGATTACCCTTACTGAGCATTTGAGCTCACCCTTTTATGTTTTCTTTTCCCCACGATATAAAGAGAGGTTTTAGATTAAAAAAAGAATATCTTTATGGGAGATGTTGAAGATCTTTCACCACGATTAGAAGATTATATTCCGAGTTTCCATAGACACTAAACTATTACGGTTCTTGTGTGTGTGTTTTTGTTATGTACTATGTATTCTGAAAAAGTAATGTAATGTCCATGTACGTTAAGCTACGGGTCTCTACAGAAAAACACGGAGCAATTTCAGCAACCTAATGATGTGACATAAGGATTCATGAAAATGGTTGATGAGAGATTAAAGAGTGTCTCATAATATTAACATGAAATGGAATGTAAGGGGGTCATATAGATACATGTACCATCAAAATTAATTGAATTTAGATTCATAATACAAAATAATTACTTAGATATAATAAAGTAGAGAGAAATCCCTCATGGAATTTCAGCATGATAACAGGTGTACAAGGGAGGAATTAATGAGAGAGAATGAGGTATCAGATTATCCAAACATTAATAGGGCAGTATGGGGAAGGTTATGAATTATACCCCATCATTTTTAATAGAAAAAAAGGGCATAACAACTTAAACAAATCTGACAAAATGAGAAAGGAAGAAATCCCTTAATTGGAAGTGTGATTCCAAAGGCTTGAGAGGGGCTTGAGAGAGGATTATTGGGAGCATGGGGCGCCTTGGGAGGATTATAGAGAGAAGAGTTAAGGTGTTGGTTGAAATATAATGGATTTTATTGAAGAGGATGTGGGAGGTTTGGAGGGTTTATATAGGAAAGTATAGGGAATTCTTTATTATTTTGGTTTGGGACACCTCACATTAAACAAAACAATACCACAAACTATCCCATTGTTTTTACCATGGTTTTTTCCAAATAGGAGTGGAAAACAATATTTTATAAGGCCTACGAATTATCTTCTTAAAATAATAGGGTTGCTTATATGGAGGTGAGTCACACTTTCAAGGAAAACAATTTAAAAAAACAAAATGTTTTATAAGCCTTGAAGGGACAACTAAATATTTGTAAAATAAATAAATAAAAATAAAAAAAATCACATTATTTATATTTTAAAACAATTATTTTCCAATAAATAATGTTTACAATATTTTATTACATCACTATTGGGTCATTATAATGTCATAAAATACATTATATATTAAATCGGTATTTAATTTTTACCCAAAAATTCGTCTGTCTTAGAAAATAATGAAAACTTCAACGTTGTATAATTTAAACATCCAGATACCAAAAATAATATTAATTTTATCTACATAATTTTCTAAATATGTGAATTTTTACTTTTAAAATAAAAACAAACATTTATAAAAAATTCATGGGTTTTGACAAAAACAACTTTCAAAACATAATAAAAATTACAGTTGCATTCATTAAATAAAATGATAATTTAGATTTATTCAAAAGTAATTTAATAATAATAATATTTTATTAAAATATAATTTAATTAAAAATCCATTAATTAATGAAAATGGATTTTTAGTCGAATATTAACAAAAAAAATCTATTTTTGCTTTAAAAACTATTTAAAAAGTAACCATAATATAAAGAATGCATATTTTTTATACAAAAAAAATTACATAGTCATAGTGCTAGGGTCTTGTTAAATAAACCCTTATAACACACACATAAGACTTAAGGGTAAGGTGTGTGATGGTGACAACTCTTGGGGCGGGTTGAATAACATGGCTCGGGTGGTAATCTCTATTAACTTCCACTTCTCCTGTAGTCAGTTCTCCTCAAGCATAACGAGTTCAAGCTCATCTTGGGCTTTGTCAAAAGTGAAGCCCAATGATTCCACATCCTTTCTTTGATATGAAAAATGGGCTTCGTATGGGGAAAGTCTACTATATGAGGCCATTAATTTCTTTGGCTGAGTAAATTGGATTTTTAAAGCCCTATATTTATACTAATCATGTGATCACTATTCAATGGCTATATTACCAACCATCACAATTCATAACGGTATATTAAAATATAGAAACATATTAAAAAATATGTTCACATTTTATATAACCATAATAAGGCATTTAATTAGATAAATAGGAATTTTCCATTAATAAATTTTTGGGTGGTTACATGCCATTATTGGTTAGAGTAGCCATGGTGAGGGTGGGAACATAGTATACATGTTTAGTAGATGAGTTAGTTTCACTTCATATTAACTGTGATTTAGTATGATATAATTAATTTTGCACAAGGGGAACTAAGGAGGAACCTACTTAGTATACTGTTATACTCAACCTATGTATATATAAACTACTTTTCCTGTCACTTGGAGTAGGTTGGGGATCCAACTTGTTTCTACTGGCATGGGGTTTCATGAAATATTCGATTATGTAGTGGCTGATGTTTTTAAATTCTATTGGTATATGATGTTTTTCCCTTTCAGTTGTCGTCGGTTTTCATGATATTACATATGTTTACTTGGTATTCTTTTTATATTTCATTATGAGTTGGAGTTTTTTGGTTTCAATATTATATCACTCTTTCACATGTGTTCTCTTTGATGGTAATGCCCCTCATTTGTGTGTTTACAATACCATCAGTGCTAGTTTCCTACCTGGGGCCTACTGAAGGTGGGACTCAGTGGTCATTATCTCCCTTCTCACATTTCCAACCCTAGAGGGGTACACCCTATGTGGAGAGGGTCAGGACAAATCAACATTCCAGGATATACATTAATGAAGATGGAAGGTTTCATGGAGTACCACATTATGTTTTGTCAGATCAGGATTCAGAATTTAACTCATTGTTATATATATGTCTTTAGTAATCCCCTGATATGATGTTGAGTTATAGTATAGTGTATCTTTCTTATATATATGATTAGTATTAGAGATGAAATCCACCACAAAAGGATGTGTTGAGATATTGTTCTTAAAATTCCAAAGGTGGATGGGGTAAACACCACCTTTTATCTAAGTTTTCATAAAAAAATATTGTACGCTCAACAATACAGATGGATCCTTATGATTCCCCCTTTGGAATGAAATGTAGAAATCCAACGAGTGAGAATGATGTCGGAGAATGAAATGTCTTTGGAACTAAAATAGATAAACAAATTGAAGAAAATCATAGATTACCCATAAAATATGATTAGATTTATAAGAACTGTTATATTAGAAACCATAAAAATGATTTAGAAATCAAAGTTAGTGATAATGTGTTTCTATGTGATTTTCCATGTAATAATGTTATGGGTTTCAAGAAGAAAGAGAAATTATGGCCATAGCTTATTGGTCCCTTTGAAATTATTGATCGTACTAGGACTCTAGAATATAAATTCAAACAACCACTAAACCTCTATCATGTATAAAATGCATTCCATGTATCTCTCCTAAGGAAATGCATACATGGAAATTTTCTTGTTTTTCCCTCAGATTTTATACAACTATAGAAAAAGTATTCTTATTAGGAACAACCAATATATATTTTGGAGTGTACATAAGAATGTATAAGAAACAATACCACTCACCTGGTAAATTTTTTGTGGTGAATCCACACATTTTAAAAATATATGTTGGAACATATGGATAGGATGGGTCATATGTATCCACATTTTTTGGTGTCAAACTAACAAATTTGGAGACAAAAATTATTTTTAAGGGTGCCAGAATTTGACACCCTAATTTTTTACAAATTTTATAGTTACAGTAAATTTTTAAATAATATTCATTACATGAAAAGCATATTTAATATTTCAATATTCGTGATACTATATTAGTTTTTTTCACAGATGATTCTCAATTTTAACAGAACCACGATATACTATTAATATAAAAATTCAAATAAGATTTGTATAACATACAATTGAATAATAATTTTATGAATTTAAACAGATATTTTTAAATATCAATTATAATGGATTCATATAATTGAATATCATTGATAAAAGAGTATTCAATTTTAAGAACAAACATTATATTATTTTAAAATTCTATTTTCCCAAAAATGAATTTTTACTTCATTTTGTGAAAATTTTTAATATTTCACACTTTTAGAATGATAATTTTATAAAATAAATATTATCTTTGAAATCATCATAAATAATTTTTTTGGTGAGTTTTTTGGAAAATAATGATACGTTTCATTTTTTGATTAATTGTGACAATCGGGCCCCAGTGACAGCACAGACACCCCGCCTTAACATGGTCGTCGAGTCCTGGCCTACCAGGTACCACCAGTTGCCCCGCAGACACATGGGGCCCATCCTAGGGTCCACTCACATGCCCGAACGGGTCATATGACTAATGACATTCCCCACAGGCCATCATATGTACTTTCTAGTGTGCTTTGTCCTCACTCACACACACCCTTGGAAACTTCCCAGAGGGTCACCCACCCTGATCAGTACTCCAGACCAAGCACGCTTAACTGTGGTGTTCTAATCAAACAACCTCCCGAAAAGGAAGGTGCACGTTGTTGACATGAGTCGTATCATTTGGTCATTCAACCCTTTATCATTCTGGGGTTTCAAAATCACCCCCCCCCCCCTTAGAGCACAACTCCCTCGTTGTGGGCCATATATGTAATCCTATGCAGTACACCACACTTATGGCTGGGTACCACCTCTGATAACAAATATGACAACCGGGCCCCGGTGATAGCACAAACACACAACCTTAACATGTCTGTCGGGTCCTGGCCTACCAGGTACCATCAGTTGACTGATAGACAGGTGGGGACCATCCCACGATCCATCCACATGCACGAACGGGTCATCTGAATAATGACATTCCCCACAGGCCAACACATGTTTTTTCCAGTGTTCTTTTTCGTCACTCAGACACACCCTGGGAAACTTCCCCAAGGGTCACCCATCCTGATCACTACTCCAGGCCAAGCATGCATAACTGTGGAGTTCTAATCAGACAGGCTCCCAAAAAGGAAGGTGCACCTTGTTGACATTAGTCATATCATTTAGTCATTCAACCATTTATCATTATGGGGTGTTACATTAATAGTGTAAAATTGGGATTTTTAATTGAAAAATACAATTTCATATAATTTATTTATAAACATATATTATTTATAAATTAGTTTTAATTTAAAATTACTTAAATTATAAAACTATTATTCATATTCTTGTCATGGGAATCAGTTTAGAATTAATTTTTTCCATAAAAACATTGTAAACTTATAAAGATTTTATATTTATAACCAAATTTTCTCATCGCATTTGTGGTATTAATTATAATTTTAATATTTTCACATATGCGAAATTAACATATAATAATAGATTCCAAACTTATAATAAACATAATTTGTATTATCAAATGAAGTATTTAGACGGGGTGGTAGTCGAGTGGTTAACACACCCTGAGTGTCTACATTAGACCTAGGAACAAATCGCAATGGAGGAATATTTCTATGTTTCTATGGATTTTTTTTATTATGTACTATGTCATTAATTTAGTATCCGTAACTATTCATCTAATTGGGCATATGGTTCACTGGTCTTGGCATATGGGCCACATGGGCATTTAGAACATCAATGGGGTGGTGACACAGGAATGTTGGACTGATGATGATGTATGAATGATGAAATAAGCTCTTTTGATCCATCCAATGGTGGTAATATGATCTACATAATATGCTAAATTCCCAATGGGCCTTTGGGTGAGAAATAATCAATGTAATAATGTGTTTGTTTAGGTGGGATTACACTTACAGGGTGGTGGGGGGTTGTCCCCTACCTCTCTGACCTTTGTGTGTCTGGTGTGTGTGTGTGTGGTTTATTTTAATTTTACCCCAAAGAACCTATTATAATAAAACAACTCCGTCCTTATTTTTTATCACAATTAATAGTTAAACTAGTAAAAATAAATTTTCATGGTTAAGGTCAAAATTTCATTAGGTGTTCTTCAACTAAAAAGATAAGTGTTACAAAGACTTATAAACATGTCTAAACTCTATTTTTGGCCATGTTTATATCATATTAAGTATAAGGATAAAATTTGATACATTTGGGACACTTTTTCATGTGGAAATGTTTTTACACTTTTTTCATTCAGAAACATGTTAGTGTTCTTCTCACCTCACTTAGAAAAGTCTATACCCTCTCCTAAATTATTCACACCTTCAACCCCTTTTGATTAAGAAAATAGTTTCACAAATCACCAAACAAATTATCTATTCCCTTAAAAGAAGATGTATTTTTGACATAAACCCTACATAAGATAACTATTGGTGAAATCTTAAATAGGATACCCAATGAGGAGATTATGTTAATCTACAAGCATTTTTTTTATTTCTTCCTCCACCTCCTCCATTTATTATTATGTCATGATGATATAATTTGCCGAATATATTCAATTAAATGACATTCTTTTTATGTTTATGTAATTACCTACTACCAAATCCACTTCCATCAATTAGGATTTGAAATCATCATTTGTTTGTATCATGAACAACCACTTAATGAACCATTATAATTTTTTTTCACATTACCACCTATAAAACCTAGAAACAATTATGGTATTATTTTTTTATGTATTATATTTATTATAAAATTATAATTATAGAATAATTATATCAGACACACCATTATACTCTCTACCTTTTACGAATATAACAATTTCCTTGTTGTATATGGAGGACTACCACCACATAAAGTGAAGTGATTCATGTACGCATAACATGAAAGTTAATAAGGATGGGTTAATTACAAATATAGAATATATATAAAATTAAAATTATTCTAAAATAGTAAAATATCATTTAAAATTATTTCTTTTAGTCTAACAAGAAAATAGAATGAATATTCATGCATAATTACCTACCACCGTCTCCATGAATATTGAATTTCATTTTCTACCAATAAGTTTAATGGATTACCTTATACAATTATACACTAAATATATATGATATTTAGATAATATTTAACATATTTTAGTTGATGAAATCCTGATATACATAGTAGGACAAAAAATGAAAAACAATCAAAATGTATACAAAAAACAAAGAAGTTGTTACCCAAAATGTTTCTTTAAAATAGAACTGTTAATAAATTCACAATAAAAGTTCCAAAAAAATCGAAAATGTTTATATTTATAGATATTAATGTTTTTATACAATATATTTATAATTATGTTGTATTTATTATATAGTTTTGTTGAATATTTACAAAACAAATTCATGAAATTAATTAATGGATTGATTTATCCATTTTTTTTCTATGAGATGTATGTTATGTTATGAACCTATATTTTTTCATGGGGTGTATATAACAAAACATTGACATATAAAAACAAGAATACATTTACCGTTGTGAAATTTTATTTTACATTTTATGTTATTCCTTAATAGGTGTTACGGTTCTATGATTCCACATTTTTGATGATTTTATATTATAATCTCATCATTTATCAGGATTATTTATGGTTATGTTTTTTAGGGTAAAATAATTTGATCCATCAATAAATATACTAATTTTTTTCATATCCAATGGTTATTAATGATATTTTCATTTAATAGTAGAATTTTTCTACTATATTGTAATCAAATTAATTGATAATTTATTTTTAATAAAATTGATCAATATTTATCTCTTCTGTCAGATAATTTTTTTTCTTCCAAAGTGATGTATTTTAAAAAATGTTTAAAAAAATGTTTAACTATTATCCTAATATTTTGATAATTCATTTTTACCATTTTTAAATTTTAACATGAAAAATTAATGAAATATTCTTGTATTTATACAACCAATTTCTCTTTTGTATTATAGTGAAAATTTGAGAATAATATTTATTAAAACGTGTATATAATGAACAAAACATCTTTTTTTCCTGAAAATTAATTTATTTGAAGTTTCCTTTATTAAATTTAATGATTATTTTCACTGAATAATATTTCTAATAATTTTATATTCTAAAATATATTTTAAATGTGGAATGGATAGGTTTCTCAAAAATTTTATTCAAGGATCATTAAAATCATTTTCCATATATGATGGAATTTGTTGATGTTACATATTATTTAATTGGGATATGACTTAATGATACAATTTTTATTATTTCTCTAAATTGTTTATGTTTATGATGGAATGATTTTTATGATGCTCAATTTTTTCCAAGGGATATTCCATGAAAAAAATCATATGAAACCATATACCTTTTCCATGGGATATGATACAGTAAAATGATGAAATGATTTTGAGACCAGTATCATTTCCACATGTTATGATATAGTGAAATGTTTATGAAACCCCAATAATAAAACTTGGTATGATATACTTAATGTTTTATATACATATGGAACTCATATATATGTTTTTTATTATGTGCTGGGTAAATCCTATATCTCCCTCAATTATATTAGGTGAATATTTATATCTCATGAGATAAACCAGACTAGAATTAGTAGTGAACATTGTTTAGTATGGTATTTTTGCTCTCTATAAAGATATTGGTTGTGATCCTTCTCTAGTATGATATTTTGTTGATTGAAAACATCCCACTATGATTTCCTTTGATTTGATCCATGATTACATTGGTAAAAAATTTATATTCTTCTTTTTGTGCTACAAATCATGGTATTGTTAAAATGTTACTATCTCATAGATCATGTTCTTTTATTACATTATGATTTTTGTATTGTGAAATGCCTATTTTTATTTCCTGACAAAATATTTTTTTCTTTGATATGAAGGGTGTTGTTTTCATCAATTATTCTATTGTTCTCATTCACTTATGATCATGTTATTCCTACATATCTCCCTTGATTACCCATTGTGATAATTAGAGTTCCCCATTATTATTTTTTCTTTCCTTGGTTTGTGTTGAAATATGTTACATATGATATACCTAAAAAGGGTGCTAGATTAGAAGATAATAGTGGGATATGATGTACTTTACCTATAGATCAGTTTTTCTTGTTTCTTTATTTCAAAATACACTATTCAACTATGATCCATAGTTGAATATATGTTTAATTTAAGGAATATTTATAAAAAAAATATGTCATATTATGTATGATAAGCATGATTTTCTATGAAAATGAAAAATACATATTTAATGATATAATGATATTTGAAATATTAACATAAAAACTTACATATGAATCCATTTAAATAAACTATAATAAAATTATTACTGAATGATACTATGTAATAAATTTAAAGGAAGATAGAGAAAATGATTCATATATCAACAACAGAGGTGGGCCATGATAAATAGAAATATGAATTAAAAATTCATGAAATAACATTAAGAACATGAACATTGAAGTGAATGATGAAAAAAATATTAGTATTATCAAATAATAAGAGAGGTCAAAAGAAACCTCTTAGCTTAGTTATTGAATCATTTAACAATTCACTTAATCCACATGTAATCAATATAGGAATTTTAATTATCAATTAATATACCCTATTATATGTCTTCATCAAATACATTAATTACATACTGATTAGTGAGAGATAGTTTATATTAATCATTAGATGAAAAATATTTCTTAGATATCAATGATTGTTTCATTAAAGCTATCTTGATCAACATTCCATGATCGTTTTTTACCAAAAAATGAAAATTGAACCAGAATCATAGTTTTTAATGATTTATTATGACATATTTTTTTAATATAGGTAGTTATGTGGATTAAAACAAATAGTTTTACATTATTTTCATTTTGATAAATGTCATATATAACAAATATTTAATTTATAATGACAATTGATGTAAAGGATACAATTTTATAACCTTTATAATAAAATACATTCAATGTATATATAATTACTAGTTAATTTTTTATAATCCTTTATTATAATATCTATGAAAATAGAGTATCAAAATTTATGAAGGTGGTTGAACTAATCCAGACATGAATGTATTTAATGAAATTGATGATTATAAACCCATACATTTTTTTATTAGGATACTCATCTTATATAATAATATTTATGTCAATAATAATATTTTTGTATATTATATAATATTGCATATTCAGTACCATTTATTCGTGTTCCATAAATTTATCAACAAATATTTAATATTGGGTTTTAGGGTTTAATTTAAATATAAACAGTTATTTTTCAAGGTATTTTGAAATCAAATCTCTAACATAAATTATAATATAAATTAATTTCAATAATAATCATAAAATAAAATAAAGTATGTATTAAAAATTATATTATAAAAAAATATCATTAACATGCTTATAAATTTATTTCATTAGAAATTACTAATAAAGATCCTTATTAATATTAAATGATATATCATTTAATTTATCAGTTTATATCTAAGTATTATATATATATATATAAATATATATATATTACTGATATGGTTGTAAATGATGTGAAATTTATCGAAAAAATGTAATTAATAATAAATGTTATTTTTAAATAAAATTTCATAATATATGAAAATATTATTTTTTCTAAATAATAGGAATAATGTTATCAAATAAAAATCACATTTTTGTTTCATATAATGTCATAAATTCATAAAAAATTATCATGATGACAATTTTTATAAAACATACACTCAAATATTTATAAATTTTTGTACTATAGTTTTACTTTGGTGAGAAATCCAAAGAAGGATAAATAACTCATAACATGTATCTTTTGAAGAATCAAATATATTATTGCTACTATGGAAATTAAAAAATAAAAGGGTAATGAAATTTTTATTTAAGCGTACCCATGTTTTTCATATAGCACATAAGAGTAACCAGATGACTCAAGATGATACATAAAGATATGTGATGTATCATGGATACTATTATTGGGTGATATATAGAACTATGGAAATTAAAATGGAATTATATACGTAATGGTTACTATGTCACTCTATTCAACTTGTAAGAGTTAAAAAATAGGAAATATGGGAAAGAATGATACCTTTGGAAGCACCATATATCTCAATTCTCTATCTAATGATAACATAAAAATGTTACTCATATTCATCGATACCATATTTAAAACCCAAATAATAACACATATATTTTAAATCATTATCATATTTTAAACATTATGTCCAAAAAAATATTACAACCCTAAAATAAAAATATTTTGGTTCTTTAGAGATTAGTTATATCAACATCTTATTTGAAAATAATCCTTCAACATTCTCTCTATATATTCTTCTCACATTATACACATTAGGAAACATCATTGATATTACCGATCTTCATATCCTATGGAATATAAATATTACAAAGTGTGATCTCATATGCTTATTAAGGTTAAATATAAATAATATCAAAAAAACATAATAAGTGTGTAGAAGATGAAAATGTGGGTATGAGATCCTAATCAATGTTTATGACTATAATATAATAGAATTATTCCCTCTAAAACATAGATAATATAGTCATGATCCAGGGAACAATTGTTTTGGAATAAAATTATAGAAACCCCAAATATTAGATAAAAAATTATTACATCTTATCGTATTAATATTCCATACCTATCATTATATTTTATTATAGAACTGTAATGGTTTGGTGTCTTTATAATCTTGGATACATAAAACATTGGACCATGAAAAATATAAATCAACTCCCATGATTTTATTCACAACTAGATACTTTCATTGAAATATTATAAATAAACCCATTCATTATTACACGAGGAATGAAAAATTGTAATGGGTTATCTAAGACACTCAGTAAGGGGAAAGTGGCACACTTGTTTATTTTCTTGAAATAGTGAATTCCACCAATGTTTCTTCATTTAAACCAGCCCACATAATTGTACTTTTTAAATACTATAAGTGATAACACTGGAATACATCCTTCCAATTCATTTTTTAAAATTTTAGGGGTAATATTTACACCTTTTTTCTAATTATAACAACATAGTAAACTTGTTTTTATCTTGAACATTGCAAATACTTTTAAATATTTTCACTAATAATTTTTGTTAAAATTTATGTTTTCATGATTATAAATTATATATTACTATTATATAAAATTTGGAATCTATTTTCCTGAAATCAATAAACATATGTTGTAAAAATTAATTTAATATTAACCTTGCGTTCGCACAGAGAATGTGGGTTACAGGTGTGAAAATTTTCAAAAGATTACAATGACATTATATCAACATTGTGTGTGAAAATGATTGCAATAACCTAAATTATATTAATATATGTAAGATTAGATAATATAAATATAATAATAAAATCAATATATAATTTCATATTATAAATAATTTTTATGAAAATACAATATCCAATTATAATCCATTATTTTTCACTATTCATCAAAAATAGAACACCTCGAAAATATCCCAAAAGTTAACCCCAAAAAAATTTGTATTGTATTTTAAAAAATTAATATTATATTGGAACATGAATTTTTATAAGTGTTAGAAATGTAATTTTAAATTATTTGGGTCAAACATGACTAAATCTTCTTTTATGACAATAATATTCTACAGAAAACATTAATTTTTATTTTTAGTAAACGTAACTATTATTTGTAATAAATAGTTAGCTAAAACATGTTTGTGAACTTTATAATTTCATATGTTAGTTTATCTTATTCTTAACCAAAATTCCAATTTGTTTGTGATAAATACCATATTAATTAATTATATTATGATTATATTATTACTCTGTAAAAATCGGCCCTTCGTGTAATGAAATATTTCAGAGATACTCTTATTTTCATTAAACAAAAGATTACATATTATTTAGTTCATTTAATTCTACAAAATAGATATAAGTTGTAAAATAATAAATATTTATCTTATTGTTTTAGGATTTTATATTCATATCTAGACATCTTGTGGTGTGTCACATATTCAACTGAATATGATGTTCATAAATTAATATTTTATAGTATTAAAATATATTTTAATCTTACCAAAATATATTATAAAATTAGAATTAAAAAGTTCATTTAGCTATTATGCATTTATACCACTGCATTTGATGAACCAATTTCCCCAACCTAGAAAACTAAATCCTATCAAATAATTAATCATTTAATGTCAACCCCCTTTAGTGAATGAAATTTCAAGGTATTTAGAAATAAGAATTTTGATATTATTTGGGGACTGGTTATTTCATAAAAATTACATACTTTGTTTATTCATTCATTGACATGAAGTCTCTTTTTATTTTTAAGTAGAAATTTTATGAAAAAATATATTTTAGAATCTATTTTTTTTGCAGTTGTATATTTAGATATAAATTATTAATGGTTAAAAGTTTAATGGACTACATTATTATAGGTAATTGGATTCATAGGGAATTTGAATTTTTGGTTTTTATGGAGGGGTGATCAATGATTTATGATCATTATCATATTTCTATGAGTTAGAACACCACTAAAAGGTGTATTTATTTGGGTTTAGGTGTTTTGAGGAGGAAAAGGAGGTTATTGGAGTATTTGGATAAATTTAGGCTCGAATTGAAATATCTTTGTTAGTATTGTTACAATTGGGTACTCTATGGAATGTCACCAGGTACCCAGTGGTTGTAGAAGGGGGATATTAACCCCTAGAGCACCACCAATTGGAAAATATAACTCTACCATGTGGTCAGTGCTTCACGAAGTACCTGTTGAAGGCTAAATGAGTACATAATTAGTTCATGGTTGGAATTTTTATAAAAGGTATATAGTAAACATCCCAACACATCTATTTATTCATCAAATTCGGGTACCCAACTCCAACAAGATATACCTAAAATAGGAACATCCCTATTTCCACTCATTTTCAACCCCTTTTATCCTTCAATCTATGGTGGTTTATAGATTATTGTGTGTGGATATTATGATATAATGACATTAACACATTATTATATTCTTCAACCATTTTATATAACCTAATTTTGACTGTCTCAACTCAAGTATTTGAGTAACTATTCAACTAGAACATGGAGGAATAATCTCTATTGATGGGGATTTTATGTTTGGTTGATTGAGGATGATGAATAATGAAGAACACATGAATCAATTTTTAATTTTGGTTATCTTATTTCACCCAATGATTTCATATTGTGTTTTTTTACTCAATTAGTTTTATTATTGGTTGAAGTGGTGTACCGACTAAAGTTTTTAGATTTATTTTTATCTTTATGATATTTACTAAAAGGATGGAATATATGGTTGTGAATAAAATTTTTAAATTATTATAATATATTTAAACTAATAAAAGTTATCACTATGTGAATTTTTGGTTGTCCAATTACAAAATTAAAATAATTATTATTTGTTTTATTAATGTAAAATTAAAAAAATGAAAATATAAAAGTGAAATTAATCATTTCATTATGGATTAAATTTTGGTTCCCTAAAAATTTCATTCTATTCAATATAGTAATGATAATATTATTAATGCTGATAAATATATGAAATTATGTTATTAATAAAATATTTACTAATCTATTATTAATATTTCACTAGAATTATCATTTAAAATAATATAGTTTTTATAATGGTGGATATTTAATGATTATATAAATTATTTATGATTCTTATTATTATTGAATATAGAAATTACATTTTGATTGTTATACATTAAAATTTCTATTTATGTATTTAGCTTAATTATACATATATATATATATATATATATCTTGGGTGTGGGTATATATAATTTCATTTCAAATATATATTTGTTATATGTGTGTGACTATGGGTTTGGGTGTGGGTGTATATATAGGTTTATGTGGTTGGGTGTGTATATATATAATATATTTATATACATGGGGAACTATTATGTATTTTTAAGGACTGTCTAAATTTATTTTTGTGATGTCTAAGAAATTACATAATGTGTTGGGTGTGGTGGATGGGATTAAGAGGAGTGAAAATAAAAAACCACGAATGAATTAATCAAAATAATTAAAAAATGATTTGAGAGAAAGGAATAATAGGGAAAATAGGGAGGTACATATCTTCATATAAACTTATCTCTCTCACACCTCCCCCAGCAACCTCTCTTATATTATCTTTTAAAAAAAATTGAAAGACTAGAAATTAAAGATGAATATTATTCTAAATCATATCGAATTGGTAATGATTCATGGATTTGGTTGTGTAACTGAACTCAAGTGTCAACCCTTTTCATCAATCATCATCACTACAAAGGTGCAAATTCATTATCTTTCATGCATGTCCTATATAGGTTAATGGAATAGCAGTTTTTGTGTGTTTGTATCCCATGATAACTATGTCTGATGTTTTACTCCAAGTGGTGTGTGTGTAGAATTAAACTATGTCTATGTATATTGCATATAAATTGTGATTAATAAGATACTATTTGATTTAACAAGATGTATAAGATATCATTTTCATATGTTATCATACTGTATATTCATTCATCTTCCACATTTGAGCATATTAGACAAGCCTATTTCCACTATACATAAAGTCATATATTATAGGCATTGGGCATCATGTACTTGGGATACTCCAACTAGAAATATGTGTCACAAACTTTTTGGAAATCCTCTAAGGAGGAATGTTGAACATTGGAATTCATTTCATAGTCTTTTGTACTTCCCCCCAATTGGGATGTGTTTGGAATTTGTTGGTATGTACATGTGAGAAAAAATCTAGTGGGATCTATCAAATTCTTCTGGGATGTCCCATTGTGTGTTTCTGTTTGGATGGAAGCTGATAATTTTTCTCACATGGTTCTGAAGCAGGTAGAGATGGTCTCCGAGAACTGAACATTTGTTTTTTACTTTTTTGATATATATTTATTATATATTTATATTTTTAATTCATCTAATTTACTTTTATATCATATTCTCTAATGTTATTATATTTTTGTGGTGTTCTACTAGGTATTGTACTCCCACCCATCTTAGACATTAGAGTGATCTTCTAGATTTCAAGACTTGGGATTTAGTGTAGGGAAATGCAAATATGGATGATAGATGAAAATGTGAATTAGGAGGACATATACATTACCCTATGAAGTCCAGGAGGAAAATTTCTTTTGGATTTTATTTTCAAACGTTAAATATACCATAGATCATTAATTAGATTAATTTACTATATCATGTTTGTTATTTATTATTCTATTCATGTAATCTGATTGTATTATACCTTTCCATTATAATTTTATTTCTGATATGATATTTAGGTCAAATTATCTATAATTATGGACATTGGATCTCTCTTCTTATCAGAAGACACTTGCATATGGGGAGGCACACATGAGGTCATGTGGAACTCCATCTTTGAAACATCAGTTCGAGTCTAGATATTACAAAATGGTGTTAGTTGAATTAGAGGAGTAACTCAACTGAATGTTTGGTCGCCCTACCAGGTTTGAGATGTAGCGTGCACAATGAGGATTTTTTTCTCTAAATGGGAGTGAATGTGAAACTCTATATTGATTATGTGTTAAAGGATGAATGTTTCTACACATTTCAACAAGGTTCCCCTTTCATTTAGGAGCCCTACCTGATTTAAACTACCTATTTAAAAATGTTATTCTTAGAGTAGTGATCAGGATTGGTTACCAGGTTGTATGTTTCTTATTTGGGTTTTGGATGATAGAAAAATATCGATGGAATATGTGTTGGCCTCATGGGAAAGCCATTATCCTAATAATGAATTTGGGAACATGGATGGCCCCCAAATAGTTCCCCATGTGTCTATGGAAAACATGTTGTACCTAGTAGGTGATGACCCGAAAAACATTTTAAGGCGGGGTTTCAATAATTTATATTGGTCTATTTATTACATATATTGCATTTGTATGAGACAAATAACCCAGAAAAAAGTGTGGTGGAATCACCTGGGATATGATATAGGGTCCCCAATGAGGAAACGTTTCTCTAATTGTGGGTTTTTAAAAACCCCCTATAATGTTAAATAGATAATGGATAAATGTTACTACACATTTAAAAAAGTTCCACCTTTCTTTTTGGTATCATATTTGATTGGAAATCCACATTTAAATAGCTTTTTTATAGATTATTGATCAATATGGGTGTCCTATAGGGTTGTTTCCCATGGTGTGAACGATTGAAGAAAAAATGACACTGAATGAAATTGATATGGAATGTGGGGATTTCCATTAGTCAGATGACTTATTCTGTATATTGGTCGGCCTAGGTAGGGGACCAAGAGTTTTTGGGTCAACAGATAATTCCAGGATGGCTAGGACCCAACAACAATTTTAAGGTGGGGTGTTTCTCTAATTTGACTGAGGTCAACTTTCATAAAAAACAATGGTGGGTGATCCTTATAGAATACCAAATTCAACTCTACTATACTCGGGGAAGTTCAATAAACTAATGGAATATAATGCATCATATAAAGGAGACTCACTCAAAACTGGGCTTCAATGTCTAATCCATGTATTGTAGGTGCATTATGGGAGTTAAACCTAGGGACAATGTACCCACCTATCTTAAATCATGGACATCACAGGCCACATAGTGTACAACTCAAGTCCATCATTGATCCCTAATTCTCCAATTCCAAATTAATGCCTCTATAATGATTTCAAAATTATAAATATAATAGATAGATTATTTGGATAGGTACAATAATTTTTATTTTTGTATTAACACCTATATGTCTATTTTTCAAGATTGGTCTATATGATAATGTAAGACTATATCAAAATATTATAATTATAAGAGACACTGCCAAATATCCACTAATAATGACTATTTTATGTCTATATTTCAGACCACACATATATGGTCCCAGTAGGTGGAGTGTTAATTACATGTTATCAAGGAAAAACCATTTTTATTAGAAATTAGAATAACCATTTAGCATTAAAAAATTAATTTAAACAATTCTACAATAATTTATGTTCATATACATTTATATATATATATCATGGTCCATATAAATATTTCACAATTTGGAATTTAAAAAATCTATAGTCCTTATAAACTATAATTAGAACGTCACGTAACTTGAACCCATACATTATATCTAGTATAAATTATAACATGACATTATAAATGATTTGATTAAATTAATTACCATAAAACATTAATAGAATTACATTATTGATAAATTATCATTGACACTTATGAAATCAAATCAAAAAATGTTTAATCCCATAAAATATGGGGTCCATGGATCAAATATGATACAGTCTGTTAATTTATATTCCATAATAAACCTAAATGGGAAAATTTGTTTGTATTTATATAAAAAAATAAATTAATCCAATTATTCCATCCCTATTGGAAAGTTTAGTTCATTTCAAATTGATATCAAGGAACCAAACTCTGTGATATAAGAAAATAAATTCAATCCAAAAACCTGGCATAGAAGCATGAAAGGAATATAGGTCCTAATGTATCTAAAATTATTAACGTGCTAAAAAATAATTTCCATACGAGACCTGTGTAAAAAAATCTATAATGATAATAATAATAATAATAATAATAATAATAACAAAACACTAATTAATATTTGCATCACCAAATGTAAAAATTTGTTAAATCACAGCAAGAATAATCTACTAATTGAAATAACCCACCCTAGGTAATTTTAGTTTCCCATGTATGTGGGATAGATACTCCTAAAAAAGGCTCATTTTAAATTTATAACACGTTGAAAGTGTCCAGTTCAATTTGAAATCCATAATACTATAGGAAAAGACAATTGATGCAACATTATAACATCCCATCCCGGGATCCAGTAAATGGTTCCCAGACATTATAGCTCCACAACCTCAAAAACAGTTTGCCTTATACCAGACACTAATGAATATAATTGAGGTTCAATCTTGGTATAGTTGGGAGACTATACCCTCCATTATCATATTATGAAAATTTGAAGTAATAGAAATAATATATAGTTGAACTATTTATATACATAACAATATAGTGGAAAATGATACGTCCAAATTGAATATTAATCAAACTCCATAATATGACTCATATATAAAATATTATCATGTAATTTTGGTTTATAAAAAGGGGATACATGTAATTTTGAGTATATACATATTAAAAATAATGAATGAAAATTGAAATGTCCCTGAAGGAATCACTATAAGAAATTTGTGCACACACTCGGTCCTCCTCCACAAGCTCTGATGTTTTAAGAGAAACAAATCAATCATCTCTAACTAGTACCACGACCTTATCAATACAAGAAACCATAATACCTTCCTATGTGTCAAAGTTGACCTCAATAGGGTGTGAAATAAACTCCATATTCCACCACAAATGTTTTCTAGACTAATATATTTGGTGTGAATAAAATATCAGTATCTAGGTATAAGAAATAATAATAAATTATAAAAGTGATAAACATGTTACCACAGGTTCTTAAAGAACACCATTATGAATTTTCCTACATTTACATAGGCTATAATAACACTGAACAAAGTGTACCATTTCCAAAAATAAGTAAATAATTATATATATAATATTTATACATGTGTATAAACTAAATATTTGGGGAATTATATATGCATATACATAAATTCAAGGTGCTACCATAACCAAGGGAGTCACTTAGTCATCCATACATATTTAAATGATTTATATGCTCATAGTAGTGTACTCTCCCTGAATATCATATGAGTGGGAGTCTTTAGGTCCTTTACTCAAAATGGTTGGGTGACTCTTCATGCTTAGTACCTCATGCAAGGGAACATATTACTTTTTTCCCCTTATCCATGTAAATTGTATGTGATGTCATGCCCAACACCCAACATATGGGTGCATGAAATTTAATTCTCAAAAAGTCTCATAACAATTATCGACCGACCAATATCCATCGTCTAATAAAAATAATAATATTTATTTTATATTTAATGAATTACAATAATATATTACCATCTCACCAAGAATTTCATCAATTATTCCAATTTTTTATCAAATTATATCATGTAATGTAGCCATGCCACTCACTGACAACTTATTAATATATACCATTTAGTTTTAAAACATGTAAAAACCCAATTTAAGTAAAATAAAACCCACTTATTATGGTATTTCCCAATTATATATTTTTATTGTTGGTGTAATTTAATTACGCACACCTGAAGCGGTGGAATCCAATGAGGTAAAAATTAAATAGTGGCTTAATAAGGTTTTTTGGGAGTTTAATAATGTCAAGAAATTATATAGAAAGTTAAAAATCATATTAAAGAAATTCATGGAGGCGTATGTTGTGTGAAACACTGTAATGTTCTATAAAAACACCTAATCATTTAGTGAAAATTTCTAGAACCCCAACTTTAGGCTCATGTATGACAACTCATTTGGTATAAGCTTCATGTGTTTTGAAGAAAACAATAAATAATAAGAATAAAAAATTAAAAAAAATCAATATGTTGATATTGTAAAATAAGTATCAATAGAGATTGATATTGAAACATGAAAGTGAAATAAAGGGATTAAAAATACCACCATCAGCTGACCAACCTAATTGATAATAAAGGAAAACAAGTTTAGATAAGAGAGATATCAAAATCCATAGCAAGGAGTATAGGAGAGAACACTAGGTGGGATGTCTTCTAGAAAAAATATTGAGGATAAAAATAATAATGTTAACTAATGTAATGAAGGGAAAAATGTTATTTTTTTGAATTTTTTTGAGGCACATGGTTTGGCAGCACGGTTGTCCAAAATGTGTGTCAACCATGCACTTGACTTTGTCCAGGGAACATTATTTTTAAGAATATTCACACGGTTCAGAAAACCACTCATAACATCTGAAAAAATCATGATCACTTCTCTAAAATGATAATTTGGTCCATGTGTATTGGGTTTCATGGTTTATTCTAATTTTTGTCCCCTATGCATCCATCTAAATTACCCTACATAGTTTGACCAAACCATGTAGGCTCGGGCCACAACTTTTTCAAACGATGCACTTATCTTTTTTCCTATTAACTAATGAGATATAACTCTCAACAATACCTATTCTTTGTAGATACCTTTATATAAGTCATAGGTCACGATCTACCAGATTTACAAAAAAATTTGAATTTCACCATCATAAAATGTAGGATTGTTAAACATAATCTCAAAGAATAATAGCCGCAAATTAGAATTCAAAGGAGAGTAAGGGATCATCCTTGAAAATCTATGACCAATAATCATGTACATGAACTTCTCTATCCAAGGTCTCATCATGTACTCAACCATTCTACCATAGATACCATACCAAATGAATGATCCATACTCGAATATTATTCACTCTATAATCCATGATACACATTAGGTACTCCTTAATGAAAGAATCCACATTTTCTCAACCTCACTAACATATAAAACATGAGACTGAACAAGATGATACAAATGGAGCTAAGAAACATTAATAATTCAATGCATGGATTGGTATCTCAGAGGATTTTCTATCCTCTAAATCATTAGTTAGATCCTCTCTAAAATCTCAGAAGGTCTAGTAAATCTATAATTTATCATACCCTTAATCCTTATCTACCAAATGACCTATCTTGGGGGAAAATGCAATAAAACTAGATCCCAACCCTCAAAATCATGTGGTAATCTATGGCAGTTGGCATAAGATTCAGCCCATAATTGAGTTTTCATCATGATCCTTCTAATCAACTAAAATTTCACTATAGTATACTAAAAGAGATGTGTTTTATGAAGCACTGCCACCACAACCTGTAACTAGAATAAAGGTAAACAGTAGGTCCTACCAAATAAATCCTCATAAAAAGTGATATGCATGGTAGAATAAAAACTATTATTTTAATAAAACATAAATAGGGGTATATGTTTCCCCGAAGAACCCACAAAATCAACAATATATTCATGGGGAATTTCATAATAAACCTAAATAATGTGATCTTCATATTCATCAGTCTAAGGGTGATAGGTCATTCTTAGAATCACATATGTACCCAACTCCTTCTTCGATCCTTGTCATAATAATGAAGGGAAAATAAATCCATATAAAAAATGATATATTTAGGATTTACTTAAATGTGTATGGCCACCCTTATGTATGACCACATTAGCTTGTATACTGATAAGTCCTATGAAATAGGTTTTAAAATGAGATACCTTCATGAACCGATCAATAACAACCCAAATGGTATCATTTCATCAAAGTGATCTAGGAAAAGATATAATTAAATCCTTGGGGACATCATAAAAGTTTTGTTCATGAATGGATAATGGTTTTAAAATTCCCATCGGTCACTAATGTTAGGCCTTCACAAACTAGTAGGTGGAACGCCAACAGATTATGTTGCCAATCTTTAGTTTTATTCTTGGCCGCCAACACTTGCAATGTAATTCTCCCTATATCATGGAAACATATGGATAAAATTCCCATGAAGAGGCATGATATTCTCAAATAATCTCGTATAATATTTATGATGAAATCCAAACACTCTCATTTATGCATAATAATTCAACCTCCTTGATGGTCTAACTAGTCAACGATTCCCCGTGTGAAACACTCTCCCATAGGACGACACCTTCATGATCCGAAGGTTTCCTCATCTTTTCCCATTTCATAATGGTATACATCACTAATAATGGTGAGGGGATTTTTTTTCATGATTATCTGGAACATCATCATGAAGATATGAAAATATGTCCACAATCATCCACTTCGAAGGGGCATCATGAACTATTTGGTTTAAGTCTTTCATATCGAAACATTGACTATTGAATTACCATTTCCTTATGTACAAGCAAGATAAAAATAAATCTTATTTAGATATTAAACCCATCTATGCTGCCTATGATCTATATAATTTCATGTAAGGATATAAATGAGGCTCTTGTGATCGGTATAAACAATAATATTATGTCTATGAAAATTTGGTCTCCCACAGCATAAAGCATGCACTACTACTACCAACTAAATGTCATGCAATGGGTAAATCCATTCATGTGCCCTCAACCTATGAGACATGTACACTATGAATCTTTCATCCTAGATTGGAACTTTTCCCAGCATAATTCTTGATGTGTCACTATAAAATATATACCTCCTTCTTAGCTCCTATTGAATTAGGATTGGAAAAGAAGTCAAAATACCATTCAATTTCTAAATAGTTCTTTTGTAAAATAATGACAACATAAATTTTGACCATTCTTAGTCATTACCCATGAAAACATAATGGGGATGATCAATTAGTAATGAAGTGAATTTAAAACCTGACAACCCCCAAGAAACTCCATATATAACAGATGCTTGTGGACAACTTCAATTAAGTTATATCTCGCGTCTTTCCTGGGTATTTGGAGACTCCTCTCTTTGAGAAGATATGATCCATGAAGTGGACATTTCTGATTAGAAATGGTAATTTTATGAGATTTTTGTTATGTTGGTTCTCTCTTAGTATATTCCACTTGATCTCAAAATATTGGTAATGTTTTTCTCATGTCAAAGATTACACCATGTTTTTTCCTAATGTAATATCATTAATGAACCCATATATGGGTGGAAAAAACAATTTTATCAGGGACATGAAAATATTTGTAGTGTCCGTGAGACCGAACACCATTACCGATTACTTATAAATACTATGATTCTTTGGAAATCTATGAATGTTTTGTCTGAAGGGTGAAACACCCCAAATACTTTCTTGACAACAAAAAAAATCATTGAAAACCATATCCCTCCCCTTTTACTAATATAATATGTCATATATTTTTTAGTCTGTAATGATTCATTAGTATATGTTGGTTCATCATTCGGTAATCCATTTAACTCCGGATGGTATGCTTAGTCTTCGTGGAAACAAGTACCAGTGATCCTAGTATTGGGCCACTAGGTAGGATAAAATCCTTCATTATACAGGTATTTCGACTAATTCTTGATCTCAAGAAGCTTTTTATGTTTTATATATTAGGTTTTAATGGAAAATAATCTCACTCTCATTGTTAGGTCAACAATTAATTATACCTCTCATGGGAGGTAGCCTGTAAAATCATCCAGAAATAAATACTTAATATGATCTACCACATAATGGACATCAGTATATTTCATTCCCTGATTATCCATCAAAAGGCCATTAATGACATATGTCATTATACCGAACCCCTGAAGCTTAGGTCCATCTTCAGTCTAACAGACATCCCATTATCTCTTATACATATATCAATATCCCTCTAGTGAAGTAAACATCACATTATGATGAATATTATCAATACAGGATTGATAGGAAACCAACCAGTCCATTTCAAGAATTAAATAACACCATAACATGTTGAGAAAAATATTATTTCACGGGAATAGATAACCACATATCTCAATGGGAGAATGAAAAAATTTAGTGAACACTCTTGTAATGGATACCAAATGGGGTGTATAGTGTCATGATTCCAATAATGTAAACTATAATGGGTCCTAGAGTCTCTAGAATTTTAGTTTTATATAAAAATTTGTGATGCAAAAATGTAAAATATAGCAGACACTATAGTGGAGGATCCAAGAATAGTACTTTGAACTGTAGATGTATAGTTTCCTTTCCCCTTTGGAAGATTGTGAACATCATGTCACTGAATCATAATGCAACATTAATTCACAACCTAACATTTCTGAGCTAGCCCACTCTATGAGTTTAATGAATCCTAGTCTGGATTCCCATACCGTGATGAACATAATTGAATGAGTGGCCAGTGGTACATTAGATTACTTCATTTCTTTTTCATATTGGTCCCCCAAAAGAGCATTGAATTGATATAAATCCTCTCTCATTAGGAGCTCGTTAAGAGTCACTATAGATGTGTGGAAGATGATTCAACATTACAAAGACTCTACACTCCACTGGATATCACATACATCAGGGCTCTATTTGTCTTTTCATTCCACACATGTAACATATAATGAGACTTTTAGCAATATTTTTCAAACCAACACTACCCCATGATAATCCTCAAATTGATGCTTTCTTCTACTATAAGAACCACTATATAGTCTGTGTCATGAACATCCCTAGATCAAACATTTGGATTCCCACAAATTTTGGTCACGAAATTTGGAATGATTTATTATCTTATAATTAGTGTTCAATTGGAATATATAGACCCAAAATTGGATGGAATATTCAAGACTATCCCCAAATTACCAATCTATTATGAGATCATCCCCATCCAGAGCCAGTGAGAATCGATGAACCTGATTAAAATGTCCAGAGTACCCCCATCATATATATATAGCCCTCTTGTGTGTTCATAAACACTATAGATCGGTCATCTATCAATATCGTTGGAATGATGTAATCATAAAAGAATTTTTGTAAATTTCATCCGATCATATCCTAGTGTAAATCTATGAGGGAAATGACATCACAACATCACATGGAAGAACCTCATAACATACAAGAATTTATTTTCACTATACTCTCAATTGGGGTCTCCTGATGCTCAAATATATAAATCATCCCTTTCATTATTTCATACAAACCTTAGTTCCACCATCAATCGAAAATCAATGTTGCTATTTCTTCATGAAATAACTTTTCAACTCTTCCATATTAGGGGATGGTCATGAAACAACGTTCATATTCTGCATCAAATAGAAGAATCCCTCTCAAAACTCGGCATCATTTCACAAGACATGAATAGTTAGTGGTGCTAAATGTGGCACTATGTGAGGTAACACTGATAACTCAAGGCCTACCTCTTTTTAAGCATGGTTATAACCCCCATCCTAGAATGTGACTCATGCCCATTTTGGAGTCACGATTCAATAATTCCAAATTCATTACACATAAAAGATTTCAAAAATTTAAAGATCACAAATATATGTTTATGAAATGTATAAGTCTACCTATTTTATGACTAACACATCTATGCCTTCTACCAAAGATATGTATTATTAATTAATGGATACCATAATCGGCCATGAGAATCATGAGAGACACTTCCCACAACCCACTACTAAGGATGGGTTTTGATCTAGGTATCATGGTTCATATTTATTGTCATAGTATATGGAATTCCAGTTGAATTTTGTATGAGAAAAAATTTTAAATATTAAATTGTTAATCCCTAATTAATTATGACCATTTAATTTAAAAATATGTTAAATCATTTTAAGTTTGTACTATATTACGTATTTATATATCATAGTCACGTTAGATTCGTCACTATTCCAAATTTATAAAACGTGAACTACTTATAAATTGAAATTCGAACTTCATGTAACTAAAAGAAAGCCTATACATCTGTTATCTAGTTGAAATGTTTAATAATAAATTAGTTGATTAAATTAATAACAATTCTTAATATATATATATATGTAAATTCTTCATAAATTACCATTTTCATTCACATAATGAAATCTATAAATGTTTCATCCAATGGCACCAGCAGTTCATGGATCAAAAATTGTATAATCCATGAATTGATGATCTGTTATCAACCTATATAATAAATATTCTTCTAGATTTATGAATACAATTTAATTAATGAAACTTTGGCATCCCAACTTCCTATAGTTATCAGGTAACCAAACAACATACAATGGGAAAATACACATATTATGACAACATGGAATGGATAAATGCCTGATATGTAAGACCTATAGTTCCTATAATAATTAGATATCTACAAAATAGTCACTATTAAATGATAAGGGTAAAAACCCTATTTAAAATTATAAAAAAATAATTAATAAAATACAAGACGAAAAATCATGTTTATAACCTAAGTGGGAAATCAGAAAAATGGTAATAGGAATAATCAAATAATCGTAATAACACATCCTAGGTAATTTGGGTTTCCCCAATATTTCAGTTAGCTACTCCCATGAAAAATCCCATTTCCACATTATGATTATTCCATACTCTGAATTATAATTCCCAAACCATCATAAAAATAGGAAAATTTATCATATAAAACATTGTAACACCCTGACCCGGGATCCACTAATCTATTCCTTCAGTCGGTGGGACACATGACCTCATACAAACATCAATTTATTCCAGTGGATACTTACTAGTAGTGAGGGTCCACGATTGTTTGGTGTGGAGACTATACTCTCTGTAAGTATAGTATCATAGTGGAAACAATAAAAATAATACATAGATGGATTATAAAGATACCTAACATTACAATAGTAAAATAATATTTCCTAACTATATGACAATCAAAATAAATAATTTTATTCATATAATAAATGATTTCATGTCATGTTGGTACAAAAAAAGGGGACTCATTGGATAAATAGTAAATTCATATAAAACATGATGAAAAAAATATAAGACCAAAAAAGGATTCTCCACTATCATCATGAGTATACACATGGTCCTCTACCCCCATGCTCCCATGCTATAAGGAAAACTGTAACATCCCAAGTAAGTAATGAATAATAGATATTTTTATCTATTTCTATTAATGATTAAGACAGTGTTATAGAGGCTTAAAATGAAAATAAATACAATCTTATGCATGGAATACACTAATATTCTTAAAAGATTGTTTTACTGCCTTTTGATGGCAAACCATTTTTGAATCTATATTTTGACAATTTTATAAACTATGTTTGTCAAAATAAACTTATCCTTTATGATTGGGACATCAAAATTTACCTTGTGTGAATTTTTGGTATTTTTCTGACAATGTTCATTTTTTAATGAATAGTGAAAAATACTGCATTTTACATCAAAACTGCTTTTTAACCTAATTTATTTATATGATTAGATTATGTTTTGAATTGGTTTTGAAGTGAAATTAGAATATATTTTTACCATTTTATCCAGTGGTGGTTATTGGTATCAATTTCACTTTGAAATTAGACTTAAACTGGTGTCAATCTTTTGATACTTATTGTTTTGTAAAAACACGCTATTTGCTCTGGCAGCGGGAATTAATTATTGAATTAATTAATGTGACTTATATGATTTTTATTTGGTAAAATATACTTCATTTTTGAATTCGGAATATCAAATATAGCTTAGGGTGAATTTTTGGTAATTTTCTGAAAAACTTCAATTTTTGATGAATAGTGAAAACACTAAGTGGTAATCAAGCAAACTGATTTTTCAGTTAAATGAAAGTTTACCACTAATGTGTATTGAATTTTGAAAATCCGACATACATGGTTGTCATTAAGAAGTAAAATGTGGTTCAATGAGATTAAAATAATTTTTTGGTGAATAGTAACTTATTAAGTTTTTAATCGCGATTAATGGTAATTAGTGTAGTTTAAGGTATAAATAATACTTTAATAAAATGAAATGACCTAGACACATGTCCCAACCTCATTGTTTGTGTCATGGCCGACCATGACATGCCATGGGTCAACTTGGGGACCCCATGGATCCACTTTTGTTGGGAAATGACATAAATTACTTTTTATTTAATGTTAAAGTGAAAATGACACAAACATAATATGGTTTACAAAAACAATTTTTAAGTGGGGTTATACAAGTCCAAATTTTGATTATAAATAGTCATTGGAAAGATAAAAATCTTTCCTATATCATAGTATTTTTTTTATAATTTTTAGACATTAAATAAATTTAATTATTTATGACATAATAATGATGCAGCGATGACATCATTATTTGACGATTTAAATAAAATAGAAAGATAATGTAAAATATATGAACTACACATGCCCAAAACCAATTGGATGAGTGGATTTCTAACCCTTATAACCTTATACACGAATTATATCAATGTGGGACCTTTTAAAACCGAAACACATTTTCAAATAAAGTAATATTTCTTTACGTTCCAAAAGTACCCCTCCTCTCCTCTTATAAAAGGCCCCCAACTCTACCTCATCTCACACACTACTCAAGCCTTTTCCTCGGCCAACCCCTGCTCATTTACTCTCTAAACACCCCTCTCCTCATCCTAGATGATTCCCTTTGGGCAAAATCCTTTCAAAGGAAGCCTTTAGGCTCAAATCAAAAGGAGTTACACTTTTTAAGGTAATTCATTCTCTCATGTTCATTTGTTTTAGTTTGCTTCTCCAACCCCCTAATATCTTTTTATTTACTTCTTTTGTAACAAAACCAGTATCTTCAATATACTAGGATGTTGTTATAATATTTATTTGAGCTACACTCTCACACAACTACATCAAATGGTAAAAGAACATACGGTTTCCGTGGATGGCGAAATTCTGCCTCCCGAAACGATGATTGTTCAATACTCATTTAACACCTTCAAAGGTGGCCATTATGATGTCACTATTTTTATATATGATATATAATATGTTTATGTTTTCCTTAAGCTTCTGTTTTTTTAATTTTGGGCATTCCTTTTTGGTTTCCATTATGGGTAAACACGATATCTTCAATTTAGGAAGTGCGGACTACCGCCCCCTCAAAGTGATTTGATTCGTTAAATACCATATGTGGGAAATATAAAGGATGGAACTATGATATTATATATGATATTATACTGGAATTATAATATAACTTTATATCATTATGATTCCTTCCAGAAAATATGAAATAGAAATGGAAGTAGCGTTCATGCGTACGTACGGCTTACCGTCTCCATGAACGGTGCATTTCATTTCTTACCTCTAAATGTGATGTAATATTATAAATACATGTATATGCTGAATATATATGATGTATATGTTATCCAAATCATGAATACCATTATGGATATAATGAACCTTTGACCAAATTAACAACATGTAAGTGTAAGAAGTCTATTTTTGACTTAAGAACCAAATACCGACAAAATGAACATTATTAACTTAACTGATTACATGATGTTCATAACATGGTATAAAAGGAATAATGAACTTGAAAAAGATTCATAATCAAGTAGAGATTAACTCAAGTTTATTATTCAGTAGATTAAAGAACGGTCGGGTCAAGTCAGATACGAGGTATGGGACTTCGTCTCAATCTCCTTTCATTGAGGCATATTTTATTTTACACACAACTTTCTTTTATACGGTGTATAAACCCCTTTGAAGTTTACGTTTATTCGAAAGGAATATTTTTTATACGAAGCGTTTACTAAACGAAAAAAGTGAATGTTTTTGTCGTACGTATTCGGCGACAACGACTTCTCCGCCGTCATGACCGTTATTTGAGTTTCGGCTTCCTCTACAAGCCATACATTCTTTTTGAAAGAAAAATAAATACCATGTTTTACTTTTCTTTTATTTTGGTATTGAAAATGGTTTTCATAATGTTTTTATATCAATGGGTTGTATTGATATATTGTGATTGAAATGTGGAAATTTTATGTTTCCTTTATGCATGTTTTATGTGATATGATTATGTTATGGTTCATGGGAATTATTATGAAGATGGGTGGTTCTGTGATAAACTAAGGGCGGGTGAGCCCGTTATAGCTCTCCAATGCATTGGGTAACGCGAAGGAGTGAAACGTTAAGGTTTCTCCGAAGAGATTTTAGGGAATATACTGTGATGGGTATTCCAAACGTAACCAAGAGGGTTACTCCCTACGTAAGAATGTAATGAATGCCTCAAATTACCTTTATGTCTTATGATTTCTATGATTTATTCCAGATTTTATGAGATATGTTAAAGTGCCTATGTTTTATGGGTAAAGTATGATTTCATTCTTATGTATATATGAACTCATGTTTCCTTTCCATGTTTTTTTTATAACCCATACTGAGTTTTTATGCTCATCCCAAGTTTTTGAAATGTTTTTCACAGGTCAAGGGAAAGGTACATGCTAAGATGATAAAGTCAAGGATGTGTCAAGAAATAATCCATGGTTCATTTTAAATGTGTTTCCATTGATGGGAATGAAGAATACTATCTTTATGTAACCACTTTGTTTATATGTGGAATGTAATGCAAGTTTTATGATCTAATTCTCTAAAACTCTAAACCCGAAAAGATCCTCAATGTGTAATCATGTAATAACTCAAGATTAAGTAAGGTTTAAGGCTGGGGCCTTATAGTTGGTATCAGAGGTCGGTTTAGATAACTTTAGGAGTTAGAATTCTATTAAATGATTATCAAAATTTTTTTTTTTTAAAATGATATAGCATTTAAAGATTACTATGTTGCTTCATCTAAGACATGTTTGTTCAGAATGGTTTTCCGCAGAGGAAACATGGAAGCAGTGCTAGGAAGGCATACAGAAGGAAACAACCTTCCGAATCAGCATCCTGAGATGGTCGGAATTGGAACTGAACTATTTGTTGCAGTAATGGAGTAGTTGACTCAAGCGATAAATGGCGGTGGTATCCATGCACGAGATCAGCCAGATCAACCGCAGAGGAACATGTCAGTGGTGGAACATTTCATGAGGCAACATCCACCATCATTCAGAGGATCATCTGACCCTGCGCTAGCTGAAGGGTGGATTAAAGCACTGGAGAAGATTTTTGATGCCATGCGGTGTTCAGACAATCAAAAGGTTAGTCTTGCTATTTACCGTTTGGAGGGTGAAGCAGATCAGTGGTGTTCTATGGTTAAAATTATCAGGGACGCCAATGATATTGATGCTCTTGACTGGGATGAATTCAAAGGTATGTTTCTTGAGAAGTATTTTCCTAAGGTTGTTCGACTTAGGATGGAAAAGAAATTCTTGGAATTGAGGCAAGAGGAAGACTCAGTGGCTGCCTATGAAGAAAGGTTCACTCGATTGGCATGGTATGCTCCAAATTTTATCCGGGACCTTGATAGTAAAATCAATCCTTTTTACTCAGCATTAAAGCCAAAGTATCGAAGGCCATTAGCTTCTCGTGAGTTTAAAAGTTATGAAAAGCTTGTTCGATGTGCTGAGAAGGTGGAAATGGAGTTTGTCGATGACCAAGTGTTCTTTAACAACCAGTAGATGAAGAGACCGTGGTGGCAGGAGAAAGGTAAGAATTCTTCAAAAAAGTCTGATGGTAAGAGAACTAAGTTTCCAATTTGTGATAAATGTGGCAAAAGGCATGCTGGGGAATGTCTTCTGAATTCTGGGAAGTGCTACCGATGTGGTAAGATGGGACATAAGGCTCGTGATTGCACTGAAAAGGATCAAGGTGAAGGTAAGAACAAATTTGATTTACAGTTAGTGAAATGTTATAAGTGCAATGAGATGGGTCACTATGCAAACGAGTGTCCGACAAAGAGCTTGAGTGATGGGAATCAGTTAGACTACAAGAATAAAGGGGTGGTGAAATCCTTTGCAACTACTTCAGCAGATGTCGGGCCATAAAATGAAGTTGTATCAGGTACTTTGTTTGTTTTCTCAGATTATGCCAGTGTGTTGTTTGATTCGGGGTCTACACATTCTTTCATCTATGAAACCTTTTCTAGTAAAATGGGAATACCATCTCAAGAAATGACTCCTGAACTTTTGGTAAAAACACCTGCGGGAAGTGTCGAGGCAAAAAGAATTTATAAGAATCTTCTTATCCTTATCTGTGGAATGAACCTACTTGCAAACCTTATTGTTCTACCTCTAGTAGAGTTTGATGTTATCCTGGGTATGGATTGGCTCTCTATTTACCATGCTAAGATTGACTGTAGAGCTAAAGAAGTTTCTTTTCAGAAAGACTTTCACTTTGTTTACAAGAATGAACCCTCAATTTTGATAACATATCAAGAGGCCGAGAAACTTGTAAAAGATGGAAATAAATATTACCTTGCACACGTCGTTGAAAATAAAGGATCTATTCATATTAATGATGTGCCAGTGGTAAATGAGTATCCTGATGTTTTTCCTGATGAGTTGCCTGGAATAATACCAGATCGGGATGTTGAGTTTACTGTTGACTTAGTTCCTGATGCTAAGCCAATTTCAAAACCCCCTTATCGAATGGCACAAATTGAACTTTTAGAGTTGGAGGAGTAATTGCAAGATTTATTTGAGAATGGTTTCATTAGACCTAGCACATCACCATGGGGTGCTCCGGTTTTATTTGATAAAAATAAAGATGGTTCTATGAGACTTTGCAGTGATTATAGAGCCTTGAATAATATCACTGTTAAGAACAAATATCCTTTGCCTCATATCGATGATTTGTTTGATCAGCTCTAGGGAGCTCAGTTTTTTTCAAAGATTGACCTGAGATCGGGGTACCATCAGCTGAAGGTAAAGGAGGCAGATATTCCGAAGACCGCGTTCCGTACGAGATATGGCCATTATGAATTTTTAGTAATGCCTTTTGGGCTAACCAATGCACCTGCTGTATTCATGGACTTAATGAATAGAATTTTCCATGAGTTCTTGGATAAGTTTGCGGTGGTTTTCATTGATGATATTTTGGTGTTTTCTAAAAGTAAAGTGGAGCATGAAAAACATTTAAGGGTTATCTTTCAAACCTTAAAAGAAAAGAAACTGTATGGGAAATTCAGCAAGTGTGAGTTTTGGTTGCAACAAATTTCTTTCCTTGGTCACATTGTTTCTAAAGATGGAATAACTGTTGATCCTGCAAAAACAAAAGTTGTGGAAGAATGGCCAAGACCAACAAATGTAACCGAGATTCGTAGATTCCTTGGTTTGGCGGGCTATTACCGAAGGTTTGTTAGAAATTTTTCTCGATTATCTAGTCCAATGACTAAGCTAACTCGGAAGGGTGTTAAGTTTATCTGGACAAAATAATGTGATGATTGTTTTCAGGAATTGAAAAGAATATTGGTGAATGCTCTAGTTTTGGCACTACCTTCTAGGAATGGTGAGTTTGTTATATACAGTGATGCTTCATTGAAAGGACTTGGTTGCATCCTAATGCAGAATGATCAGGAAATTGCTTATGCTTCACGACAGTTGAAAACTCATGAGGTAAATTACCCTACACATGATTTGGAACTAGCTGCTGTTGTTTTTGCTTTAAAAATTTGGAGGCATCATTTGTATGGAGTAAAGTGTGAAATATATACCGATCACAGAAGTTTAAAGTATATATTCACTCAGAAAGAGTTAAACATGAGACAGAGGAGATGGCTGGAATTAATCAAGGATTATGATTCTACAATTCATTACCATCCGGGAAAAGCAAATTAAGTGGCTAATGCTTTGAGTCGAAAAATTAATGCTTCATTAACAATGTTGCGTTTGGAACGAGATCCTTTGGTTAAGGATTTGATGAACTTTGGCATAGAAGTTGTTGGTGGAGGATGTCCTTCTGTTTTGTTCCAGGTATCAGTGAGATCATCTCTATCAGATAGAATCAAGCAAGCACAGAAGCAAGACAATGAGTTGCAGAAAAGGGTAGAGCTGGTTTAGAAAGGTAAGTTGCCAGAATTCAACATTGATAATGATTGTGTTTTGAGATTTGGGAAGAGATTTTGTGTGCCTTGTGATTCACAGTTGAAGAGAGAGTTGTTATGTGAAGCTCATAGTTCTCCGTTTTCAGTTCATCCGGGCAGTACAAAGATGTATAGAGATCTGTGGGAGTATTACTGGTGGGATGGAATGAAAAGAGATATTTCTGATTTTACTGTGAAGTGTTTGACTTGTCAGCAGGTTAAAGTAGAGCGGCAGTTACCGAAAGGGATGCTTCAGCCTTTACTAGTGACAGAGTGGAAATGGGAGAATATATCCATGGACTTTGTTGTTGGATTACCGAAGACATCTCGAGGTAATAATGCAATCTGGGTTATTGTTGATCGCTTGACCAAATCTGCTCATTTCCTTGCTATACGAGATACTTTCTCTCTTGATCAACTTTCCCATTTGTATCTTAAAGAGATAGTCAGGTTACATGGATTTCCTCTCTCCATTGTATCGGATCGTGATCCCAAGTTTACTTCTATCTTTTGGAAATGCCTTCAGAAGTTTTTGGGTACTGAATTAAATTTTAGTACAGCTTTTCATCCTCAATCAGATGGGCAGTCAGAACGAACAATTCCGACATTGGAGGATATGCTACGAGCTTGTTCTATGGATTATCAGGGAATTTGGGACCAACATATTTCTTTGGTTGAGTTTTCATATAATAACAGTTTTCATTCCAGTATACAGATGGCACCATTTCAGGCATTATATGGGAAGCGGTGTCGAACTCCAGATTTCTGGGATGAAGTGGGTGAAAGGAATTTGATGGGACCAGAATTGGTAGAAGAGATGGCAGAAAAAGTTCAGATGATTCAGAAACACATGAGAACAGCTCAGAGCAGGCAGAAGAGTTATGCGGATAACCGGAGGAAGGATCTATCTTTCGAGGTAAGTGATCATGTTTTTCTCAAGGTTTCTCCTTGGAAATGTGTGATGAGATTTGGTAAGAAAGGAAAGTTGAGTCCGAGGTTCATTGGACCATACGAAATTCTGGAGAGAGTTGGATCAGTTGCATACCGAGTGGCTTTACCTCCGAGTTTATCTCAGGTACACAATGTTTTTCACATTTCGATGTTGAGAAAGTATATGCCAGATCCATCTCATGTTTTGAGTCCAGAGGTAGTTCAGCTGGAAGAGAACCTATCTTATGAGGAACAACCGGTCCAGATTCTTGACCATAGGGAGCAAGTGTTACGGAATAAGGTGATTCACCAGGTAAAGGTTTTGTGGAAAAACCACATGATTGAAGAGGCAACATGAGAATCTGAAAATGAAATGAGGGATAAGTACCCCCATTTATTCGATAAGTAAATAAATTTCAGGGACGCAATTTTCTAAAGGGGGGAAGGATGTAACATCCCAAGTAAGTAATGAATAATAGATATTTTTATCTATGTCTATTAATGATTAAGATTGTGTTATAGAGGCTTAAAATGAAAATAAATACAATCTTATGCATGGAATACACTAATATTCTTAAAAGATTGTTTTACTGCCTTTTGATGGAAAACCATTTTTGAATCTATATTTTGACAATTTTATAAACTATGTTTGTAAAAATACACTTATCCTTTATTATTGGGACATCAAAATTTACCTTGTGTGAATTTTTTGTATTTTTCTGACAATGTTCATTTTTTAATGAATAGTGAAAAATACTGCATTTTACATCAAAACTGCTTTTTAACCTAATTTATTTATATGATTAGATTATGTTTTGAATTGGTTTTGAAGTGAAATTAGAATATATTTTTACCATTTTATCCAATGGTGGTTATTGGAATCAATTTCACTTTGAAATTAGACTTAAACTGGTGTCAATCTTTTGATAGTTATTGTTTTGTAAAAACACGCTATTTGCTCTGGCAGCGGGAATTAATTATTGAATTAATTAATGTGACTAATATGATTTGAATTTTGTAAAATAGAATTCATTTTTGAATTCGGAATATCAAATATAACTTAGGGTGAATTTTTGGTAATTTTCTGAAAAACTTCAATTTTTAATGAATAGTGAAGCCACTAAGTGGTAATCAAGCAAACTGATTTTTCAGTTAAATGAAAGTTTACCACTAATGTGTATTGAATTTTTAAAAGCTGACATACATGGTTTTCATTAAGAAGAAAAATGTGGTTCAATTAGATTAAAATAATTTTTTGGTGAATAGTAACTTATTATGTTTTTAATCGCGATTAGTGGTAATTAGTGTAGTTTAAGGTATAAATAATACTTTAATAAAATGAAATGACTTAGACACATGTCCCAACCTCATTGGTTGTGTCATCACCGACCATGACATTCCATGGGTAAACTTGGGGACCCCATGGATCCACGTTTATTGGGAAATGACATAAATTAATTTTTATTTAATGTTAAAGTGAAAATGACACAAACATAATATGTTTTACGAAAACAATTTTTAAGTGGGGTTATACAAGTCAAAATTTTGATTATAAATATTCATTGGAAAGATAAAAAGATTTAATATATCATAGTATTTGTTTTATAATTTTTAGACATTAAATAAATTTAAATATTTATGAAATAATAATGATGCAGCGATGACATCATTATTTGACGATTTAAATAAAATAGAAAGATAATGTAAAATCTATGAACTACACATGTCCAAAACCAATTGGATGAGTGTATTTCGAACCCTTATCACCTTATCCACGACTTCTATCAATGTGGGACCTTTTAAAACCGAAACACATTTTCAAATAAAGTAATATTTCTTTACTTTCCAAAAGTACCCCTCCTCTCCTCTTATAAAAGGCCCCCACCTCTACCTCATCTCACACACTACTCAAGCCTTTTGCTCGGCCAAACCCTGCCCATTTACTCTCTCCACACACCTCTCCTCATCCTAGAGGATTCACTTTGGGCATAATCCTTCCAAAGGAAGCCTTTAGGCTCAAATCAAAAGGAGTTACACTTTTTAAGGTAATTCATTCTCTCATGTTCATTTGTTTTATTTTGCTTCTCCAACCCCATAAACTATTTTTATTTACTTCTTTTGTAACAACACCAGTATAATCAATATACTAGGATGTTGTTATAAGATTTATTTGAGCTACACTCTCACACAACTACATCAAATGGCTAAATAACATACGGTTTCCGTGGATGTCGAAATTCTGCCTCCCGAAACGATGATTGTTCAATACTCATTTAACACCTTCAAAGGTGGCCATTATGATGTCACTATTTTTATATATGATATATAATATGTTTATGTTTTCCTTAATCTTCTGTTTTTTTAATTTTGGGCATATATTTATGGTTTCCATTATTGGTAAACACGATATCTTCATTTTAGGAAGTGCGGACTACCGCCCCCTCAAATTGATTTGATTCGTTAAATACCATATGTGGGACATATAAAGGATTGAACTATGATATTATATATTATATTATACTGGAATTATAATATACCTTTATATCATTATGATTCCATTCCAGAAAATATGAAATAGAAATGGAAGTAGTGTTCATGCGTACGTACGGCTTACCGTCTCCATGAACGGTGCATTTCATTTCTTACCTCTAAATGTGTTGTAATATTATAAATACATGTATATCCTGAATATATATGATGTATATGTTATCCAAATCATGAATACCATTCTGTATATAATGAACCTTTGACAAAATTAACAACATGTAAGTGTAAGAAGTCTATTTTTGACTTAAGAACCAAATACCGACAAAATGAACATTATTAACTTAACTGATTACATGATGTTCATAACATGGTATAAAAGGAATAATGAACATGAGAAATATTCATAACCAAGTAGAGATTAACTCATGTTTATTATTCAGGAGATTAAATAACGGTCGGGTCAAGTCGGATACGAGGTATGGGACTTCGTCTCAATCTCCTTTCATTGAGGCATATTTTATTTTATACAAAACTTTCTTTTATACGGTGTATAAACCCCTTTGACTTTTATGTTTATTCGAAAGGAATATTTTTTATACGAAGCGTTTACTAAACGACAAAAGGGAATGTTTTTGTCGTACGTATGCGGCGACGACGACTTCTTCGCCGTCATGACCGTTAATTGAGTTTCGGCTTCCTCTACAAGCCATACCTTCTTTTTGAAAGAAAAATAAATACCATGTTTTACTTTTCTTTTATTTTGGTATTGAAAATGGTTTTCATAATGTTTTTATATCAATGGGTTGTATTGATATCTTGTGATTGAAATGTGGAAATTTTATGTTTCCTTTATGCATGTTTTATGTGATATGATTATGTTATGGTTCTTGGGCATTATTATGAAGACGGGTGGTTCTGTGATAAACTAAGGGCGGGTGAGCCCGTTTTAGCTCTCCAATGCATTGCGTAATGCGAAGGAGTGAAACGTTAAGGTTTCTCCGAAGAGATTTTAGGGAATATACTGTGATGGGTATTCCAAACGTAACCAAGAGGGTTACTCCCTACGTAAGAATGTTATGAATGCCTCAAGTTACCTTTATGTCTTATGATTTCTATGATTTATTCATGATTTTATGAGGTATGTTAAAGTGCCTATGTTTTATGGGTAAAGTATGATTTCATTATTATGTATATATGAACTCATGTTTCCTTTCCATGTTTTTTTATAACCCATACTGAGTTTTTATGCTCATCCCATGTTTTTGAAATGTTTTTCACAGGTCAAGGGAAAGGTACATGATAAGATGATAGAGTCAAGGTTGTGTCAAGAAATAATCCATGTTTTATTTGAAATGTGTTTCAATTGATGGAAATGAAGAATACTATCTTTATGTAACCACTTTGTTTATATGTGGAATGTAATGCATGTTTTATGATCTAATTCTCTAAAACTCTAAACCCGAAAAGATCCTCAATGTGTAATCTTGTAATAACTCAAGATTAAGTAAGGTTTAAGGCTGGGGCCTTATAAAAACTGATCTAGTATCCAAGAATGGGTGATTTCTCTTATCGAAACCTACAATAATAAATATGTCATTGGATCCAACATCGGCCCATAAAGGGTTTGGGATAGGCTTAGTAGGACAACACCAACAGAGCATGGATTAATCTACTATGTGTTAATAGAGTTGTACAGTTTAGGTATTAGAAATAATAAACAATGATAAAAGTGATAAATTATTTAACATGCGTTCTTAAAGGACACCAAGCTAACTCAACAAACTTTGGCATATAACAAAATATATCAGACCTGAGTGTATCATTTCTAAAAATTTATAAATCATCATATATATTAAATATGTATATGTGTATATACACTATATATAAGAGGAAATATATAGTCATATACATAAATACTTATTTCTAGATGGACCTAGTGTGTAACTCAAGCATCTATGTATAGCTTGATGATATATATTCTCTTCGAAGGGTATTATCGCTAAATCTCATATCATTTTGAGACATAATTACCAACCCTCATGATCATGGGGTTACTCATAATTTTCATCACATGATGCCTGGAAATGGTGAAGTTCATGCCCTTAATATGAGTAAATAGTGTGAGAATCCATTCCCAACACCAAACCTAAGGGAGCATGAAATTCCATTCTCAATAAGTCCCTTAACCATTGTCCATTGAGCAATATCTGGGCTCTAATAATAATAATAATAATTTGGTATTTACTTTTAATTAATTTAAATCATTTATTCCAATATCACCATGGAATAAACAGTTTATAAATTCATTGTCAATTTATTACACATGATTTGGACTTTCCACTCACTTCAATATAATTAATTTAAACAATTCAATAAAGATAGAATGTCCAAACCTGTCATGAACCAGCCTGGGTCGACCTTGAACTGGTCACCCGATCCGACCCATGGCAAGGCCTGAGAGGCATTCCCGATAATACTGGGCTGGCAACAAGCATCCGGGCATCAATAGAGGAAAATTGGGAATGATTTTCCCCAGTGAAAAAAAGTAGTGGAAAAAGTACAATAACACAAGACAAATAAATGACATGAAAAAGAAGGAACAAACAACAATAAAAAACATACCTGACCACTACCAAAACTCCCCGCGACTCCGAGAGTCGCTCACCAGTCGATAACCAACTCACTACCATGAAGAGCGAGTACAAGTCAAAACTACAACACAACTAAAAAAGGAAAAAACTATAGGGGTGAGTATTAAATCTCAATACATCTATCCAACAAACTATTCCCAATGAACTGCCTTTAAATAATGAAATCAACTAATTCCTAGTTTGAAATAAATTATAAAAATTATGGGTTTCCACACACACACTTCTATTTCTAAGAAAATTATCAGTCCATTTCCCTTTTTAATTTTTAAAAAAATTATGTTGGAAAGGAACAGGTTTATTGCATTTAATGAATATCTACGAACAATTTTGAAATTCAAATTTCAGTTGTTAGTCAAATGGGAAGCCACACACAACACAGAACACACACTCGGGTAAATGAAAAAGAAGTATCACACAGGGGACAACAACCGAACTATACCTCTCAAATGTCCACCAAATAACAATAAACACTAAAGAAAACATGGGTCAAACCTAGGAGCTCATGAACAATCCAGAACATACCATACTAGTGACTCATCTTGAATGCATTCCAACTCGCTATGATGTCATAACTCCCAAACACCTGGTGTTTCCCTACATGGCCTAACCGAGGGGCCCAATCCCCTAGCAGAGAATAATATTTACTAAGGGCCACTAGTCAGTGTGTAATATAAATTAGTGTCCCAATAATTCATAGAAACTTCACTCACTATGCAACATTCCCATGTTAGCATGTATAATAAAAACTAAAGGGTTGAGTAAAAAATGTCAATAAGTAGCACAAACATCACACAGAACTCATGACATGAAGGTACACAAAAGATCACCCCTAAGTCACCCCAAAGTGGGTTTTTTGAAATAATTTATTTTATTAAAGTGTCAGATGGGACTTCACCAATCTTAAAGAAATCCACATTTCTCAAGAGAACCAAAACACTTGTTCACATATCAAAATAAATCATTTATCAATAAAATAGAACTACATTTGAAATTCTGTAAATTATGTTTAAAATTCAAATGGGCATTCTTTCACTACTGAGAGTCTGTTCATCAAGAAAATATTTCATGTGTCGTGTGTAAAATAAACGGCTCTTTTTACACCAAGTGATAATTTAAAAATTGATTATCTTATATTATTTCTAATTTAATAAAATTAATAAAATATCAATCAATTAATAAATTCTGAATTTAAAAGAGAGTGCAATGGGAGACCTACCTCATCTTGTAGCTCAAACATGACAACACGACTTGCCTCGCACAGGCGCACAAGCATGCACAAGCCGATGATTGCAGTAACACAGGATTTCACTAAAAATGTGCTGCAATAAACTCACAACAACAATGGTACCTAAACTCGGACTTAAAACAATCCAAACGAACAACCAGTGCCAATGAACCACCTTGAAATTTTTTCAAAAAAAAACTCACACCATCAACACTATTTACTAACCCCCCCTAAAAACCACAAGGTTTTTACAAAAACCACAAGGTGTTTACAAAAACAACACAACTCCAAAACAACCCATTAATAATTTTAAAGATCCATTATAACATTTCAAGTGAAGACTTAGAGTGCATAGTCTAACTAAAGAGCATGACATGATGAGGACAACATTTAAAAACATGTGTGCCTAAACACATTTTCATAACCGGGCTTGTTGTACCCAACCTTTCATAAACACAATTTTCACTACTTCCATAATTAAATAAATACTTTATGAATTTTGTAAAATCATTTCCAGAGCACTATAAGGGTGTACACATAAAATACACTCAAATTTTTTTATAAAAATACCAATTTAGAACCAATGCACATTAAACTTCAACATAGACCATTTCCGCACCATTTATAAAAAATCAATGAATAAGGAGATTCAATTAAATAAGATTATAAATTTCTTCATACCAAGGTTATCCCCAAAACTACCTAATATATCCCAAACCAATTATTAAAAAAACGAATAAATAATTATCATTCAAGTAGAATGATAAAAAACAAATCCATGAAATCGATATAATCATCAGTTTAAAGAAGAGATGCCATAGGATCCTACATCAACGGAAAAACTAGGATGAGTGCTCGGTTCTTGACACTTTTATCATAAACAACCCAAAAATGATCGTACGACTCAGCACACTAGAAAACAATTGACAGAAGCCATAAAAAACACATCAAACAACACTTAAAAGGTGTGAAACCAAGTGACGGGTATAAGTATATATCATGGATGTCAGAAAGAACCAAAAAAATAGTCAATCTGCTTCTCCATTGGCGGTGGATGTTGGAACACTCAAGAGAAAGACCTCAGGAGGTCATCACATACCCTATTCTAGAAAGAACACAACAACTATATAATATCCAAACAATAGGGTTCTAGTTAAATCCCATGCGGGTATCAAAAGAGAAACAAAACATCAAAGTGATAAAGGATGACATCAGATATGTTATTAATCTAATAATTGGACCTCAATCAGACCTCATTCATGGGGGATCCGATAGGAATCGACTGTAGATGGGTCGCGTGCCAAAAGGGGCGTAGAAGGGAAGGGCCGACTGAAGAAAGAGGCAGCTGGAGGTAGGTCATTGCGTACAGGTCAGAGTAGAGGAGGACATCAGAGTTGCTAGTCAGATCAAGGGAATAGGGTAGTTGCACCATGCCTGAACAAGGGATCATGGTCGCGAAGGGGGGGGGGTCTGTGCTACTTGAGCAGGGTGGGGTCGCTGCTAGGAGGTGCGGCTGAGAAGGGAGCACGTTTGGGATGGGATGGGTTGGTGTGCCGCGAGCCGAGCGATATAGAGGTGCATTGCAGGTTGGGAAATAAGGAGTAAGGGAGGACACCACAAACATATAAGAGGGAGGGAGGAAGAACCACACTTGGATAACCCCATGGGGGTGCGACTTAGTGTCGATCGGGAAGAAGGGGAGGGCTGTAGTAGCAGCGCCTCACTTAGGATAAAGAAACGGGGGGGGGGGGTGCCTCTCCCCATAGAGTATATGTTATTTTTTTTAATAATAATAATAAAATATTAATAGTATAAATTATAATAATAATAATATTCAGAATATCAATTTTAATAATAATATAATTTTAATAATAATAAAATCAATAAGAATAAAAAAATTATCTTGTTCATTTTATTTCCTTTTTTATAAAATAACATTAATAATAATATAACATTAATAATTTTCTTAATAATAGTTTACTCATAAAAAAAATTAAGAACAATTTTATAAACCAATTAATATAAAAAATATATATATTAATGTCAATAATAACACAACTGATAATAATATTATTAATAATATGAAAATAAAAATATTTTTCTGTTATGGAGAAAAAATTTAACTCATTGTATATATATATAATATTAATTTTAAACATTAGGTAACTAAATAAGTACATGGACTGATCGCATAGAAACCGCCGACTGTGCGGTGCCTGTGCACCAGTCTTAAACCATACAAAACATTAAACGTTGATGATGTTAAACCCGCACTCGCCTTGCACCATGTCGAGACTAACCAAAACCAATAAATAATAAAATAAAATAATTTAAAGATCCATGATGTCATAATTAACCCCACCACAGACACTTTCAGCCCCCAAAAAGTCACCAATCCATAGTTGATGCAACTGAAGTCAATGCTCAGACCAAACCAAAATGAACCAAGAGGCTCATGGTGATGATTACCAACCCACGTGACACCTGACAATCATAAAAACAATCACTGTTTGAGGTTGAGGGAAGAACACGGGAGGATCCTCCCCAACAAAAGAATATCCTAACACATGAAACCTGAACAAAATACCCCCTGGGGGGCCAATGTGGGAACTCCCAAACAAAACTCATTCATTTTCCCCACATGGACCGAACAACACACCTGAGACCTTGACATAAGGATTGCTATGAAACAACCCAGTGAATTAAGAATGAGAGGTTTACTCAACACCTCCCATCAATTTCATGAAATGAGACATCAACCCCTAACAAACATAGATGAGACCAACTCAAAATCAAAAGGTGTCAGTTTATTCACAGGCCTAACACCCTTCAACGAAAACAAAAAAATTGAATCCATTCTAGGAGAAAATAGGGCCTCTTGGATTGTTGTGGAAAGAGCTCATCAAGACACCACAACAAGGATGAGCATACGACAGTGACTAGAATAGAGCACGAAAATTTTGGATATTTCAATCCAAAATTTGAAGACATTATCTAGACTGAGGTTCCACACACCCTCAGAAACTCCTAATTGTGTACAGGCTTCACCCTGAGACCTATGGCTGGGGCTCTGATGGATGAAGCATCTCCTACCTCACCGTCGAGCATTTTCATCCTCCAGTTTCCATATCCTTCCTCCAAAACGACACTTCATTCAGAACTCTTCCTGGTGTCCCGAACAGTCTCACGGTAGAATGTCTAACGAGGGATACGACAATATGACTTATAATGCCTACACCAGCCACACTAATGGAATGCTGGAGAACGGTCCGAAAAACTAGGAATCAGTACAAACTATTATCCATGCCCGACGAAGAACCTTAACAATATCCAACCCCCACCAACTACACGAGAGGCTCTAACAAAGATGAGACATCCCACCATTACTAGTTGAGAACCGAACCCTCTATTTACTTTGGGATGGTATGAACCATAACTACCTTGGGAGTAACCAAAAATCTAGAGACACAATATCATTCTGAACTATAAAACTGCCTCTAACAAACTTCGATTACCTCAATTAGTAGGCAACACACGAAATGAAATGGGAACCTGTCATAACTCATTAAAAACTAATGGAGGCGTTACAGGAGACATACTCATAACAACACGAAAAACACCATCGAAACCAGCATCAACCCAAAACTCAATCAAAGCAATAACAAAATCCAAGGGTAAACGGCCCATAAGACAAACATATACAAACACAAGAAAAATTCACTTTTCCAAAACAATTATACCTTTAAAATATTAAAACTCACTTATGGAACCTTATAAACCATCACATGTGCGTTCATTCAATCTTGCTCACATAATCTTCAAAAAAGTTCCCCTATACACTCTCGGTACATACCCACGCACGTGTTACCCTCCATAAGGAGTGCCAAGTTTCAAACACTTCATTCCTTACCAAATCCGAACACATACAATGTTGTCCAAACCGATATAATTTATTTTTAAAACCCCACTTTACTAATTTTAAAAAAAATTTGAATGAAACCTTTTTTTCATTTTGAAGTCACATTCATTTTCAACACACAGTCACATCAGCCGAGTTCAAAACAAAACACAACCAACTATTAACCATCGGAATGAAGAATTAGTGTATGTGTCTAACCCGGCGACATGGTGGTGAGTCATGCCCCAATTAAGGAATAACACTTAGAGGACCGTAAATTGGGCACCTGTACACCACATTGGTCACCACCCAATGTGGGGATGCAACATGAATGGATTCTCCCCCATTTTAATCCCTCAATCCAAAATAAAAAATACAAAAGACTCAAATCCTAGACTACCCCTGGTAACTCAGGTCTCACTTTCAAGCGTTGGTGATTAGGCACTGACCCGTAACCTACCTCATGAGCCCTGAGAATTCTAATATCATTCTACCAGACACCCCAATAAACAATTTCCTCCACTAATAACAATTAGTCTTGAATCAAATCAGGTCAACCCTGAAATGGTCACTTGAGTCGACCAGCAGCAAGGCCCAAGAGGCGTTCCGGATCCTCCTGGGCTGGCGACAAGCGTCGAGGAATCACTAGAGGACAATTGGGAACAATATTTCCCATTGAAAATAAGTAAATCAGTGGAAAAAGTAGAATAACACAAGACAAATAAATGACATGAAAAAGGAGGAACAACCAATAACAACAAACTAACCTAACCACGACCAATACTCCTCCTGCCTCCTTGAGTAACTCACCAGTCCATAACCAACTCTTTCCCTCGGTGAGCGAGGTCAATTCAAACCAATAACAAAAATAAAAAACAGAAAACACTATAGGCATGATTATTAAAACTCAGTTGGCATGTCGAACAAACTATTCCCAATTCACTAACTTTAAATAATAAAGATTACTTATTCTAGGTTTGAACTAAATTATACAAAATATGGTGTTCCACACACAAACGTCCATTTCTAAGACATGTAACAGGTAATTTACCTTTTTAATTTAAAAAAATCTTTACTTTTTTAAAGGAACAGGTGCATTGCATTTAAAAAAATTTCTACGAAAAATTTAGAAATAAAAATTTCAGTTGTTGGTCAAATAGAAAACAACACACAACACAAAACACACACTATGGGAAATAGAAAAAAGTGCCACACATGGACCAACAACTGAACTATACCTATCAAACATCTATCACATAAAAATAATCACTAAAGAAAACATGGCTCGAACTGGGGAGCTTGTGTAACAATCCAGAACATACAATACAAGTGCCTCATCATGAAGGCATTCCAACTCTCGATGATTTCATAACTCCCTAATCATCCAAATGAAGGATCAGATAGTCATGAGCCATGTGACCCTGGCCGCCACATGGGTAACATTGCCCGCTCCTAGCATGTATGGATCTATCTCTGGTTCCCCGCACAACTAATCCTGAGTCATGTGGTCGTCCACCTATAGGTCTTTTCCTCTTAGACCTCTATAACATCTGTCTGTTGCCAGTTGTAGAAGACTCCACTACATGTCTAATGGTGGTGGATCTCGTTGCGAGAGACTTCTCAACAAGTAAACTCTCTACTAGGAGGGATCTATCTAACACCCCTGACTGAGTTGGGAAGCTGAGTGAGATCACTGAAGCCCTGATCTCCCTCCCGATTCCCTGATCAATGATCAGGGCCTTGAAGAATGGCTCCTCCACCATATAATTGGTGTAGCGTGAGAGGTTTATGAACCTAACTAAGTACAAGTATACAATCATGATGACCTGGTGAAGATTAAGTAATTTCTGTATACAGACTGTGTAAAGAGTCTTCGGATCAAACTCTGACTAAAATAGGTTCTCGAAGTCTGCCTAGAGAAGTGTCACCTCATCGTTAACCTGGAGAATCATGCTCCACCATCTTCCCACTCCTGCATGTAAAAGGCTGGTAGTAAGTATCACCATGAGGTCGGCTGGTGTCCTTACCAGTAGAAAAACTCTCACCACAACCTTTAACCAATCCTTAGCCACATTTGGGTCCTTCTTTCCCGTGATCATGGGTGGCCTCTGGTACTGGAACTCGTGCAACACATTCATGCTGCGTGCACGGTTTGCTGATGGGGATGGTGGCATATGTGCCCCAACGGGGAGTGGTACCGCTGGTGCCTCCACTGGAAATGGGCCATGCACCGAGGCCTCATCTCCCAGGGGGATATCAATGTGTAAAACTCTCAAAAGTCTAGCCATATGTCTCTATGGAGGCATCTTGAAAAGAAACAGGTGCTCTATGGTTAAATGGTTATACCTGGTGATCTGACCTGCTATGCTGACTTAATTTTTTTTTGAAAACACACACGTCATTAGTGTTTTCATGCACTGAGTCGAAAATGAGAAATCAGGGTCCTGTTCTATGGATACGTTGGTCGTCGCACCAACATTGGACTCCCTGATGTGAAAGCCACACTCACTACACATAACACAGTTGCTTCATATAAAAGATCAGAGTCCTAAGTTATAGGGTAGAAATGACTACTCTGATACCAATTTGTCATGACCCACCCCCTAAGGCATGTTCCGTGACTACCTCAAGCACACCTTCCATAGGCTAGGGGTCAGCGACTAGCACCAAAGGTGTAATTGCCTATAACTGGGAAGTAATTGTCTTTATAACCTATAATCACACACAAAAGTGCACACAACTAGATACAAAACACTATGTGAACATTATAACAAAAGAGTGCTAAAAGAAAAAGGGTCCGGATATAGAAGCCCAACTGTAAAGTACACGGTACTGGAAGTATAAGTTGATCTAAATAAAGGAAAAATAGCTACTGGTTCATCCTCTAGGATTCCTACGTGAAGGGTAGATACATATAGCCTCCTCAGCACTCCATGTCTTTGAGTCTCCTCCGTGTACCAATTCTTCGTAAGGTCCACCTCTAGGTACTATCCAGTCCTGGTACTCTCAGCCTTAGTCAACGATGTATGTTATCTACATACAACACAACAAGGTTCGATCATAGGCTATGCAGGGCTGAGTATAACGATACTCAGTAGGGACCCCAAGAACCTCATGTTCTAAAAAATCCACCAAGGGTAAACAAAAATGTAAGGAAACAACATATAACCCTTCATTGGTTTATGCCCGTACATATACCTATGTTATTAATTAATCGGTATCAATCATGAGGAAAACCCAATAGTACTGACTCAGCTCAAACATGATTTTTTTAAAATTATCGAAACCTCGGTTGCTGGAGAACTCCGAATCAATTGGGTATAGTTGGAATGTCGTGACACCAAGTGTGCTTCCCACTAACCGTGGACTACTGAGGTACTCCTCTTGTAGAGTATCATGGATACGCTGTGTCACACAGAGGTTCTCCCCACTGCGTGTCTACCGCCACACCCAAGCGCTCCCCCTCATAGCCTTTTGAGGTACCCATCCTATTGAGTACCGTGGGTCTACTGCCACAAATAGGCGCTCCTCCACCATCGGTGTTCCGCCACAACTAGGAACTCCCCACTGGGCTAGTAGAATATTTCCGCGTCAAACGGTCAGTAGTCGTTAGGACTCTGCCAGCTGCTTGGTCTCCGCACTCTGCTCGCTAGTCACTGAAATGATCCTCTACATGATGTACTGGTCGATAATCCAACTGCAACGATGTCTCATGAAGATGTATCTCAATGGTCTGCCACGCCATAGGGGTCTCAATGCAACAAACTGCTCATCCTTCAGATGCCCAGTCAGTGAGTAATTAGCTATTTAGTCCTAGGGGCCCGGTTGGATTCGTGCATGATCCAACCTTACCGTATCTCACCTATACCCCAAAATCTAATGAAGAATACTCAAAGAGACCGTCATGCTCCAAGATTTTTAGCATCATGGATGGTTTGTCAAATAGATGTCTGATGCCAATGTAATGCCTAAAGGAAGTTAAAAAGGTCTTACTGGGCCCGGGCCCGGTCCGACCCGGTCGGACTGAACTGGCCCGACCAAGAATGGGCCGACCCAGTTTGGGTCAACCCAACATGACACGATGGGTCTGGACAGGCCCATTGGGTTAACCCCAACCCGCTGGGCCCAGGCCAGCATGACGCGAGTGGTCGCGGAGGGCCACGAGGGAATGAACCAGTCGCAAGGGAGTGGACCGGTCATAGGTCGGTGCAAGGGTGGTTCAGCCTGGAGGGGGTTGCGATGGGGTGGCTTATCCCGGAGGTCACCGCAATGGCGGTTCGGCCCTGAGGGGGCACGACTTGAGGCAGCTTAGCCGAGAGGTCGGGGCCGGTTCGGCCATGGCACCACAAGCAGCCGGCGGGCTGGCACAGCCGTGGTGGCTTGCATGGCTGGTGGGCCGGTTCAGCCAGCAGCGGCGTGGGGCTTGCGGTCAGCGGAGCCGCAGGAGGCGTGGGGTGTGCAGATCCACATAGAGCATGGGGCGCGCAGAAGGCGGAGCCACGAGGCGTGCGGGGTGCATGAGGCCCACCGAGGGCAGAGCCGCGGCTGGATAGGCTGGGGGCTACGACAAGGTTGCAGGTGGCTCACTCGGGGCTGCCATGAAGGCGTGGCAGGGCGGTGGGGCAGCAGAGTGGTATCATGCGCCGTTTCCACTGTCACATCTGGCGGTGGTTCCAGATACCATTTTGTGCTCCTCTACATAGGTTTTCGTCTATCTCCATTGCGAAGAACACCAAAGGAGATCGGCGGAGTGGTCAGGCCATGTTCCTTTGGCCCCCACAATCCACATTTTGAGTGTTAGCATGCGGCTCTAATTTAATCATTAACCCAAAACGGGGATAATAATCGGAATGATTCAAAATTTTATAATAACCCATAACTTGTTCATTGTTCTTCGACAGAGCCGCGGGGAAGAAGACAGATCGTTGGGAAAAGATGGACGTCGGTGTCATCGGCATTTTCCCCGATCGTCAATTGGTGCAACATCACTTCATAGTCGAAGACGTCCTATGTTGGAGGAAGTCCCAAGGAATAAGGTTGAAGTTGGGGTCGATGTTCTTCATCGGTGGAGCGTGTTCCTTGTCGGTGGAATGCATTCTTCATGGAGGAAGCATTTTTCGTTGGAGAAGTGTTCCTCATTGGAGAAGCATTCTCCCAAGAGCTCCTCCAAATTCTCTAAATCCAATCGTTTCCCCAAATCCACCATGAATGAAATGAAATAGCCAAGCTTAAAAAAATTTATAAGATTTAATTTTATATTGACGCATAAAATTAATTCATAGCATTTAATTTTATGTAGACACATAAAATTATTTGATATCATTTAATTTTACGTTGACACATAAAATTAAATTTAAGCCTTTAATTTTACGTTTTCACATAAAATTAAATTGAAATCATTTATTTTTACATCGACGCATAAAATTAATTGAGGGAGTTGAGAGGTTTCCCCCCCCCATTATAAGTGATAATCAATGGGAGGTCCCCACCACCATAACCTCTAATGGGAGGTTAAGGTGTGGTAGTCCCCACATCTAACTTCGACATGGATTCTTAAAACAGATAAAATAAAATAAATCATGTGTTTATTATAAATTATAGTTTCCATGAAAAACCCAAAAAATAACTTTCACCTTGACCAACAGTTTTCGAGGTCAAAGTCACTTTTAGCGAATATCGGCATTGTGAGTTCAATAGTTCACTCATATTTCAATTCTGATCATCGGTTCAAAAGTTAGAAAACCCCGCTTGTATGTTAACAGAACATACATGAACAAAACATCAGAAATTGATTTCGGGCACACCGGGCCTCGGAATCATGCGCAGTCATTTTTCGTGGACTCATAAAATTCCCATTTAAATAAAAAAATACAAGGAAATTCTAGGTCTTTACAAATCATTTAAATATAAAAAATTATTTTATGTTAAATCCTCTAAAAAGTTATATTTTAAAAAAAATACAAAAAATATAAGTTAATTTATATAATGTATAATTAAATTATGGTGATTCGAAGAAATTTTATGTGTATTTTGTTATAAAAACTTTTTAAACTTAAGAAAACAATATTTCCCTTGAAAAATATTTTTATCACGTATTGCGAGTTTATTTTAGATGTAATTTTAGTCATTTATAGTGAATTAATTTATTAATATGGGTTAAATATTTTTGATATAAATTTTAAAATTTGGTAATGCGGCCACATAATTTTTCTTTCATGCATAATAGTAATAACAGAAAAAATAATTATAACTACAATTGTTAAAACATGTTTACTAGGTTGGCTAGACCAATGTTTAATGGAAAATTTTCAAATTAAACATTAAAAATCATTTTTATCCACATTAATAATTATACCCACACTACCTTCTAATAAATTTCCAATTGGAATAATTTTAACTAAAAATGACATTATTATATTTTTTATTTTGTGGGATTCTCATTGTTTCATGTCTGCCACTTATAAAATTACACCACTTCCTTCTCTTATTTACATCAAATTAAGCCTTCAAGACAGGAAAAAATATAATACATTTTCCTATAAATCATCATGTACATGAATTATAGGAACTAATATTCATAAAATACTCATCCATTGGTTCATATTATACGACTTGATGTAGGTCTACACAAGATAAGGTAATTGTCTTACCTGAGAACTCTCATTTTATTTCTTCTTGTAAATTATATTAACCCATGTTTTTAATCGCAAAATAATAACATTATTATATTCAATATATTTAAAAATCATAATTATTTTTTAACCACTCATATCTTTTCTATATTCCATAAAATGGGAAGTGAAAGAATCACTCATGGGTATGTGTGGACTAGAGACTCCACATTGTGCTAAAATTTAATTTTGATCACCATATTCCATAGATGGTAATTTTCATGGATATAGTGTTTATTATGGATATTTTGGAAATAATTCTGACTCTATAATTATAATATTATATATAACTTTTTACCTTAAAATCTAGTGAAATACTATGACGTCACTCATGCATATATGTCAACTACATCTAGCACAATGTGATCAGACAGTTCATTGGTTTCTTATTTACATGGATGGTAATAAGGATAAATTTAATGAATATATGTATGATATAATAATGATTTAGTGAATTTGAATTATTATTTACATTTCTTCTATTTCATTTTTTTGAATTTTTAAAACATTGTTCATGAATATGTATAACATACCAACTTTTGGAGTGATATAATTTATTTTTCAATCAATATCCTATATGGATGATTCTAAAAAACTTTATATTTAATATATATGATTTTAATATCATTTCTATATATCTATTTATTTTGTAACATTTGATAATTTAAATGATCTAGTAATAATTAACAACAATACTTTTAAAAATGAAATAGGTAACACCCCATAAACGATGATTTTAACAAGGAATTAGTAATAATTGGGTGTCCAAATGTTATAATTGGACCAAAATGATAATATATATATTTAAATGACAATATTGTAGAATTAAATTAAATTTACATTTATTATATAGTAGTTTTATTTTATTTTGATGAAATTGACATTTGAGTTATTGTATTTAAGTTTCAGTCACATTATTTAATGGAATTATCTATGAATATGTATCATATAACGATATTTTTTTATCAATATCCAAAGTATATACTTAGTTTTATTCTCCATTAGTTTTCATTAAAATACATGTTTTCCATTTATTTTAATCACATTATCTACATAAGATATTGGATAAATTCTCTTAATGAAAACCATTTTTATTTGTCTCCATTATGGAAAATTATTTTCTTCCACATCCATGTTTTATACAATTGAATTAAATAATTTTATTAATGTAACAATGTGATTATTTACAGTATTTTTTACCATTATATAAATTTTTAAAAAATATTTTGAATGTTATATTCATTTTATTTTATGAATGATATATTTCATTTAATAAAAATGTGAAAGGGATTTTGTTTTTAAATAAAACACATGAGAAATTATTTTTTTCAATTATATTCTCATAGTACATTGATTATTACTTTTCAAAATTTCAACATTCTCTTCAATAAAAATAGCTTCATTACATTTTTATTTATTTACGATAAGTCATTTCAATAGAAATTGGTATTTTGAACATGAAACGATCTATATTTTATTTTAAAGTAATTTTCATCTATGATTACCACATTTTATCTTAATAATGCTGTTTTAGGGATATTATCCAATGTTAACACCCAAATTCATTATATTTAGTGATTTATGGGGAAGATAATTTAGCGATGAATCTATGAAACATGATCCTTTTCCACTATTTAATTATTTTATTAAAATCATTTTCCCATTGGTTATACTATGGAAACTTATTAAGAAACTTATTTCATTTTAAAAGTAGTGATATGAAGATTTTTTTATAATAATTTTCCACATACATGTGTGATTTCCAAAATGTGATGGATGGCCATTTAATTTTATAGCACTAAAATGTATTGGGTAATTACGGATATATCATGAGATTATAATCATTATTATGGCCTTCAAAAGAAATTCAATAAGGGGATTTCTCCACTATGATAACATTGGGAATGAACCATGAACAAGTCATGATTTTTTAATATGTGAACCCAATCCAATATGACAGTCTAGGTACATATCCTTAAAGATAATATAAAATCATTATATTCCTATGAGTATTTTACGAAACAATGTCATATAGTAATTTTTATATTTTTTCATCTAATTATTTCTTCCATTTTGATTCATTTCTTATGAAGTGTCATTATTTATTAATTAACCCCAGATTATAATAGTAGATATGTAGATTTCAGGTTTCAAATGTCATATGCTTGTTCCTATAAATATATTTCCATATTATATTTTTAGTATACTTTATGCATCCCTTTTGACCCTTAATTATCATTACATCCCGTACATTATTATTTGTTCATTCTCCAATATGTGAATATTGGTTTTTTGAATTATATTTCTAAAAATATTTCTAGTTATGAAGATATTTGTAAGAGATGTTTTAGTTCTCTTATGGATAATGTTTTTTATGTATCCATTTTTTAATGGACCCTATACCTATAAAATTTTCTCATGGATCATAAATATTTGAATTGAATACTCATCTAATTAGATAAAATTATTTATGAATGAAAAATATCGGTTAATATATACTGGATAAGGTCATTATATGAATAGTTTTTTTAATGGGGATGGTTTGTTTTATTTTATCTTTATTTTACACATAGAGTACATGGCTAATTTTCCCCCTCGTTTTCATCCATGATACACTGGTTGTGCGAACATCGCTTATACATATATTCTATAGTTGATATCCCTCATTCTTTGGATGATTGAAATTTCATTTTATAAAATTCGGATATTAATATAAGACAAAAAGTGTATTACCTCCTATTCATATATTAATCATTTCTCCAGATGCCTTATATTTCATTATTTCTCTAATATTCAATATTTTTAGATAATTCATATGATTTCTCTATTCATCTCTTTTTATTGTTGGAATTAGGGTCTGATAGTTTATGAGCAGTCTTCTCCAAGGATATTTTAGGTGTTCCCTAGTTTTTTGAAAAATATTAACTATAAAAATAAACATATCATTCATTCAATAATAATAAATTATAGAGAATGATCTCCAATAATATTTTAATAACAGAATATTTAATTTTTCCTGATATTATTAACTATTACATATGTTCATGAACCATTGGAATGTTGACCCTATTAGAAACCCTTACTTATTACATGATATTAAATTTGGTTTAATGTATATCGTAAATATGAAATGACAATATAAGATGTGTTGTGGTTCCTTGATTAATATCTAAACATGAAATCCAATGAAATTGGTTAATTTAATAGAAATATTTTTATAGTTTTTAAGTGATTAACTAGTTGTAATGTGATAAGGGTTTTGGTTTTCAAAGGTTTAACAATTATATATAATTATATAATTATTGTAATGATGAAAAAGTTATGATTGATTATATTATAGAATTATATCCAGATAAGGTAAACAAGTGCATGATTTGAAATCTTGAATCATGAGATATTGGAATATTACCTTCAAGGGGTGGTTGTGATACATTAATTTAATACATGCTAAAAGGATCTATTAATATACATATAATGATAAATGCATCATATGTTGTCTTGAGATATTAATAATGTAAATTAACTCATAAGAATTGTTGAGATAATTTTTAGGTAAACACCCTTATTATAGGCCTTATAAATTATTTTACATATTTTGATTTTCATTTAAATGTAACTAGTTCAGTGAAATATAGTACATGTTAATAAAGATATGGTTGACCTTAGGTGTCAAACAGGAACCCTTTCATTAAGACTGTTTTTTATTATATAATCTATCTCTTTGATATGAAAATTTATTTTCATACAACTCATTAATTTACTTATACATTTAGCAAAAAATTATTTATGGATGACATTGGTGGTGGACTATTATTATGTAATCACACCCTGTGTAATCTTATAGACTTTATATCCTACTGCATTTTAAGAATTATATGGGTGGGGTGTGTGGGTGTGGGGGGGGGGGGTCCTAACTAGTTTATGAGTTTTTTAGATGTTTTAGTTTTATTAATTCTAAGATGTGGATCATTATTATAAGATATATGGGTAGTTTTCAGGGAATGTAGGAGCCAACAATGGTATAGAGAGACCTGGGAGGTTTTTTTGAGCAACATGAAAAATCAATATTTCTATTGAATTGGAGTTTTTATTCTAGAATGGAGGTTTGTTGTGGATGATATAGTGGATTTCCTTTTATTCACCACTACCATAGATTTAGAATAATGAATTATCAACATATAACCTTTTAGGTATTAGAATTTTGGTTGTGGGATGGACTCTTACAGTGATTGTTTGGATGAATAATTCATTTTGGTGTGCGTCTACGTGATAGAGCGAGGACTCGGTGAATCCAATTAATTGTGGATATGGTTTTCAGTGTAGATATATGATTTAGATAATTGTAACACCTTGTTTTATTTGATATACATCATTTGAATTGAAAATATTATCAATGATCATTTTGACCAACTTGACTATGGCATTTCCTTCCCCACTGATCCATATTCCATTGTTTATTTTAGTAATTCTGCGGTGTCCTCACATAGTGTTGCGACTTGATAGTTTGTTTGGTAGTAATTTTCATAAATGCAATTTTGAATTTCAGTTTTATCTATTGATGTTGATAATAACGGGTGAATAATAATATGATCTATGATTAATGGTTGTTTTTTGATAATGTAAATTTAATAACCTTAATGAATGAAATGAGTTCATAAAGGGATGTTTTGAAATTTTCTATTTTTTTGAAATAACACAAAATGGGGATTTTGGATTGATTCTGTTGAGTTTGGAATTTATTAGTTTAAGTGAATGTTCTTGTGTTATGTGGTTGGAAATGTTATTCATTAATTTGGTCAGTTTGATTGATGTAAACCCAAGTTTTTTATTTTGTACAGAAATAAATATACATCACATGTCCTTTTTTTCACTAATACCCAACTATTTTTGAGCAATCTATACCAAAAACTAACTTTTCAAAGGGGGGGATGTGGGTCAAACTTATTACTATTGAGGATTGATGTCTGGTTAACCGCTTCTCCCCACATTCTCTTCTAGGCTATGTAGATATGCAGTGGTTGGGATGCCAAGAATTCAAAAAATAAAATAATGGTTATTTTTGATGATATGGTGAGATGGATTAATTTGGTGGGTTTTTTATAATATAAGGATGGAAAAAAGGGTGATCTATATCATGTTCTTGATACCCTACTACAATTTTTATATTTGTGATATTATGATATTGACCATATGTCTTTAAAAGAGAAGTGGTGTGATGTGATGGACTAGGTTTCTTTGGGAAATATTTCATGTTTTGTGATAGACCATGTTTCATTAGGTGAGATGTGATGTGAATTGATGTCTATATGTGATCAGAGCACTAGAATATATGTTGTTTCTGTGTGAGAGTGGGAACCTTGTTTGAAAATTGTGTGACATAAAATAATTGATACACTTCATAATATGTTATTATACTTATATTTTTTGGTAACTGTACACCTTTTTTTGAAGGGAATGAATATTTGAACTATTTTGTTTTTGATGGTTTATTTGTTCTCTAACTAGTTCATTAAATGGGATTCTCACATTGGGATGGGATACATTGTAAATTTACAAGATAATATAATATTATGGGAATCATATGTATATAACCATTTCTAGGATAATGGTACGTCAATATGGACCATGGTGGAAATTACTATCTCAACTAAATGGAAAAGTTATTGATTTGTTTCTTTACTATTTTTTTGGGTATTCATTTAGAGAAATTATTCAATAACTATTTTACTTATACACAAGTTGTGGTATGGTTTTGGTTTCTTTATTATATTATCTAATGGAGTTCCATGATGTTGATTTATCCTATCTTAAAATAAAATTACAATAGAAGGAAATACTTCCAAATTTTTTAATTTTCATTAACATCGTGAATGTCAAAAATATGGGGCCTACAGGTGGCGAGACTAAGGGGTTATTGTATATTTTCCTTAATTTTAAACCAAATACAGGTGCCTTATTTTAGAGAGTGCATGAAAAAGTTTTTTTTAGGGCATATGCTTGAGGGTTATGATGTTCTTTAGAGATAAGAATATGGATGATACCATGGTTATGTAAGGTGAGAATGTCTTTTGATCATGATGTATGGCATGGTATTAGAAACAACAGAAATTATGTGGAATATTAGGTTCCCTCATCATCCAATGAAAAGAATATGAGCATAAAATATGATAATTATTTATGAATGGAAATTCGGTTTCAATCTCTATGAGAGGTACATGAATCCTGATTAACTTCTATTTTGGTATTAATTGGGTTATTTTGTTTCTCCAAAGTGAAACTGAAAAAAAATGAATCTTAAAATAATTTCTCACAAATAGAATTAGAAACTCATTGTTTTCCTTTCATCTATGGATCTTGTTCGTTGGATGCATGTGATTCAGTAATTGAAGGATTGGTAAGATAATCAATTTAAACACTAAATTGTTGATCTGGTTTGAAGAAGAAAAATAGTGGTAGAATTCATTGCACACATCTCAGTGTTAGTATTTGGGAATGTATAAGGGTAGTTTTTCAAATTTTAATATTTTTAATTGGATAGAGGATCATGATATATCTATTAGTTAGATCAGGGCCCCAAAAAATGATTGAGTTATATTTTGTATCATTTTTAAGTTGTTTGATGCATTTTTGTGGAAAACGTTGTATTTTTTAGAGAAAGGTGGAATATGATTCATTTTACAACATTTGGAAAAAGTTTTTTTTCTAAGTTCCTCTCATTTACTATGATAGAAGTCCAAGGAAATGATTTTTATTTCACATTTACATGAGATCTTATCTGTATGGAATATTAGGTTAGTTTTCAGGGATATGTTTACTTTTTTCTTAGACCTTTTTTTGAACGATGAGTCCCAAGCGTGAGTTTTTGAGTAGGGACTCATTTATTTTATCTAGTTTGTGGTCACTACCATTACATTGATGATAAGTTTAAGAGATAGAAAGAAGGGTGATGTGATTAATCTAATTCACTCAGGATGAGATTTACCGCATGAGGGTAATGAGCAGGGTTCCTCATATAATAGTGTTTTTAGTAGAGGGTCTTAGGAACCATGAATTTTATTTTTTTGACAAGTAGAGATTCAACTTCACATGTTTCCCTTCTATCCAATTAGGAATTTTTTTTCTTCTAATTTATCTATTGTATTCCAATTGGTTTATTTTTTTCATTTGAGATTTTTTCCATCCTCATGATCATTACCGAGTAGTTCTCCACATATAGTTTGGTGGAGATAGACATGTTTAGTGCCATCCCCAACATCATATTTGCGTGATGTTTTTTCAATAGGTTGTTAAATACGATTATGATCAATTGATATGTTATAATGTAGTAATATGTTGATCTCAAGATATTCCTCATCATCAGGTACCCCATATAATGTGCGGACATGATGTTGGTCATTAGCAGAGAGGGAGTGGAGCCTGGTGTGTTATGTTGAATGTAATTGTGGCAGTGAAACCAAAGGGTATAAGGATTATTATAGGTAGAATAACATTCTATTACACCATTGATAGTGATTTGTTTAATTCAATATCTTTAAACTCTTTTTTGTCACCATATATATTCCTTTATGTAGTAATATAAATATATTGGATTACCTTTCCCCTTTTGTTTACTATTCTTTTTGGGTTCCATAATATCTTATATGATGTGTTCAAATGGTGTAGAATGATGATGGGGACACATCACTCCTGATTAAATATTTTCCCCCTAAATATTATGCCATATGATACAATTCTTATAATCAATTATTTACCTTATATTCATGTTATTATTTAATACTTATAGACAAGAGTCCTATTCAGGAATATGGGTAGCCAATATGTGGTTTGAATTGGAAATATGACTGGTCATGTGGGTAGTATATTTGTGAAGAATATTATTTATTTTATGGTTTAGTTGTCATTGGGATACATTTATTATAAGATACAGTATTATCTTAGTGTTTTTAGAGAATTCATGAATGATTTTTTTAGGAGGTTGTAGGATTACCCACATGAAACACTAGTGAGTTTGGGATGGACTTATACCCTATTAATTCTATTTTTTTGGAACCATATTGGATAGTACTATATAATTTGTTGGAGTTAGGGATTAAAATTGATAATATGAGGTATATGTTGGAGTTGGTGGTCTAAAACCAAATACTTTTTACTTTATTCATTAATAAAAGCCTTATCACATCTTGATTGTTCTTTTCTGTGACAATTCATGTGATAATGTCCTAAGGACAACTGTTGCATTAATGGGTCATAGCATATCTTTGCTATGATGAGAACCTGAAAGTGCCATAACAATGTTCTTGAATATATGTTCTATGGACGGATGATATTATTTGAGGGACACTTATAATATAGGCCATTAGGGGTGATGACTCATAAAAATTTGAGACACCTTCTCATGGTGTGTGCCCTTGGTAATATCCAGGAGAATATTATGAGAACGAGACCCGCCAGTAGAAAATCCACATTTTCTAGGGTAATTGGATGTTCTTATCTGCAGACGTGTGCATTGGTCCTTATACATTATGATTATTATTAATGGTTATTAAAACTCGCAGACTTATATGTATTGAAGAAAACTGTGACGACACACTATTCATAGCAAGGTAGGATACGTTGGGTTCGTCACAAGTAATACCGAATTAATAGATAATGCGGGAAAGGATTTTTCCCTTCTGATCCATAATGGAAGTAGATATCTTAGGCCCTTTGTTGGAATTGATACAACCTAAATATATCCATGGCCATGGTAAGGTATAGGCGAGTTCAATTTTAAGAATTCAATGAAAGAATAATCAAGCACATGGGTTGATGGCACTAGCATGCAACCCTCTTGATTGGAGATATCGAGACAACAAGATTATATTACTCATTAACCATTTGTAGGTGGTGACACGTCATTGAAATGTTAAATTCTTTCTCAATGGGTGCCTTGGAGTGTTGCTAGATGCTAACCTTGGATTTTAGGCAGGCTCAGCCTAATTCCAATGAGTAAGAGGGCTAGAGGGTCACACACTATGTGTGTCCATGTATCTCAGTTAAATATTAATTTAAAAAGTTGAATACAGATTATTCGTGATTGCGGTTTAATAATTATTCAAGTATGTCTGATCGAATTTATTTCGACACTAGTTATTCGAGAGAATATATCGTGGGACAAATAATATGTATTTATTAGCGAGTAATGCAGTTATATTTATTTACGAAGTAAATATCCATTACTCAAGGTATAATAAATGAGGTGGAGGAAAATATATAAAACTGTAAAAATAAAAGTACATGCCATGTATCTTTATACATACACTCTGTGTAGTTTGTTTTTTTTTGGGATTCGTGAGAAAATATTTTTTATTTAATTATATGATATTAAATGTGATACATTGGATGCATGTCAAGTAATAATGATGGTCAACATTCATTATTATGACATAGGGTATTACTACGAATTAAATGTAATAAATAAATGTTTTTGGGAAATTAATTTATTTTATTATTCTATGTATTATTAATCCCTATTACATTATTCACAAAAAGGGTTAGCCATTTTTTTGGTTGTGTACAACGGATCAGAAATACTCACAATCCATGAGAGAATTCCCTTTCCACCAAGAACGCTTTCAAGTTACGAAAGCAAGATCCTCCATCGGATCAAGGTGATCGAAGACGGGAATCACAAGCGAAGGATATTCCGCGCTAGCACCCGATGTTCCCTTCTTCGACATCCATAGATACTTAGAGAACACGTTGATCACCACTAGAAGAATCATTTACTTGGATTCTACAAGGCAACGACGGATCACAGGATCGTGACCGGAGACTCCAACGAAGAAAGAATTCTACCGAGGTAATTCTTATGAATTAATTAAATTAATTATAACCAACATATGATGATCATATCTCAATGGTTCCGAGACTCTTCTTTTCTTTTTCATTATTTGTTCTATTCCTAAGATCCGACATTTTATATCGTGACGGATCACGGATTGAACATCATTTAATGCTAAAATTATTGTTGGGCAAACCCACCAACGCGCTTCCGCTGTGCAAGGAACCTACAAGTGGTATCAAAGTGGTCATATCATTGATTATAATTATTTATTTTTTCATTGGTGATTTACACATTTAATAATTTAGTTATTTCAATTCATGTTTAATCATTTTGGAAATCTGAATCTCGAGATCTGTTCCTCCTCCCTTATTTCTCGTTCACCTCGTAGAAACGTATTTTTATTTTAATTTTGATTAAAATAAAATAGAGGAACTCATCCAGAGGATCCAAACGTTTTTGGACGTTCAGCACCAGAATACACAGCGTGTATTCGGAAGTACCCATGTAGTATAGGTTCAATGCATTGAACGATCCGCCAAATCAGGTCGTGCATTGAAGTGATTTATGACACCGTGTGTTGACCAGAAACTGGTGGCACACAGTTTCCGGATTACACGCCGTGTGGTCTAATGAACACTGCGCATAGTCCCTTCGGGTTAGGGTTGAGCCATGTACCTCGTACATGGCTTGCCCGGCTGGAAACCATGTAACGCGGAAACTACACAACATGTGTCCCACAAATCACACTGTGTACTCTAAAAATATCTGATGTACATAAACACACCATGTCCCCGGGCGTGTACTTCGGATGGACGGTAAAGAAAAGTACACACCGTGTAGTCGGAACTACATGTCGTGTACTCATCCAAATTACGCAGATTTATTAAAATTTAATTATTATATCATACAAACCCTTGAGACGTGTACCATAGTGCAGGTGTAAAGCTGAGGCACAAAACATGATAGGTGTTTTATATATGTGTGTTTAATTTAACATCTGCGTAATGAATGGGAATTCACCAGGTTTCCTTCAATGTACAAGTTACGTACAAGGATAATTTAGAATGAATATATTTTTTTAAAATTATGATGGATGAGAATCTCAAGGAAATTCAAAAAAGGGTTTAAGATAAAAGGATAGATTAATTAAAGAGAATTAATTGATTCGAGCATGATTTATCTTAAGCAAGAACGATTAATCAATTTAATTGCATCTTTATTTTTGCGTAAATATTGTTTCATGCATTTATGATCATGAGCTAGACCGATACCATTGTATGTGAATGGTTTCTTCTAATTTATTTATCTAAATTAAATTTGTTGGCCTGCGAGCCATCTCCTCATTAATATGTAGGGATTACGTGTCTAAATATTATTTTATGTAAAAACCCCTTTTTACCCCTCAACTGTGTGTGAGATAAATGCATATGTAGTGGATGGAGCTCCCAAGCTAGTGGAGGCGGCTCAAGTCAGGAGCCGAGGTGAAACCAATCCATGGAGATACAAAGGTGGACAGGTGGAAAGATGTAAACACGAACCCGCAAGGTTCAAGGTGTTTCTCTCATAGGTCTTGGGTTAGTTTATCAACCGCTAGATATACTAACCAATAGAACAAAATCATGATCATACAATTTAATTTATTTTTGTCAGTTTCGTGGTTTATTTATTGTTGGTGTGTTGTCACGATCACACATTTAATGAATATAACAAGCAAGCAAAATATAACTAAAATAAGACCGGTTTATACGTAAATATTATCTTAGACATGGTTATTCACGTAAGGATATCCCACTTAATATTAACAAGCATGTAATCAAAGATAATAAAATGGAAATTTACGAATAAGGATAAAATCCCTCAAAATAAATATTAAGTTAGTATGGCCTTCCATAATCTTGGATAGAATCGAACCATAGTTCAAAGTGCATGACCAACCCTAGTTGGGGTGCTATCAATTATGAGGGAATTCTAATTCAAGGTTTTGGGTTGACATAACTTGGTTTACATCAAGGGTTGACTACCACAGTAGGACTTGTTGTGACCAAGAGTCAAAGGATGAGGAAATCCAAAATAAATGGATTTCAGGATTGGGGAGTCCATTCAGCGAATCAAGGAGCTGTGAGTTAATTCATTTGGAATTTTTAATGCCTACCTAAAACCCTTCAAGTTTCTAGATTAACCCTAGTTGAGGTAATGCAAAGGGAAATATGGATCCTGGCCACTAGAATATTCAGGAAATAGAATATTCCGAAGTCAATGGTTAGGGCTATTGGATTTTGATAAAATTGTGGGAGACTAATAAGTATTAATTTATTTATTTTTCTCAATTTTGTAATAAATTACTAAACCTTTTCTCATCTTAATTTGTAGAAACGGCAAGAAAATGACATCAATCATATCATTGTGCACCATACATGTGAAGGAAAACCTTCTCACCGGCACCAATTTCCTAGAGTGGCAGAGGCATTTAAGCGTCATCCTTATCCACGAAAGAAAATTGTATGTGCTGGAAGAGCCTATTCCAGTTGCGCCTGGGAAAGAGACTAGTGATGAGGAATTATCTCTCTAAATGAAACACATGAATGATGCCATAGATGACCAGTGTTTCATGCTATCATCCATGTCTAATGAGATCTTGAAGTAACATGAAAACATGGACGCATATAGCATGATGTCTCACCTTAAAGATCTCTACCAAGAGAAGGAAAGAAATGAGAGGTATGAGATCCCCAATTCTTTGTTGACCACGAAGCTTCGAGATTCTGCGACAGTTGGGCCTCATGTAGTGAATCTTATTGGCTACATTGAATGCCTAGACATCTTAGGGATTAAATTCTCGGATGAGTTGCGTCCAGATCTCATCCTATTATCACCGCCCAAGACCTTACCTAGCTTCATTTTCAACTATAAGATGAGAGGCTATGAGAAGATTCATTCGGAGCTTCTGACCTTGATTCGCCAGGTGGACAAGGACATGAGGCGTGACAAACCCACAGTCCTAATGGTGAACAAGAAAAGGAAGGACATGAAAAAGGGGCCAAAGACTTATAAACGGTTTGAATCCCCCGAGCACCGTCCCTCCAAGAAGGGGAAGATCCAGAGGTAGGGAAAGGAATGGGAGGCGATGTGGTTTGCATGTGGAAAGCAGGGCCACTGGAAGAGGAACTGCACCCAGAAGCATGGGGACGCTAAAGGTGTGTTCATTATCAAGTTCAATCTTTTTATTTCTACGCATTGGGTATTAGATACAGCTTGTGGGGATCAAATATATATTCAAATGCAGGAACCAAGTATATTTAGAATGATCACCAGAGGAGAGGTGGATCTTCGAGCTACTAATGGCGCAAGGCTGGCTGCGTTGGCTATTGGAGACTACCACCTCTCATTGCCGACTGGGATGATTTTGGTTTTACATAACTGTTATTTTGTGCTTAGTGTTACCAAGAACATAATTTTTGTATCTTGTTTCGATTTATATGGATTTGTTCTCATGTTCGAAAATAAGGGTTGTATATTATAAGAACAACGTATGTTATGGTATGGAACATTTAAATAATGGTTTGTATGTATTAATTTATGAAAACTAAGTTTTGGAAATCGATAACGAAACAAACTCACATGACTCATACATCACCCAGTTGTGGCATCACCTCCTTGGTCATGTAAATGAGAAGCATTTGACAAAGCTCTGTCAAGAGGGATATTTAGACTCCACAGAGAAAAAACCACTTGATAGATGTCACCCTTGTTTACAAGGTAAAATGACCAAGCCTCCTTTTGGTGGACAGGGTGAAAGGTCCATAGAGCTTCTAGGATTGGTACACACAGATGTATGTTGACAATTTCTAGTAAGCTAGAGGATAATATTCTTACTTCATTACCTTTACTGATGATTTGAGTAGATTCGGATTTGTATACATCATGAGGTATAAGTTAGAAGCCTTAGATAAATTTTATAAATTCAAGAATGAAGTAGAGAATCAGATTGGTAAGAAGATAAAGAAGCTTCGATCGGATCGATGTAGAGAATATCTGAACCAAGAGTTCATCGATCTTCTACGGGAGTCTGTGATTCTATCATAGCTCACTCCTCCTTATACACCACAGTTGAATGGTGTTAGAGAATGGAGGATCTACACCTTGTTGGACATGGTGAGGTCGCTGATGAGTCATGTGGATCTTCAAGTATCCTTTTGAGGATATGCATTAAAAACAGCAGCATACACATTAAACTGAGTACCAACTAAGGCAGAAAATGGAATTCCCTCCAAGTTATGGAATGGAAAGAAACCCATTTTGTCGCATACACATGTTTAGGGATGAAAGGTGTTTGTTAAGGCCTTCTCAGACAACTAACTGGCCCCCCGGGTCACGAAGTGTATCTTTATAGGATATCTTAAGGAAATGAAAGGATATTACCTATATAACCCTCAAGACAAGAAAGTTTATGTCGGCAGACAAGCCATATTTCTTGAGAGGGAGCACATCCTCAAGAAAGATAGTCGGAGCAAGATTGAATTCGATGAAGTTTATGCTAAAGATAAACATGAGTTGGTACAGGAACAAGTTCCACATGTCCCCGTGGAAGAGGCTCCAGAAACACAAGTATTGCGTAGGATCTCAAGAGAGGTAAGGGAACCAGAGTGATTTGGTTTCCTAGTCACTGAGGATGGTGAGTCGTTATTGTTGGACAATGACGATCCTCTATCCTACAAGGAAGTAGTAGAAAGATCAAAATCTGTAATATGGCAAGAAGCTATGAATTCTAAGATGGATTCTATGTATCAGAACCAAGTTTGGGATCTGGTCGATGAGCCAGTTGATGTAAAACCTGTTGGATACAAATGGGTATTCAAGAGAAAGATGGACATGGAAGGTCAAGTTAGCACCTATAAGGCAAGGCTATTCGCTAAAGGATTAAGACAACATCAAAGAATTGACTATGATGAAACCTTCTCTCTAGTTGACATGTTTAAATCCATAAGAATAATACTTGCCATAGCAGCTTACCATGACTACGAGATTTGGATGATTGATATCAAAACAACATTCTTAATGGAAACCTTCATGAAGATGTCTATATGACACAACCAGAAGGGTTTGTGACACTAGGTGATGCCAAATGGGTTTCCAATATACAGAGATCCATTTATGGATTAAAGCAAGCATCTAGGTCATGGAACATTCGATTTTTTGAAGCCATAAAAGAATTTGGTTTCATTATGAACAAATGTGAGCCATGTGTTTATAAGCGGTTTAATGGGAATGTGGTCATTATCCTAGTAGTATATGTGGATGACATATTTCTTATTGGAAATGACATACCAGCCTTACAATTAGTCAAGGACTGGATGAACAAGTGTTTCTCCATGAATGACATGGGAGAAGCAGTCTGCATTCTAGGGATCAAGATCATTTGTGATTGATCCAAGAGGCTGCTTGGACTAAGTCATGGTACATACATTGACCAGATACTGAAGATATTTAGAATGGAACAATCCAAGAAGAGATTAGTTCCAGCATCACATGGACTACATCGTTCTAAAAAAATGTGTCCTCAGACACAACAAGAGAAAGATAGAATGAGTAAGATCCCATACGCTTTGGATATTGGATCCATCATGTATTCCATGTTATGTACTAGGATTGATGTGGCCTATGCATAGAGAATGGTAGGAAGATAACAAGCTGATCCATGATATCATCATTGGAATGATTTTATGACTATCTCTATGTATCTGAGAAGAACTAAGTATATGTTCCTGGTGTATAGAGGAGACGAGGTGCTTTTCAACAGAGGGTATGATGATGCTGGTTTTCAGACATATCATAATGATCTGAAGTCTCAATTTGGATATGATTTCTGTCTCAATGGAGGAGTTGTGAGTTGGAAGAGTTCAAAGCAGCCAGTTGTCGCCGATTCTACAGCAGAATCTGAATATATAGCAGCTTCTGATGCAACAAAGGAATCATTATGGATTCATAACATTTTCCAGGAGCTTCATGTGGTGCCTAGAAGTAAAGATATCATTACGTTGTATTGTGATAATACTACAGCGTTGGCTCTTGCAAAATAACCAAGGTCACATCAACGTACAAAGCACATACTTCGGAAGTATCACCTCTTGAGAAATTTCTATAAAAGGGGTGAAGTTGCAGGGAGCAGAGTGTCCACAGAAGAGAACGTGGTGGACCCCATGAATAAAGGCCTATCTCACCAGAAGCATGAATATCATGTGAGAGCTAGAGGGTTAAAGGTTGATAACAGTTGGCTCTAGTCCAAGTGGGAGTCTATTGGAGTTGGTGGTATAAAACCAACTACTTTGTACTTTATTCATTAATAAAATCCTTTTCACATCTTGATTGTTCTTCTGCGTGACAATGCATGTGATAATGTCCTAGGGACAAATATTGCATTAATGAGTCATAGTAGATCCCTACTATGTTGAGAACCCGAAAGTGCCATAACACTGTTCTTGAATATATGTTCTTTGTCCGGATGATATTATTTTAGGGACACAAAAAATACAGGACATTATGGGTGAGGACTCATAAAACATTGAGGCGCCTTCTCATGGTGTGCACCCTTGGTAATATCCAAGAGGATATTATGATAACTAGACCTGCCAGTAGGAAATCCACATTTCAAAGTGTCATTGGATGTTCCTATATGCAGACGTGTGTATTGGCCCTTAGACTTTAAGATTATTATTAATGTGTATTACAACTCACACAATTAGATGTATTGACGAAAACTGTGACGACACACTATGCACAGCGTGGTAGGATACGTTGGGTGCATCATGAGTAATACTGCATTAATAGATAATGCGAGAAAGGATTTGTCTCTTCTGTTCCATAATGGAAGTAGATATCTTATGACCTTTGATGGAATTGATACAGCCTAAATTAATCCATGGCCATAGTAGGGTATTGGTGATTTCAATTTCCAAATTCAAAGAAAAAATAATTGATAAAATCGGTTGATGGCACTAGCATGCAACCCACTGGATTGGAGATATCGAGACAAAGGGATTATATTACACGGTAAGCATTTATAGGAGGTGACGCGTCATTGCAGCATTAAATTCTTTCTCTATGGGTGCCTTGGCGTGTTTTTAGATGCTAACCTTGGACTTTAGTCAGGCTCAGCCTAATTCCACTAAGAAAGAGGCCTAGAGGGTCACACACTAAGTGTGTCTATGTATCTCAGTTAAATATTAATTTAACAACTTGAATAAAGAGTATTCCCGATTGTGGTTTAATATTTATTTAGGGATGTATAATCGCATTTAATTCGACACTAGTTATTAGAGAGAATATATTGTTGGCGAAATAATATGTATTTATTAACTAGTAATGTAGTTACACTTATTTAAGAAATAAATAGCCATTACTCATGGTCTAATAAATGAGGTTGAGGAAAATAAATAAAATTGGTGAAAAAAATGTACACACCATGTGTGTTTATACATACATGCCGTGTAGTTTTTTTTTCAGGATTCATGAGAAAATATTGTTTATTTAATTAAATGATATTAAATGCGATACATTGGATGCATGTAAAGTAATAATGATGGTCAACTGAAATTATTAAGAAAAGAGGTATTACTAAGAATAAAAAGAAATAATTAAATGATTTTCGGAAATTAATTCATTTTATTATTCTACGTATTAAAAATCCCTATTAAATTTTTCTCAAAAAGGGTTAGCCATTTTTTTGGTTGTACACAACGGATTGGAAATACTCTCAAGATAAGAGAGAATTCCCTTTCCACCATGAACGCTTTCAAGTTATGAAAACAAGATCCTCCACTGGATCAAGGAGATCGAAGACGGACATCGCAAATAAAGGATCTTTCGCGCTAGCACCCAGAGATCCCTTCGGCGACATCCAGAGATACGTAGATCACGTGTGGATCACCGCTAGAGGAATCCTGTACATGGATTCTATGACATAACGACGGAGCACATGATTGTGATCGGAGACTCCAACGAATAAAGAATTTTACCGAGGTAATTCTTAGGAATTAATTAAATTAATTATAACCAACATATGACGATCCTATGTCAATAGTTCCGGGACTCTTCTTTTATTTTTCAATATTCGTTCTCTTCCGAAGATCCGACGTTTCATATTGTGACGGATCTCGTATTGAACGTCCTTTAACGCTAAAATTAATGTTGGGAATGCCCACCAACACACTTCTGTTGCGCCCGGAACCTACAATATACTGGTTTTATCATTCTTTTTTATTTTTATGGGGTTCCACTATGTTATTTTACAAGAATTCATATGGTAGTTAGAGGCATCATATATACTATTAGGGGATGAATCAACTATTGATAAATTTTCCCCCCTCTTCATATAACCAATTAAATTTTTAAGAGTTGAGGGGAGCTAGTTAGTTTTCAATGAATGATATATGGTTTGGGTATCACCAATTTATGGTGATGAAGGGTGACTACTGGAGGAATTCCATTAGAAAAAATTATGGGAAAATTGAGTTTTTGGTAATATCATTAGGTTTTGTGAAAAAACTAATTGAGACCATAGTTCACATGAACATTGATTTCAATGATTTCATGAAATATTTTATATTCATCTTCATTAACAACATATTTATCTACTAAAATTTAGGTGAGTACCATGAAAATTATCCGAGAGTGGAATATATACTTATTTAACACTATATGATCAATGTAATGTTGTATAAGTTTGTGTTGTGAGCATTTGAGGTTAATTTCATTTGGGTTGTAGTGACCCAATAATCTATATCTATTTACCCATCAATGTTCTCTATGGTTATTTTTTGTTTAGAATAGTAGAATGTGGAGGAGGTTTGTATATTTATGGGTCATTTGGGATTTTATTGGAGGATCATATTTGATTTCTCATGAATTATTTCTCTATTTATATTATTAACGAAGAATGACCCGGATTTTATTTCCAATGATCATTTTTATGCAACATTTGACAACATAAAGGGGAGATTTATTAGTTAACTGGTGCCTAATTTTCTAGTGAAACCGATGGCATAACTTGTTTTTGTATCATTCCCCATTTGGGATTGGGGTGTGACTTGATGCATTAGAAATAAGTGATCTCTTATGGGTATAAGGAAGATACATCCCCATGAGTACGCCCATGCCACCGATGACCTAAATATAGTATTGGTTGTGTTTTGTTTCCAAAGTTGTTGAAACATTACCTCATTGTGGAGTGCATTACAGTATTCATAGATCACATTAGCATGATGTATATTATAATAAACCCAATACAAGTGACCTATAACCATTGGTGTTTTTTATTACTATATAATTGATTCATATGGTCAAATCCTATGGTATTGGAAAATTTAGTAGTCTTTGATTAATAAATAAATACATGACACCCATTTTACATTGGGAATATAATATAAACGTATTGATGTAAATCATTCACCATCCTTGAACTCATTCGAGAAATTATTTTTTGTTATGTTTATAATTGAAACTAAATAATAATGATCTCAAATGAATTGTAAAGGATACACACATCAGAATATAACATTAAAAACTGAATAATAATCAATTCAATAGTATATTACTTAAAAAACATTTCATTTAATAAATAACATTATTGTAATGACTAGATAAAGAATAATAAATATGGAAATGCAAATAACTAAACACGTATTCAATTTAATCAATTATATGAAAAAATGAATCCATGGATAATATCAATGTAATAATATCATGGATAATAATAACTGGATTAACATAGAAGAGAACAATTGATATTGGATTTGATGATCCTAAAAATTATAAAAACAATGCATTAATTACCTTGCACTAATAATGATTAAAAATATTTGAAAACAACATTTGATTTGGAAATCTTATTTTCCTTATATTAAATTCAGATACATCATGTGTCTATATTATTCTAGCCCCCACATTTTACTATATGTCCATAGAAATACTCATATATCAAATATTTGATTCAATTCATGAATCTGTATAATTATTATAAAATATCAATATTTATTAAAGGATACATATTTATCAATATTTACATAGTTAATAAAATAAGATACAATATAAAACCAATATGTAGAAAATGGTATATTGATTAAGAAATAGTTATATACATATTACAAAGAATATGTATATTTCTGAGAAATATAATGTCTATTGAAAAATTACAAAAATAAATTAAATCATTATTTATTATGCTAAAAATATTAGTTAACATTATAATTTAGTAAATTTATGTCACTTTTAATATTGTTAGTATCATATATATAATATTATTATTAATTAAATAATTATTGTTTTATATATCTTAATCTTATAGAGTAATTATTTCGACGCAAAGAAATTAAAAAACACCATCATGATAAACAAATAATCTATATTTAAAAAAGATATATACAGCGAAACATATGACGATTTTCCGTATCATAAGGATTCATATTAATTAAAAGTATTAAATATATTTTTTTGTTTTTTATAAATCAATTAATATATGGGTCATATTGAAAGTAAAATGGAAATAAAATTTACATATTTAAAATTCATTGATGTAAACTACCAAATTAAATTCATTAACATGAATTAAGATAATATTTTATGTTATTTTCACAATTTTCTTTATAGTATAACCCCTCCCCATATAAATAAATTTGTATATTAATCACTATAAATAATTTTCTCAGAATTTATCATTTTTTTTTAATTTTTTTGAAATTATTAGATTCTATAAATTTCTATTATTCTAAATTTGTTTTTATATTTCCAAATTCTATAAAAATAAGTTAAAAATAAATGAATATTAATCATGAAGATGCGATGAGAGAGAGGGTTTTTCAAAAAGAATAATTTCAAAAATTCTAATTATTTTTATATGAAAAATCAATAGAAAATTTATTACAATGATATAAATTGGATTGATGGATTTTAATTATTATTAATGTGTCTTTAACAAGATTTAAAAATATAAATAAAATTAAATTAAATGGTTTCTAGAAAATATAATTTTTAAAACATATAGCATCTTTTATGAAAAGATTATTTATTTTTATATAAATTTGTTTTATTTAATTAAATAAATTATATATTATATATATGAATATGTTATTAATAATCATACCACTGTATTTAATAGAATGGTCTAAATTGTCACCCTAATAAACTATATTAATACTATATCATGGTTTTGCTAAAAATCAGTGTTGCGTATAATCAAACCTAACCAATGTTTCATGTAGATTAAGATATAAGTAAAATATAAATTATTAAAAAAATAATTCATAAAATCTCATGGAATTACATTCAATAGGGATAAATGATAAATTTTTTAGAAAAATAATAAATGAAATCCCGAATGAATGTGAAATTGTAAAATATTTTCTTATATTTATCGTATCATTCATATAAATCACCTTAAAAATTATCAATAATTAATAAATATTTATCAATTAAAAATATATGTAATGGGTGGTATACACACCACATAAAACTGAATAGATGTATATTTACAAATATATCATAATGGAACAAAAAATTTGATGAAATAATTTACAACACACAACTCTCTAGTTCAAATTTATTTAACATCATGTATAATGGCTTTAGAAATGTCAAAATTTAGTAATTGAACCATATTATAATTTAAAATTTCATATATTATCCACCTGTAACATTTTTCCCCCCATTCATTAATAATATTTTATCATTTTTATTGTTTCAAGTGTTAATTATCTTATATTCTCATTCCAATTCTGTAATAAATGTTATGGTTCCTTTTAATACGATACATATACCATCAACATAATGATATTAATGTTATTAGTGCCACAATTTCTCCATATGTACCTTTTATAACCATTTCATATTGTTATACATGGAATGTGAGTCATATTTCATGAATTTATTCCTTTCTCCCCATTGACAATAAACCCAAAGACAAGTAATTATTCATTGTTCAGCTCAAACCACACTACCCCTGGATAGTATCTCTACAAAAAACATGCATCACATCCATAAAAAGATTAAAAAAAATTAATGTATCTTGGGAGAGGGGAATTTCGTAACCTCCTTATGCACTGGGAGGTGGCTGAACACCGAGTTTCAACTGATGCTTCTCAAACACAGTATTTGACAGTGGCTTGGTCAGGATATCATCCACTTGCTCATCAGTTCCCACGTGATCCATTCTAATCACCCCTTGATCAATTTTTTCTTAGATAAAGTGATACCTTATTGAAATATGTATCGTACAAGAATTCTGAACAGGTTTATTCATAAGATCAATTGCGCTCTTGTTATCACTGTAAATCACCAATGGCAGTTTCAACACATCACCAATATATGTTAGTTGTTGATTCATACATAGCTTTTGAGTGCATTCCTTTGTCGTGGAGATATAATATGGTTCAGTAGTACTAAGATAAGTAAATTATTGTTTCTTTCTCAACTAGCCAAAACATTTATTCCCAATATAGAATGCACCACCACTGGTGGACTTTCTGTCCACAACATCACCAGCCCAGTCAGCATCAAAAAATGCTGAAAATTCACTTTCCCTTCCTACGACAATGTATAATCCACAATTGTGAGTACCATGAATATACCTCATGATTCTTTTTACTGCTACCATATGTTCATTTTTGAGACCCTAAGCCTGATGTACAAGGACATTACATTACTTTTGCGGAATACTTATTACATAACAAAAACACACACACAATGACCGTAATAGTTTAGCGTCTTTGGAAACTCGGAATACAATCTTCTAATTGTGGTGAATGATCTTCAACATCTCCCATAAAGATCTTCCACTTTTTTACCTAAAACCTTTATTTAAATCCTGGGCTCAAATTCTCATTAAGGGTAAACAAAATAAAAATCAATCACATCATATTCATAAGAACATAACATTTTGGAAATCGTAACCTGCAAAAGAGATCATAATATCATAACATTGGATAAATCATAGTAGTGAAATGGAATCCCAATAATCATAACATAAAACATGAAACTTTGTGGCATACACACATAATCATAGAGAATCATTTATTATTAGTCAAGACTCATTTCCAAGACTATCTTAGTGGACAAAGTCCCTTTCTGAACCGAGTTCACTCCTCGTTTCAGTCATGTTTCACTGAACCGGTATAACCTACCATTACAGCCATGTCTATATTATGAGATATAAAATCTTTACCCAATGCATTGTAGGGAGATATAGGTCCCACCCATCTCATAATGATACCATTCTTATGTGTGCCACAAAATCATAAATCATACATCATTGCATAACCCATGTAATAAAAATGGGAATCTTAAACATCGTGACATCATCAAACAATTCATATAAGATAAAGGAGTTCATAAAAATAATTCCATAACAACATAATCAAATCAATTTCATAATAGGGATAGAAACAGAACCCTATATTATCTTAGTTGGAAAATAATTTTGATAAAACACTTGAACTCCATTCTTGAGGAAAATATCCTTTCTACATCAAAAACATTTTCCTTTCTTAACATGTCATACAATTTTAAACTAAAAGAAGTTGTTTAAAAATAAACTTGAAAATTTTTAAAGGAATATTCTTGGAAATACTGTTTTAAAAATCCATTCATGCCGTATAAGTTAAAAAAACATTTTTCTTGTAATTTTGTCGGAAAAGTCAAAAAGTACCTCATACGAAAAAATACAAAAGATTTCATTCATATCTTTTACTAAAAACTCACCGAAGGGTAAAATTGGATTTAAACAATTGTAGGTGGATGGAAATAATATTACATATTTAGGGAACATGGATGTGGATGATAAAATACACCCCAGTAAATTCTGAATTATAAACAATGTCGAATAAAAATGAGATTGTGATATTTCCATTACCATAGGTCTGATTTGCTTCGTAAGTGTCCGAAACTCTTGTATAATGATTTAAATAATTTCATTTACTTATTCCAGAATCATACTCATTGTTATGATATCATATATGGTTCACTTATGACTTTATATTACCCGTTCTTTTGTAAATTCCATGTTAAAGAGTGTGTTGGGTAAAATTGTTTCATTTGTCGTCTGTCTTTTGACTTGTAATTATTCATATGATTACATAGATCATGATTACTTAATTACATAATATAAAACATGATTTATATATAATATATATTCAGAATATACATATATAAAATAAATCAGTAAATGGAATGAAATACACCGTTCATGGAGACGGTAGGCCGTACGTACGCATGAACGCTGTTTTCGTTTCCTTATTGAGTTGAATTGAATTAAGTAGATGACATACATATATATACAAATATATCCAGTATCATTATTATGTCATATATTTCATGATTACTTATTATATGTACTTTATAATCATTCATGAATGGTTAAAGTTGAGAATGAATCTCATCGCGTCGTGGAGACGGTAGTCTGTACGTACGCACGAGCGATGATATCGTTCTCATGATCGTGGGACTGTATTGGAGTGTATGTATACTATTTCAGAATAAATATCACTTTAAAATAATAATATATAGTTATTATTTACACCATTATTTCAATCCATGTAAGGTTGTGGTGGAAAATAGATTACACCACGGCGTGGAGACGGTTTTCCGTACGTACGCACACATGGTGATTTTGTTTTCCGTAGTATGGATAGATGGTGAAATAGGGTTGTTTCATACTTATAATAACATATCAGTATATGAGTGATACTGATGTTATTACTTCATAATTAAACAAACTAAGAAGAAGAACTGGAAGAAGGAATAAAGTTGAAAGAATCGGTAACAGAAATTACCTCTTCTTTGAAGCGCCTCTTTGAGATCTCCTTTTATGGCACTAAAATTGGTCTTTGAGAAAGACCAGAACCTCTAAGATGTTTCTAGGGAAGTGGAGAAGAAAACTTGGCAGGTTTTGGCAGATCTTGAAGGCTCAAAGTGGTGTGAGGAAGAGAGGGAGGGGGTTCCCTTTTATAAGGGAGGAGAGGGGCACCTTTGGAATAACTAAAAATATTATTTTATTATAAAGCCAAATTAGGTTTTAAATAGCTACAAATTGATTTATTTAGAAGTTAAGGTGGGGATGGGTCAAAATCCTCTCATCAAATATAATTTAGACAAGTTTAGGTTCCTATTTTAACCTTATCATTTATATTTAACTTTATGTTAGATAATTTTACTTTTACCGTGTCTTCTTGTTTTCTTACACTATATGGTTAATAAACACACTATATCAAACCAAAAGAACCCCAAGTTGTTTATTATTAATATATATAACCTTATATAGGTCATTTGGCCGAACCTTAGATTTTTAGGAATAAAATAACAATTAAAAATATAATATTTTTTTAAAAAACTATTTTATGTTCATTTTGACACTATTTAGTAATTGATTTTTTTGAAAATCATAACAGAACGATTAGTTCGAATAAAAGTTAATTAAATCTATACTAACATGTCATATTAACCTAGAAAATTAGTGTAATTCATAAGAAGTCTCAAATTATATTTATTTGGGTATTTATAATATCAATTATTCTAATTTTTCACTATTATGGTAATTACTCCATCATCATTGTGTCATATATAAATTAATTTATTTAATGTCTAAAAATTATAAATAAAATATCATTATTTAGTTAATATTATTAACTTTCTAATGAATATTTACAATCAAATTTATATTATGTATAACCCTATATTAAAAATGATTTACTTATTAAACATTGATTTTAACTATTTTAACCCTTCTTTAAATAAATTAATAATAAATGTCCTAATCTAATCCAAGTGGGCCTAAATGATCATATTTTATTCATAAGGTTGTTTTTGGTCGAATTAAACTTATCCAATATAATTACGACATGTTTTAGGGTAATAATAATAACATTTTTACCCTTAATTACCCTATTTACTTTTAACCATGGTAAAAAAAGTATAAAGTTACTAATCACCAAAAATTATTTTCATCTCATTGAACCACATTTTACTTAATAACATCAACGGTGTCTCTCGGATTTTTTAAATTCCACTCACTGAAGCGGTAAAATTAATTTTTATGAAAAATTCATTTTTTTAACTACCACTTAGTGGTTTTAATATTCATCAAATAATGAAAGTTTCCAGAAAAATACCAAAAAATAGGCCGAAGCTATATTTGATATTATGAACTCAAAAATGATGTCTATTTTACCAAATTAAAAATATATCAGTTTTATTAATTAATTTAAAAATTAATTCCCGTCGTCAAAACAAATAGTGTGTTCTTAAGAGATAATAACTATCAAAAGATTGACACTTGTTTATGTCTGGTTTAAATGACTAATTACATCCAATGAACAACATTGTATTATAATTGTAAAAATATATTCTAAATATACTTTAAAACCACTCAAATTAATAATTTATCACTATTAATTATTTTGATTAAAAAGTTGTTTTTAATTAAAATTTAGTAATTTTCACTATTCATCAGAATATGAATGTTATCCGAAAAGTGCCAAAATTTCACCCTAAGCTAATTTCGATATTACAAATCCAAAAATGAAGACCATTTTAAAAAATAAAATTTACAAAATTTCAAAAAGTGGATATTACTATTCATAACAGCTAGTTTTAATAATATTTTAATAGCATATTGTTGTTTAGTGGAACTCGTTATTGCATACTACACACGCTATCGAGGAAGGTCATGATTGCGTGTAATGGAAGGCAAGTCAAGGATGCTTTTTGTGAAAGCTCCTTTTGGTTTAGCGTACAACACAAGACATTAATGAAATTTAAAAGAATATTTTTCATAAAATCTCGGGGTGTTACATTCCTCATTTGGATTACTCTGAATGTGGGCAGCAAGACATGTGGGAAGGAAAATATATTTCTGTGTCACTGTCAGGTACAGTAGGCTCTCAATATCCTCATGTAAATGGTGGGATCTACAGAGGTCTCATCTTCATTCTTTCCATGTTTAGTTCCAACTACAATCGGAGCTAACATTGGTTCAGAATCATGCATATTAAACATCTTCAGCAGCTCTCTTGCATAATTTTCCTGAGAAATGAAAGTGTAATCCTTCTTATGAATCACCTGTAGCCCGAAGAAATATGTGAGCTCCCCAATCCTAAAAATTTCAAATTCTGATTTCATGTGATTGTAAAATTCATCCACAGATTTCTGCCTACTGCCACCAAATATGATATCATCAACGTAGACTAGAACCATGAACTGATATTTTAGAGAATTATTCACATATAGATTGTGGTCCACTCCTCCACTTTTGTATTTCGACTTCTTGAGATACGAGTCCAGCCAGAAATTCCATGCTCGTGGTGCCTGCTTCAAACCATATAGATCTTTCTTCAGTTTGCAGACCTTTGTTTCAAATGTACCAAGAACAAAACCCACTGGTTATTCCATGTAGACTTATTCTTTAAGTACACCATTCATGAATTATGTCTTGATATCCATTAGATATACTTTATATCCTCTTTGAAGTTCCATGGAAAGGAAAATCCTTATTGACTCCAATATAGCCACTGGAGAAAAGGTTTCTGCAACATCAATGCCTTCAATCTGGGAGTATCCTTTGCATACCAGTTGTGCCTTTTTTCTAATAACACTTCCATGCTCATCAAACTTGTTTATTAAGATCCATTTTGTACCAATCACATTGTGACCGTTGGATCTCTGACAAGATCCCATGTTTGATTCTTGTCAATCTGGTCTAACTCTTCATTCAGGGATTTAACCCATGATTCAACCTTTTTAGCTTCTTTAAATGAAGATGGCTCCACAACTGACAGAAATACATATTGTGGGTATTTCCTCATCCTCCTTGTTTGAGTTGTTTCACTCTTGTCCACAATTATGCTAGATGGAGCAATCTCATCTCTACGATTTCTCCTATGTGGTTTAGTTGCATTCTCTCCAACCATAGTTTCTTCTTCAGATTCTTATTTTGAGTCAACATCATGATGTGACTACTGAGTGTTTTGTACATCTTTCTCTATATCTATATTTGAATTTTCTCTATGTTCATATTATTCCTCACATTCTATCAAATCAGCATAAGATGTCCTTAAAGCCTTCATGGTTTTCTCTTCAATTATCTTAACATCACTCCTTTCCACAATCCAACTTAATCACTTTTTGAAACACTTATAGGCTTTTCTGTTCATTGAGTATCCAAGTAAAATTCCTTCATCTTCATTTTCAACATACTTTCCTTGATTTCCTTCTTTGTTCCTAAAGATGCATTTACTTCCAAAAAACATGAAAGTATTTCAATGAGGGTTTCCTTCCAAGACACAATTCATATGGTGTCTTCATATCACCCATATAAAGCCCTATTCTATTTTGAATATATACTATAGCTTGAACGGCCACTTTCCAATAATGTCTTGAAATACGACTCTCAATTAGCATTGTTCGTGCCATGTTGTTCACCTATCAATTCCTACGATCAAAAACTCCATTTTTTGTGGAGTTCTTACATCAGCTACCTCATTTTGTATCCCATGCTGATCCAGGTAATTTTCAAATTCAATGGACTTGTATTACCCTCCATTGTCAGATCACAACACTTTGATTGTTCGTCCATTACATTCTCGATGATTCGATGATATGTTTTCATGCAGTCAAGAAGTTGCCATTTCTTGTGAATGAACATTAAACATGCCATTCTATTGTAATCATCTATGAAAAGGACAATGTAACTTTCTCCATGAGTTCTAGCAACATTTATCGGCCCACAAAAATCTTTATGAATGAGATCAAGAATATGGGATTCCCTATTCTTCATTGGCCGATATGAACTACAGACCAGCTTCCCTTGAATTCAAGCATCACAAGACTCTTCCTGCTCACTCTTCAAGTTGGAATTGTCCATGAAAATCCTCAATTTTGATATTTTCTCCATGTCTTGTTGATTGATGTGTCCCAGTCTCTGATGCCACAAATTTTTTTCTTCTTCAACAGTTGTGTAACAAACATTTTCTTTACTATCAAACTGATACATGTTTCCTTCTATTATGCATCAGTTCATAAGTGAATTTCTTGTCTTTCCCTTGATAGTGCAATGTTTCTAATTAAATGTAACTAAAAGTATTGAGTCATAGAGTTGACCCACGCTGATTAGATTATGATATAGGCCATCTACAAAAAGGACTTCAGTCTTCTTTAGCTCTCCATTAGCTAATTTAGTACTTCCACATCCATTGATTTTAAGTGCTCCATCTTTACCAAATTGTACCGTACCATCAACATTCCTTTTGATATCCTTTTACAGGACATCATTACCTGTCATATGAGATGAACAACCACTATCCATAATCCAGGTATTGTTTCTTTTTGTAGCTTTGAGGCCCACCTCTGCAAGGTTGTATTTCTAAATTATCTTCCTGTCATTCTATGAGACATTGGATTTAGTATAGAGAATTGATGGAATTTCAATTATTTCTTTCATGTACCTAGGTTCTTCATAGTCAAAATATTTTTTGAGAGGAGAAAACTTGTTTCAAAGAGAAACATTGTCTTGATAACGAGACATGAATTGTATCGAACTTCCGTATGAGGTGTCCATGTCCTTTCTCTGTCTACAATTAATAGACTTATGACCAATGTTAGAACAACGAAAACAATATCCATAGAAATTAATTCTTCTAAAAAATTTAGGATATGAATTTTTTATCCTCTATTGAACTCCTATATCTTTTCCATTCAGATTGATTCTTCCCTCTTCACAATAAGACATGGAATGGCCCAAATAACCACAGAACTGAAACTTCATGAGAGAAAATGCCTTCTCACTTCTATTTGTTCTCATTCCATCTTCTGTGGGATAATTGTTGGAGGGATCCTTTTTCCACGAGGCTTTAGGTTAATCTTCTTTTCATATTTCATATTGAATTGGGGGTTTCTGTTTCATCACTTCAGAAGATTTCCCACAACACCCACTTTCATCTTGCCTTTATTTTGGTCACCTTTATTTGCAGCATTTGATGATTCTACCTCACAGCCAATTCCACTATTTCCTATGCAGGCAGGTTTTTAATCATTTTAAATCTTTTAAACTACATTAGAGAAACGTTTTTTTCTCTCCAACAGCTCACAATTTGAGAACCTTCAATACTTTATTATCTTCCTGGATTCTTTTGAAATTTAATCATTTCCAAGTTTAATCGTAATGGAAACAACTTCCTCTTCAAGACACTCAGTAGTCTTGGAATTTTCCTCTAGTTTGGAGGTGAGGTCATTGATGACCTTTTCCTACCCTCCAATTCTCATCATCAGATCCACTACATCATCATTGCTTCAATAATTTTAGACTGTACTTTCACAAATTCTTCCAGTCATTCAATTTCAGCTCCAAGTTGATCAATATATTCAATTGATTCTTCTACAATTTATTTCCAATTATTTTAATTGTTACATTTAATAGTAAGAATACTAACAACATTTTTAAGTTTAAAATCAAGATCTACACTAGTTTTCAACATATTTTCTCCACTAGTATCTTCTAATTTTTCAATAGTGGACATCATTGAATCATGGTTCCCATTTTTAAATTCTGGTTCACTTCTTCACAGAATTCATTATCATCTTCGTCCTCTTCACAGTCAAAACTCTTATTTAGAACGTTCTTTCTAGATTTAGAGTATCTTTTCATGAAGACCCTTTTTTGAGGCATATCAATGTTTTCAGCATCTCTATCTTCATCATCAATCTTTCTTAAGAACTGAGAATCAATATGCCTGAATTTTCCACAACAAAAGCAAGAAATTGGGAACATCCTATTTAATTTCCCTTTTCCTTTCTGGAACTTCTTGTCTATGAGAGAAATAATTTTTTTTTCCACATAATATTCACCACTACTATATTTTGAAATTTTTAGTTTCTCCATGGATTTGAACGCCATTTCTTTGATTACTCATGTAGTAGAATCTTCTGGTATGACTCTCATTTCAGATTTCACTAGGCTTCTCAACAGATCATCCAATTTTTTTTGGAAAGATCCCTTTCATCAAGGGATGAAACCTTCTCATTTTATAGGGGTGGAAGTCTTCTTAATATTTTCATTACAATGTCAAAAACAATGATTTTTTCACCTAGACCCTGAATTACTCCAACCACTTTAGTAATTTGATTGAAGAATGAGTCTGTATTCTCATCAAGATGCATCTTTAGATCATAAAACCTATTGTTTAGGACTTGTAGTTTTTCCTAATTCATTATGTTATCTCCTTCATAAATATTTTTATGTTTATCCCACATAGACTATACTGAGGTGAAACTCATTACCTATAGATAGATCTGATCATAAAGGGCTGTTATAAGAGCATTCTACACTTTAGCATTGGAATCAAGAATTTTCCAATCGGCATCCGTCATAACCAGCCATGTTGGATCAGTAACAGGAATACCTTGGACAGTGGAAAAAAGGAATTCCATTCCAAGGGATATTATATGAGATCTCATTCTATTCTTCTAGATCATGAAAATGATTCCATCGAAGAGAGGGACTCCCCTAACATTGACTGCATTCTACATGTTCTCAAAGACGACATGAAAGTTTCAAAGCCGGTGTGCAATTCCACCTCAATCACTTTCACGACTCTCACTTCATCAACACTAAGCTTGGGTGACTCACTCTCTTTTATGCCCAAACCGATTTTGGCGCGCAACTATGAACTGTCTCACTACATCAAATCCTGGAGTGCATGTGTCACAAACCACTTACGCGGCACCTTCTTCAACAACTCCAAATTTTGGTGACTCACCCCCTTTCTCACCCAAAACACCATGGATGCACAATATACAAGTGTCACCCAACTTCAACTTGCGTGAGCCACCACCACTTTCGTGACCACAAAAACTACAAGATAAGAGCTCTAATTTTCTGTAAGTCTGAACATCATGCCGAATGAGGAGGGTTCAACCACTATTTATAGGCATTTGGATGCCATGTGAAACAACATGCAAGTCTTCCCCCGGCGCACATTATTCCGTGCGCAAGTCTCTGACGCGCAGGTCACTTGTGTGACCATCCCCAAAACATTGGCGCCCCTTCTTCCATTTCCATATTTTGATGATATGATATTGAAAAACATATGTCGAATATGTTTCCAAGCATCCATGTCTTTGGAACGCAAGTCCCTTTTCCCAAAAAAACACTTTTATTCATTTTTCAATTTTGAGGTCCAGAAATTTGGAAAACACTAGAAAATGATGCCACCTTCAATACTATTATCTGCTTGTTTTGTATTATCACATTGTTGGAACACATTATGACCTTTCTCTGATGATTGAGAACAACAAAAAACCATACCATACTCCAATTCATGGATAGAAAGACCGTTGTTCCAACAAATTTTGGGAGAAACAATAGATCTAGAATGTGGATAAAGATACTAGAGAGCTATTTTTTTAGGTTTTGATCAAGATAAATATATTGAGATGTGTAAATAATTAAGGGAAATGAATTCCCTAATATTACTACAGAGGATTGTATTTTATATAAATACCCTATATTATTAAATTATGGAAAGTCACTCTCACTCAAATCCACTCTACTATTAAAAATAATGGATTTTAGGGAAATTAATTTCAATGAACTCCCTAAATTCATAAAAAACATGTTTTAAACATGTTATTACATTATCATATAAGAATACGTACTTCCAATATTTTATTTTTCAAAATGATAACTAGTTTTTTTTCAATGATAATTAATCCATTATGATAAAAATTATATAAAATTTATAATATAATTAGTACCCAATTATTCGAATAACTTATTCCAATTTTGAAAATAAAAAATCTATGTCTCTTGAAAATTTATTTTAACACAAGGGAATGTAACACAATAAACATTATTTTATCCTTAACCAAATGAAATTATTTTCTAAAGGGTTTTAATTAATTATGAACCAAAGTTACACATAAAATATTATTTATATTATTTATGATTATTCACAATTGGTAATTATTTTTATCAAATTAAATAAATTTTTTAGATTTATTTTAGAAACACACCTAATATTCTTGTCGAAAAACAAGTTTTCAGATGATACGTTTTTCAAGAAAAATTTTATCGTAAATTAAATTTTTTAAGCGTAATAATAATTATATGGATATAAATTCAGATTATTATATGTATAATTAAAATATTGTATTGAAGAAATTTATCAACAAATAAAATTTTCACTAATTTAAAGTGATAAAAAAAATTCCATTTTAATTAAGAAAATATTATAATAAATGTATTTTTCTACAAAAAATAAACATTTTCATATAAATGATCTTATCCATATTTATAAAAATAAAATAATTATTAAAAATTTTATTATACATATTTCTAGATATTATTATATTTAAATATATAAATACTTAAATATTATACTTTTGATTATTTATTAAATGTTATTTCTAACGGAATGGTCAAAAAATTATTCTATGAATATCTTGACCAACTATGTTAGTAATAGATATCCATATAATAAAATTGGAACATTATTTCGATGAAAATTTCAAATGTATGATATTTTCTGGTTAAAAAAATTGATGATCAAATACTATTTTTGAGTCTTAGGTGTAACGTATAACTTTTATCAATGTGATTTGAATCTTTGACAATGAATATGGATAGAGATTATTTATAATTAAATATATAAGACATATTACACATCAAGAAAAAAAATTCCATGATAATTCTCTAGTAATTATTAATGGAAAAATGATTTTTAGAAATCTGTAGATTCCTAAAGGGGGATCGAATTAATGGAAACCCTTTACCTAGGTGTCAAGGTGGTTTCTGGTGGAGGTTTAATTTTTATAATGAGGTTCTAATATTCTATGATGCATTATGTCTATGAGTATCTTTGAGGATACTCAAAAGTATAGTACATGTGCAGTTGTGTTAGCGATGATGACGCATTACTGTGACGGTCATAAGATGGTGCAAACTATATATTATTTTAGGGGAAGATATTTGTTCTCTAAAGAATATTTAGGGGATTCCATCATTAGTTTCATATATCATTTTCAGAGTTGGATGAGGGATTATCCAAGATTATTTAGGACTTGACAGTACTATTTTTGTTTTCCAATGATGAGTTGGGAGGTTGAAACATTTGTTGGTCTGTGTTTTGTTTTTTTGACATGTAAAAGCTGAGAACCATGATTATTGTTTTTTATCCTTCATATATTTTTGGGTGTATGTGGGATGAAATAAAAAATTATTTTCTCAAAGTATTTCCACTTGATTATGGAGTATGTGATTACATCTGGGTAATTATGTATTAGGTGATGAATTTAGCTCACTTCTGAATGATCAATGACTTGGGCACTATTGATGATTTTATGAGGATTTATATAGATGAGTTGGTTTGATTGTATGGAGTTATGAGTTCCATTATCTATGAATATGATACAAACTATAAATGATTACTCTAGAGGTGATTGTATCATGATTTTGGCACTCAGTTAAGCCTCAAAATAAATTTCCACTTTTAGGTGGAAAGGAAGACATAGTCGACCCTCTATACACTTGAATACAAATTATGTTCATTCACACTACTCTTATATGGATCATTTGAAATAAATATACAATTTCTTGATTTTTCATAAAATTGTATCTATCATTCATCCATTATAATTCCCATGATTTATGATTTACATTAGTGGTCATTTCATTCACATTTCTAATGGAATGAGGTTTGTGAGTTGGAAGTTCTCAATTATAAGGAGTTTCATATCATGATAGAGATGTCTTCTATTTTTCATGAGAGGATGAAATTTGTTCCTGGTTTCCTAAAGTATAATACTAATCACATTATGAAACCGTGTCAGTTTTTTTATGGATACCATATGTTATTAATTTGATCACCAGAATGTTTGAGGTGGTGTTTTGGTACATGGAATAATCTCTCACCTAGGTTTGTTGGGCCTTTTAATGTGTTGGGATATATTGGTGAGGTGTATTATTAGTTTTATATTCTATAATTTATTGTATAATATCCTGATGTCGTTTTTGTATCTTATCTTCATCAACATCATATATATTCTTCACATATCATTAAGAGGGTTGAGTTAAATATTGATGATGAGAGGATGTTTTTGGATCTTCTATTAATAATCCTTCATTATGGGGGGTTAGTCATAGATGGATGGAATATTCCTTAGGATCGTTGGTTTTGGAGGCATGGTGTCCTAAATTGGAGTACATGGGGTATTGAGATATTGATGTGTTCTTAATACACATAGTTATTTTTTCATTTCATGGTTTTTCATTATTCTATTTTTCATGACCACATAGTGATTCAAATATTACTCATTATGAGATGAGAATTTAAATGGTGTAATGTGTGATTAAAACATTTAGCTAACACCCCTAAATTATAAATTAAGAGAAATTAATTTTATAGCATATATGACACCCTGCACCGATATTAAACAAGCCACAAAATATATGTATTAAAATTTAATTTATTCGATAGCTTGCATAACATCCAACCCCATATCAAAGTGAACTGTTAAACTATAACATATATTTTATGGGAGTGGTTTTAATAATATTAAATGAGATATTAAAAATAATATTACCTATTTAATAGAAATGATATAAGAATATATTAAAATAGAATAAATGTTTTATGAAAAATAATATTTTTCTAAAGGATAGTTTAGTTATGATTTATTAAAATAATTTGAAATTATTTTCAAAAACATTTAAAACATTTCTATAATAACATAAAATTAATTTCTGAAATCATAATATATAATTTTTTTTTAATTTTTTTTATAAAAAGTTTCATTTTTTATAACTAGTGAAAAACAATAAATGTTAATTTAAAACAAAATTTTTATTTAATAATGTATAATGATTAATAGTATATTTATTTGGTTTAAAATTATAATTAGATAAATTTTATATCAATTAATCAAATTTATGTCATTATAAACATTTTAATATTAAATTTCAATATAATAACTTTTTCATCATTTGGACATTTTAACTTTAAAACCTCGATTATATTCACGACTGTGGGATGGATTTTAAATTTAATTTTTCTACTTATTTGAATTGAATTTGGATTAATGTATTTCATATTACTAAATAGAATAATTTATATTATATAATATGTCAAAATTATTTATTGAATATATGTAATACAAAAGATTGACAGAATGTTTTTCTATAGTTAATGTAAAAATACATAATCAGGAGGGATAAACTAGAATGATAAGGTTAAAATTGACCTAAATACTTTACTAAGATATTTATTATAGGAATATTTAAACCCCATAGTTTATATTTCTATATATTACTCTATTTCAGACCCTTTATTCATGTAAAAAATTTTCTTTCATGTTTTTCTATCCAAAAAATAATGGTGTGTGACTCAACCCACTTATAAAGGGAACCTCCACTCCACTCTTCTTCGAACCATCAAACCATTTTTTTGGAGAATGCAATATCAGCGCAAATTACCTATCCAAATCATATATTCAATATTTTTTCCATAATTCCATCCTAGTAAGTCATTTTTTGTTATTGTATTGATGATACCTCAAGAAGATGTGACATTATTCATCGATCAGCTTTATTTTTTTTTTCATCTTCTACATCATTCAATTATTAATAAAAATTGATTATATAATAACATAAGTATATTTTATATGATATGATTTTTTTATATTAAACTCATGACCTACATTTTTTACACTTCCATCAAATATGTTATCAAAGCATCATTTATGCTTACGGTGGACTACCGCATTGTGAACCACTCTTACATTTTTTTCATTGTCACTTCTCACGGATTGGTATAATGAAACATATTAGTATATATATATATGATATTTATAACATTTTTATAACTCTTCTTTCATTGTATAATATATATATATATTACTTTCCATTTTGTTTGGGATGCAATAATTCTTCTTTTTTATACAGTAGACTACTACCTCGCGAAGAAATGGGATTCATCATTATGTAATTCTTTGCAAGAGATTTGAATAATTTTAATGATTTTATGATAAATAAAATAATTAATATTTTATTATAAAAATTTCATTATAAAAATATAACATATCATATTAATTTTTACCTTTTCAATCACTTTAATATGATAACATCATTTTTGTATGTGTGGATTACTACCATCACAAAGTGATGCGACTCTCTTTTCATCACTACAGTAAAAGGATGATATATATAAGTATATTTCAATAAATAATTTTATATTTATGAAAAAATTAAATTTGTGTAATGATACAATACAACATATATCATTTCTATAATTATTATTTATTAATGGAGAAGTTACTCATGCATTAATACAACGATCCATGTCCATGATTTTACATACTCAAGTTTTTTTTAACCATCCTTCATACTTATTTTTAATAGAATAATTGATTTCAAAAAAATGATAATTATTCCATGATAAATATTACTGATATTATATAACAATATTATATTCACAAGAACCATATATTTCATGAAAAATAATTATTGAAAAACCAAGATAATTAACACCCAAAACAATATGAATAATGAAATATTATTAAAGAACACGTGGTAAGATGTTATAAAGTTATCTTATGTGACATTATAAGTATTAATATTGTAATTTAATATTTTAGTAACATGGTTAACTCTACAATACTGGAGTTTAACTCATGTTTAACAAAAATAAAATATGTTGTAAAATATTCTATATCAATTTACTTTCAATGAAGAACATTTGAATTATATGAACAAATTAATTTTATATGGTGTATTAAATAATCATTTCCCATGTAATATGAAAAAAATAATTATTAATTTTATTTTGAATATATATTTGAATTTTATTTATCCATCTTGAATTGGAAAAAATTAAAATGTTGTAACACCCCGACCCCAGTTACCCAGAGTTGGTGCATTATTGCGTAACATTGTCATGATCACAAAAGATAAAGTTTCGAAAGTCCGATTAGTTTAGTAGACTTGGAAACACTAGATAAATTCATAAATGTTACATTACATCATAAATTGAAAAACTACAATAACATGGTCTCCATAGAACACACTCGTATCCTCTTCCGACTATCCCTGTAGGTCATTCTTAAAATACTTCTTCACATCCTGGAAAAAATAAAACCTTGAAATGGGTGAGCTCAGATGCTCAGTAAGGATAAAAATATAGCGGAGGCATTCATAAATAAACATTAACATTTAAGGCAATGTATAACTTAAAAAAAGCCTTTTAAACTTGAACTTAAGCATAATATGGAAAAATAAAATTAAATAATGCCATTTACTTATTCACATGGATATTCTACTAGTCAAATAATCACAAGCAATATCAATAACCACTTTCATAATGATGGAATGCATAATGCCAGACTATCATAACCACGTACCCAAGGCCTCATTCCAAGACTAAAAATAAGATTTTGTCATGGCCTCATTCCAAGAAACTAGTTTGTATCATTAGACCTACCGATGCATCGAGGTGCTATAACGGGCTCCACCTGTCACTTATTAAGTCCAATGCATTCCTCATATGAACAAGTTTAAAAATATCATAAACCATAACATAATTGTATCAATTAAAACATGCATAAAGGAAATATAACATTTCCACATTTCAATCACAAGATATCAATACCACACATTGACATAATAAAAACATTATCAATACTATTTTCAATACCAAAATAAAATAAAATTAAAACTTGGTATTTATTTTTCATTTAAAAAAAAGGTATGGCTTGTAGAGGAATCCAAAACTAAAATAATGGTCGTGACGGCGGAGAAGTCATTGTCACCGCATACATATGGAAAAAAACATTCCATTTTGTCGTTTAGTAAAACGATTCATATAAAAACATTCCTTTTGAAAAAACATAAATGTCAAAGGGGTTTATACACCGTATAAAACAGTTGTCTATAAATAAAAAGATGACTCAATGAAAGGAGATTGAGATGGAGTCCCTTACAAAGAACATTTTTAAATAAAATAGATATATTATGTGTATTCACTATATGTACACATAAATAAATTATTAATATAAGATAGGATATAATAATATCATGACATAATTTGAAAATAGGAGATTAACCCAAAGAATAGAAATTGGGTTAAGAAGTTCTCTTACCTCGTGTCCGACATGACTCGACCATTCTTTAACCTCCTGAATAATAAACTAGAGTTAATTTATAATTTCTTAAGAACCTCTTTCAAGTTTATTATTCTTTTTATATCACTTATTACAATGTTATGAACATTATGTAATTATTTATGTTAACAACGGTCGTTTTGTCGATCATGGGTACTTGAGTCAAAAATAAACTTCTTAAAATTAAAAGTTGTTCATGTGGTAAAATATCCATTATATCTATTATTATATTCATGATTTACATATCACATAGATAAGATATATCCAGTATATAAATTCATTTATAATATTACATTACATTTAGAGGTAAGAAATGAAATGCACCGTTCATGGAGACGGTAAGCCGTACGTAGGCATGAATGCTAATTTCATTTCTATTTAGTATTTAATGGAATGAATTTATAATTATATAAAGTTATAATATAATTCCAGTATATTATAATGTATAATACCATTTACTCCATCCTTTATACATCTCACATATGGCATTAACGATTCAAATCACTTTGAGGGGGCGGTAGTCCGCACTTCCTAAAATGAAAATATCGCGTTTACCCAAAATGGAAACCATAAAGGTATGCCATAAATGAAAAATACAGAAGATTAAGGAAAACATGAACATATTATATATCATATATAAATATAGTGACATATTAATGGCCACCTTTGAAGGTGTTATATGAGTGTTGAATAATCATCGTTTTGTGAGGCAGAAATTCGCCATCCACAGAAACAGTATGTTCTTTAAGAATTAGATTTAGGTGTGTGTAAGTGTAGCTCTAATAATTATTATAACAACATCCTGATATATTGAAGATACTGGTTTTGTTACAATATAAAGGATTAAAAATAGTTTAAGGGGTTGGATAATCAAAATAAAACAAAATAACATAAGAGAAGACATTACCTTAAAATCGGGTAACTCTTATTTGATTTGAGCCAATGGCTTCCTTGGGAAGAAATATGACCAAATTTAGGCTTCTAGGAGTAATATAGGAATGTTTATAGAGTATTTGGGAAGATTATGGCCGATCCCAAAGGCTTTGAAGGTTTGGATAAGGTGGTAGTGGTGGGGGCCTTTTATAAAAGGAGAGGAGGGGCACTCTTGGAAAGTCATAAAATGTTACTTTATTATATAATGAGTTTCAGATTTTAAAGGTCCCACACTTCTATATTTCTAGTATAAGGTGATAGAGGTTCGAAATATACCCATCCAATAGGGTTTTGACAAGTTTATGTCTTATATTTTAAATGATCATTCTATTTTATTTAAATCATTAATTAATGAGGTAATCGCTGCATCATCATGGTGTCATAAATAATTTAATTTATTTAATGTCTAAAAATTATAAAAAAAATATCATGATGTAGGAAATATTTTTATCTTTCTAATGAATATTTATAGTAAAAAATATTACTTATATAACCCCATTTAAAAATTGTCTTAGTAAAATAGGTCATGTTTGTGACATTTTTATTTTAACATTAAATAAAAAGTTTTTAATGTCATTTTCCAATCAAAGTGGCTCCATGGGGTCCCCAAGATGACACATGGATTTTATTGGTTGGCGGTTACCCATCCAATATGGGTAGGACAAGTGTAATGGTATTTTCATATTTTTATAATATAATTTTTACCTTAAATTTCACTAATTACCTTTAATCGCGATTAATTAAACTAAGAAGTTACTATTCACCCAAAAATTATTTTAATCCAATTGAACGACATTTTACATCTTAATGACAACAATTTATGTAGGATTTTTGAAATTTAAATCACATAGGTGGTTAAATTTCATTTAAACAAAAAATCAATTTTTTAACTACCACTTAGTGGTTTCACTATTCATCAAAAATTCATGTTTTTCAGAACAATGCCAAAATTTATCCCTAAGCTATAATTGATATTCTGAATTAACAAATTATATCTATTTTACAAAATTCCAAGCATATAAGTTGCATTAATTAATTTTATAATTAATTCCTGCTGTCACAACAAATAGCGTGATTTTAATAAACAATATATATCAAAAGATTGACAATTGTTTATGTTCAATTTCAAAGTGAATTTAATTATAATGAACACCATTGGATAAAATGGTAAAAATATATTCTAATTATATTTTAAACCCAATAAATAGTATAATTTATCACTATAAATTATTTTTATTAAAAAATTTGATTTTATGTATTTTTCACTATTCATAAAAAAATTGGATGTTCTTAGGAAAATACCAAAAATTCAACTTAGGATAATTTCGATATTCCAAATACAAAAATGAAGTCCATTTTTAAATATAAAATATATATAATTTCAAAAAGTGGGTATTAGTATTCATAATGGCTATTTTGATTGGTCGCGTTGTGTTAGAATCTCGAACTTGCGTACTATACAAATTATTGCATGATTGAAAGAGAAGCGTATCGTGGAAGCATGGGGTGTTACATTCTCTCCTCCTTAAATAAATTGAATCCTCGCAATATGGAATTTTTCTTTGAATATAAAATGTTGAAAATAGAAAATTCCTTTCGGGAAAACCCACATCGGAAATATGGTTAATAAAAATATGACTTTAAAAGAAAGAAAGAGAAGTACAAAGGTCACCCGAGATAGCCCATACTATGATTCAATGAAAATATGGATATGGAGGAAAAAAAATCCATCAAGGTCTGATGGAGAGTTGTAGAAAACAAGATTAGAAGAAATTTAACCATAAGAAAATCAAAAACATGTGATTGGTTAAACGGTCATTGAATCCCTAGTTAAAAAAGTTAACCGTCAACATTTTTGTTTTAAGTTACCTTTCATAAAGTTGAGGAATTTATTTAAGAGATTTACTAAGAAAATAAGGAAATATACTTACTTGAATTTTAGACTTTCATTCTTTAATAAATCTTTACCACAAACCCATCTTTCACTCCAAATGGTAACATAACTCAAAAATATTCTATTTATCCTAATTGTATAAGGTTCCAAATATTACCACATATAATTTAGATTAGGAAAACTATTTATAATAACTAGGGAATTCTTGTAGGCTAGTGGTAGGTAATAAAGTCATGTCGCACTATGGTTGTTGGTTCGATTCCTGCAGCTTTGTCCGACATGATGGGTTATCCCCTGACCTGCAGGTTTTCCTTTTCCTAAAACTATAGTATTATAATATTCCAAAAATAATCTTCAGAAATTTTTTTACCATAAACAATATTATCAAAGGTTAAACTTAAGACATTACACCCTTTATAGTTATCCAAAATATTGATGTCCAAAATTTCTCTAAAAGGACTCTAAATTCCAAAATCAATTGTAACATCAGATTCCCCAAACAAGGTAAAGTTTCTCTTATTGTCACATACTAAAAATATGATTACCTTCATCATATTAAAAACTTAATGAAAACAACAAGTACTACAGTACAATACTTATATATATCACATTATTCTTATAACCAGAATATAATCCTTGATTCCAAAATCACCAATACAGTAATTATTCCACTTCAATTGTAGTAACAATATAAGATTGTCCTTGATCCCTTGGCCTTTTCTGAGGTATGTTTCACTGAAGCCTAGGATATTCATATTCATAATGCCCCATTTCCCTAAAATTGTAGCATTCAACATTGATATCCTCTTTCTTTACCTTGCAATCACGAGACTAGTTACCTTTATCTCCACATTTATAACAAAATCCCATTCCTTTTAGGCATGTACCGGGGTGATTCTTCCCACAATTATCACATAATGGAAAATCTTTCTTTACCTTTTTCCCTTTACCTATCTCTTATTCCACGATTCTCTTCATGTGTTGCTTTACTTTGTTGTCATAATACATAGATAATTTCTTTTCTGTCTTGATAGCACACGAGACTATATCTTCGTATGTTGAGAAAGATTGTGATACTAAAGCTCGACGGAGAAATGGTTTTAACCCATCAAAGAAACAATCAATCTAACTTCTTGGGTTACGTATATAATCTGCAGCATGTCATGCTAACCTTGTAATGTTGTCCTCATACATTGCGACATTCTCATCCTCCTTCTACCTCAGACTCAGAAATTGTCTTTTCATATCTGGTCGATGGTCATGTGGAAAGTATTTTTCTAAGAAAATTTCCTTAAACTCCCTCCATTTTATACTTGATACTTCTTCATCTTAATTTGTGTTTTGAATTAGTGACCACCATTGATCGGCATCTCCAGTAAGGCGTTAGACTACCATGACAACCTTCTCCCTTTCGTTACTCCCCAAGGCATGGAAAATTTTCTCTAAGGATTTTATCCATTGCTCAGCTACTAATGGATTTTTACCCCCATTAAATGTTGGCGGTTATTGCCTCATGAAGCAGTCTAACATTGATCCTCCACGTTGCCGATCAGGGTGCTCTATACGAGTAAGTTTATTATTCATAACCTGAGTGAGTTGTTCCAGTATGGTAATAAGTTGATCAGCTCCAATTATATCTCCAGCTCTACAATAATTATCTTGAGCAGGTGGGAAATCCCTACATGAAGTGTGTGCATTGATATGGTTTCCATTCCTCCCACTAGGTGCCATTTCTAAAAAATGGCATAAACTATATTAGTTTATGAATCAAAATACGTAATTCCATACTTGTAAAACACTTAACATAAATTTGACAGTTTATGGATAAAATCCATAATCATAAAAATGTTTTCATTGAGAATTATATACTCATAAACCCTTCATAATGGTTGGTAACGAAAATGAGAATTATTCTAAGCATATCCCCCGGGAGTGTCGTAACCAAGAGTGCAGCAAGGCCCATTTTTGTGCGCCAGTTCCCGTTCGAGTCTATCTAAAAAGTGGTGTTTTCAGGTTTTACCCCTATGTACATTTGTGCCAGAGCCACCTCTACCTGCTCATATCCAGACAGGGAGGTATTTCTCGGAAAACTCACAAAATCTCTATAATACCAAAATTCTAGGAAGTTCCTCTATACTAATCCTAAAAGTCTATCTTTGGGCTATGTGCTCTAATAAGAGTTTATCTAAATATAGCTTCCAAGGTTAGTTCTAAACTACCTCTGATACCAACTGTAACGCCTCGACCCCAGTTACCCAGTGTCGGTGCATTATTGTGTAACATTGGCATGATCACAAAAGATCAAGTCTCGAAAGACCGATTAGTTTAGTAGCATTGGAAACACTAGATACATTTATAAATGTTTCATTACATCATAAGGTGAAAAACTACAATAACATGGTCTCCATAGACCACACTCGTATCCCCTTCTGACTATCCCTGCATGTCATTCATAAAATACTTTATCACATCATGGAAAAATTTAAACATTGAAAGGGGTGAGCTCAGATGCTCAGTAAGGATAACAATATAGCAGAATCTTTCATAAATAAACATTAACATTTAAGGCAATGTATATCTAAAAAAGCCTTTTAAACTTGAATTTCAGCATAATATGGAAAAAATAAAATGAAATAATGCCACTTACTTATTCACATGGATATTCTACTAGTCGAATAATCACATGAAATATCAATAACCAGTTTCATAATGATGGAATGCATAATGCCAGACTATCATAACCACGTAGCCAAGGCCTCGTGCCAAGACTAAAAATAATATTTTTTCAAGCCCTCATGCCAAGACACTAGTTTGTCTCATGTGACCTACTGATGCATCGAGGAACTATAGCGGGCTCTACCCGTCACTTATTAAGTCCAATGCATTCCTCATTTGAACAGGTTTAAACATATCATAAACCATAACATAATCGTATCAATTAAAACATGAATAAAGGAAACATAACATTTAGACATTTCAATCACGAGATATCAATACAACACATTGATATAATAAAAACATTATCTAAACCATTTTCAATACCAAAATAAAAGAAAATTAAAACTTGGTATTTTTTTCATTTAAAAAAAGGTATGGCTTGTAGAAGAAGCCAAAACTCAAATAATAGTCACGGCGGTGGAGAATTTTTTATCGCCGCATACGTACGTCAAAAAACACATTCCATTTTTTCATTTAGTAAAACGCTTCGTATAAAAATATTCCTTTTGAAAAAACATAAAAGTCAAATGGGGTTATAAACCGTATAAAAGAAAGTTGTGTATAAAACAAAATACGCCTCAATGAATGGAGATTGAGAAGAAGTCCCTTAAAAAGAAAATTTTTAAATAAAATAGATATATTATGTGTATTCACTATATGTACACATAATGAATGTATATATACAAGATAGAACATAAGAATACCATGACATAATTTGAAAATAGGGGATTAACCCAAAGAATAGAAATTGGGTTGAGAAGTTCCCTTGCATCGTGTCCGACTTGACTCGACCATTCTTTAACAACCTAAATAATAAACTAGAGTTAATTTATAATTCCTTAAGAACCTTCTTCAAGTTTATTATTCCTTTCATATCACTTATTACTATGTTATGAACATTATGTAATTATTTTTGTTAATAACGGTCGTTTTGTCGATCTTTGGTACTTGAGTCAAAAATAAACTTCTTAAAATTAAAAGTTGTTCAGGTGGTAAAATATCTATTATATCCATAATTATATTAGTGATTTAGATATCATATATATCATATATATCAAGTATATACATTCATTTATAATATTACATAACATTTCGAGGTAAGAAATGAAATGCACCGTTCATGGAGAAGGTATGCCGTACGTACGCATGAACACTACTTTCATTTCTATTTCGTATTTAATTGAATGATGTTATAATTATACAAAGGAATAATATAATTCCATTATAATATAATGTATAATACCATTTACTCCATCCTTTATACATCCCACATATGTCATTAACGATTCAAATCACTTTGAGGGGGCGGTAGTCCGCACTTCCTAAAATGAAAATATCATGTTTACCCATAATGGAAACAATAAAGGTATACCATAAATGAAAAATAAAAAATCTTAAGGAAAAAATAAACATATTATATATCATATATAAATATAGTGACATCTTAATGGCCACCTTTGAAGGTGTTATATGAGTGTTGAATAATCATCGTTTCGTGAGGCAGAAATTCGTCATCTTGAGAAACAGTATGCTCTTTAACCATTAGATGTAGGTGTGAGAAAGTGTAGATCGAATCCTTCTTATAAAAACATCCTAGTATATTGAAGATACTGTTTTTGTTACAAAATAAAGGAATAAAAAGATTTTAAGGGGTTAGAGAAGCAAAATAAAACAAAATAACATTAGAGAATACATTACCTTAAAATCGGGTAACTCTTATTTGATTTGAGCCAAAGGCTTCCTTGGGAATAATTCTGCCCAAAGTGAGGCTTATAGGAGTAAGAGAGGGAAGTTGAGAGAGTATTTGGGCAGATATTGGCCGAGCAAAAAGTCTTTGATGGTGTGAATAAGGTGGTAGTGGTGGGGGCCATTTATAAGAGGAGAGGAGGGGCACTCTTGGAAAGTCATGAAATGTTACATTATTATATAATGAGTTTCTGATTTTAAATGTCCCACACCTATTTATTTATATTTTAAGGTGATAAGGGTTCAAAATATACTCCTCTAATTGGTTTTTGACAAGTGTAATTCTATTTTTTACATTATATTTTCATTTTATTTAAATCGTTAACTAATGAGGTAATCTCTTCATCATCATGGTGTCATAAATTATTTAATTTATCTAAGGTCTAAAAATTATAAAAAAAATATAATGATGTAGGAAATAATTTTATCTTTATAATGGATGTTTATAGTCAAAAATATGACTTTTATATCCCCATTTAAAAATTGTTTTAGTAAACCAGCTCATGTTTGTGACATTTTTATTTTAACATCAAATAAAAAGTTTTTCAGGTCATTTTCCTACTAAGGTGGCTCCATGGGGCCCCCATGTTGACCCATGTATTTTATAGGTCGGCCATGACTCATAAAATAAGGGTAGTACAAGTGTAAAGGTATTTTCATATTTTTATAATATGATTTTTACCTTAAATTTTACTAATTACCTTTAATCGCGATTAATTAAACTAAAAAGTTACTATTCACCAAAATATTATTTAAATCCCATTGAACCACATTTTACATCCTAATGAAAACCATTTATGTTAGATTTTTGAAATTCAAATCACAGAGTTGGAGAAATTTCATTTAAATGAAAAATCAATTTTTTAACTACCACTTAGTGGTTTCACTATTCATCAAAAATTAAAGTTTTTCAAAATAATGCCAAAATTTCACCCTAAGATATAATTGATATTCTAAATTCAAAAATGATGTCTATTTTATAAAATTCCAAACATATATGTTGCATTAGTTAATTTTATAATTAATTTCTGCTGTCACAACAAATAGCGTGTTTTTAAGAAACAATATATATCAAAAGATTGACAATTGTTTATGTTCAATTTCAAAGTGAATTTAATTATAATGAACACCATTGGATAAATGGTAAAAAAAGTATTCTAATTATAATTTAAACCCACTAATTAGTATACTTTATCACTATAAATTATTTTGATTAAAAAAGTTGTTTTTATGTATTTTTCACTATTCATAAAAAAATTGGAAGTTTTCAGGAAAATACCAAAAATTCAACTTAGGATAATTTCGATATTCTGAATACAAAAATGAAGTCCATTTTGAAATATAAAATATATAAAATTTTAAAAAGTGGGTATTAATATTCATAATGGCTATTTTGATTGGTCGCGGTGTGTTAGAATCTCGAACTTACGTACGATGCAAGCTATTACATTATTGAAAGGGAAGCGTATCGTGGAAGCTTGGGGTGTTATATAAGTGGTAAAGAGTTTTATATATTTTGTTATTTCCACTAGGTTATATTACCTTTTCATCATATTTGAGACTCGAGGATTATGAGTAAAATGAATTCTTATTATTTTATGGTATACTTATTATTGTTTTATTTTTATTTATGTTTTATAAACATATTATATACATTGATTAATCATCACGTTAATGTTATGTACATTATATGGGTTTATTTCATAATATCACTCTAATTGAGATTATTTACACATGAGTTCGAGTTAAATAATATTATTTTAAAATTTACAAATAAACCCTTGAAGATTATGGACACATATTTATACATGATATTTTAAATTAACAATAACATTTATCTACACATTATTATATCAAATGATTGAGATATGTTGTTTAGTAAAACAAGACATCATATATCTCTTTGGTTAGAAATATATATTCATTCAAAACTATTATTTGAAAATTTTATTTCACTTTTTTTATCTACATCAAATTTATTTATTACTTTTTTTACCCATTTTGGTATTTTTTAAAAAATTGTTCAATGAAATCTATTTTTTAGTTTTCAAAAAAAATTATGGTTTTCTTCTAACAAAAATGTTAAAGTAATCCTTCTATTAATGTGCACGCTAGGAATATAATTTCTAAAAATCATGAAAAATTAAAAATATTTAAGTCATATATTATATGTTTCAAAAGTTATTTTCAATGAAATTTATTTTCAATTTTTTTTAAAAAAAAATTAGTTTGAAACAGTTATTTTCCTCCATAATTTTTTAAAATACTTTTATTGAACATTTATTTCTCAATATCAATAGACCTTTATTCTTACTCCAATTGGTACATGTTGTATTTAATGAATCATTATTCATCCTATAGAATTCTTATGATCCTTTTTAACAAGGAATGTGTTGATATTCACTACCTAGATTCATTTATTTAGCCAATTAATTTACATTAAATTATGTACTTTCTTGTGAACGATTAATTTCTTCTATATATCACTATTTTTTAATGGTTTGGGCCGAATACTCATTTATAATTAAAGTAAAGGAAAGACATCTTTAACTGGGTAGTGGGAGACCCATTACATAGACTGATGGGCCAGCAGGAATTTAACCCATTACATAGTCCGTAAAATTATTTTTTCTATATATCACTATAATTAATCATGAATATAATTATTTTATATAATCTATATATTTTTTACATAAAATATTCTACATTATTATTTATTTTTATCATCTAGAATAATGAAAAATATATATTATTTACTCAATTGAAATATTTGATGATAAGACACATTGTTCATTAATTAAATCTATTATTTTGTATATAAGGAATTATTTGGATGCACAGAAATGTGTGGGGAATGGTTATAGATTATCCCTATATGAATTTATTATTCTCATGAAATGAAATATTTAGCTATACATTGTTAAATTGGTTTCTTTTGTACAATTAACCATCAAATTTAAACAGTCTTGATGATATATATTGACTATTGAGGTATCATGTGCCTGAGAAATAACATCCAAAAATAAATAATTTCCTTATTTATGGAATAAATTATTATTAGACATGATATTTTTAAAATGATTTTATCATTAGATGAATTTTATTTTCTGTTAATTGTATAAATGCATGTGTTTTTAGTTATTTACCCTTCCATGGGTTTTATTAATTATCAAGTTATCATAGAAAAGTAATTAATTGAATAGGATGTTTTAATAGTTGTTTAATATTCCTTATTGATTATTAATTATCATATTATTCATTAGTATTCCTCTAGTATATTATCTATAGACATATCACATTATCATCCTATTGATTTAATGGAATGTGTTTTCAGTTAATTAACTTTACATATTGATAATGGTAAATGATTAACGACTATTTCTGATGTACACAACACTTAATAATAAATTGAAATAGAAATTGTTTTATAGACATTATTTAGGATTCCATGAAGTGTGCTATGATTAACATATAAGGATTTGAAAGAGGGAATAAATTTATATTCTAAAAAAATTATGATGTACGCTGTGATTTCAAATGTAATGAAGGACATCAGAATTTATATAATTTACTGAGATTGAAAAAATAACAGGTATATCGTCATGTAATACATTTTACATTATTAAAATTTAAAATAGAATACCGTAACTCCATTCTAATATGGTCCAGGTTGAAATAGTATTTATAGAAGGTTGTTTAGAAGAAAAGTTGGTAACAATATTTATGAAATCATAAATTTGGTAATGTAACCCAATGTTGTACATTGATGATGTGGATAAAATAACATCCTATTTTTTCATGAAGCGATTATGTGGTGTTTCCTAGTAATATGTCATTATTTGAATATATAGGTTGATGCAGTTCCAGAAAATATATACCAAGGGATAAAACATCTAAAAAGTTATAATTTGTCTTCCCATGGTCATTACGTGGTGTAGAAAAACATTCCGTACTATGAACATGTTTTAAAACTCTTGAGGGATATTCTTGGAATAATTCAAATACCCTATATAAACCAATATTAAATTATTGAACATATTACGATAATGAATAACCTAGGTTAATGAAAAAATAACTTATATTGAATAATAATTTGTCGTGATCTAGTCATCATATAGGTGATTATATGGTATTCTATCTATAATTATTGTTGCTCAATGTATATTTTAATGTTTTAGAAAATGGATAGAACATTATAGGGAAATCTTAACAATGAACATAAATGTAATTTTTCTTAATATGTGTATTAAAGTGGGATGATGATAAAAATGAAAGATATCATGATTCTTCCTAATCAGTTTCCCAAAAACGATTAACCTAATATGACTTCAACAAATCTTATACTCACAAAACAATTGACAGATGAAAGGCACAAAGATCTGAAGTGATGGAGACCATGGAAGAAAGAAGGCTGGATTTCTATCATGTATGCAATGTGAATGTATATACACTTTAAAGTGACTCAATGTAATGAGATAATTCATTATGTGTGGAATGGATGCATATAAATTTATTAATTTCAAATGAAAAATGATGAGTATGATGAAAGTTAATAAATACCATCTTAGGGATCCATTTATGGTTATTTGTATTAAATAATGGAAACATGGGAATTATCTGAGTCAATTAACTCTTTTATATTTTAACCCCTAGATCTAGGAACGAGCATTGTTGAAATAAAATAGTTTATTATATATGTTTTTTGATTCAAGAATTAAATTGTTCAAATTTTTTACCAATAGAATTTTGGATTTATTAATGATGAAACATATAAGGATTATGTTAAATTTTATAATAATATGTGTCTTTATTAACATTAGATTTATGGATAATTGTTAATCAATTATGAGTTTAATATTTTTCATTAGTAAAAATTCATAAACACCCCTTTTTAGTTTTTCTGTGATTGTTTTCTACCACGATATTATTTAGGGAAATTGAGGAAAATATTTTTTTTTAGTTTAAGGGTTATTTGATGAATAATGACATTACATTTTATAGAAAAAATTTAATGGTATTTATAACCTGTAAGATCAATAAGATAATTTATGAAATTTTAATAATAGTATAATATCGATATTAGTCATTGTGAAAAAATGTTGTTTTAAAAACCATAGTAACAAGGTTATTTAATAATTAATTTAATTACGAAGATGTCCATAATATTTTGTTATAAAGGTTATAAAATTTATATTTTTATACATTAAAAAAGGACATGCCACATGTATGGTAACTACCCATAACATCTGGAAAGGCTGCTGGTCTGGAATCCATGATTGAAGGACAATAATGGTCTACCACCTACCGTGGGCCAACATGATGTCTTACTTAATACAACATTTTACTTAGTAAAACTGTTTGAAAACTATATTAAAGATTATATAAGGGTGTTACTTTTAAGGATTATATATTTATTCATTACATTGAATAACGCTTGAAAATATATTGGTTTAGGAAAATAGCTAGTGAATGATTAAATTAATTTTCTCTCTTTAATAGATCTTATAATCGGTTGAAAGTGAATTTTATTTCATTAGGTATAAAATAATAATTTCTAGATATTTATAATTTTGAGAGTGTGATGGATTTGAAGTATATAGATGAACAAATTAAGGGTAATATTTTCTTACAATTACCTATTGATTATTAATAATATAAAAATCCTTTAATAGAAAAATTAAATGTTCTCCAAAAATATATATATTTATATAGGACAGATTAGTCGCAATGTGAAAACATAATTAAAAATAATTTTGTTGTCATTTATATAATATTAATATTACTGAATGACCTTTATTTTTTTAAAATAATCTCAAAATTAAATTTGGGTGAATTTTTTTTTAGAAGTTCCAATTTTTATGAATAGAGAGAAATAATGAATGTATATTAAAACTAACTTTTTATTTAAATAATTTAAAATTTTAATTTTAATTTTGAATTAGATTTCACATAAAAGTAGTTCAATAATATATCAATAAAAATATTTAGGTCATTTTAGAAATTTTTATATTTTATTTTGATATAATTTCAATGTAATTTTTTTAACATTTTCTCATTAAAAATACACATTATCGTCGCTTTAGCAGAAAAAATTTTAAATAAAGATTTTCAACTTATTTGAATGGAGTTTATAAGAGTGGATTAAATATTTTAAATCATAATAAATTATATCATGTAATATGGCTATCTAATTTTTTTTTACAATAAATTGTTAATATAGTAAAAATTATTTACCTTGGATGATATAAAAATGGACATATAGGGTAATACGACATGAAACATAACGGTTAAATTGAAATAAATATTTTTATGTAATATTTCATCCCATATTTCGTGACTGTCAGGTATAAGGGGAATTAATAATCCATTTTGGTCTCTTTTGGATATTAAAAACATTGGTACATATTTTTATTTCAAAAAAATACAAGTGTCCCACTCACATCTATTAAAAAAAGCCACTCTCTATGTACTCTATATCACACCACCTTTTTGGATTATCCATTATATGAACAAGTTACTTCCTATAATCATTATCATCATAATAAAGTCATTATTTTCTTTATTCCTCCACCAACATGATTTATTATTAAACCATTATGATATAATAACATTATTATAATTCATATAATTAGATTTTTTTATTTTTTGGTCATTAACAAAAACCATATACTCTTCCATCAAATGGGTTATGAAATCATTATTTGTGTGTGCTGCATAATACCACTTCACAAACCAATATCATTATCTATTCATTTAACACTTCTCATAGTGGGGCATAAAGATGGATTAAAAATATATATGAAATTTATAAAACATTTATAACTATGGAATAATTATATCTTATATCAAATTGTGCGATCCATTCTATAAGGTATACGATAGCATCACACGTGTGTATAGACGACTATCGCACCACGATGTGATGCAATTCATCTTTCACTAATGATTTACATGGATGTTTAAAAATGAAAATTTTAATAATAATATGTTACTTAAATGAAAAAAAATGAAATTATTGATACAATATTAATTTTTGAAGGATAATATTTTATCGAATTTATCATCCTTTCACTCACTCAATGATGATGACATCATTCAGGAAAGTGTGGACTGCTAGATTCATGAAATGATGTTTCTTTTTATTCATGATCGCACCACATGGATAATATATATACGCGTATTTATATCACAATATGGTATTAATTATATTATTATCTTTACATTATGATAAAATACCACTTACCTAAATTTTATAATGATTATCTAAAAATGGAAAACTTACTAATTTGTATGTACAAACAACTATCTACAAGTTTTCCATAAAGTAAATTTTTCTTAAATATCCATAATAATTAGTTTTAAAATTATAATTGATTTAAAAATATGATAATTATTTCATTATGTATTTTCTATAGGTGATATAAATATATAATATGAAAAAGAACATGAAATTTTATAACAATCCATGAATGGGAAAACCACATAATGTACACACGACACAGTGGGAGTAATGAATGATGATTAAAAAACAAGTGATAAGATGTTATAAAAGAAAAATATATTCTATTATCAGTATTAATACTGTTATTTTATTAGTTAATAACAAATGTAGAAGCCCCATATAGGAGGTTAAATAATGTTCAACTAAAATGAAGAAAGAGGCATAGGAAAATGTCTCAATTTCAATCCATTGAAGGAAATTTATATGTTATTCCCAATTTAATTTTATATTAAGACATAATGATATTTTTATGTAATATATTTTTAATTAATTGAATTAATTTTATATCATAAATTTTGTGTTACACATTGTTATGATTTCACTCCATGAAACCCTGGTTTAGATTTTGTTACCTGCAACACTGAGTTTCTACGAAACATCATTTTGTTATTTCAATATTATAAACAATTAAATTTTATCCTAAATGTTATTATGGAATATATGAATAGGATTAACAAAGTTATTAATTTATAGTTTTCGCATGTAAAATCCTAATGAAAATAAAAGTAAATCTTTTCCAAAAAAACAATTTAATTGGAAACAATTGTGTTTTAATCCAATAAATTAAGAAACCACTCGCATTTGATTATATTAAATAAATATATATAATGTATTCAATATATTTTTTTAAATTTATCATATTTGTTTTCTAGACATGATATATGAACAAATAAAATTTTACTCATAAAATATGTATTATCTTAAAAGGAGAGTCTTACCACAATTTGATAATGTAAATGTTTAAAATATAATGTTGAAAATTTTATAAATTATATTTTAAAGAATAAAATTACACTTCGAAAGGGTAATATAAAAACTGACCCTGAATTTTATTTATAGTTATTTTTCTTTTTAGTTTTATGTTTTGGGGAATTGTGATAAATATAGCATTTTAATTGAAAATAGATTACTCATATAAATAATTTTTTGTTTTAAATTATATTTTTTATTGGTTTTATAGTATAATTAAATTTTTTTTATCATTTAATACAATATATTTCATTGGAATAATTTTCATATTTTATTTGGATAGGAAGATGTTTTAATATTTTTAATTGGTTTACATTAAAAACCCATTTTCTCACCTTGTATACGAAATTAATTTTAATTTTATTTTATTTATTTTATTATTTAAAATTTCGATAATTATATTCCATATTTTTTATATAAGTATCATAATTTATTATATTGATCAATTTTCTTTCTAGACAATATGAATAGAATCTTTTTTATTTTTTACTACCACGGTTAATGGTAAATCAGTACATTAAGGGTAAACACAATAAAATAAATATTATAAAAATAAAATTACACATTCTATAAGGTTATTTTATGATGTTCATTGAACCCAAAGAAACAATTTTTTTGATGAAAAAAATAATGCTCATTTGGAAATGAAAATTATTTGGATATTTTTAAAATCTAAAAGAGTAAAAAAATTTCAAACTCTTAATTTATATTAGTATAATATTATTTATATGAGGACAAATAGAATTTATGCTCGATAATATATATTATTACAAATTAAGAAAATCATACCTCATGTAAATTTATTTTAATTTTTTGATGAAATAATTACCTTAAATAGTTTGACAATGATGTTGAACTGATTATCAAATTAATGAAACAATCATCTAAATGATATTATAAATTGTAAAATAAACAATATTTTTCTTTAATAAGGTTCTCCACTGTTTATATAGTTTAAAATGACATATAATGGGATTTAAAAATGAAATTTTTTATGTTGTATTATTATATTTATTTTATTAATATCAATTTATGAAATGTGTCAATGTCAACACTCATGACATTTTAATAAAATAATAATTTATTAATCTAATTTAAAATTCTTAAAATCAAAAAAGCGGAAAAAATTGGTAATTTGTGCTTCAAAATATCATATATTTTCCATTTATGGTTCAATTCATAACTTATACATAAAAATATATACCTTTTAAAATAAAAATAATGTTATTATATTTAAAATAAAAATAATATAACATATGATAAATAAAACAATATGGTTTAAAATTACAAAAAAATTGTATAAAATGACTTGTTTAATAGGATATACACCCTTTTCCCATATAATAATTGAATTAATTTCCATTTATGCAATTTTTATTTTGATTTAATTTTTATAAATTAATTTTTTGAGAAATTCATAAAGTTACCCTCACTATAATTATAAAAGTGAAACTCATCCCCCTTATCATTTCATCATTTTTAGTATTATAGCTCAAAAAAATCTATGAAATTATCTTCTGAACATAGATATCAACATTATAGAGGCACTCTTCTTCCCAAAGGACCAAATTTAGAGTCTATTAGAGGATACCTACTTGAACTATTTTTATGGTGAGGTAATCGCTATAATCAGTCACTCACTTTCTTATACTCTCTATACATATGATAAATATATGATATATATCATATATAATTAATTAATCCTCCTAAATATGATGATTTTTTATTATGATTTTAGCTCAACATTGTACATCCGATTTCCCATCTAATGTTAGTTGAAAGTATCACTTGTGCGCACGTACAACTTACTGTCTACCCATAGTGGTAAAATTCATTTTCTATAAACATGTATTATGATTAGTTATTTTGATGGGTTTAATGTGTATATATGATAAATTTGAAGTAATTATTCATCCGTAATTATAGTATCATGTCCCATTTTTTACTACATAATCTATTGGGAAATGATAACATTAGTCATTCCGTTGTATGGATTACAATCTCCATGTAGTGATGTCATTCGACATTCATAAATATTTCAAATGGGGGGTAACAAGAATGCATTTTATAACTATATTTGATATATATAACCTAATAGTGATTATATAATGATAAAATATCATATAGGTTTTATTATTTTTTCATAAATAGAAAATGAAAACACCAATCTTGTGTATGTATGGCCAACCATCTCCATGAATAGTTTATATATATTTATACCTCTAAAATTCATAAATAACCACAATTACATATATAATTAATATATATATAATTTATATAATGGTTATCATTTTTAATATTATAAAATTATGACCTATTATTGATAAACAAGAATATAAAGTGAAAACAACAATGAAAAAGAAAGTGATTATTTTTTGAAACATAACAAAAATAAAGAATAAATAATAAGAGATTAATATAATGATAAAAATAAATCATATATGGTATTATATATATGAATATTGTTCATTTGTATATTTATAATAAGCATATATTTATTATAAAATCGGTTTAAATGTCTACAAAGGATGACAATACTTAACATAACCGAATTTTGCTCACTTTATTACTTTACGACACATGTGTTGTGCACTAATTGTTTCATCTGTATGGTGTATAAAATTAAAATGAAATTATTTTACAAATCTTATACATAATATCATATTTTTTTTAAATCCATATAATTTTTATTCATATGGAATATGATTCTACTAATTATAATATGGTAAATGATTATTTCAAAATCTCATTAGTATTTGGGATTGTTACATTTTAAATATTCATTAGGGGATATTTTTCATTCATATAAATTTTATCAACAGAAATTATTTAAAAAAAATTGTATTATCATATGAATATTTAATGATATTTTTAACCATGTTTGATTTTTAGAAATTTCATTGAATTTGTATTCATTTTCTAAAGATTCCCTTTATGTATTTACCAATAGAATTATGCTAAAAAAATTATTTTTTAATTATATAGCATGAATTGAATCATCCACCATCAATAAGCATTAATTATTTTATTCTTATATTACATGACTACTTGTTTATTTCCAATGGAAATTATTTCTTTAATAATTTTCGGAAATATTAATAGACAAAAACATTTTCAAAATTGAAATAATATTTACCTCAAGAGTTATTTTTAAGGGATATCTCCAAATTATTTCCCACCTATGATAACATTATTTTATGTTAGATATGTTTTAATGGTATTTTTTCAAGTAATAATCCCTATAATTTCAATTTTTGTTTATCTTTATGAGGTAAATAATTTTATGAAACCCGTTTATTTTCTAAGGGATATGTTTTGATTGAATGATTATAATGAAGCCAATTTCATTACATACGTTCAAATTTGATGAATTCTTTATTTACTTTTTCCATATATAGGTATTTTTTTTATTATGGGATGCTTTGGACCTATATCACTCTATAATTCATTGTTTTAAAATTTATATCTCATGAGATAATAATGAGATACAACTCAATGAGCCATATCCTCTATGGATTGATGGGGGAACCCGATCCAATATATGAAGATGGGGAATCCCGATCCACTATGGGAATATGGGGAAGCCCAATCCACTATTAGAATATTGGTAAACCCAATCCCTTATAAGGAAAGGACTCTGACTAGGGGTGGTGGTGTGTCCCGCCTAATTGGTGTAGTCCCTATGAAGTTCCCAAATAAGTTTTCGAAAAACACCGTGATGTATATGGGTAGATATTACATGTTTACGCGTCTTTCAAAGTTGTAGGTATTATTTATATGTAATACTTCTATTCATTATTCTTTTTATTCCCTTATCATTCATGTTATATGGATTTTTATTATTTATTCTACAATTCATGATTATGATCTTTGATATTTAGCATATAATTTTCAATTATTATGTGAATATTTATATAATGTTATTTTTATGTTATTATTCATAGACCACATGTTTACCATTACTAAGCATCTTCACTCACCCATTATTATATTTCATATATACCGGGTGAAAAGAAATTTTCTAATTATGTGTACTAGAGGAGAATTTCATGGGTATGAAATATTTTTATATTATAGTTCTGGGGAATGTGATTGTTAAATGTAATAAATATTAATATAAAATAATGTATTATCCATGTATGAGAATCATGGGTTAATATAGTTGGTATCAAAGAAGATCCCTTGTTATACTTTGCATTCTATGATAACAAACATTTATTTAGATCACATGAATTTTTTCTATGGATATGTCTAAGGATGTATCAAGGGATGTTCCAAAGGTATTATATATTAAAGAAGTTTTTATAATCCTATAAGTGAGTTTTCACAGTTAGGTGGTGTTACACTATGATTAGTATTAATAAAACTATATTTTTCATTTTCGTAAATGGAATAAACCTAAAGGAATCTCATTTATGGTGAGTGTGATGGGAATTGCAACAGTTTTCTACCTTAGAAAGAAAATGATATAGATGATGGAATAAAACAATATATTGTAATTCTCAAAAAAATTCTAATCAATGAATCATAATGGACACCTAAATGATGAAAGGAGGGAAAAAAATTTGTTGCGTCCTTCCTGAAGAAACACACCACATATTTCAGTGGGTATTATGATCCACATATTATTGAACAATGTATTAGTACCACTAGAATGATAATTTACATCCTTTAATGTTTATAAAATGAATATATAATTTTGACTATTTATTATTTAAATGGTGAATCCTATCAATGGTTGAAATATATTAAGAATAATATGTAATAAAAATATATTCCATAAATTTAATATGAAGAGTCTAACATGAAATTTTTCACTAATTATGTCCCTTGTATTATATGAAAATGATGGATAAGGAATTCATTGATAATAAACAAAAGGATGATGTAACTATTAGAACCGATAAGGACAATTTTCGATGATTTTTATAGTACTCTTCATATTATTATCCAATATGAAAGTATGAATTACCAATTCTTCAGTGGATTAAAACCAAGAATCTAATGATTAATTTCTATCACAGACAATAGTATCTAGGAATATATCTTCTAAAATAACATAAATGTAAAAATTTAGACATAATTGTACATTAATATCAAGGATTTGATAATAAAAGGAATATGGAGTTTGAAGGGATATATAAAATCCATCAAAAAAAGAAGATGATCTATCCTTTATGTTTGGGAAGAGGTTTGGTGGATATTTTCTAAAGGGTATTGGTAAATCCTTCATGTATGGGAAATAAAGGAACCTATAAAATGAATTCATATGTAGTTGGAAGAAGTCAGCTGATTATTCAGATAAAGTGAAGGATTCAATGAATTCTCCCCCGTAATTTATATTATTTAGTGTAAAAAAGGATACTCTGATAAAAAGTGAAGAAATTTGAGGTTTAATAATGATGATCGATGTTTGCAACCTCTTATGTCAAAAAAATGGAATTTTAAGTGATAACTTTTGGTTATATAGATGATGAAAATTAAGTGGATAAAATATTATGTGTGTATGTAATGGAATAGAAGTAAATTTTTATAGAATTTCATTTATAGTATTTTGGAGTAATTAAATAACTACGAAATAGTCCACCATTGTTTTTACTTATGTATTTGAAAGCATATATTCAATGATAAAAAAATCCATAAAAAGTGATTGAGGTGGTAAGGTAAAATTCTCGGAGAGCATATCATTAAGGGAAGGATAAACATTAATATGTGAAAGACATTTGGATAATAAAAAAATATATGATTGATTGTGATAAAATAAATGGATAGTATTAATGCCTGTGGGACTCATATGATCTCATGGATATAATTTTTTTAATTTTTGGATTTACGGTATGATGAAAGAGTTAAATTTTTAAATATTTCATCTTTTTACTATGATTTTAGTGTAATATATATAATTACCATGTTTTATGAAAATACATTATTATAGTTTTCATGTGTTTGTTGGGTGAAATTTAAAAGCTAAATAATGTTGTCTTGGAGATTACTTAAAAGATGATTTCTTAAAGGTAGTTACATTATTTATAATTTATTTGGATTTTAATATTTTGGATGGTTTATATGGGTAAACATTTTTTAATTGGTTTTATTAAAATTTGGATTTTTTCTCTAAGATTAATGTTTTACGCAACTATTTGAGGATTTATGGGAATTTGATAAAAATTACAAACAATTTGTTTTAATAACAACAGATATAATGAATAAATTAACATCCAATTACAGACCTTATGATCCGCTAGTTATGTTGGAAGTATAATTTGATCCAAATTTCAATAAATCAGATATTAAGTGTAAATTAATCAAAGAATAATGAAAGGATTGTATTATTCCTATGAAATGTAATGAAATTAAGTATGTATTTATTCTCATGAATATTTTTCAACCCAACGGATAGGATCCAAAATCTAAAATAATGTTATCCTATTACATTCTATTATGTTGATTCAAATGGAATTATAGATCATCATAGTGTAATGGCTTAATGATTGTCAATTTTTTCATAACCAAGTTATCTATCAATATCTATCATAACATGATAATTATATTTCCCATCCATTCACAACTTTTCTAATTCCACCTATGATATCCTTTATTTATGACTAGTTATAATTTACTTTAGGAAACTGTTCTGTTTCTAACTTCCCCTTTTTAAATGGAGTGTTGGTATTCCTTTTTTATGAGTTGGGTTTCTATGAATAGAGAATTAACGTATTAATCATTTGATAACCATGATAAAATTTTATGCTGAAATCCATTTAAGGTGGGGTAGAATTTTACACCACACAATATTTCTGAAATATATATTTATATAATTTGGTTTCGTTGATAATATTATTTCACACAATAATATGACAATATTACGATATACGCCACACTGACATAGTTTACATTGCCCACAACACTGAGTTTCTATGAAACATTATATTAAAATTGTAATTATTAATTTAGCTAAATTATAAAATACTTTTCAAATTTTTTTATATGAATAGGATTAACTGAATTATTAAATTATGATTTCCCCATGTTAAATACAATTGGAATTTAAAGGAAATGTTTTTCTAAAAACAATTTATATGCACACACGATTATTTAATTTCAAAAAAATAAAAAAAGAACAAATTTTTGGATTATTTTAATTATATATATACATATCATATTCATTATGCTTTTCAATATTCATCCTTTGAATTTTCTGGACATGATATCAGAACAAATCCAATTTTATGTATAAAGTATGTATTTTTATTATATGATAGTTATACCTCCTTTTGAGGGAATGCATTTCTAAAATCGATTATTTGACACATTTATTAATTCTTTTTTACAAGGTAATATTATTCTTATAATTGTTAATATCAATGTTTACTTTGGTTGGATTTTTTTTGGCATTTTTCTATTATGTTTCATGTTTTGAGTTATAAGGAAAAATATTTCATTTTAATTTAAAATAATTTTTTTCAAATAAATAATTAATAGAATCGAGTTTTATTTTAAATTTATTTAAAATTTCAATTAACACAAATATTTAACAATTTATCAATTTTAAGTCATTGTAATCAAATTCACATTGAATTTCAGTTTAAAACAATTCCATCTATATAACATTTTTACATTAAAGACCCATATTCTTGTCTAGACTCTGGGATTTTTTTTTTAAAAAATTTACCCATGTATGTGTTTTTAATTTTTAAAAAACTTATTCTATATTTGGAATCAAAAGTAATAAATTCATTAAATAGTTTCCTTTTATTTCTAGACAATATAAATAGTCACATTAGTAATTTTTACTACCATAGTAAAGTGAAAATTGGGTAGTTAAGGGTAAAAATAATATTATAAATATTATAAAACTACCCTAATACTTGGAGAAAAGTTATTGGAGGATGTTATTTTGACCATTACCAAAATATATTTATAATGATTTCTTTAATGGACACTTGTCCATTAAAATGACCTAGATATGATTAAAATCAATGAGAGTGACAAAGAATCCAACCCCTAATTTTAATAAGTATAATTTTTTATATGAAGATAATTAAAATATAAGATCGAACATATAAATCTTTAAAAATTTAAATTTTTAATAAAAACCATTTTTACAAAAAATGGTAAACCACGTATCTCAAAAAAGCTATAACTTCGTCCAGAAATACCTCACAAAATGGTTAAACACAAGATTAATATGGCATGACCCAACTAATCTATAAATTTCTCAGTGTTAGGTACTATCCTGGATAGCTGAGTCTTCTCTGATAATCTCTTAAAGGTTATAAATCATCATTTCAATTGTCTGAATAAATTCATCTGAGTTAATTTTACTATGATTGAAGCCTCGTACCAAAATTCTATCTTGTTTATATAACAACACTTCTTGATCCTTTGTGGCATCAACGTGAAATTATCATATTAATTAAAAGATATTATAAATTTTAAAAAATATAATTGAACTTTATTATTGTTCTCTATGTATTTTATATGTGAATATAACATATTAAGGTATTATTAAATTAATTGTTTTGAATTTATCTTATAGTATATATTTTATAAAAATAATTGTTTTGAATATTGTATAAATTGACACTAAAGATATTTAATGAAAATAAAATTTTATTAAATAAGTTTGAAATCATTAAAATTAAAAAATAAGGACAAAAGGTATAAATTTTGGGTGAAACACTCATATATTGGCCATTTTTGGTTCAATTGACACCTTATATGTAACACCCTGGCCCTAGTTACCCCGAAATAGAGCATTATAACATATAATTGGCATGATCACAAGAGATCAAGTCCCATGAGAATGATTAGTTTAGTAGCCTACGAAGTACTACATATATATATATATATAAGTTTTACATTACATCATGAAATAATGAAAAACTACATTGTTACATCTTTGAACACACTCATATACATTAGACTATTCGTACAGGTTATTGATGATATAATTCATCACATCATGGGAAAAAATAAAACATACAATGGTGTGAGATCAGATGCTCAGTATGTATAACAATATTGTAGAAACATTCATAAATATGTAAAAACATTTAAGGCGATGTATAAGACTAAAACAGAAGCCTTTTAAACTTAAATTTTATCATAATATGGAAAATATAAATCAAATAATTCCATTTAATTATTCACATGGATATTCTACTAGTCAAATAATCTTTTGTAATATCAATACCTAATTTCATAATGATGTAATGCATAATGTCGGACATCATAACCCCATTGTCAAGGGCTCGTCCCAAGACTACAAATAATATTTTGTCAAGGCCATATGCTAAAACACTAGTTTGTCTCATGATTCCTACCCATGCATAGAGAAGCTATAGATAGCTCCACCCATCACTTACTATTTTAATTTTATTCCTCATAAGAAAATGTTGAATCATAATCTAAACATTCCTATTAAAACTATCATACAAAATGACAATATTTTAACCATAAATCATGAATTGTATAAAAATAGCACATCCCTAGTGAATCATAACTCATTTAATAATATATGGATTATTTTATAATCCTCAATAAATAATAATGAAGGATATTGATATAGATGACAATAATCAGTAAAACTATTTTGGAGAAATGTCATCTTTTTCTTGAAAACAATTATAAGTCTCACTATTTATCAAGAAGCGGTTAAAAATAGATTTTTGAATAAAAGTGTGCTATAACACAGTGACACTTTTAAAATTTATTTTAATTTTAAAACGTTCATGTCCATATAAATAAATCATTAACAACATTTTTAAAACATGGACGTTAATGAGAATGATTTAGAAGAATAAATCATTTAAACATTAAAAATTAAATTTTTGTTAGAGTAACTAACCTAATGAGAGACAGTTAAATACAAATAATAGAGGTAATAAAACATTATAATATCTTGATAATATAGGTATTGATGATATACTTTTTCAATGTTCAGTATATACACAATATAAAATTGAATTGGGGCATAACAACAAAGGGGTCTCAATGGAATGTAAATTGAGATGAAATACCTTATAATGACCATATCCTCAGGGTAATGATGAATAAATAACATAACTATTTGTGAAAAATATAAATACACTCAATATGATTTGATATTCAGTATAAATCTATTAGAGGACATTCACATGTATTCCTGTAAAAACAACACCAATGACTTGGATGTTTAATTCAATGAATGAAAACTGAGTTAAGATTACTCTCATCAAGTTCATATTGATGACTTGAGAATTTATAAATGGAGTGATTATGTGTAAAAAAATTATATCCACACAAAGGGGAGTGGAAATTATAATATAAATAAATAAATACCAATTTCAAACATAATATTGTAGAAAAATCACTAATGAAGTTTGTGTAAAACCCACTGAGTGGAAATCGAAATTAGAATTTGCCTTACCGATTTGGTTACTTACAAAACATACACCCCATAAAAGAAATCAAAAAAAATAAGGATGTAAATACCCTTAAATTAAATTATATTACTCAACGAATTCAATCACCTGTAGTACATACACAATACAAAAGGAAATAGTGGAAATATAGCATGAATCTCACGAGAAGAACAAGTGAGATGAAAACCCATTACCTTGTACTTTTCACTAGGTTTGGGTATATTAACCAACATTATAATGGTGATATAATTGTTATTAAATTATAAAAGAAACATATACATAAATATAATATCATATATTATATTTTAATATATTTTTTTAATAATATTTCAGTAGTATCATTGTTTCACGTGTTAACTAGTTCGTTTTTCATTATATATTTTGTTACATAAGTCATTCTTGTCGCGGATAGGATATGTTTGATTCAAATCCCGATTTATATTATGTTCTTAAACATTATTTTTTAATCACTAAATTATATTTATTATTGAGTGCTTATAATGGGGAATGAATCTCTTCACATTCATGGAGATGGTAATCCGAACGTACGCACGAGCGACAATACCATTCTATTGATGGTAAAATAATATGTAATTGGATGGAATATAATATATAAAAATCATTAAAATGGTATATTTATACTTTAAATTAATTATACTCATTATTATACCCATCCGAAAAATTTAGAGTTGAATAACAAACTACACCACAACGTGGAGATGCTAAGTCATACGTACGCATGTATGGAGACTTTATCATTCATAGGATGGATAGAATAATGAATATAGTTGTACCATATTTATAATAAAAATAAACTATTTAAAAGGTATAGGTGATATTATTTTGGTATGGAATCACCAAAGAAATAGGTAGTGGAAGAAAAAAAGAACATTGAAATAGGTGATGAAATAATTACCTCCTCTTCAGGTGCATCCTTTAGATTTGATCAAAAGGGAACCATAGGATGGCTTTATAATAAAAGTAAGGCCTCTAGGATAATGTTAGGGTAGTTGGGAGGATATTTAAGTAGGGTTTGGCCGATCCAAATGGCTTTGGATATGTGATATTCAGAGAAGGGGAAGTAATTTTTTATTAGAGAGATGAGAGTTACTTTAGGAAAACCTTGAAATATTAATTTATTATAGAATCATATTTGGTTAATAATGGCTCAAAAAGGATTTATTTCTATGATAGTATAGGGATGGTTCGAATAACACTCATTAAATAGGTTTTAGATAGGTTAATGTAAACATATTAACCTTATCATTAAGATTAAACTCTTGGTTAAATAGTTTAACATTTACCATGTTTTCTTGTATTTTTATATTATATTGTTAATAAACATACTATAAAAAGACCAGATAACCCCAAGTGGTTCATTAATTACATATATATTATCACATAAGTCAGTTTACTGACCCTAATATTTTTAGAACTATTATATCATCTAATAATATAGAATTTGATTTATAAGCTCAGTTTAGTCGACTTTGACATTATTTAGTATTTCATTTTTTTGAAAGCCATAACAATATTATTTCTTAAAAATTTAAATTCAATCAACCCTAACATGTAATATTAACCTATAAAATTTGTTTAATGCCTCAAAATTAATCATATTATATTTCTAATGAATATTTATAGTTTAAATTATCTTATCTATAAACCTATATTAAAAATGTTTTAGTTATTAAAATTTGAATTTAACATTTTTAAAACTTCTTTATAAAAAATAATAATAAATGTCATAAACTAAACCATGTGGACCAAAAGGATAAAATTGTATTAATAAGTATGATTTTGGTTTAAATAAACTTATCCAATAGAATTATCAAATGATTTAGGATAATTATAATATCAATTTACCTTTAATTACCCTATTTATTTTTAAGTGTGGTTAAAAAATTTTAAAAGGTACTATTCACCAAATATTATTTTCATCTTCTTGAATCTCATTTTACTTTATGATATAAACTGTGTCTCTTGGATTTTTTAAATTCAATTCACATAAGCAGTAAAATTATGTTTTATGGAAATATGCTGACGTGCCTATAAGGTGGGTAAAAGACGTTAAAAAATTCAATAAAATTTTATACATCTAATTTTATTATAAAATGACTCCAATGAATTATATTGAACTAATATTGGGATTATGAATATTTTATTAATTATAATAAATTTACATAAAATAAATAATTATTTAAATAAAAATCCTTTTTAAAATAATAATGTAGTGTTTTCACTATTCATCAGAAATTGTATGTTTTCAGAAAATACCTAATATTCACCCTTATCTGATTTTGATATTCATAATCTAGAAATGTTGTCTATTTTCGAAAACACAAAACATATAAGTTTCATTAATTAATTAAAAATTTAATTATCGTTTTCAAAACCAGAAATTGAGATTTTGAGAAGTAAAAACTATCAAAAGAATGATATGTGTGTATATCTAGTTTAAAAGTGAAATTACTTCCAATGAACAACATTAGATAAAATGATAAAAATATAATCTAATTAAACATAAAAACCATTCAAATGTAAAATTTGTAACAATATATAATTTTTATTTAAAAAATTGTTTTCAATTAAAATTTAGTATCTTTCATTATTCATCAAAATATGAATGTTATCAAAAAAACTCCAAAAATTTGTCCAAAATAAATTATTTATGTCCCTCCTCTAAAGAAGAATTTTATTTTATCAAATTTAATATATATATATAAGAGTGTAAAATATTTTATTTATAAGGGGTTCTCTATTAAAAGTCTTAAAAACGATTCTTTATAAAAATACTTCTTTTATCTGGAAAATTGTACTTGTCCTTAAATTATGTCCAAGAAACAAAAAATATGACTGTTAAAATTATATGGGATATATATAATATTCAATATGTGGTTATTAATATTCATAATAGTGTTTTAAATGTCTTGTTTGACAGGTCATGGTGCACTTGAACTCGGTGTTGCGTACGTCGCGCACTATTGTATTATTCAAAGAGAATTCTAATTTGGAAGCTTGGGGTGTTACATTCTTCAATCCTTCAATAAACTGTGTCCTCGTAATTTGAAATTGTTCTTCTGAAATAAAAGGATTAAAAAATTTAAAATACATTTGTTGAAAACCCACATTGAAAAGAGGGTTAATAAAATTATGTCTTAATAAGAGGGAAAGAGAAATGAAAAAGGCCTCTACCAAATTAGGATTTCGAATAAGAGAACAATGGTGGGAATTATTGTTGTAGGAAGAACGTAAATATTTATATGGTGTGATTGAGGTCATCAATCAAAAATAAGTGAATGGAAAATTGAGGGACTCAAAGCCATAAATCTATGATGAATACCGTAAGGTATTAGGATAATACATTTATGAGTTTAAGATCCTTTCCATAATGTTTATGAATTTATTTATTCAAATATCAATAAAAAAGACTTGATAAGTAGAGTTACATACATTAACTAATTTCTACCAGAAACTCATCTTTCACTCCAAATGATGAGAAATCAAGATGACTAGGTAACACCTGAAGCTCTATAATCAACCTATTGTGAATCACATAATCCACAAAGAATGAACTATATATTTCCCTTCTCATTAGAGATTAGCCAAAACCAAAATGACTAGGACAAGATCAGAGGATCCTCAAAAAGGATATACCTTTTGAGAAAGAAGTACCAATCTTAATTTCTAAAATTAAACCAACAAAACTGAAATTCAATAAATACCATTTGATTAACAATTTCCCTTAAAATACTTCAATAAAATCTAAAATATGATTGAATCCCAATATTCATATGAATTTGATTATGTAGTCTTCCACTTTAAATTGTATCTCCAAATAAAATCGACTACTCTTAAAGTCACATACATAAATGTAAATAACCTAATCACATGTTCTCTATGATAGGTTAATCATTTCAATAAATTACCTTAATCGCAATAAGTGAACAAAAAAAAATAGACAAAAATCCACCATTACTCCACAAATAAAATCCCATCGTATTATATTTTCCTTTGGCATATAGTGTTCCCAACAGAGAGAACATCTTCCAAAATTACATTTATCACTTAATCAACAAATCATTTTCCAATAATAAGGATATCAATTTGATAAGATTCCAAATCAACTTTTTATTGATCGATAAAATAATTTAACAAAAAATAATTAGTCACACTAACCAGGGACTTCCCATAGTCAATGGGTATGTAAAATCCCAGTCGCACTTGGGTTGTGGGTTCGATTCCAGGAGATTTGTCCAATGAAATGGGTTTTCTCACGGTCTGTGTGTTGACCATTTTTCAAAAATATATTTTATAAAATTCCTAAAATGAGATAAATTTCACAAAATAATCATAAAAAAAATAACCACAAATGTTATCTCAAAACTCACATTTTCATCCCAAAAATTTATAACGTATAATTTCATCAAATTCCCGGATCATATAAAGAGAAATGGTTTTTTATAACTATATCCATAAAATAAAAGATAATTATTCCTCAAATATAATTTTCACATAACAAACTGTAGGGTTACACAAACTAGAGAAAAGTCTTCCAATGTAATCCCATCAACAAAGAGCATTAATACTTTTAAACATTTTGCCATCCATTTATTTCCACATAGGTATTTCCTTGACCAAGTGGTTATCCTATTGAATAGGACATTGACTCAGATAATTTCTAGGTCCCTACATTGATTGAAAATTACAATAATGGATTCTTGGGATCCTTTTTATTATCATCCATTATAATTTTCATATTTCCTCACCAATTATTTCTTTATGTCCTTCCTTCCCACACATAATGAATTTATTTGATCTATTGAGACACTTTCTTGGGTGTCTATTTCCACATTTTATTCTTTTTTGAAATTGAAATTTCTTTTTTCCATGGTCTCCACTGTTTGAGCTTATATCATTCACTACATTTCTCATCATTATTGAGTCCGGTAGTAGATTAATATATATATTGTTGGATATAGTTTTGGAAAACTGATTCGACATGGACACGATTTCTCTTAAGCCTATCAATATTCCATTTTGTTTCTCATTTCTATCACTATGCCCAGCTTTTACATCATGTGCAATGTTACAATTTCTTCTTCGAATCCAGCCATTAATAGAATCCAGAAAGCATAGTGTGAATAAAAATAGTTATAAAATCATTTATAGTATATCATGACCACTTATTTTCAATCTTAAACACCTTAGGATTAATGGAGATTATTTATTCTCATATTATATTAAAACCCTTAAAATCAATTATGAAAGTAAATTTGAATTATCCTAAGAATATCCCCTGAGAGTGTCTTAACCAAGAGTGCAGCAAGACCCGTTTTCATGCAGTAGTTCCTGTTCGAGTCCAGCACAAAGAAGTATTTTCAAGTTTTACCCCTAGGTATATATGTGCTAGAGCTGCATCTACCTACTCATTTCCTAATAGGGATGTATTTCTGGTAAATCCCACATAATAATTTTTTTACCAAAAATTTTGGATGTTTATCTATACTATTTCCTGAAGTCTATCTTAGGGTAATGTTTTATAATTAGAGTTTTCTAAATCTAGTATCCAAAGTTTGTACTAGCCTTCCTCTGATACCAACTATAACTCCCAGACCCTAGTTACAAGAGTCTATGCATTATTACATATCATTTTCACGATCACAAGAGATCAAGTCCTGAAATACCGATAAGTTTAGTAGCCTTGGATGTACTAGATACAAACATACGTTTTATATTAAATTATGAAATAAAAAACAACAAAATTGTTTCCCCCCTTGAAGAAACTCATATCCCTTACACTATTCCTGTAGGTTAATCATTATATACATCCATACATCCAGGGAAAAACATTGAATGGGGTGAGCTCACATTCTCAGTAAGGATGACAATATTGCGGAAACATTCATAAATAATCAAAAACATTTTCGGCAATGTATAAGACTAAAAACAAGCCTTTGACAGAAAAAATTCAGAATAATATTGAAAATATAAATCAAATAATTCCATTTACATATTCACATAGATATTCTACTAGTTTAATAATCTCATTTAATATCAATATCTAATTTCATTATGATGTAATGCATAATTCCAGACATCATAACCACATAGTCAATGTATCGTGCCAAGACAACAAATAATATTTTTTCAAGGCCCTGTGCCAAGACAGTAGTTTGTCTCATGATACCTACCAATGAATCAAGGATATATATAGGGCACCGCCCATCACTTACTATGTACAATTAATTCCTCATATTAAAAGTTTGAAACATAATCTAAACAATCATATTAAAACTAGCATATGAAATGTAAATATTTTAACCACAAACTATGAATGGTGTAAAAATAGCTCATCCACAGTCAAACATAACTCATTAAATACCATATGAATGATTTTATCAACCTCAAACAATAATAATCAAGGATATTGATATAGATTAAAATAATCAGTAAAACTATTGGAGAAAAATATCTTGTTTTTCTGGAAAGCATTTAAAAGTATCATTATTATCAAGAATCTGTTAAAAATAGATTTTTGAATCAATGTGTCCCAAACCACATTGAATATTTTAAATGGTATTTTAATTTTAAAAAATTTATTTCCATTTAAATAAATCCTTAACACCATTTTAAAAAAATTTACATTAATGATAATTATTTACAAGAATAAATCATTAAAACATTTAAAATGTTATTTTATTTAGAGTTCCTACAAAATGAGAGACGCTTGAATAATAATAATTGAGGAAATAAAAACATTATAATATCATTATAATAAAGGGATTCATGTTATACTATTTCAACGTATAGTATGTACATTATATAAAAGTGAATCTGCACATTAACAACATGAGGTCTCGATTGAATGTAAATTGAAATGAAATCCCTTATAGATACCATAACCTTAGGTTATGAAAAAATAAATGACCTAAATTTGTTAAACACATATAAATACACTCAATTTTATTGGATATTTAGTGTAAATAAATCCTTGGACATTCACACATATTCTAGAAAAAACTACACCAACGACATGGAGGTTTAACTCAATGAATGGAAATTGAGTTCAGATTACTCCTATCAAGTTCATATGGATGACTTGATAATTTACCAATGGAAGGATTATGTTTCTAAAAGTTATATCCACACAAAAGGGAGTATAAATTACTATATAAATAAATAAATTTTTATTTCACACATAATCTTGGAATAAAATAATCGATGATGTTTGTGTAAAACCTAATGAGTGGAAATCAAAATTAAAAATTCCCTTACCGATTTGGTAACTTACAAAACATACACCCCATGAAATAAGGGTAGTAAAATGAAGATGTAAATACCAATAAATTAATTTATATTAATCAAAGAGTACAATCATGGGAATTTCATACACCACATTAAAAGGAAATAGTGGCAATATACCAAGAATCTCATAGGAATAAGATGTGACATGAAAACCCCTTACCATGTACTTTTCCTTAGTGGAGGGTACATTAACCTCATTTATAATGTTGAAATAATTGTTATTAAATTATACAAGAACCATATACCAAAATATGATATCATATATGATCTTTTAATATTTCTTTACTATAAATATTTAAGAAGTATCGTTGTTTCAGGTGATAACTGATTCGTTTTTCTTTATATTATTTGTTAAATAAGTCATGTTTTTTATGTATAGAATGTATTTGATTCATATCCCTAATGATATTATGCTCTTAAACAATATTTTTTACTCATAGAATGATATTTATTCTTGAATGGTAACAATGGGGAATGAATCTCATCGCGTTCGGGGAGACGGTAATATGTACGTATGCACGAGCGACAATACCATTTTATTGATAGTGAAATCGTATGTAATTGGATCATATATAATATATAAAGAATAATAAACATGTTATATTTATTATTTACATCAATTATACTCATTATTATACACATCCAAATAAATAAGTGATGATTAACAAACTACATCATGACGTGGAGACGGTAAGTTGTACGTACGCACATATGGTGACATTTTCATTCATAGGATGGATATAATAATTAATATGGTTGTGCCATATTTATAATAAAATCACAAATATGTATAAGGTAGTGGATTAATTATTTTGGAATGCAAACACCAAATAAAGTGGTAGTGTAAGAAGAAAAGAACATTGAAAGAGGTGATGAAATAATTACCATTGCTTCTGGTGTTTCTTTTTGATTTGATCTAAAGGGCTCTATAGGATAGATTTATGATCAATGTATGGCCTCTATGATGAACTAAGAGTAGCTATGAAAATATTGGAGTATAGGTTGGTCGATTCGAAGGGCTTTGTAGGTCGGATTTTTAGAGAAGGGGAAGTACCCTTCTATAAGATCAGTGATGGTTACTTAAGGAAAACTTTGAAATATTATTTTATTATACCATCATATTTGGTTTATAATGGCTCCAAAAGAATTTATTTTGAGGATAATGTGGTTATGGGTAGAAGGCCTATCAACCAATAGGTTTTGGATAGGTTTATGGCACCATATTAACCACGTATTTTATATTTAACTATTGGTTAAATTGTTTAAAATATAACAAGTTTTCTTTTATTTGTATATTATATTATTAATAATCATACTATAAAATGCCAAGAAAACCCAATGGGGTTTATTAATAACATATCTATTCTCACATATGTCCTTTGGCCAATAAATATATTTTTAGGACTATTATAGCATTTAATAATATAGTATTTGTTTTATAAACTTATTTATGTCAATCATTACATTATTCAGTATTTAGTTTTTGTGAAAGTTATAACAATCTGATGTATTCAAACAAAATAAATTGAATCTACCCTAACATGTAATATTAACCTATAAATTTTTTGGAATGCGTCAAAAGTCACAGTTTGCATTTATTTTAAAATTTATAATATCAATTATTATAATTTTTCATTAATAAAGTAATTACTATATCATCATTGTCTCTAAAATGAATTTAATTATTTAATTTATAAAAATTAAAAATAAAATACCTCGATGTAGGAAATATTTTTAGCATTCTAATGAACATTAATAGTTGATATTATCTTACGTGTAAACCTATATTAAAAATGTTTTCATTATTAAAATTTGAATTTTACAGTTTTAACTCTTCATTAAATAAAATATTAATTAAGGTCATAATATAAACAAAGTGGACCAAAACGATCATATATTATTCATAAGTTATATTTTTGTGGAAATACACTTATCCAATTGAATTATGACATATGTTATAATAATTATGATTAAATATTTATCTTTAATTTCCCTATTTACTTTTAAACTTGGTAAATAAAATTCCATTGTTACTATTCACCATAAATTATTTTCATATTATTGGACCACATTTATACTTAATAATGTCAATCATGTATCTCGGATTTTTTAAATTGAAATCAAATACATAGTAAAATTATGTTTTATGAAAATTTTCTAATGTGCCTAGAAGGTGGGTTAAAGATGATAAAAAATTCTATAAAATTTTAAACATCTAATTTTAATATAAAATGACTCTAATTAAATACATTGAAATAATATAGGTATTATGTATCTATTTTTAAGTAAAATAAATTTAAATAAAATCAATAGTTGTTTAAATAAAGAGTTGGTTTTTAAACAATAACATAGAGTTTTTCACTAATCATCAAAAATTGTATGTTTTCATAAAAATAGAAAATATTCACCCTAAGATAAATTTGATATTCCGAATCCCAAAATGATTTCTATTTTACCAAATTCAAAATATAGAATTTGAATTAATAATTTTATAATTAATTTCCATTGTTAAAACAAGAAAGTGGGTTATCGAGAAGTAAAAATCATCAAAAGATTGATATGTGTTTATATCCAGTTTAGAAATGATATTATATCCAATGAATAAAATTTGATTAAATAATAAAAATATAATCTATTTATAATTAAAAACCATTCAAATGTATAATTTAACACTATAATCTATTTTGATTTAAAATTTTTTTTTCAATTAAAATTTAGTATCTTTCAATATTCATCAAAATATGAAAGTTATCAGAAAATTACCATAAATTTATCCACAATGAATTTTTATGTCCTGATTCTAAATAAGAATTTAAATTCATCACATTTTATATATGAAAGTGTCAAATATTGTATTTAGAAAGGGATCTCCATTAAAAGGAAGGAAAATGCTTTTTTTTATGAATAATTTTTTTATCTGAAAAATTTAATTTGTCATTATATTATGTCTAAGAAACACAAAAGATGAATGTAAAAATTTTATGGGATATATATAAAATACAGAATTTTCTTATTATTATTCATAACCGCTTTTTAAATGTCAGGTTTGGTAGGCCAATCTGCGCTTGATGTCATTGTTGCCTACATCACATGCTATTGTAATATTCAAAGAGAAGTATATCGTGGAAGCTTGGGGTGTTACATTGTTACCTCCTTTAATAAATTGTGTCCTCAAAATTTGAAATTGTTCATCAGAAATATAATCTTTAAAAAATGGAATATACCTTTTTGGAAAAACCACATCGGAAATAGCGTTAATAAAATTTATTTTTAATAAGAGAGAATGGGAAATGAAAAGGTCACCACCATATTAGGATTTCCAATAGGAGAACATTGGTGGCAATTATAATTAGAGGAAAAATGTAAATATTTATACGGAGTGTTTGAGGTCATAAATCACAAACAAGGGAATGGAAAATTGATGACCTTAAATCCATAAATCTATGGTTAATAATGTATGGTATTAGGATAAAAGATTTTTGGGGTTAAGATCCTTTACCTAAGGTTTATGAATTAAATTATTCAAAGAATAAGAAAAAAAATACATGATAAGTATAGTTCCATCCTTTAACTAATATCTTCCACAAAATCATCCATCACTCCAAACGATGAGTATTCAAGATGTCTTTGTCACACCTGAAGTGATAGAATAATCCTATAGAGAATTACATAATCCACCAAGGATGAATTATATATTTCCCTTGTTTTTAGAGATTAACCAAAACCCAAATTGTTAGTACAAGATTAAACGATCCCAAAAAAGAATAATCCTTTATATAATGGCATATTAATCTTAATTTCTAAAATTAATCCAACAATATCCAATGATGTATAAATACAATTTAATAATAAATTTTCTGTAAAATCTTTCAATGTAATCCAAACTAATATTGAAATACAAAATTGAGAAGAATATGATTTTGTAGTCTTCCAAGTTAAACTGTATCTCCAAATAACATCAACTACTCTTACATCCACATACATAAAACTAGTTAACCAAATCAAAAATTCCCATTGATAGGTTAATAATTTCTATAAATAACCCATATCGAAATAATTACACAATAAAATAATATATAAAAATCCATTATTACTCCATAAATGAAATCTCATAATATTCTATTTTATTTATGCATATAGTGTTCCCAACAGAGAAAACGTCTTCCAAAATATAATTTATCACTTAATCACCAATCATTTTTACACTAAGGATATCCATTTGATAAAATGCCAAATCAACTAATTATTGATAAATAAAATCATTTAACTAAAAATAATTATTCACAATAACTAGGGACAACACATAGTCCAGTGGTAGGTGATAAATCCAAGTCGCACAATTGTTGTGGGTTCGATTCCTAGAGCATTGTTTGACATGACGTGTTGTCACATAGTCCACCTGTTGTCCTTTTTCATAAACTATATTTTATAACATTCCCAAAATGAGATTAATTCCCCAAAATATATATAATATAATATTACGAAAAAGTTTATCTCATACCTCGCATTTTCTTCCCAAAAATCAATAACATGTAATTTCTTAAAATTCAATGATCATATAAACCCAAATTATTATTTATAACTACATAAACAAAATAAAATGCAATTTTTCCTAAAATAGCATTTTCACCTAACAAACTGCAGGGATACATATACAAGGGAAAAGTTTTCTAATGTAACCCCATCAACAAAGAACAGTAATACTTTTAAACATTTCACCATCCATTTATTTACACATAAGTTCTTAAATGACCAATAGTTTATCCAATAGAATAGGACATTGACTCGGGTAATACCTAGGTTCCCAACATTTAATGAAAATGACTATAAATGGATTCATGGGATCATTTTTATTTTCATCCATAGTACTGTTCATTTTTCTCGATAATTCATTACATTATGATCTTATTTTCTACACATAAAGAATTTCTTTGTCCTATTGAGATACCTTCCTTGGTGTCTCATTCAACATTACCTACATGATGAAAATTGAGCTTTCTTTTCTCTATAGTCGCCACTGCTGCATCACTTATCATTCAAATCCTTTCTCTTCATTGTTGAGTCCAAGAGTTTGTTAATATATATGTTTTTTATTATATTTGTGGAAAATTAATTTGTCATGAAGATGCTATATTTTATGCCTATCAATATTCCATTTTGTTACTTATATCCACCAATGTGCCCAACTGGTACATCATGTTCAATTTTACTTTGTCTTCCTAGGAATCTAGCCATTGTCTAAAACCCGAATGCATTGTGTGAGTAACAATAGTCATAAAATCATTTAGTGAATATCATGACACCATATTTTTAATCTGAAATACCATAGTATTAACAAAGGATATTTATTCTCATCTTATATTAAAATCCATCAAATCAATTTGTAATGAAAATGTGAATTATCCTATGAATATCCCCTGGGAGTGTTGTTACCAGGAGTGCTGCAAGGCCCATTCTCAGGCACCAGTTCTTGTTCGATTCTTCCTCAAAGCGGTGTTTTAAGGTTTTACCCCTAGGTACATCTCTCCCAGAGCTGCCTCTACCTACTTGTATCTAGAGAGGTTTGTATTTCATGGAAAACAAAAATATTATTTACATTATAGAAAATTTTTGATGTTCTTCTATAGTAATTACCAAAGTCTATATTAGGGTAATGTTCTATAATCAGTGTTTTTCTAAATATAGTATCCACTTTTTATACTAACCTTATTATTATAACAACTATAATGCCCCATCCTTATTTACCCAGAATTAGTGCATTATTAAATATCATTGGAATAATCACAAGAGATCATGTCCCAAAAGGCCGATTAGTTTAGTATCCTTGTAAGTACTAGACACATACATAGGTTTTACATTACATCATGAAATAGAGAAAAATATTGTGTCCCCTATGAACACACTCACAACCCTTATAAGATTACTAATAGATAATCATGATATACTTCACCACATCCATGGAAAAATAAAACATATAAATAGGTGAGCTCCGATGCACCGTTAGGATAACAATATTGTAGAAACATTCATAAAAAAGCATAACCATTTAAGGCAATGGATAAGAATAAAATAAAAGCTAGTTAAAATTAAATTGCATCATAATATGGAAAATATAAATCAAATAATTCAATTTTCATATTCACATGGAAATACTACTAGTTGATTAATCACATGTAATATCAATAGCTATGTTTATAATGATGTATTGCATAATATCACACATCATAACCACAAAGTCAAGGCCTCATGCCAAGACTACAAATAAGATATTTCCACGGAGTTGTTAAAAGACACTAGTTGTCTAATTAGTCCTACTAATACATCAAGGAGTTATATCAGGATCCACCCGTCACATACTAAGTCTAGTACGTTCCTAATATGAAAAGGTAGAAATATAATCTAAACATTTACTTTAAAACTAGAATACAAAATTTCAATGTTTTAACCACAAAATATGAAAGGTATAAAAATAGCACATACAAAGTCAAATATAACTCATTCAATTCAATATGGATGATTATATTATCATCAATCAAGAATAATGTATTATATTAACATATATGATGATTATTAGTAAAACTCTTTGAGAGAAATATCCTTTTTTCGTGAAAACATTTAAATGTATGAATATCTATGAAAAAGATGTTAAACATATATTTCTGAATCGATGTTTCCCATACCACATTAAAACATTTAAAATGAATTTTAATTTTAAAACATTCATGTCCATATAAATAAATCCTTCACAACATTTTTTAAACATGGTCATTATTGAGAATGATTTAGAATAATAAATATGTAATACATTTAAAAAGATACTTTAGTTAGAGTTCATAACCTAATGGGAGACAATATAATAAAAATAATTGATGTAATAAAAACGTTATAATATCATGTGAATAAAGGGATTCACGATATACTATTTCAAAGTACAGTATGTACACCATATAAATGTGAATTGGCACATAACAACAGAGGACTCAATTGAATGTAAATTGAGATGAAATCCTTTATATAGACCATATCATTAGGTTGAAAATAAATAAATAATATAAATAAGTCTGAAAAATATAAATACACTCAATATGATTGGATATTTGGTGTAAATAAATCACAGGACATTCACACATATTCTTGTATAAACAACAACAATGACTTGGAGGTTTAACACAATAAATTAAAATTGAGTCAAGATTACGTGTACCAACTTCATATTGATGTCTCGATAATTTATAAATTGATTTATTATGTGTATAAAAATTATATCCATGGAAAGGGGAGTTGAAATTACAACATAAATAAATAAATAGTGATTTCACACATAATACTGAAGTAAAATAATCAATGATGTTGGTGTAAAACCCAATGAGTAGAAATCGAAATTAGAAATTACCTTACTGATTTGGTAACATAAAAAACATACACCCCATTAAAGAAGGATCACAAAATGAAGATGGTAATCCCCATGAATTAATGTATATTATATAAGGAATAAAATCATGGGCAGTACATACACTACACAAACCGAAATAGTGGCAATAATACATGAATCTCATGAGAATAAGAAGTGAGATGAAAACCCCTTTCCTGGTTATTTACCATAGTTGACAATACGTTAACCAACTAGATAATTGTGAAATAAATTTTATTAAATTATATAAGAACCATTTACATAAATATGATATCATATATGATTATTTAATATATCTTTGTTAATAATATTTTAGTAGTATGATAGTTTTGGGTGTTAACTGAATCGTTTTTATTTACATTTTTTGTTATGTAAGTCATGTTTGTTATGGATAGGATGTATTTGATTCAGATACTAAATTATATTATGTTCTTAAAAATTATTTTTAATCATTAAATGTTATTTATTCTTGAATGGTTATGATGGGGAATGAATCGCATCACGTTCATGTAGACGGTAATCCGTATGTACGCATGAATGACAAAACTGTTCTATTGATTGAGAAATATAATGTAATTGGATGTTATATTATATAAACAGAATCATTAACATGTTATATTTATTATTTACATCAATTATACTCATTATTATATCCATTCAAATAAATATGTGTTGAATAACAAACTGCACAACGACGTGGACATGGTAAGCCGTATGTTCGCATCTATGGTGACTTTGACATTCATAGGATGGATAGAATAATGAATATTGTTTTCAAATATTTATAATAACATAATAGTTTGTATAAGATACTAGAGATATTATTTTGGTATTTAAACAACAAAGAAAGAAGTTGTGGAAGAAGAAAAGAACATTGAATGAGATGATGAAATAATTACCTTTTTTCAGGTGCTTCTTTTTGATTTGATCAAAATGGATCCATTGGATGGCTTTTAGAACAAAATTAAGCCTCTAAGATTATGTGAGGGTATTTGGGAGGATATTTGAGCAGGTTTTGGCTGAGAAGAATGGATTTTGAGGTGTTATTTTTAGAGAAGGGGAGGTAACCTTTTATAAGAGAGGTGAGGGTTACTTTATAAAATCCTTAAAATATTATTTTATTATACAATCATATTCGGTTTATAATTTCTCCAAAATGAATTACTTCAAGTATAAGGTGGGTCTAGGTAAAAAACCTCTCATCCAATAGGTTTTATACAGCTGTATGTCACTATATTAACCTTATATTTTATATTTAACTCTTTGTTAAATAGTTTAACATTTACCATGTCTCCTTGTATTTCAATATTATATTGTTAATATATTTTATATAAAAATAAAAGTGGACAAAAAGTTGTTCATTAATGAAATATATATTACCAAATAAATCAATTGGATAATACTTAGATTTATATGACTATTATATCATTTAATAATATACTATTTGTTTTAAAAACTCATTTCTGTCAATTTTGATATCATTTTGTATTTTATTTTTGTGAAAGTCATGAGAATATGATTTCTTCCAAAACAATAAATTAAATCAACCCTAACATGTAATATTAACCATGAAATTTATTTTAATGTATAAAAGTTTCAATTTACATTTCTTTTAATATTTATAATATCAATGATTCTAATATTTCATTAATAAGGTAATTACTGTATCAACATTTTGTCAAAAATAAACTTCATTTTTTAATGTCTAAAAATTAAAAAAATATACCATGATGTAAGAAATATATTTATATTTCTAATGAATATTTATAGTCAAAATTAACTTATGTATAGACCTTTATTAAACATGTTGTAGTTATTAAAATTTGAATTTTACACTTTTAACTATTTTTTAAGTAAAACAATAATAAATGTCCTAATCTAAATCAATTAGACCAAAAGAATCATATTTTAATCCTAATGTTTATTTTGGTAAAAATACAAATATCCAATAGAATTAAAAAATGTGTTAGAGTAATAATAATATCATTTTTACATTTAATTACCCTATTTACTTTTAACCGTGTTAAATAAGATTCAAAAGTTACTATTCATAAAAAATTATTTTCATCTAAATGAACTACAATTTACTTACTGATGTCAAATATGTCTCTTATATTTGTGTTATTCAATTCATAGAAGCAGTAAAAATACATTTTATGAAATTTTTTTAACGTTCCTAGAAGGTGGGTAAAAGATGTTAAAAAATTCCATAAAATTTAATACATCTTATTTTATTATAAAATTACTCCAATGAATTACATGAATCTAATATAGGTATTATGTATATATTTTCACTAAAAATAAATTAATATAAAAAACATAATTATTTTAAAAAAATTATTTTTTTAAAATAATAACACATTGTTTTTCAATATTCATCCAAAATTTAATGTTTTCAGAAAAATTCCAAATCTTCACCTTAAGCTAATTTTAATATTCCGAATCAAAAAATGGTGTCAATTTTACCAAATTAAAAACATAGAAGTTTCATTGAATAAATTTACAATTAATTTTAGTTGTCAACACCAGAAAGTGGGTTTTTGAGAAATAAAAACTGTCAAAAGATTGATATGTATTTATATCAAGTTTAAAAGTGAAATTACTTCCAATGAAAAACATTGGATTAAATGATAAAAATATAATCTAATTATACATTAAAAAAATAAAATATATAATTTAACATCATAAATTATTTTGATTAAAAATGTTGTTTTCAACTGAAATTTAGTATCTTTTGTTATGCATCAAAATATCAATTTTATCAAATAATCACAAAAAATTTATTCAAACTAAATTTTTATGTCTTTAATCTAAAGAATAATTTAATTTCAAAAAATTAATATATCCACGTTTAAAATATTGTATTTAGAAAGGGCTCTTCATTAAAAGGCAGAAAACAGTATTTCTTGAAAAATAATTTTTTATCTGAAAAATTAAATTTTTTATTATATTAGGTATAAGAAACACAAAAGATGAAAGATAAAATTATATGGGATATATAAAAAATTTAATGTGTGGTTATTAAAATTCATAACCTCATTTTAAATAGCTTGTTTGATAAGTCGTAATGTGTTTGACCTCGATGTTGTGTAAATCACATGCTATTGAATTATTCAAAGAGAAGTGTACCATATGAAGCTTGGGGTGTTGTATTATAAGTGAAGATAAATAAATTTTTAAATTTAATATATTTTTATCATAGTTAAAATTAAAATTGGTTAACTATAGGTGGCTGAAAAAAAGATAAAGATTTAAATTAAAAAAACATGTTTAAAATCAATTATTTGTTGGGATATTCACCAAATTCCACATTATCACCGAATTCCATTTCATTTATTTTTATTTTTATTTTTATTAAATTTATTATTAATTAAACTATTGAAATACTCCAAATGTTCTCCCACTTTCATTGTAAAATGAAACCTCCCCCTCATCTCATTTCACTATATTTAGTCTTCTATCTCGACAGAAATATGAAAAATTATTTTTATAAGCTTCTGTAAAACATTATATAAGATTTAGTATTCCCAATGTACTAACTCAAACACCTATTATAATATATCTAATAGAACCATTTCTAAGAAGTGGTAATCACTCTAATCGATCATTTTGTTTTTTAAAATATTATATGCCATGTATAAATATATGATATATATCATATAATTGTAACTTTATAATCCTCAATATTTAGATTTTTTTATTATAAACACACAATCATAAATCCCCTTCCCTATCAAGAAAGAATTTAATTTATCGCTCGTACATACATACCACTTTCTGTATCCATGTAGCGATATAATCCATTTTCAATAACCATCATTTATGAAAGGGGATTATGATGTTTTTAATGTATATATATTATATTTATGACATAATAAAATTATTTTAATTATAATATCTTATATAATACTTCACCACCTAATATTTTGGGAAATGACAACATCACTCATGCATATCAATTACCTATTATCTAAAATATGTGACTTGATTCTTCATTCATTGATATTTTACAGGCCTGGTATTAAGGATAATTTTTATAAATATATAAGATATATATAACATAATAATTATAATTTAATGATAATATATCATATAATTTTCATTCTTTTAATCCGACAAGAAAATGAAAAACAATTTCATGAATATGTAAGACCTACCGTCTACTAGAATAAAGAAATTGTTTATGAATAAAGTTAATAGATAACCATAAAAAAATATATAATAAATACAAAATGAAACTTATATCATTGTTATAAATATTATTATTGTGAAAATTTTCTCTATTTTTAGGATCATGAATTAAAATTCTAAACATGTATGAGAAACCAAGATGTTTTTTCCCGAAATATAAACTAAATATTGAGTTGGTGAAAATAGAGTAATATAATGTTATAGTTAATTAATATATGGTATGATATATAAGAATATGTATATGTGGTAGATGAATATTAAACATGTATTTATTATAAAACAATTTTTAATGTTTATTAATAAATTCATGACTTAAGGTATGTACTTTTTTTAACACTTTTATTTTTATGGTATACATGCCTTATACCCAATTTTTTTATTCTTTTGCTCTATAAAATGAACATTAATGTATTATAGGTGCCTTATCTAGTTATTTTAGTATTTTCATATCAATATAATACTTCTTCTTTCTTGGGTAATATGATTCAACTCATTATAAGTTGGTAAATAGTTATTTCACAAAATCATTAGTGTTTGAGATTGTTTTGTTTTAAGTATCCATTGTGGAATATTTATCTTCCACATATAATTTTTTGATAAAATGATTTCAATAATTTTTACTATTCACCAATGAATATTTGAAGTTAATTTTACCCATGTTTTATTTTTTATGAATTGGTTAGAATTGAATGTTTTTGTCATTTCGTAAATAAGACTCATTGGTATATTAGCGACAAAAACATACAAATGGAATTTTTATTGACATATATGACATGAATGGAATATTACACTACCATGAAACATAATGATTTAAGATTACATTACAATATTACATTTTAATTTTGAAAGAAAATCTTTTCTTTTAAAATTTTGATGCATTTAAATAAAAAACATTTTAAAGTAAAAAACATCTCCTCAAGGGTTATTTTCAAGTGATATCTCAAAAAATATTTGCACCTAAGATATCATTCATTGATGTTAATTTTTTTAATTGGAATATTTCTAGTTTATAATATCCCTGGTATTTTTTATGTTGGTTTGTGTTGATGATGGAATTATATTTAGCAACACCATTTATTTTTCATGGGTAATGTCATGATTGAAAGATGTATTTGAACCCCATTTCATTCATTGGTTTCTGATTTGATGAACTCTATATGTTCACATGACACACATATATATATTTTTCATGATTTTAAGTGTGGGAACTATATATTCCATTAATTCCTTGGGTAAATATTTATATTATATGAGATAATCACAGGGAACAAGTCGACTAGCATGATCCACTATGGTAAAATGTTGAAACATGATCCACTATGAAAAGATATGGAAAAATAATCCACTATGGGAAGATGGGGAATGCCAATCCCTTAAAAGGAACGGAATTCAACATGGTATGGTGTTGTATCCTGACCATTAGTTGTAATCCCCATGATGTTCGTTGATAATTTTTTGGAAATGTGCCTTTACTTCTATGGAATGATATTACATGTTTATGTTTCTGCCACAATTCAATCTCTTATTCATATATTATTCTTCTATGTAGTATTCTCATGATTCCCTTAGGATTCATGTCTCATAATTTATAATGATTTATTCTTTGAATCTTGATTTTGATCTTGGGTATGAAGGGCATAAATTTCATATGATATGACCATATTCCAATACCATTATGTTTATGTTAAGATTCTTATCCTCCTACTTTAACCATATTGAGTATCTTAGCTCACTATTTCTCATGCTTCCTTTCTGTAGGTTATATAGATGTTTTTTAATTATGATTATAAAAGGATAAGATTTTTAGGGGTTATATTGATTATATTTCAATAGATTTGTATAATATTATCCATGTCTCCAATGTAAAAATAATTATTATAGTCATAAGGCATGAGTTTGTTAATTGAAATGAAGATTAATCTAAAAATATGTAATATCAATGTACGAAAAAATGTGTTATTATAAAAATTGTGTATAAAATGCCCATTTAACATGTAATATCATTAATTACTAATTATACATTGTATTTTGATTCGTAATTTGAATTATTTCAACCAAGGGGATATGAAATAAATGTTTCATGTGGAAAATAATTTCATTACCTGCTTTCATTTCATTGTGTAACATTAATTATTCATCATCATCGATATTATTAGACTATGTGTGAAAATTATTTTGATTATATTATGTTTTATTTACAATTATTTTATATGGATATATAGTTTATAAACATAAATGAATCATTGATTAATACAAAATTTAATGTTTTGATCATTGTAAGGGTTTATATCACAATCCCATTATAATATACACTGTTTATTCTTGAATATCAATCAAATAAAATCATTTAAAAAATTTATAATAAAACTATTTAATATTACTATGCTCTTTTTATTCTGGATATTTTCATGTATTAGTACAATTTCACACTCATTGGTAAGTAAAAATATTAAATAAAATCTTCTATATATAATATATCATCATTTCACTCATTTTTTGGAAATATATTTTCATTAATAAATATGTTTTCATAAAGAAATTCATAAATGGTTTTAACATTTTTTAAATGATTTATTAAATTTATTTTTATCCACCTTTTTTTAATAAAATCATTGGAATCATTTTGTATTTTTTAATAGAATTCATTTTTGGATTATACTAAAAAAGGAAAAATAATAAATTTTAAATTTTTACAACATGAAATAAATATCCACACCACATGAGAAATAAAATGTTTTTAATATTATTTTATAATATTCAATGGTTATTTTAAAAAAAAATCCAAAATATGTGGAAATTGTTTTGTTTTTAAGGCGTTTTTTAAAACTGAAAGATATTTTCCTCATGAATGATTTTATGATCTTTTTATTGTATTTATATTAATAAATGAAAACAAACATTACTCCCACACCAATGGGTATATATTGTATTAATACCATCCTTATTCTTCCCCAATATTTTTTATTAAAATTTTGGAAATGGATAATATTGAAATTCACATTCTTGATTCATATTTTTTAATCATTATCCTTTCCATGAATTATTTACTTTAAAATGGACATTAAATTTCGCCTAAATATCCAAAATATTTATTGTGGATATATTTATTTATTAAACCCTATATTTTTCCTATTTATAGTGTACTACATATAGTGTTTGTTTATCTGGGGAAATATTGATGAATATATATTCCGTACTGAAAAATTATATTTAATGATACTGAACATTGTTAATTAATTAAATATAATATTTTAAAGATGGGAAATGTTTTTTTCACATAGACATTAACGAACCAATGTTCTATCAATGGAATTTCCTTCTTATAATTCATTATTAGAGTTTAATCACATGATATTACTTATGTAACACAATACAAACAATATAAATGAATAATGAGTGAAATAAAAGGAGTCTCTTGATGTTAGTGAACATATTACGATAAAATAGTCACATTAACTTTTGAATAATAATGTTTTCTTTATAAGTAGTAAACTGTCTAAAGTAATAGTAACTTAACCAATAAAATTATAAATAAAATATTTCAATCTTATAAGTGGAAATATGGTATAATTATATCATAGTATAAGTAAATAATTATTTTAAAAATAATTAATAAAGTATTTGTATTTTTGTATGTAATAAATCTTTTCATTTAAATATTATGAAAATTTTAATAAATTAAAATATAATTTATTTTCATAAAATGAAGTCATAAATAATTATTTTTATTTATTTTTATCATAATGTAATTATATTAGACATTAATTAAATTTTCAATGTGATAAAAATTCAGTTTTAATTTTAAATATTGTATTTTTCAAGAAAATTATGATTTTATATAAAAATTAAATTCCCCATATTTAGAATTTTTCATCAAATAGTGTTTATTTTTAAATTCTACATTTCAAGAAATTGTTGGTTTGAATTTTTGGGTTTTTTCTAAAATCCAAGAATTTATTGTGAACTATAAGATACAAAAATTTACGATAAATAATAAATAAATTTTTTTTTCCAAATGATAGAGTCATGGGTGATGTAAATGGCAATTGGTTCGACATAAAATTACCTATATAATATTTTTGGTCACAATAATAAAGTCTCTTCATTGTTTTGAGAAAAAAATATTCAACTAAGGATTAAAATAATGGGAAACCCCTCCTCTCATCCACTATAAATACATCCCCACATTACCTCTTCACTTGACTCCTCTGAAACCATGTGCCTTATCTAAAATCTAATAAAATATCTTCCCAAGATTCTCCCCATCTGTATCATCCCTTGGTCACTTAAATAAACCAAATAAACTCCCTTAAATATTCCCTCATGGAAGATAAATTGAAGAAGTAAATTTCTCTTCATTTCATTTATTTTCATTCAACTTTCTTTTTTTATTTTTCATTCATCTCATCCTTTTGTACAAATTTTTGGATAACTCCAGAACCTTATATGTAATAAAATTTTGTTATGATATTGGAATAATTCATCATCTTCTCTTCATTCCCCACCTTTTATAGCAAAAATTAAAATACAATCCGCGATGTGTAAATTTATCACATTCAAGGTCGATGGGTTTTCAATTTCTATTACCATCTTCAATTATTGTCATGAAAACATTTTGATTGTTTTCATATACTATAATATATGTATTATAACTTTTGTATGGTTCTTATTTATTTTTCAAAAAAAATTAATTTATAAATAAAATTGTGTCTGATGTGATGAAAACCCACAAATTAACCAAAATATTTATCATTATTGTTTTATATAATGATTGATCATCAATCCAAATAAAAAAATGAATTTTATAATCTTGTAATATTCTGTATGATAACTAATAAATTAAAAATTCAAATCCGTATAACCATTATTATATTACATGTTTATCAATAAATTTATATAAGTAAACCAATCATGAAAGACAGGGAAACAAACACTTCCAAGCAATGAAGTTGAACCAATTAACCTGTAAAAAATTAACGAATGATCTAAATAATGATATAATAAATCAATTACATAAAGAATAGTTTATTGAAGTATTAATTAATTAATATAATTTGCTTACCCATGATATTAAGATCATGTGAAGGACGCCTTGAAACTTTACGTAATGGATTCTACCCAAAGCTCCATTATTTTTTGAGGTTTCCCTATCATTATTTTTACCAAAATGAAGATATATGTTCATTTTATATAAATTTTTAAATGTTGTGTAAATTATCCAAAATCATTTATCATGGTCCATTAATCATTCTCTTTTTGGGTTACACATTATTTTAAGTGGTTCACTCTTCAATACATCCCAATAAGCAAGCTCGTTCGAAGGGAACTTCTCAAATTCATACCCAATATCAAGTGTAGTCTAAAATATTTTTTATGAAACACCAATATTTATAAAACCAAAATTTTTATTATGAATACATTCTTGGATAACTACATTTTTTATATAAAATATATTTCCATTTTCTATATTAAGCAATCTTTGATATATCCCTTAAAAGACAATAAAATGTTTTTATTATAATGTTTATTTAATGCTCTTTTTGAATACTATCATGTAAAATTTAGTTAACTCATCTGGACATATTCCTATTATACCTTCTGAATGTCCATACTTGATCTAATTCCTTTTATAATTTGACACTTTTAAGACATGCCAATTTGTTATGCTTTGTGACAAGAATATGATACCCAATTATTTCCACGGATAACTCTTATGTCTATTTGTGATTGATTATGAATGATTTTGTATATGGAAATAATATTTATGAACATTTTATGATGGGTTCACCTAGATATCGCTACAATGTATTGGATAAATTTTAGTCTAATGAGATGTTTTGTGCAATGGTCTTGGAATTTATCCTTGACTTGTGTTACCACAGGTAATGGTCTTTGTGGATAACCATGACTTGTGCACCTCTATGTGAAACGAGCCTTGACTCATTAAAAATTCATGTTTTATGTTGCATCCAAATTACTATGAATCCATGTTTATATTATCCCATGTTTATATGTCATGATATCGTATATTCTTCTCCTTATTATATCATTATTTCATGTCATCTAACCCATGTGATAAAGAATTATTATTATCTTTATTCCATTTCTAGGATTTCTAGATCATCCCTTTATACATGTTATCCCCATGTTATACATTTAATCTGTATGAGATCAATGGGAGTTAAGAGTTCTTTATGAATATTAAATAAATAAATGTTTTATTTGGTCCAATGTTTTCAGTTTTATATACCTAGTCTTCAAAGAAACTAGACATTACTCTCCATATGTTTTAATATGATGTTTTATTATACATAAAATGATGGAATGATGTCTGTAAAGGGATTGGGTCGCTATAATTGTTACAAAGTATTGTCTATTTATTTTTGTATATGAAGAAAAGATCACATTAGTAAAAACCGTATAAATTAGACTAAGTATAATAAAATATCCCTAATTTTTAATAGGACAAGAATAAGTTGTTAATCAAGAAAATATGTCCATGTCTATATAGAAACAAGTGGATGTGGCTCCAGCACAGATGTATCTAGCATCAGAACCCAAAAAAGTATCTTTGAGAGAGACTTGAATGGGAACTGGTGCATGAAAATGGGGATTTCTACACTCCTGGTTTTATACTCATGGGGATATGATTTGGAAAATACATAAGTGTAGTATGATCAATTATTAAGGGAATAAAAAAATTATGCCCATATGAAGAAATGTGATGAAATAGATCATGTATAACCCATATTAAATCTAAGGGAATCAGAAGTGTTGATATTCTTTTCCATTAAGATTTTATCCTTTAATATTAAATGTTTCCTTTTTATTCAAATTAGATCTATATTGAATCCCTCTAATTTTACTTCAATTTCCTTAGTTTCTATCTGAAAAGAGATGAACATGTGCCAACAATCAATTTGATAGGCAATGTGATGATTTCCCTAATGATATTCTAGATATGATGGGAACAGAAGCACAAAACATTTTGGTTGTACCTTCCTAACGGGGTCATGTTATGAATAATAACTTGAATCATGTCGAACAACCTCCTACTCTATGGAAAGAGGAAGTTACCATTTAATCTTTCATGAGTAAATGGGCTCCCATGTTTAGTTGATATTCCAATACCATTCTCATGGAACTTAGATTAACTCCATTAAAATGATATTCTTAGTCCTCTAGTGCCTAGAAAATGATAAATTTATAATGGTTGTCGATCATTTTGATGGTGATGCCAATCAGTGGTTGAAACTAATCAAGAATATGATGTCCCATGAAAAAATTGATTCCATGGATTGGGAGGAATTCAACAAAATGTTTTTCAATAATTTTTTCCCCAAACACTACATCTCCATATGGAATGATAGCTCCACGAAAATAGGTAGAAGAAAGATGAGTCCATCATGGAATATGAATCAATATTCACAAATCATAAAAGTTATTCCCATATATTTTCAATTAACACCTAATGAAATGTATGAACCTTATTTATAGGACTAAATTAGAGTCTATAAAAAGTGTTGGTGATTCTATACATTGAGAGTTATGGGGACATTCTCTGTTTTACCCTCCTAGTTGAAATGGAGATGAGAGACTCTCTATGGTGTGATGGACTCGATGAAAAATGAGGAAAATGGAATCAAATTTTTGTGGTTTAGAGAATAAATCCAATGATGGAAAGAAGATTGGACATCCTACACATCAAAGCTCTAGGATGAAGCATCATGGGAGCTTTTTAAATAGAATTATAAATTTCATCAAATGTGGTGGAATGAGACATTTGGAAAAGAACTACTGATGGGATATAAAAAATGCCACTAATGTGAAGTTGCAATATAAGGTTCATATCAATGCTCATCTAGTAGTGTAGTGCTCCAATAACATGGATATTGGTCATTATGCGAACAATTACCCTAATATATTTTTAACAGAGGAAATCAACAACAAACACCATGGAAAAAATGGTGGGATTATTCTATCACTATTTCTAAGGTGGATCTAGATAATGATGTTGTGGAAGGTATTCTAGTTATTTAATCAATAATAGAAAATGTACTATATGATTATTATTCAATGAATACATTCACATCATATATGTTTCGTTGAACAATTGAAACACACCCTAAAAAATTGGAGGATGAGTTATATGTAAGAATAGGGAAAGGGGAAATTATTGCATCCACGGTTTACAAATCCTCCCCAGTTAACATTTATGGAGTAAAACTAAAAAAAAATTCATACTTATTTTAGTGGAGTTAAATGTAAAATTGGTCATCGATTGGAAATCATTATACAATGCCAACATAAATTGTCGGGAATGAGAGATCACTCATCACATCCTTGAGCATCCTCTAATCATGTACATGTGTAAGGAGGAAGATGAATCTCGTTCAGAATTATCATCTTATGTGTGGAAATTTATTATTTTTGATAAATCATATCATGATCAAATTATTTACACAATGGAGATGATACATTTTAATGATATTCCCATCATGAGGGATTACACTGATTAATTCCATAAATAATTTCTTGGTATTCCTCTTGATTGAGTGGTTGAGTTCTCCATTGAACTTATTCCTGGATCCCTACCTATATCAAATAAACTATATACAACAGTCAATTTTTACCTGGAAGAGCTCGTGAATCAGTTATAGGAGAATCTACTCTAGGGTTTTATATGCCTAAGTGCTTCAATATGGGGAGAACCAGTCCAATTTTTTAAGAAGATGGATTGATCAGTGCACCTATGCATTGATGATCAAGAGAATAATAAGATAATGATAAATAATAAGTATCCCCTACCTCATATAGGTGACCAGTTTGATTAATTGTGTGGGGATAGTTATTACTCTAAGGTGGAACTACAGTCGGGATATCACTAATTAAAAGTGAGGAAGGAAGATATTCCAAAATGTTCATTTCAAATGATTTATCGACACTACTAGTACATGGGGATTCCCTTCAGACTCCATAATTCTCCATAAATTCTCATTGATTTGTTTAATATAATCATTATATACTATAATGAAAAATTTGTGGAAATCTTTATCAATGATATATTTTTATGCTCTAATAGCAAGGAAGAACATGGGGAGAATTTGAATAATATTCTAATTACTTTGTCAAGGGGTAAAATGTATGAAAAGTAAAATAAATGTGAGTTCTGGATTGAGGAAGTATAATTACAGTGGCATTTATCACTAGCATATGAATATATGTGGGCCCTTCCATGATAATGGAAATTCAAGACAATCCCATTTCAACATTTGTAACAGATATCCACAGCTTTGTGGGTCTTTTTGGTTGTTAAGAATGGTTTTTTAAGAACTTATCAGGATTTTCGAACCCAATTAACAAGCTAACATAGATGGTATTGAAGTTCCTCTAGACTCAAGAAAGTGATGAAATCATTAAGGATATCAAAAAGATTCATATCACTACACCAGTACTCACACTCCCGTTAAGTGTATAACTCTCCATGGTGTACAATGATGCTTCAAAGAAGGGATTTGTCTATGTGATGATGAAATATGAAAATGTGACAGCTTATGCCTCAAGGAAGCTAAAAAACTATCACAAAAACTATATGAAGCATGATCTAGAGTTGGTTACTATGATCATTTCGTTGAAATTATAGTGGCATTATCTCTATGGGGAGAAGCCTGAGATATATATTAATCAAAAGTGCCTCGAATATATTGTCACATAGAAAGATATTAATATGTGACAACAAAGATAGTTATAGATCTTCAAGGATTATGATTGCCCAATCCACTACCATCCTAGTAGGGCTAATAGGGTGGTAGATGTTCTATGTAGAAAAGATCCATCATCATTATCAATGATGAGTATTGGAAAGGATCCATTATTCTATGATTTACAGTAGATAGACATGAGAATCATTAAGGTACGAACAACATAAATCCTTTATAAAATGTATTCTCAACCATCCTTCATGGATAAAATAATGTATTCTCAAAAAAATGATGTGGAAATTTAGAAAAGGGTGGATTCTATCAAAAATGAGAAATCCTATGATTTCAAGATGACAAGGATGGAGTCATAATATTTGAGTCCCAATTATGTTCACCTTCTGATCTGGAGAAAAATAATAAGATTCATAATGATTCACATAGCATAACCTTCTCTATCCACCTAGGGAGAAAAAAAAGTATTAATGTCATTGGGAGAATTATTTGTGGGACAATATGAAGAAGGAGGTTTTTGAGTATACATCAATGTGTCTGTTATGTTATAATGTGAAGGGTGAAAGTTAAAAGTATTGGGGAATGATGAAACCACTACCCATACTACCAAGAAAGTGGGAGAACATCACCATGTAATTTTTTATTGGACATTCATGTACATTTAGAGGAAAATTCTATATGGTTCCTTGTAGATCTTCTGACTAAGAAAACTCACTTTATCAGAGTCCGAAAGGACATTTAATTAGATTAAAATGAATGGATATATATCAAAGAAGTGGTAAGGATGCATGGAGTACCAATATTTATTTCACTAATAGAGATCTAAGATTCTCTTTGATGTTTTAGAAAAGTCTCCAACTTTCTCTAAGCACTGAACTTAACTTCAGCATGACCTATCATCATCAACTGAGGGACAATCTGAGAAAAATATTCAGACACTATAAGACATATTGAGAGAATGTTATATGGACATCAATGTAGGATGGGACCAATTTCATCTTCTGGTATAATTATTTTAGAACAATAGATTCATCTCCAGTATCAAAATGGCATTATATATAGACCATTATAGGAAAAGGTTTAAAATACTCGAATATTGGGACGATGTTAGTGAGTGTAAGTGGATAATACCAACAATGGTCATAGAAGATTTGTAAAAGGTTATAACCTTCCTGCATCACATCAAGGAATCCAAAAAATGATAGAAGAGTTGGTAACACCATCATCAACCAGTCCTTGAGTTCATAGATAGAGACATCGTATTCCACAACATAACTCCATGGAATAAGGTTATGAGGTTTGGGAAGAAATACAAATTATGTCCAAGGTACGTTGGCCCGTTTGAGAATATTGATCATGTTGGAGTTTTGTCCTATCGACAAGAACCTATACCAACCATGTCTAGGGAACATGATGTATTCCACATATACCTCTTAATTACGTACATATAAGATCGTTCACATGTACTCTCATGATACATGGTACATATGGATAATGAAATTTCTTATGAGGAGTAGATAATGATGATCTTAAATCATAGAGAATGAGTTCTAGGTAAAAATACTTGTCACTCGGTCAATGTAATGTGGAAGAGCCATATGTATGAAGAGGAAACATGGGAACTATAGGTGGAAATAAAAAAAATGTATCCACAACTATTTACGGCATATAATGTTAAAAAAACATTGGAGGGAAAAATTTTCTAAGGGGGAAGAATGAAATAAACCACTATTTTATAAATGGAATTCCCTTCATGTAACTAATTATTATAGTGTAATCACAAATGATTAACTGTAGAACACAATACAGGCATTATAAATGAAGAATGTGTAAAATAAAAGGTATCTGTTGATGTTAAGGAATATATGTCAATGAAATAGTCACTTGACCTTTTGAATAGTTATATGACACTAATGAATAGTAAAATAACCATTATATTAGTTACATCACAGATAATGGTATATATAATATTTATCTATCTTATAACTGACAATATGGTATAAATATATCATTGTATTAGTGTATAGATATTTTAAAAATTATTAATAAAGTCATGGTTTTTCTGTAAGTTATAAATTTTTAATTAAAATTTTATGATTAATTTAATAAGTTAAAAGAAAATTTATTTTCTAAAAATGAATATATAAATTATTATTTCGACTTCTTATGATTATAAGAAAATTTTATGACACCTTAAATAATATTTACAAGTGATAGAAAAACAATTTTAATTTTATATATTTTATTTTTGATGAAAATTATGATGTTTGTTAAAAATTAAATTCCTCAAATTTAGAAATTTATTTCAATAAAATGGAATTAATATTTTAATTCTATATTTCAATAAATGGATGGGGTGATTTTTTTTTTGTTTTTTCTAAAATAAATTTATTTTTTGTGAATAGTAAAATATGATAACTTATGATAAATGCTAAATAATTTTTTTTGAATCATTGAAGTCTCATGGAAGATGTAAATTGAAATTGGGTCAAAATAACATTATCTCTACACTATTTTTGGTCTTAGTAATCAATATTATTCATAGTGTTGAGAAAAAATAATAAAATAATGATTAAAATAAAAGAAACCCCTCCTCTCCTTCACTATAAATACCACCACTCTTTACCTCTTCACTTAGCTCCTATAAAGCCTTTTTCCTGGTCTAAATCCAACAAAAATACCCTCCCAAGAACCTAACCATGTACAACAGATCTTTGCCTCTTCAAAAGGCCAAATAATCTCCAATAAATAGGCTCTCAAGGAAGATAAATTCAATAGGTTAATTCCACTTTTAATTTCATTTATTTTCTTTCACAGTCATTTATTTATTTTTCATTCATAAACTACTTTAATAAAATGTTATGATAACTCCAGTACATTTCATGTACTCGAATTTTGTTATGATAATGGAATAATTCACCATCATCTTTCTTTTCCCATAATTTTATACTAGAAATGAAAACACCATCCGAAATGTGTTAATTTATCACATCAAGGATGAAATGTTTTCAATTTCTATTATCATCTTCAATTCTAGTCATGAAACAATTTGAGGGGTGAAACATTCTATGATATACGTCTTATAATTTAGTTTAGATTCTTGAATATTTTAGTAGACATGATATTAATTTACAAAGAAAAATGTGTCTGATGTGATCAAAAACCACCAAATAACCAAAATCGATATCATTTAAGTTTAATTAAATAAATAATATTCAATCCAAATAACAGAATGAATTTTATAATAATGAAATATTCTTTACATTCACTAATAACATAAAACATCAATTCTGTAAAACCATTATCATCTTATATATTTTTCCTTACATGTACATAGGTATACCAATCAAGAAAACCTAGTAATCAAACAATCCCAAGCAATGAAATTGAACCTATTAACCCATCACAAAGGTCGTGAATGAATATTATAAAGTTATAATAAATCGAATAAATGCATAAGAAGTCCTATAAATTTCAATTATTGAATATTATTTTGATATCCAGATTATAATGATCAGGTGAATTACACCGTCGTACTTACAGTAAGGGATTCTACCAGACCCTCTATTATTCTTTTAGGTTTCTCTATATTTCTATTTACCAAAATTAAGTTACGTATTAATTATTTTTACATAATCTAAATTTTGTGTTCATAATAAAAACTCATGTTTCAAGGTCCATTAATCGTTCTCTTTTGGGGATATACATGATTTTTGGGGTTTTCCCTTCATAATACTTTCTGATAAGGAAACTAGTTTTATGTAAAATTGTAGAATTATTACACAATTTAATGTGCATTGTATATTATAATTTAAGACACCATTATTTTTATAAAACCACTCAATTTATTTTTAAACCCGTATTGGTTAACATCTGGTTTTATATAAAACATTATGCCCTTTTCTGTTTTAAGGGATTTTTTATATTTTCCAAAAACCACACTAAAATGATTTAATTCTAAAAATCTTAATTGATATTTTTTACGTTATAACATAAAATTGACATAAATTATCATGATGTTTTCCTATTACACATGTTTAATGTCTATTAATGATCTGATTCCTTTAATTTTTGCAAAATATTATGATAAACCCAGTTGTTATGATTTATGACATGAATTTGATACCCAATTCATTCCACGGATAAAACTTGTGTTTAGGTATGATTATATATGATGAAATCATATTCATGAACAGTTTATTATTGGTGCATCTAGATATCACTACAATGCATTGGATAATGTTTAGTCTCATGATATGTCATGTGCAACGGTCTGGGAGATTAACCTTAACTCGTCCTACCATATATGACGAGCTTGGTGGTTAACCTTGACATTTGATCCTATGTGCCCAAAGAGCCTTGAATCATGATAAATTAATGTTCTAGGTTTCTTCCACATTACTATGAATCTATATTTATATGATACCATGTTTATAAATCATGATTTAATATGTTCGATGTATTTTTATATCATTAGGTCTTGCCTTCTAACCCATGTGGTAATGATTTATTCTTATAGATATTCCCTTATTGGTCATTTTAGCTCATCCCATTGTTCATGATATCCCTATGTTATCATATGAATATGTATGAGCACAATGGGATTTAGGTGCACTTTTTGAAGATTAAATAAAGATATTTCTTATTTATCCCATGTTTTATATTTTGTGTACTTAGCCTTCAAAGATACGAGACAATACCATCCTTCGATATTAATATGATGTTTCATTAGGCGTTAAATCATGTATATATATGTTTTAAAATATTGTCTCTATATATTTACATAGTTGGGTTATAATTAATGTAATCTTTTAAATGCTTTAGTGGGTCCCATGAGACGAATTAGATGGATAACTGTTAAATAATTGTTGTCTACTATATACCTATGAATCCGTTTTAAACTATATCATGTATAGATAATGACAATATAATAATCATTTGCCTAAATATTGAAATCCAATAATTAATTATTTCCTTCATTATGAAATAAATTATTATTATCAAGTATATTTTTACAATGAAGTTTATTGATAGTGAAAAATGTGTTTAAAACACTTTTCCTAAAAATTCGTGGTTGGATTTCCATATCCCATGATACATCTCAACAATTATACATAAACTAGAATGATATCCCCTCAAGGGTGGTCCATGGAATTTAATGATTGATGAAAGAAAAGGTGTCACCATATCAAAATGATAGTTATGATTTTTATCCGAGATAATATAGTCTATTAACAATACCAATATGTTTTTATCTCTTATATAGATTTTATTTGACTTTTTATAGAGCCCAAAAATACTCATAGATCAAAATTTATGGCCCCGAGAAGTTGAAAAAAAAATTAAGGTATTTTCATCAGCTTGTGCACCACAATTGTGCACCATAGTTGTGTTCTGAAAATTAACTCCAAGTCACCTTTTCCCATGGTTCCATATATTCTAATAAATAGAACACCTTGTAAACTAATTTACTGACCGGAAAATTTGGAAGAAGTCCCCACAACATGCACACACCAGCTTTCCCGGACAGGTTGCACGCATCTGCTTGTGCAGACAGCTTTCACGGGCAGCTTGTGTGCATTAGCTTGCAATAATAGAAATTTTTCACCAAACAATTGAATTCCTTTCACTTGTGAGCCACCCACTAGTGCTCTATACACCTTCATGCCACACTTTTGTTTCAAATATTTTTTTCTAAGGGTCCAATTTCTGCTTACAAATAGACCCATGGGGTATTCATTTGTACGGAGAAATTTCCTTGAATAATAATTGTTTCGCTTATTGCCCAAGTGCTTCTTCCAAGTCTTATGAAACCATAAATGTAGTTCTTTAACACCTGTAGTGGATGAATTTAAGGAGTATCATATGACTAATGTCCCATTTGTGTTTTAAATCCATAACACTTGCACGCCTAAAGCGCCCAACCTCCCTATAATAGATACACTTGCGTACCACCCAATCCTTTCAAAAGAAATTGAGAAAAACACTTCTGGGAATACCTGTGAATACTCTCAAAGTCTTGATTCATGTCTTGTCCAAGTATTAACATCTTGGTTGTTCTTCGTTGAAGACAGCAGCAGGTCGCCCAAGCCTACTTGTGTTCCCATACCTGTGCACCATATACATAAATGGGTGTCGTTATTTGATTCACCATATCCCTTCAATCTGTACAAGCCTTTTATCCAGACTTCTACAAATCCATTCATTGAAAGGGTTATTATTCATTAGATCCCTTATATAAAAGGGATTATGATGAAATATCCACAAAAACCTTATGACTTATCAAACCGTTTTGAAGGGCACATCAATGTATCTCTTATTTAGGTTTGTATATCGGTAGTCATAGGTTGCCCACATTGGTATTTCAATGAATTTTGGATTCATGGAGTCTTTTTGGGTTTTTATATCTACAGACACATGGACCTTTCTTGTTGGATTATTGTTGGGGAGTTCTTAGTTTGGAGGATTAAGGGTTTCATCATAAACTCCACTTCTCATCACTAAAACCTAGACCCTCAGGTATGTTGATGGAAATGCATGATTCGAAACTACATTTCCTTTTGATCAAAGGAGAATTCTCTCACCCCTAACAATACTAATTTTATGGAAACCATCCTTGTGTAATCCCCTAGCCATTCATGTTGGATGTGCAGTGTTGCTCCTCTCTACATACTTCACCTTCACACATTCAATACATTGGACCCTTTTCTAAGGTAAAGTGAATTATGGGAATGTCTGTTACCTTGGCCTTGTCCACCCTAGCCGACATAGGCCCGTCCTATTCCCCAAACAGAGGAGGAAAAGTGTGGGTGTTCCTTTGTTGAATCTATCACATACTCTTGATTATCTCCCTGAACATGACTCTCGTGGGCATTAAGATTAGTAATGATCACAACATTTCAATAAACACTTCAAATGAATGAGAAATGAGATCTGTGATTCCCACAATAATTGGGATACATTTTAATCCTTCCTAATGCTCGAGAACCATCTCATTTCATCATTAAAATGCATCATTTTAAGGATTTTAACCAAAAATTATTTATCTCAAAGGGATACACTCTCCTATGAGACCCATGGAACTACAAAACGTTTAATTCACATCCAAGTGGAATTTATAGGAATCATCCCTGAGGTTCAAAACCAACACTTCATATCAACCATTATCTACTTGTTCTATATTCCCAATATGGATTATTCTAACTCAGAAACTCACAACTTTTCCATGTTTTTTGGGTTTCATAGGAATAAGTGCCAGACCAATAATTGACTAAACACCTTTTACTTAGATGTTATTACCCCATGACACTAAAATGTACATCTAGGTCTTTCTCATTTGACCATAAATGGAATGATGTTTCCCATTAAGTGTTAATTAACTATGATGGTTTTGTTTTCTTTCACAAGGATACATAGGTATCCCATTCATGGGTATGATCCCAACATCCAAACAAACATTCATCTCCCAGGATGAAAATAAATTGTATAGCACCCCACTAAGTGGCTAAATACCTAGTATTATTATAAAAACCATTAAAAGAATCTATAAATAGTATATGAGAGGATACCATTGTTGGGGAACCTCAAATACAAATAGATTTATCCATTAATAAGGAACCTCGTTTACATTCAGATGATTCTAAATTTCACTCATGTTAATAATTGATTGAAAATTACAAGGGAAAAATATGTTACACCTGGTGAATTAATAAGGATTCACAAGGAGAATCATAAATCTATAATAGAGTCTGAGAGTAGGCAATAATTCCCCCCAAATTATTGTGATGAGTCCCACCTCCCATCCTCTTGGCCAATGTATGTTCTTAAGACTCATAGCCCAAAAATAATGAATGCCTACCCTGAGAAAGTTGGTCCATTTGGAAAATGAACCATTGGATGATTCCAGTTCCATAAAAAATATAATGGAACCCATTAGGAATTTGTGATTTTTTACCAGAACACTTGTTCCGAGGGAGATGAATCAAAAAATGGTGATCCCAACATGAATCCTTAAAAATGATAATAGTGCTACCCATATGTCATGACCATATCAATTGATAAAGGAAGGAATGATAAAGTAATAAATCCCACACGTTTCCATATAAAAGATGTTGATTTAATGGAGTTCATTATTTTCATGTATTCTCATAACTCCCTTCACTCTAAATGTATTTCTTTTATTTTGCGACAATGATTGCCTCGATTGCTGCTCAAGTTGCATCCTCATTTTCTGAAAGGAGATCCTCACCAACTCTATATCTTCAATATTATATGTCAAATGTATTGGTATGGGAATACCATCAACACAGTACCATATCATCCCTATAGGTAGCTTAACAGGCTCTGCAAGTTAACAATAACCCTCAATCATCTAGTCACCAATGACCAATTGTCAAGAAGCAGATAGTCCCAACAACCGTATTCATCCATTTTGGGGCCGTATCCCCAAAATGCAATAACCAATACCTCCCATAATATAGGGAGGTGGATCAATGGTTCACTCATGGCCTCCAATCCATGGAACAAAACCCCTTCCTAAGGCCTCCCACCAATAATCACTGCTAGCAGAATCATGCGGAAGTGAACCCCTAACATGATGGGGGTGTTTCCTTCAGTTGTTCAGCTCAATCCCCTTAGAACCAGGTGCACTAGACGAACCACCAGGGACAAAATTTGTGAAATATGGAGTAGGTTCTTACTCTTTCCCCCTTCAGATAAGGAAATCAACCTAACATGATGAAAAACAATTAATGATCACATACAACCATTCGCATGAATTCCTCTAGCCAGCAGACTCATCTAGCTGAACAAAAATAATCATGTTATTTAAACCCAATGGAGTACCACGAGAAGGAATTTATACCTACTTACAAACTATTAACTAGTTAGCTGACTCATCTAACTACTTTCAAGGAAGCCCACCAATCAAATATGTTGGTAACTGTTAAACAGGAACATACACATGCCTATACTCATTAATCCTCACTGAAGTGTCATATGTTATCATGAAAATATGTTATTCAAAAATGCATGAAAAAATAGAGATAAGGCACATACTCATGTTAATATTCATCAACCCTTCACGTAATATTTTTTGGTAGCACATGGACAATTTAGTTGGAACATTCTGATGACAACCCTGGAGCATAAAAAACTCACTGCCCCCATAAATCAGTACATTCAGTATCCACTGATTGGAATGGGAGGAAAATATAAGGAACCTACACCTAATATAGATACAAAATGGATGTATATTCTAGTTCCATTTGTAGATGTCAAAAAACAAATTTTAGCAATGGTGAAAGGTCAGACAAAAATTTCTGCCCATATTATAGAAGCCTTCTAGAATATCATTACAACAACATTAGTAGCACCAGGGGAACACACACGTAATTTTTTCCCGATATCTGGAATGACTCATCGTCATGCAATCCTGATGCATGATCAATCCTATGTTCTAGTCCAGGTGGGTTATGGGGCATACTCCCCCATATCATACAGACAATAGTATTGGGCATGTACACCCTTTCCAATTGAAAATTATCAAACCATTCTGATGACAACTCCATGGATGGCACATACACCTACCCATGTTATCCACTTCTCCAATCAATTGGACTCAACTACATGTAAATGAGAATCTATGAAGAAGTATCTCCAAACACATTTGGGAAATCAAGAGGCAATATGTGATCTGGCTCTACATAATGCTAGAGTTCTTGAGGCCCTTAGAAATTTATTTGTTGAAAATCAAGATGATACCCTCCCATTACCAAATTATTGGAGTAGTAGCTGTAATTATAATGTCATACATTGGAAACATCATCATGAATGCTTTATTCCTAAAAATTCAATCATCATAGAAAATCTATCTCTAGATGAGATCCACAGTAACCCTTCACGTGGACAGAAGACTAAGGACCAAGGGGATATAACACTTGATATAATCCACTATGTGTTTCCTCTCCATGATTTAATTCACTATAAATGTTCTATTCATAGTAGTGATTCTCATTATCATAATAATTATGAAAATGATATAGTAGTGATGTGAAAGCCCTTTTTTCTTGAGAAACCTTACCACATAAGGTTAATCATATCTAATTACTTATTACTAACAGGTTACATATATCATTAAATATAAGTTATCATAAGGTGAAGATAATTTCCCAAACCTCCCTTGGGTTATTAGTCTTATAATATATCAGAGGAAAAAACAATAGGTCCTATTATTTATGATAAATCATTTTAGAAGTTTCCACTCTATTCAGACCACTTTGGGAAGCATCTAGAAAAAGATGACGATGATATGTTTAATCTGTGGAAATAACTGGCTAAAGGTCAAATACTTATCATGTTCTCATATTTGGAAACCTCTCAAAAAAAACAATACAAAACTGATGGTAGAAGATTGCATTCATGATATATGCCTCAATTTATAAAGACTCATCATCATCTTAAAGCTAAAGAAATACCTTACGGTGAATATCAATGTCATGTAAATGCAATATAAGGGTTGAAATGCCAAATTTAGTTGGAATATCTCTTAGTTTCCTGACATGAAATGGTTGAGAAGCATCAGTAATCCCTTCAATGTACATGTCTCAATGCACTAACGAAGTTACATTAGTTAATTAAAAATTTCCCATATGGTATTTGAATCATAGTATGAAGTGAAAATGAAGCATTGAAATTCAATACACTCCAAAATCAGTAAAGCCAACCAAAAGTGGTCACATGAAATTTTTTTCCCATGTATAGATATAGTAAACCATTTTTTGTTGTAATAAAAGATATGCTCAAGAATAATCCTTGACTGGATCTCATCAAACTGAATCCCACATATAGAAATTTGTTGAGTTACTTTAGCATCATGCATCTTAGAACATTAACAAAACAACTTTATTAGAGGATTTAAGCCATAAAATTGTGAAAATGTATGAAATGTGCCAATGGTATACCGAAACATGATATATATGTGGTTTCGTATAATTTATATATTCAATGTTCAGACCAGAATTCGCAAAATCAAAAGAACATCTGGGATAATATCATCCATAGAAGTTCAAGAGAAACCCTAGCCTATAGGGTTGGGGGACTGTTTAACTCTACCAACAAATTAAATAAACAATGATCGAATGTTTGAATAATAATAACATAAAACGCCACAACCTTTATGGCTGGGGGCTTTTTGTCATCTACAATCTCTTCCGCAAGAGAATCCATTTTCTCCAGATTAGGGAAGAATCCAGAATTTGAGCACACCATTGAACTATCCCAGTATTCCCATTAGGTTTATGTCAATTAAACAGTTTTTATGAATTTATCATATAGGAGAACAAGGTCACATGAAGGACATAGAAGGAGCTGATTTTATAATGATAATGGTTGAATTACTCCATTGCAATATGCTTTAGTAAATTTCATCAATACCATTATAAATGATCTTCCTGAAAATGATTATAGTTTAAGGGAGCTAGCAGATGTAGTTCTTATTTATAATTTGGTACACACTAAATAAAATGAATGAGGTGGGCATACTTGAAATCAGATCCTACCAAGAATCTAGGTATTCCTCTAAGAAACCAACTTATACCCCTAATAAATGCATCTAAAAAATGTAAAGGTAATAGTTAGATCATGTATCACTCTTCAATTGGAGAGGGTCAATCTATTTCACTTGAATAAAGTCATCCAAGAAAGAAGTATTGATGAAGGAGTTGAAAAGACTCAATGCAGAGTTAATTCGAAGCAGCATTTCTTCCAAACAGGCTCCACAAGAAGATCCTTAATGTGTAAATCTTGTAGGAAATCCTCAGCAAAGATGGTTTGTTACAACAACATATGTTGATACATAATTCCCTCAATTAGTACATATCCAAGATAAGATCAAACACATCCTTATATGTTTGTCCCCATGGGTTATCAAAGACAAATACTAGCAGCACCACCACCAGTGGTTACTATAGACGTCACACAAGTTAATGATCTAGAAGTTATACGTATATATGTCTCATCTAATCAAGATATTCCACATATTATTATAAATAAAATTGATTCATTCAAAACAAGATTAGAATCTATGAATGTATTGCATGAACCAGTACAACCAGAAAATAATTCCTACTCTGAATCGGTAGATCATATCCCTCCCCCACCAAACATTATGCATAATAATTTTTGAACCATTAATCGTTTGGGAGAACCGTAGAAGCACATAAAGTAGTTTTTCTCTCATTGTGATCCAATGATGGGGAACCCTCAACAACATAATGTAGTAATGATCATTTTCATTGTGAAATCATTACAAGGACCAGTCTTGGATTGGAATACAAGTTTGCAGTATTGATCATTTACTTGATGGGAAGACCACCATCAGAAATTCCTTCAATAATTGAGCTCTTCACTAACAGAGACAATAATTTTTAATCATATAAAAAAGAAAACAAAGATATAAAGAATGAGTTTCATATTAAATTTCTCGATTGAAAGGAATAACATATTAGTTAAATCTACCACTCCCTAAAGAATAGTTTCTTCCAATTTAAGTGGAAAATATGTGTGATGGGTTACACACACCACTAATACCTATGAAATACACCAGAGGGTTTTGAGGGATTTCTTCAATAGACCAACTAGTGGAGGATTTCATTGTGGAAAGCAATGCTAAATTTCAGGTAAACCCATCAGATCTGGGAGGGAGAACAGAGCATGAAGAGGCTACTTCAATCACACTCAAAAAAATTGTACATTATTCTACCTTAAAACAATCATTATACCAAAGGGATGCACCACCCAAGCGTCAGTATTAATGACCACCTCATCCAGATGATCAAAAAGATAGAAGGAGGAGATAGTTTGAGGTGTTAAAGAACAATGTCTATTCTATTAATAATGATCAAGTTCCCAATTACTTCATTTCAATTTTTTAAATAAAGTTGGTTCAGTTACAAAGGATCAAGAAATGGAATAAAGAAGGATATGAAAATCTTCACAATTGTTGCTACTTTTATGAAATGATGGGGCATCCCATTCAAGAGTGTTTCATTTTCAAATATATCCTACAAAAAATGGAAGAATATTGAAAAGAGAAAAAAAAAGTTCATCATACCATGTATCTTGCGTTACTGATATGAATATAGAGAATGATGGAAAATTGTAGGAAGTAAAAAATAAAAAATACGTAGAATTATGATGATTAGATGGTTATGAAAACCGTCAACCGAAATCATAAATTCTAATAACATAGATGGAATAACCGACTGTGTCTTATGTGACATCCACTACAGCAAATCCATCTTCATCAAATGACCTATCCTCAAAAGGTCAACCCTCAGAGAGGAGACATGATCAGAAAGATAAATAGTAGTTTGAATTAGCTGAGCTTGAGTCAAGGCTAATGTTTTCTTTGCCATTGGATGATTTAATGCGATCTGTCTCAAAATAATGGGCACCACCCTGGAAAATGGAACAATAATAACCGACTTGTCAAGGAGAATATTCAACAGATGAAGAGTTGATCTTTGGTTCCATTAATGTAATCCACATAATAGACCACTATGAAAATGATGATTCGGGTTATGATGAACCTAAATTCCCTAAAACTGATTGGGGAACAAGAGGAAGAAGCCAATGTCTAGTATACAAGGAAATAAATAGATATTCCAAAAACCACTATATTTACTAAAACCCTGCTCGAACCATTTATGCAGCAGAAACTCATGTGAGAACACTTTAGTTGGCTCAATAATAACAAGTAATCCATCCCACACATGATAGGATCGGCGTGGTCATGAAAATCCTGGAGGACCGATTAGAGGATACACCATCATTATCTTAGCAAGTAGATAGGAATAATTAGTCTAATATACAAAGAACATATGTATTTCCATGTTTTACCTAGACATTTGGTACATCTACATTAGGAGAATCAACTTCCAAGGAACATGTAAAACCACATCTCTATGCTATTAATGGTAGACATTTGGACAAAAACATATGATGTTTTAAATCAAAAAGTCCATATACTAGCCATGTTGTTAATCCTATATGCTCTGAATCTATAAAAGGATACCTGAGAATATCATATTGAGGCTTTGTCAAGTCCTCAAGAGTTTGAAACTGAAGTTTCTACTACTGAGGTTTACCATATAGATAATGATCCTACATAATTTCATGAAGTTATATCTTTTACAGATGATAATGATGATGATGTTGTACAAGGACACCGTAGGTCCTTGTTTCTATCTAGAAAGGTTAATGATACAGACATCTGGAAAACCTTCATTGATAATGGAACAAGAGTCAACCTTGTTCCCAATTGTACACTTTGTCGATTGTGTCTCACGGAATCTGAATTATCTACTACCACATTGATGTGAAAAGGTTTTGATAAGAAAGACCAAGAACCTCTAGAATATAGTAATCTCATATCTCAGTGTGGGGATCTTGTATTTAACTCAGGTTTCACAGCGTTTCATCTGGACTAACCCATCCACATTCTTCATAGAATGCCTTATCTACATCAACATGAATCAATTTTTCTTTATTTTACAAATTCCTCATGTATTGATTCAATTGTCAAATCGGTACATTTTATGGTGATAAGGACCTATTCAAAACATGTGAATCTCAGTACATTGAGGAATAATTCTACCACAAAAATAGAACAAGGTCTGTGGAAAAAGATGTGACAAGTATCATTGCTCTGAATGGCCTGGAAAAGATCCCAGCTAACCTATTGAAACATATTTTTATATATTATATATCGCCTATCAATCAAATTAAAATGATATATCAAAATCTGATCATTGGTCCAGTAACTTCCAAAATTTCAATTGTGGAAATCAAGTCAGGCGACATGGGATAAATTGTTAATCTACCAAGTAGGGGAAATAGTTAAATGGATATGTCTTCATTTCATCCACTGAACATCAACAAGTATTTTCTTCATCAATCAGGCAAGAATAAGATGATAAAATAATAAAGGTATAGATGGATTTTGATTCCCAACCCATCGTCTTATCTTAAATTCTTTAAGAAGACCGTTTATCATTATTAGGATATTAAATTATTGCCTCTTCAACAAGATGTTCAAATACTAATTCCTCCCCAATCTTTGAGAGTTTTCCATCATTACCAAATTTCCAAGAAGAAACTGATGAAGTGACAAATAAGAGAGAAGAATAAGATGTTCTCAAGGATCCTCCTCTAGAATATGAGGATGTAGTCTCCACCACATTGGATAAGCTCAGTTAAATAAATTTGGGTACACAAGAAGATCCATGTCGTAATCTAATTAATGAGGCCATGAATTCTAAAGAGAAAGTTGTGTATACTTTTTTTCTAAAAAAACATCAATATATATATATATATATGCTTCTAACTATACAAAAATTATATGACATAATCCAAATGTGGCCAGTCATCATTACGGTTTTCCAGAAGAGCATTTTGGATTTAAGTAGGAAACTATAATAATGCACCCAAATCATGCCTCTAAAATTTATGCTAAATTCAACAAGTTTATCAAATTATTTCTGGGAGGTGCAATAGCCCAAGTGTCTGGACAACATTCTCCCAATAAAAAAGAAGAATGGGAAAATCTATGTTTTCATTAGCCGACCCGAATGGCCTGAATTCCTTTATTTATTTTATTATGGATAATCCCCTATTTAGGGGTTGAAGGGGAACCCGTACATGACCCATAGGCCCAAGGCACAAGGCCCAACATGACATTAATTACATGACCTGATGGACAAGAGGCATACCATGCCAAATACATGACCCGTAGGCCCATCCCACTTGAACTGGCCCTCACCAGCTTCTGCATCATTTAATTCCTAGATCCCCACCATGCATTTCTGATTAGATAGCATTTCCCCATACAAAGATACATGGTGCCTGGTCCCAATAGTGGTTGCCATGCCCTCTCATTCTTCCAATCTGGTTACCTCTGTTTTAGGTGACTTCTACTCTTGTTGCTCTTATCCCCTTCTGGTGTGTGCTCGGTGTGAACCGTGATACTCCATGGTCTCTGTGGCCCAAAGACCCTATATCCTAAAGGCCTTTGATGGCCCAAAATCCCCTGAGGCCCGTAGGCCCAAACCGGTGGCCCAAAGGCCCAAATCAGGTGAATTGTTCCGGCTGCTATAGTATCGAAAAATACTTACTACAATGCCTTCTACAATACCAGAAATTCACCTCCACCTGTTTTTGATCCTTAGTCTCTTGGATTCTATGAAAGATCCCTAACACCTGGGTGTGGGCTTGTTGGCTCCATGATTGCTTTGATTTCAGAGAACTTAACTAGAAATGTTCCAAAGATGACTTTCCAGTTATGATCACAGAACGTTTGATTGATGCAAAAACCAGTTATGAATCTCTCCTAATTAGATGGATACTCTGGGTACAATCAAATTCAAATGGCTCTAGAGTAAGAGTAGTCTATATCCATCAGATCCCATAATGGTGTGTTTTACTATCGGTTAATTCCCTTTGAATTATAGAATGCAGGTAAAATGTATCAACATGCCATGCAACATATTTTCAAACCCTTCTTAGAAAAATTTATCGAATGATATGTGGATGATCTAGTGTTTCAATTCCGAAAACGTTCCAACCACTTGCATGATCTAGAGACCATATTTTCACTTTGGAAAAAATAGCTATTTGCGACGGGAAATATTCTCATCCCAAATAGTCTATCCCAGAGGTAATTACCGATGGGAGGTTTGACCCGTCTCAAATAATTGGTTATTTACGACGGTATTTGTGGTACCATCGCAAAAATTAAGGTACGGCTTGGCATGGTTTTCCCTCCATAACGCCGGAAGGTTATTTGCGATGAGTTGATTCTACCATCGCAAATAGTGCGTCATTCGGAGAGTATTTGCAATAGGTCCCATCGCAAATACCGTCGGCGGTAAATATGTTTTTGCGATGGGATGTGGTCCCATCGCAAAAATTGTGTGGGTAGATAACTATTTGAGATGGGTCCGATCAAAAATACCTTTTTAACCGTCGATAGTAATTAATGCTGGAAAAGGTATTTGCAACGGGATTCCCATTTCTTTTGAGTCAATAAATTTTTCTTATGTCATTTCCATTACTTCCTGTTTTGATAATCACAAACACCTTATACAAAAGAAAATCTATATTTTACTTCTCTAAGGAAAACTTCCTTCCCAAAGGAATATATCCCTACCATATTTTAATTTTTCATATAAATATTTTTCTTAAGTATAAAAATCAGATTCATACCTAAAACCTGAGAATCATATAATACATAGATATGAAGAATTCTATTTTAGAATCCAAATTCTGGATACAAACTCTCATGAAGTTCCACTCCGAATTTTAGAGACAAACTGTCATGATGTTCCACTACAAATTCTGGAAACAAAATCTCATGAATTTCCACTCCGAATTCTGGATAAAACTCTCATTAAGTTCCACTCCGAGTTATGGATACGAACTCTCATGAAGATTGTCTACGAATTCTAATTACGAACTTATCTACATTCTGACTCTGAATTCCCATTAACTCTGACTCCGAACATTGTAAGTTCAGTTTTCGAATTTTGGTGAAACCAAACTCTGAATTTCCAAAGAAATTCAGACTCCGAATTTCTATAGAATTTAGGTTCGTAATTCCTAAAAATAGAATCTGAATATCTTTTTATTATAGACTCTAAATTCCATTTTTGTTAGACTCCAAAATTTTATTTTCTTACATTCCGAACATCTATTTTAGTTATGCGTACACTTGTTTCATTACAAAACGATGTTGTTCTTTCAGTTATTGACTAACCATTGGTTGAGTGACCCATGTACAGGTCCTTCCAAAATTCAAGGAAAAATATGACCATTGTAGGAGGGAGCAGACCGTTGGAGCATCGCCTATAAATACGAGCTCATTTTAAAACATTAACATAACTTTGAGAAATGTTCTTACATGCTGTTGAAGTGATTTCTAGAGAGAGAGATGCTCTTATGAACTCTCAAAGCATCGTGCAGAAAGTTTGAACAACTTGGTCAATCTTTTCCTTTTGTAGACTTTCTTTGTGCGACTTCGGTTGTTGCTGATTACAATCGAGGGATTTAGGGGATAGGAAGAAATATGTTCCAACACCTTGAAGTTGAGGGCTTCCTTATTGAGGATGACAAAGGTGTCGAATACCTGATAGTTGAGGGCTTGTGGGGATATCAAGACAGACTCTGATCTTCGTATCAAGGGCATACCCTGGTGTGGGTAATACAGACATTCTTGAAAGTATAAACCAAGGTAACTTTATCCATGGTTATTGGATACCCTTCTCTTTGGGTTAAAAGAGTTATTATTTTTTACTTTTAGTTTTACTACTTTGTTTTTCCGCTGCTTCTTGTATTGTAAAGGAATGTATAGCTTTCTTATACTTCCTTACTTGTACTCTGATATAGTTAGATTCTATACGCTTTAAGGAAAGAATCTTAATATTTGTAACTTTTGATAAGTTTCAGTTTCAGAATTACTTTTTTGGAATCTAGCATGACTTTAGTACTCATAGAGGTCTTGTGAATTATCTTGTTTAACCATGTTAAACATAACCATCCTAAAAATTTCATAATGGAATTTTTAAACGGGACAATTCACCCCCCTCCCCTCTTGTACCTGAGAATCTAATTATTATTTCGATCCTACGTTTGATATTACAGAGTATATCATACTCAGAGTCATACTATCCTAACAATTGGTATTAGAGGTCTTTGTTCGATCTGAATTAATCTCATGATTAGATTCAGAAGATAATTCATGGAATTTTTTTTCATCCACATTTTTGGATTCATACTTCCGGATTCATATTTTTTGGAATCTGTTTTTCGGACTCATATAGTTCAGATTCACTTTTACATAGAGATAAAATTTTATTTCTTGTTTAGAATGTTTTCCTTGTTTAAAAACATTTACATCTAATAAGTTTGTGTGCCAATGATTTTCTTAAGGATGGCAGGTTTAAATGTTGGTTCAATTTACAGCCTAAATCCTACTAGACCACAAATTGTTTATGGTAATGATTATGTGTATTGGAGAGATCATATGAATACTTTCATCATAAATACTGGGGTATATAACTTTGTCATGCTTACAATAGGATACTAAATTTCTTGAAAGGATGTTAGTGCATTTACTAATCAAGAAAAGCATGAATACCAAATCAACTAAAAGGTACGAAATCCTTTTCTTTGTTCAATGACTAAGAACACATATAGCCAAAATTTATTCTTGTGAAACAACTAACTGTATATGGAAGAAACTTGAAGTTACACATTTTGGTACATCTAAAGTGATTGAGACCAGAAGAGCCATGCTCAGAGCTGAGTATCATGGTTTTAATTTTCCTTATGGAGAACTAATTTGAAAAGTGCAACAAAGATTCATGAATATCGTGAATAGCTTACAATATATGGGAGAGAAATGTCTAGATGATGAATCCCTTGTTGACAATATCAAAATATACTATGTCGAACAAGTGGGAATCAAAGAGAACTGATATCGATGAAAACAGAAAGGTTACTCACATTTCTCTTGATGAACTATTTTGAACTCTTTTTCAACATGAAACTAGAATGATGAGAGATGCTGACAACATAAAGAAGAAGAATGGGAATTGTAGTGTAGCTTTTACTACAACATCAAATCATATAAAATCTAATAATCATGAAATAGTTACAAGATACAAATATAAGAAGGTTATTATCCAATCTAAATCTAGTGAGAGTGAAGTCTCAAAAAATGAATTCGATAATCTTGCTCGAAGGATGAACAAGATAGCTGGAAAAAGAAATTTTCAATCCAAGTATAAGAAGAAGGAGACTGACAATAAAAAAGATTCAGTGGTCACATGCAATGAATGCAAGAGAGTTGGACACATATGACCTGATTTCCCTATGCTCAATAGAAAAGAATGAAAATAGAGGCATTTTGAAAGGAACAGAAAGAAATATTACATGTCCAAAGCTAAGAATGTTATGAAAGCTAATGGAACCTTGAGTTCCTATGGTGGTGACTCTTTAGATTAATATTTTGATTATGAATCTTCTGGACAGAAGAATCCTAGTCTTAAAGCCAAGCTACCTATTGATAATCATTACTTTATGGCTAAGGTACACAATGCGGAATCCTTGACCAACGTTTCCTTAAATGATAATGATATTAAATTTTATAACCCTTTTGATGATGAACCTTCTTCTGATAAAGAAAATACTTTACCTACCTATGAATAATTTTATAGGTTTGCTAAACTTCTTGAGATTGAGACCTCAAAACTCAGGAAAAAACTCGATAAGGCAATTTCTAGGAAAAACTATTCTTACTAAGGAAATATCAGATCTTCTTTAAGATCTTGATAAGAAAAATGATGACTTTGAATGTATTTTAGAAAATCTTGAGGTAGTATGTTCTGAGAAGAATAAACATTCAAAATAGATTGAAAATGTAATTTCTAAGAAAGATGTTTTTGATCCTAGCTCTATTTCAAATGTTTTTTATGACAAGAACTTAGTTATAAAACTGAAATCCAAAATATCTTCTTTGAGGAAGTGTTTGTTAAACTTTACTCTAGGTAAATAAAATTTTGAAAAAATGTATTAAAAAATTCGACCTTGAAGGAATAATTCTGGTTTTGGTTACACAAGTTCTAAAGTGATTTTTAGTAACAACTACTTTGTTCCTCAAAGCGCCCCTTTTTTCACAAAGTGTCAATATGGTGGTCACTGGGAAAATAATTGTTCATTAAAAAAACCCAATCATTAGTATTTCATAAGGCTTACTTTTCTAACATGATGAGGGTACCCAAAATTTTACTTTCTGAAATTTTCAGATCCAAGAAAGGCTGGATTCCAAAAAAACTACCTTTTTCTTGTTTTCTGGAAAATAGGGAAAGTACCAACAGTAATACTTGGTACATGGATAGTGGATGTTCCTGGCATATGACTGGAAACAAAAACTATTTCGAAATTATTATCCAGACGAAAATAGTAAAAGTAATATTCGTAGAAAATGATCTGGGAAAAATTATTGGTGTAGGTAACACTGGTCTTCTTGGAAAAACCTTGATTTCAAATGTTTTGTTTGTTAAGGGTCTTAAGCACAACCTAATCAGCATAATTCAATTATGTGATGAAGGCTACCTTTTGAATTTTAGGAATGATAAGTGCATTGTACAAAATTCCAAGGAAGAATTTATTCATTCTACCAATAGGCAAGATAATGTATACACATTGAACTTAGAAGACCTTAGGAGCCAATAATTACCTAGCATTAGTGCAATGGAAGAGAGCTCATGGTTATGGAATAGAAGGATAAGACACTGTAACCATATGAACTTATGAAAACTATCTAATTAATGTTTAGTTAAGGACATAGCGGATCTTAGATTTGATTCTTCAAAAGTATGTGATCCTTGTCAATATGAAAAGAAAAATAAATCATGTTTTAAATCAATCGGTGAAGTCTCAACTACTGATGCACTATAGTTGGTGCAGTTGGATCTTTTTTGTCCAACACAAACTGGAAGCGTTGGGGGAATGTATTTTTATTTTTCTTATTAGATTATTACCCTAGATTTACATATGACTATTTTCTATCAATGAAATCTGAAGTTTTTTCTTATTTCAAAATTTTTAGAGCCCAAGTAAAAAATGAGAAAAACTTTCCAGTGAAAACTATTCATAGTGATCATGGGGGAGAATTACAAAATTCTTATTTTGAAACTATTTGTATTAGAAAGGGTATTACTCACAACTTTTCAGCATCCAGAACACCACAACAAAATGGTGTTGTCGAAAGATGAAATAGAATTCTTCAAAAGATAACTAGAACCATGTTGAGTGAGTATTCTGTTGCGAAACATTTTTGGGCTGAAGCTGTATGTTCTTCTTCTTATAATATAAATCGAGTTTTAATTAGACCTTTTCTTTATTGAAATCTTTATGGGTTTTGGAATTGTAAAAAACCTAGACATTCCAACTGTAAGGTTTTTGGTTGCAAATTATACATTATGAATACAAAAAAAAACATACACAAATTCGCACGAAAATCTGATGAAAGAATATTCTTAGGCTAATCCACAACTTCTAAGTATTATAGAGTTTTTAACAAAAACTCATGCACTGTTGAAGAAAAATTACATTTAAAATTTGATGAAACTGATCCCTTTGTTTTCAAACAACCCCAACCTACATCTTAGGATGTCTTTTCAAAACCTAATTATCAACCTATGATAGAAAACCATTCTGATAAGGAAAATGATCAAGAAGATACTTATGAAACATTTACCTCATAATATTTCCTACCATATGTTGATGAACAGGTTTTTCGAAACCCAAATCAGTCGTTTCTTAAGAATCATCCCAGTGATAGTATCATTGGTGATGTGAATTATCATGTAGGGACTAGATGTTCCTTAAGAAATGAAGTAGAACATCTAGCATTCCATTCCCAATTAGAACCAAAAAGCATTGATGATGCTTTGGGTGATGATGATTGGATTAAAGTCATGCAAGATGAAATAAATGAATTTTAAAGGAATATTGTTTGGACCTTGGTTGATGGAAATAAGGAAACTTCTGTTATTTCAGTAAAATGCGTCTCCAGAAATAAGTGAGATGAAAATGGAATCATCGTAAGAAATAAATCTAGAGTAGTTGTTAAAGGCTATAATCAATAAGAAGGAATATACAACGAAGAAAGATATGCTCCAGTAGCTAGACTTGAATCTATTTATATTTTACTTGCCTTTGTAGCATTTGTCAATTTCAAACCTTTTCAAATGGATGTGAAATGTTATTTCCTTAATGGTTATGTTCAAGAGGATGTTTTTGTTGAACAACCTTATGGATTTGATAATACAAAACATCCTATTAATGTTTTTAGACTTACCAAAGCATTCTATGGCCTTAAACAAGCCCCAAGAGCTTGGTATGATAGACTTATAGGATTTATACTTCAAAATAACTATGTAAGGGAAATGCAGATCTAACCCTTTTTATAATGAAAGATAAGAAAAATGTTTTTATTGTCCAAATTTATGTTGATGACATTATATTTGTTTCAACTCTGCAATATTTAACTGATTTTCTTGCAGATCTAATGAAATATGAGTTTAAATGAGTATGATGGGTGAGTTAACATTTTTCCTTGGTTTCATATTTCTAAAAAACCATCATAAATCTACATATCACAACATAAGTCTATTAAATATCTTCTTAAAAATTATGTGTATGACAACACTAAGAGTATAAGTACACTTATTAGTACCTCAAACACACTTGATCTTGCTAATGTTGGGAAACCAGTCAATCAAGCATCTTTTAGAGGTATGATGAAATTTTTACTTTACATGACAACAAGTCGACCAGACTTGATGTTTTCAGTATGCTTATGTGAAAGATATCAATCATATACTAAGGAATCTCATTTAAATGCAGTGAAAAAAAAATCGCTACTTAAAGGAAACCATGGATCTAGGACTATTTTATACTTCTGGATTAGATTTTGTATTAAAATGATTTTTAGATACAGAATTTGGTGAAAGTAAAATGGATAGAAAGAGTACATCTGGAACTTGTCATTTTTTAGGAGATTCATTATTTTCTTGGTCATTCACGAAGAAACACTTTGTTCCACTCTCCCCTGCTGAAGCTGAATATGTAACAGCTGGAAACTGTTGTGCTCATGTGTTGAGGATACAACACACACTCACAGAATATAGCTTGAGTTTTACTAAGATTCAAATTTTGTTTGATAACACAAGTTACATTTCCCTTAGTAAAAACTATGCACATCACTCTTGTAAAAAACACATAAATATTTGGCATTACTTCCTTAGGGATCACACATTAAAAGTAGATATCATTCTTCAGTTTATCAGAATGAATGATCAACATGCTGTCATTTTCACAAAATCATTACCCTTTGATAGATTTGAATACATTAAATAGATGTTAGGAATGATAACCATGAGGTAATATTCCTTCATTAAATTTTTGTTGAACATTTATCATTACAGTAATAAACTCATTTTCATATGGGGAGTACATTTGTTTGTTAGTCATTCGATATTTTCGTAATGAATTTTTTGGACTAGATATTTTCGTAATGATGTTTTCGTATTGGATATTTTTGTAATGAAGTTTTCGTACTAGATATATTCGTAATGAATTTTGTGTACTCAAAATTTTTGTAATGACGTTTTCGTACTGGATATTTTCGTAAAGAAGTTTTCATACTTGATATTTTTGTAATGATGTTTTCGAAGTTGAAATTTTCATAATGAAGTTTTCGTACTCGATATTTTCGTAATGATGTTTTCTTACTAGATTTTCTCGTAATGATGTTTGCGTACTCGAAATTTTCATAATGATGTTTTCGTACTTGAAATTTATCATAATTAAGTTTTCATACTAGATATTTTTTTAATGAAGTTTTTGTACTCGAAACTTTCATAATGAAGTTTTCATACTGGAAATTTTCATAATGATGTTTTCATACTAGAAATTTTTCGTAATGAAGTTTCCATACTAGAGATTTTCATAATGGGAATTTCATAATGAGGATTTTCATAATGAGAATTTTAATAATGAGAATTTTTCTAATGGGAATTTTTGTACTCATACTTTTCGTACTAGAGTATTGATACTCAATGTTTTTTCAATAAACTTTTAAACATTATTTTTTTCGTAGTGAGTTCTTCTTAGTCAAATTTTCTTCAAGAAGAATATCACCTATTATGAATAAACTTCCATGTTAATCCGAAAGGTATGATTTCCATACATAAGTGTTCACAGTCACTTTTACTTGTTGGTAGTTTCTTTTGTTTTTGAACTTATTCGGATTCACTTCTTCTTAAATACTATTGTTTTTAATACCTCAAACGATTGCATTCATTATTTTCTTGCAGGTGTGTTTTCAACCACCAGACCAGATAAGAGATATTTTCAAGTGTTATACTATTTTTGGAAGTTCAATGGTCACCTCCATCGCCTATATAAAAGGGACCCCCAATGGTGTCCCACATCGATTTCAAAACCCTCACAAGTTGAAATTCTGCCTCAATTCATAAAGCCCGTTCCGAATCTCTCAGATTTCCTCGATTAAAAATGTTTGTAGAAGACACTTCTCATGAAATGTATACCATGAATCTAATTTCAAAATGACAAATATACAGGGAAACATTGGTCCATCCGAAATTTTTCAAGTATGATTCTATCATCTCTAAGAATATCTACTTGAATAGTTGGGAAGACATATGCATATCTAAAATAGGTGATCAAGACATGGTTTATCTGAAACTGCTTATAGAGTTTTATGAGTCTGTTTCTTTCTATGAAGAATATGGCTGAGAAAAGTATTCTTTCAAGTGTTATGGGAGGACCTACAAGCTTTCATACACCAAGGCTACAATCATGGTGGGGATGGCGTTTGAAGTGGAAGCTGAGTTTTTCACACATAAACTCACGGATGTTATAGGAAGTTTTGTTAAGCTAAAGGCCTTAAAATGTCTTGGTCTTGATAATGTCAGGACAACAAAAATTTCTCACCTATCATATAAGAACCAGATCCTTTAACTATGGGTACAAGGTTTCTTATTACCAAGAAAGGGTGACAAATAAACACTCAAGAAAAGTGATATATATTTCTTAGACTTCCTGGTAAATCTAAAGAAAATAAATTTGATGATTCATGTACCTGTTATAATCAAGAAAATCATGGATGGGAATATTAGAGCCCAAATCATGATGTTTCCTGCCTTACTTTCAAAGATGATAGATCTGTGCCTTGAGTCATTCATGATTGCATGAAAATCCAGGTCCTGGAATTGAGAACTTATGCTTGTGAGTGATGGAACTCTGAAAAGAATGAATATGGATTATTCTATGGAGACAAACTAGTTTTATGATCTGCCTGAGGAAGAGGCAAGATCCAATCTGAAATGATTGAAACGCCAGAGCCGTCGAAGAAGGTTAGAAAGAAGAGAAAGATGAAGGAATTGGAGGAGTCAGTCAAAACTCCTATTGCTAAGGAAACCAAATATACACCTTCCAAGACGAAGAAACAGAAATCATATCTAGAGTAGGTGGCTTCTAAAGGGATGGACGATAAAGAGAAAAAGAAATAAGGGGAACCTCAGTTCGGATTGGACCCTGCTGAAGCTAAATCCTTAAGGGAGAAGACCACTTAATACCTTGAGAAGGTAGAAAAAGAGAAGAAGATGAAGAATAAGATATCTAAATATAATGTTTTACAATCCATTTTTAGAGACATAGAAGCAGCTTCTGAGAAGATTCTCGTACCGAAAACTTTCGTTGTTCATCCATGACTACAGAACCATGGAAAGAACGACTTCACTTCGGAAAAACCTAGTGAAACGGATTTGTTAAAAGATTAGAAGTAGAGGAGGAAGTATAAGAAAAAGAAGAAGTATAATAAGATAGTGTTGATCTAGATGACTTGATTAAATAAGTTGAAAATTATCAAGAGAAGGAAAAATTTTCAGAAAAACTTCAACTCTAAACTTTAGAGGCTGAGTCCTCAAAGCGTGTCACTCCGGGAAAGGGAGATGATAAAGATGATAAGAGATATGATGAAAAGGAAGAAGAAAAATAAATTAATTTTATGAGGAAGAAAACTATGAGAATCACTTTCATGAAGAAGGAGAAGAAAAGGAGAAACCATATGAAGATAAGAGAGTTAAACTATCTGAATGTGAGGAAGAATCTCCTGATAAAGAACCCATTCTGAAAGATGATAAGGGTAAGTAAGTGCTTATGGACACCCCAAAAAATGATATTATAAGGGAGAAGGATGTTGTTGGCTCTTCTAGAATAATGTTGGTGGAAATTTAAGAAGAAAAATACCCAAGAAAGGTGTCTGATTCGGAAAAATCAGCACTGGGTCATGATTTTGTTGATAAGTCTTTGAAGAAGTTGGTGGATTCAATTCTGATCCTTCCCACCATAGAATCCAGATGCCAAATGCTTCAACACATATTAAATCAGAAATCATAATCTCTATCCATGGAAATGGATAAATGTATGAAGATTGAGGTTGAGAATTGAAATTTTCATATCAATTATGAGGTCCACAGAAAATCCTGCAACAAAATGACATTATGGTCAATGAAAATCAATGAGGATTTGGCAGAACCTGATACCTTTCAGAATGATGTGAAAGAAGATTTTGACACTGAGCATGCCAAGATGGTGAATCTTCAGGATATGCTGACCATTGAGAAAATTTCTCAGAATCAACAGGTGTGGTATTTCAATGGGAAGCTAAACTATGTTTCTCAAAGCTGTAAAGGGGAAAGGGATCATCGGATTGATATAGAAGAAAATTCTGATAAGCAGGATGAAATTCTTAAGGCACAATCTGAGGCTCTGAAGGCTCAAGATGAAAGGATTAAAGCCTTAGAAAAGCAAGATGAGGTGGACCAGAAAGACTTGAAAATGATGAAAACCATGTTGAAGAAGTTATTCCCCAAGGAAAAGGAAGACAAATAGACCAATCCAATTTTTTGTTGTAATTTCTTTCATTGTAAAAATTCTTTCAATTCTAATTATATCAATGGTTGTTTGTATCTTGTGTTATTATGTACTAATGTTTCAGTTACATTATTTTTTTTTCCATTCCCTTAAATTCCTTTTGAAAATAACAAAGGGGGAGAAGGATATAGAACTAATCAAAAGGGGGAGAAAGAAAAATCTAAAAGGTAGAAGAAAAATTTCTAAGTTAAGAACTATCCTTAAGTATTGGGGAGTTTCCCATTAAGAAGTTTCTCATTCCCATGATAATGAAATATCCATTCTGGAAACTGAGAATATGATCCTTAGAGTGTCAAAGCCTAACGGGGAGTTAGTCGTATTCACCATTATCCATGAACAAAGGGAGATAAGCTTAAATTTCAAAGTCTATAAATTTATTTCTAATTCCTTTTATTATTTTTAGAAAGGTTGGTTGTGATTTCAAAAAAGGGGGATATTGTTGAGTCAATAAGGTTTTTCTTATTAATTTTCCATTACTTCATGTTTTGAAAATCACAAACACCTTATACATAAGCAAAATATATTTTACTTCTATGAGGAAAATTTCCTTCCCAAAGGAATTTACCCCTACCATTTTTTTGTTCCACATATCAATATTTTTCTTAAGTATAAAAATTGGATTCATAACTAAAACCTAGGAATCATATAATACATAGATATGAAGTATTTTATTTTAGGATCCGAATTCTAGATAGGAACTCTCATGATGTTCCACTCCGAATTCTAGATACGAACTCTCATGAAGATTCATTCCGAATTCTGGATACGAACTCTCATGAAGTTCCACTCTGAATTCAGGATACGAAGTCTCATGAAGATCCACTATTAATTATGGATATGAACTCTCATGAAGTTTGACTATGAATTCTGATTACGAACTTATCTATGTTCTGAATCCGAATTATCTAAATTCAGACTCCGAACTCTTAGGAGTTCTGACTCTGAATTCCTATGATCTCTGAATTTGAACATTGTAAGTTCAGGTTCGGAATTCTGGTGAAACCAAACTCCAAATATCCTTATAAATTCAGCCTCCGGATTTCTACAGAATTCAGGTTTGTAATTCCTACAAAACAGAATCCGAATATCTATTTATTATAGACATCGAATTCCATTTTGGTTAGACTCTGAACATTTATTTTCATACATTCCAAACTTCAGTTTTACTTATGATTACACTTGTTTAATTAGAAAATGATGTTGTGATTTCAGTTATTGACTAACCGTTGGTAATGTGACACCTGTACAAGTCCATACGAAATTCACGGAAAAATATAACAGTTGGAGGATGGTGCCGACCATTAGAGATTCACCTATAAATAGAATCTCATTTGGAAATCTTGACATAACTTTGAGAACTGTTCATACATGATGTTGAAGTGATTTCTAGAGAGAGAGTCTCTTATCAAATCTCAAAGCTTCGTGCCAAATGATTGAATAGCTTGTTCAAACTTCTCCTTCTGCAGACGTGCTTCATCTGACTCCGGTTGTTGCTGATTACAATTGAGGGCTTAAAAGGATTGGAAGACAAAGGTTCCAACACCTTGAAGTTGAGGTCTTACTTGCTGAGGAAGACCGATGTGTCAATTACCTGATAGTTGAGGGCTTGTGGGGATAGCAATACATACACCAATCTTCGTATCGAGGGATTACCCTAGTGTGGGTAAGATAGACTTTCCTGAAAGTATAAATCAAGGATCATTTATCCAAGGTTGTCAGATACCCTTCTCTTTGGGTTAAATGAGTTTTTGTTTGTTACTTGTGGTTTTAATAAATTTTTTTTTCCACTGCATCTTGTATTGTAAAGGAAAGTATAACTTTATTATACTTCTTTACTTGTACTCTGATATAGTTAGATTATATACTCTTTAAGGTGGAATTTTAATATTTGTTTCTTTTGTTAAGTTTCATTTTCAGAATTACTTTCAAGAATCTAGCAAGTCTTTAGTACTCATAGAGGTCTTGTGAATTTTCTTGTTTAACCTTGTTAATCATAACCATCCTAAAAATTCTCTAGGGGAATTTTTAAAAGGTACAATTCAACCCCACTCTTGTATCAGAGATTCTCATTCTTATTTCGATCCTACATTTGGTATTACAGAGTATATCATACTCAGAGTCATACCATCCTAACAATTTCCAATAGTACTGTCTCAACTAATCTACCCTATATATACCAACATCGACTTTTCCTTCTCTTCCCTTGAATTCTCACTTCCTCTCTCTCTCTAAACTCTATATTTAGAGTGAAAATTTCACTGTGTAAGTTTTTTTATGAAGAACTAGGGAATTATTATACATCAATAGGAGATCATGTTTAATGGTATTTATATTTAATTTATTTATTATTTATTTAAATTTTATGTTAATTATAATTATTGTTGAGTAGTTATAATTATAATAGATATAAAAATGTTTTGTTATCAGTAATTATTTGTAATAATAAATTGAGATTATTAGTAGTAACTCTTAATAATTAGTAATAATTAAAAATTATTAACAATAATTAGTATTGTATATTAATAATTAGTGGTAATTAGTAATTAGTAGCTGTAATTTGTAGTTATTAATAGTAATTATCAATAATTGGTAAAAATTAGGGGTAATTAGAACTAAATAGGGGTAATTGGTAATAAATTTTACTAAATAGGAATAAATAGGAATACATAAGAATATATATCAATATATGGTAATAAAGTGTAATAAATATCAATATATTGTAATAAATAGAAATAAATGGTAATAAATAGTAATAAATAGTAATAAATAGTGAAAATTTGAAATAATTAGTAATAATTAGTAATAATTAGTAATAAATAGTAATAAATAGTAATAAAATTAATAATTAGTAATAATTAGTAATAATTAGTAATAACTTGTAATAAATTATAATTAATAGTAATAAAGGGTTTTTAATATTAATAATTAGTAATAATTATTATTAAATAGAAATAAATGGAAATAAATAGTAATAAATTTTAATAAATTTTAATAAATTTTAATAAATAGTAGTAAATAGTAATAAATAGTAATAAATAGTAATAAATATTAATAATTAGTAATAATTAGTAATAATTAGTAATAATTAGTAATATATAGTAATAATTAGAAATAATTAGTAAAAATTAGTAATAAATAGTAATTTTTAGTAATAAATATTAATAATTTGTAATAATTAGTAACAATTATTAATAAATATAAATAAATATTCACAAATAGTAATAATTTGTAGTAAATTGTAATAAATAGTAATAAATATTCATAAATAGTAGTAAACAAAAATAAATAGTAATAAATAGTAATAAATAGAAATCACATGATATAAATTGTAACAATTAGTAATAATTATTAATAAAGAGTAATAATATGTAATAATTAGTAATAATTATTAATAAATATTAAATTTTTTCAAAATAGTAATAAATAGTAACAAATTGTAATAAGTAGTAATAATTTTATATAATTTGTAATAATTCGTAATAATTTGTTACAATTTGTAATAATTTGTAATAATTTGTAATAATTTTTAATAATTTGTTATAATTTTTAATAATTTGTAATAATGTGTAATAATCTGTAATAATATGTAATAATTTGTAATAATTTGTAGTAATTTGTAATAATTTGTAATAAATTGTAATAAATTGTAATAAATTTTAATAAATTTTAATAAATTGTAATTACACTACTGGAAATATGTTCTACACCAATGGTTTTGGGAAAATCGTGGGTATATTTCACTAATTTGGACTTATACTAACGGTTTGGCCAAAACCCTCGGTATATGTAAATTATATGGCCCTATACCCATGGTTTTTCCTAAACTATGGGTATAAGTCACTAATTTGGATTTATACCAGCGGTTTTGGGAAAATAGTTGGAATAGTTCACTAATTTGGACCTATAACAACGATTTGGACAAAACCGTTGGTATAGGTCCATTATAGAGACCATATACCAACATTTTTGGCCAAACCATTGGTTTGGGTCCCCCTATACCAACGGTTCATCCAAAACCATTGGTATAGTTCCCAAAATCAATGAACCTATACCAACGGTTCTCAAAACAGTTGGTAGAGGTCTATACCAATGGTTTTGATAGCCATTGGTATAGTTACGTGTATTTTAAATGGAATATTTTTATAGAGGACATTAAATAAATTAAAATTTAATATAATTATTATAATATATATATATACCAAATTATGTTCACAAAAGTAATTTAGGTTAGTGGTTAGGTTGATTAATCATAAACGAGAGGTGCTGGGATCAAAAGAAACCAAAGGACTATTTTTTGAATTACATATACCAACGATTTTATGGAACAGTTTGTATAAATTTTCATATTACTTATACCAATGGGTTTCAAAACCTTTGGTATTGGTCTATAACAATGGTTTTCCCAAAACCATTGGTATAGACCTATCCCCATGGCTTACATGGAAACAGTTCTCCAAACCGTTGGTATAGGCTATACCAACTGTTTTGAGGCATATTCCAATGGTTCCAAACCGTTGGTATAGGGCATATTTTCAGTAGTGTAAATTGTGATAAATTGCAATAAAGAGTATTAAATTGTAAGAAATTGTAATAAGTGGTAATAAATTTTAATTAATTGTGATAAATTGTAATAAATTGTAATAAGTTGTTTTAAATTGTAATAATTTATAATAATTGAAAATAATTTGTAATAATTTGTAATAAATTGTAATAAATTGTAATAAATTGTAATAAATTGTATAAAATGTAAATTTTTTAATAAAATGTAATAAATTGAAAAAAATTGTAATAAATTGTTTAAATTGTAATAAATTTTAATAAATTTTAATAAATTGTAATAAATACTAATAAATACAAATGATTTGAAATAAGTACTAATAAATAATGATGATTTGCAATAAAAACTTATGGTTTGTAATAAATAGTAATAAATAGGGACAATAAGTAAGAAAATCAATTGTAATAAATTAAAATAACTAGTTATAACTTTGAAATTTTTATAATGGATTGGCGGCACTCTTTTTTCCCGAGGACTCTTATATTTTCAACTTTTTCTGACTAAAAACATTTTGAAAAGTATGATTCTACGTATGAATATCCAATCTTGTTGTTGTAATTATTTTTCTTTTTTTTCAGATAGTTTTTTTATAATGTCAAATTATTCCAAATCTGTAATGAATTTATATTTTGTAGAAAAATATGGAATAAGGAATTCAAAAACTATCATTATTAGATGATTTAGATTGGATAAATCCTCTCAATAATCCAAACAGTTCTGGTTTAGATCTTTTATATATTGAGGTTGTTGAAGATTAATTATCTTTTGCATCATCAAAAGTAGAATATGTTTCAGAAGGCACAAAAACGTGTCCTTGTAAAAAATGTGGTAGAGAGCATTTGACTCATTTGACAAGGTTGAGTGACATCTCTTGTAGCATGGTTTTCAACCAGATTATGTTTTTTATATCAACATGGTGAATGCAATTCTTGGGAAAATACTAATAACATGATTCCAGATCCATCACGATTTCAAAATTTAGTACATGATATTGCAGGTCCATCTGTTCAACAAACTGAAACACAAGAAGATATTGATTTAACTCTGGATTTGGGACCATCTTAATTGTATGTGTTTTTGATATCTGTTGAGGATTCATTATATCCTGGTTTCAAGATAATAAAATTAGAAGCGATTGAAAATTTTATGGCTATTAAATCAAATAATTCAATTTCAATGAACTATTTTGATTAGATATTTTCTTTGGTAAAAACATTGTTACCTAATGGAAATGTGATGCCTATATATTACTATGATAGTAAGAGGCTGGTTCATAATTTGGGAATTAGTTATCAGAAGATTCATGCATGTACAAATGATTGCATATTATATTCTAGTAAAAATGAGTCATTGGATAGTTTTCCCACATGTGAACAATCTAGGTATAATGAAGCTCGACCAGGAATTTCTGGATCGATTCTTTTAAAACACCTTAGATATTTTACCCTTACACCCAGGTTGCAGTGTTTATTTATGTCTCAGAACAAAATGTCGAAGAATTCAGTGTATTAAACCAAATTTCAATTGATAAAATCTTGAATCATCTATCTGACGGTGATTCATGGAATCGTTTTGACTGTCTGCATCCGCCTTTTTCATTAGAAGCTCGAAACATGCGATGAGGTCTTTCTACTGACGGTTTCGGTCTGTTTGGTTCTTATGGTATTCAGTATTTATGATACACATTCTTTATAACTCCATAAAAATTATCTACAAGGATGTTGATGAAGGATCCCTACATCTTTCTGACCTTATTAATCCCAGGGCAACTGAAAAAAAATATTGATGTTTATTTGAAACCATTGATTGATGAGTTAAATTCATTGTGGAGTAATGGTGTTAATATATATGATGTTATTGTGAAACAACATTTCATATTAAAATCTGCATTGATGTGGACAATTAGTTACTTTATATAATATGGTATGTTATCTGGATGGAGTACACATGGTTTTAAATCATGTCCATACTTATGAAAGAATACAAATCCTTTATGATCATTAAGGGAAAAAACCATTCAATTTTTACTATCATCGCAAAATATATTCCTTTTTGATGGAACAAATCTCATTTTTGAAAATGAAAAATTGAAAGGGATGAACTTCCAAAAATTATATCAGGTACAGTGTTCAAATTAGGTGTATTTCAATTACCTCTCATCACATTTGGGACAACAGTAAACCAATACAAAATTTATGTCTTTGGGATAGAACATAATTTGACCAAACAGATCATTTTTTTGGCTCTTCCATATTGGTATAATTTGTTGGTCTCCCAATTGTTTGATTTCATGCATATTGAGAAGTACTTTTTTTATAATTTATTTCATATTGTTTTGGATAAACCAGGCAAGACCAAAGATACTATAAAAGCACGATTAGAACTTGCCAAAATTTGCAGTAGATTGGAACTTGATAAATTTTTTAAATGTCATATCACAGAGGTTAATGAAACCAAAAGCATCTTATACACTATCCAAAGAGAGTCGTTTAATATTTTATCAGGGGATTGCATATTTGAAACTTTTATATGGACATGATTACAATTTATCATGATGTGTAAAGAATGGTCATATTACCAGATTAAAAAGTCATGATTGTCATGATATAATGTAAAGATGTATACCGATTGGATTCAGATGTTTGTTGAATAATATGATTTGGGATTCAAAAACATACATATCATATTTTTTTTTCAAATTATTAGTGCAGCGAAAATAGACTACAATTTACTATGAAAACTGGAATAATATGTTCTTGTAATTATATGATAAATAGAAAAAATATTTTTTCTTGATTTCTTTGACTCAATGGAACATCTAATATTACATTTTCCATATGAAGAAAAATGTGGAGATCCATTACATTTTATATGGATGTACACATTCTAGAGATGCATGCAGAAATTGAAGAAGGAAGTATGTAACGAATCATCAGTTGAATAATCAATTGTTGAAGCTTATTTACAATAGGAAATTTCTTTTTTATGCTCTCATTATTTTGAATATGAATTTCCCTCAAAACCCAACATCATGGGATGAAATGAGGGGAATGATAAAAATTAAATTAACAATCAATTACTAGTTTTTAATCAGCCAAATCATTCCTTTGGGGGAGTTCAGGAATGATAGATTTTAGATGATGAAAATCATAAATATCATTCATATGATCTGCTCAACTATAATGAAATGACATCATTTTTACTGTGAGTGACTCTATCAATTATTCTGTAATTTATGTTACGTATGTAAAGTTATTTTATTTTTAGGTTATATGACAATCATATCAAGAAACAATTACTACAAATTACAATAGATTCTCTTGAAAAACACAGACAAAAAAAATTCTGAATGGTTTCAAAAACTGGTGACATAAATCTTTGATGGTTTAATATCAAATATATTTTTTATTTATTATATTGAAAATTGTATTAAAAATTATCAGGTGTCTCAACAAGCTGATGAAATTGATATTCGACTTTCTATATTGAGTATCCCACCATCAAAAAATGGTTATATCTTATAATGCATATGTGGTGAATGGTTTTTGATTTCATAATCATGCATACGGGGAATCAATGAAAAACAATGAACATTGGAGTTTTCATAAGAGTATTGCATCCTAGAAAAACTGATGTTGACTTTTACGGCATTCTGGATGAAATTATTGAGTTGTTTTATCTAATATATAATTAAATAACAATGTTTAATTTTCGGTGGATGGATACTGAGAGAGGCTTGTGTGTTCAGCCATCTCATGGAATTATTAAAATTAAATATTAAAGTATAAATACAATAAATGAACCATTTTTTCTAGCTCAACATGCACATTAAATATATTACACAAAGTATTGTGATACTTCAAGAGACCTGAGTGATTAGTGGAGCATAATAAAAATGTAATCTCGATAAAAATCAGTTTACTCAAACTGAATTTGGTTCCAAAAAAGTTGAAGGAATTGAAATTTTCTAAGAGGCTACTCAATATCCATCTTTTTAAGAATGAGACACGAATATCGATGATTCCACCCCACAATTAAGGGTCGATGATTACAAAGTTATTAATGATGTTATAATTTAATTTGAAACGAAAAGATATGAAAAAACTGAAAATCATATAGATATTGATGATGCTGAGGATGAATATAATGACATTGACATCATCAGATAAGAATATGACGATGAAATAGAATATTTACATAGTTAAATGCAGGTTATAATAATTACTAATATATATCTATATATGATAGTTATTTTCAACTATAAGCTAACAACAATTATTTTATATTTCATATGGACCCTAATCTATTTCATGACTTAGAGGAGGCAAAGCTACCATTGTATGAGGGAGATTTTGGATCATCTGACTCTCACCGTATTGGTAGTTTAGTGGGTACATTGAGGGGGTGTGGTCTTACACAACATATGATTCTTGTCCCTATCCTCGAGCGATGTCCACATCTTGGCTTCGATCCATCCACGCGGAGGCATGGTAACATGTGTATTTTAGTTTTCATTCCATAATTTATTTATATATATACTAATTGTTTGATAATGTATTTATTTTCACATTTTTGTGCATGTAGCTGTTGGACAGTGGAGTGCTATGTTGCACAATTATTTTTCTCAGCCATGGATCACATTGGAATAGATTCCCGTTGATGTGCGTCTCAACATGTTCATTTATTAGATGGTACATAAATAAATAAAATTTATTTTTTTAATAAATTGATATTATAAACTATTTGTAGGCTTTATGTTATCTCATCGATGACATTATGTGTGACCCTATCCACATTGAATGGCAGGTGTCTATGTGTGATTGTTTCTGTCGTTTTTTGCACAATTTGAGAAAGATGGCCATTAAGAAAGCATCTGTGAAAAAATTTGATGATTCATGTAGAGCCCACCGACCATAGTACATTTCATCTCACATTTGGGATGGATTATGACAGCACTGGTTGGGTGGTGGATTTCAGAGGAGATACTCAGTGGGTTGGCAGAACTGGGGGAGATAGGAGGTGATGCATCAAGCTGGTAGCCGTACATTCAGCATGCATATAGAGCATATGGTAAGTATATTTTTGAAATATTTTATATAACTTTAAATATTAAATTATTATTATATATTTCTATTTGTAGTCGAGCATCCCAATATTATAGAGTACGACGTTTATTGAAGGATGTACAATGATCCATCCACTGAGAATATTAGACGTGATCACCAGCATCAGATTGTGATTAGTATTATTTATTCAGTTTTAAAATTAACATCATATAACATTTTCACAATTTTAATTTTAAAATTTGAGTTGAAGGAGTCATATAATGTTGCGACCTCTCAGACACAGGCTGAGAGACAGGACAAGATGAATGATCAGATCAGTGCCCACCATTTTGATGATCCGACATGGATGCTCGCGACAAAGTATAGCTTTGAGAAGGGATGAGTAGTTGGTATCATCTTTCATTTGTCTCCTACTACTGAATAGGGTATCACTGTGATGTCATCGTCCTGCTCTAGAGGAGCTCGGGTAGAGGCATCATCTTTTGCCTCACAGTATTAGGAGTATTTGTGAACTCAGAATAAGCTTACAGAGAGTTTGCAGAAGCAGCATGAAGAGATGCATCAGCCGCAACAGCAGTTCGAGGAGGATATGCGTTGATGGCAGTAGCAGCAGCAACTGCAGCATCATAAGCAGATATAGTACATGTGTTGTCTGACTTGTAGTTTAGGGATGGAGTTTCTTTCCCCATCTTCTATATCTCCTCTACATCCTCCAGAAGATGACCCTAGTTATTTTTTTTTTGTTATACAAAATTTGAATTCATGATTTGTTGGAAGATGAACTATTTATAGTTTCTATCGTTTATATTGGTGTGAATGTTGAATAAATTATTATTTCTTATTTTAAATAATTTATTATTTATTATTAGTGTTATATTTTTAATGTTTGTTTATTTTACTAATTATTATTATTATTATTATTATTATTATATTTTTTGATTTTTTTTATATTTTTTATCAATATTGAGAGTTTTAAAATATTTTATTATTTTTTTATTATTTTAATAATATTAATATTATTTTATTAATTAATCATAATTTTATGAAATATATTTTTTTAGAATTATATTTTCAAATTTTTGTGGATTATATTAATAATTATTATTATTATTGATTATTTTTTTATATATTTTTGAGATTATTGAGAATTTTAATGTGTTTTATTTTTTTATTATTTTAATAATATTAAAATTAATTTTTCATTAAAATTAATTTTATTATATATAGATAGATAGATATGTACTTTGTTTTTTATTTGCGATGGGATCTTTTGTGATGGGATCCCTTCGCAAATAGTTTAAATATATATTTTTAAAATAGTATTTGTGACGGGCACAAGGGACCGTGACAAATACTATTTGTGATGGGCCTGTCACAAAAGGTTGATTTATATATAATATATAAAATAATATGATTATTTGTGAAGGCGGACTGGCCCATCACAAATACTATTTTTTCGATTGGACAGTCACAAACACTAGTTTTTACGATGCCGTTTTCTTCAACGTGCTATTTGTGACGGGACCCTGTATCTATAGAATATTTGTGATGGGATCCCGTCGCAATTATCCCGTAAAAAACACCTCAAATTCCAGTAGTGTGGGTAGATTTCTACAACATAATTTTAAGATAAATCCCATAAATTGTGATTATGGAGTCACCTTAGAAAATTTCTATGGATTTGTTGTACTCCATCATCGAATTTATGTTGATCCTAAGAAGACAAAAGAAATCCTTAACATGCCACCTCTTCGAAATTTGTGACAGTTAAGATAAAATCATGGAAACTTGTCCTTTATTCAGCGATTTATCACCAATTTGGATGGCATGTGTTTACCCTTCACCAGATTAATGAATAACAAAGTTATTGATTAATATAATGAAGACTACCAAGAAGCATTTGATTCCCTAAAAAATATCTCTTTAGTTCACCTGTATTTATGCAACTTTTTGAAGGAAACCCCCATGTTCTATATGTTTCATATTTAGAACGATCACTGGGTGCCTTCCTTGCATAAAAGAATAATGAAGTAAGATAAAATAGTCTTTTATATCTTATTCAAACTATGGTTGAAATAGAGACTCGATATTCAAGTGTTGACAAGTGTTTCCCGGCATTAATAATTTATGTTTAGAAGGTGAGGAACTACCTGAAACATCACAAGGATCACTTAGTATCTCACAATAACCTGCTCAAAATTATCCTACGTCATCATATTCTTTCAGGATGTTTCACATGGTGGGAATTATTTTACAATAGTTCATTATCTATTTCGTGCCTCAAAAAGAAATAAAATACCAAGACATAGTATACTTCCTTTCGAAACACCCATCTGTGTAATATACATTTTTGAATACTGAAATTCATGATGAAGAAATATTCACTATTGAAGATAATCTTCAAACATGGGAATTGATCTTTAATGGTGCATCTAGAAGTCCAACCAGTATGTGAATGGAAAAACCTATACTCAACAATGATTGGTTAGGAATTGTTCATATCTCCCTAGAAAAGGAAGTGTTTTTATATTCTTTTATTTTACCTGAATTAGGTAACAATAATGAGGAGGAATATAAATATCTCATTGAAGGCCTTGAATTGGCACTCCATGTACCAGTGAATCACCGAAAAGTAAAAGGTTACTTAGAGTTTGTAATCAAACTAATCAATGGGAATTAAGCTATCAGAAAAGAAGAGTTAATCAATTTGTAACATTATATATGTGAGTTAAAGGATGAATTTCCCTTGGAGCCAACATTTTCGTATTTCCCACTATTTTATAATTATTATGTTGATCCATTGGTTAATGTGGCCATAGCCCTAGAAGATCCAAATCGGAACGAGAGAATTATCAGTATTGCACATCGTTGCATGGTTTTACCTTTTGTTTAAACTAGAATGAATAAATTAATGAAATTTGCACTACTTCGAAGCCATATGGTCATACTACATGATGGATACACCTATCATGGGATTTCATCAAAATGCAGTATTTCCACTAGATAGAGCTTGAAAATAAAAAACCTTGGAGGGAGTGGCCAATTACACTAGTTATGATGGCCTAGATCACCAGTAGATCCTCTAAAATTGAGGCTTCGATTGAGTCCAATTATATGTATCATTAGGGAAGAAACTACAACTGTAAGGAAAGATGTAAATGTAGGATAATGTGGTTCTAACCAGTCTGGGCATAGGATTTCTGATCAAATCTGAAGTCTTAGATACTTATGACCTTCAATGGCATAGGATTGTGAACATTTAACCAAGACATGTCACCCCTACCATGTACATTACATCTTCATTCATCAACCCTATGTGTTTATAAATATAGCTTAATACTTTTGGATATTTTCCACATGGGGAATCGATGTAGTAGAGACTTCTCCTCTCTCTATGCCTAAACATTTTAAGTATATTCTTACTGATACTAGTTTCTTCTTCCAATGGGAAAGTCAATATCTCTCAAAGATGTCAAATCGAAGTGAATTTTTACCTTTTTCAAATATAGTATCATTACTATATTTGGTGTCCCACATAATATATTGATAGATAATGACACTGATTATTGTTATTTTAATTTAAAGATGTTATATCAGGAGCATAATATCAAATCCAACCAATTATATCACTATCATGTGGTGGCCAATGGACATATAGTGGATTTTATTAAGACTCTATCAAATATACACCAAAATATGGTGGATAATGATAAGAAATACTGGCTTGATAATAATTTTTATTCATTATGGGATTATTGAACTACAACCCATAATTCCACTAAGGAAACTCCATTTTTTCTAGTGTATTATATAGAATCAGTTTTTCCAATTGAAATTCAATTGCCTTCACTATGAGTTGAAATCAGTGATTAGTTATCTAAAGATGAATAGAATCAAAACCAATTTCATCAGCTCGAACAATTAGATGAAAAGATATTTCATATTTTTATCATTCAGAACCCTATCAGAACATAACAGCACAAGATTTAAAAAATAAATTTTCCCTCTACTCATTTTGTATAGGAGAATTTTATTGGTTTTATTAGACTCCAATGATTACAATAAGCAAGCCTCTAAAGAATGAGACAAATTGGGAAGGACTATACTCTATTAATAATGTCCACTATAATGTATCAAATTCCCTAATCTCATGGATGTATAACTCATTAAAACTGAAACCAATGAATGATTCTGCAAAAATTAAATTGTCTAATTAAACGTTATATTTTTTTCATGACTCTAAACTGCTGAACACAATGTCCTAGTTGGAATACATTAAACTACATAACTACTATATGTGTCCATACTACATGATGTTCAAATGCGTAGCATATTTGTACTTTTCATAAAACATTAAAATTCCTGAAATCGTTTTTCATCACAACATGACCCTAAACTGCACAACACAAATTCATATTTTCTGGAAATTAAATTTCATAACAACCATATGAATCCATACTGCACAATGCTAAAAAATTTATCATATTTGCCCTTATTTCATGATGTTAAACAGAATGACATCATTTGTCTTCGCTGCATGACAATGAACTCTATGTTAAATGTCTTCTTCATTTGAGATTATGAAATCACATAATATATAATAAATTGGTATTCTTCTATGATTTATATAAAAAATGAGCAACTTCAATGTGCAATAATTACTCACACCGTTGCTACTCCTTAGTGGCACATGAGTTACATTCCTCCATATGATTGAAATAGATATACATAGAGACTTAATCTATAGGACTAAATGGGGATTGATTCTCATTTCAATGGGATACGTATAGGTGCATAGATCTCCAAATGTGGGACCAAACACATCCCCAATTAAATTTATTTCCCATTACCTTCTTGTATATGGACCAAATCTATATAGAGTAATCTTCCAGGATATGTTGTTGGATCCACATACCATCTAGTGTCTTCAATTTAACCATTATTTTGAAATGAGATAGAAGCCCCCATCTTTCACATCAAAATCAATTAATGTGGGGAAATTTCTTTCTCATAAACTATGTTTGTATTGATTCTTAATTCAATGAGATACATAGAGACACCTTGATCTCCAATCTGGGGCCCAACCATAACAAAAAACCTCATTTTTTATTCCCTGTGTGAATGAATCAAAACAGCACAGGGAATGTTTCAAGAACTACATATGTCTTTATTCTCATCCATATGAGATACAAAGTGACACTCAGGTTCAATTCCCATGTCCATCCACAATATTCTATTTCACATCAAAATCAGATCATGTCCTTGACACACAACATTAAATTGCAATGCACACAAATAACTACATAAGGATTGATTCTCAACCCATTAAGATATGTAGTGAAAACTAGAAATTAGCTCTTAGTTTGAACCATGAGATAATGTTTTACCCCTCTTCTACATTTAATTAATAATCTCTATGGGAGTATTCATTTTGGCTCCTCTCATAGAGATACCAGTAAGGAGACAATAATTTTCTCCATTTTACATATAATTAAGATAAATGTAGGGGACTCCAAAATCCAGGGCAGTATTTATTTAAATATTTCAATGATACATTGAGAATTACACCCTTTTCTAATTCACATTATTAATCTTGAATACTTTCAGATATTCAGAATGTTTCCTACTATATATGGTGAAAAAATTTCTAATACATGAGAGCTTTTTTTCATGACTATGTAGTATATGCCCCTAGGTATCCTTTTATAAGTCACCTACATAATAGTTATATCAATCAAGATATCCCTCATTTTGGAAATGCATCATATTCCCCCATTAGCCCTACATTATACAACCCCCATAACAAGTTATTCAGATAATGGTAACTTCTTTCTGGGTAAAAACATCTTTTTTCCCTTCAATATTTGATAAATATATACATGAATCCATATTTTAAAGTGTTAATCCATGTATATTTATCCCATTAACATTATCTCAATTAAATTGTATCCATGACCTTGTTTTACACATTTTAAATCTCCACGTGGTCAAAGAATATTTAAATAAACTTGGATCGTTAGACCTCATATCATCTACTATTTAAAATATTTTTTTCCCCAGCCACCTGACCCAACACTACAAACAACATACATCCGATGTTTGGGTCAGATCGTTATAGAGAATCTTATTCCTCTATTTCTTTACAAATCATTATTAGAAATACTATTTTTGTATCCAGGTACTCTTCTCTATAAATTAACTTTTGTGCTATTGAATATCTAAATCTCTATAAAATATCTTTGTCTTATACAAATATATTGTTTGATACCCAAGATATCTTTTTCAATACTATGCAGTACGAGCCTCTAGGTGGACATGCATACGATTCTTATATAACATTCCTTTCAATCAATTGATTCCATTGTTTGGTTATGCTGCATATTCCATAGATATCCCTACATAATAAAACCCCCATAATTAGTTTGTCAAATAATGGTATGTTCATTCTTGGAAAATACTTACTCTAATGGCTTTAACCCTTTTCACATACAACTCTCCAAATCATGAAATTCCAAAATCATCATTTAAAATTCTTTCGCCTAATACCTGAACACGGTGATATATTCCCAGAAAAATTATCAAGAAATTAAGGACTCATAAACATTTTTAGAGCTAAAAGACCTTAAATTAATGTCCCCTAATGTCCATGAAGAATGAATTGAAGTTTTACAACATAATATCCATGTTTCATGACGTGAAACTATACAAAAAAATATTAGAAGGCCCTTTATGAACAATTTTGTCCATTCTTCACACACCAAAATTGTGTAGGAGGTGTTTACCCATTTATGAACTTTTTCGGCATAGATGGCCATTTATTTTCAAAAATATCATACCTTTGTAAAACCACCGACTGTGGTTTTGAGTCACAAATATCTAAATTTCCCTTGACTATAAAAAATAAAAAGTCATCTTTTTTATATCTCTTTTTTATGACTATGTTGTATGTTCCCTTAGGTGTATTTTCATAATATTATCCAACATAAATAGCCCGTCAGTCAAAGGATTTCACTATTTGGTTATGCAACACAAGCCCCTATTGGCCCTATATAATATATCCCCCATAATTGGTTTGTAATGTAATCATAATTTCCTTATTGGAAAAAATCTCTTATATGTTTATACTTCATGTTTTAGATTTGGTGACCATAACAATTATGTCTCGGGATTCCCCTTGGATGTTTAGAAAGAATATTGGAGCAATTCCTAGCCACTAATCCTTTTTTGGGATCTAATTTAAAAACTTATTTCCAATGATATTTGACAATAAAAAATTTCCTTATTAGTCGAATATGAATGAATATAAAAATATCTTAAAAATTGCTTGGTACTCACCACATTAAAAACCTTCAAAGGGAACATTGGAAAAAAGTCCAAGTCTCAACTAGGTAGACCTCCATTTTGTACAGTTTAGGAAATATTGAGCAATAAAAAGTAAGAAGATACAATTTTTTATGGTTTTCCATATGAACCTAGGAATTTTCAATCAATGCCAACTATACCAAATAGATTAGGTAAAAATTAATGCATAATTCAAAACATGATGTACATACAAAGCCACAAATTGATGTTGTAATGCATCAAAGAGACCTATATTTACATTAGAAACAAATTTTATTCATTATGAATGAATCTAATTCTAAGGGGGGGATTTTATTGACACTGTAGAATGTGTTTCATGCATTTTAAAAATACTCCATTGTTGGATTTCCATTTTACATGATAATTATCCACAATGATGGATAAGATGGAATAATCCCCCCTCAAGAGTTGGCTATGTACTTACATGAATGATGAAAATGGGTTCAACATAACAAAATGAGATTAATGATATTATTAATTGAATATTTGGTTTATTAAAAATGTCAACATGTGTACATATCTTCGAGATCTTTGATATGACTCCTCGCGGAGCCCAAATGGACTCACAGATCCAAATTTATGGATCTTAGAAGATGGAAATATTTTGTAAAGGTATTTTTGACAGCCTTCATGCCACAATAGCATTCCACAGTTGTGTGAAAACACACGATTTACCAGTGTTAAATATTTTCAAACAAATAGGCTCCATAGGAATGATATTCAGAAAACTAAAAAATTGGAAGATGTCCCCATAACATTTGTGCATCAGCTTGCACAGACAACTTGCACGCATAATCTTGCACGGACCACACGTGTGCACCGCCCAATTGCGCACTGGAAACTAAAGATCCACACTTGTGAACCATGTATCCTTTTACCAGGGGTTCTATTTCTACCTATAAATAGATTCATGGGTTCTTCAATTGTGTAGATGAATTTCCCTAAATCCTAATTACTACTCCAGTCACCCTAGTGCTTTTCCAAAGAATTATGAAACCTTAATTGTAGTAATTAAACACCAATAGTATATGAATTGATTGAGGATAATAGAAAATAAGCCCCTTTAGGATTTTAAATCTATAACCCTAGTGTGACTAAAGTTCCCAAACTCCCTAAATCAGAAACACTTGTGTGCCACACAGTCCATTAAAAGGAACTTGAGCACACTACTTATGGTAATACCTATGAATACTTTTGAAGGATTAATTAAAATCTCAAGAAAGTATTAACATATAGTTTATTCATCACTTAAGTCAACATAAAGTCTCCCAAACCTACTTTCATGCTCATAACTGCACTCTAGATAATTATTTGGCTTCCCTTCTTTGATTCACCTTATCTCATCAGTCTATACATGACTCTCATCAGGCCTTCGTAAAATCCATTCATTAAAGAGATTTTTCTTCATTGTATCCCTTACATAAAATCGATTATGTTGAAACCTCCTCCAAAACCTCATGACATAAGAAACCTTTGTGATGGGAAAATCAGTGTGTCTCATATTTGGGTTTTTATATCCACAATTAGAGGATTCATACATTTGTTTTGAAACGGGGTTAGGATTTATAGAGTGTTTGTGGGTTTTTATATCTGAAATCTCTTAGACCATTCTCCCAGGAATAGTTTAGTGGACTTCCTGGATTGTAGGATTATTTTTTGGGTCACGACCTCCCCTTCACATCTCAAAAACCATGAACCTTAGGTCACTGGGAATGGTACGGTTCTCAACTACTATTCATTTTTAACAGAGGAGAAATCTCCCTCTTAGTCTAGGACAAATTCTAGGAAAACCATTATATAGTAAGTCCCAAGACATTCATGTAGGAGGTTTTATCCTTTCTCATATCTACTTCTGTCACCTTCACTTCATATTTGCATTGGATCACTCTCAAATGTAAAGTGAATAAAGGGATTGTACGTACCCTTGGCCTCATACACCGTCACCGTCATAGGCTCATCCTCTTCCACTAGTGGAGGAGGAGTGGTGTGTGTGTGTGTGTGTGACATTGTTGAATATTTCACATCCACTTGTTTCTCACACTATGAATTACTCACGTGGGCTTATATATTTTTGATGATCACAACAATTGTAAAAACACTTCAAATAAATTAACCACAAGAACTCTAATACCCACCAAAATTTGAATATGTAAGAGACCTTCCAAAGGCCCATGAACCATAGCATTTCTACCATAAAAGTCATCCATTTAAAGAAGTAATCCCAAAATCATTTCTCTCAATGAACATTACTCTCCTATGATACTCATCAACGAATGTGGTATTTGATTCCCCTCCAAGTGGGATACATATGAATCCCCCCTCAGGTTCAAACCCAACAAATCAATTCAAATCTATTCATCATAGTCCATATTCCCAACATGGTCTAATCCAACTCTGAAACTCTTATTTTTTTCCATGCTATTTATGATTCATAGGCATAATTCCCACAAAATTCTTTGACTAAGAATATTTCTCTTATATGTCCATAGCACATGACATTAAACTGTAAATTTTTGTCCTTATCACATGACCATTAAAGGTATGATGTGGCCCATTAAATGGTACCGAACAAAGAGGGTTCTGATTCAATTCAGAAGGATACGTAGGTTTCCCATACAAGGGTACAATCAAAAATTCAAAACAAACATTCATCTCCCTAGATGATAATAAATTCTAGAGTGCCACACTGATTGGATGAAACCCCAATATTATTATAACACCCATTAAATTAATCTATAAATATTATATGGGAGTACCATTTATAGAGAACATCGAATTAATACAAATATATCCAATAATTAAGAACCTCAAATACATAAGTATGAATCTGAATTTCACACATGATAATAATTGATTGAAAACTTCAGGGGAAACCTATGCTATAATTTTTAAATTAATTATGATTCATAAGAAATATGTTAAATATATATGGGAGTCCTGTATTAGGAAATAATTCCACCGAAAAGGGTGTGATGGTTCTGAACTCCTATCCTATCAACCATCATATATTCTCAAGTATATTAGGCCCAATCCTAATGAACACCTTCCATTGGAGTGTAGGTCCTTTTAGATAAAGAACTGTTAGATATTTCATGTTCTACAAATTATTCCAATAGAAACCACCCCAATGTAGTTATTCCTAACATGAACACATGTTCCAAGGGGACGAAAAAATGTTATCTTTGGATTTATTTAATTATCATTTTCTTATTAAATGGAATGTTTTTTGTAATTTATTTACCATTCCATTTTTTATTATGCCATATCTGGTTTTGATAGTCATGTTATCGATTAAAGTACACATGTTTTAGTTACTAACCTTTCAATTTTTATTATTACTTATCTTATTATCCTTTAGGTTTTCTCAATGATATTACCTCAGTATGAATATTATTTTCGTTCTATCGATTTAATGAAATGTGTGTTATGTTTTATAAATTTTTTAGGTTTATTATGATTATATATTCCTGATAAATTATACTTTACATAACACATTCTGAGTATTTGAGATCACATGTTTTTTCCTTTGCCTATGATTCATTAGAAAGGATATTCTAGAGTGAATAAGGTTATATTTTTTTAAAAAAAAATTGATATAATATATTATTTCAAATGAAATGCATGACTGTATTATTTCTGTAGTTTACAAATACTAAAAAACTACTTGATCATTTTGGACACAATACATTGTATCTTATTCATATATATTAAAGTGACACTAAATATGTGATACTAGGCTTAGTGTTTCTACACATCTAGAATATGATTAAGGGAAAACCAATTTTATAATCGAGATGTCTTACAACAAGACATGATTTAAACCACGTGAGAAACTGAGCACCACCCAAATAGATAATATATTATGATGGAAGGAAGAATTACATTATTTGTGTTCATAGGTTCATATTTATGTGTTTTTAGGTAATAATTGTTTTTATCCACTTATACTTTAATATGGTTGTGCAGATGCTTTTCTTTAAGGGAGTTGGTTAAGATTATGAGTAGATGGAATGTTGATGTAGTTTACTGGGGTGTCTAGTTCATAATTTCATTTCGTAGGAATAATTTGATGGTATTTGCATTCATTTTAATGATATCCTTGAGAGGTATCTCGTGGGATGGTTTTTTGGACCTCCATAACTTTATTAATTACTGGTATTTTAATTATTCTAAAGGGTGAGAAGAGTTTTAGAGGAAACTGATGTAATACATCATACATAACTTCTTATTAACTAGATGGAATTATGGTGGTGGAGGTGTCTAGGAAGAGTCTCGAGGAGTCGAATGGATGATAAGATGTTACATCGGAAAAATTTATTAGGAGGAGCCTTGAATCATTGACCTTAATTATATTATATAAAAAGACCCATTGTATCATGGTGGATCCAAATATTGTGAATGATCCCAAAGGTGGTGTTTTATTTCTATTTCAAAAATTGGAATAAATTTCATGTTTAGGTATTGGATGTCGAATATTGGATCCGTGTAGATACTATAGTTGTTCTATATTTTTATACATTGATGCACCATGAAACGTGAATAAGATGTAGTCTCATGTAAGTGGAAAATGGATCTTGAATATGGATATTGGATACAATATATATTTTGGGGGTGAGTGTCTGGGTAATGTTTTCAATTTTTATGATAGATTTTTAATGTATCTGGGGGTGTGGAGCAACATCCTCTTATTAACATGTTGTTTGTGGCATATTAACTGGGGCTATACCAGGGACACCCCCTGTTTTATAGGATCTGTGATATGTGAATAAACATGAATATTGGAGGTGAGTTTGACCAGCCCTTTTATGGTTTGGTCCTCCAAAATATTATATAGTCAATTTTATATAGTTTTTATGTTTCATGGTCACATAGGCTCTACTGATATATTCTATTCTTCAAAATGGGTATAAATTCCTAATATCATTAAAATACCATCACTTTAAAAATGATTCAATTATTCCATTGTTGACCCAGGTGTCTCCAAAGAAGATATTTTTATCCCCTTTTGTGTCATTCAATCTCAGCCATGATGGATTGATCTAGTGCGGTTTAGATGAGTTTGACACTTTCTTTTCCATGAATTTCCGTAATTTCATGTTTTGATACCTTTAGATAAAAATAAATAACATATTTTGATGATGTAATAATATGATAATGATATGGTGATTTTTATTTGGTAGTTAAGGGCGTTGTCCCATATTTTGGTGCTTGATAGTGATCACAATCTTGCTTCAATGTTTTTTAGATGATAAGAAATATAAATTTAAGGTAGAGGAAGATTTTATACTCAATCTGTATGATAATATATGAGGGGTAATAATCTAATTATTTTCATGAATATATATTTCATTATATTAATTATAGATTAATATATGTTTGAAGTTTAATTGAAGGGGAAGGATTATTGAATTACACTGATTTTCAACTATTTCTATTATATTAGAATTTATATTGAACTTTCTTGATGCATTGTTAAGAATTGTTGTATTTGTGGTTTTATTTTGTGAAATAGATTTTGTTAACATTGAAACCATGCATTTTTTCGTCGTATTATACATTGGAATTGGATAACCACATTAATATTGTTACTAACATGGATTCCAATGGAATCTATATCTTGGGTTAAAAATCCCATGAAATCAAGAAGTGGGATGTTATGAAAACCCCATGAAGAATATGAATAGTGATTTTCAATGTTATTTGAATTGTTTTTGATGCATGGTTTATTTTTGAGGTGGTAATTGGTGTTTTTGATATGTAGTGGTAATGTATATAGAAGTTTATGTGGTACATGGAATTGTGATGTGTGAAAAGTTGACCTTATATGGTGGAAATGGATATAGAAGGTAGGGAGTGTGGGACTTGTTGAGATAATAATGGGATGAAGGTGGTGTGGTTACTATTTTTGTGGTGTTGTGTTGTGATAATAGAAAAATTTTAAATGTAATTAAAAATTTCGATGATGTTAATTCACAAGTGCAGAAAACGTTTTTTACGTCGGTTATTTTTAATTTTTTACGTCGGTTTCTAGCCGACGTTAATACGTGTGACGTTATAAATAAGGTTTTTGATGTCGGTTATTTAAAAACCAACCTCAAAAAGCATAAAATCGCAATGTTTATCATGTCGGTTCTAAAATAACCGATGTGATAAAGGTCCTGGAGAATGGTTTATCATGTCGGTTATTTTAGAACCGACGTGATAAAAGGCCTGGAGAATGGTTTATTACGTCGGTTATCGAAGAACCGACGTGATAAACGGCCTGGACAATGGTTTATCACGTCCGTTCTTAAACAACCGACGTGATAAACAGGGGGTGAGGGGGTTTATCACATCGGTTTATATAGAACTGACGTGATAAACTGGGGTGACGGTGGTTTATCACGTCCGTTCTATAAGAACCGACGTGATAAAACGGGCTGAGCGTGGTTTATCGCGTCGATTCATATAAAACCGACGTGAAAAACTGGGGGAGGGGGGTTTATCACATCGGTTATTCTATAACCGACGTGATAAACCGGTGGGAGAGGGTTTAGCACGTCCGTTATTCAATAACTGATGCGCTAAACCATTCTCCAGGCCCTTTATCACGTCGGTTATTAAATAACCGACGTTATAAACCATTTTCCAGGCCTTTTATCACATCGGTTATTAAATAACCGACGTGATAAACTATTTTCCAGGCATTTTATCACGTCGGTTATTAAATAACCGACGTGATAAACCCAATTTTTTTTTAAACAGAATGCAGTGATCTTCTCTCCACTAGAATCAACCAGAAAATAAATCAAGAAATCAAACCACAAAAACAGAAGTACATCAAAAATAAGCATGTAAATAGATAACATATAAAACTTACCCACTAGACAACATCCACCCTCATTTATACCCCATGGACAGCCCTCCCCCACCCCGTTGGAGCCCTCAACCTCATGTATACCCCCTGTACAGCCCTCCCCCAACCCATTGGAGCTCCCACCCTCATGTATACCCCTTAGACAACCCTCCCCCACCCCATTAGAGCCCCCACCACACTCCTGGACTGCCCCCCGACCCCCGGACACCCCCAAACACCCCTCGACAACCCCCCACCCGCCTGAACAGCACCTCCTCACCCCCTCACCCCACTTGACTTCCCCCACCACATCCCTGGACAACCCCCCCCCCCCCCCTGGACAACACTCCCACACCCCTGGACCGGCTTCCCACACCCTTGGACATCCCTGCCACCCCCCAAGACTGTCCCCCCACCCCACCGGACAGCCCTCCCAGACCGCTGGACACCCCCAACCCCATTGAACACACCCCCACACCCTCGGAACCCCTCCCCCACAGACCCAAATCCATACTAGAAGAACCATCAAAAGTATACCAAAACAAGAAGTAGAGAAAAATTAAACATTCACTTATATAACATTCAAAACTAACATTGTCAACTTCAAAAAAATACTAAATCAAACCTAAACAACTACCAAATAGACAATTAAAACGACAATATTCAAAATTACATTTTACATTACAAACAACTAAAATTCAATGAAACCTGTAAAATAATTTGACCACTCCACTTGTACGTGTTTAATGTCTTCAGCAGTATAGGGTTGAGGGTCATCAAAAAGCTACAAATGAAAAAGAAGATAGTTAACGTGTATAATGAATAAATCAAATTGAAATATGATGGCAAAGTTTAAGAGGAAATCATACCACCTCAAAATTCACAACTGTCCCAGTTTTTATTATTTCATACATAAATCTTAACATATAATATCCACATTCGATGAGGCCTTGTTGTTCATGAAAATTATGTTTTGAATGAGTGTAAATTCAATATATTATTTTTATGTAATAAATCAAAAAGTACAAATTATAAATGGAAATTTACCTTCGCCTTTACATATTTGATCTTTGCATTTCATTTCTTTGTGTTTTTTCGAAAGTAGGCCCATACACTGTTAGAAAATAATACAAATGGGGTAAATTTAAAATTTATTATAATATATAAAACTATTGAGAAATTGAAACATACTTTTCCAATATATTCTTAAAACTTGCCCGCACATCACCCTGAACAGAGCATATCCAATAAAGAGCTTTCTCCCTTGGGCAAAAAATCCCTAACATCCAATGATTACTGATAAAAGGAAATTTAATGTTAGTGGTTTTTTATGTTAAAAGATAATTAACTATTTGAGAGAAATGTGTTTCATACCTCTCACAAAAAGGCATCATCCAACATTGTTGGATTATATTCTTTTCAAATCACTCAGCAATATAAACCATTCTTTGTTCCTCAGTAAATGCACATGCTTCAGGGGAAATCAATTGCGGGTCCATGAATCCATATACTTCTGTCAGTTCATTCCTTATAAATATACCTAATACAAAACATATATAAGTATACATTTTTAATAAATATAACGCAGGGAAAAGGTGATAGGACTTACATGGAAAAAAATTTCACCACATTGATGCCCAACTTATCTCCAGTAACAGGCTCCATGATATCATATTTTGTAATCCCCACACTTATTTCACGTCCACAAACATGAGATTCCATTGGAAACTCATAAAAACCCAACAACAAATGTGAATATCTTGACAATCTGTCAAGACCACTGGAATCTATATCTGTTGTCATAGCATGTTGTCTTTGTTGTTGTCTATACAGTATTTCTTTACCTTTGAAGTATTTCTGTGAAATAAAAATTGAGAATTATAGTAGTTTTCAAATGATAAAACAACTTTAATAAAAAAAATAAAAGATATAACATTAATACCTCTATGGTAATGAGTCGAAGAAGTCTGGATGGCCAAACTAAAAAATGGCCGATACTCTGTCCAACTGTCGCCACCTCATCTGTAGGTATTGGTACCCTAGCTGCTCTATCTATAATATCATGTACAGTGACCCTCTGATTCTCTACCACTAATTGTTGATGATGAACTGTATCTCCTATACAATATACCAACACGTATGCTACTATATAATGTTGAGAATCATCAACATACAAATCACAATATGTAGGAAGTTGCGGCGGAGGCGTAGGATAAAAAATGGGGTCCGCAGGCTGAGGTGGGGGAGTGGGAGCTACTGGCGGAGGTGGAGGATAAATAATGGGGTCTGCAGGGGGAGGTGGAGGAGTGGGAGCTGCAGTCTGAAATTGTCTTTGCATTTCTGCAAACATAGACTGCACCGAATCTCTAATCTTGTCTTCCATCGTCGCATTAATATTTTGAACTTCAGCCTCCAAGGATTCGATTTTTTTTATAAACCCCCTCAATGTAAGAAGTTGAAGAACGTGGAAACACTTTTCTTACCAATACACCTGTCGGATATCCTCTTACACGACCAGGATGTTCGGGCCTTCCCAATGCTGCAAATAACATATCTTCCCTCCCAGTAGCTGTAAATGTCCCCTCTGAACTTTGCTCCTCAAGAGAGTCCTGTATTAATTAATTGAACATTTCTGTAATGATTGAAACTTATATGAAGAAAAAAGATAACTTAAATAAATTAAATATATATCTTATAATCCTCTCAGCTACGATTCTCGATTCATCCGAAAGATATTGCCCTTTTTTCCCTTCCGAGCTCTCTTCCATTTTTCATGTCTAGATGGAGGGGATGGAGGGGCCACCTCTCTAGAGCTTGAAGACTCAGCTCTTAGTTGTTGAAATTTTTCTGCTATCATTTTTTCTTCCGATAATGTATAGCCTCCCCGAGATAAACTATGAGGGTATACATTTTTAGATTGGATCTCCTGATGAGATTTCCTTGTTTGCTGTAATTTAAGAATAAGAAATCATTAACAAAACAATAATAAAATCATTTATATAAGAAAGTATATAAAAGTTTACATTACCCTTACCAGAAATGACTATTTTTTTATACTTTCAAAAAACTGTCTCCATGTGTTTTCATCTATAAAAGGATATATACGACATGGATTGTCATGACTCCTATGACCATAAATGATATCAGATGTGATGGTTGATTTGAAATCCCTCCATCTCCTGGCATCCAACGATAATCATTTCTTCCTGACTCCTCCAGTGTCAGGAATATCAAATGTCATCTGATAAAGAAGAGGTTAAACATATTATATATACCAGAAACATTAATAGAATGGTGAAACAATGACAAATGATCTTACCAAAATCGTCTCCCACAACTGAGAGTTAATCGCTTTATCCACACCTCTCCAATCATCATACAGAATGCTTACTTGGGTCTTATCCTGAGTTGCAACAAAACTCATTAAACCTTTGGCATTCGGACCTCTAGGAATATCATCATCATCAAACTCAACTACTATCCTCTGATCCTGTGTACGGGCAAGTGATAATTTTGGTAAACGTGTGAAACCACGTTTAACAACCTTTGAACTCATTGTCGTAATAAGAGCATGTGAATGTTCATCCCCAGAGGTATGACCAGCAATATGCTCCTCCCTAGAATCATGTGGTTGATCATCTGAATGATATGTCATTATCCCTCAAATCAAAAAAGCAAACGTCAGTTCACAAATATACAAATTCAAATATTTTAATACTACTGTAATCAGAAAATAGAAAAGTGTACTAGGTTACATAATAGTAAAATCCCAACAGCTAGTTTGACTGGGCACACCGGCTGGCCGGTGGTGTCTCACCAGCTGGCTGGTGGTCCACCAGCTAGCCGGTGCTGAGCTCCCGGCCAGCCGGTGGTCCAGACAGAGTAGGCTTTCTGTCTGGGTTCCACTGGCTGGCCGGTGGTCATCCATCGGTTGGCCGGTGTCACCAGGCAGTGGGCAAGCCTACTGTCTGGGTCCTCCGGCTGGCCGGTGGGCAAGAACCGGTTGTCCGGTGCCCATACCGGCCGGCCGGTGCGCTAACACCGGCTGACCGGGGGCTCTGGCAGAAAGCAGTGCTTCTGCCAGAGACCACCGGCTGGCCGGTGGGAATCCACCGGTTGGCCGGTGGACTCAGAGATTCCACTATCATCCTTCTTGGGCTAACTCCTGGGCAACCTTTTTCCTAGCATCAAAACACATGATAACAAGTTACAACACGATGAGAGTGATTGTGATAATTAAAATCCAAGAGAGAGGGGTACGATAATAAACATGATAAAGTAAACTAAAAAAACTTAAAACAAACAATAACATATACTTATTTTATTTTAAAACATGTTTTAATAAATAAAAAACTTTCAATATCTAACATTTATGGAAAAAATAAATGTAAACAAGAAATAAACATATGTTACCTGTAATTTTAGGAATGTACAGATGGATTGTTTTCCCAAATTCCTTCGTCTTGATCGTTCCTTATGGCACAAACTATGTCTTCAACATGATCGTCATTATGTTCTGTTAATATTTCCATTGAAGTAGGGATCTCACATAAATCAGCATATTCATCAAGTTCATCCTCACCATCATATTGTTTTTTCCCTTGTAAAACAACAGCCCACTGCATATCTGATTGATCTACTACAAAAAAAAATTTGTTTTGCATGTGTTGCCATTATAAAAGAATCAGTTGTGTCTTCCAATCTATTCAGATTAACAAGTGTCATTCCAAATTCATTGTGTCTGACACTGTTGTTACCGTTAAACCATTTACAGTTAAAAACAGGAACTTTAATTTTAATGTAATCAACCTCCCATATGTCTTCAATCACTCCATAATATGCATTTGATGCAGAAATTGGGTTTTTGTCCTTAGCACTTGAAAAATGCATTGCTTCTGCAAACACCAATACACCACTATTCTGAACTGTACTTCTGTTGTCTTGAGCTTTTGTATGAAATATATAACCATTAATGTCATAACCAGACCATGTTATCACATTTAAACATGGACCACCCACTATCCATTTTAATGTCTCTGATACATCTGATCTACCAAGCAAAGTCTTTTTAATCCATGACAAAAATGTTTTGTTGTGCTCATTCAAAATCCACATTTCTTTCTTCTTTGGATGACATTGTTTCAACTCATTAATATGCAATGTGATATATGGTTGAGCATCAGCTATGTTCTTCATGATGTATGATTCTAACTTCTTCATCTGTTCAGCTGACAATGATTTGACTATCAAGCCGCGAATCCCCTTTCCCTCATTATTAACTCGTTCATGGCGAGATGGAGGCAAACCAATGTGTTGCGTCGCAGCCAAGTAGCTCGTACAAAACTATGCTACCTCCTCAGAAATATACTTTTCAATAATGGAGGCTTCAGGTCGATATATATTTTTAACATAACCCTTTAATATTTTCATATACCTTTCAAAAGGATACATCCAACGAAGATATACAGGTCCACAAAGCTTTATTTCTCGAACCAGATGCATCATTAAATGCACCATTATATCATAAAATGTTGGAGGAAAATACATTTCCAATTGACAAAGTATTAAAATTGCATCCTTTTCCAAAATGTTCAAAGCATTCACATCAATCGCCTTGTTACAAATTGAATTGAAAAAATAACACAACTTCATTATAGTCTTTCTGACACGAATGGGAAATATTCCACGCAATGCAACTGGTAGAATTTGTTACATCATGACTTGACAATCATGTGATTTCATACCTATCAACTTCAAGTCCTTCAATGAGACAAAATTTTTACATTAGGAATGATGTGATGAGATTACCCGAGTATCATTAGGAATGATGTGGTGTAATGTGGTATCCCATGTTTCTTTGGGTGGGATGTGATGTAATTTCATTGATGATGAGCCTTTAAGAGATATATGTTGTGATTGGTTAACCTATGTGTCTTTGGGAGATATTTGATTTGTTGTGACATACATAAGATATGGGAGCTCCATGACATAAAAAATTGGTATGTCGGAGAGGAATCCCAATACAAAAGTGGTATAGATTACCCAAATAGTAATTATTATTATTATGAAATTATAAATGGATCTATTAATTCACTAATGCCTTATAGTGAGGATGGGATTGGATATTTCACCTATATTAGTAATTTTTTTCAAGTACTTATTCATGGGTGAATCGTCGTTCAATGACCACAAGTGTATGGGGGACTTTTGAATATTCGTAATAAACATATTTTTATAACCACAATATATATATTAAAACTATCTTTAGGATTACATGATGACATCATGTACTGTGACAGACATTACTAGATTATACCATTGGAAATATTGGTGAGTAAATTCTTTAGTACATTTTTTTCGGTATTTATTTTTATACATCTATTTGTATCTATTTTACTTATACATTGATTTTGGGATGGTTTAGAGCTATTTTATATATTATTTCATTGATATTTTTAAATTATATTTTTCTATTATCCTGCTATAATTATTAAGATGTGTAATTCCTCTCATTTTGGATATTTTCATACCCACACTTCCAGTTTCCCACATGGGTGTACATGATGTATGAATCAATTGTCATTAATTCTCTTCATTGATTTTTATCCCACTAGGGGTACCTTTAGTGCGATGGGGGTCTATAAACCCTTCTGTATTCGTTATATAGCACATGATAGGACTTCATGGTTTTATGTATGTATATTAGAAGGCATATGATTACTGATGTTTGATTATCCAACTTAGAGGGAGTATTGGAGATATAGGTCAGGATATATATCATGAAATATTAGAATTTTTATTGATTTTTTAAATTTATTTTTCTTCATAATAATTAAAATGATATTTATAACCTACTTATGTAATCAAGGCTCTGATTTTTTTGTTACTCTATATGGATGTGACATGAATTTTATAATATTTTTTTACTTTGTTGTATGATTCTCAATTATTTATTGTATAAAAAATCCTTATTTATCATGTGATACAACCATGACAGGTGGGAATTTTCTCCCAACCATAAACATATTGACTCTCTCTACTGATCATTAGCCTCTTGAATATGGGTCTCATGAGGTTATGTAGTTTAATGGTATACTAGGTTTGCGTACCAGTTGAGATTCCTCTATATCCGGATGTAAAGATTCTTGAAAATACTCATACTAAATCCCTTATAACCCTTAATATATTTTTAAATTTTTTGCTTGTTGTTGTTATAAACAATCATCTTGTTTGATTAAACATTTTTTTATGGGGTCATGAAATATGTATGGGGTGATGTGCGATGTATCAATTCGATAATATAACCACATAAGGAACTAGATTCTTTATCACAACACACATAACAAAAGAAACATGATAACTGTCAGATGATTATTATATATTTTTCCTTCTTACTCCTGTCAAAAAAATTTAAAATTTTCTAATCAAATTTAAAAAAATGAAAAATAATATAATATCAAAATTCAATTGTCTCTCAAGACATTCACGTGTGTTTTAATAATAATCAACAATGTGTAATTGTTCATAGTATGAATCACCCTTCATGTCCATACTAATATAATGATTCATTTAATTAGTATATTATATTCTCATTTTCATGAAACACTATATTGTTGTTTAGAATTGTATGATATGATAAAATTTAAATAGGCATTCATTTTGTAGCTATATTATTAACTTTAGATCAATAAAATAATACTCCTCGAGTAATTTTATTAGTCATGTGGTTAATTGTATCATCATGTTACCTTAATCAGGTTAGTCTTCCCTCTTTCTATTTTCCCTTCTTGATTCAAGTCCATAGAATCTAATTTTTTCACTTTTTGTAGGTTGTAGAGAATGTACACACCATATACCTAAAGTAAATGTCATGTACTGAATGCTATGAACTGGTACAAATCATCTACCAAAGGTTCACATCATGTAGGGTTAGATTTCATTTTTTACCCTGAGGCAATGGGTTTTTTGGTGTAATATATATACTGTGGGCTACACATCGTGTCCAAGGGGTACATGTCTTGAATTGACGGACACCCATGTTAAATTCACACATTTAGTTGTTTTTCTTGCTCTATTAATTATATAACTCTTGCATCAGGAACCAGAACTCCCTTTAGGTGATTTATAGAGGTGCCACTCCTTTGGGATCAATCCGATCAGCTTGGGATATTCATTTCATCTGCAGTGCATATTTCTGTTTAAGTGTCATTTCCGGTTCTTCGTTGCAGTTGATCGCGATCATGCCCTAGCTTTGAGTTGTCGAATACATTGATTTATGTAGTATTTTTCTATTTGGTTTCATCTATATCTATTTTGAGATCTTGTTCCTAAGTACTTTCCCATTATTTGTTTTCTTTTTTGGTGGATTACATTCTGGGCATCTACGGACCGAACTTTGAGGAATGTGCTTCTGTCTCCAACCTATGATAATAATCCTGCTTGATTTTCTTTTCAAATTGCGTTATAAATTGATTTATGAAATTTGAATTATTATATACTATATTGAAAAAGGGTTTTGAATGAACAATGGTTTTCCTTATATTTTGACAAAAAAGATATATATTGTTTTGAATTGTTTTCAAGTCATTGAAATGGGCTTGTGAAAAAGGGAATCTGTATTACCTTAGGTACTTAGGTAGAAGGTGTAGCATGAGGCCAACATCCATTTCTTTGTGATTACCGTGGATGATTGTCTTAGGGATTTCCACTATTTCATAGGCCTATTTTTCTAGGGTATCGATATTGACATTTTTTGGGGTTTACTCATGGAGTATTCCTCTACTTCCTTGGCCTGTTTTTCTAGGAACAGATTTGTGCACAAGAATCTTATGGTTAAATTATTCTACTTATTAGACTTATAGTATTCATTGGTGAGTGATACATGTGTGTCTCTATTGTATTTTTTTTATTTTTTTATGTTATCCATGATATTAATGTTTATAATTGTGGAAAATTATTTTGAAAAAAATGATTTGAAACTATTATACATGCTTTTGTTAAGAACTATGGAAAATGGAAATTTTTACCACGTTTTTTATAAAACTACTTTACTACTTTTTATTCTGTGAATTATTTATAAAAATTAGTACACAAAATTTTCTATTTAGACACTTTTTGTGAAACACATAGGTGGGATCCGACTAAGCATGTTATCTCACACCCTATGCACTACTTTTGGGGTGCGTAGAGCATTTTTTGTCTTCCATTGCTGGGAATGGAATGTTTATATTGTGAGGTAGTGAGGTTCATGTCAGGTGGGATGGGTAGATGTTTGTGATAGGGTTGGAGTTTGTCCATGCCCTTGTTGTAGTAGATGTTTGGTTTTGAGTCCTTTATATTAGGATAAATCTATTGTTTTTTAGCTACTGTTTTAGTGGATTGGATATAACTTTTTTCCTTACAGTTATGGAATACATTTCTTTAGACTTTTTATATTCTTTTCATTTACTATATATGGATGACATGTGGTTGTTCAGTATGAGATAAATCATTACCTTGGTTTTGTTGTTTGATTCTTGGGTTCATTTCTCCAGCCTCTGGGGATCGAGAACATCCATCAGGTATGTGATAGATTGGGTTAGGTTTCAAGCTTGAGGGTAACTCGAGTAGGTTTGTCACATTTTTTATCAAAGGAGGAATGTTATCAAGAATATATTCTTTGGATGTCAGTTAGAATAAAGATTTGATTCTATAGACATGAGAGGTATGTTTGGATAACTGTCTGGACACCTCTTATTATAAGAAGACTCAAGATACCATTTGATGTAGGGATATGTGTCTCTAGTGTTGGTTTTTGATTTTAAAATCCCAGTTTCTACATATGTGGCTTCTAGTTTGAAATGAGATTTGTCTTTTGTCTGATCATTCTTATGTTTCGGTATGCAATGTTATTCCTCTGAGTGGTCTTCCACATGTTCCTGTGGAAGGTGCAGTTGATTATCATCAAGGGTATCCACCTATGGAAAAGAATATAGTCAAGGCTATATTACTGGAATTCTATGTCATCAATCTGGATGATTCATGAGTTCAGAACATAATTGTTGAAGTACAACTAGGAGATGGAGGATAATTATATCGATCACAAAAGTTGTTCTACGAGATTCCACTATCCTTTAATGGCATGGGTGACCCTTTAAAGGCATAGTATTTGATAGAAAATATAATTCAAATCTTCGAAATCATTGAGAAACATGAGAATACCATGGTGAAGTGCACAATGTTCAGACTCAAGGGATTCGACAGGCATTGGTGGGACTCTATGGTCTAGGCATATAGGCATGTGGGATTCGATTAGAAGGGTTTTAAACCCCTAATATTTTAAAATAATACAGAGTCTCTAATGTTAGAAAAATCTCTCGTGTTTCTAAAATTTTACGAGACAGGGTTTTCAGTGGCATCCCACACCACCCTATTTGGTGAACATGTCTATTTTTACTCCGGATTTTTATGGAATGACCAGATGAAGGCACAAAATTACATATATAGTTTGAAACTTGACATTATATTTCATGTGTTCACGTTGAAGCCTACGATCTACAAATATATAATGGATATAACTATGATGCGAGATATAGAAATGGTAGGAAAAGTCATCTATAATGTTGATTCTCTTCCAACTGGTGATATCTTCATTGGTCTAAAGAGAAAAAAGAGGATGTGTCCTGACCATCGAAGGAGTGGTCGAGGTGGGTCTTGACAGCTAGCCTCATCCACATTATATGTTGTAGACTATAGTGTGCCTATGACTTTCTAAAAAAGTAATAAGGGGGTCACCCCAGATGTTTTATTCCTTTTCCTATAATGATTTCCAATTGATGTAGACATGTTGGTCTTATACAACATTTGAATCATGCTATAAATATGCCTCTTTATGTCCAGGGTCTGTCAAATACAAAGGATACTACTGTGTAGTCAAAAGCTTCAAATACTATAGGGATCTAGCCACATCCCTCATGAGTAAAGAATTTATAAACAACATATGAAGTACCAATGGAGATTGATGCATGTCTTGAAATAGTGAGAGGTATACTCATTATCATAGCTTTAGTAGCTATTGATTTGTTTGATAATGGTGCCTCTGACACATTTAAATCATATGATTTTTTGATATATTAAAACACACAATAGAACATATACAATTTACAATGGAGATAGATACACCCCATGGAATGAGGATGGAGTAGGGTTTCTGGTGTCCTTTATGTTCATTGGCTATGGTCTAGAAAGGGTGGGTCTGGTATTTTCTCATCTTGATGTGGAACTATTTTATGTCATCATCGGTAAGGAGTGGCTTCTCACTCATCAAGCTGTGATTTATTTTTATCATTGGAAGGTTTTATTTATTTCTATTGATGGGAGCTATCATGTGTTTCAGGGGGAATTTGATTGGAGATTTTGTCGTGTAAGGCTTTATCACATAGATCTCAGTAGATGGATATCTACCATTGGTTTTGAGCCCAATATCATTTCTTTTATTAGTGATATAAATGTTGTGGTCTCATACAATCTATTGGTTTTCCTAGATGATTTATATGGTCTATATCTATATAGGGAGGAAGAGTTTGAAATTGACCTAGTGTGGGGATCCCTACCATTATTGATTCCTTCTAATCATATGGAACCAACAGAGTTTAATGAACTCAATATTTAGTTTGATAACCTATTAAAAAAGGGGTTTTTTCACCCTAGTGGTTCTCCTTGGTAATCCCATATTTTCTTTTCCATGAAATAAGATGGTTTAATTCGGTTATTTGTGGGCTATCGGAAGATAAAATGGGTAATGGTTATGATAAAATATCATTTCCCTCATTTGGATGATTTGTTTCTTCGGTTGAAGGGAGAAAAGTGGTTTTTAAAGATCATTCTTCGGTCGATTTATCATCACCTCAATGTCTAAGAGTCTGATATACCAAAGATGACATTTAGCGGAACGTATAGCCAATATTAATATCTTGTGATGCCTTTCCTTTTGACTAATTCTCATGAATTTTTTATGGCCTTATTGAATCTAATATTCCACCAATATCTTGAAACATTTATTGTTGTGTTCTTGGATGTTATTCTGGTTTATTCAATGTCTGAGCGTGATAACGAGCACCATCTGAGTATAGTTGTAGAGATTTTGAGGTATCACTATCTGTATAAAAATCCTTCAAAATGCTATTTATTGATTCATGAAGTGATGTTCTTGGAGAACATGATTTCCATTCATGGGTTATCAGTGGATCCAAAGAACGAAAAAGTTGTTTTTTTCCTGTAACGACCCACAGAATGACATTGATATACAGAGCTCTATGGTCTTGCAGGATACTACCGATAGTTCTTCAAGAATTTCTACCAAAACACATCATCGTGCACTAATCTTACTGAGAATGAGGTGAAATTTTAATGGGATGAAAACTTTATATCATCCTTTAATGAACTAAAACAACATTGTACATCAGAACCTATTCTGATCATATATAATCCAAGTAAGGGGTAAGTGGGGTTTTATGATATATATGGTGATAGTTTCATATTTTTGCTGATGCGGGATGATCTTGTGGTAACATATATTTCTCTCCAAGTCTTAACACATTATATGAACTACCCCGCACATGATTTAGAGCTTGCGGCTATGTTTCATGCACTAATGTGCTTGTGGTACAATCTATTTGGGGAGAAGTTCACGGTTTTCTCTGATCCAAAGAGTCTGAGATATATCATTTACCAGAAGGACATCAATATTATATAGAGACAATGGGTATATTAACATATGATATTTGACATCAACATCACCTATACTCAAGGGAAAGGGAATGTAGTTGCGGACACATTAAGCAGGAAGGTACCATCACAATGTATTTTGGAATCAAAGAAAGAGTGGAATCTTGTGAGGATTTTTTCTCAGTTTCAATTGAATTCTTAGGAGGATTTATCTTTTTTGTTCCCAACAAGTTTTCATCTGTCATCATCTATCATTGATTCAATCTTTCAATGTCAAAAAAAATATGATGAGTTTTAGAAGATTTAAGAAAACCTTAATAGTGGGGAGATAGTTCCTAGTTGGTATGTTTCTTTAGATGGAATACTACAATTTGAGATGTGAGTTGTCATCCAATTACCTGTGAGAAGTTATGACTTGTTTTATTTTCATTACACTTCATGGTTCATTCATATAGGTGGTACAAAGAGTTATAATATCATAAAGATAATATTTTGGTGGCCATGTCTGATGTGTGAAATTATAGATTATGTGTCCTATAGTTACATCGGCCCACAAAAAAAGAAAGAGAAAATGTAACATTCTGGTATGCTTGAGCCTCTTCTAGTGTTGGTTTGGAATATGGATGAGGTGTCCATGAATTTTATTGTTGGGTTACCATGTACACCTAAAAGGAAAAATTATATCAGGGTTAGTGCCGATCAGATGATGAAGACTTATCATTTTATTACAATCAAATACACCACTAAATTAAAGATCTAGGTATGTTGTATGTACAAGATATCGTCAGGTTACATTGGCATCCTTCTACCATTTTTTTAGATAGAGAGCCTAGGTTTACTTCAAGATTATGTAGAATTATTCAACATGAAATGGGGACTCAGGTCTAGTTGAGAACAACTTTCCATCTGGAGATAGATGTCTAGAGGGAGCATGTAATTCAGATCATAGAGGATATTCTTCATGCCAATGTCTTGGATTTTAGTATATTATGGGATAGCCATTTCACGTTGGATGATGTTTTTTTAACAATAGTTACTAGTCATTGAAAAAGAATGCTTCATTTTGAGGCATTTCATGGTCACCCTTGCAGATCACCTCTTTCGTGGGATATGGGGGGAAAAGTATATTTGGTTGAACCATGTATGGTGTAGGATATGTCAACAAATATTCAGGTGGTATGAGGACATCTTGTTATAGCCATGAGTTGATATAAATCATTTGAATATCTGCAGTATCATCATTTTCAAATTTCTATTACTGACTGGGTTTTATTAAATGTTTTTCCTTGGATGGGTCCCCATCAACTTGGAAAATAGGGAAAGTTTCCTCTAAGATATGTTGGATTGTTTGAGATCACTAAATAGTTTGGTAAAGTTACTTATGGGATAGAAATGTTGGCATAGTTTATGGATAATCATGACATTTTTTATATATCTCAAATCAATAAGTATTACCCTAATCCCGCTCATATTCTGAGTTTAGAAGAAAATTAGTTAGAGATAGAAGATTCTGTTTCAGAGAATCCAGTTGAGATTTTTGAATCTTAAGAGAAATTTTATATGGGATTTCTATTCTGTTGGTCAGTGTGTTATAGAAAAATGATTATATTCTCTTGAGACATGGGAATTCAAGTTTTTGAGGAGAGAGATATGGCCTGATCATCTTTTTAGGTTACATCATCGAAAAGAATTCTCAAGGAGAAAAATTATTTATGGTGGGGAGTTTGTAACATCCTATTACCTTAATCAGGTTTGTTTTAACTCGTTATATGTTCCATTATTGATTCATCTACTTAGAAAATATTATATGAGCTTTCTGTAGGTTTTAGAGAATTTACATGTCATGTACCTGAAGTACACATCTTGTTCTAACTGCTATGAACGAGTACATTTCGTGTATGTATAGTTCCCATTATTTAGGGCTTTAACGTCTATTTTTAACACAAGGTGGTGGTTTTTATAGAATAAATTATCCGGTGTGGACTATTCATTGTGACCAAGGGGTTCATGTCGTAACCCGGCCCGTGCATAGGTTAATTTCACACATTTTTCATTTTTTTCTCATTCTCTTCATTCCAGAACTCATGAATCTCGAACTAGAACTATCCCTAGGTGATTTTTAGAGGCACCAATCCTTCTTTATTAATATGATCCGCTTGGGTTCTTTGTTTCATCTGTGGTGCGTCTCTCTAGGTATGTGATCTTTCTGGTTTATCATTCCAGTTAAGCACGATAATGCCCTAGGTCAGCATTATTAAATTTGTTGATCTATGTTGGATTTTTGTTCTTGGTTTCTTTTTGATCTGTTGTGAGATATCAATCTTAAGGCCTTTTCCACAATTGGTTTTCATTATTTTTTGATTCCATTGGGCTTTGTGCGACCCGATCTCTGAGGTAGGTGGTTCCATATGTATCATATGGTAATGACCTGCATGGTTTTCTTTTCAAATTTATTTATAAATTGATTTATAGAATTGGAATTATTATTTTATATGCTGAAAAGGTGTTTTGATTGAAATTTGATTTACATGGATTTTGATAAATGAGTTACAAATGGTTTTGAATGGTTTTTAAGGCAATGAAATGGGTTTTTGAGAAAGAGAACATGGGTTACCATCGGTAATTGGGTGGAAGGTTTAGCTTGAGTCTATTTTCTACAACGTTGTGATTGTTAGGGAGGATTGAAATGGGGATTTCCTATGTTTCCTAAGATTATTTTTATAGGGGACCTATATTGACATGTTTGGGGGTTTACTCATGTAGTATTATACTAATTTCTAGGACTTTTGATCCAGGATCAGATTTGTGCACCTGATTTGTATGGCATGAGTAGTATGCTGCCCATACCTATAGTATTTCTCGGTGTGTGATACATGAGATTTTGGTTTGTATTGCATGGATTTTTTTTATTTATCCTTGATATACATGTTTATACTTTTGGAAAAATGTTATGATTTTTTTTGGAAACTTTTATACCATTTTTTTTGAACTATAGAAAAGTGAAATGTTTACCATGTTTTCTATAAAAGGGATTTACTTCTTATCATGCCATTTTTTATTTTAAAAATGATCTTACAAAATTTTTTATATAGAGACATGTTGTACAACACCTAGGTGGGATCCTATTGAGGATATAAGTTCAAACCCAGTGCACTATTTCAGCAGTGCATAAACCTTTTTTTTTCTTCTAGTATTTGGAAAGGCAAGGCACCATAGTGAAACAATGAGGTTCATGTCAATAAGGATGGGAAGTTAGTGTTAAGATGGTTGGATTTCATCCATGCCATCATGGGAGTAGTTGTTTTGTTTTGGGTCTCTTGTAGTCGGGCATGACTTTTGAAGTTGTAGCTACTATTTAAATTGTTTTATTATTTCTATTTTTCTTATATTGTTGTCTTATATTTTGTTAGTATTGAAATGTTAATTTTTATATCTATATATGTATTTCATGTGGTTTTTCAAGTTGGGTGAAATCATTCCCTCAGGTTTTTTGTTCGATGCCCGGGTTCTTCTTGTCAGCTTGTGGGGATCGGGAATTCCCTTCGGGTATGTGACAGATCCGGTCAGGTGAGGAAGTTAAGGGAAACGTGGGTTAAGTTTCTACATAAAAATTAAGGATTTCAGGATGTTTTATTGAATTTTTTTCTAAATTGAACATGCAAGGTGTTAAATATTTTTATCACAACACACATTCCACTAGAATCATCAAAATAATCACATTCTTATTAAAATTTTCTATCTTTTACAATTTGAGAAAATGACCAAGCTGTTTAATCAATTAAAGAATGTCTAAAATAATTGAATATTAAATATTCATCGCCTTTCATGTTATACAAGTGTGTTTTAATAATAATCAACAGTGTGTGAATGATCATGTCATACATCACTCATCGTGGATTTCATTATATTATGATTAAATTCATTATTATAATATATTATCATTTTTAGAAAATACTAGACCATATTTTTATTATTGTACGATATTCTAAAAATTTCATACATTCTCAATTTGTAGTTCTATATCATCATTTAAATCATAACATCCTTATATTTGATAATTATTCATTAAATTTCAAATTTCGGGTAATTAGTATATTAAATGATTTAAATATATATGTTTTCCCATTTATACTATTACCATTATCCGATAAAATAATGATAAATATATATTGGATCTAATAAACAGATTTATTAATAAAATAAATGATATGAATTTTAGCTACCTAAAATTTACAATATCATGTCCGTAAAAAATATCTCTTCCCTTTTAATATGTGATTAATTTTTTCATTGTCACATCCATGTGGTTTTTCTATCATATCATAGTACGTAATATCAATTTTTCATTGTCTTCTTCTCCAATCCTCACAATATAACAACATTTTTCCCTACTCATAATAATCATATTCAATAACATGTTTTTAATACAAATACCAAAAATCATATAATCTTAAATCTAAATCCTTTTTAACATCCATATGTAGAAAACTACTAGAGACTCAATTAGTATACCTCACCATATATATCAAAAAATATAACACAAATTATTTTATGAATTTTGACATAATAATTTTTTCATTACAATCCAATGATCATGAGGTCTACTATATCTAGAAGACTAGGTTCATTGTACATCAAAGTGAGTATAAAATAAAAACTAGTTTTTTTAACCATAATATGATACTATATCCTTTTTATATTCTAAATTATCATTGGGAAACATATGGAATAAATAGATAAAATGGTTGAACTAAAAATATTAATAAGGGGATAAAACTACTAAAGAAACATAACATTCTACCCAAAGGAACAACTTAATATCATAAAATAAAAGGCACATGATTAATCATATGGGTGAATAACATATATATAATTGTATAATAAGAGTAATGAATCCTATGAATTGTGGATGTAACATATTACATGGAATATAAATGATTAAAGGATAACTATATATAAAATATCAGATGGTGGAAAAATTCTCTTAAAGAATCATGATTAATCATTAATCTCATTGATTATGTCTCATGAGACTAAAAACATTACCCAATGAATTATAGTTCTACTTGGGTACACCAATAATATAATAAAAATCGATCTCACCAAGAGCTATCTAGGTGTTCCCATAAATTATTTTTCATGATTTAGGCGTGACATAAAATGAAATCAATCATAAGGTAGAAACGTAATAATTACAATGAAAATTAGTGTGTTTCGTAATATTGTCTCATATAACAATCAACTAAAATTTCATAAATATGGAATTTTAGAGATTAATATAATGAATCTTATACCCCATCAACATAAGGGATAATAAATAATGTTTATATATGATATATATATTTATTCAACAATCAATCCATATCATCAATGTGTGTCATAATTTATAACAATGACTTTCAAATATTATATGTTAAATATCATGTGAGAAATTCTATTTTCACATTGATATATATTTTTCATTTTAGAAATATTTATAAAATATTATAGTAAAATTTTCATTGCAAAATTACCAAGGAAACTTATTTTTTATTCAGTAAATAATTTATTGATCATGATGGCATCTTATTCCATACATTCCATATAAAGTGACAAACATTACATTCTCATTGTTATAAAAAGGATAAATAGACCCTCATCTAGAAAATTATAGAAATATTCATTAAAATTATTTTTTGAATTGTAGAATGTGGGTAAAATTCCTTTAATTATTAGTTTGGAAAATTTCAAAAAAAACCATGAATTTCTATCAAAAATCATCTATACAAAAGAAAACATATTTTAAACAATAGTGGGTAATTAAGTCAACTTTTCCTAAAAATAATTTCTCTTTAATTTTAAGTACCAAAGAGAGAAAAGTTTTAAAATTACATGATATTTTCATTGATAAATAAAGGATAAATTTTCTTACAAGACAATGATGAAATATTTTTCATAAAAAATCAAGAATAAATAATCTCGATTATAATATAACTGGAACACAAACCCTACGTCATTACTAACATCGGAATCATAACTGTCACGAATTCGGTAAAATAATTTTAAATGAAAATATCATGAATTATGGTTATTTATGATATAATTTGTAAATGAGTTGTATATAAACTATATCAAATAAATTTTCTACATAAAATTAGATGTTTCTCATGGAAGGATGTCTTGAGAGGAAAATCCATACCACTATCCCATCCCAATCAATTATATATTACTTATACGATATAATGATATTCTTTATATTATATGTTTTCCTTAGAAAAATTTAATGAATTTAATTTCAATATGGGTAAATAATTTAATTTATTTATTTCAATTATTTATTTGATTTCTTATTTTGTTATCCCTATGTGAGGCGTTTTGTGGATGATTGGTTCACAATTTAAAAATGGAATCGCTAACATGAATATAGAAAAAAGGGATCACTATTCCATGACATAAAAAATAATAATCATGAAATAAATATATTTTTTATAAAAATTTATAATTTAATAAATAACCATATATTATTTTTGTGAAAAATAGGATATGTTACGATCCTGAATATGGTGGGACATACATATACATGTGTAGAGCATCCATTTTTCAATGATCATTTATGAAATGAAATATGGGTAATTTTATACATAAAAATTAACATAATATAAAAAATATCATATTTTTTCATCAAATACAATTAATTATAAAATCCATGTGATGTGGAAATAAAAAATAAATCACATCGCCTCATGAGGCCGAAGTATTTTCTAAAATCAAATGCTGTTTTAATTCATCATTGCATAGAAAGGTAATAATATATATGATATATTAATTATCCAAAATTATTTATATGTCATTAACATCATCTATAAATTTTAAATATTTCATAATGAATATCTATCTGCAGAGATAATGGAATACAAATTTTCTGGAATAACAAGGTTGTAGTCTGCCGCACACATGAATGATGGTTTTGTTTCCAATTTTTTGATACGGAGATTGATATTTGATATTCTATTAACATAATATAAAATTTTTACATGTTATATTCATATGATATGATATTCTCGTGATTTATTAAATTTATATGTTGGTGGACAAGAAATAAAAAAATGATGTTTGTTTAAAAATAGAACTTCTTCTTTGGACTACCTCAATAGTATTATTCATAAAAACATATATAGATTGTATTGATGACCAAAAAATTTAATCTAGGATGTGAGGGGGGAAGTAATGAATGTATTTGGGATGTTATAGTACGAACAAATTGTTTTTGGTATGGTTTAATAGAGAGGAGATCAAGTTCCCTTTTATATGAGAGGAAGAGTGGAATTCTTTTAAATAAAAAAAACAATTCGATGATGGGTAGTCACTCTCCATCCAAGTGACAAAAAATTGAAAATTAATTTCTGGAAATAGTTATAAGGTGGAAAAAAACTATATTATTTAAAGATAATCATGTTGTAACAAAGTTATTTTAATTACATTTTTATTAACCCCCCCCCCCGCCTCTTTGTATAACAATTATACCATTACCCATGGTAATAGATTCTTAATGATTTTACTATTCATTAGGATCGAGAAATAATTTAAACATATTATAAAATATTGATTATTTGGATTCCAAATATGTAATCACATTTATAAAATTCAATTAATATAAATTAAAAACATTAAAATTAAATCATCTATTGTGGGAAAAAAGGATTTTAAGAAATGTGTTTTTCTAGAATAAGATGATCTCATAATCACTATATTATATGTAATAACATTTAAATAGAATTAATTTTATATATGTAAATATATAATATATTTTTCATTTAAATTATTCTTTATGAGGAGTTATTATATAATGATAATATGGGGAAAAATTAGGAATATTATAAGAGTCTTCGGAAAAATTTGTTTTAAAGAAATAAAATAAAATCATGTAAAAATATAATATAAAAATGATTTATCATTAAATAATTATTTTAAATTTTTATTTATAACAATAAAGATTCTTCTAAACCATATTAACATAATTTTGGGACTTTTAATTTCTTAACTTCTCACAAATAAATTATATTTTTACAAAAAACACTATTTTTCACTGCCCTTTCGGAATCATTATTCTTGGAAAAGACATGAAAATTTTACCCTAATTAAATATTGATATGATGATTTTATGAATTATATTTTTGATAAAATATAATTTCTGATGGATCTAAAAAACATTATAATATATTTTTCAAAATGAAATAAAATAATTTTAATGTAAATTAATTTCATAAAATAAAATATCATTATATAATATTGAGTTCTTATTAAGAAATTATAAATAAGTTTACCAAGGGTTGTTATTTATATTTGATAAATTAGTTAATACCATCAGTACTATCCAATTTATTGGTTTAGTTAAATCTATGTTGTTTATGTAATAATATTTTAATATTATATCATGGTTCATTTAAACATAATGTGGTCTGTTGAATTGGAAATCAAATATTGTGTTATTATAAAATATAGGGTTGATACAATATTTATATAATAAATAAATTATGTTCCTACAATTTCAATTTGTTATCATTAATCATGGATTTAATATCCAGAAATTCCTCTGTGTAAAACTAGCATCATTAAAATGTTTAAAAACATCCCCTAAAAATACTGGAAAATGAAATAATAAGGCCATCAGAAATTAAACCTGACTATGTTTTCAATTAGTATAAAATTTGTGGGAAATGAAAATAATTTACATACATAAAAATTATATGTAATTATATCGACTAATAAAGATCATTGGACAAAAGAAACTGAAGGATCAAGAGAATGTTACCACCAGAGGACTAAATGTATATGATGCGTTAAAAATCCATTGAATCATCATATATAAAGGTAGTAAGATTACAATTATTTTTTTTATAGATCCTTTACCTATAGTTGAGGGTTAATTTTACTATCAGGACCGAAAACAATAGCAAATATACTTACTCTAAATCTTTTACTTTCATTAACAATATTTCATCCTCTCATTGTTATTTGACCTATCTATACTTTATCTCTTACTCTACATAATTAATATCCACAATTAATCTTTTATCAATGCATTGAAACTAAATTTAAATGTATTATAAGATCTATTCAAGCATTAAAAAAATTCCTCATTTATTTATTAACACTTAATTTTTTTTTCACAACATAAGATAGTAAAAAAAGGTAATATTAATATATTAATCTCAAAAATACATCAATAAAATAAAATAATTAATAGAAATCAATATTTAAATAAATAACCCAATATAAAAAATAAAATAATTATCTAAAATAATAATTAAAATTTTATAATGGGAGTTTATATCATACCCTTCAACATACAACTCAAAAAATATAATATAATTGTTCCAAAATAATCCATTTCTTTAAACATAAATGAAAAATATATATCTTAATAAGTACAATATTTCCCATAATATCATTAATCACCTCAAAATCATTATAGTTTCATAATATTTTATACTTTAATATTTTCCAAAAATAAATATAAAATTTTCATCCAAATAATTTTATTAAATATAATGTCATACTATTCATTTCATCCTTTTGTTTAGTAGTAGACGTTTCACCCTTTTCATACGTAGTTTATGGGTTCATTCCCCAAAACCATGAAAAATATGATGAGTTATCACTAGGAATATGGGTTATTCATTTTATAAAAATAATAATATAATTCATATAATGATACCATATATAATTTTAACATCTTTAAGAATAACATTAGTCATCAAATAACATTTTCACTATTACGTTTTATAAACACCTAATTCTCTTCAAAAAAGTCCAATAATTTTAATTGACTATATGTACCTCAACATCAATCATATGCCAAACACTAAATATTCCTCAATTATATGTGTTTTCAAAAAACATATATCTTTTCCATTAATTCACCATTCTATTTTAATTTCACCATTCAATGTATTCTTGGAAATCATTAATGAAAAAAAAACCTGAAAACAATCCTCGGATGTTTCGTTATTCTTATAGAAAAAACACAATTGATAAAATATATATGTGCAACATAACTATCTAATCACCATATATGAATAATTTCAGCTAGATAATTGGTATAAAAGTATTTATCCCTTATTATAGGGGTAACACATTATTTAATAAATTTAATATGATAATGGCCATATTCCCCATATCTTTGAAACTTAATTGTTTATAGTGCTTCAAGAAGGCCTTTATTTCCATATATATTTTAACTGTACTCTTCATTTTTTATTAAAAATTATCTTCATTATGGAATTTATTTTCACAGGAAAACTGTCTACCATATAAATTAAGTAATTTTCCATAGCCATCCTCACATATTTTTTACATTAATTAAATTGAATATATTTTTTTCAAATAAAAATACATTAGACACCATCCTTATATTATAATATTTGTTTGTAAATCTTAATTTGTTTATGTTATTAATCATGATTTGATAAATCTCATTTTCCAGGATAACATGTTGTCTTACATATATTCCCATCAGGTTATGAATATCAATAAGACAATCATTAAATTTCCCATAACATTTTTTATTTTCATGCTTCCTCATATTAACTTCCATTAAATAGAAGAATATAAACATGATATGAAAATATTAACTAATAAATTTAAAAAATGGAAACATACAATCATCGGATGAATTAATTATAATTTATATGTATATTGAATAATAATAGTATATAAGTTTCAATAGTGAGACATGATTAATATACAAGGATATTAAATCATTTTTGATGAATATTAATTGCATTACACAGACAAACGTTTAAGTACTGTAATAGTTTAGTATCTCTATATTCATAGAACATAATATATTATTCCAGTGAGATATCTTCAATGATTCCCAAAAACATCTTCTCATATAATTCTCCTTAAAGTATATAATCATAACCTTGGGAAAAGAAACATAAGACAAGGGGACCTCATATGCTCATTAAGGGTATATAAAGGAGAAATATAAGAATAACATGAACATAAGGGTAATAGAACATGATAATATCATTTAAAATTTGAACCCTACATATCACGAATTATAATCATGAGTCCTGCCAAAAAGAATAAGAGTTCATTAGACATAATTCATATGTGAATAAAATGACATTATCCATGAGAGAATTAGAAATGGAATTTGTGCCATACATATAAGTGTAGAAAATTATATGTGAAGGATATGCAGAAGGTGACTCATAAGATGAATATCTAGGGATAACCAACTATATACATTTTTGGGGGTTAGGATGACCATCTATGTAACATCATTTTTTGGATTGGGATAAACAACCTTGTACCCTCATCTTTGGTCATGGGATAAAAACATGTATACCTATATCTTTTGGAATGTCATAAATACCTTTGCATCCTTTTGGCTCATATATCAATTATAAACACTTAAGAAATTGGAGTTCGATACAGTTCCCACCCTTCAAAAAATTAAAACCCATGTTTATATATGCCACAATATCATAAAAATTAATCATATCATAAACCATGAAATGAAATTGTATATTAAACCTTTCATAAAATCAAAATGATTTTAAAATAGATAGGTTTATTAATCATTTAATTATAGTATGTCTCATTAAAAGAAGATAATATCCTAAAGAATTTTCATGGATTAACCCATGTATCATAAAAAATATTCATAAACACAAGGACATGAACAGATAAACCATTCATAGAATGAATATGAATTGAATTATTTGATTATATCCAAAGATATTAAATGGTAACAGTAATGAATGTCACCATAGATATTGAAAATTTCTAAAATATAATTTAATACATTTCTCGAGGAAAATATAATTTCTAATTTAAAATACAATTTTTATAACATAAAAGTTTTTGAAACCATTTTTCCCTTTACAATAACCATTAAACATTTAAAGGAATATTTGAATGTCTTTTTCTATTAAAATACATCATGATGGTATTTAAATAATTTTTTAATTTTAATTTCATATCCTTGGGAGTGTCAAGCTCTGATTTTAGAAAGGCCCATTGTTGGGAAAGACATCCTGGTGATGTTTAGCTCAACATTATTTTTTCAGGATTTTCAACCATAGGACCAATTGTTCTTGAGCCACATCTACATATAGTATTTATATATAAATGTGTTATAATTTTATTGCTCACCCCATAATTTAAAATAATTTCATAAACTTTTTATATGTTGACTCATCCTTATAATTATCATTAGATACATCCCTAAAAGTATCCATATAACTATCCTTAGGGATCTGAGTAATGTTTTATAATAATATATACAAAAGGATAACTGAAAAATTCATTTGATACCAACTATAGTGACCTAGGCTTTACAAACATGGATATAACATAATTTTTTTAAATATTCATTAATAATGTAAACACACACTTATGGATGATGATTTTTTTGTTTCTAGGAAATTAAGAAACACAATTTACCAAACTATTGAATGGTCTTTAATGCTTCCCAAAAAGATCTTCCAAATTAGTATCCCAATACAAAACATTACTATATAACATAGTGAAGGGAAACATAAGAATGGGTTGGAATTGAAGTTCATGAAGGGTAAATAAAAAATATATGAAATTGTAAAATGAAAATAACGGTATAATAACATGAGGATAAAACTATAAAATAACTAGTACTCTACCCGTGAAAATGCACGAGACGATTAAATTTTCCTTAAATCATATTGTTTTACATCATTCAAAAAAAATTAATGTCAATAAAATTAATATAATTATTAGAATAAAATGATGATAATGACAATATGAATACATGTGTATCAAATAATATGATATCTAATTGGTAGATATAGGTTTAATAAAAAAAAATCCTTTAATAAGAATATTGAATATTTAGTAGTTCATAATAGGGAAAGATAGTTTCCAGGTAACATATTTGGTGTGTGTTTTTATTTCAAAAAATAATTTTCCCTTTGTGAAATATAGTGGTTGTAAATATTTGGGGTTTTTAATTAATCAAGGGAAAGAATAAAGGAATTTAGGGAATGATTAAGTCATTTGATATTGAATCTGATAACTTTTCATCATCATATTTGCTGCTATAAGGTGATATTTAATATATTTATAAAATATATTATATTTATATTCATCTCTATTCTATTTTTTAAAAAGATGAATGTATTTTTAACCAATATTCAATTTATAAAATGATATGATATTATTTTTAACCATGCCACTAATTAAAATATTCATCAAATTTCAAATCATTTGATACTGCATTGTATAAACTTATAGTTATATTTAGACATATTGGAACTATACATTACCAAGGATACTGAATTCATAATATATCGAATTATTTGGATTGTTCCTACATATTTCATTGATATTAACCAATAATGAATAATATTAAAGATAATTCATGTTTCACATAAGTTGATAGTTTGAAATTATAGGGTCAGTTGAAACTGTACATCATAAAATTTTCGAATCCATCATATATTATCCTTTTAATTTTATATTATATAGAAGCATGAATATTGAATATATTTTGAAAATGGATATAAATTAAATGTGAAAAAATCTAAAGCATTGCTGAAACTGTATAATAACATGTAGATTCATTTATTACTAAAACTCAATCAAATGTGCATCGACTACAGTAGGTAATCGTGTGTTTTAAATCAAATTGAATAAATATATAGAAAGAATTATATATGAAAAAAATGGAGAATATGGTTTAATGGATGAAGAAATATAGAAAGAAGGGCTACAAAATGTGGAAAAGGATGACTACATCATGATTCATTATTATTTAATATTTAAAAGCATAGGATTATAATAGGTTATTTATAGTCATATTCTATTAAAATACAACATGATGGTTTTGAAAGTGTTTGTGAATTTGAATTTCATACCCTTGGAAGTGTCAAGATGTGATTTTAGAAAGGCCCATTACTGGGAAAGACTTCCTAGTAGAGTTTAGCTCAATGCTATTTTTTAGTATTTTCAATCATAGGAATAATTGTTCTTGAGACACATCTACATATAGTATTTAGATGTAAATGTGTTACAATTTTATTGCTCACCCCATACTTTACAATAATTTCATTAATTTTTTGTACATTGACTCATCCTTAAAATTATCCTTAGAGAAATCCCGAAAAATAACCATATAAATATCCCTTGGGAACTGATTAATGTTTTGTAATACTATAAAAAAATGGATAACTAAAATATTCATTTGATACCAACTATAGTGTCCTGGGATTTACAAACATGGATATTTCACCAATTTTTTAAATATTAATTAATTATGTAAACACAAACTTAAGGACATTAATTTTTTTGTTTCTAGGAAATTAGGGAACACAATTTACCAAACCATTGAATGGTCTTCAATGCTTCCCACAAATATCATCAAAATTAGTATCCCAATACACAACTTTTATCTATAACTTAGTGAAGGTAAACATAAGAAAGGGTTGGAATATATGTTCAATAAGGGTAAATAAAAAATATAAGAAATTGTAAAATGAAAATAATGTTATAAGAACATGAGGTTAAGATTTTAAAACAACATTCCCCACACCAATATCATTATCATGAGTCCTGGATTAAAGATTGGTATTTCATAAGACATGAGTCATAAGGTAACAAAAGATCATTATCCATGAATGTAGAAGAAATTGAATTTTTGGAATAGATATAAGGAAAAAAATCATATGTCAAAGTTACTGACCAAGATGGTAATAAAATGATATGCTTTGGTTAACTACCCATGTACCTACTTTCTTCTTGATCTGACCACCCAAGTACCCTCCTTGTTGGGATTATTATAGAAACCTATGTACTATCATCTATGCTCATCGGATAAAAACCTATATACACTCAACATTAGTCTTGGGATTAACAACCATGTGACCTCTGAGATCATATAAAATTTATAATTACCCAATACAATGTGGGAAGATGTAGGTCTCATGCATAAAATTATAGAAACCATATTTTTTTATTCAATAATATCAAAAAGATTCATCATATAATATCCCATGAAATGAAATGGATATAATAAACAAGTCATCATAGCATAACCTACCGAAAATAGATAGGTTTCATAATCAGTTAATCATAACATAGCCCCTGAAAGAAAGAATGATTAATAATCATTCAATCATGGTAAAATATGTAGAAGTTAAATGGGATTTATAAATCTTATTCCATCAAAAAATAAACCATTAAGATAAAAAATATAAAAGGTATTATTTGTTAATATCCCCTCAAGGAAAAGTTAACAGAAATGGATGTAAACCTCTATAGAAAATTATTTTTTAAAAATTATTTAAAAATTTATATAATGGAATGTATCCCTTCCAATTTGAAAAAATATTTTTAAAAAATAAAATATTTTTAAAACATTTTCCCTTTGAAAATATCCTTCAAAACATATAATGGAACCCTGGAAAATAATTTAAATAACTCTTTAAACATATCACATTTACGCAATCATATTACATTAATATCCATTATAAATATTAATATTTTAAATATATTTAAGAAAAAAATTTCATTTGTAAAATATTCATTTAAGAGTATAATATAAGATTCAATGAATGGAGTGTTCACGGCATTAGAAAATTCCATATTTGATGTGTACATAATTACAACTATTCCTTTCAGATTATATTTTGGAGTAAAAGAGATCCATTATCAGAAAATGAAAAGTAAATTCCCCTTAAAAGAAATCATTAAATATGTAAAACATGGTTAAAATGAATTTTAAAAATCATTTGATAATAATAGAAAATTTTTTAATTCATATTTCGAGAACATATTTTTGGGTGAAAACAGATTTTTGGTTGAATAGACAAATAATGTCATATTATCTTAAAGACATATTTTTAAATATATTTTATAAAAAAAAGTAGAAAAAGGTACAACTACATGGATATATCGGTATTAACCAGAGGATATGAAATGTGATTATAATTTATCGAATAAGGACTATATGATTTCATCAATGGAAGAATAATAACAAAAAATCCCGATAAATGATGAGATTATAGCAATAAACATTACCAATTTGGTATCATTGAATCATAATCCTCATGAAAGAATAAAATAATGAATGTCAAAAATATTATTAAATTAATGGTAATAATGATATTACATGTCAAAGTGGTATTATATACTACTTGTAATACAAAATAGAAAATGACATTACATGTGTCTCAAATAATGAAAATCAAGACAAAATTATGTAAATGATTGGCTAACAACTGAATAGTAAACCTCGTGATATATGCATCCTCAAATGGAAATAGAAATACAAATATATTTTATTATAATAATAATAAATTACATTAATGATATGTATATACACCACATAGAAAAAATTGGCCTTTAATATGGCACGTGTGTCAAAATAGTAAATAAGCGATAAGAAAATTGTAGACCTTATGTCTTGAATTTTTCCCTAAATGTTTAAAAACATGAATAATACATATAAGGTTATTAAAATTATTCTAAAGAACCATAATATATATATATATATATATGTTACATTATATGATTTAATTATTACATTTTATTAAATGTTTAGTACCTATTCGATTTTAATGAAACATGTTCGGTTAAAAAAGCTCTACATTGGATATAAGTATTGGTTTGTTATATGTTTGGTTTTGTTAAATTAATCATAATTTCACAATTTAAGGAATTATAACCATGAATTAAATTTCATGTATATTCATGTTATATATATTTATAATATACTACTAAATTTATAAATAGAAAATTAAATACACCATTCATGGAGATGGTAGTTCGTACGTACACGTGAAAGATATTTCAATTTCATTCCATAATGAAATAAAGAAAAATAAGTGGATTATAAATATTTTATTATTGTTTAATTTTTATTATATATATATATAATATTTCTTCTAAATCCATCCTTAATACATTGATTTTTACGTGTTAATAAATCACATTGTTTTATGAGGGAGTAGTCTTCTATACACATGAAAATCATTATCATGTTCTCAAAGAAAATAATTCTTTAATATATGTGTAATAAAATAAACAAAAAATAATAAACATGTCAAAATATCATATATATAATGTTATAAACAAAATTTCATTTATTATTCAAAACCTTGATATGTTATAATGGAAAAAATACATCTATTTTTGAGGTGGAAGTATTTCGTACACACAAATGATGATTTCAAATCCCATTTTATGGAAGTTTGTTCGGTTTTCACTATTACAATTAAATTTAAGAAATATAAATTTTTTATTATATTAAGGCTATTATATAATCATGATATAAAATTAATTTAATTTTTTATATGAATAAATAAAATAAAAACATTTGTTGATGACCAATTCTTTCTGTATCTCCTTTAGTTTTTCACCAAAGTTTTTCCTTGGTTGAATTTATTCCAAAATTAAGGATTCATAGATTTATATTTGGAAATTATAGATATGATTTTGTAAGGTATTGGAAAAAATGGGTTTTAAGTTGTTAAGGGAGGGGGTTGAGGGGTGACCTTTATTAAGGTAGGTGAGTGGCCCTCTTGTAATAATTTGATATATATAATTACAACCACATTTTCTCTATGTCAAGTGGCTCCACTTATAAGAAAATGGAATTAAACAATCAATAATATATGGTTTTGGTACTAGAAATCAAACTTTATGATCTTTTTAGTTTTTAATTTTATAGAAATAAGTCATAATTCATACATAAAATTCAACATTCATAGAAAGTAAATAATAAAAAAAGGTATCCACTTATTCCATAATAAAATTTTTTAAAATAAAAAATGTAAAACTATTTATAAAAAACATTCAAAACATATACCATGTATTCATTATTTTTTCATACACATAAATATACCCTATAAAAAAATTCATACATGGGATAAGAAAAACATCTTAGTGGTTGAAATAAAATTAAAGAAAACAATTAATCCATCAAAAAACATGAAAACCAATTTCTTGTTTTATGAGAAAAAAAATTAAAATGGAAAAAACACATATGTTTATGTTAATGAAAATAATTAAACCTATTGGAAAGCAAATAAAAACTTTTTTAGGTGACTTAGTGCATTATATTAATAAATCCCTATCAAATCCCAATAAACCGGATTAACCATATTGTCAAATTATAATATTATTTTTACCTAATGAACATGATATCTATATTGTGGTTACCCCTTTATATAAGATTTATTGTGAAAACATGTTAGCTATAATGGATATTATCCCTTAATATAAGCTATATAAGGCTCACATGTAAGCTATAAAGGGGTTAATACCTTCATATAAGAAATATTAAGATGATTTGTGAGCTATAATTAGGATATACTATTTATATAAGATATATCAGGCACAAAAATTTCATATAATGTTCATGTATCATTCTATGAATAAAAAAAATTCATTAATAAACACTTTGAAAAACCCTTTTATGCCTATATGAAAAAATATTATTATAAAAATACCATTTTCATTTAAAAACAAAACACCCCAATAGGAAAAATGGTTTTTAATTTAATAAAACCAACAACTAGTAACATGAATATAGAAATTAAATAATATTGTAAAAGGTGTAAAAGATTTTATCACCGTCTATGTATAAAAGAACAGTATTTGTTTCCAGTGTCAAAATATTCCGTATATTACACTTAAAATGATTCAATTTGAAAAAAATTAAAAAATAAAAATAAAAATTATACTTTAAAATCATTTTATATCAATATAATACATATTTTCAACAATATCAAGAATACTGACATGGCGAATTTTTTTTTAATTTATATTATTAATCATTCGAAGCGTCCAATTCCACTTTGGAAATATAAAAAAAATCATCAAAACAGTAAATTACGTGAGAATTGATTTGCTATGGATATGAAAATTTACAGGTTATTTATAAAAACATTATAAAATAATATTGTTTCATATCATTGAGAAATATCTTAATAAAGGTTGATTGAGAAGAAATCTATCATCTTTCATCTAACTCATCAAGTATGTCATTTAAATTCGTGAATAATAAACATTGGTTAATTAATTACATGACATAGGACATTTTTATTTAAATTATTCCTCTAATATCACTTATTACAGTGTTATAACAATTACATAATTATTTATTCTCTTAACGAATGTTTTGCTGATATTCAGAATATAAGTCCTAAAATGAATTTGGATAATGCTAATATTAAATTTGGTATTTAGTCCATAATCTCCATAATAATATTCATGAAAAATAATCTCCTTTGTAATTTAATTATACTTTTAAATTTATCAATTAGATATTGATATGAAAATTTAAATATTTTACAATTAAGAATATAGTAAGTCGTACGTACACATCAGTAACGTTTCCATTTTAAATGATCATTATAGAAGGGAGGTACTTATTATTTTATATTTACAAAATTATTATATTATAAATAATATCATATTAATCAATTAAATATACTTATATAAATATCATCCACATGAATTTGTTAGGAAAAACAAATTACATCACTTTATGGCGGTGATTGTTCACATGTTTGTAGGAAAGGTGTTACAATGTTTTAGCGCATTTGTTGATAAGAACATAAATTGTATATTATTTTTTATGAATGATAGATATATCATTAATTTCATTTATTAACATTAATTCTATCATTATAATCAATATAGAGATATAGTGATGGAAAAGTAATTATATTGCTTCGTAAGTTGATTATTCTCTATACAGACGAACAATAATTCATATCCAATTGGATTGAAGTGGAGATGGATTTTGGTGTTTCTATTAACATAATAACATTTTAGTATATTTATGATAATATATTTGTTATTTCATTTAGGTGGTAGAATATCTTACGGAATATGAATAATAAATAAATTGAAACACTTAATTAAAAACGATACATCTTTTTTAGATGATCTCCCTGGATTAATACATTAACACTTATAAGGATGATGTTCGGCCAAAACTAAGGCCTCTATAATGTGTGGAGGGATTATAGGAATTTATATTGATATATATATATATATATATATATCCAAAAACATATTTTTTGATAAGTGATTAATGTTGAATGATGGAATCATTTCAATAATAGTGGGATGGTCATTCATTGAAATCATTAAAATAATAAATTAATTTAAATTAAATTTGTTAATAAAAATGGATAAAAACATATTACATTCTATGATATAATTATTTATGGTCTAAATACTTTCTTCAAATAAAAATAATATATTTTTTTACTATTTTGGAACCGTTATCATCTATCATTAACAATTATTTTAAAATTTTATTTCTTAATATAATATCATGTAATATATACTTTATGGGATAATATAATTAAAATAAATTTCTAAATGTCAATTAAATGTTTAATATGTTTGATTTTAAGACTTATACAAGTCATTTTGATGAAATTATTATTTTTATAACATTTGAAATATTTAATAAAATATTATTTCTCTTAAAATATAAATAATATCAATTTTGACTACATTCAATAAATAACTATTTTAACATATCACAATAAGAATAATTCAAAAAATACATTTTAAAAATTAAAAACAAGTCAATTTAATATAATGGGTTTTTTGCTATTAATATTATGAAATTATATTTATTTTCAAATATCTAATATCATTTACTTGATATTTGTTTTCAGTAAACAATTACTGCATCATCATTGTGTCACAATTTAATGTATTTATTTTATCAATAATACTTATAAATAAATTAGAATTATGTTTATAAAAATTTAATTTTTTCCAAATTCTATTTATTTTAGAAAATATTATTTATGTAAATTCATTCTAAAATTATTTCTATTGTTAAAAACTGAAGTATTAACAAATTGACATTCCATTAATTATAATATTATAAATGATATTTCTCATCAAAAATGACATAAATGGCCTCATAACTACTCGTTTAATTAATAGGGACAACATATAATAATTTAATAAATCTATGATAAGTGTTAGTGTTATTTTATAATATTTATAATATTATTTTTACCCTTAATAACCCAATTTTCTCTTTCGAGTGGTTATAAGAAATTAATAAACCTAATATTAATACATCCAAAAATCAAAAGAAAAATATATACTAAATTTGGAAATTATAATTCCAAATATGGTATCAATTTTTAAAAAGTAAAATCATATAAATTGATGAAATTAATTTAAAAACATTTCTATTCATTGAACAAGAAAACTGTTTTTTAATGTAAATTATCTAAACGATTGAAATGTTTTCATATACAAATTCAATGTGAACTTGGCTCTAATTCCAAAATTGGATTAAATGATAATAAAATGATATATTTTAACAATAAAATAATTAAAATATATAATTTAACATTATAAATTATTTATATGAAATTGTTTTTTTCAATTAAAAATACAATTTTTCGCTTTTCAAAAAAATATGAAACTTATCTGTAAAATTCTGAAAAAAACATGAATATAAAATTTCAATGAAGAAGTTTATTTCATTCAAATAATATTTATAAAAATATCAAAAAGTTGATATAAAACATATGTTTCATCAAAAAGGAAAAAGTCCATTTTTGAAAAATACATTTTTTATACATAAAATTGAATTGGTTCTTATATCATGATTAGAAAACATATAATATGAATATTACAAATTATATTGAAAATAATATATATATATATATTATTATTAATATAATCCTAAATCATTTCTTTATTTTATTATTGGTATAAAACTCACTTCTTCATGTTTAAATAGATTTTAAGAGTAAAAATTCATTTTATATTAAAAAGGGTTTTATGTTCATTAATAATTAGTTAAAAAAAATTATAAATATCTGAGCCATATTTTTATTATGTAATTAACCTTTTTAATACATTCCATTCTGAAATCCTAGCAATAATTATATCCATTAATTGTAATTATTTAGTTGTTCATTTAAGCGCAATGTGGCGTATCATATACACTATATAACATTTTTTTAAAACATGAGATATTAAATTATGAACTCTATTAATAAAATTTTTATTCATAATTTTAAGTAGTAATTTATTATATAGGGTTTGACAATTTAATGTACCTTTATTAAAATAATTCATCAAAAAAGGGTCAATAAATCGTCAATATTAAATAATGAAAGGGAAGTAGAAAGGTCAACCATGATAACACATTCTAGGGTTACATTTAAAAATTCTTGAATATAGAAGAGAACATTAACTATAATGTTGCGATGGAGAGTGATAGATAACATACTCATGAGAAAGTAAACAATTAATAAACCATCAATCTATGATGGGTTAGAGGTTAATATATTTCTTGGTAAAGAAACCAAGAAAATAATTTTTTTCCTTAAAATATATTTTTGAAGTGTTGAATAATTTCATTACATTCTATGAAAATATGTAAATATACACACTTGATATAAATATATTGAATAATAATAATAACATCCTTTTAAAAATCCAATAATTAGGATTTCTATCCATAAAAATGATCTTAATCATCAATGATCATATAAACCCTAAAGTTTACCAATAACTTAAAAACTTATCTAAAATTAATGGAATACATAAAAATAAAAATAATCCATAATTAATCACAAACCCAAAAAAATCTCCTAGAAAGGTCCTTAATCATTTTTGATCACACCACTTATAATTTCAGTAGGCTTTTTTTTAAAATCACGAACATATGGTTATCCTTTCAAAAATTGTGGGATTTTTAGAGCATTCAAAACATCATCATATGTCTCAACATAGACAGTAGTAGTTGAAAAACAATTCCAAAACCTTTTTCTTTTTGATCAAGATGATTTCCACCATGATTATCTTTCTTTACACACATATGACCATAATGTCATAATTCATTGTAGCCAAACATATTACTATTGATTGGTTATTTATTATCTCATTGATGGATTTTTAGGACTTTTTTCTTTACAGTAAGAACCCTTGTGACAAAAAATACCACACCATTAACACTTTCATTGTCCTAACATTCATTGCCAAAAATTTATTTTACCACACACAGAACATGTTTTTATAATCACCTCCATAATTCATTGTTTTCTACTTTTCCATTCCCTATCACATTTACGTTTTCTTACTCTTATAATATCATGGAACATATGATTTGAAAAACTCTATCTCAACTTTCACAGAAAAATGGTAATCTTTCTCATAAATTTTAAATTCTCATGTTGCAATAGAACATTGTTTTTAGGTTTTAATCCAATGTAAAATATGTTAACATTAAAATTCATGTTTAAAAAATAATTGCCACATACCTAACCAATATTTGGATATATTCATCATAAAAAACAATATAATATTTATGTTTTTGCCACAAATCTAGGAATTATTTCTCTATTCCTTGAAATTAACCCTAGATAACTTTTACAAAATTAAAATATTCTAAAATTTGTCCCATTACATAAAATCAAGGTCATCTTTCACTTTGGTATTCTAATCTAAATATTACCATTGATAAAAATACCCTTAAAAACCTTGTATATAAAGCGATACCATTTGATGTTATGAAAATACAATACCATTAATTATATTCTCTAGGGAATTGATTTAGCCATGAACTACAACGGGGTCAAATGATTCATTTAATAATGGGGCATGATTCCAAATATAATTTTCCACTAATGTAATATTCTTATATGGTTTATATGGATAGTATTCTGCGTGGATGAAACTACCATTTATATCTTATTTCAACTGATCCATCACAACAAAAAACAGGTCCGTTCCAATTCCATCTTTTAAAACATATTGATTTGGAAATATGTTTACCTTTTTATTCCTACATACCACACATTCTCTATTTCATCAGAAGAAACCCATTCTGAAGAGACATATCATAGAAAAATCTTCATGGTATTCTTATAATACTATATTATTTAATACTTAATATAGGGTGAAAATAATTTTTGAATAATATATTTAACATTATCCAAACCACTAAATATATCTAAACAGACCATTGATAAAAAATACATTGAACCGACATTAAATATAATATATTATTGTGTTTTTGAACTAGAATTCACATTTGAGGATCGTTTAAGTTTAGTGTCTTAGAGAATTAATTCATATTTCATACCTAACATTCCATATTCATATAAAGTGAATACTATAAAAACAATATCCACTATATCAATAATTAAAAATTTTAAAATAAATCATTGAATCTTTTTTGTGAAAAATCATCATAACATCTTACCTGTCATCCTTATTTATCTTACCCAACCTAATACCCTATGAAAACATTTTATAGCCTTTAAGGAGCACACAAATCTCTGTAAGGAACATAAAATGAAAGAATAAAATTAATCCATTGAAAACATGGAAACACATTTAATGTTGTTAGAGTGATAAAAAAAATTCACACGAAAAACACGCATAATTTATTCTCAATGAAAACCATTAAAACCCTTAGTAAGTAATTGATAAACTTTTTGGTGATATTACATCATATTCATATAAACTATTCAAAATCATTTCAATCAGAATAACTATATGAAAGACTTCAAATATTATTTTCATAAAATTATTTAAAGATCTATAATAAAGATCACCCTTCTCATTAGCTATATAGTGCTCACCCATTGGGTATAATGGGGATCATCCATTCGTATAAGCTATATCGGTCTCAACCATGAGTTATAATGGAGATTATACCATTATATAAGCTATATAGGTCTATCAATTGAGCTATAACAGGGCTCAATAGTTTGTATATTCTGTATTCGGCTCACCCATTTTATTTAATGTTCAATTACCATTCAATTAATAAAAATATTTCACCACAAAATCCTTTGATAAATGATTTTAACCCAATATGGAAAGAACATTTTTATAACAATTCATTTTTATATTAAAAATATAAAACACATAAACGAATATAAAGAATTTATTTTAAAAAATCATGTATTCATTAATATTTACCTATTAATTAAAAAATATTCATAGCGGGGGAAATGTTGTTGTAATAAAATACTTTAAAAATAATATTTTTTTATAAAAATGGTCCATATAAAACAAATAATAAGAATCATTTTCAAAACCATAGAATGATGTTTAATATATATATATAATTCTATTTAAAATTAACTTATATCTATTTAATAAAAATGTAAAACAATTTCAATAATATAGATATGGAGAAATTTTTTTACAAGGAATCTATAAACATTCAAAGCGTCTCATACCACTTTAAACATTCAAATCATTTTCCACATGAAAGATGAACAGGTTACAAAACAGTATATAGAATTATCATATATATTATAAGGTTATTTAATGTAAATGGGGTTCTGTATAATCATTATAAGATAATATGAATGTATATCAATGAGAAATTTCCCAATGAAGGGTTATTTAGACAAATTCCATTACCCTATGTCCGACTTATCACATATGTAATTTAATTTCATTAATAATATTATTTTGTGAATTATTTAATTTATTTTGAAACATTTCAAATCTCATTATCGTTTTATGTCATTTATTACCATGTTATAATAATTTCATAATTATTTACATTCATGTCGAATGTTTTGATGATATTCGGCACATGAGAGAAAAAATGTACTTGGTATAACGTCAATAGTCAAATATATCATTAGTCCATGATATTTATAATAACATTCATGAAATAATAATCCCTTTTATAAATTTATTATACTTTTAAATTAATCTAATAAACATGAATATGAAAAGTTAACCAGGATACAGTCAAAGAGACGGAAAGTCGTACGTACGCATGGGTAATGTTTAAATTTTTCAATGATCGTTATGAAAAGAAGTCAATTATTATTTTATATGTACATAATTATAATAATATAATTAATATAATATTAGTATTTTAAATTTAATTTTATATATCATCCATGATATGTGGTGAATTAAAACGAATCACATCGCTTGTTAGTGGTGATAGTTTGCACTTACGCACGAATGAAAATATCATTTTTATGTTCATGAGAATATTATATCCTAAATGATATATTATCCTTTAATAATTAAATTTTATTCATGAAAATAATATATAAAAATTTATTTCCATCCTTACAATTATTATTTCAAGACTGTGATGAAGAAATAAATATATTGGTTCGCAAGGTGGTAGTTCATTAGACACACAAATGGAAACTCTTTTTCCCATTTTATGGAAGTGGAGATGGATTTAGGTGATTATATAAACATAATAACATATTAGTATATTGATGAGAGTATATTTATCATTTATTCATATTGGATGAGAAAAGTAAGGATGAGGAATATGAATCAAAATAGAAAAATGTAATTTAAAAATGATACATATTCTTCATATTGTATCCATTAATTAACACCATTACACATCTAGATGATGTGTTCCTTTAATGACCCAGAAATTCATGTAAATTTAATTAAATAAAATTACTACACATATGTGAAAATTCATGGCACATGATTACGAGTCTCGGAGATCCCAGAAAAAAAATTTAATTTTTTAGGGTAAGTTCAGTAATGCTGTGAGAAATGATTTGTAACATTTGAACCGCTGCTTGGATTAAAATTCCAAGTGAACTACTGAATTTTTAGTACTGGGTTTCACATACCGATATCTTTACATTATTCGAAAAAGGTTGGATGAAAAATTTAATTTATTGTACTTTATAAAAAATATAATAAAATGAAGAAAAGTTATTTTATTTTCTATTTTCCACCATTGAGAAAAAGTGGTGGGACTATAGTGTAAAGTTATAGTTTAATGAATTAATTTTAATATCTTAAACGTATAGTTTCTTTGGTTTTGTAACAAAAAAAATTTGTGGGTTTAATTGACACATTAATTACAGTTAAATAATGTGCCATAATTTTAAACACAACATGAGAGATTATCCTCCTATTTAATCAATGATTTTGCATGGGTTTTGGAAGAGATATGATAGGAAGCTCTTATTTAATGTCAGAAAATTTCTTCTCCTGTGAAGAATGGTGATCGAGCAATGGTCGTGGGAGGAATCAACGGGTGACGGTGAATGCTGACAAACACCTTCAGATACTGACCCTTCTTCCTCATATGTAGTGCCCTCCAACAAATTAATGGTATTGGTTTACCATGATTTATTTCTATGAGTTTTATGTTTCATCTACTCTTGAGGATGTCAAACCAATTTCTTTGTTATAATACTAATACAAAGGGTGCAGGCCGAACCGAACAAGTCCCTGACCCTCCACTAACATATCTTGATTGCGTTCATCGTGGGCGACTGACCAATATGGTGGAAAGATAAAAACGAGGACACACAATGATGGGGACCTTTCGAAAGGCCTAGAGGTATAGTAGGGAAAAAAATTGGACTACTAAGGCTTTACTGGTGGCCCACAAATGTTTTCCTAGTGCGGGGGCACCGATAACTAGAGGGACAGTGATGCCCAAAGGCGTCGTGATAAAAAAGGGGTGATTGATCGATGCCAACTGCGTTAACGGCAGAGGAGTGACATGTTAGAGGGTCACAACTTCGAGCTACAATGGTGGTTAGACCCATGACTGCGGGTCTATTGTCGATCGGTCTATGCAGACCGGCCAGTTGGAGTAGCGACAACTGGCACCGCTCCTTTGGAGGAGCTCGAATGGCCGAGCCACCTGGGAAGGAAGTCAACCCCTGTGCTCAGCATTGTGGTTCAGTCCAGCCCCGCAACGTAGTGTGCTAAGCCCATGTCCAGCAAGCCAAGCCCCCAGCCTATCATGCCCACCCCGGGACCCAGCCCCTTCCGGTTGGGCCTAGTCGAACTGGTCCAAGTCCATCGGGTTAGTTTGCTTGGTCGGTCCAACCGGGGAAGACCGGATACATACCCACACACGAACCAATTTCAGTTAAAGATATATATCTCATAAACTAGATATTTGTTTGATGAAATATTTTCACTGCATGTACCCTTAAAAGGAGGAGGTTCTTTTGAGATACTCCACCTTGTTTTTGGAGAATTTTGGAGTAGGGATGGGTCGGATCGGACTCGAATCCAACTGATCCCACAACACTAAAACACATATAACATACATATGTCCATATGATGGATGCCTTATCTATTGTGTTAGAACCCATATGAAATGGTAGTTCATTTGGTTACATCTTAATGGGACTTCTTGGTGGTTGAAATATGACCGATGGATTTACGATAAGATCCTCTGGAATCAAGGGTACCATGTGTGGGAATCCAGTGGCTGGCTGTGACGTGAAGAAAGAATAGTGATCCACTATGGGTATGCACTTTGCGAGCCTCTGTGGGTCTGCACCTAATGATCCTATGGGGGTTTGCACCTAGTGATCATATGAGGGTCTTCAACTAGTGATCCTTATTAGGTCTACGCCTAGCGATCCTCTTTGGTTCTGTACCTAATTATCCTCCGTGGGTCTCCACCTAGTGATCCTATGTGGGTCTGCACTTAGTGATCTTATGTGGGTCAGCACCAAGAGATCCTCTATGTGTCAGCACATAGTCTCTTTGTTCTATTTAGAAAAAAAATCATATAGACAGAATAATATGATCTAGCATAATGAATAATCATTTTTATTCATATTTTTAATGTTATACACCTGATTTGAGCTGAGTCTATCCTTGTGTTTTTTATTAAGATCATGATTTATGGATTTCCATTTGTGTAATTCTGAGACACCATTAGGGGTCTCATGTTCAGAATCATTATACTCACCCCTACATGAGCTTTTCCCACACATTGCATAGTCATGTGCAGATGAAAGATAACTTTGACCAAGGATTGGGAGCTAGGACTCAATGGTGACAGAGGTGACTAGTTGATGTGGAGATCCTCATTGATGAGATGTACCTGACATATAGGTAAGATCCTTGGTGGATAATATTATGAGATATTTTATTTTCCTGTGGTATTATCTCTTTTAGTTGGGTTTGTATGCCGGACCCTTTACTTTCAGTTCAAAATTTAACTTCACCAGTTCTAAACGTGGTTTAATTTTGTTGTGTACCTGATCCATGTGTATATATGATTAAAGGAAATGAATTCATGTTTTATGGATACACCTTTGTAGTGCTAGTCTCTATCCCGTGTCCTATAGGAGTCGGGTATGGGTTAGTCATGGAATGGGCCCCAGGGTACAGGTCATGCCGAAGTGGTAACAAATGCGTCGGTTCTACCGAATGACTGGGACTTTGATCTTTTCAATGGGGGAAATAGTGATATGTGTTTTGAGTAATGTTTTTATTTTGGGGAATCTATTGTCGGTGCACCCACCTACATATCCATAATCCAAGACCCTGAATTCAGATTTCTAACATGATACACAAAAACAATGATTGAAAGTGTTTATAAAATGTTTTTCTTTTAATATATTTGGAATATTTTCACCAAGTATAACTTATTGACTGTAGAGAATCCGTTCCTTAATAGATGATTCCTCATAGATCGCCAACCTAGAATCTAGAGAGTTCACAATGAGGGCCCACTGAGCAATGAGGCTTTGGTGCAGGGCCCTCATTCGATGATAGTACCTTAGGGTAGTGTTCCAACAACACCACCACCTTTAGGGTAGCAATTTCCACCAGACCCACCAGTGGACCATTCATGCCGACAATTTCCATTTCACTAGTTACGAGATAGGGGCCTTTGAATTTTCAGGGAGAGACAAATCCCCAGGTAGGTGAGGACTAGTTGGAATCTGTTCTATGAGTTTTTTGTTTGGACCAGACTCCATTTGACTAGATGGTGATCTTAGTTGCCAGCCTCTTTCAGGGAAAATAGAGAGTTGGTGGAGCCTAATTCTCTAGACACAAAAGGAGGTGAGACTCACTCGGTTGGAATTCGAGTTCCTCTTTAGGTCGGAGTTCTTACCATCAAAACTACACTCTGTACGTATTCAATAGCTACAATAATTACAATAGGGTAGCCTGATAGTGGCCCAAAAATCATCGAGATTTACTCACCTCTCTCGCTACTCCACCAATATTTTATGAGACCCATTCTTTAGGCACTATGCCTTTGATAAGGGTCTCTAATGGGATATCATAGCATTGATGATATTTCTCAACATCCCGATGCATGCGGGAATGCTATAGCTAGCACAATTAGTGGAGAGAATCCAATCTGAGAAGGCACTAAATATAAGAGACACCACCAGATGACAGGTAGATGAGTCATCTACTACATGTGGTGGGCAGGTGACATAGAGGTCCAAGAAGGCTATATCATTTAGAGGATGACCCCAAGATGCCAGATTAGAGGTGTGGGGCTTTTAAGTAAGAGGTTTCCATCTGAGGACTAGAGTCATTTTCTCCTCTGGCAGACATATGAACTTGACTCATGAATATCTACCTCCCTATTTGGACAATCAGTAGAAGATCGAGGGTCCTCTGAGATAGCGACATAGGTTTGAGCGAGAAGGTCCATAGGGAGGTGAACATGCCATTGTATCAGGTCGTGCAGTAGACAATGGATGATGGTTGGATGCACGACTACTTCCACCTCCATGGGGTCTGCCCTGACCCGAGGTAGCAGGTGGACAGGGGCGAGCTCAACTTCTGGTAGCTTAGGCCTATGACTACGCCAATCCAAATATGATTCGATGTACGATATTTTTCTATTCCACCCTAGAAGCAGTACGTATAAACACATGTTCCAATCACTCTTTTATTTCCACAGATCTCATTCGAATATGAAGATTCTGATGGTTCTTTTTTCTTGATCCTTACATTTATTCAATCCTATAGGAGATGATTCAATTATTACACACTGGTGGTGACAGTGTGATATTACTCTAGGGGGAGAAAGAAACAACTACGATCTCTTAGTAGCAGTGTAGAGGCCTTAAGAAGTCATCTTGGGTATGTACCAGATATCAATGGTCCATGATCAGATTGATTGTTTTTGGGGAAAAATGTGGTGTGATCTTGAGGATGGGACAATGTTTTCTTTGACCAGAAAAAAGTGAACCATTGCAGATCATGAAGAACATTCTCAGAGGAGGGTGCTGCCAATCACTCATCCATTGGCTAGCCTCACCCTTTGAGTAGTTGACAAGAGGAGTCTGAGTTATCTTATAGTGCTGGACCAGTAAGCTAATGCTTTTCCAGATAATGTTCTAGTACTACCTCATTGCATAGAGGTAGAATTCTACATCGACCTATACCATGGGATGACACCGATATCTACACCAGCATATCAGAAGGATCATGAAGTGCTTCATGAGTTGAGGGTACTGTTGGAGGACTTGTAGGGTAAGGGGTTCATAAGGCCCAGTGTTTCTCTATGGGAAACCATGATTTTTTTCGCCAAGAATGCATGTGGAATTTTCAGACTTTTCATTCTCTATCAGATACTGAACCAGGTGAAAATGAAGAAAAAATAACCATAGCCAAGGATTGATGATCTCTTAAAATAGCATAAGGGAGCTGGTCAGTTTTAAAATAGACCTCAGATCGGGCTATCATCAGCTTAGGATACCAGATGAGGATGTACCGAAGATGACCATCAAATATCTGTATAGCCACTATGTGTTCTTGGTGATGCCTTTCAGCATGACCTATTCCTTAACCGTGTTCATGGGACTCATGAACCGGATCATCCAGCCTTATCTCGATCACTTCGTGGTGGTCTTCATTGAAGATAACTAGATCTACTCAGTTTCGGAGGAAGAGAACATTATACATATGCAAATATTTCTAGATACACTCTAAGAGAACCAAAATTATGGGAAGCTCTCGAAGTGCTATCTATGGATACGTGAAGTCCACATTCTAGGGAAAATTATCTCTATGGCTGGAGTTGTGTGGGATCTAGTGATGATGGTGGAATTTCTAGCTTGGGGGCTACCCAAGAGCGTGATTGTGGTGTGGATTTTCCTTCTGTTGACTGGATACTATATGAAATTTGTACCTGACAGTCAAGAGTAGCAGCACACATTTCATATTTGACAATGAAGGGAAAACATTTCTTCTTGACATAAAGATGATAGTATAGTTTTTAGGAGCTGAGGCAGATATTTATGAGTTCCCCCATCTTGAGTATACCAAAAGAGGGTGTTAAGTATATAGTCTACTGTGACTCATCAGGGAACAAAATGGGATATCTCTTAATGCAAGAGTGAGTAGTGATCACCTACGACTCACGAAAGTTGAGGAAGCATGAGAAGAACTATGCTACCCATGATATTAAGTAAGCGACATTGGTCCTTACCTTGATGATGTTGTGATACTACTTGATCGGTGAATGATTTACCATCTTCTTCGATCATAAGAGTATTAGTAATATCTTCCCATAGAAGGACCTCTTCCTGAGACCATGATTATGGATGGAGTTCCTCTAGGATTTTGAATTTGAGATAGTCTACAATCCTGGGAAGGGGAATGTATTAGAAGACATGCTCAGCAGGAGGTCTGGGTTATAGTTTCTAAGTGAGGTGATAGAGAAACTAGCCACGTTGTAGTTATCATTCATGGATAGTGATTGAGAAAAAAACCATCAGTCTATGACTATCACTCTTCCACTCCTTCAGTGAGTACAGGATTCACGGCCTGGAGAAGTTGACTACAAGGCCCAACGTGCTCAGATATCTCCAAGACAGGCTCCTGATGGATTTTATGAAGGCAAGGATAATATCATCCTTTTTAGAGGACGTACCATGGTACCAGTGATAATATGAGAGTAGGTAATGATGGTGTCCCACACATCCCCTTTGGCATTATATCCTTGTGTGGGGAAGATGTACCAGGACCTCCGTCGTTAGTACTGGTGGCCATGGATGAAGAGAGATGTGGCAGAGTTCGTTTCACAATGCCTCCTTGGTCAAAAAGTTAAGGCTGAGCACCAGGTTCTAGTTGTCTTTACCTTGCCACATGAGGTGATAGACTGGATGTGGGATTGAATATCCATGGACTTCGTGACAGGGCTCCCACGTATGCCCTATGGATACAATTCCATCTGGGAGATCATTGACTGACTCTCCATTTCAGCCCAATTCCTACCAATCTGAGAATAGGGATCAGTAGAGGGCTTGGGATTCCTCTACATATATGAGATATTATGGAATCACTAGGTTCCATCGATGATTGTTTCAGATTGTGAAGCACGTTTTACATCTCGGTTGTGGATGGGATTTAAGGAGGTGTTTGAGACATAGCTATATTGTAGCATCGCCTTTAATCCATTGATGGATGGTAAGATGGAGCGAACCATACAGATTATTGAGAACATGCTTTTATCTTGCATCCTTAATTTTGGACACTGTTGGGAGGACCACCCTCCACTATTAGAGTTTGCAGACAACAATTTTTGTTACTCCGCCATCGGCATGGATGTGTTTGAGGACTTGTGTGGGAAACCATATAGATCACCTATACGATTGACAGACCCAAGGGAGTCAGCACTTATTGGTCCAAAGTTGGTATGGGCTACCACTAAGAAGGAGTAGATCATCCAGGAGTAGATGAAGACTATGAAGAGCTGACAGAAGTCTTATTCCAAATGGAGACGATGGCCCTTATTGTTTGAGGAGGGAGACCATGTTTTTTATGGGTTTCACCAAGAAATTGGTTTAAATTATTTGGATAGGGAGGAAACATATCTTTGAGATTCATCACACCATTCCAAATCCTTAGTAGAGTAGGATATGTTGCGTACCTCAAATCCCTTCCTTCACAGATGCTTCGGGTGCATAATGTTTTCCATGTGTCACATATGGTGAGGTAAATTCATGTTCCATCACATGTTATCGATTGGGGAGAGATTAAAATTGATAATGGGGTGACGTTCACAGAGTACTTGGTGGATATAGTGGATCGACATGAGTGGGTCCTTTGTGGATGGTCAATCCCTATGGTGAGAGTCCGGTGGCAGCACTAGAACCTCTTTAAGAGAACAAGGGAGTTGGAAGCTCAGATATGTTCTCAGTGCCGTATTTTTCCCCTATCATTTGTTGTAGATTTTGGGGAAAAAATCCCTAAGGTGGGGATAATTTAATGACCAGGAAATTCAATGTATTTTTTAATTAAATTGAATTATTATGAGTCTGTGAAAATTGATGGTACGTGATACTGAGGTCCGGAGAGTACAGAATGAATTTTTGACATTTTCATAAGTTATGTTTAGTAAAAGTGTGAGTGTTAATTTAAAACTTTTGAACTGGTGTTTGGATTTAATTTTCAAGGGTGCTGTTGAATTCACAATGCTGGGCTTCGCATATGGGAAGCTTAACATTATTCGAATAAAGTAATACAAAAAGTTGATTTTTTGTAATTTACATTATTATTAATAAAATAATTTAAGGTCATTTTATTTTCATTTTGAAACCTTTGAAAATGGGGGTGGGACCGCAGTGCAATGATAGACTTTAATGAAATATTTTTTATGTCTTAAACCACTCGTTTCTTTAGTTTTTTAATGACATCAGTTTTGTGTTTAATTGACTCATTAATTATAGTTAATTATTAAACCATAATATTAAACACAATGTGGGAGATTATCCTCTTATTTAACTAAAGCATGGGAATGAGTTCTTGGAGATAAATGAGAGAAGGCTCTCAGAAAATGCCTATGACATTCTGCTCCAATGGAGAATAGTGATAGAGCAATGGTCGATGGAGGAATCAACGGGCGATAGAAAATGCTGACAAGAGCCTTCATATGAAAACACATCTTTCTCATCTGTAGTGCCTTCAAAAAATTTCATCATAGATGTTTGTCTTGAATTATTTATAATATTTTTATGTTTCATCTACTCTTGATGATGTTGAACCCATTTCCTTATTATAACATCAATGTGGAGCACACGAGCTAAACCAACGAGGGCCCAGAACCTCCGCCAATGTTGCATGATTGTGTTCACTATTAATGACTGACCAATACGGTGACAAGATATAACCAGGGGCTACATAATGAAGGCGACACCCCGGAAGGCCTGTAGGTGTTTTCGTGAAGAAAATAGGACAACTGTGTCTTCATCGGTTGCCCATGGAAGCTCTGCCGGCACGGAGAGGCCTAAAGGTGCCACTGTGGATAGGGGCGGCCGACTGATGTTGGCCCCATCGATGTAGACGACGTTCTGCGGAAGTGCACTATAGAGGAGGGCCACGGGTTTGAGCCCTAGAGGAGGGCATACCCACACTCATGGCTTAATTGTTGATCGGTCTACATGGTCCAACCAGATGGATTTGTGCCAACTATCACCGCTGCTTTGGAGGATCTCGAATGACCAAGCCGTTTGGGAGGGGAGCTAACTCATGTGCCCAGCCAACATGTTGGGTTTTCCTAGCGGCCCAATGGTCTGTGCCTAGCTTGGTGGGCATGCCCGGTCACACGGCATAGTGGGCTGAGCCCGTGGCCAGCAGGGCGAGCCCACGGCCCAGTGGGCCAACCCCACAGCCAAACCCATTTGGGTTGGGCCTAGCGGGTCAGGTTTCTTAGTTTGTCCGACCGGGTTGTTTGGTCGGTTCGACCGGGTCGGACCGAACCCTGGCCCACAAACAACCTTGTTTCATTTAATAGTATATATCTACTAAACAAGACATTCATTTGATGAACTATCTATAGTGTTGTAACCCTAATGATGATGCGCTCCTTTTGAGATACTCCACATGGGTTTTTGAGAATGTTGGAGTATGGCCGGGCTGGATTAGAATCAAATTTTGCTGGGCCCCAATCACTAAAATGCCTATAACATACAGACTAGGAATCTGATTGACGCACCGTTTGTTGCATTGGAACCCTTATGCCATTGAGGTTCATCGATTTTCTTTTTCATGGGACTTAATGGAGGTTGAAATACGACTGATGGAATGAAGAGTGGATCTACTAGAATGAAGCGTACCATGTGTGGGAATCCAGTGGCTGGCTTTGACGAGATGAAAGAATAGCGATCCGCTATGGGTCTGCACCTAGCGATCCATGGGGGGTCTGCACCTTTTGATATATTGTGGGTCTGCACCTAGAAATCTTATAGGGTTGTGAATCTAGCGATCTTCTGTGGGTATATACCTAGAAATCCTACATGGATCAGCACCTTGAGATCCTCTGTTGGTCAACACCTAGAGACCTTGTTCAGTCTTGTAGAAAAAGATTCTCGGTAGAATAGGATCATCTAGATTTATGAATAATCATCTTTATTCTTGTTATTTATGTTATATAAATAGTTTGAGCTGAGTCATTCATTGTGATTTATGATTGAGATCATGCTTTGTGATTTTTCTTTTGTGGAATTCTGATAGACCTCTTTGGGTCACGGGTCCCTACTGGGTATTTTTATACTCACCCATGCACTAGCTTTTATTGCACCTTGTTGTGTCTTGTGGATATGACAGACAACATTGATAGAGGTTTGGGAGGTAGGGATAGATGGTGTATAGAGGTGACTGGTTGACATAGAGAGCCGTAGTGACAAGTTGTACAAACCCTTCATGTATGATCCTTGGCGGATGATCTTAGGAGCTGTTTTCTTTTTCTGTTATATTATCTCTTTCAGTTGTGCTTGTATACTGGACCCTCTACATTTATTTCAGACTTTTACATCAGAAGTTTTACTATGTGGTTTAATCATTTCGTGTACCTTTTCTATGTGTGTGCATGTCTAAAGCAAATGACTGCCCGTTTTAGGGATACGACATTCTGGTGCTATTCGCCATCCCCTAGCCTGTGGAACGTGAGTTTGGGGTAGTCATGACATTGGCCTCGAGGGACAGGTCGTGACAGTTCGGCCTAAGAAAACTACCCACAAAATGTTGGGAGGAATTATACAAAGGAATTTGGGTACATATTTGTGGAACCAAATAATTTTTTGAGTTTGATGAAAGAATAATAATGTGTTTCATTTTATACAAGAGGGGAGGGGCAATATTAGAAATCACCAAAATAGTAAATTAATATAAGTTAATTTTATAATATAAATAGCTGAAAATATATTGATTTAGAATATAGGATTATTTAGGGATACAATAACTCCATTAGAAAATTATAGATGTTTATAATTTTTACCTTCTTATCTATTAACATTAAGCATTATTTATCATTTTTAATTCTTACTGTGATATCATGTAATCTCCACATTGAGAGTTTTAAAAATTCCTATAAAATGAAAACCTCTCAATATGTGAGACATTTATGAAATTTTAATAAAAATCAAAATATTTTTTACGAAATTGATATATTTAGAATCATTATATCATTTAATAAAATATTATTTATTTTAAAATATCAATAATGTCAATTTTCGGAGTTTTCATTAGATCAATTTTTAAAAATATCATAACAACATGGTAAATTAAAATAAATAGATATAAAATGCTATTAAAATTCAATAGGAATATAAAATTTTTTGTATGACATAAATAATTTAAAATATATATATTTTTTGTTATTTATAAAATAATTATCCTAAAATTTCCATAAATTAAACAATTACCACATCAACATTGTGTCACGATTTAATGTAATTATTTTATCACATAAAATTATAAATAAATTACACTGAGGTTGATAAAAACATTATATTTATAAATTTTATTTATATTCAAACATATCGTTTATATATCCCCATATTAAAATTATTTCTCTTGTTAAAAACTAATATATGAAAAATATGGAATTCCTTTGAATATAATATTTATACCTTATATTGTCATAAAAAGGACATAAATTATCTCATAACCAATCCTTTAATGCATAGGGACGAGAAATACTCATCCAGTGAAATTAGTACTAATATTATATTAATTTTTTAATGTTTATTATATTTTTTAACTTAATTATATGATATACCCTTAACCAAGGTATTAAATTTTTTACTATAGTTACTATTCATATTGAACAAAAAAAGGGCCTCTCTGAAAATTTCGGCCTTTATGATATAAAATATTTAAATCATTTATTGAAATTCTAAACATATTAATTCCAGTAATTAATTAAAAATTAATCTCATTATCAGAAAGAGAAAACAAGTTTTTAAACAAATAACTTTCAAAAGATTTAATTATTTTTTATCCAATCACATTTTGAAATTGATTACAATGACCTATATTTAATTAAATGATAAAAACATGATCTAATTATATATTAAAACCATTTAAATATATAATTTAATAAAATAATTTATTTAGATGAATATTCTATTTCCAATTTATTCAATGAAATATTTGTTTCATTATTCATCAAAATAGAAAACATATAATAAGAATAAAAAAAATAAACCAATATAAATTTTAATATAAATATTTTAATATATATGATTGTGTTTTTTAATTAAATTAATTAAAATGTAAAACTATATTTAAAACAAGTGTTCCTTCAAAAAGAGGAAATCCTTTTAAAAAAAATATTTATTTTATATGTAAAATTAAAATTATTATTTTATGATTTCTACAAAATATATAAGCTGAATGTTATTAATTAGATTCATTAAATTATATATATAATTAATATATCAAAAGAAGCATAATTTTTTATTTATTGGTATAATACAAACTTATTCACCTTTAATTAATTTTATAGAAAAAATTTCCTTTTAGTTTAAGAAGGGCTTTACATTCATTGAAAATTATTTGTCTAAAGAATTATATCTACATTTTTGAAAAATATTTTCATAATTCATTTAACCCTATTTATACTAACCATTCTAACAACTAGGTAATAACAATTACATTTAGATAATAATATTTAGTTATTCCCTTATGCTCGATGTGGCGTATGATGTACTCTATCAAACATATTATTTATTTTTTAAAAACAATAATTGTTACCCGAAAACTAGAAAAATATCAATAACAGAAGTTATATATTATAAATGTGTCCATAAAATTAAATTATTACATGTTTCGTGGTCATTTTTACATTTAGGTTATTCTATAATCTTTTGGTGACCTCAATTTTCTCTTAATCTCTATAATTAAGTTTAACTACGTTCTCAATTATGTATCGTAAAAAAATTATGTTTTACATATTAGAAATTATAAACAATTGTTATTTAAAATATTTAATCCATTATTCAAAATTTTATTCAGATGAAGAAAAAAATTGAATTTAAAATAATCATGTGGATGTGTCGAGAAAGAAGAGTTTTAAAGAAAAAATGTTCAACAGCGTAAAATATTTTATATACAGTTTCAATATTAAATTTACTAAAATGACCTAAATTAGACTAATAGATGTATTAATTATTTAATGATACTTTAAAACTAATTTAAAATATAATTAAACTATATAAATAACTAAAAAATGTTTTTTCATTAAATTTCAATATTGATCACTATTGATCAAAAAATGATTTTTTTAGAAAAATCACAAAAAATAACCATAAAATTATATTTAAATTACTCTATCCAAAATGAAGTTTATTTTTTCAATTATAACCTTTTAATTCATAAAAATACAATTTTAACATAATTATGACATTATAATGTCGTAAAAATAAAAAAAATGCATGGTCCTTTCAATAAAATTAGATTTATTTATTTTCTAGAAAACACATAATATGAATATTATATATTTTATTTATTATATAACATATATATTTAATTAAAATAATTCACAAAAAAAATGGTTTGATGATTTTATTGAGATAAAACGTCATTCTGCATTGAATAATGGTTTTTGAGAAAATAAATTTATTTATTTTCAAAAAGTTATTCCGTTCATTTATAATTAATTCATTTCCAAATAAATATTTTTATAAACATTTATAAAGTTTATTTTTAATATTTTAGTTGATACTTTTCCTACCCACATTTTAAATGGCTAGGCGATGACAATAATAGTTTTTTAAAATCATGACACATTTAATTTAAACTCTATGTTGTGATTGACACAATATAATCTTATTAGTGCATCTGACACAATTTAAAAAAATTATATTATGTTACAAAAAAACATAGTCTTACATATAATTAAATATAAAATTAGTCTTTACTATAAAACAAATCTCAAAAATATTAATTTATTTTAATAAAAAAATATACAAAAAATATCATGGTGTTTTAGTTTCAATATATGATATCTATTTTAATGTTTACAATTAGTTTTTATAACATGAAAATTTCATCAAGTACTTCATAATGTTTCATAAATTCATTTTTGAATTTATAAATAATATTCATTGGGAATTTATAACCACGTGAGCATCAAGGCACTTGGTAGTGAACCCGATGATGATAGATTCCTCATCATTGTCCTCCTTTGGGAGTTATTAACTCTATATAAAACAATGTCAAGGCCACATCCAAATGTACTATCCAGATATGGATTTCATTTCTCAAAAAACACTAATCGTATATTCTTCAAAAATTCTAGGATATTTTCTTTCTATAATTATTATTATCATATGTGTTATCCATATGGTAATCACTAATGTTTTTTCATCTTTGCTTTCAATTGTAAGAAAGTAATTTTCGGTGATAATAACTACAATGACCCATATGTTCTACATATATTAATATATATTTTTAATACTGAGTTATAGTAATTGTAGCTTAATTATCGTGGGGCCTTGTGTATTTAGAATAATAAGTTCATTGTACATCAATGTGGAAATAAATAAAATTTCATTTTTATTATTTTTTCATAATGAGAACCTAAATAAATTTGATCCCATAAATCTATATAAGAGAACTAGAGGATTAAATATAAAAAATGGGGGACAATAATATTTTATTAATGGTTTTAACATCATAAGGAAACATATCACATAAGGAAAATGTAATACATTATATCATCAAAGAGATGGTACATGAGTATACCTAGTAAGCATGCAAAAGAGGACAAGGTATTATAATTACATGCATAAATGGTAATTTAGAAGAAACATATAACATACATAATCATGTGTCATGGATACGTTAAATTATAACATCAAATGTTAATTAAGTCCCATAGTGGTTTACTTTTACTCTCTAATATTATACATGGAATATCATGATATTAAAAACATTACATGATATATTAGATTTTAATATTGGTGAATAAAATGTATACGCTATATCAGGATAACTTGTGGTTATCTAAGTGCCCCATCATAACATTCTAATGATTTATGTGTTCTAAAAATGAATTCTATCATAGCTAAAAACATAATAAATTCCCATGTAAAAAATTAGTTTTACAATATTATCTCAAATCATAATAAAAAATCTTCATAAATAAATAATTTTAGAGACCATCATAAGAAAGTAATTACCCCATAATATTAAGGGACAATAACAAATATATATACATTAGAGAAATATATAAATAATTTATTATCAATAACCTACATTAATTGTTTTTTTCGATTAAAACGTCACTAAAATAACAATTGGAATATTTCTTGAGAAAAATAACATTTTTAGATTGAGATCGCTTCATTAAAATTAAAAAATATAAAAAATAATATAAAAAATATTTAAATAAAAAACCACATTTGAAAATTAAAATGAAATATTTACACAATTTAGTTACCATGATTACTGGTAAATCCATAAATGCTATTTCACATTAAAAAATATTCATTTCACAATCTTGTAAATAGTTTAAAAATTCTCCTCTTATTAAAAACTCATGAATATTCATCGGAAACAATTTTGTAAATATTAATTCATGGTTATAAATTTCCTTAATAATTTTTTTGAAATTTAATAATTTTAATTCAAATTATTTTTAGTTGTCATTGATATTAATGATAAATGATTTTAAAATGAACAGAAAAATTATGTAAGAATTTATTTAAACAATTTACTCAGAAATTTTCAATATTGAATAGAGGATTAAGGTTCTTTTAAATTAAAATTTAAGTAATTTCCATTGTATAAGAAAATTATTTTTTATTATAAATTTAAAAAATAATTTAATTCAATGGAACTTAATACAGGATCGAATCCTTATTAAATTGATATTGAAAGAATAATCCTTAATACTCTAGTATCATTTTAATCATAACACCCATTATTGATTTAAATAAAATTCTTATAAAAATATCATGACGTATCTCGTATTTATTATATAATAAGAAATATGACTTTATAAACACTATAAAAAATATATTAGGTTCGTAACTGAACATTTGTCTCAATGATTTGATTTCGAGGATAAAAATCCATCCCTTGAGTCCCAATGTTACTACGTATGTTTTTATTCTCATTTATATTAAATGTTTTTAAATTACATGTTGTCCTAAGGAAATTTTATATGTTTAATGGCATTAAACATAAAACAATTACATTTTTTATTTTAATGACTTAGATAATTACATGTTGTATTATTTCAACATAATGCGTTTTGAGGATGATTAGTTTATATTTCCGGAAGTCATAGATTTCTTGACCGTGTTAAGAGGGTAATTATACTATCATTCCAAAAATAATAATAATGAAATAATTATATTTTTTTACATAAATATTAATTTTGAAGATAAAATTTAATTATGGCTATGTAAAATGAACTCTATTACAATCATCGAGATAGTAGGTCGTATGTATGCTTGGTTAACATTTCTATTTTAATAATATCATGATGGAAATATGGTATATGGTATTTTATCATCCTATAATTATAATAATATAATAAATAAAATACTATTTAATTATTTAAATATACATATATCATCTATGTGGCATGTTAACAAAAAAAGAAATGACATCTCTTAATGAGGCTATTGTAAGCCGAACAGATGAATTTTATTATCAAACCTAAATGTATGGTAGGAATAAAATGTATATGATCTATTACATTTAAAACATTAGTAATATTTTATAATTATAATATAAAAATGTTAAATACATACTTATGAACAACTATGAGAGTAAATGATGGAAAATAAATTACATCTATTTATGAGGTTGTAGTCACCTATAAAAAAGAATGTTGCTTTAGATTGAATTTTCATTGAAGTGGATATGAAATAAATTATGAAATTAACATAATAAAATAATTTTTTATGATTTATATAGATTTTATTATATCTACAGGACTGAGTACAATTTTATGAATGGGGAAATGGAATTAGAACAGTGTTTCATAGTTAAAAGGTTACATATACTTCGGACCACCTTATTTTGATTATACCTAAAGCCACCATAGAATTGATTTATAACTAACCCATGGAATCATTGAATTGGGGAGGGATGTATGATATAAATTAAATTAGGTAATTTCTAAACCACTTTTTTTGTTTGTTTGTAAGGATGAGTGGATGTCTCACCTTTTATAAGGGAGGAGGAGGGGCATTAATATAAATATACGAAACTATTCATTATTGGGAATCCATTTAAAAGAAAAGTACCAATAATATTTAAGAATAATTCATTGTATAATATATAATGTTGATCTATATATCTATCATTCTACGGTAACAAGTTTTTAACATTTTATTCAACATTCCTCTGTAGTTTATTCCCTAGTAAAGTGGTTTTAATATTATCTATGATAATAGATATTTTCAAGTTTAACTATTCATTATGAATAAAATTTAAGACAACCTTATTTTATAAATTTAATTATGATTATAAAAAATATTTAATAAACATTATCAAATTAAGAATAAAAAATTTTCAGAATATAATTTAAAATTAAACCCATAGACTTGTTAATGAAATGAGTTGTTAAGGAATGCATTTTCCAAGAATATTCTGAGCTTATAATAATAATATGAAAAGAAATAATATTTAAATAATTTCAATTAAAATTAATTAATATATATTATATAAATTTAAGTTAATAAATTATTTATTATGAGTTAATTTAACTAGTAAAAATGGAGACATATTAGGGAATTTGAAAGTGTTTTACAAAAAATGCATTTAAAGAAAAATGATTATGAATCGAAATACAAGATAATTATGATTATATAAAATTACATAAATATAATATAGATAAGTAGTAATTATTTTACATTAAATGATCATAAGAATAATAATTGTATTTTTAATTAATTAATTTATTGATATGTAATTATATTTGAATAAAATGTTATTTTCCTCTATTAACTGAGAAATCAATATTTTTTGAAATCTAACCCCAATAAATTTATATGTAAATTATAACATTAATATTAAAAAAAATTATGTTCTTTTAATAAAATTAAATTTCAATATTTTACAAATATTAACTCTATTTTTACTAAAAATATAAAAAAATATAATTTTTGAAGGTAATGAATATTCTAGAATAAACTTTCATTATTATGAGTTCAGTTATTATTTTTAATTTATCAAAAAATTTATATAGTAATTTAATGTATATTTCATAAACTACTTACTACTATTTATTCCATCTAATTTAACATCTAGGTGAAATTATCCCCATTTATATAATAATTGTTATATTTTATATAATGTAATGTGTATACTCATTATTGCATGTTTAATTTTTTTTGAACATAGTATTATATTAAAATCATGGGGTGTTACTCTCACTCTATTACCACTCCATGTTATTATGGTAGAATGATATATCAAGAACTATATTTCTATTTGTAATTTTTTGAAAACCAATATATAATTTATGTTCTTTATTATAGTGATAAGAACTACTATACTTTATTTCTACCATATGAATATAGAATTTCAAAATTAGTTATATGATAAAATATATGATTTCATAGTGTCATAAGAAGTTATAAACATATAACATATATTTGATTGATTTCATGGTTATTGTATTGTATGTTATTCATTGTTGGGTTCCCAATCTTCAACATTGTTCTCAAGAAATTTATATTGTAGATCCCAAGCTTTTTGAATCTTTTAGAACATAGATTTATGACTAGTTTAAATCTTACATCCATACAAGTCATAGAATTACTATGATTAATTCTAATTTATCCTTTTTATTATTTTTCACCTCAATTCATGATCAATATAATCAATGATAATGTTTAGATGAGATCTTAAGTGTCATTACATCCTAGATGGTAAGAATAGTATAAATATAATCCATAAAAAATATCATCTTTTGAAGGTCTTTCAAACTAGGAAAATTCAACAAAAAAATATTATTTATTATTAAATGGTTATTAATTCATGGATAATCCATGATATAGTTCAAAACAATAATAGTATCTATTTCTGTTAAGTAAAATGAGTGTTCAGGTTAGGAATAACAATCCCCCAAAAAATGTTCATGGAAAACAATATATTAAACCTAAATAAATGAAAAAGCAAAAAATAATATGAAATGAATTAAAAATGATGACTACTGTAGAATCATGTTTTTTAAAAAAAAAAATTTTTTTGACTATACAGTTATATTTAAACATGTAAGTAAATTTGTGTTGATTTATTATAACAAAAAAGAGTTGTTAAAATGTGACTATTAACATAATGAAAAAAATTAATAATTAGGAATAATATTATAAATATAAATGTAAATTAATAATGTTATATTAAAAAAATTGGTTACTATAGGATATAATTTAAAATTAAAAAACCCAAAATTTGAGATGAATGCGTAGTATTTTTTAATTATGTTTGGAAACTAAGAAATGGATTATAAGTATAGATATTAAATAAATTTATTCTTTCTACCATTATATATTTAATTTAATACTCATTAAAAACAACCAATAAATTAAAGAAAATATATACCAAATTTAATATTAAAAAATGTAAATTGTTGTATCACATTATAATATAATTAATTTTTCATTTTATATAGCCTTTATAAGTCGGAATTTTTTATTTATTTCTCCTTACAAAATTCTTTTACACTTTTTTAAAAAACCCATGCTCGAATGGTTACCTACCATGCTAGAAATAGTTCTCTCTTTCTTGAAGTTTAACATTGTCAAATGATATCCAAAATCACAAGAAATTATATTATTTAAAAAGAAAACTTAGTGAATATATCACATATGATCACAAATATAATAATTTATAATAATATTAAGGCCGTCGGTAGGATAATAATGAGATTTGAGATTGGTGATAATTAAGTGGAGAATATAAATGACTATTTAGAATAGGTAACTCTAATAATAATTTGCATGATTAGTAATTTATTACATAGAAAAATAATCCAAAAATAATTTCCTCTTATTATTGTATCACTTGGAACAATACATACTAATTTTTTATTTTTAATTATACACACATAACAGTAGGCTAACAATGTTTAATTATACTTTAATCTTTATTTTCTTATATTTCTCTTATTTTTTTAATTATTAAATATTTTAAAAATATTAATTTTTTAAAAGTATATATTTTTTTAAAAAAATAAGTGGAATCAATAAATTTAATTTAATATTAATCTGTTAACATCCCATTCTAAAACTAATGGGAACAATCATGCACTTTCCATATTAAATTTTTTATATTTTCAAAAAAAAAACATAATGTAATATCCATCCATCAACATCATTTTTCATTATTTTTAATCATAGAATATATGGAATTATTAGTTGTATAATGATAAATGGGTTTTTAATATATCCTACAAAACTATATATTCATATCATCAATGTCCTTTAAAATAATGTTAGTATTTAAATAATGTCTCAATGTGTTTTAGTAGAATATATAGACAATTTCTTCCAGATTTATTACATATTTCATAGATTCTATGTGTTTTTAACTAGATTTAGATAATTCCCTAGAATAAAATGAAGGAATGAAAAATAACTCATGTATGTGATGTTTTTATAAAAATATGTCAAAAAATTATATACTATATCCTTATATATTGATAGAAACATTAGATTGTACTCAGGGTCTTGGAAAATCATAATTATACAAAAGTTATACATTTGATTGGAAATTAAAACTGGAGAATGAATGAATTCCGTCATTAATTAATATAGTCTATATTAAAATAATATATTACCTCAACAATAAAATTCGAGTTCAATATGACTTCGATAATTCAATTAAGAACGAATTTTTTTTCAAAATATTAAAATATTTTATAAAAACCATTAAATAAAACAAACAAAAAAATGAAACTGAAATATATATAATTACTAATAACTATTTCCTCATAACCTATAAATTATTTTTCTTATGTATCCAATGAAAAAAATCATTACTAGTTATAAAATAAGTAGATTATGAAAAAAAATCTCAATGATAATAGGAAGGGATTACTAGAATTTCACTCATTGGTAGGATTCATAGCTATGGAGACCAATGAAATTTATTTTTTAAAGTCTACAATGAAATATTTATATATCATTCTAATCGTAGTAAAGGATTTTATAGCTGAATTTCACATGACAAACACATTACCATAAGAGAATATATTTATAATATAAAATATTTCTTTCTATTCAATATAACTTTATACATGTAGAAATTTTATTTTGGAGATATATGAATGAAAAAAATATTTTTTATGAAAATCCATTTTTTTATGAAAAATAATCGGTTGATTTTAATATTTCATTATTAATAAGTAATTCCAAAAGGACTCCCATCATAATTTATCCAACCCTATAATCAATAACATTATCCATTCTTCAATTAATATTCATAATATTATCATATTATAAAAATATTATATGATGTTTGTATAATCTAAACTATGATATCGAATAAAATTACAAATAAAATTCTATAATGGGATGAACTAATGAGTTAATTTAATGTTTTCTATTATTTATGTAATTTATTTTATAATATTATTCTTTTATATTGCATATTTTGATGGAATATTTTTCAAAAATCATCCCCACTTATCTATTGGACACTACTACATGTATACAGTTAATTGAGTGATTGGGGGTGGTTATGTAATAAATAATTTCATTATTTTTCATCAAATAATAAATTATTATCTTATATAATATTAACACTTTTTTATTTATGAATGTTTGTGAGATTCAAAACATATAAAAAATTAGAAGGAAATATAATATAATACAATATATAAATCATCCATAACAATTTTTTTTCATTCTCCACAATAATTAATAGATTTCATCTGTATATAAATATATATAAAAAAATTATATAGAAAAAATTCCCATAAAATATATTCCACATGTATGAAATATTATATAAATATTTACTAGTTTTTTATAAATTTATTTCTTCTAACATTATTTCATGTAAATAAAAAAGTTTTAACGAATTTATATAACTCATGTGAATCATTAAACAATGTAAGTCAAAAAAATTCCAATACTTCTTAATTTTAAAGGACTAATCATTTAGAGTTAAATTTAAAAATAGTATATATATTTTTTTGAAATAGATCTCTTTTTCTTTATATATTAGAAGTCTTTTAAATGTATGGCTCCAGTGAACCACATCGTTCTAGTTTGAGAAAAGATATATAAATTTGAATTTTTATCCCTTTATTTTTACGAAAAATGGTAATTGTTTATATTATAATTTTCTATTAATTAATTGAACCACTCCACTGTACATGATGCAAGGTATTACCGTTGGATATAATTTTTTTGGGAAACATAGTAGATTGATTTTTAAAGAATATGTATGATTTTATTAAATAATTATTAATTATGTGTTTTCATTCATCTAATTATGTCTTTTTTATGATCATAAAATTTATATTATGATTTTTTTTAGTTTCATTTACATCATTAGAGTTTTCATTAGTGAATAAAAATAATTCATGATAATAAGTATTATGTCAGGTCACCTTTCCATTTTAATTTTGTTTCTTTATTTCCTTTAAAAAAATTTCTCATTTACACTTTAGCATAATTCTTATATTCAATCCCTCTATTGTATTTCATGATCAATTGATAAGAATGTGGGGTAGTATAAGAAGAGTCCACCACCATGTTTCGTTCATGGAATCAATTTTTTGGGATTGAGATTCAGTGGTCACATGGTGAATATATAGTATAAGATCCTGTCTTTTTATATGAATTTCTCTCTCTGAGTTTTTCACATTATCCATGTATTTTGAGACTTGTTCGGAGATAGAGATCCTATTTTTAATAGGGTATAACAGTTAGGTATGTTTTATTATTTTAATTAATGGTGTTTGAGTATTATAGGTTATGTGTTTAATGGGTTCATAGTATGATTTAATGATTTAAATGGTTTTTTGGTTTTTTAAAAGGAAATTTGGATGATAAATAAACTAAAGAACATTTACATGCTAGGTAAAGGGATTACATGTATTGTCAGTGTTTGAGGGTTTTCATAAAATAAATATAAGGAAATTTTTTTTTTGAATTCAATTAAAGGCAGTTACACAGTGTGTAAAAACATTACACAATGTGTAACCACATTACCCAGCATGTAAATTTCTAACATAAAATTTTAAAAATGTGTTGTGGATAATATTCATTATAATACACTATATCTTATCCCATCTCAACACTAGGTCATTTTCTAGGTGATTTTTGGGTTCCAACATCTTTTATGGATTCCCTTTTTTAGTGAGAAATCTTGTAATGACCTTTTGGTAAGGTTTCTCTCTTCTCTTCCTTCTTCATCAAATGTTGTGGTTAAATCCTTTGACCATTTTCATATTTGGTTTTGATATTGACCTATTTGGAACTAGGAACAATTTTGGAACCTATACACCCTCATTCTATGGGAATTTTTTCTTTAGAAACATGGTTTGATTATCCATTATTGGTAGGGGTTCTAAATATTAACCATATGTTTTGAAATTTTTATTTTTATGCAATATTTTGATTGCACCATAATGGAATATGTACAAATTAATTAAATAAAAAATTGAATTATTTCATGCGGACCTTTATTTGCAATTGGCTTCCTGTCCTAGCATAGGGAAACCCAAGGTGTAAGAGAACCATGAATATAATTTAATTCAATAATAGTTTAATGTACGTTTAGCATGACATTTGATTTTTGGTAATTTATATCTATAAAATCCCAAAATTAAGGCTTATTTCTTATTTATATAATTTTGAATCAATTATGAATTAAATAGAAAGCTGTATATAAAGTATGAATTGTAATTCTCATAATTAACCATTTTAAATTGTTATGAGATATTGTGATATATATGTTGTTTAAAATTAATTAGGATATATGTGGTTTTTTATATACATCAGAATCACCACTCACACTTTCACACACATATGTGATAATGTTAATATTGAGTTGGCTCATCATAGTCACATACTTAAATATATATATGGAGTTGGTTACTCCCAATCCTATTTTATAATGATCATAGGGATTTGACCCAAAATGTTGTAATGTTTATAGGTCTTTGGCCCAGACTATTTTTTGTGACTATACTATTGTTATATGATGGCTTTTGGCCAACTCATAATACATGATCATATATATTCCAACCTGGATCCGAAGAACATTATTTTTCCTTGGTAATATGAAAGTGGATGACATGGTCATATGATATTCTTATATATATTATAGAATAGAGATAAATCAAGTTATTTTACCTCAGTTATATGCTCTTGGATTGAATGGTCGTAATACATGCTTGGAAATATTCTGACATGGAGCAGAAGCAGGTAGTTGCTATATTTTATTAATCGTTAAATCAATTTATACAATTGATTATAACTTTATTTGATAAAATTATTATCAAGATAGTTTTCTAAACATGGTTGTGTGGTTCTACATAGTTATATACACACACTATTTATGCTACCATTTCGTACCCGAGTAGATTTCATGGATGCAGGCTTGGAAAAGGGAAAAGGGACAAGCTATTAATTTCGGGTTTTTATTTAAATGGATTTTGGAGATGGTACAAACATGGGTTTAGGGACTTAACACAATAAATAATTTATTCTATTATACTAGAAAAATTCTTATATTTTTGTATCATGCCATTTACTTGCATTCCAACACATCATGACATTATTCTTTTATTATTTATTAGATTATTTAATTAGTATTTTTTTCTTCTACAATGTCTTTAGTTTTATTATTTACAATATATAATTATTCAAAATATATAATTATTTACACATTATTCTATGGGGTATAATATAATTATTATTCATTTTACCCCCCACATAGTAGTTGACATCCTCTGGCATATGGGTAGGATCAATTGGGGTCTCTTAACCAACCCTTTCTTGCCACGTGGGAGAGTGCTATTTTGGGGGAAGTAAAAAAAGGTACCAATAGAGTAGGTTTTTTCAATACTATTTGGGTTAAGAGGAAAGGATACTAGGTTTATTCAGAACATGGTAGTGATCATGCCTATATGAGTAGTTAACACATGTATAGGAAAAAGTCTAAGTACCTACGGTTGTGATTGTAGTTTGTGATGTGTGAATATTTCGTTTTGTGTCATTTAAACATGGATGATTAAAATATTGCATGAGGTTATTGTTTTATGAATTTATTGTTTATTAAGTACTGTAATTGTGGCATATTATGGTTCATTCTATGAATACAAACATCATAAATGGCACATAGGGATATATTGACATGAATTGATAATGATAGGGACATGTCTATTTTTGCATGTTAGATATACTATCCATTGGAAATATGATATGATATTACTATTTCACTGGATAAATTAAATGAGTTTTCATGCCACGTTAAAATAATTATATGTCATTTCTATGATAGACAAAGATTTATTGTTTTGCTATTGTAGTTACTTGTTGGGGTTGACATTGTTTCAGGACAGATCCCTACGGTGTGTGTTTTCTAGTTGAAAAAAGGTCTCATTGACATATTCAACATGAGCATTAGGAGAGTGGAAATATTCATGCACATATTATAGCTGAAATAAAACAACCTATAGTTTTTAGGAGATTATATAAGATCAGCTTTGTGACATATTTTGGAGGGTCATGTGATCCATGTAATGGGAGAATTTTCATAACATTCATTCGATTTGGGAGATGAAAATAGAGATTTTGATTCGGAATCTACCTATGTCCTCTATGGAATGGGGACCATAGGTATTAGAGTTCTAGAAAAGTTCATTCCATGAAATCATCAAGCATCTCAAGTCACCCATGTATATGAAGGTGAATCACTATATGTATATTCTTCACAGAAATCCAATATTTTGTGGGATAATCTTAAGGAATTGGGTAAGTACATTGATTTATCATGGAAGGACTTCAAGATGATTTTACTGAGTCATTTATTTCACGATACATTGAGCGATGAAATATCTCACAATTTCATTCATTTGACATAGGAGGGTTTATCAGTGCTAGAATGTGCAAGATGTTTTTTCTACCTATAGATCATTAAGCCATATTTTGATGATGATGAGATCTCTAAGAAGATTAATTAACATAATGATATTAATTATGAGATTAGGTCTTTGGAAAATAATTTCCACTTAAATAGTTTGGAATGAATGATGAATTAGGAACTCAACACGAAAGGGAATCAGAGAGGGGCCCCAAACAGCGACAAAGCTATTTCAGTGGGATGATTTGAGTGTACATATTGCAGTTGTAAAAATATTTTATGAGAATTTCTACCTTATATGCGGTGGGAAATTAGTCATGTTGGTGGAAACCCATCTAAATATAGTCTTTTTTTCATGTGTTATCGATGTGGATGGTTTGTACACAAAGTCCCAAAATGTACTTAACCTATAGTTGCGTATCATATTAGAGTTATAATGGGTTATCTTCATATGTAATGTGTAATAATTCAATTGAGGACTAGTAGAAGAAGATAAATAAATGCACCGTAATTGTCAAGGGGATCAACTACACTTATGTTGGACAATAGTTAGACTTCGAAATGATGTTTATCAAGAGGCATGGGATATGGATCCTCAGTTCCTGAGTAGTAGTGACAGAAAAGGGAAATAGTTCAGGGTAGTCAAAATGGATCTCAGTGTAGAGGGATATGTCAGTATCTCATTATACGAGCTACTACGTCTAACAAAGATGTAAGACTGTCAATAGTCAGAGGTATAATTCTTGTATCATCTACCATATCTTGTGTTATTATTGATGCAATATCATCACATTTTTTTCTATCATCTATTTTGGTAGTGGGTTGGGCTTGGATGTGGATGGATTATAAGGTATTTTAACAATTACCACACTTTTGGGCGTTTGGTCAGAGAATATCAAACTTTGTATGTTGTGTTCTCTAGAGATTTGTGGTTACTGTTTCTTTTGAGAACGTTCATGCTAGAAATGATATGAATAAAATTTATTCATAGTATGTATTGGTTTTTTCTATAATAGGCTCATACAGGTTGTTATATGATTATAGTTACTTTTCTATGACCAAAAAGAGGCATTTATTCTCACTGGGGTGAGTAGGATCTTCATGATGGTCATCCAGGACAAATTTAATGTAGATTGGATTATATTAAAAGTCATATTTCTGACCTTTCTCTAGATAATGGTGTAATGGAGTATCATTACTTTAAACCATTTGTAAACCATTTCTAAAATTTCTTTATTGATGATAGATTTATATATATTCACTCCCGATCTGGAGGTGGAATACATGGTCGTGTTGGGGGTGGGAGCAGAGCTAATTTATATCTTTCTTTATCACATACTGCATGAAGAGCAACGATATGTGAAATTTAATTTAAAAGATATGGAATATAAATGATTAATTTTTCCTAGACCATATCCTTTGGGTTCTCTAGTTCTATTTTCCAAAAAGTATTATGGATATTATTGCTCGTATGTGGATTACTGGAGGTTGAACTAGATAACGTTCAAGAAACAATATCTTATTCTGTGCGTTGATGATCTTATTGATCAGCTGATAGGTCCTAACTTATTTTTAAACATTAACATGGGATAAAGATATAATAAATTAATATATATACTATCAAACATTTTTCAAACTACTTTTAAAAGCATGTATGGCCTGCAAGAATTCATAGTGATGTCTTTTGGGTCGACTTTTGGGCATGCGGTATTCATGGGCTTAATTAATATTCTCTTTAATACAATTGTATACCAGTTTTTTATTTTTTTGTGGAGGGTATCATATTGTACTCATAGAAAATAGACAATCATGCCAAACATATTTACATCGTTCTGAGTACATTGATATAACAACCAATTTATGCTAAGCTATTTAAATTTATTTTTCTGGATTAATTATTTGATATTCTTTGGAAATGTATTGGAGGTAGGAGTGTTAGTGGAAATAGTGAAATTTGTATCAATGATATTTTCAGAATAATAGTAAATCAACTTCAAAATTCAGATATTTCTACATTTATAATGGAATTACAGTTGTTTTATGTAGGATTTTTCTATTTGGAATAAACAATGTCTAGGATGGACATGAAAGGGGTGAAATTTTTTGTTTTGTACTTGTGATAGTGATTTTGAAGAGCTAAAACATTTTTTAACCTCAGAACATATCCTCACATAACCTATGATGGTTAACACATATACTAGTTACTATGACACATCCAGAGTTTGAAGCGGTGTAGTTATAATATATGAGGATCATGTGGTTGTTTATGGCTCTTGGAACATGAGACCACTAGAGTGGAATTATCCTAATCATGTTCTGGAATTAACGGTAGTAGTAAATTTACTATGTTATTGGGGAAATTATCTCATGGGTGAGAGTTTTTTGGTATACAAATATCATATTACCCCAATGTACATCTTTTCTCTATGGGACTTGAACCTTCTATAGAAGAGGCGGGTTGTGTATCTCGAATATTTTGACATTGAATAAGATTATACCACAAGAATGAAAATGTTAGTACTGACACATGGATCAAAATGAAAAAAAACATAGTTATTACGGGAGTCATGTTATTATTGGAGGATAATGGACCTTTTATATACATGAATTTGGATGTTTAGTGTCTCGAGGGCAAGTATCCCTTAAATCAACATCATTTATACCCATTATTTTGGGTCATATTAAGACTAGGATGTTCTCTAATCCATATAGTACATTTATGAGGGAGAAACAATATATTCAGGAGACTTTATCATGATTGTATCTTAGAAGTGGAAATTATACTTTATTTTGTGGTCAAGTGTTGGTTCTTATGGGCCAATGTGGGGAGTTGTTGATGGAGTTTCATTCCTCTATATGGGCAGTGTAATCTAGGTTAACAAATATGTATCCTGATATATGTTGATAGTATTAGGGGCCAGAAATGATGAAGGAGGTGATACAGTTTGTCAAAATATTCTTCACTTGTTAGTAGATAAAAGCATATCATTAGAGGATATCAAATATTTTTTAGTCTTTACCCATTCTGGAGTGGACATTGGATGATGTCATGATGGATTTTTTGATAGTACTACCCCGGATGACCCGTAATAATGATGTTTATGGGTTTTTTTTGAAAAACTAATTATGGTATCCCACTTATTTCTTATTAGTAAAACCATTAATGGAAATTATGTTGGAAATATTTATATGTGTGAGGTGGTTTAGTTTCACGGTTTTCCAAAGAATATCAATTTATGAAAAGATCCCTTTTTTACATTGAGTGTCAGGATGGGTCTCTAGAAATTCATTGGATCGCGAGCTATTTTAGTCACAAAATTATATCCACAGATTGATGGTCAATATATGAAGACTATTCAGGTTTAGGGGAATTTGTTTTGAGTCTATGATTTAGATTTGGATTGTTCATGTGAGAAACATTTACCACTCATTGATTTATCTTATAATTATAGAGTCTAGAAATATAAAAAAATGGAATAGTTTGAAGACTTATATGGTAGGTCGTGTTGTTGACCTCATTTTTTTATTGAGTTGGGTGAGTCAACACTTGTTGGTCTTAGTCTCGTGTAATATATATGAGTAGAATCGGTTTACTAGGAATTAGTTGGTAACTGATCATAATAGGAGAAAATCATATGATGACCATCAGAGCTGACCTATAGTATTTGAGGTTGGTTTTCTTTTTTTCCATCTGGTGTCATCCATCATAGTGTAGTGACATATCAAGAAAAACTGGAAGCTAGAGACTAGGTTTTTTGGGACATGTGAAATAGTACAAAGGGTTGGTCCTATAGAATATTGTTTAGACCATCTATAGTACTATAGTGGTGTACACAATGAGTTATTCATTTTGAAACTATAGAGATATCATCCATACCCGTCACATGTGAATTGTGTACCTGACATCGACCTCTATGTTAATTCTTCCTCCGAGGAGCATCTGAAATAGGTTATGGATTGCAGTGAGAGATATCATTGTGGTAGGACTATATGATTTCTTCAGGTATAGTGGTAGAATCGACTAGTTCAAGAGGATATCTATGAGTGGAACTATGATATAAAAAAATTGTGTCCCAAATTATTCATTAATACCTCCAAGTAAGTCATGGAGAAGCTTAGGGATGATCTATTGTGAGGTGGGGAGATTATAAGATATCATCTTTTTCTATGTTTATTTCCATCTGAGATTTTCATTTTATCCATTATGGATGACTCTCCTTCAGAGGAAAAAAACCTTTATAATAGTGAATGAAATAATTTTCAGCAATTTATTCTTGTTTGAATTAATGTATTCTGAATATATTGCATTATTATTTAATGGTTTCATAGATTTTTTAGAATATTTAAACGAGTTATAGTTTTATTAAAATATAATTTGATTGAAAAATGAAATGTAGTATATCAATACACCAAGTAAATAGAGTATTAATCATATAATTTATCGAGGGTTATAATAAAATAATTTTGAGGCAATGGGTTTTTAGAAAATTCCATTTAAAGAATTAGCATGACATGTAAACCCATTACATTCCATGTAAATGACCAAACTATTGTTTTAAACATGATAATGCGTCAAATTTTAATTCTAATCCAAAAATCATCTCTCCCCTAGACCGTATATCATTTTCTATGAATTTTGGGGTTCCAATAACCCTTAGGGATTCCCCATTTTTGTGATAAAACCATTGTATGTCATTTTTTTAGTTTTCTTCCATCTCTCAATTCATCTGAATCCTTTGTGGTTAAATACTTTGGCCAATTGTTTTGTTGGTCCTAATCATAGAGAATATTGATTTAGTAACCTTTTTCAATACACTTCACATTCTTCCTCATGGTTGTTTTGAGTTGGACGTTTTTCTAGATCTTCGGTTAAATGTAAGGGCTCTAAATATAAACCTAATGGTTTGAAAAGTTCATGTTTTTGAAATATTTTAACTTCATCATGATATATTATTAACAAATAAATTAAATAATTAAATTGGAATATTTTTTGAATTCCATTGTTTTCAATTGGATTATGACCTGGCTTATGGTAAAACATGGGGTGAGCTAACCCAGAATATAATTGAATTGGAAAATTGTTTAATGTATGTTTAGCATGACATGTGACCTAGGGTGAATTCTTGTTATAGAATCCCAAAATTATATCTTATGGATTACTGATATAATTTTTAATCAATTTTTAATTTAATTTCAAGTGGTATATGAAAAAACATGGTAATTTACTTAATTAACCATTGAGAATTGTAACGTGATATTGGGATAGCCATGCTTTATGATTGGGATTGTGTTCTATGATGTAATAATTATATATTGAGATCAACCCTAGAACTTGTACATATATATGTAGTAGTTATAATATTGAAAAGGATCACACAATCACCATTCTACAATGGTTATAGAGATCAGGCTATGCCCAGTCCCAAAATGTAATTTTTATAGGGCTTTGACTTGAAACTCTAATGTGCATATTGGTCATCGACCTGTATAGATTATTATGACTATACCAAGGTTAAATTATAGTTCTCAGTATGATCATATGTCATGATTAGAGATATTTTAGTATGGTTCTGAAGTAGTTTATTTTACCTTGGATATATGCTTGTGTTTGGAATGGTTGTGAGACATGATCAGAGGTATTTTGTGGTGGAGATAAAGCATGTTATTTTACAATGGTTATATTATTGTGGTTGGTATGCTACTAATATATACTCAAAGATGTTCTCGAATGGATACAATTTTGGTATATGTTATATTTTATTAAATATTTATTTATTTAATATACATGTTTTTATATTTATTGAAAACACTACTTATCGGTAAGGTTTTGGTTAGACATGGTGGTGTCGACCTACTAGGTTATACTCACACCCTATTTTGATCTATTTTTGGTACCCATGTATATTTCATTAATTCTGGATTGTAGAATGGAAATGGATTTTACTATTGAATGTTTTTTTTCTATTGGAATGGAGTTTCGAGATTGGGCTGATTTGGGGATTGGGACCTAAAAAGTTGATTCTTTTATTGGTGTCTTCTAGTCTTTTCATGCATTATTTTGACTTGAAATTTAGTTATATTCCATCATGTTTTTAAATTATTCCCTTATTATTTATTAGATTATTATTTATATTATTTTGTCTTCCACTATGTTATTACATTGATTATTTCCATTCTATTATGAAAACACTCTATTATTATGACACTTTAGACTGCATGGTATAATCAAAACACTACAAATTTCACACCACTACTACTTGTTGGAAGCCCTTAATGTATGGGGTAGTGTGCCTGAGGTCTCGTAACCAATCCTTTCTAGCCATGTGGGAGAGTTCAAGATTAAGATATATCACATATGATAGAGAAGTTGTTGTTTTTTCTACTATTGGGAAGAATTGTTTTTCATCGATATATCCCCATATAATTTTTTATTTTCATAAGAAATTATATTTCTAGATTTAATTAGATCACTTTTGGGCTATTTTTGAGTGTTCTAGTGGTTTTATAATAATTTAATGGGGTTTTCTATTTGATAAATCTAATCTACATGACATATAATTTTGAGAAAGAAATTTGTATGTTATAACATTTTAGTGAATTATATTAGATGATATTTACATAATTTATGAATTTATGATGTATCATATAGGGTGAATTGAGGTGGGGTTTGGGGAATGAACTAACACCCCAGTTGTATATGATATGCTCATTTAGGATAAACAACAAGACCATATATCTGATTCTTGGATTACATACATATATTGGTAGATGGACAAACCCAATGTAGTGTACAATGCAAGGTACACATGTGTCTAACATTCCTTGCATACTTCAGTCATTTTTTTATTGAGTATGGTTGTTTCGAAGTGGGATATAACACACATTTGAGGAGGCCAGTTGTACATACAAGCCATGTACATTAGGCAGACAATGTAAACAACTTCCCTGGAGGGATTTTTTTACATATTTTCACCCTAGAGTAAGAATTATACATTTTAGATGTCGATTAGATTCATTATTTAATTATTATTATTGATGGTAAAATTCATTCTACATCTGAGGGATGTTTCAAAGGGAATTTTATAAGGACAATATTTTTTGGGAGGTCTTCCTTGATATTCGACATTAGAAACCTCCTAATGGTTTTTTATTATACAAGGACCAAGTGAGCGCTATGATGTTTCTAGATGAAATTCCTTATAGAAAACAAGTTTATGTTTTATAAGGTTTATTTGGATGGATCCGAAATGTGTAATCAATTATTATCCCTAAAAATATCGTATATCATAACTATATATTAGGAAATGATGCATAAGATTTGAGTAGTTGAGGTTCCATACTTATGTTTTATGGTTTAGTTTGGTTATAGCCATATGGAATGGTTGTCATAATGGAATAGACAGTGTATTCGAGTCCTAATAAGAATATTTATAAAAGAGTTTTATGAAATCATAATGATTGTATTTCAGGTGAGTTGATACTCAAATATGGTTTATTTAACAGAGAGTTTAAATATGGTTTTCATATAATGGGCATTTCTCATTATTTTTTATATTTAATAGGAAAACCATGATGTATGTAAATATTTTTTGATGCGCTGAGGACAATTGATTATTCCCTTGTGTCAAATTATTTTATAGGGAATATTGTGTTTATGGATATCTAATCAGTGATCAATTGGGATTGATTATCAGACCAATATAATTTTTCTGAAAATAATAGCTTGATATATTTTATGTGACTTATGTGTCTGGTGTAATTTTTCCTTGTTGAAGAGTTTTCATCAAGGAAAATAAGATACTTCTGTTATGTTTTACCCCTATTAAGGTTCTTATAATCCCTCAACGGTTATTTCAAGATTATTTTTTCCACGGGACTAAGAGACTCTCAAAATCCACTGATTACAGAATGCTTATTGATCGTGATTTTTCAGTTCGGATGATGCAGTTGAGAGTTGATGAACAATTTCTTTTATGAACTCTGGATGAGATACTTGACATAGTTACATCTTAGGTTATGAATGTTAGTTTTTACTATTGGGATGTTATTAGACTGGGTGTTGGAACTAATATGGATTGGGTTCTCACTTATACTAGAATGTTGCACTTTGATGGGAATTGGGATCTAATGAATGATATATTGGATTTCATCCAATACATAGATAGTTAGATTTTACAACCTATATGAGTTGGGAGTTAGTAATCCAGGTCATTTTGTTGGACCCATGATGTATGGAGATCCCCTCCAAAATATAAAATTCTATCATGACCCTTTAGATCTATATCACTATTGAGTTTTAATAGATTATTATAGTGATACTTGTGTATCTTTCACTAGTTTATATCATAGAATTAGAGTCCTAGATCCTAGTAGAGTTTCTTGTTATTTATGGATGCCTATAGTCACTCATTAGGGATTAGAAATTTATATATGTTTCATTTTTTAGATCATGTGTAAATATTGGAAATGCACAAAAAATTATGGGGTTTGGTGATCTGTGTGTTATAATTAATTTTTGTAGGGAAAAGTGGGGGTAGGTTTACCCTGGTTGTAATAATAGATCTATAGGATTTATTATTTATTAAATTTTTCCATCTCCGTAGATACTCAGTAGTTTCTATCATTATTATTCCATTTAATTCATTTTGATTAGTCTAGTAATATAACATGTGAATGTATTCATATATGATTCAATAACATAGTGTCACCATAGGACGTGGACTACTAAGATTCTTATATCAATCTGTGTCTGTGATACATGGTTTGTGTGTAGACCTTATATATTCTTCATTATAAAAGATATTTTTTTAGTGGATAAGATAGATTTCAAATTCTGTAGGTTCATAAGGTTATACTAATGCAATGTTTTATGATTCTTTTTTTGTTTCTCTGTAGTTGTTGGATAATAATTTGAGGTATGACGTGGTATTGGATGGAAATAATTTTAAATTTTATTTTATTTTTGATTTTTTAGTAATCATTATCATATTGGTTGATGATCTATTGTTGAACTAGAAATATTATGAGCCTGTACAACTATTTAGGCATTTTATAATTAATAATATTGTTGTTTTAGTTTTCTATTATGCATGGTATGATTAATATATATGATAATTATTTTAGTAATTTTATTGTTATATTCACTCTAACTAAGGGTAAAGTCTCCACACATTATCTATCAGATTCTCATCACTAGTTGGAAGCCTCTATCATATGGGAAGGTACACGTGATTCTATATGGTTAGGAATATTAATTGATCTGTAAGGGAGATATGGGTAAGATCATTATAAATGGTATTCTGGAGTTCCATTTTTATCATCCAATTTATGTTATTGTATAATGGAGGTTTAGGATTTTATTGAAACATGTTATGGATATCATATTATTATATCATGAGAAAAACTACTGTGATATAATCTATGTTTCTAGGGAATGTGATTATAATTCATATTTTCTATTTCAAAATTGTATGATTTAACTTAATATGATGCACTTCCGTTTCTGGATATATGGTTTTTATTGATTTTTTTTTATCTTATTTAGATAGAAGGATTCTAATGTTAAGATATTATACTATGAACATAGGTTACGCATTATTAATGAATGAGTTTTTGTGGTGTCTCTAGTGATAGAGGATTATTTTATTAAATTGTATAAAATGAACTATATGGCCTTTCCACATAAATCACCATATTGAAAATATACACAAATTAACCACATTTATAAATTTTTATCAATTGATTAAAAATGTGGATCTGATGATGATATACTAACCTTTAAAAGAAAATTCATTTTCTTTTATCTGGAATACATGGATTATCTTGTGGTTAGATGGAAGTGTAAGATTCTCTATTTGTTCTTATTTTCAATTGATGAGGGGTAATATGCTTGAGAGGTGTTTGTATAGATATCAACATTCCCAGATGTAGTGGTTTCGCTGAGGTTTTGGTTTCCATGGATGTATTAGGCTTGAGTTGCATTGTATGGTTGAATTCCTACCACATGTTACCTCTAAAATATGAAGATAAGAGACTCAGGGTCTATTATCTATATGGGGAATGTGTAAGAGTGGGTTATCATCCCATTTTTTAGAGTCTATATTTTCATCAACATTATGGGTAGTTACATAGTAGTAATATTTGTGGTTAGGAATTATGAAGAATTGTGTCTGAGTGGGATTTCACTAGGACTGAATATGGTTGGATACAAATGATTAGTTTTTTTATTCATGAAGGTATATTTTTTTGGTTATTTTTAATTATTATGTGGGTGTGTGGTTAGAAACTTGAATTTTTATATTGAAACATCCATGGTGAGTGGTCATGTGGTTTAACATGGAAAGCGGTTGATACCAAAATTTATAGGAGGATCATCATGGGATATATTGATCATTAGAATTTATTTATATGAGAAGACTAATCATTCAATTTGGAGATATTATACATTTATTATTTATAGATTGATCATGTGAGTGTGATCCCTATTAGGTGTTCATGGTGTGTAAAAGACTATAAGTGATCCATTTAGAATCACATAGAATTGAGAATTTTATTTTTGATTATCACCAAATTTCTGGATGGATCCTTATTTCACAATGGAATGTGTTAATATGATATATTTTTATCTGGTTGTTTTTTATATCAGTATAATGGACCGGTTGTAAGTGGATTATTGGTTTTTATGGTCATAGGAAAACTCTTATTGCATTGACATGGTAAAATTATTAAGACGAGTACTCAAAAAGAAGGGTATGAAAATGATTATGTTGGGAATAAAACCATTGGATTTTTGAGGATGCAATACTCATTATATATTTATATTTTAGTGTAGAGGGGATAACTAATAGTTAACCCGAGAGGTGTGCTAATTGTGATTTTTTGGGGTGCTCATCTGTAATAGGTTCGACCATATCCAATCATTGACTATGGTAATGGTCGTAATGCGAGACAAAGGGTTTTGTGTTTTTGTAGTGGGTTAATAGAAGGAATAAAATTATGGTGGGGAGTATCATATCATTCATGGATAAATAAACTTCATGGATGGTGACTTTTAGGAAATATAGGACTAGTTGGTGGATGATTGAGATAACATTAGTTACATCTATGAAAGAGTCAAGGTAATGGTGACATGTTTTTTATTAAGAGTAATTGGGGTAAATAAGTGTTAGATTATGGATATTTCAATAACCAACATCATTATAGTTTTTAAAAATTATGAGAAATTATATTTTATTTGATCCCAATAATTTTATGATTTAAAATTGTAATTTAACTAGTTAAATGGTATCATATAATTTTTCTAACCACTCTATAGGTCCAAGAATAGTATTTTTAAAAAATTAAATAACTTTTTGAGATTCTATTTTTATCAATTTTTTTCATATAATATTTTATTATGTTAATTAAATATTTCTAATTACTGATCATTTATCTTGTGATATATTTGGTTATGAGTGTGGATTTAATAATTTCATTATGAAATACCAAGAACAATATTTTATCATTGAAATATTATTAAAAAAAGAACTACATATGCTTCTACAAATATTTTGGTAAAAAATTTATTGAAATTATTCCATGTATTAACTAATAATTCCCATGTCATCATAAACTATAGGTCATTTTTATAAAACACTATGATCTTAATATTTTTTAATAAGCCTTCAACATCTACTACAAATTTTCTAAAAATTTATTTTATTCACAATATATAATGTGGAACCCCTTTCACTATAGACTATTATAGTGGAAACATTAGAAGGGAGATTTCAGACATTTAGAATGGGAAATGTATGTGATAACACTCATATAACATATGTTATAATAATATGATATTAAATAATATATCATGAATATATAATATAAAATAATTACATAATACAAATAAACATGAAGCATAATATATCCATGGATAATAAGATAAAAATAGATAATTTGGATTGAAATAACTGGTTCATAAAAGATAAATTTCATAATGTCAAATTTATTATTTTAGTCTATAAGGAAATATATCCCAAACATACATATTTTCAAATTACCTTCAATTCCATTATTCATGGCCTTATTTTGTTTTGGGAGGACATCTACAAAAATAACCAATCTAGTTTTTATAATTAGGTCTATTGACCAATGGAGGGCCTACCCCACCCCTAACTAATTAAATCCAATGAGTAAATAAAATGATATAATAAACATATTGTACATTACAATACCCAAAGACTATAATAATACGTAAATATTTTTATTAAAATAATAAGAATGTGGATTTTCAATTATTTAACAATTAACGAATTTAATTTCATTGTATGTATGTACATGTCAATGAAATCTCATAATGAGTAACTTTTTTATGTTATGTCAATAATTCCTTCATAAATAGTTTTATATTACCTATGTAAACACCCTTCACTCAAAGAAGGTAATTATAATGTTTTCATTGTGGAACGACATTGGATTAAAACTTATATTTATTCAAAAACCAATTAAAGAATTATGAAGATATTGATGGATCAATACTATGATAGATAGAAATATTACATTATCATTCCAATGAAATAAGTTCTATGGTGTTATAAGAATATTTTCTTTTATTAAGAATAAAATATGACAATTGTTGTAGTATAAAATGAAAAAAAAAACATGTTATAATAATTTGGGAAACTTTTTTTGAAATAAAAAATAACCATGACCATTAAAAAAACATTTAAACATCTAAATTATTATATTACTTGTATAATTTGGAATATATTTAGAAACTATAAAATGATAGAGAATAATATTCCTTAAAAATTGTTTTTTTTGAAAATATATATTCATTGGTAAATGTTTAAAATATATTCTTTAAATAATTTTCAAAAAACTGTCCCAAATAAATCAATTCATATTATATTAATATTTGATTAATAATTTTATGATATTTTAAAAGGTAAATTATCAATAATTGAGGAATAAATAATAACATCTAGAAAATAACCCAACGAATAATTACTTGGAATGGAATTATACATGAATTAAAAGAATTGGTTAGGTCATTTTACCTTTCATAGTGTAAAATATTTTATATGGGAAAATTAAATAGATAGAAGACTTGAAAATTATTGAATATAATATAGGAGTTGACAATGATGGTTATTTATAAATAATCATCATAATAGATTGAAATTGAGAATGAATAAAAAAATCTTAAATAATTTACATTTATAAAAAATATAACATAATATGGTTACAATGAAATTGACCTTTAAATATATTAAAATGACATATATTCATTACACTATAAATAAATAGTGTAGTGAATGAACCATATATGTCTATTCATACCTGATGAATTACATGACATGTTATAGAATTAAGTCATTTGGAAGTAATACCATGATATAAAATATATCACAGTCTACAATAATAATCAAGACTTTATATGTTAAATATAAATTAAGTCATCGCTTATATAAATTCAATAAATTCACTTAATTGTTTGAATTTTTTTTAGAAAAACTATTATCCTAATCAGTAGTTTTATATAAAATTAATCATATATTTTTTTAAACATCATCAATAATTATTCTCAGCATGTATATTAGTTAGTGATGATCTATTTCCAAAATGGCTATAATTACTCTTAATAATTTCAAAAATAGTTTCTTAATATCTATAACAAAATAATATTTTATAATATATGAGCCATGGTATAGGAAACCATCATAAGATAGTCATTATTTATTTCGGTATTAATATTAATTAACACATTTTGAAATAAAATTTTTCATGATCTTAAATAATTCAAATGTATTGATTAGTTCATAATAAAGAGGTAAATAATTTTCTGAAAATGAAATTTTTTCATCATTGTTGTTTTTTCGTCATAAATTGTATTATTGAAATTGAGATGATTTTTTTTACTATTTTAGAAAAAATGTTTAAATTTTATTTTAAAAAATTAATATAATTTTTATTTCAATATATCAATATTATATTACTGTTAATTTTAAACATTTTTTGTAAAAATATTTATATTTCATTACTTAATGAAAAATAATGTTTTATGGAAACCCTGTCATTTATTTTTAAAGAAAACCCACATTATGTTTTTTTTTCAAGGTAAAATATTATTTTATATGTTTTAAATAATATATTTAATTACATAATAATAATTAGTATACTAAATATTGGAATAACGTATTTTGGGATTAAAATATATTTTTCTTAAAATTGTACTTATGTGTGCAATGTATTTTTATATAAATAAATTAAATTATTCAAATTTTATTTATTTTATTAATTAAATTAATATATTATACATTCATACATATATTTTGACATTTGTTTGATGGTTTTTATAATAAATGTAATATAATTAAATTATTAGTTTCAATATAGAATCATTATTCAAAAATATGATTTCGATGGGGGCTGCAATATTATTTAAAAATTATATTTGTCACATAAAAATTTTAAAATTTTAAAATTGATTGCATATTTTGATTCATAAAAAATAATATAATCTGATATTTAATTGTACAAATAGAATAATTTTTCATACCTCAAAAAAAGTTTAAAAAGATTTCTAGGGGTTAGACAAATAGATAGTGTTAGTATTTTCACCAATACCTCCGTAATTATTTTTTAGAAGGATATTTTGAAACCTTATATTGTCATATCATTTAATTTATTTCCATATGGATCAACATTTCGAAGAAATTGATGGTATATTATTAAAATATTTTTTAAAATTTCATTTTTCTCACTCCACTCACTTGTTAAAGGGAACCAAAAATCTTTCACTATTCACACTATTTGTGGATTATTGTTTTAAAATTTACCCTAAAACATGTAACATTCATTCCCTTCATACAAGATATTATTATCTTCTGTTAAGACCATTCCATTAAGGCTTAATGTTTCAGAAATGTGGGTATCTAAAATAAGTGGGTAGATCTTAACCAAGACCATTAAATTGTATTTCTTCTTCTACATGATCCAATAATTTTTTTCCCTAAAAATGATAAAAATTTTATAACAAATATATTGAGATTTTATTATATAAATTTAAAAACTATTTTCCACTTCATCTCAACCCAACGGTTCCTGATATTATTCAACATTCGTATGTGTATACTGTAGCCTTCACTTAGAGACACAACTCATTTAAACCCACCTTAATTAATAGTTGGTTATTGTGATATAATTAATTTAAATATGTGATATTTCTATTATAATAATAATTTTATAAAGGAAAATTAAAATTTAAAGATCATTTATAACATCATTTGAAAAATGGTAACATTACTTTTTCATGTGTACGAACTACCATCTCCATGTAGCGACGTAAATAATTTTTCATCGTCGATTAATATTAATGGTTATTAATATGAATAAAATGTAAATGCATGAATACTGAATACTGATAAAAATTATAGAGATAATGTGACCATGATAAATGTTCAAGGACAAGTGTTGTAGAAAAATACATACATGAAATATAATGTAGTTAACACCTCAAAGATGAGGTTAATGAAATATTCATAACATAATTGTTATATGTTGTTAAAATTAAAAGATGTTTGGTACACTAGTAAATATTATGCTTATTATAATATAATGATAATAAATTTAAATTCATTTTGAATGAGGATACAAGGGATAATAAATAAGACATACTTTAGATAATGTTTTATGTAAATATCTCATTTTTATTAGAATTATTAAGGATGAAATTTTCTGATGATGATATTTTATGGTCTATCTCTAACAAATTATGTTCTCACTTATAATATAATTATTTTATGATATTTCCAGATTCTTATCATTTTTCCATCTTTAAATACACAAGATATGTGAAGAATATTTTTAATAAAAAACTATCATTTTTTGTATCATCAGTTTGGAATAATATTTTCATTGTGTATATTTTATTTATATTTTTCTCAAGATTTATTTTCATATATTAAAATATAAATTAATCTCCCTTTTACCCATTTTTATATTTATAGAAAATATTAAAATAATAAATCTTATAATTTTCAAAACATTTTACTCTTTAATTTTTACCGACAATGTGAATGTATTTTTTTGTTTAAAAAACACATAAAAAATTGCATTATATTATATAATTAGGAGTATTTTATTTCAATGTTACATTAAAATTTTACGTTTTTATTTTCAAATAAATTATTTCCTTCATTATTTTTTATTTTTGTTATTTTAAATAATTGATTTCAAATTATATGATTATTTTCATCACATAATGTTTTAGTGATCCATTAATTATTTTTATCCATATAAAATCCATTGATGTCTATTATGATTTACATATGACGTTATCTAAATTTCCCATCATTATTCTTTCTTTGGATGGTTTCTTAAATTAGTGTCAAATGGTTATGGTACTCATATCCATTACACATGCAATGATTTTATGATTTTTGTAATGTTTTGTGATCTTGTTGAACACTAATGCATGGTTTTCATTATGTGATGAGTGGGATTAGAATTTTATATCACTCCAAATAATTTCATATAAAACGATATATCATTATATAATAAGGAATTTATTAGGGTGTGAACGTCATTTAGTAATTGAATTTGTCTCATTAGGTAGTCATTGTAGTGAACCTAGACTACATAATTCATGAAAAGGGGAGTGATCAAGATCTACTATGATATTATTGGTAGTGATACATGTATAATGTAATTATTTTTAATGGTTATGTTTATGTAAATAGTGTTGATTATGATTATGATATTTTCTATTATCTCATGATAGATTATTGATGATTTTCACTATTATGACTTATTCCTTTTTTATTTAGAAAACATTATTTCAAGTTTTATGATTCTGTTATATTAATTAAAGGGTATGGTTCTCTAGTTAAAATCACAAATTATCACACCATTATGAATATGTTCTAATCAATTTTATAATTTACTCATATCTATTATGTTTCCCATTATTGAGCATATGAACTATCCATTTCTAACATTTCCCTTCCCCTGGTTATGGAGAAACTAAATTGGTAAATTTTGTCTAAGAATAGTTCTAGTTTTTATGAGAAAATTGTAAATTATGTTGATAATTTTTGTAATTTTTTTGGATATATATGTTTCTAAATAGACTAATCATGTATGGTCCTCAATTGTGCATTATCATGTTATTTATTGAATATTCATATAAAGGGATGTAATATATATGTAATAAAATTATGTGTATCTATAATAGTGGGTTTTTCCACATTACTATATTATGGTTCATGATTACCAAATCATGAAAGGTTTTTATATTTTTTATGACTACCGATAATCATAAAATTCCATTTTATAGGAATTCTGGATATGGTCAATGATGATGAAATCAATGATTGGAAATATTCATTGATTATTAATGAACAAATGTTAGTATTTTAATTAATAATATAGATATTAATTTTACCCTTACAAAACCAAAATAAAATAATTATTTACTTATTTATGTCATATATTATAATTAATATAGTTCTCCTTGTCATCGATGGCCTTATATTTATTCCTTATTTAGGTAGGTGGTCAAACAGATCCAAAATAGAACATATTATAATCGTTGGAGGAGTATAGTTATGAAAGTGGATACTTATGGAATAATATATTTATTATTGAACCGTAATGGAATTATTTATTTATATTTAAGGTTATTATTATTAATTTAATATTTATCTTTATAAATAATAATCAAAATATATTAAAAATGAGGAATATTACTTCATTAAGATGGTTTCCTGTACGTTCACATAGTTAATATTTTCATTTCATAATAAATGAGTGTGAATAAAGTGGGAATATATTTCTAATCTATACTATAGTAATTATATATTATTTATAACAATAATTTATAAATTCCATCATTATAACAAGTAAATAGAGGCAATGTTAAAACAAATATATGTTGCATCCTGTGGGTGATTGTCCTTATAGATACATGGATAAAATTTTCATTTTTATTATTTGAAAAAGGGAAATTAGGGTAACGCGAAGGAGTGAAACGTTAAGGTTTCTCCGAAGAGATTTTAGGGAATATACTGTGATGGGTATTCCAAACGTAACCAAGAGGGTTACTCCCTACGTAAGAATGTTATGAATGCCTCAAGTTACCTTTAGGTATTATGATTTCTATGATTTATTCATGATTTTATGAGGTATGTTAAAGTGCCTATGTCTTATGGGAAAAGTATGATTTCATTCTTATGTATATATGAACTCATGTTTCCTTTCCATGTTTTTTTTATAACCCATACTGAGTTTTTATGCTCACCCCATGTTTTTCGAAATGTTTTTCACAGGACATAATGTGGAATAAGGTCAAGGATGGGATCAAGGGAATTCCATGCTATCTAAAACATGGAATCTAGACATCTTTCTTTTTAAGAGTTTTTATTTTGTGGAGACTTAGTAGAAGTGTCTACTTTGTAATCTTTTAAGATGTAATAGTTATGTTCTAATTCTCTAAAACTCTAAACCTGAAAAGATCCTCAATGTGAATTATATATTTAATTCAATATTAAGTAAGGTTTAAGGCTGGGGCCTTATAGTTGGTATCAAAGGTCGGTTTAGACAACATTAGGAGTTAGAAAAGTGTTAAATTATAAAATGATTGAAATGATATAGCATTTACGGATTACCATGTTGCTTCGCCTAAGATATATCTGTGTTCAGAATGGTTTTCCGCAGAGGAAACAAAGCAGCTATGTTGGGACGACATCAGGAGGAAGACAACCTTCCAAATCAGCAACCTGAGATGGTTGGAATCAGAACTGAACAGTTTGTTGCAGTGATGGCACAGTTGACTCAGGATATAAATGGTGGTGGTATCCATGCACGAGATCAGCCAGATCAACCGCAGAGGAACATGTCAGTGGTGGAACATTTCATGAGGCAACATCCCCCATCATTCAGAGGATCATCTAACCCTGTGCAAGCTGAATTTTGGATTAAAGCACTGGAGAAGATTTTTGATGTCATGGGGTGTTCAGAACATCAAAAGGTTAGTCTTGCTGTTTACCGTTTTGAAGGTGATGCTGGTCAGTGGTGGTCGATGGTGAAAAATATAAGGGATAGTGATGAGATTGAGGATCTTCACTGGGACGAATTCAAAGGTATGTTTCTTGAGAAATATTTTCCTAAGGTGGTTCGTCTTAGGATGGAAAAACAGTTCCTTGAATTGAGGCAGGAGGATGATTCAGTGGCTGCTTATGAAGAAAAGTTCACTCGATTGGCAAGGTATGCTCCAAACTTCATAAGATATCTTGATAGTAAAATAAACCGTTTTTACTCAGGGTTAAAGCCAAAGTATCGAAGGGCTTTAGCTTCTCGTGAATTTAAAATTTATGAAAAGATTGTTCGATGTGCTAAGAAGGTGGAAATGGAGTTTACCGATGACCAAGTTTTCTATAACAACCAGCAGAAGAAGAGACCGAGGTGGCAGGAGAATGGTAAGAATTCCTCAAAAAAGTCTGATGGTAAGAGAATTAAGTTTCCAGTTTGTGATAAATGTGGAAAAAGGCATGCTGGGGAATGTCTTATGAATTCTAGAAAGTGCTACTGATGTGGTAAGATGGGACATAAGGCTTATGATTGCACTGAAAAGGATCAAGGTGAAGGTAAGAACAAATTTTATTTACAGTTAGTGAAATGTTATAAGTGAAATGAGATGGGATAACTGTTGATCCTGCAAAAACAAAAGTTGGGGAAGAATGGACAAGACCCACAAATGTAACCGAGATTCGTAGCTTCCTTGGTTTGGCGGGATATTACCGAAGGTTTGTTAGAAATTTTTCACGGTTATCTAGTCCAATGACTAAGATAACTCGGAAGGGTGTTAAGTTTATCTGGACAAAAGAATGTGATGATTGTTTTCAGGAATTGAAAAGAAGATTGGTGAATGCTCCAGTTTTGGCACTACCTTCTAGGAATGGTGAGTTTGTTATATACAATGATGCTTCATTGAAAGGACTTGGTTGCGTCCTAATGCAGAATGATCAGGTAATTTCTTATGCTTCGCGAAAGTTGAAAACTCATGAGGTAAATTACCCTACACATGATTTGGAACTAGCTGCTGTTGTTTTTGCTTTAAAAATTTGGAGGCATCAATTGTATGGAGTAAAGTGTGAAATATATACCGATCACAAAAGTTTAAAGTATATATTCACTCAGAAAGAATTGAAAATGAGAAAAAGGAGATGGCTTGAATTAATCAAGGATTATGATTGTACAATTCATTAGCATACGGGAAAAGAAAATAAAGTGGCGGATGCTTTGAGTCGAAAAAGTAATGCTTCATTAACAATGTTGCGTTTAGAACGTGATCCTTTGGTTAAGGATTTGATGAACTTTGGCATAGAAGTTGTTGGTGCAGGAAGTCCATCTGTTTTGTTTCAGGTATCAGTGAGATCATCTCTATCAGATAGAATCAAGCAAGCACAGAAGCAAGACAGTGAGTTACAGAAAAAGGTAGAGCTGGTTCAGAAAGGTAAGTTTCCTGAATTCAACATTGATAATGATTGTGTTTTGAGATTTGGGAAGAGATTGTGTGTGCCTTGTGATTCACAGTTGAAGAGAGAGTTGTTATGTGAAGCTCATAGTTCTCCGTTTTCAGTTCATCCGGGCAGTACTAAGATGTATAGATATCTGCGGGAGTATTACTGGTGGGATGGAATGAAAGGAGACATTGCTGATTTTACTGTGAAGTGTTTGACATGTCAACAGGTTAAAGCAGAGTGGCAGTTACCGAAAGGGATGCTTTAGCCTTTACCAGTGCCACAGTGGAAATGGGAGAATATATCCATGGACTTTGTTGTTGGATTACCGAAGACATCTCAAGGTAATAATGCAATCTGGGTTATTGTTGATCGCTTGACCAAATCTGCTCACTTCCTTGCAATACGAGATACTTTCTCTCTTGATCAACTTTCCCATTTGTATCTTAAAGAGATAGTCAGGTTACATGGAGTTCCTCTCTCCATTGTATCGGATCGTGATCCCAGGTTTACTTCTAACTTTTGGAAAGGCCTACAGAAGTCGTTGGGTACTGAATTAAATTTTAGTACAGCTTTTCATCCTCAATCAGATGGGCAGTCAGAACGAACAATTCAGACATTGGAGTATATGCTACGTTCTTGTTCTATGGATTATCAGGGAAGTTGGGACCATCATCTTTCTTTGGTTGAGTTTTCATATAATAACAGTTGTCATTCCAGTATACAGATGGCACCATTTCAGGCATTATATGGGAAGCGGTGTCGAACTCCAGCTTTCTGGGATGAAGTGGGTGAAAAGAAGTTGATGGGACCAGAATTTGTAGAAGAGATGGCAGAAAACGTTCAGGTGATTCAGAAACACATGAGAATATCTCAGAGCAGGCAGAAGAGTTATGCGGATAACCGGAGGAAGGATCTATCTTTCTAGGTAGGTGATCATGTTTTTCTCAAGGTTTCTCCTTGGAAAAGTGTGATGAGATTTGGTAAGAAAGGAAAGTTGAGTCCAAGGTTCATTGGACCATACAAAATTATGGAAAGAGGTGGATCAGTTGCATACTGAGTGGCTTTACCTCTGAGTTTATCTCAGGTACACAATGTTTTTCACGTTTCGATGTTGAGAAAGTATATGCCAGATCCATCTCATGTTTTGAGTCCAGAGGTAGTTAAGCTGGAAGAGAACTTTTATTATGAGGAACAACCGGTCCAGATTCTTGACCACAGGGAGCAAGTGTTACGGAATAAGGAGATTAAGCAGGTAAAGGTTTTGTGGAAAACCCACATGATTGAAGAGGCAACATGGGAATCTGAAAATGCAATGAGGGATAAGTACCCCCATTTATTCGATAAGTAAATAAATTGTGGGGACGCAATTTTCTAAAGGGGGGAATGATGTAACATCCCAAGTAAGTAATGAATAACAGATATTTTTATCTATGTCTATTAATGATTAAGATAGTGTTATAGCGGCTTAAAATGAAAATAAATACAATCTTATGCATGGAATACACTAATATTCTTAAAAGATTGTTTTACTTCCTTTTGATGGCAAACCATTTTTGAATCTATATATTGACAATTTTATAAACTATGTTTGTCAAAATAAACTTCTTCTTTATGATTGTGACATCAAAATTTACCATGTGTGAATTTTTGGTATTTTTCTGACAATGTTCATTTTTTAATGAATAGTGAAAAATACTGCATTTTACATCAAAACTACTTTTTAATCTAATTTATTTATATTATTAGATTATGTTTTGAATTGTTTTTGACGTTAAATTAGAATATATTTTTACCATTTTATCCAATGTTGGTCATTGGAATCATTTTCACTTTGAAATTAGATTTAAACTGGTGTCAATCTTTTGATACTTATTGTTTTGTAAAAACACGCTATTTGCTATGGCAGCGGGAATTAATTATTGAATTAATTAATGTGAATTATATGATTTTAATTTTGTAAAATGGACTTCATTTTTGAATTCGGAATATCAAATATAGCTTAGGGTGAATTTTTGGTAATTTTCTGAAAAACTTCAATTTTTGATGAATAGTGAAACCACACAGTGGTAATCAAGCAAACTGATTTTTCAGTTAAATGAAAGTTTTCCACTAATGTGTATTGAATTTTGAAAATCCGACATACATGGTTGTCAATAAGAAGTAAAATGTGGTTCAATGAGATTAAAATAATTTTTTGGTGAATAGTAACTTATTAAGTTTTTAATCGCGATTAGTGATAATTAGTGTAGTTTAAGGTATAAATAATGCTTTAATAATATGAAATGACCTAGAAACATGTCCCAACCTTATTGGTTGTGTCATGGCCGACCAAGACAAGCCATGGGTCAACTTGGGGACCCCATGGATCCACTTTAGTTGGAAAATGACGTTAATATATTTTTATTTAATGTTAAAGTGAAAATGACACTAACATAAATTGTTTTACTAAATTAATTTTTGAGTGGGGTTATACAAGTCGAAATTTTGATTATAAATAGTCATTGGAAATATAAAAAGATTTCATACATCATAGTATTTTTTTATAATTTTTAGAAATTAAATAAATTAAATTATATATGTCATAATAATGATGCAGTGATGACATCATTATTTGACGATTTAAATAAAATGGAAAGATAATGAAAAATATAAAACCTAAACATGGCAAAAACCAATTGGATGAGTGTATTTCGAACCCTTATCACCTTATCCACGAATTATATCAATGTGGGACCTTTTGAAACCGAAACACATTTTCAAATAATGTAATATTTCTTTACTTTCCAAAAGTGCCCCTCCTCTCCTCTTATAAAAGGCCCCCACCTCTACCTCATTTCACACACTCTTCAAGCCTTTGGCTCGGCCAAACCCTACCCATTTACTCTCTCCACATCCCTCTCCTCATCCTAGAGGATTCCCTTTGGGCAGAATCCTTTCAAAGGAAGCCTTTAGGCTCAAATCAAAAGGAGTTTAACTTTTAACGGTAATTCATTCTCTCATGTTCATTTGTTTTATTTTGCTTCTCCAACCCCATAAACTCTTTTTATTTACTTCTTTTGTAACAAAAACAGTATCATCAATATACTAGGATGTTTTTATAAGATTTATTTGAGCTACACTCTCACACAACTACATCAAATGGTAAAAGAACATACTGTTTCCGTGGATGGCGAAATTCTGCCTCCCGAAACGATGATTGTTCAACACTCATTTAACTCCTTCAAAGGTGGCCATTATGATGTCACTATTTTTATATATGATATATAATATGTTTATGTTTTCCTTAAGCTTCTGTTTTTTTCATTTTGGGCATACCTTTATGGTTTCCATTATGGGTAAAACACGATATCTTCATTTTAGGGAGTGTGGACTACCGCCCCCTAAAAGTGATTTGATTCGTTAGTACCATATGTGGGATGTGTAAAGGATAAAGATAATGATATTATATATGTTATTATACTGGAATTATAATATACTCTTATATCATTATGATTCCATTCCAGAAAATATGAAATAGAAATGGAAGTAGCGTTCATGCGTACGTAAGGCTTACCGTCTCCATGAACGGTGCATTTCATTTCTTACCTCTAAATGTGATGTAATATTATAAATGAATGTATGTACTGGATATATATGACATATATGATATCTACATCATGAATACCATTCTGGATATAATGATCCTTTGACCAAATTAACAACATGTAATGTAAGAAGTCTATTTTTGACTTAAGAACCAAATACCGACAAAATGAACATTGTTAACTTAACAGATTACATGATGTTCATAACATGGTATAAAAGGAATAATGAACTTGAAAAAGGTTCTTAAGCAAGTAGAGATTAACTCAAGTTTATTATTCAGGAGATTAAAGAACAGTCGGGTCAAGTCGGATACGAGGTATGGGACTTCGTCTCAATCTCCTTTCGTTGAGGCATATTTTATTTTATACACAACATTCTTTTATACAGTGTATAAACCCCTTTGACTTTTATGTTTATTCAAAAGGAATCTTTTTTATACGAAGCATTTACTAAACGACAAAAGGGAATGTTTTTGTCGTACGTATGCGGCGACAACGACTTCTCCGCCGTCGTGACCGTTATTTGAGTTTCGGCTTCCTCTACAAGCCATACCTTCTTTTTAAAAGAAAAATAAATACCATGTTTTGATTTTCTTTTATTTTGGTATTGAAAATTGTTTTCGTAATGTTTTTATATCAATGTGTTGTATTGATATCTCGTGATTGAAATGTGGAAATTTTATGTTTCCTTTATGCATGTTTTATGTGATATGATTATGTTATGGTTCTTGGGCATTATTATGAATACGGGTGGTTCCGTGATAAACTAAGGGCGGGTGAGCCCGTTATAGCTCTCCAATGCATTGGGTAACGCGATGGAGTGAAACGTTAAGGTTTCTCCGAAGAGATTTTAGGGAATATACTGTGATGGGTATTCCAAACGTAACCAAGAGGGTTACTCCCTACGTAAGAATGTTATGAATGCCTCAAGTTACCTTTACGTATTATGATTTCTATGATTTATTCATGATTTTATGAGGTATGTTAAAGTGCCTATGTTTTATGGGTAAAGTATGATTTCATTCTTATGTATATATGAACTCGTGTTTCCTTTCCATGTTTTTTTTATAACCCATACTGAGTTTTTATGCTCACCCCAAGTTTTTCGAAATGTTTTTCACAGGACTTAATGTGGAATAAGGTCAAGGATGGGATCAAGGGAATTTCATGCTATCTAAAACATGGAATCTTGACATCTTTCTTTTTAAGATTTTTTATTTTATGGAGACTTAGTAGAAGTGTCTACTTTGTAATCTTTTAAGATGTAATAGTTATGTTCTAATTCTCTAAAACTCTAAACCTGAAAAGATCCTCAATGTGAATTATTCATTTAATTCAATATTAAGTAAGGTTTAAGGCTGGGGCCTTACAATAAACATGGGAAAGGAGGTTTGATTTATATAGATTCTATCCCGCATTGATTAATCCAAGAAAACAGATAATCAAATCCACTACCAATTTGATTCATGGGTAGATCATGCATGCAAAATATAGATTATTATTCATCATATTTGTGTGTAATTTTTTATAGATTATTTCTCAGTTCATAATTTTAGATTCTTATGAAAATGAATTTTGGAAATCCTAAGGGCGACTGACTTTCAATCAATATCGTATATTTTATTATTTTCTCCCATGTTTCATCATAAGTTCATCACTGTAAATTTATTTGGCATGTTGATTAATGAGTTCCCAATATTAAATTGTTACAAAAACATTATACGATGAAATGGATTGATATTGTGAGTACGGTTCACAATATATGGTGAAATAAAGGTACAAAAATATTTGTTGGAGATAAGAAGATGAACATGAAAGGATTGGGGTTACCCATTTCTCATATCTGGCATCTGGCGATGGTGTGATCTGAATCCTAAAATCCCCAAGTGGTGTATATAGATAGAGTCTAGGGAATGGTAATGGTGGAACTTGGTCAGACTAAATCCATGATCATCAAAATTATTAATTTCATGTTTAATGGTTGTATAAATAAGAAGATGATATGTTAATAAACCATAGATTTTTTGAAATTTCCTATTACATGAAATATACCCAGAGGGACACAAACAATGTTATACCTTGTTTGTGTCCCTTTGGTTTCTAAATGAAAATAAATATGACATGACTTGAGATATAAGTCACATAATGAATAACCATATAATGAAAAAATGGTGTGTATCTAGGAGTTCATGGGTGTAGATATAGCCATGAAAATGGAAATGTGAACAATACATGGGAATGAACTGATACTCAAACACATAAATGTACATGGTAAGACCACTATTCATAGGCATGTATTGTACTACAGAAGAATAGGAAAGAGGCACACTGATTTCTGGCTTGAACTCTATATAGTGTGAATCCATAAGGGAAGCGTCGTGTGTATGGAATATTATATATAATTTGAGATGAAAATGAAAAGGTATAAAAAGGGTTGGAAAGAGATTCCATGTACCTCTAGTGTATAACATGTCCACCCTATGAGGATTTTTTATCTCTTTGTTTATTTAATATTGACTGTGTTCAGTTGTTTGTGCTTACTTGGTCTCCTACCATGAGGGTAATGTTTGGAAATATGTCTTCATCATAGGATAATAACCCCCTCATTGGTTTTAGTTTCTGATATTGATTGTTGTACCCCATTCTAGGCCAATGGTTGATTCCTCTAATATTTCTTGGTGTGACTCATCATACCAACTTGACCCCCTTGCACATGGTGTTGATCTATTATCTAGAAGTATGATCATGTAGGACTAGTTTTGGCCTACAATTACTCTAGGTGTGATCCACTTCCTAAATGATTATATCTTTAGTGATCTAGTGAGTACATATTAGTGAGGCCATATTAGAACGACCACCCGAATGCATGTACATAATGAATGCATGGATTGTGGAGAAATATTTCCTATATGATCATTACCAAGAAACCTCATGATAAATTATGTAGCTGGTAGTATTGGTTATAAAACCAAAAAATAGTTTCTCTGTTGTTATTATATCTTAATTCATTATAACTATGTCTCATATATTGTTGACATATGTTGTGTTAAGACAAGTAATCTTCATGCATTGTTTCTACTGATTTAGGGGTATCCAATTGGGTATTTCCATACTCTAAACTATATGGAATATTCCTACACATTGTGTGTTTTATGTAGATGAAATAAATTTTGATGGAGTCCATTGTCGTGTGGAGAGTAGTCGGTGAATGGTTTTGGCTAGAAAAATTGAGCTTCATACCGATGATAAATTTCATAGTATCTCATTCCTTATGACCTAGTTAGGATTATTTCTGGTTGTGGAGGAATTATATTTTTCCCTTAAATATATTTTGATACATTATCATGCATTTATAGTTGTATTTAGATATAATCAATCACTAATATCACTTTTTGTGTGTTACATTTCACAATTTTATGGTCTTTGTGATGTGCATGTGCGTATAAGTGATTATGCTAAGGCCTCCCATGTGTGTGATATTACTACTTGATGATATAATCCAACTAATAAACTATTGATAGTGAGGTACTGTTATATCACATTTATTATTGTTGTCTAGGTGGACCTAAGTAGGTAAGGTCATGATAGATTGGTATTAGAGAATGGTTTTACCTTATTATCAGAGTTTGGAGATGGCCTTGTTGCGAGGGATGGTAAGGGATTTATGGATATAGTGCTAAAGGGGTTTTTAGTTATAATATTAAAATAAGGAATCAAGTGTTGGGTTGAAAACATATGTATTCGTATTCACACACTAGGACTCTGACTATCTTCTTGTTTACCTAGTACATGTAGGAACTTATTTTAGGAAAAACATTGCTACAAGCTCCATATAAAATTTGGTTATGGTTTCTGTGTCCTTCTTGGATCAATCCTTTAGGAAAAAATAATTATTATGTTATCTCTGGTATATTTTAGGATATCTCCATGAATACATTCATCTATGATTCCACTAATTTATATCCAGGAAGGTTTGTCAGGTAAAGAGGATTCATTACCTGGTGCAATAATATCATACATAACTATATGTGTTTTTATAGTTATTTCACTATATATAATGAAACAAATAGTTCCATTATTAGTATTCAAGGATGGGTACAGTCTTCGTATTATTGCATGAGTTATAGAGGCGTGAACATCCTTGTCTTCTGGGTGAGATACACACCCAGGTATACAAGTTATTGCTTATTATGTTGACTGGTTTTTTCAACATTGAGAGGTCACCTATATATAAAATGGTGGTTCTAGTTTTTATTTTTCTTCGTATCTCAATTAGGTGATGTTGTATTTTTTTACTCAGTTTCATGATGGGTCTTCTCTCCCATGGTGAAACATCAAGCATCCCTTCAAGGAGATATTCAATCTAGACATGTTTATCAATAAAGGTTAAAGATATTTAACATTTACATAAGGTGAATATAACTATGGTTTTCAATTTATAAATGATTACTTACATATCATGATACTATATATATATATATAGTGTGAGGTCCACTCATCTATGAACTAACCATCGATAAGGTGTTTCACCCAGATTCTAGGGATTTATATATTTCTATATTCATTTCCTAATAAATTGAATTTGATCATTTTAATTTCGTAGAGGATATGTTCATAGTAGAGAATAAGTGAACAATTGGTGCTGGTAATAGGAATATATGGGTTGAGATATAAAAAATTTGTAGTTGATGTAAGTCATAATGATTTGGGTGGGTAATAATATTTAAGAGAATATATTATGATAGTGGTTTTGTAGATGAGTTCTTTTTGGATGGTTCTAGTTTGACTTTGGATTGTGATGTTCCTCCAAGGACAGTCACAGACCTCCAACAAGGGAGTATTCAAACATTCATATAAATGGTTGGGATACTATTGATGGACTGCCTAGCAAGATATAATGAAAATTTAGAGGAGGTCTATCAGGAAGTTGATGTAGAATACGAGTTGGTAAATTATTATAATTTGGCATCCGGTTAGACCTATTTCCACCACCACAAATAGGTGTTCCTCGACAAGCTTTGAGAGTTGGTGGTCATGGAAAGGATTGTGGAAGGAAGTGGTGACATATAAGCCCAAGTCTCTTATCACGATTAATCGTAAAATATCGGTCATATCATCTTTATCTATAATATTTATGGACATAGTTTTGATCTAATCCTTTAATTCTATATTATTTTATTGACATTTAGAATCTGGTTGGTCCATTAGAATGACCACTACACTTTGAGACACCAACTAGAGGTGATTCATCCATCATACACTTCTTTGGAAAGTGTAACCTAATACATATTCGTGAGAGATTATTATTGGATATAATTATAATAGAAACGAGTCATTATATATTAATATTTTTTATGGAAGGAATATCCACAATTCATTCCTATATTGACTATTTCATGTGTATTAGTCATAATATATGCATAGATCGTTTTAGGTTTTTCATCATGGCTGAGAATGATACTCAAGAGAATCATGATAGGATCATGGGTATGAGGGTTCAACCTATTAATATATTTTGGGATAGAATTAATCAAGTAGTGGTGTATGTTATGTGAAAACATATTCTAATTACGTTGGAATAGTCTGAGGTCATCTTTTATAAGGATGTTTCTGACTTGTATCTCTTTAGAGTGATAGAAATTTACACTAATGTTCCCCCTTAGACTGCATCAACATTTTTGATACTAAAATAGTGGGATAAAACTAGTTATTGATAATTTTGGAAACAATTAGATGACATAAAAATGATGGTAATAATGAGACAAATTTTTCCTCCAGGTTTTCCCAATCATATTTCAATACTATGTAAAATATGGGATTGAGTTTTTCATTGTTCGTCGGTGCATGTTCCCAATATAATGAAGAATATCCATCCCTTATCGAGGAATGATTATTACATCTATCATTTGAGAGGGTAAATGGCCTTTGAGTGTTGACACTAGATCTTTCCAAAAATATCATTGAGTAAATGAATAGGATATACGATAGGTAGAGTTTGGATTTCACTATAGTCACTATGAGTACTCATTGAAGCCTTTTGATGGGATGATATCCCCATTAATGTTCATTGGACATATGTATATAATAATTTTACCTTTCAAAGACCTAATATTTGGGGGACATCATTGATGTTGTCCTAGTGTACTAGAAATCCTATGGGGATAAATGAAGCACTATAGAATGGTCATGGAAATTCTCTATGGGATCTTGCATGATGGGAATCTCTTGAATTTTTATTTATGAATTTAGGTGGTCCACTTTCCATGGCATTTAATCACTTCTAAATGTGTAGTAGTGGATATGATGAAGGTTGAGGTAGTGTTAGCATGGGCGAAAGTAATGAAAGCAATGGAGGTTCAAATATTACATGGTTCGGATGACTACTATAGAATATCATTGGATGATTTATCTTGGATAGTATGATCATTAACACGTTTGACTAAAAAGAAGCATAAATTCATTTTAATAGAGAGGTGATAGAAGTATTATTAATACTTTCATTATGGGTTGGTGAGAATCCCATTATTTATATTTCTACTGGTTGGTTTCATGTAAATTGGGTTCTGTGATGAATCAGTGACTAAGTAAGGTTTTCTTCCAATGTTAATGATTTAATTGATTTCCTATGGGTCTAAGTGTTTATATCACATCATTCGAACTATGTGACCCACAATCATCAGATTCATGTTGTAGTCTTCACCTAGAATATATGTAAACACTAACTTGTGGATGATATATTTATTGACTACTTTAACTATACGAGTCTGAATTATATCATTTCATAGAATGATATTATCTTGAAATATATGTAAATTATTGAGTTTCTCTAGTATTATGACATTGAAATTATTTATTCACTTATGTCAAGGAACATTGTGGCATGATGCTCTTAGAATGAGATATTTATCATAGTTATTGACTAAGGATTTAAAGAAGTTAGGCTCATTGAATTTTTTCATATTAGAAAAGGATGTGGAAATTATATAATATCAATGGTTTTTACCCAATAACATTAACATCATGTTATAGAGGCTCAGTGGGGAAATGCAATTGACAACAACACAAGAAATTAGTTATTTATTGGGCATTTACCTGATGTATTTCCCTAAGGGTGGAGCACATCATCATGTTCAAATGACATATAAAGTTAGAGTGGATGTTGTTGGAGGAGGTCTTGAAGGATTTTCCTGCTCTACCATGATGGTAATTTAGGGTATAGAAAATAGGTACTAGGACCTATGGTGTAAGTAATTATGGTCAGAAAAGAATAAATTTTCATGAAAATAGTTTAATAACATATGAATTGGGACTGATATGAGAAATCATGGAACAATGTTAAGAATGAATTGTAGGTATTAACAGGGTAATGGCATAATCTTTGTCAGTGTTAGTCTTTCTAATTGAGCACTATCTTGATTGAGAAAATAAAATAAATTATAACTTGTATTTAATTATTTAATTAAAGTAATAAACCTAATTGAACCAGATAGATATAAATTTATGTCAAAATAATGGATAAGACAGAAAAATAAGTTTTGATAGACTATATTAAAGATGAGAATTCATAAATGATTCTTGAATGACTCAAGGTGGATCATGAATTGGAAATTTGTGATCAAATCAGAGTTCATGTGTGTTACCAATGAGGATGATACAATATTGTTCTCATAAGATACCAGTCTAAACATAAGTTATTTAATTATATATATTTGGTTTTTATCCCCCATTTACTACCATATGAAGAATAAAAATCAACTCTACAAACTTTTTGAATAATGGGTCGATCATGCATGTTGGTTCGAGATTATTCTTGAGAATATTTAAGAAGTTTTTATAGATTATTATATGGTTCTAAATTCATTATTATAATCAAAATGAATCATGAAAAAAATGAATGAGGTTGATTCTTCATTTTGTGGGTTTTTCATTTCAAAATAATTTCTTCATACTTTCATTATGGGAAATTTAATGGGACTATGGTTTGACAGATATAAGATATTTGATCATTACATGACAATTATTAAGTTAAATGGATCGATAACTCTAGTGTGCTTCATGATAGAGGGAGTGATAAATGATTCTTGAAAGTGGTGGGTAACCTACATTGGAATGTGAAAGAATTATTGATCCCAATATTCCTTATTTGGCATAGAATTATTGAATTATGTGAAGAACCAAATCATCAACTGTCAAATTTGTCTATAATCTAGTGAGTAGTGATAACAATATTCAATCAAAACAAATCCATGATCATTAGTTTGATTGATTCATGAATCAATGTTTATAGGTGTAGGGGAATGGTTCATGAAGGAATCCGAAAATTAACGAAATTTTGTGATACAAGGTGTGTACCATATGGGAGACAATCCATGTGTGAACCTAGAAATGCTTCTAGGGTTTATCCATTAAATGAAATATCACAGGCCATGTGACACATGTCACACATCATGAGACACAATGATGGTTGTTTGATGTGTACTCTTAGACTAAATGTACATATACCCAAAATATAACATGGGAACATGTAGTGAAAATGGGGTCAACCTAATAAATAGATATATCCATGTACATGGGTATGACCACTATACATGGGAATAACCCATTATACATAGGCTTCAGTATGGGGCATGTTGAGTTCCATCTAAACCCCTACAAACCATGTACGCCTATGAAAGATGATGAATATGTCTAGATATATAGTCAATGTGATATAACATGACACATGTATACCAAGGGTTCAAAATACACATTGTACACAATGGTACTCCCCCTGAAGAAATATTAATCCATTCATTTCATCAATATTGTCCTGATTCTATTGAGTTTGTTTCCTTAGTGCCTTTTCATGACGGTGCAATGTTACATTACTTCCTCAAAAAATGATTGTGATCCCTTATACTTGTATAGTACATAATATAATTAGGTGTATCCCTACATGGTCCCAAGGATGAATCCAATATCATTCCTTATTAGGTTTTGTGATATAGTTTTGAGAACAAAGCATGGTGTTTTAATCCCTTATCTATTATTCCATACGAGTAGGGTTTTGGTGTTCCATGATAAACTTGGGTGTAATGGACAACCTAAATAATGAGATCACCAGAGTTCAGGTTTAGAATTCGTAGCAGGGTTATATTGGAATGAACTATCGGATGAGTGTCATCAGTGAATATATAGATCAAGGAGAAATCCCTAAAAATATATAATTATATTGAAGCCTCATTGAAATCTTTTTGAAGACAGTATTGGTTGAGACATCTTGATTCTGGTTGTATGTTTTGATTTTATTTGGTTTTACTATCTCTATCTCTCTTATTGTATGGGAAAATCTTGCATTGAAATAACTACTCTTGATGATTTAGGAATAATGATTTTTGGGTGACCTATTGGGTGTTCTAATACTCACCCCGGAATGATTATCCCAACCATGTTATGCCTTATATTGATGATGAACCTTGTGAGTGATTTCTTATAGGAATAGGAACATGTAGTGCATTGTTTTTTTTTCAAGATAGACAAATGTTCATAGTGGTGATACATTTTATAGTACCCCCTCATACTTAGGTGAGTAAAATTATTTATTTTTGTGTTGGCCTTGTATTTGTTAATTTTATCAGTTTTAGAAAAAATTTCATACTCTCATATTGGGATTTATATAATATTTTTTAATTGGTGTTAATTATATTATTTTACATTTCAGCATTATATGAGCTTGGATATGGGAGTGTATTTATATATAGGTAGCTTCGGTTAATGGATACCATGTGTAAATATTCCTACTAATCACTACTCATCAGACACTATCCTATTTGATAACAATATGGGGTTGTCATAGGAGGCTTATCTCCCGCTAAACAGGTCTCGTTGGGTCGCGTTGGGGGAGAAATATTTGTAAAAATGATACTTTTCACAGTAAAATTATTCTCATTATAATTTTCAGAAAAACATACCTAGTAGAATATTTTAATTTTTAATATTCAATTCTTTTCCATTTTATTAAATTATTATTAAATAATATTTGAATTTTACCATTACAATAACATAAAACAGAATGGAATTTTTTTTATAAAATAAAATTTCATATTTATAACTATTCTTATAAATAATTTATATCTTAAAAATAAATCATTAATTTAACAATCTATAACACCACAAGATTTCCTGGTACATTTCTCTTTCAATAATGCAATAGCTTTCCCTGTACGCAATTTCGAGTTCTAGCACACCATGACAAATCAAAATAGCCGTTATGAATAGTAATACTTACTTTTTTAAATATTATATATTTTTTCAAAATGGACATCATTTTAGGATATGGAATATCAATATTATCTTAGTGTGAATTTTTGGTATTTTGATGAATTTTTTTGTGATGAATAGTGATAAACACTACATCATTATTTAAAACTGAATTTTTACCTAAATAATTAGTTATTTTATTTATATTTTATTTTATGTAAAAATAGATATATAATAACTATATAAGTTTAATGTAATTCATTGGAGTAATTTTATAATAAGATTACATATATAAAATTTTATTGAACTTTTATAGTCATTCATACACCTTCTAGGCACGTTAGCAAATTTTATTAAAAACAAATTTTATCGTATCTATGAATTGAATTTCAAAAATATGAGAGACACGACAGACATCAGTAAGTAATACATGGTTTAATAAGATGAAAATAATTTTTGGTGAATAGTAACAGGAATTTTATTTACCACGGTTATAAGAAAAATACGGTAATGAAAGGGAAAAAGGATAATATAATTACCCAAACGCATGTCCTAATTCTATTGGATATGTTTTTTAGATCAAAATCGACATTAGGAAAAAATATGATCCTTTTGGTCAACATTTATTAGATTAGGTCATTTATTCTTATATTTTTTAAAGAAGTGTTAAAAGTACTAAATTCAATGATTAATAACTAAAACAATTTTAATACAGGGTTATATATAAGATAAATTTGACTATAAACAATCATTAGAAATATAAAGTGATTTAAAACATTGTTTTTTTATTTATAAATTTTTAGACATTAAATAATTTAATTTATTAATTACATAGTGATGATGCAGTTATTTCTTTATTAATGAACGATTAAAATAATTGATATTATAAATATAAAAATAAATTTAAATTGAGACTTCTGATGAATTCCACTAATTTTATGAGTTAATATGACTTATTAGGGTTGATTAAATTAATTTTTTTATAAGTGATAATGTTGATATTACTTTCACAAAAACAAAATACCAAATAGTGTCAAAATTGACATAAATGAGTTTTTTAAACTATATTATGAATTGATATAATAATCCTAAAAATCTACAGTTTGGCCAAACGAGTTAAATATGGTTATATATATCAATAATGAACCACTTGGGGTTCTCTTGGATTTTTATAGTATGTTTATTGACCATTTATTATAAAAATACAATAATACATGGTAAAAGTTAAACTTTTAAACTAAGAGTTAAATCTAAAAGATAAGGTTAATATGGTGACCTAAACCTATTTAAAACCTATTGGTTGAATGGTTTTTGACCCAGCCCCACCTTATCTTAGAAATAAATATTATGGAGCCATTATAAACCAAATATTATTGTATAACAAAATAATATTTCTCGCTTTTCCTAAAGTGACCCTCACCTCTCTTATTGAAGAGTACTTTCCCTTCTCTAAAAATCACACCTCCACAGCCATTTGGCTCAGTCAAACCCTGGTTAAATATCCTCCCACCAACCCTCAAATCATCTTAGAGGACATACACTAATCTGAAGCCAACCTAGAAAGCCCTTTTGATAAAATCAAAAGGAAGCACCTGAAGAAGAGGTAATAATTCCACCATCTCATTCAAAGTTCTTTTTTTTCTTCCACTTCCTATTTCATTGTTACTTCCATACCATAATAATAACTACAATAAATTAAACATGATGTGATGTTATTATAAATATGGTACAACCATTTTCATTATTCTATCAATCCTATGAATGGAAAAGTCACCATACATGCGTACGTACGACTAACCATCTCCACGTAGTGGTATTGTTTTAATTCAACATTTCATTATTTGGATGGGATTTATAATGATTATAATTGATGTAAATAATAAATATAACATGTAAATGATTATTTATATGTGATATACCATACAATTATATACTATTTCACCATCAATAGAATGACATTGCCACTCGTGCGTATGTACGAAATACCATCTCCACCAATTCAATGACATTCAATCCCCATCGTAACCATGAAAAATAATTTCATTTTATGACTGAAAAACAAATTTTATGAACATAATATTTTTCTAGATATCAATCAAATACATCATGTCCATAAAAAATGACTTACATTACAAAACATATAAAGTACAATGATTCTGTTTACACACAAAACAATGATACAACTGAAATATTTTTACCAAAGAAATATTAAAAGATCATATATAATATCCTATTTATGTATGAAATTATTTTATGTTTCAACATTTTCATATGAGGAATTCATTGGACTTAGTATGTGATAGGTGGAGCCTGCTAGAGATCCTCGATGTGTAAGTTGGACTCATGAGGCAAACTACTGTCTTGGCACAAGGCCTTGACAAAATCTTATTTTTAGTCTTGGAATGAGGCCATGAATATGTGATTATGATGTCTGATATTTTTCATTCCATCATTATGAAATGGGAAATTGATATTACATGTGATGATAAGACTTTTAGAATATCCATGTGAATAAGTAAATGGAATTATTTGATCTATCATTTCCATATTATGATGATGTTTAATTTTAAAAGGATTTTCTTAATCTTATACATTACCTTAAATGTTGATGCTTATTTATGAAAGTTTATACTATATTATTATCCTTATTGAGGAGCTGGGCTCACCCATTTCTATTTTTTATTATTCATAAGATGCAATGAAAAATATTATAAATGACTTGGAGGGATAGACCTGTAGATTTGAATGTGTTTAAGGGAGATAATGTTGTTGTTGTTTTTCATTTTCTAAAGTAATGTAAAACTTATGTATGCTACTAATATATCCAAAACTACTAAACTGATCGGTCTTTCAGGATTTGATCAATTGTGATCATGCCAATGTTATGAAATAATGCACAGACTCTGTGTAACATGGGCTAGGGCATTAAAGATAGTATCAGAGGAAGTCTAGTACAAACCATGGAAGATAAATTTAGAAAAATGATGATTAGAGAAAATTACAGTAAGACAGACATAGAGAATTTGTATAGATGAACATTAATGAATTTTGTTAATGTTGAGATTTTGTGTATTTTCCAAGAAATACATCCCTATCTAGATATGACTAGGAAGAGGAAGCTCTAGAACAGATGTACCTAGGAGAGAGAACTCCAACAAGGAGCTTCGGGTGTGGCCTGGGGTATCCTGGTACATGAAAATATGCCTTGCTACACTCTTGGTTACGACACTATCGAGGGATATTCTTAGGATAATTCCTGTTTTCTATACAAACATTACGAATGATTTATGATTAAATATATCCACAAGGAAAACATTTTTTTGATTATGGATTATATCCATAAACTTCTAAATTTATGTTATGCATTTTTCAAATTTAAAATTTTGTATTGTGATACATAAAGTAATCTAGTGTATGTAATTTTTAGAAATTCATCCTAGTGGAAGGAATAGAAACCTTATAAACACACATAATCTGTTTAGGGTTTTCCCTCATACCCAATATAATTATAGTGGTGTTGGTGATGTAACTAGTGCTGACCAACTTATCACCATATTGGGACAATTCACTCAGGTTATGAATAATAACTTACCTTTATGGAGCACCATGATCCACAACGTGGAGGATCAATGATAGAAAAATTCATTAGGAAATAAACACCAATAATAAATGGGACTACCAATCACTTTGTATCTGATAAATGGATTAGTTCTTGAGAGAAAATATTTATTTTATTGCGGTGTAGCGAATGTGAAAAGTTGTTATGGCAGTTTATCGCCTCACATGAGATGTAGATCAGTGGTGGTCATTAATTCAAAAGACAAAGAATGATGATGAAGTATCAATTATGGAATGGATAGAATTTAAAGATAGTTTATTATAAAAATACATTCCTCATGACCATTGAGTTAATATAGAAAGACAATTTTTGTGTCTCAGGCCAAAGGAGGATGAGAATGTCTCAAAGTATGAAGATTACTTTACAAAGTAGGTATGGAAAGAAACATATTATATACGCAACCCCTAAACTAAGATTGATCGATTATTTGATAGTTTAAAACCATTTATCTGTTGATAATTAGTCCCAAAATCCTTCTCATCATACGAAGATATAGTATCATGTGCTATAAATATAGAAAATGAATTTTTGAATTCTTACGCCTTTAATGCAAAGAAAGAGATAAAGATATCTGCTGAACACTCTTGAAATGGATATAAGGGGAATTTCGGAAAATATGAATTTCCATCCTGTGGTAAATTTAAGAAGAAACACCTTGGTACTTTATTGAAATAAATGAAAGACTATTACATGTGTGGTGAAAAAGGCCACGAAGCTAGTTATTGTAAGGGAGAGAAATAGCTTGTCAATGTAGAACTCTACAGTTATAGAGAAATGGGGAATTATTCAAATGAATGTTCTATCCTCCATGAAAATTACCTCACAAATGGTTAAGGAAGAAAGACCAACCTTATGTGATCAGTACTGCTGAGGTTAATGCTCAAAATGATATGGTTGCTGGTCATTTAATGGTTTCCTCACGTTTATCCAATACATTATTTGTTTCTGGATCATCGCATTATTTCATATCTTCCTAGTTTGATTTCAAAATTAGATATTTCTAATTTGATTTAACAATGTAATTGTCGATAAAATCTCTTAAGGGAAGTATCATTGCATCAATGTTTTGTGAATCAATTTCTCATTAGGGAATATATATGTTCTTTATTTGCAGATCTCGTCATTATATCCATGAATGAATTTAATGTAACCCTCATAATGGATGGCATTTAGACCATGATGCGAAAATTTATTGTAAGAAGGAGGATACAATTTTTGATGATGATAAAGAGTACCTTATCTTTAAATCATAAATGTCACCATCTGATTATTATATAGATCCAACACCAAAGCTCAACTAAATTAAATTATTTGGGAGGAAGAGGGTGAAAAACCTATGTGTGTGTAAAGGAATGTTCAAATTGAGGATATAACTATTGTGGAAGAATATGTTGATGTGTTTCTATAGGATTTTCCTGGACATCTTGCAGAATGAGAAATTGAGTTTTGCATTAATTTGATTCCTGGTTCAAGGCCAATATCGAAGACCCCTTATAGAACGGCCACTGTGGAATTAGTGGAACTAAAGATACAACTAGAATAAATGATAAATAAAGGAATTATTCTCCCTAGTGTTTCTCCATGGGGAGCCCTTATACTTTTTGTTATGAAGAAAGATGGATCATTGAGGTTGTGCATTGACTATAGAGAGATCAATTCTGTAACAATAAGGAACAATTGTCTCCTACCTCGCATTGATGATTTATTCAATAAACATGATGGGGCGGAATATTTTTCAAATATTGACCTACGATCTGGATATCATCAGTTGTCTGTGAAGAATTAATATTTCTGAATACTTCACTTCTTACCGGGTATGGGAGTTACAAGTTTACAGTAATGTCTTTTGGTATGAATAATTCACCCATTGTTTTCATGGATCCAATTAATACAGTTGTCACGGAATATATGGATGACTTTGTAGTGGTATTTATTTATGATATCATGGTTTACTCAAATATCTATGAATATCAATAAAATCACTTTCACATTATTCTAAATACTCTTAGAAGAAATGAATTATATGGGATGTTTGAATGTGTGAATTCTGGATTCAAGAGATTTCTTTTCTTGGCTATATTTTCTCAATAGATGGAATCATTGTTGATCCATCTAAGACAAGCGCTATACTTGAATGTCCAGCACCGACAAGTATAACTAAGGTACGTAGTTTTATTGGTTTAACATGTTATTATCAGTGTTTAGTCAATTATTTGTCATAAGTGGCTAACCCATTAACCAAGCTCAAATGTAAAGGGGATTAATTTGTTTTGACAAAAGAGTGTGAAGAAGTTTCTGAATAACTGACAGGAAGATTAGTCAATTATCCTATACTAACACTACCATTGGGGAATGATTGGTTTGTTATTTATTATAGTGCTTTAAAGAAAGGAATTGGATGTGTACTTATGCAGAATGATACAGTTATAACATATGCATCACAACAGTTAAAAATTCATGAACAAAACTATCCCACTCGTGATCTTGAGTTATCTTATGTAATATTTTCATTGAATATATGGATACACTATCTCTACAATGAATAATGTGAGATATATACTAATCACAATAGTTTTATCTATATTTTATCACATAATGAATTAAACATGAGGTTTAGTCAATGGTCTGAACTACTCAAGGATTATGATTTCCTATAGACTACCATCCGGGGAAGGAAAATAAGGTAGAAGATGCTTTGAGCAGAATGGATCATGGATGTTTGAAAAAGATGAGAGTTGAAAGGGATCCTATGATCATGGATCTAGTAGATATGGATATGGTAATAATCATAGAAAGTGAAACATCAATACTTTTTCAAATGGTTGCAAACCCATCTTTACTAGAAAGGATAAAAATGTTCTCAGTCTAATGATGAGGAGATTCAAAAGAAAAATAACATTGTGAATGATGGGAGATTGATCAAATTCTTATATGATAATGGAATTTTAAAATTTGGAAAGTTAATTTGTGTTCCTGACATACCCGATCTAAAAATGGAATTGTTGGATGATGATCATTGCTCCAATTTTTCTACACTCTCTAGTAGCACTAAGATGTATAGGGATTTGAAGGAAACATTTTGGTGGGACAACATGAAAAGGGAGATTGCAGATGTTTTTTCTTGATATATGGTTTTTCAAGTGGTAAAACAATAAAGACAACATCCTAGAATAGTCATGAAAACATTTCCCATACCTGTGTGGAAATGGGATGATATTACGATGGACTTTTTCATGGGGTTACTAATGACTCCTAGAAGGAATGTTGCAATATTGGTGATTGTTGATTGTCTAACCAAGTCAAAACATTTTCTTTCTTTAAGATAAGATTTTCTACATGAATGTTTAGCAATACTTTATATTATTTAATGTTGTATGACTTCATTGAGTAACCCTATTGATGGTCTCTGATTGTGATCCCCATATTACATCATGATTCCGGAAAAGTCTTTAGATGACCTTGGATACTGAACATGGTTTGAGCACCACCTACCACCCTCAAACTTATAAAAAATCAGAATAGACTATTAAAACCTAATAAGACATGTTTAGATCTTTTTCACATGACTTTAAATGTATGTGGGATCAATATTTACATCTGGTAGAATTTTCCAATAATAATACCTTCCATTCAAGTATTTATATGGAACCATATGAAGCATTATATGGAAAGTTTTGTCACACACCAACTTTTTGGGATGATGTTGGAGAAAGAAAACATGTAGGCCTATAACTTGTTTAGGAAACAATGGAAAAGGTTAAGATTATCAAAACCCACATCAAAGAAACTCAATGCAGGTAAAATTCATTGCCAATAACCAATAGAATTATTTGGAATTTCATGTAGGAGATCATGATTTCTTGATGGTATCTCCATAGTCAGGTGCTATACGATTCAACAAGAAGGGTAAATTATGTCTCAGGTACACCGGAACTTTGGAAATTCTTGAACAAATTGGAGTTCTATATTACTATTTTGAAATCCCTCCATGTCTGTCAAAATTTCTTGATGTGTTCCACGTATCACTGTTGAGAAAATACATGCCTAACCCAACGCATGTACTCACCTATGAAGAAATTCAACTGGACCATGATCTGTCTTATTGTGAAGAGCTTGTCATGAATCTTGATACTAGAGAACTTGTGATGAGAAACCGGATGACTAGTCTTGTAAATGTTCTATGGAGAAACAATAAGATAGAAGATGAAACGTGGGAAACAAAGGAACTTATGATGAAGAACCACTTGAATATTTTTATGCAAAAGTATTCTAGAAATTTCAAGGATGAAATTATTTGAAATATGGAATAATGTAACACCCCAAACTTCCACGGTATGATTCTCTTTGAATAATTCAATAGCTTGTGTTGTACACAACATTGAGTTCTAGCACACCACGACCAATCAAACTAGCTATTATGAATAGTAATACCCAATTATTGAAATTTTATTAATTTTATTTTTCATAATGGACTTCATTTTGGGATTTGGAATATCAAAATTATCATAAAGTGAATTTTTTGTATTTTTCTGAAAACATTCAAATTTTATGAATAGTGAAAAACACTACATTATTGTTTAAAACCGACTTTTTAATTAAATAAGCTTTATTTTATATAAAAATTTTTTACTTCAAAAATATATACATAAAAATTATATATGTTCAATTTAATTCATTGGAGTCATTTTATAATATGATTAGATATATCAAATTTTATTGAACTTTTCACGTCTTTTACCCACCCTCTAGGCACATTAACAAATCTGAATAAAACATAAATTTACCTCATCTAAGAATTGAATTCTAAAAATCTGAGAGACATGGTTGACATTGGTTAGTAAAATTTGGATCAAGAAGATGAAGATTATTTTTGGTGAATAGTATCATTTGAATTTTATTTTCCACGATTTAAAGTAAATAGGGACATTAAAGGATTAAAATGATATTATAATTACCCTAACACCTTTCATAATTTAATTGGATAAGTGTTTTTATACCAAAATAAACCTTAGGAATAAAAAATTATCGATTTGGTACACTTGGATTATATTAGGACATTTATTATTATTTTATTTAAAGAAGTGTTAAATGTGTTAAATTGAAAGTTTTATTTCTAAACCAATTTTAATATAGGCGTAGACATAATATAAAATCGACTATAAAAATTCATTATAATTCTAATACTATTTCAAGCATAGTAGTATTTTATTTATATTTATTAGAAATTTAATAGTTAAATTTATTTATGACACAATGGCGATGCAGTAATTACCATATTAAGGAAATATTAAAATAATTAATATTATAAATATCCAAATAAATGTAAATTGAGAGTTCTAATGAATTGAACTAATTTTCTACATTAATATGAAATTCTAGGGTTGATTAAATTAATTTTTATTGATGTGATATAGTTGTTAGAACTTTCAAAAAAATAAAAAACCAAACAGTGTCAAAATTCACATAAATGATTTTTTAAAACAAATACTATATTATTAATTGATATAATATTCCTTAAAATACAATTTCCTTCACAAATACATATATAAGGTTATATATATCAATAATTAACCACATGGTGTTGTCTATTTTTCTAATATTATGTTTATTAACCATTTATTATAATAATACAAAAATACATGGTAAAAGTTAATCTATTTAACAAATAGTAAAATCTAAAAGATAAGATTAATATAGTAACCTAAACATGTCTACAACCTATTAGTTGAGAGGTTATCGACCGAGAAACACCTTATACTAAAAAATAAATCCTTTTGTATCCATTATAATCCGAATTTGATTGTATAATAGAATAATATTTCATGATTTTCCTAAACTGTACCTCACATCTCTTATAAAAGGTTACTTCCTCTTCTATCAAAATCACACCTCCAATGCCATTTTTCATGGCCTACCATGGATCAAATATCCTATGAACTACCCTAAATTCCACTTAGAGGCCGTAATTTTATCATAATCTGACATAATAATTCCTTTTGATCAAATCAAAAAGGAGAACCAGACGAAGAGTTAGTAATTTCACCACCTCTTTCAATGATTGTTTCTTCTTCCACTTCCCATTTCATTGGTATTTCCATACCAAAATAATAACTCATGTACCATATAAATAATGTGATGTTATTATGAATATGGAACAACCATATACATTATTCTATCCATCCTACGAATGAAAAAGTCAACATACGTGTATACGTACGGCTTCTCGTCTCCGCATCGTGGTGTAGTTTTTTATTCAACATTTCATTATTTGGATGGGTATAAAAATGAGTATAATTGTCCTAAATAATATTTATAAAATTTTAAATATTCTGTATATATGATATAATTTCCAATTACATATTATTTCACCATTAATAAAATGGTATTGTCACTTGTGCGTATTTATGGATTACAGTCTCTACGAACACAATAAGAATCACCCCCCATCATTACCATTCAAAACTAATTATCATTTTACGATTAAAAACAATGTTTAAGAACTTAATATCATTCTGGATATGAATCAAATACATCTTATCCATAACAAGCACTACTTATGTAACAAAACATATAAAGGAAAATGAATCATTTAACACCCAAAACATTGTTATTAACAAAGCAATACTAGAAGGTCATATATGATATCATATTTATGTATGTGGTTGTTTTATAATTTAATAACAATTATTTGACTATTATAAAAGAGGTTTCCATACCCTTGACCAAGAAAATGTACATGTTCTGTATTAATTCTACAATCTCTTCATTATCTGATGTTGTTTATACGTGAGTATCTATTGGGACCTCTTTATTATACACATCTGTGATTCTTAGAAATGTATTTCAAAAAAAAATTACTTCTTCCTAGACTATGGGTTAAATTAATTTATACCATTTTTTAAATTTTTATACAATGTTTATATAAAGGAATATTTCCATCTTTTTCCATAAAAGGCCCTTTATGACATTTTCGACAATATTATGGAATTAATGTTATTAAACTTATACAAAGAGTGCGGCTATTTTCCATCGTTATAACATCTTAAATGATTCCATTACTATTTTATAAGAAAATTAACAAAATAAAATTTTTCTATTATAATTATTTGACTTTTAATGGATTTCTAAATAGAAAGATATATTTCTCTCAAATAGTTTTGATTTAATCTATGTAAAAATCCTTTGTTGGATTTTACACTTGTTTGAAGTTGATTTAATATGATTCAATATTCAATATTGTGTTGAATGTTTTTTGATATTTTTGACTATGGATGTGTTATTTATATACCATTCATGGGTTGTTGTTTATGTATTAACATTTCTTATGATAGTTTTAATAATAATGTGTATGTTATGTGTCATCCTTTTCATATGAGGAATGCATTGTACTTATTAAGTGATTGGTGGAGCCCTCTATAGCTCCTCGATGCATCAGTAGGTCTCATAAGACAAACTCGTGTCATGGGGCAAGGCCTTGAAAAATTATTATTTTTATTCTTTGTATGATACATTGAATAAATGGTTATGATGTCTGGAATTATGCATTCCATCATTATGAAATTGGATATTGAAGTTACATGTTATTATTAGACTAGTACAATATATATGTGAATAAGTAAATGAAATTAATTTATTTATCTTTTTCTTTTTAAGCTCATGTTTATTCTTAATGGTCTATTGTTTTAGTCTTATTCATTTCCTTAAATGATTATGCTTATTTATGAAAGTTTCTGCTTTATTGTTATCCTTGTGGAGCACCTGATCTCTCCCCTTTCTATGTTTTATTTTTCCAAGGATGCGAAGAAGTATATTATCACTGACTAGCAGGGATAATATAAGGAATATAAATGGGTTCAATGGAGACAACATTGTTTTTTTTCATTTTATAATTTAATGTAAAACTTATGTATATATCTAGTCTTTCAAAGGCTATAAAACCGATCAGTCTTTTGGGATTTGATCCATTCTGAATAGGACTATGTTATTTAATAATGCACAGACTCTATGTAAATTGTGATGGGGAGTTACACATTCAATATTATATTTTTTTAGCATCATAATTTAAAAAAAATATATAATTAGTTTTCATTAATAATGTAAACATTATATGAATATACACTATTATTAAAATAGATTTTTTAAATAAAAATAGTAAATTGTAATAAAATAAAAATTATATATATACATTTATAAATTTTATTATTATATTAAACATATTCATACACACTAATTTAATTACTATATTTTCATTGTGATTTTTTTTTAATTTTATTGTCTTAATTTTAGTTTGGTGTTGTGTGCAGTAAAAGTTATTAACATAATATATATTTATATAAAATTCATATTATTATTTTAAGTCATTACAATTTCCCCTCCCTATCATAAATAATATTTTTATTGGAATTTTTATCATCACAAACTAATAAAATTATCTGAGGGAATCTAAAAGATAACAATTATAAAAGGTAAATTTTTTTAATTAAACATATACCAAACTATTGTAGTAAAGACATGGAATATTTTCTTTCAACTATTAATATACTTATTTCCTGAATTTAATTTTTCAAAAAAAATTATGCCAAATATGATTCTTTTGTTTTCTGATATTTCATTGTGGATTCCAGTGACATTTCTATAATAAATTCATTCCCTTATATCCAAAAAAATAAAATAAAAATCCCCATGGATATATTTGAAAAAATTAGTGTAATAGAATATATGAATATGAAAACTGAATCCTTTAATGTCTTCTCCTATTAAAAATTAATGGAAACCAATAAAAAATTCATATTGAAAATGATAAATATGGATATACTCATAAATCATGTAGATTAACATATGTGGACCATGTTCATTTTAAAATTTAGTCATATAACCTAAATATACTCAAATCACACATAATGGTTAACAATATGAATGTATATTTTCAATCAATGTCCATATAGAATTTCATAATTGGTGTTCAGTTTTTGACCCACTTATAATTCCTAGAGTGACGATTGGGTTAAAAATGAACTATCTAATTTCATATAGATTAACTATAGGAAAATTTGATGATCCTTTGGAATATTGTTATAAAATATATTTTATATTTTTTCAATAGTTTAATTTTATTTGAATATGAATTTTGAAATAATTTTGTTTAATCAACAATAAATAAGAATACTGATGAATACATCTATATAATATCAGTAAATATTCCTTATGTCTGATAAGAATGTATCATGATGAGTTATTTATAATGGGTATAAAACATTGCTAAATTAAAATGTAGGATGTTGCAATGTTTACTAAACATTGATAAGAATATTTCTTACTTACACTCTTGTAATATTTACATATACCCATGGTTCAAAACTATTAGTATAGCCCAAAAAATACAGGTATAGATTATACCTCGGTTTTATAAACCATGGTTACTGAAGCCATCAATATAGACCAGTACCCATGGTTTGACCAAACTCTGGGTATAGTCCAGCTATACCAACAGTTTTTAAACCATTACTGTGGGAAATTTCAATGGAAATGCACATACCCAACTAAAAAGACTCTTTGATATTATGGAGATTTTATATCATGATTAAACTAATACACATGATCACCTCATTAGGATCATGTAACTACATACCTCATCTATATCCATCATTTATCTATGAGAAACGTCAAAGAATACATATGTTCTATATGCACGACAAGATACATATACTTGGATGAGAAGAAATATCACTATCTCCCCTGAATAATTATTTTCTAATTAAAATTTCATATTTTCTATCTCATGAATTATTATCCTTATAACTTAGAAAAAATAGGATTAAAAAATAAAACAATAAGTAAAAAAATAAACATAGTCGATCTTTCGGTTAATAATCCATATCAACCATATCTTTTACAACATAAATTCTAATTTCTCTAGTCATATGAGGCATATACACATTTATTAATATATAATACCTTCAAAATTTATGTATATGTATATACAATAAAATTATATGGACCATTGACATCAGTCTATGGTTTTCATGAATGGAATCCTAATATACTAAATCCACAGTCAATCCCAGCTTCCTATATCTAAACATATGTATGTCGCGTGATTACGGAACTGAGTAGGTTGTCATTCACCTCATGTCTTGTATAATGGATTCAATACAGGGGTTTTTAAACCCGATATATATTACCTGCTTCATAATGTGTAGTATATGACTCTGAGAAAACAGTGTCACCAAAATGAAATACATGTCCTAGTGCAAAGATCTCAAATAGTTGGATCTAATCACTCTAATGAATAATTATTTATATCATTAGAATATAAAAAAAAATTTAAGATAGAATTCATGAAACTCATGCTGTGTAAATCATTTCTCATTTCTAGTCCCTAGGTCCCAATTGGTATATTTTCTTGATATTATATCATATATGTACCCAATCATGATGAACCATAAAGAATTCTCTTCAGATCCTAGTATATGATCAATATAAATTCATATAGATGGTTTATAATACCCATACATAGAATGTATCTCATGGTTATTTATTAATGGTTCTTCCATAAAATTATAAGGAGGATCCTAGGGATCACTTGAGAGAGAATAATCATATTTGCGTGTATCAGTAGTTTAAAAATGATAATAAACATCAGTTTTTTTAAAATTTGACAACATTTTTTAATAGACGTTGATGTCTCCGACATAAAAATATATCTTAATGGAGTTTTTTGTATATAGGTTCCAAATATGATTTACATTTGATTTTAAGCATCAGTTTTGTTAAAAACAATGCTATGAATCCCGTCGGTATCATTTTTTGTGTTAGTTTCTTTAAATCCCGAAGCAAAGAAGTTATAAAAAATAGTATCATTGTCAGTTTTTTAACAAAATTTACACCAATTTTTTTTTTCTGATGTCTGTATTTTCAAAAATCGTTGAAAATGTATCTTTTTTTATTCATATTTTTTCCCCTTTCATATTGTCACGACCCGCCCTCGGGGTCCGTGCCGTGACTACCCCAAGCCCGCCTTCCATAGGCCAGGGGCTGGTGACTAGCACCAAGGCGTAAATCCCAGTAAAAAGGGAAGGCATTGCCTTTGAAAAGAAACAAACACCACAGAGTAAGCAAGCGGAAAGTAAACACTAAACAAAGCAGAGTACAACTGAAAGTGCGGAAAAGTAAATGGGCCAGAATACAAACCCAAACTAAAAGTAAAGTACAACTCGAAAGGGAAAACAGCAACTGAAAAGTGAAAGCCGCTACACCGAGCCGTCTACTGGAAATCCCACCTGAAGGGTGGGTACAGATAGCTCCTCTGCTCCACGGGTCCCGTCGTTCGCTCCGTGCACGTCCCGCCCAGTGGTCCACCTCCGGGTACCGTCCCGCTCTACAAGCCTCAGCTAAGGTCAACGCTGTCCGTCGTCTGCAACCAACACAACATAGTGCGGGCGAAGCCCGTGCAGGGGTGAGTATAAGCTACTCAGTAGGGACCCCGAGACCCCTGAAGGTCTCTCAAATCCACAAAGGATAAACCACGAAGAAAAGTACAATCACGAAGTAACAACCGACACTGCTTAGTTATATGCCCATACATATACCTAAGTCATCAATTAAAATACGCTCCAACCTCCGAGCCCAAGTACAACTCAGTCCACGCAGGAAAGTATACGTATTCCACATAGGAAAGCAAAACATAATCCACACAGGATTGCACAACACAATCCACACAGGAAAGCAACAGGATTCAGCTCACACAGGTATACTTCTTCAAGGATGATAAAGATGATCACTGATCCATCTATGTCGTCGGACCCACGAAGGATCGATAGGTAACTAACCCCCGCAAAGACCCACACAGGATCGGGCCCACACAGGACCTGTAGGCGCTGGTTCACACAGGACCGCTGAGCGCAGAGACCCACACAGGATCGGGCCCACATAGGACCTGTAGCACTGATCCACGTAGGATCGCTGAGTGCTATAGTCGTCGTCATCGAATCCACACAGGATCTCTGTACTGTCGTCGTCGCAGTCACAGTAGCAGTAGTAGTCGTAGTAGTAGAACAGTCGCAGCCAGCACTAGGGTTCCCGCACATAGCAAGCTCGTTCGGAGGGTCCGCTCCACGAGCCGAGAGGCTGATACATCAACTTTCACGAAGACCAGAGTTGATGTATTCAAAAGTTCTGTATCGTCAACAGGATCTCAACGCAACAGATGGCGCGTCGATCGAACGCCCGGTCTGAGAGTTATTGGCATTTTCGTCTCCGGGGCCCGGTTGGTTTTTAAGGCAAAACCAACCCGACCGTACTCCACCTGCGTCCAAACCTCGGGCGGAGTATGCCAAAAGATTCGACTCACTAAGAGGGACACAACACAGATGACGGCGCGTCAATCGGACGTCCGTAGCTCAAGATATGAGCGTTTCCGCTCCGAAAGCCCGGTTGGTTTCGTGAACGAACCAACCCGGCCGAACTCAAAGTAAACTGAAACCTTGAGTGCGATATACTGAGACGACCGTCTCGATCCAAGGATCGCGTTGCCGCAGACGGTTCGTCATTCGGAGGTCTGAGGCTCAAGATATGGCCCAAAAACCGATTCTGGTTCGAAACGGGGGGGTCCGGGTCCGGCCGACCCGGCGCGACCCCCCCCCCCCCCCCCTGGGGCGGCGGCGGCGGCCTGGCGCCGCGAGGGGCCGCACGCGGGGGCTAAGCCCCCGCTGATTGAAGCGGTGCGGCCTTTGTGTCGCGCCTTTGCAACAAACGGCCCCCACGTGGGGGCCGGTTTTAAAAAAGAGAACCGGGGGGCTGCTGCCCCCCCCCCCTTTCATGGAACCGCCCCCCTCTTAAAGAGGGGGGTTTTACATGATGGCCGGGGGATTAATTCCCCCGGTTTAATGCCTTTCGTCCGGCCAGCTGGCTGGCCGGTTTTCTCCAACGGGACCGGAAATTCCGGTCCCCCCTTCGGCTTCCGACGTCGGCGGCCCGGCCGCCGGTCTTCTCTTCCGCCGCGGCCCGGAACCGGCCGCGGTCTCCTCGTCCCGCCGCGGCCCGGAACCGGCCACGGCGTTCGTCATCCGGCGCGGTGCGATGGAACCGCTCCCCTTCTCGTGCCTTGATTCCTTTCAACGCGGCGCGACGGCGTCGCGTTCTTGAAGATTCTTCCTCTGCGTGGCGCGACGGCGCCGCGTAAAAAAAATTTGCACGAACATCCGCGTGGTGCGACGGCACCACGCCACTTGCTTCCACCCGCAAGAATAAACAAGAACGAAGGATGGGGTTCGGCCGTGTTCGTGCAGTCCGACCCCCTCACGTTAAAATAATAACGCGACTTTAAATAAATCAAGCCACACGTTAGACTTGTTAAAAATCACGATCAAGAATAAAATAATTAAACCAAAAAGAAATCAACAACCCCTACCTCGGGTATAAGGTTCGAAGATTTGTCTATGTTCCGCGGAAGACGACGTTGCTGAGGTCGGGCGTCGCGGTCGTCGTTCGTCAAATCCGTTGACGAAGGGATGCGTCCGATGCGATACGTCGTTGGCGAAACTTCTCAAGTCGACGAAGGAAAATCGAGGAGGAAGCGGTGTCTCCCTTTCTTTGACGGGGAGAGAAGGTAGAACGGTGTGTCGGTGTTCTTCGCGTTCTTCAAGGAGGAAGATGAAGTTCTTCAAAGTGTAGAACTCTTCTTCTCTCAAATCTCCACACAACACAGCAACTCCCAAAATAAAATAAGCTACACCTTATTTTATTTTCACTTTGCCAACCTTTCAAAATTCAAAAGTTGAATTCATTACATTAATTAAAATCTAGAGTTGTCAAAAAAATTAAATGAAGAGATAAGTTGGCAATAATTAATGTAGGGGAGAGCCACATAATTTAAGAGGGGGTTTAGAGGGTTTAGGGAATTTGAAAAGGTGGGGGCTCGTGTGGGCCCCACCTCCCTCATAACCACACATGGGAAGTTGGGTGGTTGTGGGCCCCACCAACAACTTCCCATGAGAGAGTCTAACCACCACGAATAAAATAAAATTCAAACATAATTTTATATTACTTATCTTTTAATCCCCAAAACTAACTTTCAACCCACAACAAACGCAACTCCCGAAAAGGTCTCTTTAAGCGAATTTCGGCCCTGCGAGTTCATCGGTGCCCTCAGATTTCAATTCCGAGCACCGGATCAAAAGTTAGGAATTCCCGCTCGTTCGTTCACTGAACGTACCCGAGCCAAACTTCGGAAATTAATTCCGGGCACTCTGGGCCTCGGAATCAGGTGCCGTCTGAAACAGCGAACTTGTAAAATTCTAAAGAAAATTAAGAAAAAATATTCCTTGAATTTTACGGGTCTTTACATTACTCCCACCTCAGGTCTTTACGTCCCCGTAAAGATACATCAAAAACTAGGGAAACAAATGAGGGTACTGAGCACGCATCTGAGCCTCCCGCTCCCATGTGCTCTCCTGGAGATTCCCGTGCTGCCATCTGATGCGCACAAGAGGAATCGATCGCCCACGCAGGACCCGCTCATGTCGATCCTCTATCTCCACCGGGACCTCCGTAAAAGTCGCCCCATCGTCAACGTCAAGCTCCCCATGATCAATGATGTGTGTTGGGTCGTGCACGTATCTCCTCAACTGGGATACGTGGAAGACGTCGTGCACCCGGTGCAACTGAGGTGGTAGAGCCAGGCGATAAGCCACCTCACCAATCCTGCGGAGAATCTGGAAGGGTCCGATGAAGCGCGGAGATAACTTGCCGCCTCGGCCAAATCTCCGAATACCACATCGAGGTGAGACCCGCAAGAAGACGTGGTCGCCATCCTCAAACTCCAGTGGCCTCCGCCTACTGTCAGCATATGACTTCTGCCGGCTCTGAGCTGTCCTCATCCGCTCCTGGATGACCTGGACCTTCTCTGTCGTGCCCTGGACCATCTCCGGTCCCACCAGTGCTGACTCCCCAGGGTCTGTCCAGCACAAAGGAGATCTACATGGTCGGCCGTACAACGCCTCGTACGGTGCCGTCCCGATGGTGGAGTGGTAGCTGTTATTGTACGCGAACTCCACTAAGGGTAGGTGGTCCTCCCAGCTACGACCAAAGTCGAGGACACATGCGCGGAGCATGTCCTCGAGAGTCTGAATGGTCCTCTCCGTCTGACCATCCGTCTGAGGGTGAAAGGCTGTGTCAGACGTAGCTGTGTCCCGAACGCTTCCTGTAACCCCTTCCAAAGTCGGGATGTAAAGCGGGAATCTCGATCGGAGACGATAGATGATGGTACGCCGTGGAGCCGCACAATCTCCTGAACGTAGAGACGTCCCAAGCTCTCTACTGAGCCCTGCTCTCTGATGAGTAAGAAGTGTGCCGACTTGGTGAGTCGGTCAACAATCACCCAGATGGAGTCGTGCCCTCTGGAAGTGCGTGGAAGTCCAGTCACGAAGTCCATAGATATGCCTTCCCACTTCCACTCCGGAACCTCCAAGGGCTGTACTAAGCCTACTGGTACCTGATGCTCTGCCTTCACCTGCTGACAGGTGAGGCATCGAGAAACGAACTCTGCTACAGCCTTCTTCATGCCCGGCCACCAGTGCTGTCGTCTGAGGTCCTGGTACATCTTCGCCACTCCAGGATGTACCGCTAAAGGAGAAGTGTGAAACTCCCTCATCACTTCCTCTCGCAAAGCGACTGGTACCATGGTACGTCCTCTGAAAAGGATGTCGTGCTCTGCTCCAAGGGAGAAACCATCGGGTGCCTGTCCCGAGGATATCTGTGCACGCCGTGTCTCACAGTCAGCGTCCTCACGCTGTGCCGCTCTGACCTGCTGCAGTAGTGGAGGAGTGACTGTGAGATACTGAAGAAAGTCTGCTCCATCTCTATCCACGAAGGATATCTGCAAAGAGGCTAGCTGCTCCGTCGCCTCCTCATGTAGCTGAATGCCTGTCCTCCTACTGAGGGCATCGTCTACTACGTTCCCCTTACCAGGAGTATAGACTATCTCAAAGTCATAGTCCTGGAGGAACTCGAGCCATCGCCGTTGTCTCAGGTTCAGGTCCTTCTGCGAAAAGATATACCTGAGACTCTAATGATCAGAAAAGACTGTAAAGCGCTCGCCCATCAGATAGCGTCGCCATGTCTTCAGAGCGAAGACCACTACTGCTAACTCCAGGTCATGGGTAGCGTAGTTCTGCTCATGCGGCCTCAACTGACATGATCCATAGGTGATCACGGCCCGCTCCTGCATCAGAACACATCCGAGTCCGGTCCCTGATGCATCGCAGTAGACTACGTACCCTACTCCCTCCTCAGGCAACCTCAAGATAGGTGCGCTAGTCAATCTCTGCCTCAGCTCCTGGAAGCTCTGCTGACATCTGTCTGTCCATACAAAGGGTTTCCCCTTCTTTGTCAAAGTTGTGAGTGATGCCGCAACTCTAGAGAAGTCTGGAACGAATCTCCGATAGTATCCAGCTAGTCCCAAGAAACTCCGAACCTCAGTCACGCTCCTGGGTGGCTCCCATGCTAACACAGCCTCAATCTTCGCGGGATCCACTGCAACTCCCGCCTCAGAGATAACGTGTCCCAAAAAGTGGACCTCACGTATCCAGAACTGGCACATCGAGAGCTTACCATAAATCTGGTGCTCTCGGAGTGTGTCAAGAACAACTCGCAAGTGATAGGCGTGCTCCTCCTCTGTCGTAGAGTAAATCAGAATGTCGTCGATGAAGACCACGACAAAACGATCGAGCTATGGCTGAAAGATCCTGTTCATGAGAGCCATGAACACTGCTTGAGCATTGGTTACACCGAAAGGCATAACCAAGAACTCATAGTGGCCATACCGACATCTGAAGGCCGTCTTCTGCACATCCTCATCTCTGACTCTGAGCTGATGATAGCCTGACCTGAGGTCTATCTTCGAGAACCACCGTGCTCCCTTGAGCTGATCAAAGAGGTCATCAATCCTCGGTAGCGGATACTTGTTCCTCACTGTCACCTGGTTCAGGCGATGATAGTCAACACAAAGTCGCAAGCTCCCGTCCTCCTTCTTGGCGAACAATATCGGGGAAGCCCAGGGTGAAACACTGGGTCGGATGAATCCCTTGCCCTGCAAGTCCTCCAACTGTACATGTAGCTCTCGAAGCTCAGCGGGGGCCATCCGATATGCTGGAGTGCATATCGGGGCTGTCCAGGGGTACAAGTCAATATAAAAGTCTACCTCTCTGCGAGGAGGTAGCCCTGGAACGTCGTCAGGGAAAACGTCCGCAAACTGATCCACCACTGCAGGAAAACCAGGACTCCGCACGTCAACTGCTCCAAGGATGAGGCTAGCCAACTGATGAGTGATGGGCTGTCCTCTCCTCCGCGGAAGTCCATCCTGTGCTGCAAAGGCTCCCTTCTCGCCGGTGAAGGTGAACCTGCTCCCGTTGGTGCGTACACATCGCACCTTGCGCCTAAAACAGTCAATCTGTGCATGGACCGTAGATAGCCAATCCATGCCCAAGATGACATCGTAAGGCCTCGACGCTGCTAAAAGAAGATCCCAGCTGAAGCTCTCGCCTCCTAGAGTGAGCTCACACTGCCGGCACCAGTGCGTAATCGTCGAGTCTGCTCCCGTAGGAGTCTCTAGCCGTAAGGATCGAGCCAACGGCTCTGTCGGAATCTCCGAGCTCCGAACAAGGGAAGCGGCTATGAAAGAATGACTCGCTCCTGTGTCTATAAGAACTGCAGCAAGGGTGGAATAGACACAGATAGTACCTTGAATCATCTCGGGTGCGCCGTGGTCATAGACCTCTGCTGCCTGGAGCTGTGCCTGTCGCTGCCCGCCAGCTCCCTGTGGTCGGGGTGGACCTCCTGGTGGTGGTGGTGGCAGAGCCTCAAAGCGTCGGCCACCACCAGCTGCTCGTCCAGCTCCTCTGCCTCGCCCGCCTCCTCCCTGCGGACCGCCACGGACGACCCTCTGCCTCTACCTCGGTGGTCCCTCAACCGTCTGCTGATCCTCGGCACGGCGGGTCGGGCAGTCACGAGCCATGTGGCCCTGCCCGCCGCACGAGTAGCACTGTCTGCCTCTCGGAAGACTGGCCCCGCGCTGTGTGCCCCGCACTGCTGAGCCAGTATCTTGAGGTCGTCTGCCCGAAGGTCTGGTCTGTCTGGACCCCTGAGTCATCCGTCGACTGCCTGCTGCAGATGACTCTGCCACGTTCCGCCCTGCGGTGGGTCGCTGTGCTGGTGTAGACTCAGCAAGGAAGCTCTCGATCAGAAGGGCCCGCTCCAGTACTCCTGTCTGAGTCAGTATGCTGAGGGTGATCAGCAATGCCCTGATCTCGTGTCTCAAACCCTGCTCGAAGGTCCGGGCCCGGAAGAATGGGTCCCGTACCATGTCGGTCGAGTAGCGCGAGAGATCCGTAAATCTCGCCGAGTACTGAGCGACCGTCATGCTGCCCTGCCGCAGCTGTAGAAGCTCCTGGATACGCACCGCACGAAGGGTGGCTGGGACGAACTCCGAGCGGAAAAGGCTCTCAATGTTCGTCCAAAGTAGAGATGCCTCATCGTGCACCTGGAGCATCAAGCTCCACCATCGTCCTGCTGCTACGTGTAGTAGGCTCGCAGCGAGGATCACCATGAGGTCTGCTGGTGTCCTCACTAGCCTAAACACTCGAACCACTGCCTCCATCCAGTCCTCTGCTGCCTGAGGATCCGTCTCCCCGTGAAACCTGGGCGGTCGCTGGCGCTGAAACTCATGCAGTGCGCTGAGGCGACGTGCATCGTCAGCGGCTGCTTCTGGAAGCATCGGGGGATCGGCGGGTAAAGCTACCACCGGTGCCACTACTGGAAAAGGGCCCTGCACCGAGGCCTCGTCGCTCGGTGGGCTGTCGTCTCGCTCGACTCCCGGAACCCTAGCTGGCTGTCGTCGTGGGGCCATCCTGAAAAGGAAACAGGTGCGCCACGGTTAGAACAGTATACCTGGTGAGCTGATATAAGTAATCACAAAGAAAACTTTGAAACACACACGCAAACAATGTTTTTGTGCATTAAGTCGGAAATCAGAAGTCAGGGTCCTGGTGTACGGATACGTCGGCCGCCGCACCAACACTGGACTCCCTGGACTGATCTCCACACTCAATACGCTAAACATTATTGCTTCACATAGAAAAGATCAGAGTCCGCGGTAGAACCGAACTCCTCTGATACCAATTTGTCACGACCCGCCCTCGGGGTCCGTGCCGTGACTACCCCAAGCCCGCCTTCCATAGGCCAGGGGCTGGCGACTAGCACCAAGGCGTAAATCCCAGTAAAAAGGGAAGGCATTGCCTTTGAAAAGAAACAAACACTACAGAGTAAGCAAGCAGAAAGTAAACACTAAACAAAGCAGAGTACAACTAAAAGTGCGGAAAAGTAAATGGGCCAGAATACAAACCCAAACTAAAAGTAAAGTACAACTCGAAAGGGAAAACAGCAACTGAAAAGTAAAATCCGCTACACCGAGCCGTCTACTGGAAATCCCACCTGAAGGGTGGGTACAGATAGCTCCTCTGCTCCACGGGTCCCGCCGTCCGCTCCGTGCACGTCCCGCCCAGTGGTCCACCTCCGGGTACCGTCCCGCTCTACAAGCCTCAGCTAAGGTCAACGCTGTCCGTCGTCTGCAACCAACACAACGTAGTGCGGGCGAAGCCCGTGCAGGGGTGAGTATAAGCTACTCAGTAGGGACCCCGAGACCCCTGAAGGTCTCTCAAATCCACAAAGGATAAACCACGAAGAAAAGTACAATCACGAAGTAACAACCGACACTGCTTAGTTATATGCCCATACATATACCTAAGTCATCAATTAAAATACGCTCCAACCTCCGAGCCCAAGTACAACTCAGTCCACGCCGGAAAGTATACGTATTCCACATAGGAAAGCAAAACATAATCCACACAGGATTGCACAACACAATCCACACAGGAAAGCAACAGGATTCATCTCACACATGTATACTTCTTCAAGGACGATAAAGATGATCACTGATCCATCTAAGTCATCGGACCCACGAAGGATCGATAGGTAACTAACCCCCGCAAAGACCCACACAGAATCGGGCCCACACAAGACCTGTAGGCGCTGGTTCACACAGGACCGCTGAGCGCAGAGACCCAAACAGGATCGGGCCCACACAGGACCTGTAGTAGTGATCCACGTAGGATCGCTGAGTGCTGTAGTCGTCGTCGTCGAATCCACACAGGATCTCTGTACTGTCGTCGTCGCAGTCACAGTAGCAGTAGTAGTCGTAGCAGTAGAACAGTCGCAGCCAGCACTAGGGTTCCCACACATAGCAAGTTCGTTCGGAGGGTCCGCTCCACGAGCCGAGAGGCTGATACATCAACTGTCACGAAGACCAGAGTTGATGTATCCAAAAGTTCCGTATCATCAACAGGATCTCAACGCAACAGACGACGCGTCGATCGGACGCCCGGTCTGAGAGTTATTGGCATTTTCGTCTCCGGGGCCCGGTTGGTTTTTAAGGCAAAACCAACCCGACCGTACTCCACCTGCGTCCAAACCTCGGGCGGAGTATGCCAAAAGATTCTCCTCACTAAGAGGGACACAACACAGCTGACGGCACGTCAATCGGACGTCCGTAGCTCAAGATATGAGCGTTTCCGCTCCGAAGGCCTGGTTTGTTTCGTGAACGAACCAACCCGGCCGAACTCAAAGTAAACCGAAACCTTGAGTGCGATATACCAAAACGACCGTCTCGATCCAAGGATCGCGTTGCCACAGACGGTTCGTCATTCGGAGGTCTGAGGCTCATGATATGGCCCAAAAACCGATTCTGGTTCGAAAAGGGGGGGTCCGGGTCCGGGCCGACCCGGCGGGCCGCGGCGGCCTGGCGCCGTGAGGGGCCGCACGCGGGGGATAAGCCCCCACTGATTGAAGCGGCGCAGCCTTTGTGCCGCGCCTTTGCAACAAACGGCCCCCACGTGGGGGCCGGTTTTAAAAAAGAGAACCGGGGGCTGCTGCCCCCCCCCCCCCCTTTCATGGAACCGCCCCCCTCTTAAAGAGGGGGGTTTTACATGCTGGCCGGGGGATTAATTCCCCCGGTTTAATGCCTTCCGGCCGGCCAGCTGGCCGGCCGGTTTTCTCCAACGGGACCGGAAATTCCAGTCCCCCCTTCGGCTTCCGACGCTGGTGGCCCGGCCGCCGGTCTTCTCTTCCGCCGCGGCCCGGAACCGGCTGCGGTCTCCTCGTCCCGCTGCGGCCTGGAACCGGCCGCGGCATTCGTCATCCGGCGCGGTGCGACGGCACCGCGCCCCTTCCCGTACCTTGATTCCTTTCAACGCGGCGCGACGGCGTCGCTTTCTTCAAGATTCTTCCTCGGCGTGGCGCGACGGCACCGCGTAAAAAAAATTTGCACGAACATTCGCGTGGTGCGACGGCACCACGCCACTTGCTTCCACCCGCAAGAATAAACAAGAACGATGGAGGGGGTTCGGCCGTGTTCGTGCGGTCCGGCCCCCTCACGTTAAATTAATAACGCGACTTTAAATAAATCAAGCCACACGTTAGACTTGTTAAAAATCACGATCAAGAATAAAATAATTAAACCAAAAAGAAATCAACAACCCCTACCTCGGGTATAAGGTTCGAAGATTTGTCTACGTTCCGCGGAAGACGACGTTGCGGAGGTCGGGCGTCGCGGTCGTCGTTCATCAAATCCGTTGACGAAGGGATGCGTCCGATGCGATACGTCGTTGGCGAAACTTCTCAAGTCGACGAAGGAAAACCGAGGAGGAAGCGGTGTCTCCCTTTCTTTGACGTGGAGAGAAGGTAGAACGGCGTTTCGGTGTTCTTCGCGTTCTTCAAGAAGGAAGGTGAAGTTCTTCAAAGTGTAGAACTCTTCTTCTCTCATATCTCCACACAACACAGCAACTCCCAAAATAAAATAAGCTACACCTTATTTTATTTTCACTTTGCCAACCTTTCAAAATTCAAAAGTTGAATTCATTACATTAATTAAAATCTAGAGTTGTCAAAAAAATTAAATGAAGAGATAAGTTGGCAAAAATTAATGTAGGGGAGAGCCACATAATTTAAGAGGGGGTTTAGAGGGTTTAGGGAATTTGAAAAGGTGGGGGCTCGTGTGGGCCCCACCTCCCTCATAACCACACATGGGAAGTTGGGTGGTTGTGGGCCCCACCAACAACTTCCCATGAGAGAGTCTAACCACCACGAATAAAATAAAATTCAAACATAATTTTATTTTACTTATCTTTTAATCCCCAAAACTAACTTTCAACCCGCAACAAACGCAACTCCCGAAAAGGTCTCTTTAAGCGAATTTCGGCGCTGCGAGTTCATCGGTGCCCTCGGATTTCAATTCCGAGCACCGGATCAAAAGTTAGGAATTCCCGCTCGTTCGTTCACTGAACGTACCCGAGCCAAACTTCGGAAATTAATTCCGGGCACTCTGGACCTCGGAATCAGGTGCCGTCTGAAACCGCGCTCTTGTAAAATTCTAAAAAAAATTAAGAAAAAATTTTCCTTGAATTTTACGGGTCTTTACACATATGCTTTGATTTGACTTTTCATGGAGCTAAAACAGAGTTACAGATCAAAAGTTATGGCCTTTGTAAGATGAACTTGTCAATGTTTCTATTGACACAACTCATTTAAAATAAAATATGATAAACATTATTTAAAATAACATACACCTAATGAAATAAAATAAACATAATATAAAAAAATATTTCAATTTTTTAGGGGATTCCATCGAAATGATACATTTTCCATCCCCATTTATCATATATTAATGTTAGAACTCATTCGATAATGAAAATGATAATCAATATTTAAATTTACATCATGGTTGGTAAATTTCATCCTAATGTGTTATATTTGTAACATGATAATAACTATAAATCATCTTTATATGCAAGCTAATCGAGTTGTTTAGAAGTGAAGGAAAAATAATAATAAATAAAATAAATGATTAGAATAGGTAGCATGTTAAATTTAATTATTAAATCCATGCTGAAAACATGATTTAATTAAAGATGTTGAAAATGGAGAATGAAAGAGAAAATAGGTATATATATAGCCAAATAAAATATTTTCAATAGAGTTTCATGAATATGTAGGAATGAAATAAAAAAAAATCAATGCATAATTTCAAAAAAAAAAAATTCTAATAACATTTATTGTTGAATACTCCTTGGTGTAGGATTTGTTTGAAAATGATGTGAAATAGGATTTACATTGGTATTTTTCATTGGTTTTATAGAAAAGGGATCCCAAAATTCCAATCAAAATCTTTATTGGTGTTTGTTTTAAAATTAACCAATGCTCAAAAGCTAAAAAACATTTTTTCACATTGGTTTTTTAAACCGATGCCAAAAACTAAAAGAAAAATCATTGGCATCAATTTTTTAATAAACCGACACTAAAAAAACATTTTGAAGTCTGTATTTCATAAAACAAATGAAAAAAACAAGAAAAACAGTTTTGGGGTCGGTTTTTAAAAAAACTGATGTTAAAAATATATAATTTTTTGTCTTATTTTTTTATGAAAACTGATGCCAAAAATTAAAAAAAATAACAATGTTTTACAAAATTAATGATTCTTCGATTTCAAAGGTCGTTGAGATAAAATAGAGTTATGGATTAAAATTTATGGCCTTCAAATGTAGGACTTCTTTAAGACTTCTATTATAGAAGAACATCTTCCGACATCTATAACTTTTAATCCATAACACTATTTCTATTCCACGACTAGTCAAATCCATGTTTGGGAAATAATTTAAAACAAATCAAACAAAAATTAATTATTTTCATGTGTTTTTTTAAAAAATGATTCCAGAAAATAAAATTTAATCTTTTTTGTATCAGTTTTTAAAAAAAAAACGATGCTCAAAATGGTTTTTTCATTTTGGAAATGATTTTCAAATAATCGGTGCCATAATGTATCAACATACATATTTTATATCGGTTTAAATAAAACTAACGTCATATTGATGATGTTAAAATCCATTTTCATTGAGTTTATTGATGATGTGAAGATCCTTAACTAACACCACAATTAATTAATTTGTCAGTGACATTAATATAATCCCCATTTCTTATGAGAGAATAATATTCTCTGATTATATTTAACATCAATGGTGTGGAGCACCATACCCACTAACACAGTAAATTAATCAATAATGGAGTTCATAATCATCCATGTCTCTTAGGATATCATAATCAACTAGGATTATAAGTCGCATAAATTGTAAGTATCACCATTCAAACCATCTTGATCATGAAATCGAGCAATGATTTTGTGATCATCGACATACCTCTTATATCACATTCAAAAGTGAATCCATTTACTAATTTCATAAAAAATGGATAAAAAAAATACACATTATATACGTTTGGACACCCAAAATATATAAAAGTTAATAAAAATATTAGTAGAAAATCCCAAGTAATTTGTATTCGAATCCAAATAAATTAGTAATATGAATTCCATGAATTATATCTCGGAACCCCATTAATACAACAAATGAATAAATATGAATCAAAATTTGAGTCACATATAGTATTTCTTAGTACCTTATGAAATGAATAGGAAAAATGAAGGAATATAATATCTACCTCTAAAAATCCCATTATATATGTAAAAAAGATTTAGTTTTCAGATCCTATAAAATATTTCTAGGAAACCTCAAGGTAAATGTTGTATCACATCAATATCATCTCCTAGAAACATAGAATCACCTCCATTAATAATCACTACATCAAAAATAATAATGCGAATACAAGAATAAAAGAGTTACTATGTAAAAATGATTAAACCCACCACTAAATTCCTATATGCACGAGGTTAAATGATTATTATGGGTTCTACGGTTACACCTATTACCATTAATAATGGAACCCACTCACACAAGTCAAGGGATGACCATAAACATTGTATCCACTAGGTCTATAATGTTATAAAACTAGACAAGAATATTACATGGGATCTCCAGGTTTTACACATAAGAAATGAAATATTACTTTCGACCCTTATCACTGAACGTAAATAGTTAAATCCAACATTGGAACATTATTGGTAAGTCAATAGAGGAATCTTACATAGGATGCTTATAATAATAGATAGGAGGAGTAATCCAATGTGGGAAACTCAATAATAGTGTATAATAGTAGAATAATATTGCATAGGCTCCATGGAATGAAATAAATATGTAGAAGCATCCTACATGGGATCCTTTTAATGATAAAAAATGTAATGTAATCATACCATAGATTCCCTCTATCAGTATGTAAGTGAAAGAATCCCATATGGGACACTTGATATTAGTAAAAAGTTATAGGAATCATAAAAGGGATAAACATAAATAAAAAATCTCAATTACACATAGTATATAAGGTAACATCTCACAATGGAGATATAGATCAAGCCTTGTCTTAGATTAAAGGGCCTCACTTTTTGGATATTAAAGAATTTGACTAAAAGAGGAATAATCTATCTCATCAGTAAAAATCCCAAACCTAGTCATATGATTCATCAAATCACCATTAGGTTATAACCATCATGATCTACATGTAATGATACTAAAAAATTTCTAATAATCTATCAAATTATTACTTTTTTTCTTGAATATATGAGGAACCCTGACAAGGGTAGCAAGAGAGGATTGCATGACATGTACACTCGAAGGCCCACTTGTGCGAGTACTCCAACTAGACATGGTGTGTAAAACCCAGTTACCCAGAATGTATTTTATTTACATGATGTGTTCACTACATAGGTAACATGACCATGTAACTTACTTGTAGAGTCCATGTACATTTCATAGTTTTGTACCTCTACACAGTGTCATGCACATACTATGTATGAGAATATACTCTACAATGCCTTGTTCCATAACACAAGCTATTTAAAAGTGTACATATCTATAACCCTGAGTCCCAACACATAGAGTGTATTCCCCACACATTGAATGTACTTCCATAAATTTCATCTTCCGCAAATTGGAAGAACACATGACATATTTTCCTAAACTGCATGTTGTATTATCATGATTTTAGAATGGCATGCCCCTAAAATGGGTCTAAAAATGCAGTTTTCCCCAAAAGTATATAAATTTACCCTCAAGGGGTCCCAAAAAGTCATAATAGGGTTATAAAACATAAAAATTAAAAATATAATAGGATTTATAGAAAAACATATAAACAACCATCTTTTGGGTAGAATCTACTAATGTTTTTACCCATTTCTGATATCCACGTATGATGCATGATTATTCAGATCAGCATGAACTCCACAAAAGTACCTCAATTATTATCACAATATATCACTCTAAATCTCATGTGATCCTTGTTAGTCACTTGATGTGGGATACCACCATGGAGTAACTGTGATGCCCAGGGGTGGATAAAAGAAATGAAAAAATATAGAAGGAAAAGAAAATAAAGAAGAGAATAAGAATTAGTGGCATGGACCCGGCCATGATTACATCATGTATTTATGAATCTCCTAGAAAAAAATACATTCCAATCTCAACGGATACAATGAAATATCAATATAATGGTTTTTTAAAATGATATTACAGATTTATTGTGGGTTATTAAATTATATATAATAATATATGTGTATATTAGATAATAATTATTACAAAAAAATGGAATGAATCAAAATTATAACAATAAAAAGTAATATTTTAAAAACCATATTCCAAGAAAAACTGAGTGGTCCTGAAAATTATCCAATATCATCTTTTAGTTCCAAATGACTATATTATCCCATATAGTCATATGAAATAAAAATTTAAATTCCTTCTCAAATTTTCAGTCTATATAAACAGAGGACTATGAAAATGTAAATGAAAAAAAATTAATTAAAATCCTCAAAAATTAAATTCATGAGTTGTATGTACACCACATAAATAAAATAGGTGCTGAATATGGAATTTCTCTTTAATATGTTAAAATCGAGAAGTAAATCTCATATCGTGACTCTATACTACATTCATTCACATAATAAATATATATATATTCAATATTACATAGTTATAAATATATTTCATAACTATAAATTTATATTTTATTCCAAATATTATTAACTTATTTTCTTTTATTACCAATTTATTAACATCTCCATATTAAAGTAATGTTTTGGGAAATAACAACAATGTTTTTCATGAATGTTTTGATTTATTATTATTTTACTCATACTTTTATAATGGTTCCATATTATCCAAAATGATAATATATATATTTAAATAACATATGTATTTAGTATATATGTATTTAGAGGGATCTATAATATATTGAGATTCAAAATGAAATAAACTATTTGCAGATATGGTCGGTTTTACATACACATGAATGGTGTTTCCATTTTCATAATAGATTAAATGAAATAAAATTTCTCAATTCATTACCATTAAATATTTAATATTATGTAATATATATATATATATCACATTGAATCATTAAATCCATCCTTATTACCATTTATGTAAAGCATGAATAAATCGGATAGCTTCACGAGGTGATAGTCTGGTGTACACATAAGTGATGAAATCATATTCCAAATATATGTAAATTAAAAAGGTATATGTTGAATAATAATTATTTAATTATAATAATATCATTAGTTTAATATATAACCATTTAATATATCATTATATTCAATTGTGAGAGGTAGTGATGGAAAAAAACTACATCGGTATATAAGGTGGTAGTCATCTATACCCACAAATGATGATTTCATATCCAATTTTGATTAATTAGAGATTAAGATATATAATTATATTAATTTAAATTTTAGTATATTATCGATACATGTGTTTTACTATCAGTGTAATAGAACAATATTTTAAGGATGTGGAAGAATAAAAAAATAAAAGAAACAAGTTAAATAATTTACCTCTTCCTCGGAGAGCCTCATTGGGTTCATACCAAAACCCTTATATTGAGGGATTACTAAAAAATAATTCTTATAGAAAGATATGGTAGAATATATTTTTTTTGGATATTTCATGTCCGAAGAAAATGTTTTTTGAATAATGAAAAAGAGAGCTGGGGTTGTTTCCTTTAATAAGTGTTGTGATTTATACATTTTTAAGTTTCTACAATAAAAAGGATTATCAATTATATTAAAAGTAAAAAGGATAAAAAAATTCCATTCTCAATCTCATAATATTTTAGGTCTAAATATGGACATTAAATTTTTCATAGAAATATTTTGTGTCATGTTAAACCATTATCTTTTTTATTTTAATCCCCCGATAAAAAAATGACCACCTTAACTGAGGTAAATATGTTTTACTATTTTGAAAATTATGTTTATAAAAAAACATACTTTTTATTATTAGATAGTAAAAATTATTCTATCAATAATTATGGAATATAATTATTTATATTCATTTCTTCTAAATATGAAAATGTAATTCATAATTAATCTCATAGACACTATAGAAAATTAGGTGTTCAAAGTGAAAAGTTAAAAAGTTAAAAATGTATTATTATCAAAAGTCATAATGAAAATGATTCCAATGTCTTATATTGGATTAAATGATATATAATTTATCTAATTTTACGTTATAATCCATATTAATATAAAAATGAGCTTAAAGAAATTTTAAATTGAAAGGTAATTTAAAATAATAACCATTATTTTAAACTATTTATAAAAAATTAATCATCCCTGATAAATCGGTAAAATTAATCAAAAGATAATTTTGACATGGTGATTTCAAAAATGAGGTTTGTTTTATAATATATCATTTCAAAAATTTCTAATAACAAATTCTACTATTTTCCATATAAATAAAATTTCTTATTAAGAAAATTGTATTTTTGAAAAATATATGGACATTAGAAAAAATGTAGTTATTTAAATATGTATTCTTTTTATAAATAAATTATACATATTATTTTTAATATACCCTAAACTAACAAAATATTCATGTATAATGTTTATATCACAATTACCACATTTTAATAATACTTTTATTATCATATCTCAGTTTGTAAAAACTCACTATTGCGTTTAACATAAACTATCAAATAAATTTAATCTTTTTTATATAAAATATTTCATCAAATAACGAGGTATTAAATTATGACCTCCTTGTTATGAATTTGAACCTCAAAATTACTTCACATTGATACCAATAGATTTTGATATTTCTTCCTCATCATATCCTCATGTTCCCTCATAGCTTCCTCAAACAGGTAGTTTCTTCATAAAACAATGACCAGGTTAGTGGTCTTATGTTGTAGAACATTTTCTATATGATCAAGAATCTCTAATAATTGATCAATATATGGAATATCATTATCCATTGTTACAACATTGGATTTAGGTTCATGTGAAGGATCATGTATGTACTTCTTCAAATTAAATACATCTAACACATAATGGGCTTGAAATAGGTTTGGTGGAAGTTCCAAGTGAAAAGATATGGTCCTAAAATGAATAATAATTATAAAAGGACATATATAACTCAATAATCATTTTACATTATTCTTGAATGTAATAAACATTTTCCATAGATAATTTACTAGAAAGATATTGTCCATGACATCAAATTAAAGATCACCCTAATGATTATTAGCATTATTTTTTGTCAAAATGTGCAACTGTAATGTGTTGTTGAATTGATGAAACCATATATTTAATTTCATAAATAATCATAGGTCCAATATATTTATTTTTCAACTTCATTCCATAATATTATTGATCGAAATTTTATTCATAGAGGGATTCGTACATATCAGTCTATATGCTCAAGTAAATCCTATTATTGTATAAAAACTAAACTAGAGGACGGTGTATATTCTATAGACCATTAAAATATTATGTAAAATATATCAACATACCCATGAGGGATTTAATTATTCTCTTTTACTTTCTATTTTCTAAGGATATGACACAATATTAAACACATCTCAATATGAAGTGATTTTTGAACACTTATCCAGAAAAATTAAGTTAACATCAAATACCAATTAAAAATAGTAAAATGAAGTACTCCATACAAAAATTCCACTCCTTAATCTGTATCACTTAATTCTAATATGTATAAAAATTATCTATGAGTTAAATGAGGTGTGATGAATCTATAAGGTGAAAAACTATAAAACATATAAACATTTCCCTTTAGATGTTTTATAGAGTTTAACGACAGAATCCTATGTGATGTGTTAGCATTACCACTATAGTATGGGTAATATATGTATCATCCCCCATGAAATTTTTGTTGAATACAAAATCAGAAACATTACCGTGAATCAAGATAAAAAATTTGTGATATATATATTATTTTCATCCCTTAGTTATAATCATTCAAATATCAAAACATATTCATGATTACAAGATGAATATATATTGATGAACTATGAGAAACCTATATGAACTCATTCAAATATGGTATCTATGGAAGCCAAATATAGATCTTGAACTTTATCATTCCATCACAATAAATGTTAAACTATGAAATATTTCATTCCTTCTTTCTCAGAAATACATTTTCCATCTCTGCCTCTTATATCATCACTTGCATAGATGTTTGAAAATTAAATATTGATAGATAATATTTTCCCACATTATTCATGATTTTTAGAACAATTCATTACAAATCCCTTAGTATGGGATTTTTTTTAATCCTATTCATGGATAAGATAACATGGTCCTTTCGAATCAAAGAATTTTCCACATTGTTCTCTTTCCAAGGATGGTAATGTATCCAGTAGTCAAAATATCTAATCTTCTATAACTATCATCTCTATCATATATTCCACACCATCTATGTGAATATAAAAATTAAATATTTTTTATCGGTATATATATCAATGTTTTATCAATAAAGATAATTCCTCTATATAAATAATAAAAAAATTACCAAAACTAACGTTAAATCTTGAGTTCGGAAATTTTTCTCATGAATCAAATTTTTTCCTAAGGAATAGGATATAACTATGTCACTTTTCATATGAATAAAACTCATTCCTTTCATGGAGAAAATCATATATATTACAAACCCTTGACCACTATAGGTCAATTTATCAATAGGTGAATTGAAAAACATTCTCTTTTGTTCTTTGAATTTTTTCTCACATTATTCTATCTAGAGGATCATAGATCACATTTGAGTTTTTGTGTTGAGTTGATTAGATAGTCATATGATATTATTAAATTCCCAAGAATAATATCCAAATAAATATTCAAAACTATATATCGCATTCATCATAGTTTGTCTAGGCCAACACTCAATATCCTATTACATTTATGGATTTATAGATATACCCATTATTGAGATTATATGACCAAAATATGAAACTATTTTTCAAAAAAAAATTATTTTGTAAATTGTTAATTTAGTTTATCCTTTATTTTGGCCTTTAAAACAATTCTCATGTGATCATCATACTCTCTAATCCTCTTTGAATAGATATAAATACCATTTGTAAATACTACCAAAAACTGATTATGACAATATCAAAAGACTGAATTCATTATATCAATGGATATAGAGTGGGGATTCGTAAGATCAAATGGAATCACTATATAGTAATAGTCATTATACATTATATGAAATTAATTCAGGGGGACATCCTACTTCATGAACATTAACTAATGATATCCAATGTAAATTTAAATCTTAACAATGTGTAGAGATTAATGAAATTGATCAAATAGGTCACTAATATGCAGTAGAGGATAATTTTTCCTAATTGTGGTCTTATTTAAAACATAATAATCAAATAATAGCCATACCGATTAATTTTTTTTAAAAATAATAGTTGAACCCCGAGGGGTCACCATTAGATGAATGAATCCATTTAAATGGTTTTTTGGATCCTTCTTATTCATATCCTATAACTCAATATATTCCATTGTATATGGATTTTTTTAAATTTCAGTCACACAAAGTATGATTCAAATGAAAAATTAACATCGTGATTTGGTGGAAGACTAATAAATTCCTTTCTAATGACATCAAGACATAAAAAAATGGCATATCATTTAATTTATGCTTCTCCCTGACCATATGAGGTGAACACCAATTTAGTTTGAATCAAGGAGCATAAATTTGTAGTGATATAAATAGGATTTCCATGTGTATAGTCAAATTTATTGATGATCATTGGTTTTATTAGAATATCAAATCTGACATCCCTCCCTCAATAACTAATGTGTTATTTAGTTAGAGAAATAAAATTTATGAATAAGTCCATATAAAATTAAACCCAAATAAAAATGACCTGATTTACAATAATAACATTCCAACAAACATTAAATAGATATTAATGGAATAGTTGAACTTTTATCTACATAAAATTAGGGGTTTTCAATGTGACTTCAATATCTAATAATTTTCATGGTATAATGTAATATCCCATATTATTATAAGTATAAATATGTATTATTGTTTTTGTAAAACCATGGGAATTTAATTCAGGTCTTGAAATAATTCAAACCATAAATAATTACACCTCGTGTAAATGGTTTTTACCACATGTTGAAATATCATGAAATTAGTTTTCACCATGTCATGAAAAATCACAAAGTAGATTACACCCCCAGTAAATATATCTCACCACATGTTGACATGTCAGGAATATAAATTACCCCACATGTAATATATAATTTTTTAATAAAAGGGTTCTTCTGTGTTTTAATTAGATAATCAAGAATTATGTACAAACGTTTAAATGAAGTGAAATGGTAATTCATGTCATGTAATTTTGAAGATTAGTTTATTAAATTCATGACTAAACCATTGTGTGAACCTATTAAATCACATCTCATCTAATATAGGGCCTTAGAACCATTTCTTTTTTTTTTCGTATGCACCAAACACCTCTTCTTTGCACCGAATCTTCTTCACACAACTTCTCCATAGACAAAAACCAATCTGTATGCCACTGTCTTTGATCGAAGACCCTCTACACATCTATCTAGAATGGGTTTTCTCTTTATTTGGAACTATATTTCTCTTTTTATACTCTATCTCAGATAAAATAAAGTAGATTATTAGATGTCATGTCTAGATCTAGATTTTTTGAATCATGATCTAGGTTTTTTAGATCTAGATCTAGATTTTTTGAATCCAGAGTGTGAATTATTGGATCTATATCTATATTTGTTGAATATAGATCTTAGATTACTGGATTTAGATATATATTTTTTAGATCTTGTTTCATTTAAAAGTCGATTTAGTTTTATGATCTAGACTGTGCTAATCATCACATTCTTGGCTGGTATTCATCAAATTGGGATTAAATGATGGCATGTTTTTTTCACGATTCATGAGGTAGGTTGTCTAAAATTTAAATACCATAGTCTTTATTTCTAATTACCTATATTCAAGATATAGAATTTTTTGATTTTTATGTAATTTTATTTCCAAATAAAAATATTTATCCAAGAGAATTAAATAACTATTGAGTAGTGAAATTATGTGATTTAGGGATCGTTAGACCAGATAATTAACTGGAGGATTAATTATGATATTTTAGGATTTATGAATATGATAATTTATTATCGGGTTGTATGTATTATGTTCTTGATTAATTAATTCTTGAATTAATTAATGACAATGGTTGGGATTATAAAATTTTGAATTATGATAGTTAATTGTTGAATTAATTATAGTGAGATAGAGATTGTTGAAACTGAATAATTAATTGATGATTTATTTTTTTTATTGAATTTTTAATAGGGATAATTAATTGTAGAATTTATTACATGATATTATATTATCACATTGAGATAATTAGTTTTAGAATAATTATGTCATATTATATTGTAATTTTAGATAATTAATAATAGAAATAAATAAATAATTTTTAGTTTTTATTTGAGATAATAAATTGTAGAATTAATTATTGGATAATGATTTCATTATTTACGATAAATAATAGTAGATTAATTATGTGATATTCACATCATGGATAATGATAATTAATGATATATTAATTTTAATATTTTTATATTATGGGTGTGATTATTTAATTGTTAAATTAAATATGGGATTAAGGAAGGGATTTATATTGACTAATTAATTTGAGAATTAATTAAATCGTACGAATAAAATTTATGAATGTTGTTTTAATTAATTTGGGATGACATTTTCAATTAGTTATTGTATTATTTAATTTTAAATTATTTATTGAGGGTTGGAATTTAAAATTAATTATCTAACTAATTAAATTTGATTGGGTTGTTGACACTATTGAATAAGTTATATTAATTTATTGGATAACTAATTAAAGGGGATTGTATTGATGACATAATTGAATAATTAAGATTTATTAGTGTGTGAATTAATTAATGGGGATTGTTGGGTTGATGCAATTGAATATATAATAGCAATTAATTGCACAATAAAAAAATGTTTATTGGTGGGATGATGAAATTTAATAAATTAGAGTAATTAATTACAAAATTAATTAATGGGTGCTATTGGGTTGACAGAATATAATGAGCTCAAATTAATTTATTAGTTAATTAATTAATGGGAAGTCTTGTAATATTTCAATTCATAGATATGTAATGGAAGATTAAAAATGAGATATTGATGACATGAATTGAGATAAATAATGGTATATTAATTATGATACATTCATTTCATGAATTGAGATTATGAATGGTATATTATTTATGATATGTTAATATCTAATATTTAGATAATTAATTTTAGATTAATTATGAGATATTGATGTCATGGATTTTCATGAATAATGGTTGATTAATTATGAGATGTTAATATCATGTATACAGATAATTATTGTTATATTAATTATGTGATATAGAAATTGTGGGAATAATTTTTTAAATTTGAAATTATATAATGCGATTTAGGGATCATTGAATAAGATAATCTATTGTGGTAATTAATTATGATGGAATGGTGATGGTCATATTGTATAATTGATCGTTAAATTGGAATAATTTAATGTTGAGTTTATTATCAATTTTTTATTTTTGAGATTGAGGATAATTAATTAATTAATTAATTATTGAATGTTGAGATTTTGAAAGGTAAATTAGTTGTATAGTTTATTAATCCTAAATTAACTTTGTTATTTATATTTTGAATCCATTAATATGCTTGATTAATTATGTTATTAATAAATTAATGGATGTGATTTTGGGTGTTTCACATGGAATTCTTCACTAATGAGATTTGTGGTGTTAGACATGGAGATTAGCAGAAATGAAATTTGGGGTGTAATTCATGGTGTTCTTTACCAATAATAAAATAAATGAAGGATATATCAAGTGTTAGGCATGGGATTCTATATCCTAGCGATCTGGTGGTGCTATACATGGTGTTCTGCACCAAAGATAAACCAATATGTGTTGTTGATAATTTGGGTGTTGGACAGGGGGTTCTAAACCATTGTTAAATAATAACAGATTGGATTTTAGGTGTTAGACATGTTGATCCATAACAATGAGATTTTGGGTGTCAAACATGGAATTATACAATAATAGTATTTTGAGTGTTCGAAGTGACATTCTACACTAAGGATAAATATGTATAATTTTTTTAATTGAATGTGTGACACGATTCAAACATGATAGTCTATGGGGTAAATAAAGATTAATTGATATGTTGATAAATGTTCATATATGAATTGTAATTATTTTCTATGTAAAACTACTTACTGCATTATAGATTGTATTTTTTCTAGACACCATTAGTGGTGGCTTATAGAGTTTTACTCTCACCATAATCATGCTGCATGATTGGTACCCAAAAAGGCATTGTGATTTCTGTAAATATTATTGGAAAAATACCTATTATAAATGGCTATTTTGGGAATGGATAATGGATGATGGAATTGGATTTGTTTCAGGACCAATGTGGGATTTTTCAATGTCTTTATATTTCAATTTTCATTTGAAACATAGAACACACTTATCATGACATATCTACTATTTAGTTTTGATTCTAAATTTATAGTTTTTCTATCTTGAGATATTGGATATTTTCTGATTAAATATTCTTAAACAACAATATTTTTATTTCTTCTGGTGTTTTAATCAGAAAAAAAGAGGGTATAGTCTCCCCATGACTAACTTTCCAGACCCTAGCTGCTAGTTGATAGCCTTTGGTGTATGGGGCGGCATGCCCGAGGTCATGGGGAGGACCTTCTCAGGGAACTGGTGCATGGTACCCATGATAGTATGCTATAATGAGGTATAAGTGGTCCATTTCACATTTATTATTCATTTTTTGTCACTATTTATGACTGCTATGTATGAGACTAGGAAGAATTATGTATTAATTATGTGCTCATTCATGGTAGTATCTACTCCATGTGTGGGGTGGAACCCGTGTACAAAGTGTGGGATTGTTGTTATTGTTGTATTTTTTAAAGTTGAATATCAATTAATATTGGGTGACTCACTCGTTAGGTAATGTGGTAATTGTTTTTAGATATTTTGAAATTGAATCTTTTCCCTGAATAGCATGGTTGTTGAGTTTGAATGAACCTTTCTAGGAATGTAGGATAATTTTGGGACAGACATCATCATAGGTATGAATAGGAAAACCTGTTTTGTGTATGTTATTGAAGTTAAATAGTATTTCCTATCATGCAAAATTGAAATGGTATTTGTTCCTAAAATGATATTGAGAAAAACAATAAAATGTTGCGTGCAGAGAATAAATGGGTTTTGAAAGTAAAAACATGAATAATGAGTATGTGTTTACCCTTTTAAATTAGGACCATAGATTAGGTTGAGTAACTTTACTGATAATTCTTCTGTTTTGACTGTATGGATGGAAAAAGGGGGATTAAAATGACATAGTTTTTTGTAAATCCATCTTGTTGATAGAATTAATATTATAAATGGAAATCCCTTATGTCATATATTTTTCCCATTATGTGTGTTTTTAGGGTACTGATAATTCAATAGTTTGAGAACTCAATTCTGAGTTTTGTGTGGAACCATTTGGTTTTGGATTAGTGTGGTTGGATTTTGGTAGGCCGGAAGCCTATGACATTCGATAGGATATTGTGTTTCCATAGAGGGAAGTGACATCGGTAATGAAGTATTTATAGCTTTTATTCATTGATGACATCTTATTGTACTTTAATTAGTTATGATCATATCTCATTCCTTGACATCATCCTTAGTACTCTTAGAAAGAGTAGGATTTATGTCCATCTACCTAAGTGTTTTTTGGTTGTATATGGGGCCTTTTAGTGGTTTCCCTTATGATGTGGTATATATGGAGTTAGATGTAGTGAGGTACGCCAGCGAAAAATTTCAGATGCGGTTCTTATGATGGACAAGAGGTTCATGAAAACATGGGTTGTCGAGTTGCTTGAAAAGGTGGTATTGACAATGCTACTATAGTTGGGAGATATGTGTTAGAAGTAGGTGTGTGGATATATTCCCTTGGGTGGAAATGATGGAATCCAAATTCCAATGATGGACCTATAAGGTGAATTTTTTTATTCATAATAGAAATGCTAGGTGGTCCTTGGAGGAGGTGGATATACATCATTTATATGATATTTTTCAGGGCATCACTACCTGCTAATTTTGATGGATTCTTGGGTTTCATTGAAACAATGACATGGGAAAGGTGTCAAGTATAAAATGGATGTTGATCTTTATAGGGATTCATCATTTGAGGATTATCCAGTACAAGTTATGGGTAGTAATGATAAGGTGTTATGGGAAAATTTTGTGTAGATATTTCATGTATTGTGGAGACAAGGATGAGTTTAGAAGGAAACATGAGAGAGATAAGTAGATGTGTGGGATCATTGGTCTGATCCTTTTCAAATATAGTCTTATAAATGCATGGGAGTAGAGCTCAATGACATGTTATTACAAGATGGGGAGATTGTTAAAACCAAAATTTTGTAATATATTCTCAGGAGTACAACTCGAGGATGAGATGTTATAAGGTGGGGAGATTATAAGGTCATATCCTTTTTATAGGATGAATAAATTTATTTGATTATGGATATTAATGAGAATTTTATTCATGTCTCAATTTAATTCATTCCTTGAAAAATTACACACCCCTATAAATGGATTTCACCACATGTCGACAAGTCACAAAAGTATTTTTTGACATCTGTCAACTTGTCATGATTTTAAACCCACTATCATTCTCCCACAATGTGTTGACATGTCACGAAAGTAAATTATACCACAAAAAATTTAATTATTGTTTTTTAATACAGTTGAGATGAGGTTCATTGTAAAAGTAGAGAATAATGTCAACACTTATAAGACGTGAAATTGGAATTCACATTGTGTAGTCCTGATGTTCATTTTATTGATGTCACGACTCCAACATCGTGTGAACTTCTAGACTCCACTCTAATTTACTATACGACCATAGAACCCTCTCATCATGGCCCCATAATCCCCGCACAACTCCACAATTGATAGAATACCCTCAGCATGCCACTTTCATTGACCAAAGTCCCTCTACAAATCTTCTAGGTGTGGGTGTTCTCCTCATTTAGATATATCTTTCACTTACACTCATATTCTCATATAATATATTAGAGATTACTTGATGTTGTATCTAGATATAGATTTATTTAAACTAGATACAGGCTTATTGGATCTATATCTAAAACCGTTGAATATAGATATGGGATTATATGATCTATATTTAAATATGTTGAATCTAGATCAAGGAATATTTAATTTAGATATATATTTAAGAGTTCATGTATCATTTAATAATGGTTTTAGGTTTAAAATCTAGACCTATATCATTGTCTCATTCTTGGTTTATCTGATTCAAATTGTGATTATCCATTGGAATCCATTCCGCACCGTCATTGAGGTTTGTGGTCTAAAATTTAAATCAGATAGTCATGATTTTAATTGCATATATATATGTTATAGAATATATATATTTGTTTATAATTTGGATTTGAGAAGATAATTAATTAATATTCTGAATTAATTAATAATGGAATTGTGAAATAATATGATATAGGGATCATTGAAGGAAATAATTAATTTGGGGGACTAATTATTAGATTTTGGGAATTATGAATTTGATAATTATTGAAGGGAATTAATTATAAAGTAATTGATATTGTGTTACATGATTAATTAATTCTGGAATTAATTAATGGGAATGGTTGGGATTATAAAAGTGAGAAATTAGGATAATTAATTGTTGAATTAATTATGGTCAGATATATATTTTTGAAATTGAATAATTAATTGAATAATTAATTATTCATATATTAATGTTGATGAATATGAATAATTAATTGTAGACTTAATTACGTGATATTGGGTTGTTGCATTGAGATAATTAAATATAGAAATAATTGTCCCATATTGAATTGAGATTAGAGATAATTAATTTTAGGAATAATTATGTCAGATTGAATAGTGATTTGAGATAGTTAATTATTGAATTAATTATGGAATAATGAGCTCTTGAATTGAGATTATTAATTTATGATTAATTATTAGATATTAATTTCATGGTTTATGATAATTAACGATATATTCATTATGAGTTATAGAAATTATGGGTGTGATTATTTAATTTTAAAATTAAATAATTCGATTAATAAAGGCAGTGAAAGTAACTAATTATTTTGATAAATAATTTAAGGGAACGAATATAATGAATTAATTGTGAATTAATTGATGAGTGTTGGCATATATAATTAATTGGTGAATTAATTGAATGGAAAGAATGTAATTAATTAATTTTTAATTAATTAATGGGGGTTGACATATACAATTAATTTTAGAATAAATTAACGATGATTGGTATGTTGATTCAATTTAGCAGGATATGTTAATAAATTTTTGAATTAATTACTCATGACTAGTCTGTTGAAACAATAGAATAAGTTAGATTAATTAATTTTTTAATTAAAAAATGGAGATTGGTGGGTTGAAAAAATTGAATAAGAGAGATTAATTAATTGGAGAATTAATTAATTGGTATTGGGGGTTTAAAAATCAAATAATTTAGATTAATTAATTGTAAAATTAACTAATTTAGATGGTTGTGTTGACATAATTGAATGAGTTAAAATTAATTAATGGGGACTCTTATGTAATTAAAATTGATAGATAATTAATGGTTGATTAATTATGAGATATTGTTGTTATAGATTTGGATAATCAATGTTAGATTAATTATGTGCTATTGATACCATAAAATTGAGATAATTAATTTTATATTAATTAAAATAGATTAATATAATGGAATTAGATAATTAATGTTAGATTAATAATGAAATAATTATGTTAATAATTTTGATCATTAATAGTATAATACTTATGATATATTAATATCATGTATTTAGATAATTAATGTTAGATTAATTATGAGATATGGAATTTATGGTTATGATTATATTATTATTTAATTAAATAATGGGATATAGGGACTTTTGAATATGTTAAATAATTTTTAGATTTAATTATAATAGGATTGAGATCACCAAGTTATGTATTTGATCAATAAATTGGGATAAATAAAATTTTAGTTAATTATAATGTTTTCATTTTTTTGATTGAGGATAATGAGTTGGTTATTTAATTATGGAATATCATGATTCTAAATAGTAAATTATCTGTAGATTTAATTAATACATGATTGATTCTATTAATTAATAGTTGAATTTTTAACAGGTCTGATTAATTAATTTTTATATTAATTAATATAGGATAATTTGGGGGGTTATACATGGGGTTATACACCAATGGTATTATTTTTCTTAGACATGGAATTATGAACATGTTTTATTTGGGGTTTTATACATGGCGTTTTACACCAATAATATAAATAAATGAATATGATTTCAGGTGTTACAGAAGGTGTTCTACATCGATGGAATATAGGGGTACTAAATAGGATATTCTTCCTAGATGATAGATATATGTGAATTTTTTAGAATTGGGGTGTTAGACATGGCATTCTACACTAAGGATACATATGTATAAAAATTGTGAATTTAATGTGTGATACAATTCAAACATTATCGTGTATGTTGTTAATAACGATTAATTGATAATGTGATAAATTTACAATTATAAATTTTAATTATTTCTCGTATAAAACTATATACACAATTATAAACAACATTTTTTAGAAACTGTTGGTTGTGGATTTCTGATTTGTTGTCGCACCCTACTCAGGTTGTGTGATTGATACTCGAATAGGCAATGTGTTTTGTGCATAGGTTAAGGGATAAGGACTTCTTCTCGATGGAATATTTGGGATTGATCAGGGATTAGGGAACCAAATGTGGGTCATTAATCACATGGGAGTTTTTAGTGCCTTTTTATTTGGGATTTTATTTGACACTTTCCATGTACTTATCATGAAATATCGATTGTTCAGTTTTGATTATATATTTATAGTTTTTAATCTTGATATATTAGAAAAATTTATGATAATATATTCATTAATTATTGAATATTAATTTATATTTTTGTATTACTATGATAAAATCGGGTATAGTCTCCCCATGACAGACTTACCATACCCACTCTACTAGTGGCTACCTCTAATATATAGGGAGGCACACCTAAGGTCATGTGGAAGTCCTGCTCGGGTCCTCAGTGCGTTGAACCAAGGAAGGAATGTTACAAATAATTATACAATTATAAAAGTATTCATGTATGAAATAATTGGGAGATCCATAGTCAAATAACACATTAAAATTTATAGATTTGATGGTAAGTGTACATTTCACCATTAATTTCTCCCAAAACTCGATAGAAATAGTGATCACATGATATTTACATTTGTATCGCATCATAAGTGGTTGGATATTTAAACCATATTCATAAACAATGGGATTAGGTTACTACTTATCATAGTTCCCATACACCAAAAATTTGAAACCCTGGAGTCTGGGTGGTTTATTCATTGAATAATTCTCTCTATTCACATTGTTATCTAATTTTATCAAATCATTTTAGGATTTAATTTCCCCATTTCCATACCTTCAACAATTATAACATTAATGAGTCCCATTATGATAATTTACTCCATGTTCATTCTCAAAAGTTATCATAATGGAAGGATCGTTATCCTATATACATGGTTTTTAAATTTTCATATGATTTATATTTATATCTTCTTATCAAAATCATTAGATTTGTATACAAATATGACATCCAGTTACTCCATGATAGCACATTAGATAGTATATTCATTGATTCTAAAGTGTCATGTGTATAAATCCCTTATGATACATGGTTTTTTTCCACTAGATAATTCATCATCAATAATTTTAGTTTGGATGATGATAACAAAATCATCCCTTAAATGCCTCATAAAATTTTCCTAATAAGTACCAATAGACTCACCTTCAATTTTCATTTGCTAAAAAAATTCATTACATATATATATACAAATTAAATGATGAAATTTATTTTTGAAAAATATATACATGAACTAATCTGAGGCAATAGAATCATTTTATTTATAATTCACTATAATCCCAATAATAGTACACCATTGATCTACTTCACCATTAAAATAATAGATAAAAAAAGTCAATCTCATGATTTGAACACTGGAGGATGGAAAATATATTTTCAGTGGTGTTGATCCAGTTATTAATATCTAGTGGATTAAAAACACAAATAAATTAAGATAGATGTTTCCTCATGGGGGACTCATAATAATGTTGTTCTCTAATTTTTTCTCAAGGAAGTCCAAAATGATTTAAATCGTGATAATATTATTTGGGAATAGAAGTGTATTAGATATTGAGAATAAAATTGTAAACCCACGACTTATATATATATGATCATAATATCATGTCATGGAACAAATATTGGTATTTCAACCAAAATTAATCTTAATATAATCATTGAACAAGGGCCATGGAAGAATAATATTTGTATAAGACATTAAATTGTTCCACACACTTAAGCCTGGAAATTAATTTCCACAGTAGGCAAGGCTCATTTTTGAGGATATCATAGTTGAATGAGGTCACCCCCAAGCCATAATAGTAATCAAGGTTCCCTTTAAATATTATATTAGTGGAAATTCCCCTTAATGTATAGTGTTCACTCCCCATTCCAATATTTTCCATACATTGATATTTTTTTACCCAAACCATTTGAGGGAGATATGGGTACAAAATATAATGGTTATAATGTATCCATCACCCTTGTTTACAACATAACAACTATAATATAAAAATAATTATATAAATATGTTCCCAAATATTATAAAACATTCATCTTATCATAACCCATTAAAATAAATTTGTTTCCTAAATATTTCCTCATAACCTAACCTATGATATGAAGCAGTTTTCATGTCATTTTATTATTTCATCAAAGCATAAGCTATGGATGTTTCAGTAAATTTATATGAATATTTATATTTCAGGTCCTTTTGAAGAGAAATTGATTTCATGAAAATCATTTTATCATTATCATAAACCATCTATTTTTAAAAAATTTTAGTTTTATCGTTGTATTATTTACCTGGTAATGTATAAGTAAATCGAAAAGATTTCATCTTCAATAAAAAATATTTTTGAATATAACATGTAACATTTATTTTGAAAATCAACCATTAAAATATGAATAACTCATTGAATAAAATAAAACATTTTCGACATACATTTCTTTAAAATTTACATTGGAAACTTATAAGTGATGATTTAAACTGCATTTAAAAAATTTATTGAGTAAAATAACTTTTCTATTTTGGAAAAAAACATAATATTTATTGACATTTTAGATATAGTTTTCATAGAATGTAATCATTAAAACATACTATTTCTGATTTAAAATAATTACTTTTTCTTGATAGTGTAATATAAAATCCATTCCATTCACATTAAAACAAACATTTCTCTTAAATTTTCAATATAATCCTGAAATCCGTTCCTTTTAAAAAAACATAAATATTACTTTTAAAAACATTATTACTATATAAAATTTGTGAAACTGTCTTTAGAATTAATATAGGTAATTTAAATAAATTTTTTGATAGAAATTATATAATAAATGATTTCATAAAAAGATATTCTAGATTGAAAAAGAAAAACGATATTGATTTTTTTAGTAACATTGTTTTGAACTGATGGGTACAAAAATGAAGAAAATGAATGGGAAAACTATATTATACAAAATTTAACATAGTATAATAATATTCATGAATATATTTATAAATATATCATATTATTTCATCATTGAAATAATTAACTTAACAATCTCGATAACCAATGATATTGCAACATCAAACCTTTACCATTTCACATTATTGTGAAATACAGGTCCCATTAAATAATAACATAAAATGAAAAATTAAATATAATTAAAAGATGTCTATTAATGATATATCATTTCATAGGGGAATTATATTCACCTCCTAGAATAAGTTAGGTCCAAAACATAAGTTATGTCATAAAGAAGAAAAATTGATACATGAAGTCCCTTACTGCTTTGGGAACTTTTAAACCACAATCCCCATCAAATAGATATAATAAAATATGTAATTAAATACCAATAATATTCATTATAATAATAATATAATACTTTAATAGGGAGTTTATTCACATCAAAAGAGAAATTACTGGTGAATATTGCGTGTATCTCAAATAAGTTAAAAATGATATGAAATTGCATTACATTAAATATTAAATTCAATAATACAAATTTAGACCAATTCTATATTAAGAATAATTTAATTATATATATATATATTAAAAATAAAAAATATATACATATAATACCATATATTATTCACTTATGTTCCTTTATGATATATTTTTATTGAATTTCGTGTAAATTTCATGTTTCTAGCAATAATTGTATAGTTTTTCATCTATGTTTTGATATATTATTTTTGGTTCTCTAACATTGATTATGGTTCCATAATCTCAAAAATGATAAAAATTATGTAAATATTTATCATTTTCAGCATATATGTATTTATGGTGATTCATAAATGTTTGATATAGGGAATGAAATATATAGTTTATGGAGATGGTAGGTTGTACATACACATGAATTCTTATTCCATTATCTTGATTGGTTGAATGAAATAAAGGTAAAAAATTATTACCCTTCCAAATTAATTAATATTTCAGATATATATATATATATATAATATTATCATTAAATACTTCTTTATTAATTTTCATGTAATGCGTGAACGAGTCACCTTACATCATGAGGTTGTCATCCACCATACACACAACTGAGGTTATTATACTCCAACAGAATTGAATGTATGAATGTTAATGTAAAAAAATTATTATATTAGCCTAATAATATCATATATATTATGTATAAACATTTATTCCATCATTAATATATTCGTGATAAGTGGGTATGGAACAAAAATAACGTATGTTTGCGAGGCGGTAGTCTTTCGTACACAAAAATGAAGATTACATCTCAAATTTCAATGAAGGGGAGATAGAAATATGTTATTCCATTAACATAATAAAATATAAATATTTGTTTCATATTGTTGTTTTTATATCAAAAATAATTATAGATTATTTTAAGGATGTGGAATACGAAATAAAACAAAATTATATGTTTAATAAATATTCACTTCCTAGAAGAGCCTCATTAGGATTATAACTAAATACAGCATAGGATGGATTCCTAAGTGAAATCAGGATTTAAGTATCATATTATGAAATTATGTAAGATAATTGGGTTTTTATTGGCTAAACCATATGGTTTTATATGTGTAAATAGGATATGAGAGTGAGTGGCCTTTTATAAGTGATGTTGGTGGAAAACGTGTAAATTTTGAAAAGAAAACGGGGTACCCATGTCTTTCACATTCCCTAAGGATTCGAAATCAGAGATTATAAAAAATAGAATATATTAGTTTGATATATAGACATTGAACTATTTCATTACATGTCTTGGTTAATTGTTAACCTTTATCTTTTTATATTGACCCCAAATAATCACATTTTCACACTAACCATTATAAATTAATTTCACAATTTTTAATATTCCTTTAGGTAAAACAATTAGTTGAGATTATAAGATATTATAAATAAATATATTGATAAATTTGGAATCCAATTTTTTAAATTAAAGTAATATAAGTGGAACTTTTTTAATTTATATGTATTATCATTGACATGATGATAATATTTTTTTTCAAATAGAATACGTTGAAAAGTTTAAATATATTTACATCAAAATTTCTTATGAAAATGATTCTATTGAAATAAATTACATCAATAGAAATATAATTAAACTACTATTTATATATTAAAAATTTTAAAACAAAATCTAACTATATAAATTCAATATGAGATAAGATAGATCTCTATAAAACCAATTAATGTTTACTATTCATTTAATATTTATTATTTTCCAAAAATATTTTAAACTAATATATTTTGTAACATGATGATTTGAAAAATGATTTTTATTTTATGATATATATTTTTAAATTGTTTTAGAAATAAATTTTTATATTTTTTCATAAGAAATTTTTTTAATAAATTATTATTTTTAAAGAAAATAATGAATTTACCAAAATTTATGTATTTTCTATTAATATATATTATTTATAGAAAACCTGTAAACATAATATTTAAAATATATTTATTACTATTCACATCTCTATGTGTAATAGATATGTTATAATTTCCATGTTTACATAATAATATTAATAACATTTCACATTTTGTTAAAACTCGGTTTTCTGTATAATTCATGTTATCAAAGAAAATTATTTTTTTCAAAAAATATTATTTCATAAAATATCAGTGTATTATACTTCTATTTTAATTTTATTCTCAAAATTGGAGGGAAATAAGTTATCACGCATATTAACATCTAGTGTGTGAAATGATATTAAAAACGAAAAAAAAGTGATAATGTTCTTCCCAATGTTTTTTGGATGCATTTATTGTTAATATGTGAACATTTATTTGAGAGGAATCTTTCATGGAGAAGAAATGGTAAAATTTATTTCATTAAAATAAAAAATATTATTTACAATGAAAATTCTCCATTTTTCATCAATATAAAATAAATATTTTATAGTTTTTAAGGTGAAATATTAGTTCCATAAAGAGAGTGAATATTGAATTTCCATAATAAGGTCAGATATGAGTATTTGGAATAAATTTCAAATCATGGAAATAGGTAAAGATCATACTATATATATTAAATAATAAAGCTAATATAAGGCATTTCTATGTGAATTTATTGAAGAAAATTTATAAATGAGGGTAATGACTATACCAAAGATAGACATTATAGTAGTTTTAGTATAAATTTGAAACCCTCAAAAACAAAATATTATGAATCCCAAACCACTAATGGTTTCAGGTGAACTAAGATAAATGATACTAAAATATTTACTCACCAAAAAAATTAATTTGGTTAATTACCAACCAATAATAAGGATAAGATTAATTTATAAATTCTTTCTCACCGTAAGTTGATGTTTCTTATAATGAATAATGATGTTTTGAATATTCTAAAACTTGGAGTAACAATAGATAGATGAAACATAAAAAAAGGATGAACATAAAAGGATTCTATACATTTTGGAAGGTAAAAAGACCTATATGATGAAAATAACAAAGTAATAATCATTGTAATATATATTTATAGAAAGAGGAATTCAATATTGAATATATTATTGATGGAAATTATGGTAGAAGATGTAATTATTAAAATAATTAATAAAAAAATCCAATGTTTGAACAAAATGAATGTGCACCAGATAGATACTATCTAAAACAAATTTATCATGTTCAATTGTGATAAAAACATTAATGGTAGTAGAGGTTTTAGATGCTTAAAAGAATCAAAATGATAGAGATTATTTATTAAATACGGATTATTTTTTTTGAAGGATTCCAAAAATAATTTTAATTATTATAAAGTTAAAAATTCTGATAATTTTTTGAAGTTTCTTTAGAGATAATATTCCTTGAAGTAATTTACATTATTTTAGACCTAATATAAAGAATATTTAAAGTTTTTTTACACCATGTTTTTTTGGATCTCTACTGATTTCAAAAATTCATATATTCAGATGGAATTAAAGGGAGTCAATTAATGAAATTATTATCAAGGAATTTTAAATCGATTTCTACAAAATCCCTATATATTTCAAATTATATATGAATATATAAACATGGTAATGCTCATTTTGATGTATAATAATGATTACTAGGAATTAGATATTGATATTTTCTAAGAATAAGATATTAATAATGGTACATTTAGAATTAATTTCCTCATAATTACATTTTGGGAATAGGATTTCAAGTGAACTAGAACCACAAAGTTACAGAAGATAACAATCCAGAAGATAAATATACCGAAATAACCTATTCCATATGAAGACAATATATAGTGTAGAATATTGAGTAGATCATGATCATCCATGATCTAAATGATTTTCTATGACAAGAATAATTTTTTTCTGAAATCAACTGAATTTATTAGAGATGTTTTACATGATATAAGGTGAATCTGCATTCACCTATGGGAATACTATCTAACAAAAATGATACTTTTATGAAGGATAACTATAAAAATGAGCTTTTTTAGGTATGTATGACCAGTTTATGGAGGCTTATCATTAAAGAGTATAATCAATAACTACTGGAGTTTGAAAGTAGGCTGAAATCCCATTTTTCATCAAAGGGTGGATTTTATAACCATTAAAAAAATATTATCCTTTTGGTTTATAAAAAATTACATTTTTAGATAATGTAAATTCCATGTTGTAGCGTGTGAGTTACAGGGTATGAAGTGTGATTTTATATTGATCCTTATAAATCATCATGTAATTTTTTATGCTTTATTTTTCATACTTATAAGGTATTACTGAGTATTTAATGAATACATGATCACAGAATTAACTAGTCATGGAGATTAATTTTAAAAATTGGAAGAGACATATTAAAAATAAAATCAAACACTAATTCAACACTTTCCACATTATGTGTTCCAGCTAGACATGTTTAGTCCATAAATGTCCTTTTTTAAATTTTGAATCATAAATTTAGGGTATAAATTTTTATGAGGCATCATCCATATTTACAAATATAGGATTAATCCGATTTTATCTATAATTTTTTTTCAATTACACATATAAAAATTCAACATGGATGTAAATTATGCATTTCATTATGATGAACTCAATGAGGAAGTTTATAATGAATAACAAGAGGGTCTTTAGTTTGGTGATGATTCAGTCATTGTTTCCAAATTAAATAAGTCTCATTATGGTCTAAAATTTGATCCATGGTAATTTTAAACCATGTTATATAAGTTTTTGAGAAACAAAGAGTTCATGAATTGATAGATGGACAAAAATCTATACATTATGAATATCATCACCATATTTCATATTTTTATTGTGTGTTTTGATAAAATAATTGTTTTCATTAATGCGGATAATGTGTGTGAATATTTACCCAAAAAATATATAATAGGTTCCAAACTTCTCAATATAGAGAAATGAAATCCTTTGTTAAGACTACAAATCAATCAATATATTTTATATTCTATAATTTCTCAAGAGAAATATAATAAATATTAAAAAAAAGTTCATAATAGTTAAATAAAGAAGACTATCTACATCTATAATTGTGGATAGAAGATGAGGGAAGATAATGAGGGCATATAATTGAATGAATTTTAATTTTAATATATCATTGGATGTAAAATATATATGACTACTTCATGATCGGGCAATGTTTTCCTTATCACTCCTTGTGTATGATCTCATTCTAAACCACACATATAACATATACATCCAACTAAGAGAACTATAATATAGATTTAAAATAATTTAAAATCTTGTTTATTGTACCATAAATATAGAGAAAATTTAATGGGATTAGAAATATTTTTATCAATGATATTTTTTGGATAAGATATCCACTTTTTGATATTATTTATTCATTATTAATGAATGTGTGATAGGGAATTTAGTGAAATAAACATCGGTGAACTTGAACTCAATTGAGATTGAATTTGGGTGTATATCTCAATAATTTATATAGATGATATGGATAAAAGCCATAATAAAAATATTTTCCATTAAATTAATATACAATGATTAGTACTTATGTTAAACAATGATCCATAAATCTAATGAAGAATCATGTTCATTATTCTAGTCCAAAAATTCACATAAAAATATGTTTTCTAATAGAAGACATTGTATAATCATAAATTTTAGCTATAATTTATTCTATAAAAGGAATAAATATATTTATATATTATCGAATCCTCTTACCACCAATTATCTTGATTTATTAAGGCTAAAAATGGTATTTCATCCCAATATCCAACATTGATGTAAAAAATTTACTTTTTAATCCTCATAAAAATATTTTTAAAGTTTTTAGCATATGTTATATAAATGTATGTATGATCATCCTCCTATTTATGAAATTTATTCTTGTTTTTATTATGTGGTGTATGGTCTAAATTTCCAAATCTATATCATATTTGACACATTTAATTTGATATCTAATTTAAATGTTTTTATATGAGTTATTTCGTGGTAATATTTGATATAAAATTTTTGTAAAACCATGAACCAGATCCCAACATCTAATTCAGATATCCAAAAGTCCTCATGCGTGGATCCCCAAATGTAACAGGCTACTTACATGTAGTGATAGTCCAAATACCATTTTTGGTGAGACTATACCATCAAAATCATTTCATATATAGATCATGAAAACATAAATAAATTTAATAATACATTTAACAGGAAATAGAATAAAAATCAATTGAAATTATAGATGAAAAACATTTCATATAAAAAAATAAAGAAGGCTCCTAGAGTGGATGGTAATACCAGAATATATTATGAATGAAAAAAACACATAAGAGACATTATAAGACCATTCCTATCGGTCAAACATATCCATGATCTTCAACTCACTTATCTTGTATTAGACCCTTGATATTACCTAAATCCCTGTATATGATGTCTTCATGTGAACATAGATGCATACTCAGTTTTAGAGTAATAAAACTAGTGGGAAATAACAAATATTTCCATAATATATGTTTATAGGAAATAAATATGTGTTCAATAATAATAAAAATGGTTAAAAAATGTTAATAATCCCATAGTAACAGACTGAGTGGTATCGTTCTAACGAAGACACCATTAACCCCCTTTATACATGCATGGGATCTTTTCCCAAAGCATAATTATCATATGATGAATGTAACAAATACTAGCCAATATGTCTGTGAAAATATGTCTTCTCAACTTCAATTAACCATTTGAAAATGATACTCGACATTTGTTTGGAATCATGTTAATCATGATAATTAGAATCCAGTCGGCATTGAGTTATCATGTTACTCTGCATCAACCAGTCCTCGTGTTAACCTGCTACATGGTATTTTATAGGTATCATATGAATTATAATACCTCCATGAGGAATCATCATGTCCCTACCCAATGCTCATATTATACCATCATTATAAGTACTTCATGCTCCCCCTATTATGTATAACAAGGAAAAATGATATTCTTGTTCGGATATCCAATAATAATACCTCAAATGGCATTGTAACAAAAAACAATTGGTATAGAATACATAGAATGTAAATCGGCCGGGTAATTATTGTAGCATCATTCAGTACAGGTGATCAATATTAAATATGGTCAAATAAGCTACAAACATACTCATGGAATACACATCCTAAGTTGGTTTCATGGGCTACATTGATAATAACATTCTATAATAATCATGTATGAGAAGACAAGGTAATAACATACCAGAATTAAATAGATGCATAATGTGTATACAAGGGATAATATTTTATGTAACATCATATATGAATATTTTTACCATCAACATTAATGTTTTTCATGGTTTTATTTTCTCAGGCCATGGTTTCACACAATATAAATCAAGCTCAGTTATCATGAACTCCTAGAATGAGTTTCATTTAAAAATATCCTTATGTCTAGAGAATTGAAAAGGGAAGATCAAGATAAGGGGTTTATCATTGCTTACCCAATTAAAATAACCATAAAATATAGAATCTGATCTTATTTTATGCGAGATGAAACTATCACTCTTAGATATATATAAGATAAGAAGACACCAAGATGGATCCAATGAGTCAACATATAATTCCAATGATCCTTAAAAAAGTCATTGATAAACAAGATACTAGAATTATCTTTTTATATGAAATAGAGAACCATCATCTATGACATAAAAACATTTTTCCATAATCAAATATAATGGAATAGAACATATGATTTTAATTAATAATACTTATTTAACACCTTTAAGGTATCATTGATATCTAAAATCACCATAAATTAATGATGTGAAAAATTCATAGATATATTACAGAAATGAAAATATAAATATATATAGGAAGAATACAATGACAAAAAATCCATATAATTAATTTTCTAAGGGTTTCAAAGTTTCATGCAAAAAAAATTGCGAAGGGAGAAATATAAAATTGAGGGTTATGATTTTATTAATAGATGCTAGGAATCTATTAATATATTATGTACAGACCCAAAAATTTAGCCCGCACATTTCTATATTTGTTTGGAAAATATACATTAATTAACAAGGAATTTAATTCATCCATTTATAATTAATCATTGATGAAATGAAATGTTACACAAACTAGACATTTCAATGGTTATCTTCCAATGATTAGAATAAAATAACATCCACTAAGGTTTTAAATGTGAATGAATCAGTATTACCCTAACAATGGCTTCCATGAAACCATATTGAGACTTCCAAATCAATGGATGGTAGGTAATATGGCCAAACACCATGGCATGGCTATGTATTTTTTATTCTATTTCTAATATTCTTTTGCACACCAAGTCTAAACCAAGGAACACCAAAGGTCGCAGTACATTATGGTGTTACCCCATTTGGATAGAAACAATCATGAATCACACATTAATTATACCTTATCCTTTTAAAATCACAAAAATAATTTCCCAAACATATAATATCTTAAAAACTAAAATGAAGAAAGGAAAACAGCGTTTTTTATATTTTAGAAAACAACATATTTAATTTCATAAATTTAATCACTCAATTTTATACACCAATAAGAATAGCATCTAATTTGAGTTAAAATTTTTGACACATCTTTATATGACCATTTTCAATGGATCTGAAGTAGTATTTCTCTTGGTTATATTTCCAATTAGGTGTATAATAATGAGTAGTACTAAAAAAAATCAAACATTAGATATATTTAATCCCTCTTAGCGATGAAGTTATATTTTTGGTCAATAATTTTTATGTGTGTCCTCTTGTAGTGTAGATGAGTGTGTCGGTATTGGATAGGATGATAATATATATCATGAAAATTTTTATATGATGGGTGTTCCTACATGAGATTCAATGATAGTGATCATTATTTTCATGCAACGATTGATATTTTTTTCTATTATTTCAAGAAAACCAGTGATATATTTTTGTGAATGTTTTGTATGTCATGAGATGTGTTCAAGAAAATATGTGATGGATATGGATTTCATAATTTATTTGGAAACTATTAAAAAATTTGGAAGCACAATAATATTGATAATATAATATTTTGGATATTATTGATTATAATTTTCATTTGTTTAGGATGCTTTGAGATAGATTTAAGGATAAATAGTCCAAATTTATGGATGAATTCAATTACAAGACTTGTGTATTTGTCTCATTTCATGAAATGTTATCAATTTTATATGTGTTATTTTTTTACATTGTATGATTCAATGTCATCTACTTAGGCATTAATAAATTGGGAATTTTAAAAGGGATTACTATGTCTAATAGGTTTCCACTACATTATATGTGGAAATATGAGTTTCATACAAGTGAATTACACATCTATGTACGATTATTTTCTGACTATGTATAATTCATTTTTCAATAGAAAATTATATTTATGATAAATTATTTACATGTTTATGAGATATTGGTAAATCTATAATAGTCTTTGACTTTTATAAATTATGAGAAAGATCAAAAAAATTAATAATAATTACTAAATATATATTTTAAATATTTGAAGAATAATATTGATAGAACTAGGTAACATTTATTTCATTATCATAATAATAATTATGGTTTCACTGTTTGTTGTTTTAGTTATGATGGAATAAATTTTAGAGGTCCTTGGGAGAAATATGATGCTTTATAGTCATGGTATATTCTCTGTATATCATTTTGAGGTTATAATTAATTAAATGGAAGATATTTTTAAATAATGATCCACAAACATTATAATATTTTGTTTTAGAACATAGATCATGTTAATAGGATAATTCATTAGGATGAATAAACTAATATGTTTTATAGAGATTTTGTTCCTGTGATTTTTGTGAAAATACAAAATATAATATGAGTTGAACAATTAGTGATGTTTTTATTGAATTAAAATATTTTTCTATAACAATATCATTAATTTTCAGAATTATCATATTTAGAATTATGTGAAAAATCAAGACCATATTTTTTCCATTCCAATAAAGATCATGATATATATGATGATTTTTCATAAAAAAATTATTGTATATTTTCAATAATAGTGTTCTTTTATTTCAATAGTTGATTCGAAAATCTTATAGGAATTCCAAGGTTATAGATATTCATGTAGACATATTTTTAATAAGATAAAAAATGTGTATATTTGTGAGAAAAACTATCCCACTCTAAAGACATTGTCAACCATTTGTTTGAAAACCTCATTAGAAAACATTGTTTTCTATAAGTTTCAATTTTATAATTTTTTTATTATGGAGATTATTATTTGATAAGAAAAAAAGGAACATGATATTAAATTGAATTATAAGAATTGATTTTGTATCACCATTGGTTTTTTTAAATAATTTTCTATCTATAAACAATATGTTTATAATTATAATTAATTTTTATATAAAATTTAATTAGAATGTTAAAAGGTAAATTTATATATAAATTAAACTAAATTATTTATTCGTTGATATTAAAGAATTATAATAAAATATCATGATCATATGTACTAGAAACAATGAATTATTACTCTATAGGGGTTAATTAAGTCCTTTTCACGTGACTAAATTAAAATTGAACAATAAATAAGTAAATATAATATCATCAACAAAAGAGGATCTCAAAGGTCATATTCACCCATGATGATTTGCAATATGAAATGAAAATTGATAAAGTGGATGAACATCATGATATGATAAAGAATATTATAATATCAAAAATTGAATCTATATAAATATTAAGTGTGACTTAAGATGTGTAAATGAAAATAATGTGTTTATTATTGAAATATATTGCAAAAAATATATCCATTTTAAATATTAAGGTTTGAAATATGGTAATTACATATATTTTCATTGGAAATACTTATATAAAAAAGGTATACATAAGTCCTTCATAATTAGAGTTAAATTTAAAATAATATAAATCATGAAAAATAAGTACAAAAATAAAAAAAAATATAGTGGTAATATATAATAAATATGTATTTATGATTTACATTTTAACACTATTAAAGTTGAGGAATGATAAAATATAACATAAAATGTAATATATTTATCTAATTTTATTAATAAAATTATTTTTTATGAATAAAAATATTCTATTTCAATGGAATTTTGAAAATGTTATTGTATTAAAATTTAATCATTTTTAAAAAACTATCTTATTTAAATTTTTAAATATCTGAAATTATTATATTTAATTGATCACGTTTATAATGGTATTATATGTGGACATATTTATTTACATTTTCTGAATTAAATATTGAAATTAATAAATAGTAAGAACACCTAATGATTAAAAACATCATTTTTAATAAAATAATTGTCCATAATATTGTGTACATTCATTAAAAAAATAGATAAATTAAAGTGAATTATTTAGATGAAAAAATATCTCTGAATTTTTTCTTTCAAAATTATCTCCTAATGAATTTTTTTTTGATTTATTGAAAATTATATTTTTGTTGTAAATAGGTATAAATAAGGTCTTTACAAACACCATAGATCTTATATAACTATTGACAAGTAGGTATTACATTGAAACATCAAAAATAATCTCCATGGTAGAATATGAATACAATAACTAAAAGTATACAATTATAAATACCATTATTTATTTTGAAATAAAATTCATATCATTTTATTAAGCTAGGTAATATTTTATAAGAAATTTTTTGTGGTCATTTATTTTGACTGAATATTTTTTTGTAAAAACGTAGTATTAGATTTCATTTAAATTGAAATAACATTTTTTTTAATATTTAAATAATCATCATGATAATATAATATATTTAAAACAATTTCTCTATATAAAACTTATTCATAAAAATATACTTTTTCTATAATAATGATTTTAAAGTGTCACATGCACTAATGTTAAAATGGGTTTATTTGCGCCAAAACAAAATTATATTATAAATGGATTTCGTACATGAAATATTTAGTCCCCGATTATTTAATAATTTTTGTTTAATTTTTAAATATTAATAGTAAATTACATAGCTAAATATTACTTACCTCTGTGAATTCAAAAAACAGAAAAATTAAAAAATTTAAGAGTAAAATACCGAAAAACATTTCAAAAAATGTGTGAAAACGTATTTTTTATGGATTATACAATTAAAATAATAACTTATTATATTATTTTAAATTTTGGAATCTTCTAAAAATGTGAAACTTACCCTCTCATTACATTAATTTGAAAAAATAAAAAAATTCTATTATAATCTCTTTTAAATGTATTTTTCCCACATCCAATTGAATTCCACTAGTAAATTTCTATTTATTCATAAAAACATACATAATTTAATTAAAATACAATAACATTTATCTTATCTAATCATCTATCGAAATGGATTTGGTGTAACCCATCCATTTCAATGGAGTCCTCCATGTGAAATCCTCTTTCCAAAAAATGATTACAAATATTCCCTAACATCTAAAAATTTTATTCTTAATTTTACAAATTCAGATTTTTAATTCAAATATAATAATTTCAATAATTTATTAATAAATAATGTTATAATGATCATATAATAACAATGGACAAACTATCACCTTTTCATTAATAAAAACAATAATTTCATTTTTAATTTTAAGGACTATCATATCCAGGATGTTACATATCTTTTTTTTCATTTAGTTTCTTTATTATTTAATAAAATATTTTATAATATGATTAAAATAATTAAAATATATAGAAATAATATCAATGTTATTTAATAATAATTAAATTATTCCAAAATAAAGAACTTCTCAAACAATAAAGATCCATTAATAATTGGAATGTTCATCTTTGGATGGATATAACCATCTCCTAGAACAATAACATAAAATAACATCATCTATGAGGATAATAATATAATTACTATTGATATATGATATAAAAAAGTAAATAAGCTTTTTTCATTCATTAAATATGATATTAATATTATACACATTAATTAAAATACTAATGCATGTTCGATAAAATTTATTAAGTCATAATTAATATCAATTTCATTTTATTTAAGATAAGAAAATCACAAATTATGAAATTATAAAATATTAATTATCTATGAAATCATCAGATTCATTAACATATATGATATGAGAATGATTATATTTTCGATATGAATGAATAATGAAATTTTTATTTCAACGTTTATTCAAATCATCATGATTAATCCATGTTGGTATTGAAATTAAATAAATTATAACATAATATACATATAAGAAAGATTTATAAATAAATGTTTTAAAATGTTATATATGATAATAAAAATATAAAATGTTTCGTTGGTATAGGTAATTATACCAGAGATTTGGGTTTTTAGTAGAGTTTTAGAATTAACATAAGTGGTTCATTGTCCTTAATTTAATATCACGAGGCACAGTTGACATTGTTCACTATTATAACATTAATATTTTTAAATTATATTATAAATGGATGAATTATACCTTCTATAGAAATTCTACGGTTCTTTAAGATTCATATCATGTTTTATTTCTTAAACGTACATCAATTCCAAAGATAACAAACTTGTAATGGTTTTTGTTAACTGAACACCCATAATTGAGTTATAATCATTCTTCATGAATGTATTTTTTCTAAGATTGGCCCCATTAAAACCAATGATTTATTTAATGTTATTTTATCCTCCTATCTTTTTAAATGAATATTTTTATTCAATACATTATACTTGATGAATTTATTACCCATAAAATAGTCCTTCTTATAGTATTGTAAAGGTGGGTTACACCCACATAACAATACCAACGGTTTTCAGATAGCATTGGTATAGTTTGTCCTATACCAATGGATCTGAAATATTGTTATGATATTCTATTTACAAAAACCAAATCCCAGGGGTTTAGAAAATCTATTGTGATAGGTTATTATATATGAGTGGTTTTAAAAAACATTTTTTATAGAGCTAGATATAGCAATGGATTTAAAAATCATTAGTATAACCCCGTATATCTATCCATACATATGGGATCCCATCATCCCATGTCATTCTTGTCCAAAATAACCTAGTAGAATATTCATAAATCCATTTTTCTCACCACATACATTATCACTAATCATTTTCATTTTAATTTCATTATTTTTCAATATTAAATTTCTAACAACTGATTCATTCAGGTATTCTATAGACCTTCAATTTATTTTTTATTTTTGGTCTAAAACACAATGGTATTGTTTTTAATTTAATTTATTTGTATATATATAGATATATTTGTTTTTGTTGAAACAATAATTTTCCTAAAATAAATTGAAGGATAATTTCCTAATTTTTGGATTGTTCATTATTTATTTCTCTGTTTTTCAAAATGGGCTACATGGATCTATAAAATTTTAGGTTTATAGTGGACTATCTTCTAAACTCAATACCATATGGGAATACATTAGTGAAGGGTTGGTCACTATAATTATTATCATTTCATTTTTTATATTTTGATCATAATATGTCAATCTTGTGTATTAATTTTTAGTAATCATTTTTTTGTTTTTGTTTCACACTGACATGTGAAAAAGGATTCATTTTAATGTCCCGTGTTGAGAGATGGGTTAATCACCATAATTTTCCCCATGACTATATTTTTTCACTAATATATAGTATATCACAATTCCCTATTTAAGGGGAGAGACATGAAGGAACCTATATATAGGTTCTTCATACATCATCATTTTATTCACTAATTTAAAAATCATTTTAATAACACCAACAATTATTTATATTTCATTATGAAAATTATAATTACTTAATAACTGAACCTCAATGGATGAGAAAAAAATATTTTCATCATATTGAATCATGGATTTCGAACCTTATTTGTTCAAAATCCATATATATCATCATATAATTTATAATTCATTAATTATAAAATGTGATATTTTATCAATTTTGAGTGGAAAAAAATTTCAAAATAAATATAAAAACATGCATAATAATAAGAGGCATCTTGAATGGACCACGTATCTTATAAGCCGATAAATATTATCTTAATGAACCACATAGTAATCTATTTGGTAGGGAATTCCTAGTGTACTATTTATTTACCTTACACAAGGGGACATATCTCATTTTAAGAGATGATACAAAACAAATTTGAAAAGTTATGATTAATAATATTTGTATTTTAAAATTTCTAAAATAATAATTAAGTCGTCAAGTCAGTTTACTACATAGAAATATTGAGTATCTACATCCAGTTAATCTATAACATACACTCTAAACTATCCAATGAACCCCCCCCCCCAGTAAAAAATAAAACCATGACCAAATTAACTAAATTTAATTGAAATCCCAAAGAAAAACCCAACAAATCCCCTACCTTCATTGAAACATCTTGTAAAAGATTATAAATATCATCTCAGGATATCCTTAACACAATGAGCATAGAATTACTATGAAAAATCGGATGACTCCCCAATAATGTAGTATCCTGATGTGATAATCTATCTCCTTAGATCATGGAACTCCATTATAGGCCTATTCACACATGTTCTAATTTTAGGAAATTACACTTCATTCAACTATAACATCATATCAAAACTCATTTCTACTGGTCTAATGATATACCAGGTATAACACCCATCTCACCCCATTAAACTCATTGAAATATCAATTGTTAAAAATCATTATCATACATAATATAAATTTAATATCACATTGGAAAATTTTCCAGTACCAATGAATTGTTCCCATCGAGGGTAATAATTCCTAAAAATTCTCACTCACATTATCTAAAAAATTGTATCACTAAATACCATATTCCTATAGTATTTTTCAGAATGAACACATACCAATGTGTATAAAAAAACTTATTATCCCCCCACTATTATAACTACGTTAAAACATTCATTTTATTCCAATGAAACTCAAAAATTATCTTATCCTCGGGATATTAATGATATTCAAATGAAATTTTTAAAATTTTCCACTCATTGGAACAATTTTTTCAAGAAAATCATTTTAAGAAAAAATATTTTTGTTTCTCTCTTAATTAAAAAATCTATTTTCTTCAAAACCATTTTTTATAAAACAAGTTTAAATAGTGTTTTAACCATTACTCAATTATTTAATAAGTTTTTTTCTATATTTATTTAAAAAAATCAATCGAATGTTCTTATGTCTTTCCGGATAAAGAATTTTTCTTACACTTTTACTGTTAAAAAGTATTTTCCTTGACATAATATAACAAATTACATAACAAACAATAATTTATTTAAATACTCCATTTCAATTTACATTAATATTTTTAATGACAAACATTCCTTAATATTACTTCTTAGTTTTTGAAAGTGGTTTTTATATAAAAACGATTTTCAAAACGTGTTATATATTAAAAATTGATTTCAAAATTGAAAAAATTATTTTACTATAGAATTTTTTTATTTATATTTTAATGGTATTTCCATTTATCAACATCGAAACAAAAATTTGTTACTTTTGATACATTTGATATTTATTGTAATGGTAATATCCAAATTAATTCTCTCTTTGGATTAAGAGTGATTCAATGTGATTTTTAGGAAAAAAATTATATTTTCTCAAAACAGTCATGATTCAAAAATATCGACATGAAACCAATCTATTTTAAATATGTTAATAATTTTATAGACGAATAATTTATATTTTTATTGGTTTTATGAAAAAATATCTATCTGTATTATTCATGTTTTGGTTTGTAATTACAACAAAATATTGGGTAATGTACCTTGTTTTTATAGTAATGAAAGATGGAGTTACCTGAGGGTTTATCTAATGGATTTATATGGGCTCTAGTTATTTATAACATGGGTTTAAAATGTTTTATGAAGATAAATGAGCCATGACAATGAAACAATTTTGTTAGGATTTATATAGGTATTAAATGTTTCTTATGATCATTAATTATATCACGTGTGTCATGATTATTGATACTTGTAACTCATTATTTTATCATGTGTTACATAATTGATGATTTATGTATTGATGGGTATGAGTTACTTTATGATTCACTCATGCACCCTGATTATATTTCCATACCCGTATTGAATTTTTGTACTCATTGATGACATTTTGTTGTTAATTATTATATTTACCGTTACATAAACTTTTAGATCATCCTTATTATGTATTCTTTTCACCATTATATAAAGAATTATGTTAAAAAAATAAATACTATGAGGTATTTCATATGGATGATCATGACGACTTAATGTGAAATTAGAAAAATATGTTTAATTGGGAGAGTTTCTCATTTAATAATAATGGTATTATTTATGAAAGAGTTTATCCTATTTATCTAAAACTCAAAACATAAATTTTTAATCATTAATTTAGGTGATAGATTTTAACAATTCATGTTGTATTGTTTGAATAACAAATATTGATTCACGGTTATGGATATTAATGTTAGAAATTTAATTTTTATGTTTTCATCACTGGATTTGGGAGTGAGGGCTCCATAAAATTATAGTTGGTATGAGATAAAGGTTTAGATAACATTGGATATTATGGTGGTTTCATGCGAGGTTATCAATAGAGTTATGGATACCGTCATAGGAATATAACATTGTGGTTCATCCAAAGTCCAATGTCTTAGACACCACATTTGAGGTTTTATGTATTACATATTTAGAGGTTATTATTTAAATTTGGGGAGAAATTTCATAATGTTGAGGGATTATTAACCCATAAGTTAAAAATGAAGAGATATCTAGGGTGGAATCATATCTCTTGATTAGAGAAAAAAGGACAACCCAAATAATTGTTGAGAAACCATCACGTCCCTCATAGAAGTGGGGCTTGCACCCATGATCGAAATTTGATAAGGCTATCACAACTAACAATGGAAATCATGATTACCTATCTAGAATGAATTTTTTACATTTAATTATTATGTACATTTTTAAAAAATTTGATATTTTATTTCAGGAATAATGGTTGATTAATATTTGAGAAATATATCATCAAATCCATCAATCATATTGTTTCAAAATTAGTTATGTAATTTTTTTATGAATTTTAATGATAATTCTTTATGGATTGATTTGGTTTGAAAATTATATATTACTATTAAAAATAAGGATATTAAGGTATGATGATTTATTTTTTATCTAAATGTGTGATAAAATTATTGGTTTTGGTTAATGTTTAAGGACATGAACAATAGCTTTTATCTATTTTATAGTTATATGATCTTTAAAATTTGATTCTTATTATTCAGACCAGAAATATTCTTTTTGAATACACATAATTGGGGTTAAATAAGACATTGTCAATAAAATGGGATAAAGGATGAAATCCTTATTTTTTGAATAAATATATTTCACAATCTCTTTAGTTTATATGGTGAATGAATTCATTGTCTTAAAGAAAATGATATTGAAATGAAAATGCCTGTCTATTACATTAATATCTGAAGAATCAAACGGTATTTTAGATCATTAATGATTTACGGTTTTTAGCCCCTTAATTTTACATTGATCATTCACTTTTTTATGATTTTTGACCTTAATAACTCTCTATAATTATTTAAACTTATGTGTCTTTCCCACAAATGATCTCTTATTTAGAAATATAATTATTAATTATTCCATGTGCACATTCTATGTATAGTTTTAGTCATATTAACTAGATGTTTATAAACAATTATTATTAAGTGAGTGAAAAATTAATGAATTTTACAGATTTATAAAAATAAATTATCATGAGGAACTTAAAATTTTGAGAATGCAATTTACTTACGGTTGGAGGATGTCAGGACATGAAATTGTATTATATGATATCTATATTTGATAAAATAATTAAAGAAACTATGATGATCATCCATTACACACTACACTATGTTTATCTTTCCTTACATGAAACCCTCATTTATTTTGTTCAACAGTATGTTGAAGACACAATAGCTAACTTTTGTGGCCCAAGATATATATTACCATTAGAACCCAGGCATTGTATTTTCGGGCATGAATATTTTTGAATAATATATAAAATATATAACTATATATATATTTCATAGTAAATATAATTTATTTACAACATTTTAGTAAATAAATAATCAATAATTAGTAATGTTATTTTATTCTTCAAAAATATTTTTCATCAAAATGTTATTTATTTATATAAATTGAAAAAATAATGTATATTAATTTTTAAAATTTTAGAATTTCTTTTTATATAAACTAATTTTTGGAATTTGAATATCATAATTTACATGGAGTAAATTTTTTGAAATTTTCAAAATATATAGATTTTTTATTGAATAATAAAAAATACATATTTCTTTAAAAAAGTATTTCCTTTTCAATAAATTATTTAATTTAAAAGTCTCAAATGTATATAATTTTATTTAAAATAAACAATGTATTAATTAATTATATTTTATCTCCATAATTTCTTTTAATCAAGTTTATATAGGGTTCTAGTATAATTTTGTTTTTTGGTTTAATAATGGGGTTCTCAGAAAACTATTCTAAAATGCATTCTGTTTCACTAATATAATTATTTAAAGTAATCAATTATGTGGAATTTTATTAATTAAATATATCAAATAAATGTCATTATATATTAATTTAGTTTTATAAAATGCTTATTTTATCTTATATAGTTATTATGAAATCACAGTTTCTTATAAAAAACACCCTTCTTAAAAACGCAATGTCTCACCGCATCTATGGGATTAATATTTACTACATTATTTTTACTTATGGGAGTTTAATTTAGACCAAATTTATTCCATATTTATAATCACCATAATTTATTATATATAAGATGGTTAACTTGTTTTTTACCATCATTATTATTGACAATCATTAAATGTAATCAATGAAATTAAGGTATAAACAAGATTACTGAAGGATTTTTTATTATACACAAGGTGGAATGACCTAGGAACTACTAAAAAATAAATTTTATGGTCATATTTTGACCTGATACATTTTATTCTCGATAATGTACCCTTATTGGGGCCTAGTGGAATAAAAATAAATCGTTCTAATTCAATAATTAAAAGAAATTGCAAGTTTTCCTATCACATCATATATAGAAGGCTACACCATCTCCTCCTATATCCACACATTAAAAAACTAGTTTCGAAAAACCCAACCAAATAAATTATCATGTTTATTCCTCTCAGAATACAATCTATAGAAAAAAATCCCTCCATGGAAAGCCTTTGGAGCAAAGCAAAAGTAGTTATCTGAAGAAGATATAATAGTCATGAACACGATTTTTTTATTTATTTACCCTCAAAATTTAATTATTCTTATACCATGATTATTTAATAACCATAATATATTATATATAATTCAATTTTAGTACATTAATTTTTTGACTAAAAAACACAAACATATTAATCAAATGGGTTACGAAATCATCATTTTGGTGTATGATAGACTCCAACCTCATGAAATGATGTCATTAAATATTCTATTACCTGCTCTAACAGTTATTTATGATGATTAATATAATTTTTATATTTCATATTTCTATCATAATTATACATCTGGAGTATTTATATAATATATAACCTTTTACATTCCATTCTATAAGGGATATGATAATGTCACACATGAGTATGATGAACTATCGCTGGGAAAAATTATGTGATTCGTTTTTCAATAAAATACTATATAGAATGTAATATGTGTAAATATAATAAATTTATGAGTTTTAGTATAATTTTTTATGATATTAGTGAAGTATGTGGTGTATAAAAATCACATTAATTTATATAATAATTATTATCCTTAAATTTATATGTATTAATATATCTATATTTTCATTTTCCTTTCATGGGGTTTAATGTTTCTTTTTTATCAAAGTGGTATGAGTCTTATCATACAATCTCAGCATTTAGAAGTATTGTTTTTTAATATGCTTTATTAATGTTATATTATGATATATAACTAAAAATTTCATGAATTAAATTATAATCTGGCTATTCATGATATCTAAAAGTAAAATTACTATCTTACTACTATTTGGTACTTAAAATAATTGAGAAATTGTTTTTAAGAAAATTAGATATTATTTATCTCTTCAGTGAAAAATACATTTCCATCAAAAACCATGTATTAAAAAAATGGTTTCATAAATGTTTTAAATTTTTTCAATATGAATTAATAATTAAATGTTTTTTGATTTTTTATTTTTTAATGGTTTCAAAGGTATATTCTTATCTATTTACATACAAGGAACATTTCCAATCTTATTTTGTGTAAAAGGAATATTTTTTAAAAATGTATATAATAACCAATCAACATGAACTTCATTTCACTGAAGAATCCTTTTAATGATAAAATACTATTTTTAGAGATTTTTTTCTTTAATATTCTAAGAATTTATATTATTCCAAATAATTTAAAAAATAAGCGTGTTTTCAAAATGTTTTATGTTTGAAATAATGATTTTCAAACTAGAAAAGTTATTTTCCTCAAGAATGTTTTTAATGATATATTAATGGTATTTAAATTATTAATCATAAAAAACCCTTACTATTACATATTCTCACTAGGGATATTTTATAATTATTATATCATCATTCTCTCTCTGGATGGATTGACAACGATTCAAAGACACTTTTTTTGAGCTCGTTTCTTTTTCACAGGTAAATCATGCTTCAATGATATTGTTATAGAACCCATATCATTCCGAAAAGATAATAATTCTTCAATTATATTATCATTCATCCCATTTCATTTCAATGATTTAATCTAGTTATAAATAAATAATGGTTGTTTCAATGATTTTTATGATGAATGATATATGTATGTTATTCATTTTTTGGTTCATGTACATCTTATACAATGGGAAGACCTAGACATTGTTTGGTAATCTGGTTATAGATTTTATAATGGGGTAGCCCAGAATGAACTGGTTGATCCCATTATATAATAAAAAATGCGGTGGATCAGATAGTGTTGGGTGATCTCATTATAGGTTATATTATGGTTTTTCATAGATATAACTCTAATAGATTGGGTAAAGTAACATTTATTGATATAAAATAAGTATAAAGAAACATGAGGGTCTCTCATATGGATTTAACGAGGCTCTAGTTTTTTTATATATGTTTAACATGAATAAGAAAAAAAGTTGTCTAAGATACCAACATATTTTTGTTACAATTTCTATGAGATAATAATGTTTCTTATGATAAATATTGATATCATGTTGCTCATAACTATTCATCATGATAAATTATGCCTTCTTAAGTGACTTAATATTTATTTATTTAGGTATTAATGGGTGTTAGTTATCTTATGGTAAAATCAAGAACTCCTTTTATGTCACCACAACCTCGTGCAATAATTATGCTCATTGATGACAATAAAATGATAATTCTCATGTTTAACATTAGTGAGAATTTTAGTTCAACTGTCATTGATTTAGTTTTACCTAGGTTAGAAATAATTAGGTTAAATGGATTTTGACTATAATGAATATCATACAGATGATAATGATGAGTTAATGGGAAATAAAAAAAGCTAGGTAATGTGGGAGAAATGAACTTTATATGACATGGTTATTGTTTCTTTTGATGTTTTTCAAAATTCTATAAAACAATAAACATAATAAATCCCCATGAATATATGGGATACATTTTTCACTTTCAATGTTGTAAAGATTGAATTAAAACAAATTGGCTCACAATTTTCATTGTCATTTTTCAAAATGTAAGGTTTCTTTTTCTGCACCAGATTCATCAGTGTGGGCCTTAAGATGTTATAATGACACATGATGATATCCAAATTCCATAGTTACCTATAATTTGGAATAAAATCATTAAATGAAAAATAATATTGTGATAACTAAAATTAAAACTATGTATATTAGATGTGTGACCTAATAATTTTGAATATAATGGTTGAGTTTAGAAAGTATTTATATAGGAAAAAATTATTTTTTTTATAACATTGTTCACTGGAAATATGGTCATTTGATAAATGATAATTTTATATACTTGTATCCCATATGTTTAAATAATTCTTCTATTCTCAATAGTAAATTTTAAAAAATAACTTAAAAAATTAAAAAATTATATTAAAATTTAATATTACAAATATTAAAAATATTTTGTGTGTTAAGTATTAATAATAATATTATTAATGTTTGATATAGATACAATAACAAACAATTACGTAAATATTAACGTATATGTAAAATTAAAATTTGAAAATATTAATAATTTTCTGTAATGGTATTGATTAAAGAAAATTATTTATAAAATATAAACTTTTCAGAAAAATCTATTATATTTAATGTGTAATATATTTTTCCATAATAAATAAATTTTAACATATTTAAAATATTATTTTCTATTAATTATTATATCATCTTATTTTAAATAATAAAATGATTTGAACTGATACTATTAGAATATTATTTGAAGAAAATTATATTTTTCAATAACATTATTTTTCTTTTATACATTTTATTATAATTAATAAATTTTATAAAGAGTATAAGTTTATTTATCTCAAATAAAAAAATTAATTTACTATTTAGAAATTACCTTTATATAAAATATTAGAATTGTTTTAATAATTATTTATTAGTGAACATTGAAAAATACACCATTTTATAAAATTAATGGTTATATAAATCTATTAACAAGTAGGTATAATGCATAAATTTATAAAATATTTTTATTGGATGATCTATTATTTACAGTTAAAAACAATAAATTTTCTATTCCTTTCCAAACATATAAAACGTATTCTTTACCTTTAATTAAAAATTATTTAAGAATAAATAATTATTCCTTTTAATAGAAATAAAATAATATTATATTTATTTTATAATAATCCATTTATAACATTATAATCAACTGCATTGAAAAAAAATCAAACATTTAATTTTTAATCATTGTAATAAAACTTTTTTAAAAAATCGTTTTTATGCACTACATGAACTAATATTAAAAATTATTTTTCTAACATAAAAAAAACTCATAATGTGAATTACATATTTTGAATAAGTTTTTCTATAATATTTAATAATATTTATATTATTTTACGCATTGAATGTAAATTACCTAGGTAAATATCAGATTATGACTCTAAAAGAAAAATATGTAAAATTGAAATTTCAAAACAGTAATTGACTAAAAAATTGTTCGAAAATGACTGGTAATATTAAGACTCAGTCTTAAAAATTATATAATCTTGAGTTAATTTAATAATTCAAATTGGGGATTTTATTCATGTTTATAGATTTAGATAATTAGGCCATAACATATACATAACAATTGAATATTACTTGTAGAAACATCAACTATGTTTCTATTTTTTACATAAAATAAAAACTCTTGAAGAATGTGTCATGTATAGTTCCATAATTTAAAAATCAATACATTTCCTTGATCTAATAATTGACCCTATACATATTTAAGTCCTGTGAAAAATATTTCAAAAAATCATGATATAAGCATAAAAATCCCAATAAGGGATACACCAAGAAGGGGAACTGTTAGTTTATCAAAACAGTAAGTAAACCATGAATACATTATTATAAGTAATACTTATCTCCTATGGAAGTGGTAAATACTCTTCTTTGAATAAAAGATAAATTTTAACCTTTTCGTAACGAAAATATTACCATAAAACCCATAAAAAGAACACGTAACATATAAAGGTAACATGGGGCATAAACATTCTTAAATGAAATAACCATATTGTCAACTTCAACACATATCACTAAGTGGAATAGCCATATGGATTCTTCCATAATCAATTCATTGGAGGTTATAATGTAACCACCCATCCTCATTTATCACGACACCACTTGTCATTTGGTTAATCACCTAACCACCAGTCAAATGTACATGTACCATTATAAATCAAAACACATAAAATATTGCAAAAATAAACATTTAACTAATAACATTTCATTTTCAATCACATGAAATAATTTCAATATATTTAATTAATCAATCCATTTCGAAAACCATTCTCAATACTAAAACACCCAAAAACATATTAAGGCTTATAGAGGATGCCAAATAATTATTACAACGGCGAAGAGGTCATTGTCACTGAGAAAGTTGAAAACGTTCATTTTGACATTTAGTTAAACACTTATTAAAAATAAAGATTCCCCTTTAGTGAAATTAATGGTTTATGTGGTTTATTATATATTGTATAAAATAAGGAGGTGTATATCATCAAGACATGCCTCAATGAAAGGAGATTGAGACGAAGTCCATTACCTCATGTCCGATTTAACCTGTTTGTTATTTCATTTCTTGAATAATAAACATAAGTTGGTTTGTACATTATTAATAAACTTTTTTATGTTTATTATTTCTTTTATATCACTTATTACCTTTCTATAACAATTAGTTAATTATTTGAGTTCATATCAGAGATTTTGTCGATGTTTGGAACATGAGTAAAAAATGAAATTGTTATAATTCTAAATTGTCCATGTGGTCAAAATTATGTTGTATCTAGAATGTTAATAATTAATTTTATATCATATATAACATATATATCCATTATATGGGTGTTTATAATAGACTATATCAATTGGATATATGAAAATGAAATGCTCAGTCCATGGAGACGGGAAGCCATACGTATGCATAAATGCCACTTCGATTTCAGTTTTTTCATTTTAATATCAATGAAAACCAAAATACACAGAGTTATATTATTTTTACAGTATAATATCATATTTTATATATGTTACGTTGGTTTATTAACATCGTCCTTTATTTTTTACATGTATGGTATGAACTAGTCATATCACTTTGAGGGGGAGGTAGTCTGCACTTTCTCAAATTAAATTATAATATATATACAACATGAAAGGAGAAATGGTATGTTATAAAAGTGAATAAAGAATTAATATATGTAAAACAAATATAAAAATATCATATATAAATATAGTCCCATAAAAATGGCCAACATAAGGGTGGAAGGATAAGATTAAAGAATCTTCTTTTTGTGATGCAGTAGTTCGCCGTCCACAGAAACACTATGTTCTATATCCATTACATGGAGGTGTGTATAAGGGCAGTTTGATTCCTTATATAAACAATTGTATATTTAGTATACTGATGTTATTATTTAATCAATGAATAAAAAGATCATAGGGAGTGAAGAAGTAAACTAAATGAAGACAACTTGAGGGAAGGCGTTAACTATAAACTGGGTAACTCCATTGTGTCTGAACCAAAGGAAATATTGAAGTTTTTTCTATGTATATTATGGCTTCTAGGAGGAATAGAGGTATGTTTAGGGAATCTTGGAGAAGATTTGGGACGTTCTAGGGGTCTAGATTGGTTTGTTTAGTGGGTAAGAGGTGGTGACCTTTTATAAGAGGGAGGAGGGTATCTTTGATAATGTATGAAAATATTATTTTATTATCAGATGATTTTCAGTTTCAAAAGTTCCAAAACATATTTAATTCGAATATAATGGGCATATAAGTCCAAATAAAATCATCCAATAATAATTGGAAAAGTATTGATGAATATTGAATCGTTATCTTTTTTATTTAACTCGTTGTTAACTTATATAAATTTTTCCATATTCTCTAATATATACATACAATATTGTTAATATTGAACCAAAAAATTACCATAGAACCACAAGTGGTTCATTAATGACATTATGAACCTTTTATATGTATTTTTAAAGAATCGTGTATTTTTACGATTATTATATCATTTAATAAAATATTAATTAATTTTAAAAAACATTTATGTCAATTTAAATATTCTTCATATCAAGACTGTTAACAATATATATACCAACATTATTCATTACAAAAACCTATAATAATGAAAATGTAAAAAGTCATAATAATCCCTAAAATTTTTGAATGGAAAAAAAAGTTTCAAAAAAAATTATTTCAACATTTATAACATTATTTAATTAAATATTCATTAATGAGGTCCTCATTACATCATCTTTGTGTCATAAATAAATTTATTTACATGATGTGTAAAAATTATAAATAAAATACCATGATTTAAGAAATCCTTTTTAATTTCAAAAAAAATATTTATAGTCGATAGTATCTCTTATATTACCCCATATTAAAATGTTCTACTAAAAGATATATGTTTATTTTATTTTTGTCCTTATTTTTATTTAATTAATATAATGTATCATCATCATTCCCACATCTCTCCATGGGGTCCAAAATTCTACCCAATGATTCCCATGGTCGTACATGTTTCAACCAATAGAAATAGGACACATTTTAGTATATTTTATTATTTTTATAGTAATATTTTTTTACCCTTATTTACTAGATTTACTCTTTAACAAAGGTAAAAAATATACTTTCAGAAGTAAACATTCATAATGTATAACAATAAAAGATACATATTTAAACAATTGGGGCCTTAAAATTAAGAATAAGGAGTGAATTTTTCCAAATTCAAAACATAGAAGAGGAAAAAATTCATTTTAAATTAATTCCCATTGTCCAAACAAAAAAGCATATTTTTAAGAAATAATAACTATCAAAATATTGAAACCTATTTATGTCCAATTTCAAGGTGAAATTACTTTTAATGAAAAACATTGGAATAAATGCTAATAGTATTGTCTAATTAAATGTTACAACCAATTAAAAACATAATCTATCTATATATATAAGTTATATTATACGGTAGTTTTGAATTAAAATACAGTATTTTTCACTATTCATTAAAAAATGATCAACATCAAGAAAATACAACAAATTTACCCAAAGTAAAATATAATGTCTCTATTCAAAATAATATGTTTATTTTGTCAAGTAAAACATATAAAAGTGAAAAAAACAAGATTTAAAAAGGTTTTTCGATCAAAAGGCGGTAAAATGACCGTTTGAAAAATATTAGAGTATTTATGCATAAAAATTAATTCTTATACATTTTATGCCTATAACATTTATTGGATAAATTTAAAAAACATTTAATAAAAATGTGTAATCGTATATTACTTAGTTATACTCAATCCCACCAATAAAATGACTATGCATTTATTACTATTTAAAATCATAATATTATTTTATTATTTTTCAGTACGAGTCAAAGTTGTGTTCAACGTAGGTTTTCAAAGAAACTGTTGTTGTGTATCAGATATTACATTGAATATAAAATCAATTTCAAAAAAAATTAATATTTAATTCATAAAAATTAATAAATATAAAATTTATTACTCTTTATTTAACTGGGTTGTTACAACCTACCCCCCTTTTATAAATTGCATCCTTGCAATTTTATTCACTTATAATATAAATGTGGGTATTTATCCCTCATAGCATTTTCAGATTCCCACCTTTCCTCTTCAACCATATAGTTTTATCAGAAAACCTTTACATTAAGAATAACTTTATTCCACATCACATGCTCTCTTCAGTCAAGAATCTGGACAAGTTATTCCTCATAAGAGTGATTTTATCCAAATTGAACAACCATTCGACTCAAAATATGATATGGATCTGGCATATAGCTTCTCAACATTGAAATTTGAAAAGCATTGTTTACTTAGGATAATGTCGTAGGTAAATCTACTTTGTAGGCAACTGATCCAACATTTTCCAAGATTTCATAGGGTCCGATGAACCTCGAACTAAACATTCCATTCTTGCCTAAACCCATCACACTTTTCCATGGAGAGACATTTGGAAAGACATGATCACCTACCTAAAAAGAAATATCCTTCCTCCAATTAACAACATAACTTTTCTGCCTGCTCTATGTTGCTTTCATGTGCTTCTGAATCAAGAGGACTTTATTTGGCCATATCATCTACCAGTTTTTGTCCCATGAGCTTCCCTTCACCCGCTTCATCCGAAAAAGTTGTATTTTGACCCCTCTTTACATATAATGCCTCAACCATAGCCATTTTTATACAAGAATGAAGACACTTATTATAAGAAAATTTAACTATAGAAACATTTCTGTCCCAACATCCCTGGTAATAAACTGATAAAACACGTAGCATATCTTCTAATGTATTAATTATTCGTTCTAACTACCCATTTGACTACGGTCGAAATGTTTTACTAATATAAAATTTAGTACCTAACTACTTTTCAAAGAATTTAAAAAAGTTATATGTTATCCTGAGATAACAATCAAATACAATAGGGAGGGGAACACCATGCAACATGACACTCTATTTAACATACAACCAATAATGTTGATCTAGAGACAAAGTTTATCAAATAAGAAGGATATAATCATATTTAGTCAATTACGGAACAATAACATAGATTGCATTGTTATGTTGGGAAGTATTTGTTAATCCCACAAATAAGTCAATGGATATATTTTCCCATTTCCACTCTAGAAACTGTAATGACTGAAGCATCAATTTCATTAATGTCTGCTCTTATTTAACCAATTGAAAAATCAAACACTTCACAGAAAAATCAGAAATATCATTTTTCATTCCATCCCACTAGTAATATTCCCGAAGATCTCTGTATATCTTAGTACTACCAAGATGAACAGAAAACAGAGAACGATGAGCTTCACATAACAAATCTTCCATCAACTGTGAATCATAAGGAACAAAAATTATCTTTCCAATCCGCAAAAAAGTATCTATCAATATTAATCTCACGTAACATAACCTTATAATATAATTCTACCTTTTTCGACAACTTGCTGTCATTTTCTTGTGCTTTCTTAATTCAATCAACTAGAGATGATTGTACTGAAACCTGAGACAGAATAGTGGAGTTTCATGCACCAAAAACTTCCAATACAAAATTAATGAAATCAAAAACCAAAGGATCTTGTTCCAAATGTAGAATGGTTAATGTAGAATTACTCTTTCGACTAAAAGCATCAATAACATTGTTTTCCTTTCTCAAAGGGTAATGGATTATGCCAGAATAATCCTTGATTAACTCTAACCATATCCTATGTCTCATGTTTAATTGCTTCTGAGTAAATATATACTAAAAACTTTTATGGTCAATATATATTTTAAATTTTACTCTATATAGATTACTCCTCCAAAGTTTTAAAGAAAAAACAAAAGCATCTAATTCCAAATCTTGTGTTGGGTAATTTAACTCATGAGGTTTCAACAGATTTTTAGCATACGAAATTACCTGAATATTATGCATTATGACACAACCATGTCCTTTCAACGAAGCATCACTATAGATAACAAACTTACCATTACCTAGATGGCATTTCCAAAACTAGAGAATTCACCAATCTTATTTTATATTCCTAAAAATAGTCATCACATTATTTTTTCCAAATGATCATAACACATTTTCAAGTTAACTTAGTCATTGGTCTTGATAACCGTGAAATATTTTGGAAACACCTATGGTATTAACATTCTAAACCAATAAAACTAATAATATCTATAATATTGGTTGGTCTTGGCCATTCATAAATAAATATTTTTTACTGGCATCAATAGTTATTCCATCCTTAGAAAAGATGTGGGAACAGAAATAAATTTGTTGTAACCAAAACAAAACCTTACTTAATTTATCATACAGTCTCTTTTCTTATATGTTCTTCAAGACAACCATTGAATAAAATTCTTGTTCCTCTAAAATTTTAGAATATATGAAAATATCAATTATAAAAAAAACACCAATTTATCAATTTAGTCAACTGATCTACTACTACAAGGAACTATTCAATTGGATTCTAAAAAATGCAAGATACTGATTTTGTAGGTCATTTCCCTATCTATATATTACCATTAAAACTGCCTTGTTTCCTATATGAAAAACCACTCTTAGTGAAAAAATATCTTAGGTGAAGAAACATTGTAATCTATAAATGCTATATCATATCAATATTATAATAAAGTAACAATAAATGATGGATATTAATTTAAAAATATACTAACATATATTATAATCTAAACCGACCTTTGATACCAACTATAAGTACCTATACTTATGCATTAAATAATCTTGAATTAATTTAATAATTCAAATTGAGGATCTTTTCATTTTTTGAGATTTATATAATTATGTCACAACATATACATAACAATTAGAATTTAACATGTATACACTTCTACTCAGTATCCATTTTTTCATAAAATAAAAACTCTTGAAAAAAACAGTCATGTCTACTTCCATATATTAGAAATCATTACTTTCCCTTTATCCAATATGTGACCTAATTCATCTTTAATTCATTAGAAAAACATTTCAAAATAAAATTGGGATGAGCATAAAAAGATTAGTAAGGGATACACAAAGAAGGAAAACTGTTAGTTTTTCAAAATAATATGTAAACCATGAAAGGTTTATTAGAAGTAATAATTTTTATATTAATGAAGTAGTAAATACTCTTCACTGAATATAAGAACATTTATTAACATTTTTTAACAAAAATATTACCATAAAACCCATATAAAGAACACATAACACATAAAGGTAACTTGGTATATAAACATATTTAAATGGAATAACCATATGGTGTACTTCCACACATATCACTAAATGGAATATCCATACAGCCAACTTCCAGCCCAATGCATTAGAGGTTATAAAAAAACACCCATCCTAGTTTATCATGAATCCACCCTTCATTTGGTTTATCACATATCCACCAATAAAATTTCCAAGTACCATTATAAATCCTAACACATAAAATATTGAAAAAATAAACATTTCACTAATAACATTTCATTTTCAATCACAAGAAATATTTTCAACATATTGAAATAATCGATCCATTTCAAAAATAATTTTCCATACCAAAACACCCAAAAACAGAATAAGGGGTTTCCTTTTTCATGTAAAATAACATTATGGATTATATATGATTCCAAATAATGATTATGGTAGTGGAGTGGTCATTGTCTCCGCAAACGTTAAAAAAATTCCTTTTGTTGTTTGGTAAAATGCTTGATAAAAAGAATATCTATTTTCAATGAAATTTATGGAAAAGGGGTTTATTATATACCATATAATATAAGGAAGTGTATATTATCAAAACATGCCTCAATGAAAGGATAATGAGATGAAGTCCCTTACCTCGTGTTCGAATTAACACGTTCGTTAATTTGTTTTTTGAATAAAAAAATTAATTTAATTTCTAATTTTATAAGAAACATTTTCAAGTTTATTATTTCTTTTATATCACTTATTACATTGCTATGACAATTAGATAATTATTTTTGTTCATATCGGACATTTCCTCGATGTTCGGAACTTGAGTTAAAAATAATATTGTTATAAATATAAATTTTCCATGTTGTAAAAATTACATTATCTGTAGAATGATATTCATGATTTATATATCATATATATCATATATATCCACTATATATGTATTTATAATATTCCATATCATTTGAATATATGAAAATGATATGCACCGTTCATAGAGATGGTAAGTCGTATGTACACTGGAACACTACTTCAATTTCATTTTTTAATTTTAAAAGGAATGAAAACCAAATGGTACATATGTATATTATTATTCTAGTATAATATAATATGTTATACAAATTATTTTTGTTAATTAACACCATCCTTTATAAATTCCATGTATGTTATGAATGAGGCATATCACATTGAGGGAGCGCTAGTCCGTAGTTCCTCAAATGAAATTATCGTATATATACAACATGAAAAGCATAAAGGTGTGTTGTGAAAGAGAATTAAATAATCATAGAGATAAAATAAATATATGATATATCATATATAATTATATTGACATTATAATGGTAACTATAAATGTTCATATGAAAAGATGTAACAATCATCATTTCGGGAGGTAGGGGTTCACCGCCCACATAAACATTATGGTCTATACCCATTAAATGTAGGTGTGTGTAAGTGTAGTTATAATACATGTCATAAAAAAAATCATAGTTTATTGAGGATACAAGTGTTGTTATGTATAGAAACAATAAAATATAGCATAGGGAGTAAAAAAGTTAAATAAAAGAATAAAACATGATAGAATACATTACTTTTTAATCGGGTAACTCCCCTTTGTTTGAACCAAAAGGCTTTATTGAAGTGGTTTCTACCAATGTTAAGGCTTTTAGGAGTAATATAGGCATGTTTAGGTCTTCTTGGAGTAGTGTTTGGATGATCTAAGGGGCATGAGAGATTTTTGTAATGGGTTAGAGGTGGTGGTTTTTTATAAGAGGGAGGCGGGGCTCTTTAGAAGTGTTTGAAAGTATTATTCTATTATAAATTGATTTTCTGTTTCAAAATGTCCATAACTATTTAATTTTATGATAATGAACATATAAGTATAGATAAATTCTTTAAATAATAATTGGAAAACTTTTAGATAATTTTTAATCCTTATCCTTTTTTATTTTACCTTTTGTTACCTTATTTAACTATTACCATGTTCTCTTATATATTCATACTATATAATTAATCTACTTACCAGAAAATGATGATAAACCCACATGTGTTTCTTTAATGAAATTATCATCCTTAACTATGTAATATTTCCAAATCATATATTTTTCGGATTATTATATCATTTAATAAAATATTGATTGATTTAAAAACAAATTTATATCCATTTAAATATTATTCATATCACGACTTTTCAGAAACCTATAAGAACATGATTCATTCGAACAACTTAAAATAATGAAAAGATGAAAATTCATACTCATCCCTAAATTTCATGGATGAAATAAAATGTTTCAATATAAATATATATTAACATTTATAATTTTATTTATTTAAAACATTTATTAATGATGTAATCATTACATCATCATTGTGCCATAAATATATTTATTAATTTAATGTATAAAAATTATAAATAAATTACCATGATGTATGAAATATTTTTTCTTTCAATAGAATAGTTATAGTTGAAGATATCACTTAATTAATGCCATATAATTTTTTTACTAAAAGATATAAGTGTTTGTTATTTTTTCCCTTTAAATTAATTAAAATAAAGTGTCATTATCACTCCCATGTGGCTCCATGGGGTCAAAAAATAGACCCAAGGATGCTCATGGTCGGACCTGTATCAAACAATAGGAATATAACACTTGTTAAAGTAATTTAATTTTATTATAATAATATTTTTTACTGTTATTTACCAGATTTACCCTTTAACCATTATAAATAAAATAATTACTCAAATAAATATTCATAATGTCTAAAAAATAAAATTTACCCATTTACACAATTTGTACCCCCTGATTCTCAAAATAGAATCCATTTTTCCAAATTTAAAACACAGATGTGGCATAAATTAATTTAAAATTATTTCTTATTGTTGAAATAAATAGCGTGTTTTTATGAAATAATAACTATCAAAAGATTGGAAACTGGATTATGTTCAATTTCAAGGTGACATTTCTTCCAATGACCAACATTTGTATTAAATGGTAAAAAAATAATCTAATTCCACTTTAATACCAATTGAAGATATAATCTATCAATATAAATAAAATATATAAACAATAATTTTTTAATTAAAATGCGTTATTTTTCATTATTCATTTAAAAATGAACATTATCAGAAAAATACTTAAATTTTTTATAAAGTAAATTTTGAAGTCTATATTAAAATTAAGAAGTTTATTTTGTCAAATATAACATATAAAAGTGGAAAAAAATTATATTTAAAAAGGGTTCGCCATCAAAAGGCGGTAAATCAACCTTTTCAAGAATATTATAGTATTTATGCTTAAAATTGGATTCATTCACATTTTAAGCCAATATCTTTTAATAGATAAATGAGAAAACATTTAATAAACAATTTTATTCATATTTTAGTTAGTTTTGTTCATTCCAACCAATACAACATCTATGCATTAACTACCATTTGAAATAATAATATTATATTATTATTTTTAGTATAACTAAACTTTGTGTGAAACATATGTTTTTGATTAAACCAGTTGTTGTGTATTGGGTACGCCATCGAACATAGAATCCCCTATATAGTAAAATTAATATTTAACTCACAAATATTAACAAATATAAAAATATATTACTATTTATTTACCTAGGATGTTACTCGTAACATACATATCACATTTTTATATCACTTATTTTACATTTTAGAGTCTTAATGACAAGTGAGAAAATATATTTCCTTATAAATAATTGATATATTTACAATAATTCCTTTCCCCCTACATAAAAAAGTGGTCAATTATCACCCCTTTGAGGAAAATATAATATTTAATATTCATATTTTATATTTTACTTATATATATATATATTCCCTATTGAATCCTATTTAAATCCCTCTATAATATTTTCATCGAAATTTAGCATATGGTATCCATTATCATGGAATCGTCTAGTGGAAATCGCAAGTATGAAACGTGATTTATAATTTTCCCCACCATCATTTCTATTCAATAATAATTTAAAAATATATAATTTTATAATTAGTGTGTAATTGATTTATTATATTCAATATAAATAATCTTATTAATGTAAGAGAATAACCATTTACCACCATTACAATTTCTGAATTAGAAAAATGAGAAACATAATTTACATGTGTAAGGTCTATAACCTCCAAAAAGAAATTTATCTTGTATTCCATCATGTTTATTACTTATTTCTAAATTCTACTAAAACATTATTAACCACACTTGAAATATCTAAATAATCTAATTATTCTTCTATAGTAATGATATTATTCTAAAAGGTGTCACTTTATTAACTATACGCATCCAATAATCATATTATGTTCTTGTTTGGGTCGGTCTAACCACCTCCATGAATAATTCTATAAATTAAAATCATGGATAACTATGAGAACATATTTTATAATAATATATAAAATAGAAAATTATATATATATATATATTTTCGATTGTGGGATGGTAATATTATTATTAAACTCATTAATTAATAAACCAACATCTATTCATTAAAAATCAACGAAACATTATCATTGGAATATTTCATTTTTTGAATTGTTAAAAAATAATACACTGAATAAAATTTTAACATTATAAATAATTTCAATTTATATATTTTATTACTTTGATTGATCTAGGAGTAATTAACATTGCGATAAGAATAAAGATATACACAGCTATTATGAAACAAGTTAAAAATGATCAATATTACTCACACTTTATAATCAAAATAGAATCTAACTAACTAATATAACAAAAGATAATAAATATAAAAATGTTATCAAAAGATTATATACATGTGAAAATATTGTTAAAAAATATGTGATCATTATAATAATTTTTTTATATTGAATTTTTTTGTGCATTAGAATATAGTGTGAATTATGTTAAGGGGTTATTAATCTAAATTGTTATTTACTATGTCCTATTTGATATTGTGAACTATGATATCATTAATATGGTTTGATTACCAAATAATGTATTTCTTTCACCATATAAAAATAATTTATGTGGTCTTAAGAAACACATATTCTTCTTTTTTAAATGGACTTTGATTCAAAATATTTTAATGATGTATTTATTTTTATTAACTCTACTCTTTTTTTAGTTATAATTCTAATTAAAAAACATAAATATTTCATTATTTTGTCCTACAATATTATTTTATTTCATTGTGTAATTTTCAAATGTATATAAAAAATTATTTATTTCCTAAATATTGCACCTCAATGAGTATTTTTGAACAAAAATATTACATTGCTTAGAATAATTCATGATATAATTAATGATGTTTTTTCTTATAAGTACTAATTATTATTTCATATTAATTTTAAAAATTACAATTATATACCAAGTTATCGGTTTTTTCATTTTACCTTTATATTTTCCATCCTTTATTATTTGTTAAAAAGTTTACTCTTTTTATGTTTTGGATTTTCAATATTGGTATTTTAAAATATTTCAAATGACTTCTATCCTTCCAAATTAAAATGTTATATATTCCAATCAATATTACATTAGATAACCTATTATTAGTTTAATGGATCTTTTTTAGATGATTATTTTTCAAATTTTAGTGTTTTCCAAATAATTTACATCATATTGGTTAAACTAATATTTCATTTTCAATGGTCCATTGTTGAATAATCTTGTTAATATATAATTTTTATAAAATATTTTTATGTCACTTTTTAAAAATCATCATTTTATTTCTAATGATACATTATTTGATATTTTATTTAAATTTAAATGATTCGAATCACAATTTTATATCATTTTGTAATTTTTCAATGATTGATTAATGATGCTTCATTTTAAAAGAAATGCTCTCAAAAATGGTTTCAATTCAATTTTTTGATATATTTTTTTTATTTAAAAGGATTTACTACTATTATTTATTTCCAAATATTGATTTGTAAATTAGTTTTATATTTATTGAATGTTTTTGTTCAAAATATTAATTTGTATATTCCCCCATAACATAATCATTTATTCCAAAGATAAAACAAATTTCTATAAATTTCTATTATACTTTATTATTAATTTCAAAGTACATATTTACATAGAATTTATTTTCCATTAACCACCATCTAAATGATAATATTAAATACTCATTCTCAAATATTTAATTTTTTGTATCTTCCATTTACATTACTGAGTTCAATTGGTGTGATTCCAACTAAAAATGTTTTGAAACCCATATTTAACTCATTGAGATCTTTATGATGTGTTTAATTATTATATTATAGTCGACCACTTATGTATCAGGGATTAATGGGTGGTTTCCCATATATAACATCAATGACATGATAGATTTTGTATATCATTATATAATTATAGTAATCATGGATTGAAATATACTTCACTAACATCTTGTATTCATGTAGTAATGCCTTCTCAAATATGTTTTTAGGAATCATGATTTCAGTATCCTCCATAAAACAAACTAATATGTGATACCTACTCCATACTATTAAGGTAATATTGTAATGATTCATCCTCAAATAAGTTTGTTGCAATTAGATAGTGATTTTCTGTACATTGGGGGAATACATTAATGATGTCTTCTCCAACCTAATATGGGTAACTGGTAATGATTCACAATCTACTATTTATGACTTCAATGAAATTATTATTAAAATATTTAACAGTTGTTATTAACTTCAATGTAATTCTATAACAATATGCCTATTATTTTTTCTAATGGATCATGTTTTCATAGGTTTAATATATGGTATCATTTTTCTATTGTGAGTATACACATATTATTATCATGTCTTATAGAAAAATAATATTTTTCCGTTTTATATTTAATATGATATTTCTATATGGTCATGTTTTCTCATATTATTATTATCTAATCAATGATAAAATGTTGATTAGTTGTTCAATTAATAAGAATTAATCTCCCCCTCTTCTTATTTTCGATTCCCTTAGTTAATGTAACACCCCAAAATTATAAAATACAAACATTCTATTTGATTTTGTGTATATAGAATGGGAAATAAAATCCTGAGAATTTATGATTTAGCTATTATTTTAAATAAATTCCACACATTATATTGATTGAAATGTATAAAACACTAATTATAAATTGGTTACACACAAGATCAATTTTCGTTGATACCTTATGTTACACTCAAGACAAAATGTTACCAAACAATAATATACTATTAATATTATTATCTTATAATATAGTAATCCTTTCATGACCTGTCCTATTGGGTCCCTTATTGTAACACACTAATTCCACCTATAATATGATAAGGGATGGAGACTAGCATCGATTAGTCATATCACTAACATGGGAGGCCTTATAATAATGTACTTGTACACACACATAGACATATCAAAGTCTCAAAAATAATAAATTGCCAAAAAACCTATAAACCATGCATGAATACATCAAAATACCACAACATGATAATGACAATAAGAGCTGGAATATAAACATGGCCAAATATAATCCAACCACAATGATTATGATGATAATTCCAAGATAAAATTAAATATTGGAACTCTTGTAATTATAACACTTGAAATAGACCTCGGTCTATCTTGCTCACTAATCACTACCTTGTCCTTCTCCCACTAGGAATACATAAAAAGGATGATTGTTTTCATATGAATCATAACATGTGTGAAAAGATCATTCATAGGTGAGTATAAAAATAAAAATTATGAAACCAAAAAAACAAAAAGCATATAAAACAAGTGGTATAGTCATCCATACACAAGTATATGTCTACAACACATATTACAATAATTTCTAGATATAATTAATAAAGGAAAATAGTCTCAAAGTTACAACTATTATGCCATCCAATGATTCATGATCAATGGTACCACAAATCATTCATATTGGATAACACACACCATGAATTTTGTATCATTGATAGATCACATCTGATATGTATAGATCATTAGGACCCACCGTAAGAAGTATATTCTTGAAGTCTGAAGTAAAAAATACACATATTATCATTAAAAAAGGCCTAGGGGTAAACCAATAACCCAATTAGGTATAACCTATTATATAGAGGACATAATATCATGTACTACTGATAATTACAATACAAATAACTCCACATATTTCATGATTATGATTGAGGATATCACTATAGGCCTCAAAGAAGGATTCCAACAACTATATCCAAGAATTCCCACTAAAGGGATCGTTATCCTATCTATAGTATATGATTCTATAATTACCCTAAGTAAAATGTTTATATAGGATGAAACCTCAAAAAACATATCCATGAAGAAGTGGAAAACATCACTAAAGGAATGTAGAAGGATTACACGACTTGTACCAGTAGTAACATGCATGTCCCTTTGGCCAAGGCCCCTACCCATGATTCAAAAAACATTCATGTATTCATTTAGAAGTATATAGTGTGTCAATTCCCATGTACTTATGACCAAGTCTATGTACAAGACTCCAACAGTCTGTTCCTAGCCTTTCCTTGTCAGAGAACATGAAATGACTATTCCAATATACTGGTGGTTGTGTCCTTGTACCCTCCAAAATACACACATGTTTTCTAGTTATATTCAGACACCATGTGATGAAGTCACATGTTGTGTGTAATTTAAATTCACCATGTAACTTTAGTCTCCACTACAAGAGTCTCATATGGTGTTTTCCACTAAAACACATGTTGTTTTTTTATGGTTTCACTAATCCTGATGGTTTCTTTTAAATATCATCATCCGCTCCTCCAACCCCACATATCCACCCAGAATCATTTCAAGAAGCTGAGATATACTCTGGATGAGCCTCAATGTTAATAATTTCTATATTCCAGTAACATTATTCTAAATGGAATCAATTATCTCAAATTCATGTCAGATCCTCATGCACCGCTCAAACTCAATGGTCTCCAATTTGGCTAGATTTTATCAATGTTGTTTTCATCACATGATCCACCTTCCATAAAGTGCATAGATCTAAAATTTAGAATCATTTCACCCTAAAATGGGTGCGTAATGTTTTATTCCTTATAAAATCAGTCTATAATTGATAAAAAAATAAGTGATTGTAAGGAAATCACAAAGACAAATGGTTGAACACCATGAAACGCGTAACAGATGAAAAAAACTTGACCATATTTATTTGGCCTCAATTTTTTCCATTATAATGAATAATAAAGGACTATAATAACATAATAAATTTTCACAATTATTGACCCCCAGTAAACCCATCATGAAATATCACATATCCACAAATCAATCTACTAGTTGATTGATTCTCTTCTATGAAATGAATAATATAACAAGGAACACTTCCAACATATCAATATCCTAACTTGATTTATATCAATAAATAATGATAAAAGAACCCATGTTGTTTCCATAGGTGAGATCATTGAATCTCATTAATGACATATCATCAATCATTGATCCGATTAAATCATAACTAATAGAAGTCCCTCAAATAGTTCTATAATGAATCTAATGAATTTTCATTATTATGGGGAAAACATTGAAAATTTTAATTATGAACATGCATATATTGTAAAAAACTACATTGGGTAATTAAATAATTTAATTTATTTTCAACATATGATCATGATCGCACCTTATCCTAGACAACTAGTGCATTCCAATGTTATATTATTCTTAAAGTAAACTCAATAATTTGATCACAACGATTCCATTTGATTTTTGATATGCAACTCTATTTCCAAGTTATTCAACATTTTCTAGAAACAAGTGATCATGTGAAATCAATATAATTAATATATATATAAAAAATCCATTATAAAAGAATTTCACAATGACATACTATCTTAGTGTCTGGTCTCAAAAAATAATAAATAAAATATCCCAAAAAATAAAAAATAAATTTGAGTCATTAAAATCTTCACACCATGGGGCTTTATATTGAAAAAATGAAAACTTAAATCATATATAACGAGATGTGGGTACTGAGAGGACATACAAGCCTCTCAAATCATGTTTCCCTACTAAATATTATTGTGCTTCCACCAGAAATGAAATAATGGAATCTGTCCCCTACAAAGGATCATCTCTTATCGATACTCAATCTCTAAAAATTAATCATCCAAACAATCACTATAATAGTTTTCCAGCAATCCCTAGTTGATAATGTTTGATAGATCATTCATGTACCTCTTAATCAACAAATGGTGGAAGATATCATGCACCTAGTATTACTTCTATGGTGGAACTAAGTGGTATTCCTCCTCAAAATTTCCATGTAGTATATAAAATATACTAATTAATCTCATAGATAAATTGGCACCCCATCCAAATTAATGTAATCCACATTGAGGTGAAAAATGTAGTAACATATGATGTCCCTCCTTAAACACCAAATTCCACTATTATTGGTTTCAAAATACTTTTGAAAGCTTTATATTTTCCTCATTATCTAATGTATGATCATAAAATTCTATATAGTGGATCACATCAACTATGGTCTCATAAGATCATACTCTCATATGATAGTCAAAAACATAGAGACATGTAGGGAATATCTCAAAAGGAATAAAATTGTTACAACTCAATGGTGAAATGGTAGTTTTTCTATACACAATATCCACAATCGGTAGAAGATCTTCTCTATAATGACCAATGTCAATCATGAAAGATATTAGACTTTCCTCGTTCACTAGAATGATACACTCATTTTGGAAATCATATTGGTGGTGGAAAACTATGATAAAAAATAATTTAGAAGAAAAATAATCAAGAAATACCTTCCAAAACGGAGCTTTGAAGTGCACATCACAATCAGAAAAAACAATCATGTGAACTCCATAGAGATTGATTATCTCATGCATTTTGAAAAATCCCATGCTCTCTACTATACTCTTCTCATGAATGGATAATATTTAGGTCTACATGGTTATTTGGTATAAGATCACCAAGATGGAATTATGTCACTGTGATGTGTGTGGTATCATCATCCTGATGTCAATGGATATATCATCCCACTTATACTCTGGAACCTCAATTGGTTGAGCAAAAAACATTGGATATTTTGTTCATCCTTCAATTTCTAAATTGTATGGAATTGAGAGAAAAACTCTGAAACTCCATTCTTCATCCCCAAACAACAAAACTAACTTTAATGGTGTTGATATATAATTTCTATTAATGGATGTAACTCCTAGAGAGATTATTAAAATATCACATAACATATTCAATCAAATTCATATTTTCGATTATTCATTATCTAAAAAGAAGGACATGCTCCCCAAATATAGAAAATTCCTCAGGATCACATCCAATGGATATCTGATAATATAGTGTCTTACAATATGCATCCACAAGTTGTCCCTCCCTACCTCACTGAAATAGAGGACTAGTAGAAACCATTTAATAGATTTAAGATACTCAATATACATCCACAAAGTATAACTGAATTGAGCAAAACAACATTGATTCATAATTCATTAACAATGAAGAATATCTACTACTAAGAGAATATAATACTCAGTTCCCTTTCCAATGAGTACAATCTATATAAAAGTCATAATCGCGGTGTATCTCTAGCGATAACCTCTATCTCAGGTTATGAACCTTTTTAGAGAATATATTCAAGATACTCTTGTGGTCAAAATAGAAGATGAAATTGTTTCCCATTAGGCAGGTTCGACATATTTTGAGTGAGATAATGGCCACTTCTAACCAAATATTGTGGGTTATGTAGTTCTTCCAATGTGGTCTCAACTGACATGATCCAAAGGAAATAACTCATTGTGTTTGAATCTAACAAAACCAATCGTAGTTCCTGATGATTCGCATTACACTGTGTAGTCATAAATCACCTCTAGAAATATAAATATGGGGGGTGACCATCAATTTCATTCCCAACTCTTCAAAACAATACTGTGACATCTCAATCAATATGAATGGTTTCCCTTTTCTAATAAAATATTCCATTGCTGAGGATATGATGTAGAAATCATGTATGAATCTCCAATAGTATATTTCCATCCCATGGAGTCTCCATGTCAACTTCACTCTCTAAGGAGGCTCCAATGCTAACACCTCCTCAACCTTCTCCAAGTCCACTATTGCAAAATCTACTGAGATTACATGTCTATGAATGTAGGCCTCTAGCATTCTAAACTGGAACATTGTGAGCATCTAGTAAAGGTAGTTCTCTTAGATTTTATCCTAGAACATCAACAAGGGTATCTCATTATCCTTCTCGGATTCCATGTACACCAGGAAATCATTGATAAATACCACCACATACCATCCTAAAGTTAGAAAGAATGATTTGGTTCATAATTATCATGAACACTCTAAGGGATTTCATCACACCAAGGGAAATCACCATGAATTCATATTGACTATATAGATTTCTATATATTTTCTTTGGTATATCATCATCATGTACTTGAAACTAGAGATATCCTAATTTGAGGTATACCATCATGAAAAATCATTCCCCAGTTAATTAGTCGAATAGGTCATCAATCGTCGATAGTGTATACATTTTCTTCATTGTCACTTGTTTCAAACTATGGTAGTCTATATATATCCTCAAACTCCCGTACTCATTCATGGAGAAAAAAACATGGGTGGTCCATAGTAAAATAATGGTTCTAAAAAATAAATTCTTTTGTAAGTTACCTATCTACATAATTATATCATGAAGCTATACAGGATACATTCGATATGCTAGTGCATATAGCAGGGATATCCCATGGAATTGATCAATATAGAAGTCTATCACTCAGAAAATATGTAATCCCTGAACATCATCAGGAAATAAGTTCTAGTAAACTTCCACCCCTTTATTGAAATAAAATCTCATAAAATACATATCTCAAAGGGTAATTCTAGAAAAATTATAAGTAACTGGATTGAAACATCTATGAATGAGTCTATCCTATGATTCATGGGTTTTATTTTTTATCTAAAAAGGGACCCAAGTCCCACTGATGTGGACACACCACATCCACCATTGACGTTTTTAAATATAAGATTGAACTGTAGATAACTATTCCATCCCTGAAATAATATTATAAGCAATGATCAATGAAAAAAATATATCCCAACAAAAACTCTCTCCATTAGAAGACATATCACACTTCTGACACAAGTGTGTGACTGCTGAGTCATCCCTAATATGAGATTCCAAGCGCAATGGTCGAGCTAAGGGATCAACCAAAATCTCTATGTTTTGAACCAGATATTATATTATAAAAGAATTACTACAACTTATTTATATCAATGATCCAATAATGAATAAAATACATATATTTTACATCAAATAATCCTCATATCATTAGGTTCATAATCCTCAATTACCATCAATCATCCCCGCCCATGTCCCCAAGCTCCTTAAGTCTGTCGTGGACTACATGTGGTTGGTTGTACTTACAAATAAATGATTACACCGCCTCAAAATGATCTCCCAGCTCCTCTACAACATCATCCAGCATTTGGTTCAATATTCTCTTATATATTCCTATTCCATAACAAACCATCCATTCTCTCCCTATTTTCCACAAGACGGGTCGGAGAATATCGAGTAAGAAATACCTAATAATAAAAAGAGTATCACAACCAATCCATGTTCTTTCTAGACTTACCCCATGAGCCTTCAACTGTATACACTCATTATTTTTTCATCCTACTATGATTTCACATATGTATATGTCCTTGAGACTGAGTTCATCTTTTTACAATCGATGTCTCATCTACTATGTTCTCACAATTACCAATCACTCTCTATGTCTGTTCTTCTAGTAAAATTTGTACTACCAATGATAATTCTAGCACACCAGAATAGGTAGGAATGAATATAGGTATATTTCTAGCTTAGTTTGCACAATTAATTCCTCACTCTGAGGTTTGATCCTTGAAGAGATAATCACAAACCATATCAATCGATTACCTAGAAAGGTTATTGTACCCTAATAAATACTCAACAACTATAATACTTCCCCCATGGAGAACTATATCATATAGGATGTCTGATGTTATTAAAATAACTAAAAGAAACTCTTATCTAAAAAGTTTATAAAACTATTACAATGATATAGTTTTCTTGTCATAAGACGTCTTCACTAAACCCCACTATCAACCTCTATAGCCATAAAGATGTCTGGATACCAAAACAACCATATGAGATTTCATTGTCTTAGAAATATGAAATACACATTCCCCCAACTCAATCGAGTCCTTGGCCTCCTATGGTTTAGGCCCTCCCTGGACCTTAAGGTGTCATAATCGCTAAAACTTGGGGAGAATGCTCATTATTTTAAACTCAACTTCTTGTAATGTGGGTATCATCTTCTGATCTATAGTTGGTGTCACAAAGGGTGTAACACATAGAGGTAACAGTATTGAAAAAGGGATTATATATTTGCCTCATCACTGATGGGATCATCATCTTGATACTGATTACAAATACCAGATAGAATACATCGCATTCGCATCCTCAAATAGACAAGATGTGCCATTGATAATGAGTATATCAAGAGTGATGTCTCATGAAGTACATTTAGAATAAACCCCATTATTATATGATTAATTTACCATTACACTCCATACAACAGGTTTCTTTATTGCTTGAGTTGAAATGAATGTGATTAGAGTATTCGTTTATGGATACGTTAGCCAATGGACAAACAATGGATTCCTTTTCCTTAAATTGAAACATGAACTAGTTAACAATGATTTTGTAGCCAATAGGATAGAATCCTATTCTAAAGAATAATTGACTACATTGATAATACTCGTCCAAGACCTATTCTTGGGGGTATAATTCATGAACTTCCCAATCTCACCTCCAATAGGCGAGGTGAGGGAAACATTCATCGAGTAGGTATATCAATATAATTGGAGGCATTAGGTAAAAGTACATGTACAAAAGAACACATCATCAAGAATACACAATTATTTAATTTAAAACAACAAATAAAACATATATTCATATATCTAATTACAAAAACCATAGTATGAAGAAATTGGAATGAATACATGAAAAAAACAATCCCACTACAATGAGTCTGAAGACATGTCCCACTTGAAAGTAAATATATAGACTCCAATCAATTTAAATATAAGAATACACCTCATCCACTGGGTTTGTGTTTTTTCTTCTCCCTCAACTCAGGGATCCTCCAGGAATCACAATGATAAATGCATATCCACTTTACACATACCTCAGTATTTATGTTCTCTAGATTTGGGTAACCCTATATACGTGAGAATCAGTCATCCTCTATCCTTTTCATAGTTTCACACACTGCTCGAACCCAGAGGTCTCGAATCCGATCTGATTCACTCACCACTACAATTTTCAAATGATCTCCATGACATACCACATATGAATATGGAGTATAGAATCTTTACTCAAGTAAATGGGTGTGAAATGATGGATTACTTGGTTTTTTTAGTAGAGGGACTAATTAATTTCCCATGATGAATGCTCAATGAATAATGGGATAAAAACACGAAACACACAATCATGGAATGATCGTCGAACATGTTCAAATGGGATCGACATATTTCTATTATAATGAAAAAATGAAAAACCTTAATATCCTAAAAAAATTCAGCCACTAAATCCCTATTGGTAAACCCAACATGCAATATGGTCGATCCTCAAATCATTTTGTCAAACAATTAATTCATTTTTTTCATAGAAATAATAAAACATGGATGAAATACAACAAATAAAAATCCTACATTGATTGGGATCAATCAATGAATAATAATTAATCTAGGTCATTTTATTTAATGAAATCCATGAGTCTTGTTGCACTATAAACATCAATCCTTGATCTAGCTGTTGTTTCCCAGCAGATGCCCCTTTAAAGACTCTCCAATGACTCTTGAATATTTTCATGTTTAAGTGGATAACATTGAAAATATTGATTAAGAGAATAATTTTAGAGGAACTATACTAGGATAGGTAATTAAATAAATTAATTAATGAATTTAATTTAATCTAAACATCATCCCATGACCATGAATCAATTCGAAAGATCACTTTGTTCCAATTTATATTCCACATAGGGTAAATCCAATGCTATAAACTCAAACGTGCCCTCAAAATTATGATTTGTGCCTATGAATTCAATTTCTTACAATTATTTTTGAAAACCACATCCATCTATATAAAATATATTTAATAAATTTCGAACAATCATTCTTGTCGCATTAAACCACATAATCTCAATCTTTATCATTACCTATCCTCAGAAATATTCTATATAATATCCAAAAGTAATACAAATGAAATTTCTGTTATTATATATCAGGTAGCCATTGGAATGATTGGTATGAATAAGAATAACTAAATTATTAAAATATTTATTTTATACATTTAAATTATTTATATATTAATTATATATAAAATAAGAATAATTTAATGTTAATAAATTTTGATAAATTTTTTTTTCTAAGTTAAGATTTAATCACACATTGCATATATAATTCATAAAGAATTTTTTGTTACCATTTTTTAAGAAATTATATAAAAAATTTAAAATAATTATTTAAATATGATAAAAATAACTATGGGAGAATTTAATGTGTTTTCCATGAGTTTTTATTTTTTGATATGTAGTGAAAAGTATTGAATTTTAATTAAAAAATTCTTTTTCATCTTAATAATTTATATTAACAGATTAGTTTTTTAATTTGTTTTAAAGTAAAAAATAGTTCAATTATATATCATTTTATCTAATTTAGTTCATTGAAATTAATTTCATAGAGAATTTAGATATAAATTCATGGTAATCTTTTGACTATTTTATCTTTTAAATACATGTTTGTAGTCGCATAGGTAGGATAAATATTAAATAAATTTATCACACAATTAGGAATTTAATATTGAAAAATGGATTACATATTTTTTATTAGTATAAGTTATAATTTTTAATAATTTCACTGTAATTTTTTTCTTTAATTATTAGTAAAAATAATTTTAATTAATTATACTTATTATGGTGGAAACGATTTTTCATAGTTGTTAAACATATTTTATTAGGTGTATGAATGACCAAAAGAATTTCAAAAACCCTTTTTGTGGTCATAATTACACCATATCACTTATATTAACTTTGTGAGTCCATTGTTCTGTCCAATTGGGTGGTAAATATGTGGGTAGAAAATAAACTTTTCAAAATAACACAAGTGTTCCACTCACATCACCTGTAAATGAACACCCAACTCCCCCTTCTTCGCACCATAAAATAATAGTGATTCGTAAAAGATTTACCCAAATCACACAAAAAAATCATCAACTCTTCTTATATGAATTATTTTTGGGGATAATTCCATCCTATCAATGATTTAGTGAATTCCTGAGGAGGATACCCGAAGAAGAGGTAATGTTCATCAACATGCGTCTTCATTTTCCTTACTTCTACACCTCCTTAAATTTCGTAAAAATGCGGAAGATATAAAATAATTCGTATATTAAATAAAAATATAAGTTTTAGTATTATATTAATAATTATAATCTTAAACACATGCATAAAATGGGTTAAAAAATCATCATTGATGTGCACGAAGGACTTCCACCTCATGAACTGAGGTCGTTTGTTTTTAAATTTCCACCATTAATGATTGGGTATGATGATTGATATAATTTAAATATATGATATTTATAACATGTATATACATTTTGACTAACTATATCACATATCTATTTTTACCCTACACTTCAGAGGAGAGATGATATTGACGCTTGGGTGTACAGTAGACTACATCCTTGCGAAGCGATGTTTTTCTTCTTTCACTAACACTACACATGGGATTTGATAATGATACGATTAATGATTATAAGTGATTTAAATGACAAAATAATTATATTTATGATTTATGTTTCATTATTGATGGATAAAATATCATTTAAATATTTATTTTTTTCACTCAATCAATGGTGATATCATCATTCGTGTATGTGTGGACTACCAACCTTATAATGCAATAAGATAACTTTTTTCACCACCACAACACATGAATTTTATATATAGGTATATTATATGGTATTTATAATTGTATTATAATTCGGGAAAGCTAAATATTAATTATATTATTTTCACCATTTTCATCGAAAATGAAAAACAAATCATTGAAATACTTAGGACATATCGTCTCCATGATCAAAAAATATTTCATTTTTCATAAGCATCGTTAATGATTGGTTTTAATGTCAATGTTAATGTAAAAGAATAATAATAATAATATTATTATTATTATAGATATTTTGAACTGTATAATATACACAGGAACCGTAAATTTCATTACAAAGCACGCATGACAATACAAGGTAATAAACACCTCAAACAATGAAAATAAGGATTGATTATTAACAAATGGACAATAAGTTGTTATAAATGGATAATATATGATATTATAAATATTAATATGGAGTTTTAATAAGTTTTTTGATTGATTAAAACCACTTTAAATGATGATAAGGAACTTGTAACCAAAAGGAATGCTACGGTAAGGGATTTCGTCACATCCTTGTTTCATTGATAAATTTTATTTTGTTAAGACCAAATTTCTTATAAATATTGTATGTAAATCCCCATTGAATTTTTCTATCATGATTAATTAATTATTTAAGGTATTTAAAATTCTAATTCTAAATATATCATATAACAAGAATTTTATTTAAGGTTATGATGTTGTAAGGAAATTAAAAACAAAATTTCATTTCATTTGGTTATACTACGTAATTGTTGATATTCTTTGATTATGTGTATAATAATTTTTTACAAAATATTATTTTCATTAATTATTTTTATGAGTATTTCAATTGAACATATATTAATATTACTTTATTAATTATCTCATTGATGTTATGACCATATTAAGGTTTGTTTCAGAATCCCATTTTAGTAAAAGAAATTATTCATGAATATCCATCAAAGGTTATTATTTTAGAATGATATAATAAACAAATTCAAAAAATAATCCTCATATTAATTTCTATATTTACATTTAATTGTAATATTTTTACCCTATTTGGTCCTTTAAATGTTTTAAAAAAATTGATTATGGAAATCTGTATTAATTTCCCTCTTTGGATGGAAATATTTTCTCTTCTAAAACCACGTTTTCTAAAAATGCTTCAAAAAAGTTTCAACCTTTTAAAAATGATTTTTAAATGAATTTTAAACCATTTTTATTCATTAAAAAACGTTTATATTTATGTGATTTTAATAATGGTTCTCATTGGGATTTCCCAAAAAATGGTGAAATGATTTTTTTTACATGTTTATCATGAAAAAATTTTCATTCCATCATGATCAATAGAATTTTTTCAAGATTATTTTATAGTTATAAAAAATTATTTTCAATAGAAATTAGTTTCAATATGTATTTTTAAATTTAAATTTTAAAAATTTATTTTCCAGGAAAACAAATTTTAAAAATAATAAGGATAATTTCCTCAAGAAATTTTCAATATATATATATATTTATGGTAGTTTTGTAAACAAAACAGGGAAACCATTTATACTTATGATAATGAGTATATTTTTTATTTATGCCATAATTATTCTTCTTCTAAATGGTTTAAGATCATTTTACCATGTAAATTATTTATATTTACATCTTTGAATCATTAATATATCCATTATCATTCCCATGAATTATTCAATTTCCATTAAATATTAAATTTTCTCTAAATATCGATATTATTTAAAATAAGAAAAATTATATTCTCAATAATATTCCATTTTATCAAATGTGGTTTCCATTAAAAATAATTTTTTACAAAGGAAATATTGATTCAACTTTTTTCTTTTATTCAGTATTGATATTTGATAAGGAACAATTTTTAAAAATTAAATAGATTAGTCGATATATGAGGAATAATTTGGACTTGTATGACATGGTTGTGAAATTTTTATAAATATAACTCAATTACAAGTTAGTCTCATGGTAATAATTGCATAGGAAACATGAAATCTTTTAATTATGATTTTTTTTATTTTCATGGATAATTTCATTATTATGTTATCCTTTGATGCAATTAATTATTATGTTATTGATTGAATGGAATTTTTTTCAGTAATTTACTTATCCATATTGATTCTGCCATATCAATGTAAATATTTTCATGTTATTAGTTAAATAGAACGTGTTATGTAATTTACCCTTATATATTTATTATTTTCTATAAGATATAAAATTGAAATTATCTCTCGATGTACATACATGTGAATTTACTAATTACATAGTGTGATTGTACAATAATTTTCCATGCACCGTTGATTCATCATCGCTTCCATTATACATTACCGTACTAAGAATTTATAATCAGCCATATTTTGTTTCCATTCCATGTGATTCCATGAATTTTACTATGATGGATATATAGAGATATTTTAGATAAAATAAATTTAATCTCGAAAAAATATTTGTTATAATTTATATATTTATATGTAATGTATTATGCATGGAAATATTGATGAAAAACTGTCACCACACTCACCCGACTGAGATTTCTCATTCCCTTAGACATTCCCTCATCTTACTCTTCTATGCGATCTCATCTACTTTCCTCTGGCTTGATTGGAGCATCATTGAAGGGTTCATAGAGATTTTATCAACTCTATTTCATGGATTTTCACTACGGAATCTCAAATTTCATGCCCCCATCTACGATATATATTCTATAAAAATATATATTTACATCTCTTGATTATAGTTCTTCTTCAAGTCTCACCCTCTCTGATATCAGGATGACAGTAACTGCAGCAAAGCTGACATCGTGCTTTCCCCCAAATAGTGCTTGTAGGGTTTTGATCCACCCTGCATCAGATCTTCCTCTTCCTAGATCTGGCCATTTCGGCCATTTTACATTTTTGTGATATCAAGTGAGGTGGATGTGTGGTGGATTTGGTACGAGGACACACATGACCCAATGATTGGGGCATGCCTTGATTCAGAACATTGATGGTTAGTCTCATGTGACTTCAGTGGGTATTATTTTGATTCATGGTGTGGATTTGGATATATTTTGGAAGTTAGATATATTGTCACCATACATTTTATTTTTTCATTTGTCTCAATTATGACTATAATGTGTTGGTTGTTCTTATGGTCTCCCAATTCTTAGTAATGATTCCAGATAATTCCATTATGTTATTTTTTTGTCTATATGGTTATTTGTGTTCTTAATAAGTGTATTACTTTGTGGGTAGTGTTTTTCCATAATTTATTTTTATGGGTTGTAGATTTTTGCATGTGTCTTTGGGTGGAAGACATCAAAAGTGGGATGGGTGTGATGACACTCATAATTCAACCATGTTTCTTCACATTTAATGATGAAGGGGTACCTTTCCATGATAGTTTTATAGGGTTTTCAGTCTACTATAGAATTGATTTTTCTTGAAATTACTGAGAGTTAATTTAATTATATTTCGAGTGGGTGGATCAAAAGAGATAAGGGTCATATAACACCATCCATTCATCACTCGTCAGTATTTATATGTCGGTTGGAGGTTTACTCTTCTATGTTGTCACGCCGAAATGTTGAAACATCATGGAAGAACGAGAGACACATTATTTTTAATGATCTCACTATTGTGCTATCTAATGAGGGAGAGAAGATGTTTTCCTTTTTTTCTTCATTATTGTTGGTTTCATTTGCATTTTTAGGATATTTTTAACAACTTTTTAATTTTTTAAAGTCATTTTACCTTGTTATAATGGGTTCTCTCCATTATAGTTCTATAATCAGTTTTTTTCTATTTTATGACCAATAAAGCGGATATGACCCGCAACTAATTCCCAAAAAATGTAATATATGGCTCATGTATATATCGAGTTTATCAAGAATAATAAATTGGTCACACCGTTGAGATATGATTCCTCATCTCTCATGAAAATGTAATTGATGTAGGAAATAACTTCTATTATTATGGTATAGGGTCGCTATTATCGGTATCTAAACATGATTAGTATAAACTGTTGGGATTAGATTTAGGAGAACATAAATGATGAATCATAATACTATGATATAACTAGGGGATAAATATAGAAGGTCATACTAATTGTTTATTAATATATGTATTCTGTAGTTTTTACTATGAATACATATTTATCTATATATTATATGTGGGTGTGGTTATTGAATAGATGTACCTAGTAGAAAATAATCGGAAATGGTTACATTGGCAATGACCCAATAACCACTTAGTCCATGACAATGAGCCATAATATGCACATGGTATAACACTCCATGAATAGTTTCCTAAAATAATTATCATTTTCCTTATATACCATTATTAAATATTTGAACAAATAATGATAATTAATATCCTTGTATGAAGATAATTAGTATTATATTTAATATAAGGTTTCATAATTTTTACATCCAATAAATTTATTTTATGTTTCTCTCACTACCATTGTTATTTATCATGACATTATTTCTAGTTTCACTCAATGGAAGTAATACTGGAAACAAGGATTAACATGAATGGATATTACATCATTGTTTATGATTATTCATTATATTACATAAACACACAGACATAAAAATCCAAATAGTTTCGTCTATTTGGAAACATGGGATAAAAGTTTCAAATCTGGTGAATGCTCTTCAATTCTTCCACCAAGAATCATCTAATTTAGTACTCCTACCTAAAACAAATCTTCATAACCTGGTGAAATTGAACATAATAAATGGTGACCTGTTATGATTATTAAGGTTAATAATAAGTGAAACAAAAGAAAAATATTAATATATGGATATGATAACATGATAATAAAATTTGAAAACAATACCCTTAATTCCAAAGATCATAATAATATCTCATGACATAAAAATTAGTGGTTTATAATATATGATACCAAAGGGAATCAATGTAAATTATCCACATGAGAAAAAGAAATTCTATTTATTGAATATATATAATAAAAGAAAATATTTTATCAAGGATACCCACAAATAGGTTCATAACATGAATGTCTTTTTCTAACTACATGTGTACCTACAATGGGATTTTGATAACCACATATGTACTCTCCTTTTTAGGCTTTGTTTAGACATGAGGGTACCCTTATCTTTGGGATTTCACTAAAACCCCTCTTAAACTCATCATTTGTATTGGGATAAAAATCTATTTACAAACATAATTGGGAATGATCTAGACAACCATTTATGCTCATCATTGCTCTTGGAAAAAACAATTGTGTACCCTCTGATCACATATAGAATTTATCAACAACTTATAAATTTTAGGGAGATATAGGTCCAACCAATAGAATATTTCCAATAATATTTATTTTTTTAACATGATTTTAAACATTTATCAAATCATAAACCATGAAATTAAATGGGTATCATAAAATCACTATAATAACATAGCCTATGGAAAATATATAGGTTTCCAAATGATTTCACATATAATTACACTTAAAAATTGTTTGTCTCATAATAATTTTATCAATGTATAAATGAAAGAAGAGGAAAGAGTTTCATAAAAAACATTCTATTCTAATCATAAACCATTCCAAGAAATAATTAGAATGGTATCCTTGGATAATATTTCTAAAAATTTATAAGTAAACAAAAAATTTTCATCATATATGGGTAAATTTTTCGAAAGAATACATTGGAAATTTAAAATAGGAAAATATCTTTTCATTGAAATCAATTTTCAAAACATAAAACAATATAAAAATACATTTAATTGAAAATACCCATTATAACATATAAATAAGTATTTTGAAATTAAATCAAGACCATTATTTAATAAGATAACCTTATTTCTTTGAAAAATACTTTTTTGAAGCATTATAACCTTTTAGAAACCTGTTTTCGTCGAAATTTGATTTAAAAAATGATAAATTATGATTTGAAAATTATTCAAAAAATATTAAAATAATATTTTTTATGTCATTTAATTCTAAATGTAGACTAATATATAAGTAATAACATCTCTGATAACATTTTCAGAAAACATTATTTTGGAATGAAATATATATTCAATAAAATAGAAATATAATTTTGGATTTTCTTTAAAAAAATATTATTATTTTTAATCAATAAATAAGGAAAACATTATACTTTTAATTGAAGAAATTATGAATTACTATAGGATAAGAGAATTCATGATATATTTTGAGATATGAATCATAATATTTCATCAGTTGAAGTAAAATCATAATCCTTCCCAACAAATGAGGATATTGTAGCAATAAACTCATAAAACAATAAAGACAATGGTTCATAAACCCCATTAAATAAAATCAGAAATTAATCATAAAATATAAATTACATAATGATATTAATTACTTATCATTTGAAAGTGGATGTATAAACACCTCATAAAATAATATATGTGCATAAGATAACACGCATCATAAAGAAGGCAAGTTGAGTTAGTATTTCACTACCTATTTTGTACCTTTTGATCTTTAATCCCCATTAAAGAGAGATCTTAAAATGGATATTTAATTACTAATAAAGTTTTTTTATAAAAATAATAAAATAATGTAATGGGAAGTATGCACACAACATTTATTAATGTGGTGGTGAAAATAAATTTTGTCTCACAAAAGTAAAAAGAAAGATAGATATCCCTCAAATTAAGTTGTGAATTCATTATTACATGTTTCAATTCTTGAATAATAAACATAATTTGATTATATTTATAATATATAAATATACTCACATATATGCTAACATATATTATTTTCAAATGACATTGTATTATCTTCTTATTAATAATTTCATGTTAATGTAGTATTGTAAAGACCTGGAAATTTCAAGTAAAATTTTTTCTTAATTTTCTTTGGAATATTACAAGAATGCAGTTTCTGACGGCGCCTTATTCTGAGGACCGGTGTGCCCGGAATTAATTTATGAAGTTTAGCTCGGGTACGTTCAGTGAACGAATGAGCGGGAATTTCTAACTTTGAAACCAGTGCTCGGAATCAAATTCCAAGGGCACCGATTGAACCGCAACGCCGATATTTGCTTAGGAACGCCTATTCGGGAGTTCCGTTTTCACGGGAGGAGTTGTTAAAATTTGTGGCTTAATTGATGAATGAATAAAATTGTGAGACAATTTTATTTCTCAAGTCTAATGTAGTTTTATCCTACATGGGAAAGTTGCGGTGGCACCGAACTACCCATGTGAGGATAAATGAGAGGATAATGTGTGGTGGGGCCCACACGAGCCCCCACCTTTTCAAATTCCACATAACTCCCTAACTCCTCTAAACCGCCCACTTAAGTTGTGTAACTCTTCCTCTCCCCTCTCTCCCTCTTAAATTCTTTCAAACCTATCTCTTAATTAATTAGACAACTCATTGTTTAATTGATTTATTGAATTAGGTTTTGAATTTTTGTAAGTTTGAATGCATGGAAAAATAATAAAATAAGGAGAGGCCTTATTTTATTTTGGGAGTTTGGTTGTGTGAGAGAATTTTGAAGAGAGCTCTTCCCTCTTTTGATGAACTTCATCTTCAACGAAGAACGACACCTCCTCAACGAAGAAAGACGACACACCCATTATCCTCTTCTTCATGCGACAGGAGATGAGACACTGATTCTTCTTTGGGTGCACTTCTACAACGACGGAAGCGACGAATGTCAACAACCTTCTTCGACTTCCTCCCTCAGATCCTACCGACGTGTAGTGTCTTCCACGGCTGATGTAGCTCGGGATTGGGAGTGTGTGATGAACGCGATGAAAGACGAACTTCATCGTCTTCTTTCCGCAACACCGTCACCGAACGACGAACGTCGATCAACAAATCAAAAGTAGGGGTTTGTTTCGTTTTGTTCTTGATTCTATCTTTGACGTTCTACGAGTAATGAGAACCCCTTGTTATCGTTTAATGGGAGGAGGCCGGGCCGCACGAACACGGCCGAACCTCCTCCCTTTTTATTCTTTCTTGTCCTTGAGGATCGATAGAGAGTGATGCGGTTCCGTCGCACCGCGTGGGAAAGAACGGCAAGGATGTGCTACATCGTCATGCCGCACGGGATCGAGCGGCAAGAATGCACGACGTCGTCACACCGCGAATTCAAAAAAATTTATACCCTCGTGCGTGGGTATTTGATTGCAAGGTGATCGTATAATTTATTTTGGATAAATTATTCCCTTTTCAATGATTAAAATCATGTGTTATTATTTTCCAATTGATAACACCTAACACGGAGGGCGCGGGCCAAACAAACACGGCCCGACAACCCTCCGCAGCTTGTTTATCGATGTGCGGATCGACGGACGACGACCAAGCAGGCCACAATGGCGTTTGAATCCCTTAGTAGTGAAGGTCGGGTCTCGGGAGGACTGTAGGAGAAGACGGCAGGAGAAACGGACCACCGGAACACATCCGGTGGTCCGCGGAAGGTGGCGGCGGTCGCTGCCAGCTTCAATTAGCGGTGAGGGCGGGCCGCGCCCACCCCTGACCGCGGCTTCCGCCCGGCCGCGCTGGCCGAGCCGCGGCTAGCCGATCGAGCCGGACTGATCCGGCTGAGCCGGGCCGCGCCGGCCGGGCCGGGTCGGACCCTGTCCGGGCGGAGACGGGTCGACCCGGTTCGGGCCGACCCAGGGGGTCGGGCCGGGTCGGTCCGGGCCCAGACCCCCCGCTTCGGACCCTCTTTGGTCTTTTGCCCATATCATGAGCTGTAGACCTTCAATCGACGCACCGTCAGTGGCGATGCAATCCTTGGATTGAGTTGGTCGTTTCGGTATATTGCACTCAAGGTTTCGGAATACTTTGGGTTCGGCCGGGTTGGTTTGGATGCGAAACCTACCGAGCCCTCTGAGCGAAAACGCACGTATCTTGAGCTCCGAACGTCTGATTGATGTGCCGTTGACTTTTTTGGATTCCTTTTAGTGAGACGGATCTTTTGGTTTACTCTGCTCGAGTTTTGGATGTCGTCAGAGTGCGGTCGGGTTGGTTGGCTCACGAAACCAACCGGGCCCCTAGAACGAAAAAGGCTAGTAACTCATAGACCAGGCGTCCGATTGACGCGTCGTCTGTCTCGTTGCTTTCCTCTTGATGAGACGGAACTTTTGACATACTTCGCCCGAGTTTTGGTTGCTGTTGAATAGTGTCCGGGTTGGATTGTACCCGAAATCCAACCGGGCCCCTGGAACGGAAAAGCTGATATCTTTCAGACAGGACGTCCGTTTGACAAACCGTCAGTGGCATTGATTATCTCGTTTAGAAACGGTCTCTATGAGTATACCCTACGAGAGTTTGGGGTACAGTTGAGATACGGACGGGATTGGTTCGCTCACGAAACCAACCGGGCCCCTCGGATGAAAAGGCTAGTAACTCACATACCGGGCGTCCGATTGACGCGCCGTCTGTTGCGTTGAGACCCCTATGACGAGGGGGTCCTTTGAGATACTTCTTCGTGGGACTTTGTGATACTTGGAGTATCGACCTGTAGCTCGTGGAGCAGACCCTCCCGGAGATGAGCGTACGGAGTACGGAGACCGTGCAGCAGGCTGAGACCTAACGACTGCTTGACCGACTCGACTTGAAGTGAGTCAACTAGTCCAGTGGACGGAGCACCCGGTATTTGGTGACAGACCCACGGCGGACGGAGCGGCTGGTAGTCGGCCGCAGACCCGTGGTTCTCGACAGGAGGAGTACCTCTGTAGGCTATTAGAAGGAGTGCCCGATATTTGGCGACAGACCCTCAGCGGATGGAGAACCCAGTAGTTGGCCGCAGACCCACGGTACTCGACAGGAGGAGTACCTCAGCAGTCTTAGTTTAGTGAGCAGTACCTCGGAGTCGTGACAGGACCACTGTACACTTCAGAGACGGAGCTCTATAGCAGTTACGGTTTCGATAATGAAAATCCTGGTTTGAGCTGGGTCTTTGACCTTTGTGTTTCCTCATGATGAGATGGGTTACTTGATAACTTAGGTATATGTATGGGCATATACCGGAGTGGTGGTTATCCGTTGATTTCTTAATCCTTGTGTTTCCTCATGATTGAGATGGGTTACTTGATAACATAGATATATGTATGGGCATATACCTAAGTAGAGGTTATCTGTTGAGATCTTCTTTTTGGTTATCCTTGATGGTTTTAGTGAGACATTTAGGGTCACGGGGTCCCTAGTGAGTATCGTTATACTCACCCCTGCACGGGCTATGCCCGCACCTTGTTGTGTTGGTTGCAGATGACGGGCAGTGCTGACGGAGGCCGAGTGTTCGAGGACTGGACGGTACCTGGAGGTGGACTATATGACGAGTCAGTATCCGGAGGTGGACTTCACGGCAAGACGACACTTAGAGGAGGTTGACGGGCGATAGCGTTGTGGAGGCTATCTATACCTACCCTTCAGGTAGGATCCGAGGAGGACGACCGAGGAGCTGCTTCCTTTCTTCCAGCTGTTGTCTTTTCCTGTTGTACTTGTTCAGTTGTAGTTGTACTTTAATTTGGGGTTGTATTTTGGACCATTTACTTTTCAGCACTTTCCTTTGTACTTATTGTTTTTCTTCCGCTTGTACTCTGTGGTGTTTTGTTTACTTTTATAAAGGCAATGCCTTCCCAGTTATCGGGATTTATGCCTTTGGTGCTAGTCGCTAGCCCCTGGCCTATGGAAGGCGGGATTGGGGTAGTCACAGCACGGGCCCTGAGGACGGGTCATGAAAAATTGGTATCAGAGGACTTCAGTTCTTCCGCAAAACTCAGGACTCTAATATTTTTCTATGTGAAGAAATAGTGTTAAGGGTACCGAGTGTGGTTTTTAGTTCAGGGAGTCCAGTGTTGGTGCGGGCGGCCGACGTATCCATACACTAGGACCCTGACAACTGATTTCCGACTTTGTGCACGAAAACATTTTTTGTGTGTGTGATTCCATAAGTTTTAAAAGTCAGCTCAAACTAGGTCATCTCACCAGGTAAATCGTTTGACCGTGTCACGTAGTTTCTTTCAGGATGCCTCCCTGCGGACGACCAGCTAGAGCCCCGAGAGTTGTATGTACTGACAGCCCGCTGAGCGACGAGGCCTCAGTACAGGGCCCTATCCCAGTTGATGAACTAGCAGAGCCACCAGCGGTAATACTATTCGTTGGGCCACTGATGCCACCAGCCCTAGCAGTAGAGGGTGCACGTCGCTTGAGCGCACTGCACGAGTTCCAGCGCCAGAGGCCACCCAGGTTCCAGGGAGGGATGGACCCGCAGGTGGCTGAGGATTGGCTGGAGGCTGTCGTGAGAGTTTTCATGATAGTGGGGACGCCGGCAGACTTCATGGTGATCCTTGCAACCAGCCTTCTTCCGGCAGCAGTAGGCAGATGGTGGAGCCTAATGATCCAAATGCATGACGAGGCGACACTTCTTTGGGTAGACTTCGATAGCCTGATCCGGGAAGAGTTTGTACCAGCCACCCTTCGAGCGGTGTGTATATAGGAGCTACTTCAGCTATGGTAGGGCATCATGACAGTGGCACAGTATTCAGCGAGGTTCACAGACCTCTCGTGCTACTCCACAGATATGGTCGGGGACCCGTTATTCAGGGCCCGAACTTTCGAGCAGGGGCTCCGGAGAGAGATTAGAGCTTCTATTGTTTCTCACATCATTCCGACGCAGACAGGGGTGTTGGAGAGAGACCTATTAGTGGAGAGTTTCCTTTCTGAGCAGTCTCCAGTAGCAGGACCCACCACTAGCCGGCTTGTGGCAGAGTCTTCTACAGCAGGTTGTAGACAGATGGCGTAGAGGTCCAAGTGGACCAGACCTACCGGTGGCCGACTGCACGACTCAGGTTCAGTTGTGCGGGGAAACCGAGGTGGAGTCAGAGCCAGACGTGCTGAGAGTGGATAGTGTCACTCCTGCGACGGAATTGGTCACATGGCACGTGACTGTCTGACCCGCCATGAAGATGACCAGAAGTTAAATGAAGAACCTCCCAGCCAGAGGCATAGGTTCGATCTTGGTAGACCGCAAGAAGTAGGCGGCCATGAAAGAGGAGCTGGTTATGCAGCTGGAGGAGGACAACGCTTCGGGATGTTGCCACCACCACCACCAAGAGGCCCACCCCGACCGCGGGGGACAGAAGGACATGGGAGAGCTCAGCTTCAGGCAGCTGAGGCATATGGTCATGGAGCTCCGGAAGTAGATGGACAGGAGCGGGAATAGCTTCCGACCTAGAGGCTATTGATCCTGTTGCTTCTAGTTTTGTTGATTTTTTATGTAGATGCTTCGTGTCTTTGTACTATGGGTTTCAATAATAAAAAGACACTTATCTTTGTGATGTTTTCCTTCCTGTCATTTTGTTTGGTTGATACTGAGTGGTTCTGGTTAAAATTGTTGACTTGACCCTCACTTTCAAGATTTCTACTGGAGGAGACCTAGTGACCTCACAATGATGCCGACAGTGTGACTCGACCCTTGGAGGCGAGAGTGACAGTTGGATCTCTTGGTAGTTACGTCGAGGCCTTACGACGTCATCCATGGCCTGAATGCATCATTCATGTCATGATTGACTATATTAGGCAATGAATGTGGTTCATCCAGGGGATGAGACTGGATTTCTATTATCGGCAAAGAAGAAATCATAGCAGATCTTGTGAGACTAGAGAAGGTCCAGGTCATCCAAGAGCGGATGAGGACAGCAAATGTCGACAGAATACTTATTCTGACAGGACTTGGAGGCCTCTAGAGTTCGAGGATGACGATCATGTCCTTATACGGGTCTCACCTCAATGAGGATAACGGAGATGTGGCCAAGGCGGCAAGTTATATCTGAGGTTAAACAGACCTTTCTAGGTCCTCATCTGGGTAGGCGGGGTGGTTAACCGCTTGACCCATTCACTGCATTTTCCCCAGGTGCACGACGACTTCCACGTTTCTCAACTAAGGGGATACGTGCTCAACCCTTCACATATCATCGACCATGAGGAGCTGGACGATGGCGATGGGGTGTCTTTAACGGAGGTTCCAGTGGGGATCGAGGATCGATAGGAGCGGATCATATGGGGACGGACGATTCCTCAGGTGCGCTTTCTCTGGCAGTACGGGAACCTTAATGTGAGCACATGGGAGCAGAAGGCTCAGATGCATGCTCTGTACCTCTTTTGTGACCCTAGTTTGTGTTGAAGCTTTACGGGGACGTAAATCCCGGGGGTGGGAGTAATGTAACGACCGGGAAATTTCACCGAATTTTTTTTCTTAATTTTCTTTGGAATTTTACAGGAATGCAGTTTCTGACGGCGACTATTTCTGAGGGCCGGCGTGCCCGGAATTAATTTCCGATGTTTAGCTCGGGTACGTTCAGTGAACAAATGAGCGGGAATTTCTAACTTTGAAACCAGTGCTCGGAATCAAATTCCGAGGGCACCGATGGAACCGCAGCGCCGGTATTTGCTTAGGAACTCCTATTCCAGAGTTGTGTTTTCACGGGAGGAGTTGTTAAAATTTGTGGCTTAATTGAGGAATGAATAAAATTGTGAGACAATTTTATTTCTCAAGTATAAGGTAGTTTTATCCTACATGGGGATGTTGGGGTGGCACATAACTACCCATGTGAGGATAAATGAGAGGATAATGTGTGGTGGGGCCCACACGAGCCCCCACCTTTTCAATTTCCCCATAACTCCCTAACTCCTCTAAACCCCCCACTTAAGTTGTGTAACTCTTCCTCTCCCCTCTCTCCCTCTTAAATTTTTGCCACCCTATCTCTTAATTAATTAGACAACTCATTTTTTAATTGATTTAGTGAATTAGGTTTTTAATTTTTGTAAGTTTGAATGCATGAAAAAATAATAAAATAAGGAGAGGCCTTATTTTATTTTGTGAGTTTGGTTCTTTGAGAGAATTTTGAAGATAGCTCTTCCCTCTTTTGAAGAACTTCATCTTCAACGAAGAACGACGCCTCTTCAACGAAGAACGAAGATGCACCCATTATCTTCTTCTTCATGTGGCAAGAGAGGATATGCTGATTCTTCTTTGGGTGCACTTCTACAACGACGGAAGCAACGAACGTCAACAACCTTCTTCGACTTCCTCCTTCGGATCCTTCCGACGTGTAGTGTCTTCCACGGCCGACGTAGCTCGGGATTGGGAGTGTGTGACGAATGCGGTGAAAGACAAACTTCATCGTCTTCTTTCTGCAACCCCGTCAACGAACGAAGAACGTCGATCGAGGAATCCAAAGTAGGGGTTTGTTTCGTTTTGTTCTTGATTCTATCTTTGACGTTCTACGAATATTGAGAACCCCTTGTTATCGTTTAACGGGAGGAGGTCGGACCGCACGAACACGGCCGAACCTCCTCCCTTTTTATTCTTTCTTGTCGTTGCAGATCGAAAGAGAGTGACGCAGTGTCGTCACACCACGTGGGAAAGAACGACAAGGATGTGCGACATCGTCACGCCGGACGGGAACGAGCGGCAAGAATGCGCGACGTCGTTACACAACGCATTCAAAAAATTTTAAACCCTCGTGCATGTGTATTTGATTGGAAGGTGATCGTATAAATTATTTTGGATAAATTATACCCTCGTCAATGATTAAAATCATGTGTTATTATTTTCCCATTGATAACGCCTAACGCGGAGGGCGCGGTCCGAACAAACACGACCTGACAACCCTCCGCAGATTGTTTATCGATGTGGGGATCGACGGACGACGACGAAGAATCCCACTATGGCGTTTGAATCCCTTCGCAGTGAAGGTCGGGTCCCGAGAGGACTGTAGGAGAAGATGGCAGGAGAAACGGACCACCGAAGCACATCCGGTGGTCCGCGGAAGGCGGCGGCGGTCGCCGCCGGCTTCAATTAGCGGTGATGGCGGGCCGCGCACACCCCCGCCCGCGACTTCCGCTCGCCCGCGCCGGGCCCAGCCGGGTCAGACCCGGGCCGGGAAGGGCCCAGCCGGGTTGGACCCATTCCGGGACGGGCCTAGCCGGGTCGGACCCGGGCCGGGACTGGTCGACCAGGTTCGGGCCGACCCAGGGGGGTCGGGCCGGGTCGGTCCGGGCCCAGACCCCCCGTTTCGGACCCTCTTTGGTCTTTTGCCCATATCTTGAGCTTTAGACCTCCGATCGACGCACCGTCAGCGGAGATGTGATCCTTGGATCGAGATGGTCGTTTCGGTATATCGCACTCAAGGTTCAAGAATACTTTGGGTTTGGCCGGGTTGGTTCGGATACGAAACCAACCGGGCCCGCGGAGCGAAAACGCTCATATCTTGAGCTCCAGACGTCCGATTGACGTGCCGTCGACTTTGTTGGATTACTCTTAGTGATACAGATCTTTTGGCTTACTCCGCTCGAGGTTTGGATGCCGTTGGAGTGCGGTCGGGTTGGTTCGCTCACGAATCCAACTGGGCCCCTGGAACGAAAAAGGCTAGTAACTCACAGACCGGGCGTCCGATTGACGCGCCGTCTATCTCGTTGCTTTTCTCTTGATGAGACAGAACTTTCGGAATACTTCTCCTGAGTTTTGGTTTCTATTGGAGAGTGGATGGGTTGGATTGTACCTGAAATCCAACCGGGCCCCTGGAACGGAAAAGATGATATCTTTCAGACAAGACGCCCGTTTGACGAACCGTCAGCGGCGTTGATGATCTCGTTGAGAAACGGTCCCTATGAGTATACCCTACGTGAGTTCGGGGTACAGTTGAGATACGGACGGGAATGGTTTGCTAACGAAACCAACCGGGCCCCTAGGATAAAAAGGCTAGTAACTCACAGACCAGGCGTCCGATTGACGCGCCGTCTGTTGCGTTGAGACCCCTCTGACGAGGCGGTCCTTTGAGATACTTCATCCTGGGACTTTGTGATACTTGGAGTATCGACCTGTAGCTCGTGGATCGGACCCTCCTAGAGACGAGCATATAGTGTACGAAGACCGTGTAGCTGGCTGAGACCTGACGACTGCTTGACCGACTCGACTTGGAGTGAGTTGACTAGCCCAGTGGACGGAGCGCCCGGTATTTGGTGACAGACCCATGGTGGACGGAGTGCCCGGTAGTTGGCCGTAGACTAGCGGTACTCGACAGGAGGAGTACCTCTGTAGGCTCTTAGGGGGAGCGCCCGGTATTTGGCGACAGACCCTCAGCGGACGGAGTGCCCGGTAGTTGGCCGTAGACCCGCGGTACTCGACAGGTGGAGTACCTCAGCAGTCTTAGGTTAGTGAGTAGTACCTCAGAGTCATGACAGGACCACTATACACATCAGAGAAGGAGCTCTAAAGCAGTTACAGTTTCGATAATGAAATTCCTATTTTGAGCTAAGTCTTTGACCTTTGTGTTTCTTCATGATGAGATGGGTTACTTGATAACTTAGGTATATGTATGGGCATATACATGAGTGGTGGTTATCCGTTTATTTCTTAATCCTTGTGTTTTCCTCATGATTGATATGGGTTACTTGATAACATAGACATATGTATGGGAATATACCTAAGTAGAGGTTATCTATTGAGATCTTCTTTGTGGTTATCCTTGTTGGTTTTAGTGAGACCTTGAGGGTCTCGGGGTCCCTACTGAGTATCGTTATACTCACCCCTGCACCGGATATGCCCTTACCTCGTTGTGTTGGTTGCAGACGAAGGGAAGTGCTGACGGAGGCCGAGTGTTCGAGGACTGGAGGGTACCCGGAGGTGGACTATATAACGAGTCAGTATCCGGAGGTGGACTTCACGGCGAGACGACTCTCGGAGGAGGTTGACGGGCGAGAGCGTTGTGGAGGCTATCTGTACCTACCCTTCAGGTAGGATCCGAGGAGGACGAACCAGAAGCTTCTTCCTTTCTTCCAGCTGTTGTCTTTTTCAATTGTACTTGTTCAGTTGTAGTTTTACTTTCATTTGGGTTTGTATTCTGGCCCATTTACTTTTCATCACTTTCTTTTGTACTTAGTGTTTTTCTTCCGCTTGTACTCTGTGGTGTTTTGTTTACTTTTATAAAGACAATGCCTTCCCAGTTATCGGGATTTACGCCTTTGGTGCTAGTCTCCAGCCCCTGGCCTTTGGAAGGCGGGCATGGGGTAGTCATGGAACGGGCCCCGAGGACGGGTCGTGACAAGTATTTCTAGTAGAAATCACTTTTCTTTTTGTATATGTTTTCATTTTTTATATTTTTTGGTCTCTAATGTTAATAATTTTTATAATATCATATGATTGATTAAAATGGTATAAATACCATTAATATTATTTTTATATATATTTAATATAATCTATAAAATATATAATTATGAAAATAAATACATTGTCCAAGGAGATTGTAGATCATAGGTACGCATGAATGATGTTACGATTTTAATAACGTGTTGAAATAATAAAAATTATATGACATATATAGATATATTTTATAATTATATAATCATTTTTATTTAATATATTATCATATTTATATAAAATAAATTGTTAATATATTCCATGTATGGCATGAAATAATCTCATCAATTCGGGAGGCAGTAGTCCTCCGTACACAGGAATGACATTATCATATTCTCACAAAATTGAAATCATGAAATTATGTGATATTTAATAATTGAAATAAATTAAATATATCATCAATATCATATATATATATATAAGTTCTTTTACTATCTCCAACTGTGAGTTGTGGTAATGGATAAAATGGACGACAATAGTCCATGAGCCAGTAGTCTGTTGTACGCACTAACAATGATTTTTTTTCTCAATTGAGGAATGTCTGTGTGGTTGTTGGTATTAAAATAAAATAAAAAATGTAAAAATTTTATTTATAATGAGTATATTATATAATAATGATATATAAAATATTTTTATGGGTTTTAGGAAGAATGAAATTAACATTCGTTGATGAACATTGTATTTCTTCGGGTATCTCCACTTAGATTATACCTACAGACATCCATGGATGAATTTCTACAAACAATTAATGATTCTAGGATGATATTATGGTATTTTATAAATTATATTGTTATTAAATGTCCGATTAGATTTTTTTTGATGGTTTGATGATATGTGGGGAGTGGGTCGCCTTTTATAAGGGAGCTGAGTGGCACTCTTGTAATTTTTTTAAAGAGTGAATTCAAGCCACGTTTTTTCCATGTAATGTTCCACCAATAAAGAAATAATCTATAAAAAATAAATTATAATTTTGATATATGTATATATAATGGGTTCTTGAAATCGTTTTTCATCAATTTTCTTCTAATTATTGAAGATTAGTCCTATAGAGAAATCATTTGTTCTTAATCATCATGATTAATTTTAACTAAATTCGCTAAATATTATGGTAAAAAATTAAGTTCTAATTATTATATATTATAAATAATCATTATTGAAAATATATAATCCATTTTTTAAATTCAATTAAAATATTTATAAAAGACTAATTTAAAATTATTTCTACAGATGTGTCGAGAAAATGGGTTTTTAAATAGAAATTGAGAAACAATTTAAAATAAAATTACATCCAATTATAAAATAAAATTTATTTAAATGACCTATACTGGATTTATATATTTATAATTTTTGTAATTATACATTAAATCCAATTTAAAATATATTTTTCATATATAAATATTTCAAACAAATGATAATTTTTAATTATAACTCAATATTTTCAATATTAAAAAAATTAAATCTTATTATAGAAATCATAAAAATACATACTAAGTTAATATTTATTTCACAATTTGAAAAATTAATATTATTTGAAATATAATTAAAAAATTATTCAAATATTTTTTTTAAAATAAGCACTCCATCAAGATAAGGTAAAACTGTGATTAAAAAAATACATCTTTTTATGCGTAAAAATGGATTTATTTTTATCACTCTTCAAGAAAAAATATAGGATGAATTTTACATAATTTATATGATATATAATTTCTATATTTATTTAAAATAATTATCTAAAATATTTATTTTTTAAATTTATATATATAATACGTGTTGTGAATAGAAAAATAGTTTTTCAAAATAGGAATTTCTTTATTATCAAATAGTTCTTACATTAATTAATAATTAATTAGTTACAAAAAAATAAATATAAATAAATTCATTAATGATAATATCATTTTTGTAATCCTTTTCATACCCTCAATTAAAACAACTAGTTTATAACTATAATAATATTTTAATAATATGTCACATTTCATTTAAAATCAGTGTTGTGTGTAAGGCTAGTTAAGATCGGAGTTCCATCTAACACAATATAAAACCTGTATTGCATGTACAAAAATTAAAACATAGTGTTTCTTGTAACTCAATAAAAATTACTATTAATGGTAATAAATATATCAATAAAATGATTAAATTCTATTAATAAAAAAAATTATCAAAATCTCAGGGTGTAACTTGAAAACCAGAGGAATTATGTTAACAATGAACATGAAGGGTGAGGTGGTGATAATGAGAAACCAAATGTGATGTTGATCAAATTGAATGATATCATGATTAATATTAATCAAATTTCCTTAAATAAGTAGAACCTCCAACACATTGACAAACTCCAAAACTCACTACTTAAGAGAATCATGTTGTTCGTTATGATATTCAGTAATAGAGAACAAAGTGAAACAAAGGATAATTTTACTTAATTTATGAATTGGGGATGGATACACATAGTAATGTTTCTCAATAGAATTGGATGATTCTTTATATGTGGAAAATTTGGGAAAATGAATATAATTTCCAATGAAAAATTAAGTGTATGATAGAAGGAAATATATCATATCATAAAGATCCATATATAGTTCACGGTTTTTATGTGGGGAACCTAGGAATAATAAAAGTAAATTAAAACTTATAAAGGGTAACACCTTTTCCAAGTTATGGCTTATGTTCAATAAAATGAATTAATTATTTATGAATTATGATTCAATAGTTGACTTCTAGATGTTTTTTCCAAATGTATTTTGGTTATTAGTACTGTGGAACACATAAATATTTTTTAAATTTTTAAAATCATATGAGTATTCAATAACATTAGATTTATAGATACGATATCTTCTTCTGTTTTTATGATTGATCATATAAATAATTCTTTTATGAATCTTTTATGTCTAACTATTTTTTGGAAATATTAATGTCAAAAACAAATTTTAGGGGATATTTTATTTGAGGAAAAATGCCTTTAACATTTATATTCATTAAATTTGAGGTATTGATAAATTTTTGGATTCATATGGTCACCAATGAAATTTTAATAATATTCAAATGTGATTATTTGAAATTGGAAAAAAAATTTAAAACCATAGAAAATGTATATTTAATGATTAAAATTATTTCACGGATGTCCATTATATTTTTGGTAAATTTCCAGGAATTTTCATAGTATTGATTATAAAAAGAAAATCACATATCAAGGGTGGAAACCCATTAAACCTGGGAAGGCAGTTGGTCATGATCTCAGGACTGATGGATGATAATGTTTTCATTCCAACCACTTTCTTATGTGATGTATTGGTTAATATTTCATTTCAATTAGTTATGTTATTTGATGAATAAATATTAATGATGAACCAATATTATTACATTTGAGGTTTAGAGAATATTTTATTTGACATTTTGTAATTAATAAATAAATAGATATGGATAGAAATGTAATTCACTATTTTATAGATCCTAAAATCCATCAAAAGTAAATTTTAGGAATTTAGGTAAAACAAAATTGTTTTTTCCTACTTATTTAATCAAATAAGAGATGAATTGAAATTTTATTAAAGAAAATTCATCTGATTATATTTTTCATATTAAATGTAAATATATCAATTATACATATTTATTTATATTTATTGATATAAAAATAATTTCCTAACATTAATAAAAGTATCATAATGTAAAAGGATATCCAATTATAATTAATTTTGCAGATATCAGTGTCCTTTTATCACCTATTATATTTGATTCTTTAAAGCCCTCATCTTTTGAATTTTCATTATCAATATTATGACAAATTTCATGAATCACTCTGTATAAATATTTATTATTTCGGTAAATGTATATATATTCAAATTCCACTAAATTTCTCATGTACAGAAAACTAGATTTGTGATATTCCATAGGACCTTTGTAATTATGGTTCTCTCTTACGATGAGGTTGTTTCATTAACCATTTTATGATGTGAGATTTTCAATAAACTAATTTTAAATGTAAAATTCTTGATTATCATGATAAAGTTTAAATTATGTGTTGAAATTTATTTATGCAAGGAGGAATGTAAATCCCCTACTTTAAAAAATATGAACATTATATTTTATAGTGTGTATGACATGAAACACTAAGAATATGCAAGAATATAACATATAAAAATTATTTTATACAATAATAGTTTAAATATATTAAATACATTTTATAGCATACATTTCACGGAATGCTTATTTTATCTTTAATTATACACAACAATATTTATATTGGATATCATGCATTAAAAATAAGACTAAATTTTACTGAACAATAATATATTATTATTATTATTAGTTAATCTTATAGTAATCAATTTGTAATTAAAATTTAGGGTATTATTAAGATTAAATAAAATGTATGAATACAATTTTCCCAATTTTTGTTTGATATCTAATTATTATAAATAAAAAAAGATTCATTTAAATGAAACATAAACCCTTTATGAAAATTATTATAGGTTTTTTTCAAATATGGTTAAATCACCCATTGAAATCATACATTAAATTTTATCTTCTAAAAAAATTAAAAATTATATTTCAAAATTCTCATGATTTTGAAAATTTTAAAAAAAATATTTCTTATTCTGAATTTTTTGGGATTTTTCAGACATGTTTTTTAGAAATATTGAATAATAGTTGATTTTAATTTAAAACTGATTTACATATAAATAATTTAAAATTATTAATAACATATGTAATTATATTTCAATTAAAATTATTTAACTTATTATTCTATCAATTCTATTTAGTTTATTAGAAAAATTTTCATAATGATTATAGATATAAAAATATTGTAATCTTTTAAAAATTATAACATTAAAAACCCTCTTTCTCATCACGTCGATGTTATTAATTTTAAATTAATTTTTTATAATTATTAGTATTGAATTTGTAAAACTAAATTCTATATTTTTGAAAATAATAATTTATAATTAAATTAATATCAACATATTATTTTACCAATATTATTAATGAAAATAGTTTAAATTATTTACAGTGATGAAGATAAAAAGAGTTTACAAAGTTGTTAAATATTGAATATAAGTTGAATGAATGCTCCAAAACATAAGATAACACAATTTATAGAAATATTTAGACCTTAAACATTACAGTTTCTTGTTTGGTAAATTATTGGGCCTGGTGGTATGTAAAAACGTGGGTAGACCTCATTCATTCCAAAATAATATAAGTGTGTCACTCATCTCACCTATAAATATCAACCCCTCCCCCCCACCATGTACCACGCAATATTTCTTGAGATAAACCCTTTATTTACTATTTTATAGTATATTAAGTATAAAGGTGATGGTTGGTATAATTTAGGGAACAATCATGGATTTTTTTGGCTAAAGCGATGGTGAACAGGATTCACACGATTTGTCTAAATTGTTCAAAATTTCTAGGAGAAATTGTGTGCAGTAATAAGATTGGTGATTTGTTTCAGTAGAATGGGATCACGATTAGGGAGAAGATTCAAGGAGGATATGAGAGATATTTTTAGAGGTAGTAACTAACAAATAATTAGCGCACAGTTTGTCTTACAGTGTGCATGGTTTAAGTGATATCCTTAAAAAGTGAAGCTCAAACGTTTTTTCCTCTAACTCCCTCATATTTTCACTTTTTCAGCCCTAATTCGGTATTCATATCCAATGTATTTAGGAAAACATCTCCCATGTGATTTGGAGTCAATCTAGATCCATCCCATGGTGTTTCCTTTCCTGATACTAATGGTAAGTGTTGTTCTTCATCATTCTTGCTATGGTTTCACAGATCTATATATCATTTTCTATCAGTTTCATTTATCTATACCCATAGTAGTTATATATATGATTATGGATTTAAAATTATTTTAGATTATTCTTGAATATGTTAGGGGAAGGTATCTAAGGCAGTTTCATGGAGAAATGTCATGATTTCATGAGCGTTCTCTATTCATTTTATGTTTTGGTCAAAACGGTTAAGGTAGGTCTATTCACTCTCGACTCCTCTTAGTAAAATTGATTTAAATGCATTATAATTTAATATATTTTTTTGATTTTCTTTCGAATTTTATATTTAGAGTTTTTTTTGAAACCCTCTATAGTTATAGTATTATAAATTGTTGATGTCTAGAAAATTTGTGTCCTTTAATAAAGTGATTTTTTTCTTGATTTTAAAATGAAGATTTTGAAAAGGGAATTTTTCTTCATTTTTTCTAATTGGGATTAATTAATGTATTTTTTTATAAAAGGAATCGATTTATTGAAATCATATGGATTATTGGAATTGGTTGGAATAATTTTTTTTAAAATAAATAATTGTATTGTTGAAATTGTTTGAAATTTTTTATTTGATTTTTTATGGAATACATGGTATTATGATCATATCCTTTTACATATAACATTACATGATTTCAATGACAATTATACATCATAGTATAAGACAAGGGACTTAATTTCTATTATATTGGAAGACTGGGTACATAATCAAATTTTATAAAAACAACTTTTTATTTAAACTCCATAATGATCTCCTATCATCAATTTTTCTCATTAATATTCATAGGAAAACCTAGTTATAACATAAACAATTGGATGATCTACAATCCCAGTAAGGGAATATCCATAAGAACAAATTATTATAAAATGTGATAGAAGGCATGGCATGATGATATAAAAATGTATGTAACATATGGAATCATAACATATAAAAATGGGATCATTTAATCATGGAATAATAATATCATGGAAGAAAAAGAAAACATGATTTTTTTATGAGTCAAGTCTAACTTCCAAGAACATTTCACATAGTACGACATCCCAAGGCTAACTTCCAAGATTGTAGCACATTGTAGCACGGGCCCAGACTAACCTCCAAGACTGTCGCACATAACATCTCATGAGACTCAACATTACGCAATGTATTTGAGATCTATATGGTAGTACCTATCTTAACAATCCATGAATATTTTTTCCACATAATGAATCATATATAATAAATCATATATAAACATAAGGGTTACCCATCGAAAGAATTGTGAACTATAATCATTACATAATTCATAGCAACTGGGTGTATCATGAAATTGTCCATCAAAGAATGGAACTGGAATATGCATATACATTTATATGGAAAAATAGTCTTATATCATTGAAAGTTATTTCAAATTGAAGTTATAACATTATAAGAAGTGTATTTATGAAATTTTAGCATTCAAAATTTTTTAGAGGTTTTATCGAAAATACTATAGAGCCTTTAAAATAGAAAAGGAAACCATACATTATACAAAACCAGACGTGAAACTACAATGTTTCATCATAAAAAACATAATGATTTTAAAAATAAAATTGTGGCTTATAAAAAAAGATAAAGTGCACTTGAAATCGGATATTAATTCAGGGTTTTCTTTTAAAACAGGTTTGTTTATCGAGAAGTATTGAGGAGGGAATCACATAAAAAATTTTATATCCCACAAAGAGAATGATGGAAGGGTATTGATAAATATTTTAGTACATGTACACAGAATTTATATGATGAACATAAATAGATCAGATATGTTCATTTTGGTAGAAATAAAGATAAGGCAACTTGAAGAAATTAAAGAGATTCTGGTAGAATTCCATTCGGATTATCATCAAGGTATCACGTGTACATAAGAGGGATTAATGAGAGTGAAATGGGTTTCTCATCACTTATACACCATGAGGGAAGTATTGGTAAGGTGAGTAATCACACCCCTCCATTAGGTATTACAAATTAAATTACCTTGCATAGAGGACATTCTTGAATATACGTGAAATGGAGAGGATCCCATACCTTAAATCTGCATGTGCTCTATACTTATTATTAAATACCTAAATAAACATTTTTCATTTATTATTCAATAATTAAAGAACCACTTCAATATTTAATTGATTTAGGATAACCTTTTCTTGTTCATTGAAGACCGTTTTGATTTGATATAGGGTTCAATTTCATTGTTCAGGTATGTTTGCTTGCTTGGTTTAAATGACCGGTTCATGTCCAGATAACCATGTATGAGGAAGGTGGATGTCTATAATTGAAGTAATATATTATAGTTAAAAATCCTTAAGTTTACATGCTTTATAATTTAATTTGGTTTCTTGGAGTGAAGTCGAATCATTATATATATCATTACAGACAACCTTTTAGGTTAATTAGAGTTTTTTTGCACCATGAACATGTTTTGTTTTATAAACAAAAAACAAGTTTATAATAAGATTACAAAACCTTAGAGGATGCATAATATGTATATTATGGTTTGTTTCAACCATGAAAATGGTTTGATATCCATAATTGAAGATAGTTATTGAAATTGAAAACCCATTTTCCATAAATGTGGTAAATTAACACATCTCGGATGTTGTATTTACTACTAAAATAAAAGAAGAGTAAAGAAGTGATGATAATAAATGATTCCATTATCAAAACAACATTAAATTACTATATGGTTTTGGAGTTTTAATAACATTTGGATGAGGATATTTTGGGATATAAATGAATAAAAATGAACTTGAAAAGAAAAAGAAATAAAAAAAGATGTATTTACCTCTTGATTCAGTCTTCCTTGAGAGCCTTTTAAGGGGATAGGATTTGGCCTTTTGAGAAGACTAAGGGTTGTTGGACGTGTGGAAGGATCTTGGAGAGTGATTTGGGTAGAAATTAGTCAAGGAACAAGTCTTTAGAGGAGTGTTGATAAGAGGTATGGCGGTGAGGTATTTATAGTGGAGGAGAGAGGGGTTTTCATATTATTTAATATCTTAGTTTTTTATTTTCCCTCAAGACCAAAAGTTTTGATGGTTCCATGAACAAAAATCGATTTGAGTGCATGTCATTTTGAGCTGATTGGGATTACATTAGCTGATAATCATCAATTACTCTGAAAATCCATTATCCATCATTAATAATAAATTATCATATTTTACAATTCATAAATAATTATAGAATTTTAGAAAAATCCCAAAAATTCATCCTAACCATTTTTTAATGTGTATAATCCAAAATTTAAATATTTTTTTCAAAAATAATTATATATATATTATTAATTTAATATTTAATAACAATTCCAATATACTCGAAAAAAAACAATTTTATAACATTTATTATATAACTCCAAGATATAGGTATATAGTACTCCACCATGAATATTATTTATATACTATCAGAGGGAAGGTTACTATTCAGTAGGTTATGTCACTATTAATAAGGGTAATATTAAAATTCATAAGGGTACGATTCTATTCAAAAAAAATTATGTTGGTCTTATTAGACTGTAAATAACATACATATCACAACCGTGTACGTCAGATTTTTGAAATTCAAATCACAGAAATGACATACTTATTTTTCAAGTTCACATAAATCTTATTATTTCATTAAGTTGCAATTTCATGTGATTATATGGAACAATAATAATATGAAAATTTCAATTGGAAAACATTTCGTCATTATTTTCTCCCCCCCTTATGAAATTTTACCCTTGAAATTTCAATTTCAATTCTAGGCCATAAATCGGTGCAGGTACTTTTCTTTCATTACCTCCTCCAGTTCCCATTTTTCATCTTAATACTTATGGTTCTATGATAGTAACTTGACCAGGTGAGTATTCATGTTACGATTAACTTTATCTCTACGATCCAATATCTTCACTAGTTTCTCCTGATAAGAATGTTCTGTCACGACCCGTCCTTGGGGCTCGTTCCATGACTACCCCAAGCCCGCCATCCATAGGCTAGGGGCTGGAGACTAGCACCAAAGGCGTAAATCCTGATAATTGGGGAGGCATTGCCTATATAAATGTAAAAAAACATCTCAGAGTACAAGAGGAAGTAATACACTAAGTACAAAAGAATGTGATGAAAAGTAAGTGTGCCAAAAGACAAACCCAATTGAGAGTACAACTAAATCGGAATGAAAATACAACAAAAAAGAAAAACAGCTGGAAGAATGGAAGTAGCTTCTGGGTTGTCCTCCTCAAATCCTACCTGAAGGGTAGGTACAGTTAGCGCAGCTCCTGGATCGTCCACCACGGATCCTACCTGAAGGGTAGGTACAGATAGTGTAGCACCTAGATTGTCCACCATGGATCCTACCTGATGGGTAGGTACATATAGCCTCCACAAAGCTCTCACCTGTCTTCCTCCTCCGAGTATCGTCTCGTCGTGATGTCCACCTCCGGATACCACCCAGTCCTCGAACACTCAGCCTATGACAACACTTCCCGTCGTATGCAGCCAACACAACGAGGTGAGGGCATAGCCCGTGCAAGGGTGAGTATAAGATACTCAGTAGGGACCCCAAGACCCTCCAGGTCTCACTAAATCCAACAAGGATAACCACAAAGAAATATCTCAACAGATAACCTCTACATAGGTATATTCCCACACATACATCTATGTTATCAAGTAACCCATCTCAATCATGAGGAAACACAAAGGTTATGAAATCAACGTATAACCACTACTTAGATATATTCCCATACATATACCTAAGTTATCAAGTTACCCATCTCAATCATGAGGTAAACACATAGGTCATAGACTCATCTCCAACATGTATTTTCATTATCGATACCGTAACTGTTGAAGAGCCCCATCTCTGACAAGTACAGTGATCCTGTCACGACTCCCAAGTAATGCTCAATAACCTAAGACTTCTGAGGTACTCCTCCTGTCGAGTACCACGGGTCAGCCACCGAAACACAGTAGTGCTTCCCACCGGGGTCTGCCACCCAAACACAGTAGTGAACCCCCCCCCCCCTAATAGCCTGCAGAGGTACTCCTTCGGTTGTGTACCGCGGGTCTGCACCCAAACAAAGTAGTGATCCATCTGTCATGGGTTTACACCCCAACATAGTAGTTTTCCATCCACTGGGCTAGTCGACTCACTCCAAGTCGAGTCGATCAAGCAGTCTTCAGGTCCCAGCCAGCTACACGGTCTTCGTACTCTGTACGATCGTCTTCGGGAGGGTCCACTCCATGAGCTACAGGTCAATACTACAAGTATCAAAATTCCCACAATGAAGTATCTCAAAGAACCTCCTCATCATAGGGGTTTCAACGTAACAGACGGCATGTCAATCGGGCGCCCTGTCTGTGAGTTATTAGCCTTTTCATCATAGGGGCCCGGTTGGTTTCGTGTGTGAACCAACCCGGCCGTATCTAAACTATACCTCGAACTCTCATAGGGTGTACTCATAGGGACCGTTTCTCAACGTGATTACCAATGCCGTTGATGGTTCGTCAAACGTACATCTGGTCTGAAAGTTATCAACTTTTCCGTTTCAGGGGCCCAGTTGGATTTCAATTTCAATCCAACCCAGACACTATCCACCTGCGTCCAATCCTTAGATGATGTATGCCAAAAGTTATTTCTCATCAAGAGAAATCCAACAATGTCGACGGAACGTCAATCAGACGTTTGGAGCTCAAGATTTAAGTGTTTCTGCTCTGAGGGCCCGGTTGGTTTCGTATCCGAACAAACCAGGCTGTCATCAAATTTCTCTGAAACCTTGAGTGTAATATATCTAAATGACCGCCTCGATCAAAGGATCTCTACGCAACTAATGGTGCGTCGATAAGAGGTCTGTAGCCCATGATATGGGAAAAAGACCGGAAGTGGTCTGAAAATGGGGGGGCTAGGCCCGGTCCAACCCGGCACAACCCACCCCCCCCCCGGGTCGGACCGAACCGGGTCGACCCGAAATGGGTCTGGATCCGGCCCATTAGGGCGTGACCCGGCCCGGCCTGGAGTGGCCCGGGGCGGCTCAGCGCTGGCCGAGCGGGGTTGGCTTGGCACTGGCCGAGCTGCCGCGCAAAGGGGGTGGATGCCCCCGTGATTGTTGATGCGGCCCCCGCGTGGGGGCCGTTCCTTGCCAGTGGACGCAGCCCAGCACCACATCCCCTCCTCCGTCTGACACGGCCGCGGGACGGGACGCAAGCCGCCGCGGCTTCAGCCATGGCGGTCCCTCCAGGTGGCGCGCCGAGCGCTGGCGCCTCCGACTGCCGGCGCCGCCCCGCCGGCGACCCACGCCGCCGGTGACTTCCACGGGCCACCGGAGTTGCTCTGGTGATCCGTTTTCAATTCCGTCTATGCCGGTGTTCACCTAGGGTATCGCACTTTACGGTGGAATCATCAAACCACCTCTGAGGCACGTTCCATCAATGCCCGTCAATCCGTCGTCAATTAAACAAACTGCTGAGCCTTCAAAATGGCGCGACGCGACGACACCACACTTCTTCGCCCGTTCTTCATCGTTTCCGTGAAATGTCGTTGCACCACGCCACCTTTTCTTATGGCGCGACATGTACAACCAACAAAGGGGGAGGATGTTCGGCCGTGTTCATGCTGTCCGACCTCCTCCCGTTATTACCATAACAGGCGGCCCAAATGAAGACGATGAACGGCAAATGAAAAACCACGGGAAAAAACAAATATCCCTTACGTTTTCCCCGCAATCAACTATTCCCAACCCGCAAACATATTTTTTCGTGGATAAACTTATAATTAAGTTGATTTTCGTTCCTTTTTTTAAATGGAAACATCCATGGGAAAACATTTCATTCTCAAATTTATTCCCTACCTTCCAAATACATCGCACATCGTCGAGCTGCAGAAAGAGGCAAGCGTCGCGATGATCGGACGTCATCGAAGATGAGGGTCGTTGGCGTCGCGGTACACTATGTCACATCATTGATCTCTAAGGAAGGAATCTCTCACCGTCGTCCTTTGTCGGAGGTCGGCGTTCTTCGTCGGCGACGATGCGTTTTTTCGCGTTCTTCAAGGAGGAAGAACATTCTTCAGAATTTAGATCTTTCCTCTCCAAATCTTCTCACACAACGAAATAACCTCTCACGAAATAAGACTTATTCTTATTTAGTCAACACACAAGCCAATAATTCATTTGAAATTCAAAATGAATCCATGAATTAATTAATTGAGTAGGTCTGATTAATCAATTAGTGTAAGTTTGCATGATTTTTGAGGGGGGGTTTTCTTTTTGAGAGTTACAAATTTAATAGGGGAAAAGTTATGAACATTAGTGGAAGGTGAGGGGTTGGGCTTGTGTGGGCCCCAACCCACCTTAATCCTCTCAATGGTAGTTAACTACAAATGGGTCTCACCCCCAACTCCCTTACTTAGGATATAACCACATAAGAGAGGGGAAGGATGTTGTGACTCTACACTTAACCACTTAGCAAGAAATAAAAATAAAATTGTAAAACAATTATATTTTAATTCCTCATGTTTTTTAACAACTCCTCTCGAGTAAACAAATCTCCAATAAGGGTCTTCTTAAGCAATTACCGGCGCTGTGAGTTCATCGGTGCCCTAAGATTTCAATTCCATGAACTGGTTCAAAAGATAGAAATACTCGCTCGTTCGTTCACTGAACGTACCTAAGCCAAACATCGGAAATTGATTCCGGGCACACCAGCCCTCGGAATCTGGCGTCGTCAAGAACTGCGTACTTGTAAAATCCCAATGAAAATTAAGAAAAAATTTCACTTGAATTTTACGGGTCATTACATTACACCCACCTCAGGGCTTTACGTCCTCGTAAATCATTAACACAAACTAGGGATACAAAAGTTGCACTGGGCACGAATATGAGCCTTCCGCCCCCATGTGCTCACCTGGAGGTTCCTATACTACCAGTGAAAGTGCACAAGAGAAATCTACCATCCTCATAGGATCCGTTCCTGTCAATCTTCATCCACTACTGGAACCCCACAAAAGTCACCCCATCGCCAAATTCTAGCTCCTCATGGTCGATGATATGCATCGGGTCAAGCAGGTATCTCCCCAGATGAGATACGTGGAAGTCATCGTGCACCTAGTGCAACTGAGGTGAATGGTTCAGATGGTAATCCTCCTCTTCTACCCTGCTAAGGACCTAAATAGGTATGCTGAAATTTGGAGATTACTTACCACCTCGGCCACATCTCCATAGACCTCGTCGAGGTGAGACCCTTATAAGGATGTGGTAGCCATCCTGAAACTCTAGAGGCCTCCCTTTCCTGATTATAACGGAAACTCAAAACTCCTACTGCCAAGAGTGTAAGGTTGGCCAACTCAAGTGTGATCGGTTACACCCTCCTATGCATGAGTTTATCTTGTGCTACCTGGGGTTTCCTTTTCACCGACCAAGAAAAACCCCATCCCAACATTGTAGATAAACCACAACCTTTATGCCTAATATAGTCAATCTGTGTATGAATTGTGGATCCAATCCATAATCAGACCAACATCATAAGGCCTCGACGCTGCCACCAAGAGGTTCCAACCAAAACTCGCACCTCAAGGGTCAGACCACACTATCGGCGTAAGTGTGATTATTGAGTCTCTTCACAAGGTATCTCTAGATGTGAGGGTCAAGTCTATGGCTTCGCGGAAACTCTAGGTATGGGACCAGATTCGTGGAAGGAAGGAATTATTCGTATCAATGTCTGTTACGACGACAGCTATTAGTGGACACATAATGTCCCTCAAATCATTCTTAGAGCCATTGGTTCATTCTCTTTGACTGCATGTAGCTACTCTCTTCCCCTGCCATCCATCTCCCTGAGCCTAGCAGAGACAACAAAGGCAGGTGGTTGTGACATGTTGAAATGTAAACCACCTCTTGTTGTTCTCCTAGCTCTGCCTCCGTGTTTTCTGCTCTGCTGACTCATCTGTCCTTAACAATCCTTCCTGAAACATTTACATGCCCAAGTCTTTGAGACTGGCCCCAGTTTCCTATTTCTTACTGCACTGTGCAGTCCTCATCCGCTCCTGGATGATCTGCACCTTCTCTACTCTGATCTGTAAAGGCTGCTCAGATTTCTCTTTGGAAGAAAAGAGAAACTTGTCCTTATCCCTTGGATGAACCATGCCCATTTCCTAATATAGTCAATCCTGGCATGAATGATGCATTAATTCCGTGGATGGTGTCGTAAGGCCTCGACGTTACTACCAAGAGATCCAACTGTCACTCTCGCCTCTAAGGGTCGAGTCACACTGTCGGCATCAGTGTGAGGTCACTAGGTCTCCTCCAGTAGAAATCCTGAAATTGAGCATCAAGTCAACAGTTTTAACCGGGACCTCTCAGTATCATCCAAACAAAAGGACAGGAAAGAAAACATCATGAAGATAAGTGTCTTTTATTATAGCATCCCGTAGTACAAAGACAGAAATACAACAGCAACATTGAACTAGAAGTACCAAGAACAAAAGGAATCCACTAGTTCTGCCCTGTCCACCTTCTCCCTAAGCTCTACTTCCTTGTCCACTACTCATCTTTTTCTCAAGCACTCGCCACTGCTTCTGTCTCGGTGGCTCCTCCAATGCCTGCGGATCAACTGTGCGGGGATTCGGACAGTCACGTTCCAGGTGACCCTTCCTTCCACAATCATAACACTTCTTGCTCCTAGTACTGTTGGATCTGGCCTTCTTGGACCTCTGCATCATCTGTCTACTACCCACAGATGACTCGGCTACTGAAGGGAAATCCTACGACAAAGGTAACAACTGCTGAACATGCTCGGGGTGCGGAGCTACTGGTACAAACTCCACCCTGAAAAAGGTCTTGAAGTCTCCCCATGTGAAGGTCATCTCATAACAAAACTGGAAAAAGTGGCTCCACCATCTCTCAGCTGCTGCCTGAAGGAGGCTGACAGCAATGATTACCATGAAGTCTACCGGCGTCCCCAATAGTTTGAATACTCTCACCATAGCCTCCAGCCAATCCTCAGCCACTTGCGGGTCCGTCTCTCCCCGGAACCTGGGTGGCCTCTGGCGCTGGAACACGTGCAGCGTGCTCAAGCGGCGTGCATCGCCTAGTGCTGGGCCTGGTGGCATCTGTGGAACAACATATGGTAGTACCACTGGTCCCTCCACTAGTGCCTCAACTGCAAGAAGGCCCTATACCGAATCCTCATCGCTCGGAAGGCTGTCAGTACATACATCTCTCGGGGATTTAGCTGATCGTCCATGGAAAGGCATCCTGAAAGAAACAACGTGACACAGTCAAACGATTATATCTGGTGAGCTGACCTGGTTTGAGCTGATTTTTTTATTTTAAAAAAAACTTCTGGAAACACAAACCTAATCAGTGTTTTCATGCACAAAGTCGGAAATCAGTTGTCAGGGTCCTGGTGTATGGATATGTCGGCCGGCCGCAGCAAAACTCGACTCCCTGAACTTAAAACCACATCCGGTACTCTTAACACTATCGCTTCACCAAAAGAAAATATCAGAGTTATAAGTTATGCAGTAGAACTGACTCATCTGATACCAATTTTCACGACCCGTCCTCGGGGCCCATGCTGTGACTACCCCAAGCCCGCCTCTTATAGGCCAGGGGCTGGCGACTAGCACCAAAGGCGTAAACCCGATAACAGGGAAGGCGTTGCCTTTATAAAAGTAAACAAACATCTCAGAGTACAAGTGGAAGTAATACACAATGTACAAAAGAAAGTGCTGAAAATTAAGTGGGTCATAATACAAACCCAACTAAAAGTACAACTACATCTGAACGAAAGTACAACAGAAAATAAAAACAATTGGAAGAATGGAAGCATCTCACGGGTCTTCCTCCTCAGATCCTACCTGAAGGGTAGGTACAGTTAGTGCAGCTCCTAGATCGCCCACCATAGATCCTCCCTGAAGGGTAGGTACAGATAGCGCAACACCTGGATCGTCCACCACAGATCCTACCTGAAGGGTCAGTACAGATAGCCTCCACAACGGTCTTTCCCATCTGCCTCCTCCGATTATCGTCTCGTCATGAAGTCCACCTCCGGATACCATCCAATACTCGAACACTCGTCCTCTGACAGCACTACCCGTCGTCTGCAACCAACACAACGAGGTGCGGGAATAGCTTGTGCAGGGGTGAGTATACGATACTCATTAGGGACCCCGAGACCCTCAAGGTCTCACTAAATCCAACAAGTATAACCACAAAGAAATATCTCAACAGATAACCTCTACTTAGGTATATGCCCATACATATACCTAAGTTATCAAGTAACCCATATCAATCATGAAGAAACACATAGGCTATGAAATCAACGGATAAACACTACTTAGATATATGCCTATACATATACCTAATTTATCAAGTTACCCATCTCAATCATGAGTTAATCACATAGGTCATAGACTCAGCTCAAACAATGTTTTTCATTATCAAAACCGTAACTAATGAAGAGCCCCATCTCTAACGAGTTCAATGATTCTATCATGACTCCGAGGTAATGATCACTAACCTAATACTACTGAGGTACTCCTCCTATCGAGTACCGTGGGTCAGCCACCAAAACACAGTAGTTCTTCCCACCGGGGTTTGCCACCCAAACACAGTAGTGCACCCCCCCCCAATAGGCTGCAGAGGTACTCCTTCTGTTGAGTACCACGAGTCTGCACCCAACCACAGTAGTGCTCCATCTTACATGGGTCTGCACCCAAACATAGTAGTGCTCCTTCCACTGAGCTATCACAATCACTCCAAGTCGAGTCGGTCAAGCAGTCGTCAGGTCTCAACCAGCTACACGGTCTCCGTACTCCGTATGATCGCCTCCAGGAGGGTCCGCTCCACGAGCTATAGGTCGATACTCCAAGTATCACAAGTCCCATGAAGAGGTATCTCAAAGGACCTCCATGTCATAGGGGTCTCAACATAACAGACGGCGTGTCAATCGGGCGCCCGGTCTGTGAGTTATTAGCCTTTTCGTCCCAGGGGCCCGGTTGGTTTCGTCTACGTACCAACCCGGCCGTATCTCAATTGTACCCCGAACTCTCATAGGGTATACTCATAGGGACCACTTCTAAATGTGATTACCAACGCCGATGACGGTTCGTCAAACGGATGTCCGGCCTGAAAGTTATCAACTTTTACATTCCAGGGGCCCGGTTGGATTTTGGGTTCAATCCAACCCAGCTACTATCCACCTATGTCAAAACATAAGGTGACGTATGCCAAAAGTTCCGTCTCATAAAGAGAAATCCAACAAAGTCGATGACACGTCAATCGGACACTCGGAGCTCAATATTTAAGTGTTTCCGCTCCGAGGGCCCGGTTGGTTTCGTATCTGAAACAACCCGGCCATACTCAAAGTTCCTTGAAAACTTGAGTGTAATATACCGAAATGACCGTCTCTATCCAAGGATCTCTACGCAAATGCTGGTGTGTCGATCGGAGTTCCGTAGCCCAAGATACGGGAAAAAGACTGGAAGAGGTCGAAAAATGGGGGGGGGTCTGGGCCCGGTTCGACCCGACCCAACCCACCCCCCCCCCCCCCCCCCCCCCGAGTCGGCCCGAACCGGGTCGACCAGAACCGTGTCATGTTTCGGCCCATTAGGGCGCGGCCTGGCCCGGCCTGGGCGGCCAGGCCCAGTGCGGCCGGTGCGGCCCAGGGTGGCTCGGCGCTGGTCGAGCGGCGCGCAAAGGGGGTGGCTTCCCCCTTGATTGTCGTCGAGGCCCCCGCATGGGGGCCGTCCCTTGCCAGCGGATGCGGCCCAGTGCCACTTCCCCTCCTCGGTCCCGTACAATCGCGGGACCTGACGCCTTCCGCCGCGGCTGTAGCCACGGTGGTCCCTTTTGGCAGCGCGCCGAGCGGCCGGCCGGTGCCGCCAACCGCCTCCAGCTGCAAGTGTCGCCGCGCCGGCAGTGAATTCTGTGGGCCACCGGAGATGCTACGTTGGTCCGTTTTTTATTATGTTTGCACCGGCGTTCACGTCGAGTCTCACACTTTATTGTGGAATCATCAAACCGCCTCTACGGCCTGTTCCGTCAATGCCCGTCGATCCGCCGTCAATTAAACAAACTGCGGAGCCTTCAAAACGCCGCAACGGCGCGGCACGACAGTGCCACACTTCTTCGCCCGTTCTTCATCGTTTCCATGCGGTACCATTGCTCCGCGCCGCCTTTTCTCATGCCATAACAAGTACAACCAACAAAGTGGGAGGAGGGTCAGCCATGTTCGTGCGGTCTGACCTCCTCCCGTTATTACCATAACATGCCGCCCAAAAGAAGACGATGAACGTCAAAGGAAAAAACACGGGTAAAAACAAATAACCCCTATGATTTCCCTGCAATCAAGTAATCCCAACCCGCAAACATATTCTTTCGGGGTTCAAATTATCATTAAGTTGATCCGCGTTCCTTTTTTTAAAAGGAAACATCAATGGGAAAAGATATCATTCTCAAATTTATTCCCTACCTTGAAAAGGCGTCGCACATCGTCAAGCCGCGACAAGAGGCAAGCGTCACGATGATCGGACGTCGCGGAAGGTGAGGGTCATTGGCATCACGGTACATGGCATCACGTCGTCGATATCTGAGGAAAGATTCTCTCACCATTGTCCTTCGTCGGAGGTCGGCGTTCATCATCGGCGACGGTGTGTTCTTCACATTCTTCAAGGAGGAAGAACGTTCTTCGGAATTTAGAGCATTCCTCTCCAAATCCTCTCGCACAATGAACTAACCTCTCATGAAATAAGGCTTAGTATTACATAATAAACACGCAAGCCAATAATTCATTTTAAATCCAAAATGAATCCATGAATTAATTAATTGATTAGGTTAAATTAATCAATTAGTGTAAGTTAGAAGAGTTAATAGAGGGGGTTTTCTTTTTGAGATTTACAAATTTAAGAGGGGAAAAGTTATGAACATTAAGGGAAGGTGAGGGGTTGGGATCATGTGGGACCCACCACACTTTAATCCTCTCAATGGTAGTTAACTACAAGTGGGTCCCACCCCCCAACTCCCTTACTTAGGATATAACCACATAAGATAGGGGAAGGGTGTTGTGACTCAACACTTAACCACTTAGCAAGAAATAAAAATAAAATTGTAAAACAATTATATTTTTATTCCTCACCTTTTTTTAGAAACGGCTCCCAAGTAAACGAAACTCCAAGAAGGTTCTTTTTAAGTAATTACCGGAACAACGAGTTCATCGGTGCCCTTAGATTTCAATTCCGAGCACCGGTTCAAAAGATAGAAATACCCGCTCGTTAGTTCACTGAACGTACCCGAGGATAACTTCAGAAATTGATTCCGGGCACACCAGGCCTCAGAATGAGGCGCCGTCAGAAACTGCATACTTGTAAAATCCCAAAGAAAATTAATAAAAAATTTCCCATGAATTTTACGGGTCTTTAAAAGTTCAATGTCTAGTTGTACAGCCTCTGAAGAGAGTACTTGTGAATGGTGTGGTATGTACTTCTATAAGTGGCATACATGAAATACATAATGTACTTTGGTCACAGTAGGTGTATGTGCTAGTCGATAGGCCACCACCCCGACACGATCTAGAATCTCTAAGGATCAAATATACGTGGTACTTAACTTCCTTTTATTTCAAAACCTCATGACCATCTTCTACAAATATATGCGTAGAAATACCATGTCTCCAACATTGAATGCAAGATCTCATCGAATATTGTATCTAGATCTCTTCTGTCGACTTTGGGATGCCTTGATATGCTACTAACTTGGTTTCACCTTCCCCTCCATTTCTTCGACCATGTCTGGTCCTATATTCTTATACTCACCAACTTCATCACAACACACTTGTGTTCTGCACCGTTTCCCATAATGCGATTTATATGGTACAATTCAGATGCTCTAGTGGAAACTATTTTTGTAGGATAATTCAACCAGTGGAAGATGTTGGTCCCATGGTCCTTTAAAGTATATAGAATAGGATCTCAATATATTTTCCAATGTATGAATAGTTTCCTCAGATTGGCCACCAGTTTGAGGATGATAGGCCATACTGATGTTCAGTTTAGTGCTATAAGAAACTTGAAGGCGTTTCCAAAACTTCTTGGTAAATCTCAGATCACAATTAGATACAATTGATACTGGTAATACATGTATCATTTCCACTTATTTGATTTAAATATGTAAAATTTGATCCAATGGGAAGTCCTTTTGAATTTCGATAAAGTGGTATGTCATCGTAAGATGATCCACAATGAACCATATAGCATTGTTTCCTCTAAATGCCCTTCGAAGTCCCATGACAAAGTCCATGTTAATGTTCTCCCACTTCCATGTTAATATGGTAAGTTCTATCACAATCCCCTTTATACATCTATCTTTTAGCCTTCACTTGTTGAAATTCCAGGCACTTTGATGTATATTCATCAGTCTCCCGTTTCAAATTATCACACTATAATTTTTCTCAGAGATCTTGATACATATTTGTGCTCTATGGGTGGATAAAGATGTTTTAGATATGTTTCATTCAAAAGCTCATTCTTTATCTCTGGATTTTATGGTACACATAATTGTGACCCAAATCATACATTTCCACCATTTTCAATCTACAAATCAAAGGACTTCCCATTTGTAATGTCTTCCACCATTTTCTGATGTTCTACATATTTTCATTGAGTATCCTTTTTTCTCTATGAGGGATGGATGAGAAATCATTTAATAATAGGTTTATGATGTTCCTCCATTAATGATCCTCATTTCTATTCATTAAAAATCTAAGGTGATCAGGTGTTTTTTAATTATAATCATTGATTAAGAAGATGGATCCATTCTACATAGAGAATATTCCTCATTATTTTCCTTTCCAAGATGGTAGTTGATAGGGAAGTCATAGTAAATGATGAGCTCAATCTATCATCATTGATTAATATTAAAAAAATTTGGTGTGAATATATATTTGAGACTACAATGGTCAGTAAATATCCCATACTTCTCCCAATAGAGATAATGTCTCTAGATTTTTAATGTAATGATCTCTGCTGCTAACTCCAGGTCGTGCGTAGGATAGTTTTTCTCACATATTTTCACCTTCCATAAGGCATAGGATAACACTATGATTTTTCATTAGCACACATCCTAATAATTTCTTTGTAGAATCACTGTAATAAACAAGGATTTTTTCACTTGTTGGGAGTGTGAGTATTGTTTTAGTGACAAGCCTCTTTTTCAACTCCTTGAAACAGTCTTTGCATTCCTAGGTCTAGACAAACATCATTCCCTTCTGTGTTATATTGGTCATTGGTTTTTACAATCCTAAATCATTCTTCATAAATCATTTTCAATACCAGGAAAGGCCAAAAAATATTTTCGATCTCCATTATATATGTTTTCCTGGGCCACTCTTCAGTTTCCTTTGTCATGGATGGGTACACAGATAACAATTTTTTGTGATAACATTCACCAATAATGATACATCTTCCATATAGTACTCATATTTTCTATACATTTCATATAGACTCACCCTTAAAAATTTCATAAACACAGTATTAAAAACCTCCCCATGTTCCTCTTTACTCATGATGTATATCAGAATATCGTGACTAAAGATTACCACAGGTTTTTTCGAGGCAATCTCTAAACACTTTATTCATTAAACTCTTGAATGTTTCCGGAGCATTATTGAGTATAAAGGGACTCATTAGGAACTCATAGTTTACATACCTTGTTTTTAAGGTAGTCTTGGGAATATCTTCCTTCCTCACCATTAATTGGTGATATCCTGACTAATAGTCCACCTTAGAGAAATAACAGGCCCCATGAATCTGATCGAACAGGTCCTCTATCTGAGAAAGGGGAAACATTTTATTTATCATGATTTTATTGAGATCACGATAATTAATGAAGAGTCCATTGGTCCATCCTTATTCTTGAAGAAGAGGACTGGTTCTCCCCTTGGGGAAGTACTTCTGTTTATTAAACCCTTCTACAGATTCTCTTGTAACTACTTATTCTTCTCTTCCAGCTCTATAGTGGAAATTAATTTAGGAGTCTTTGATATAGGTAGAGATCTTGGAATAAGTTCAATTTAGAAGTCAATCCCTCAGTCAAGGAGAAGAACAAAAAACACTTCATGGAATACATCAATGTAATCCTTCACAATAGGAATGTATTCAAGAAGGATTCTCTCCTTTTCCTAAATAATTTGGGCAAGTTATTATTGCTCATAAGAAAGAAATATCCACACTTGAGACAATGATTCAAAAAATATTCATCTTTCTCTATACCCATGTAATGAATTGGAGGATGATTTGGGAATTGGAAAATGATCATCCATTCCCAAAAGATGATGTTGAATTTATATAAAGATATAAAATCCATGCCCATGATATCATCGAACTCGTCTAAAGGAAGTCTGATGAGATTTTCTGGGAGGTTCAGTCCAAAAACATTAACTGGGGGGGAGTTATAAACCATGGATGCAATAATTTCCCCATTCACTATTCTCACAAATATATTGTCCTCCAAATTTTGATATGGTGTTCCAATAGTTCTACTAAACATGAATGATATGAAAGAATGCATAGAACCAAAATCGAATAGTCTGTTTACTATTCATGAATAAACAACTAGCGTACCTATCCGTAGATCATTTCTAGAACCACCTCTGTAGTAGTGATAACATAAGCCCTTCCTTGTTTTCATGGAGGATTTTATTGATTTCCTCCGACAACATATAAATTATGGAAAAAAATTTCATAGTTCCCATGATCCTTGCAGTTGTAACACTACACCACTAGATGAACATTTATCTAAGCCTTTATTTCTTATTCCACATTAGTGGTATTTTTCATATCCCTTTGACAATTCTTAGCCAAATGTCCCATCTCTCCGTATTTGATGCAATTCCTGGTTCCCTTTAGATAATACCAAGGATTCTTCTTCTCACAACTTTTACAAGCGGTAAATTCATGCTTCAATCCATCATGGTATTTTTTTGATGAACCACCAATGGTGTTTTCCAATTTTCGCTTCTTGTCATCAGGCACATGAAACCACATAGAGACTCTAATTTTTATTACATTCTTCAGGGCACAATAGAAAAACACCTCATATCTAAGTCTTGAATCTCCAACACCTTCTATAGAATCAGTTTTAACCTGAAAAATAGGAGATCCACCTTGGTGTTGGTTTTCATGATAATTCAAGAGGCATTCCTTGCTTGCCTTGTTAATTTTCCATCATACGCCCCAATGGACTCGTCCTCCTTCTTCTTGAGACCGACGAACTCTATTTACATTTTGAAATGGACGATTGAATGAAAATATTTATTGAAAAAATCCTCTTTAATTCATCCCATTCCATGGAATCAATTTCCTCTTGGGACATTTTATTTTGGATTAGTATCCACCACTGATCAGATTCAATATAAAATGATAGACGACCAAACAACTTTCTCTTATTCTGAGCACTAGAGGATGGATAAAATATTTTCAATGGAGTTAAAAAACTATTCAATTAGGAGGGGATCAAAAGATCTGATAATATTGTGGGGCCTTTTCCCTAAGAAGGATTCTATAACAACTTTCTCATTCATTTGGGGATGAGGGCATCCCTCATGATTCAAGTTATTTTTTATAACATGATCAAGCTGAGCAAGTACTATCATGATGTTTTGATCACCCATTCTTGTCATACCAGACATATCATTAAATCAATATTCATATTTCCTATCATCTTGGTTGTTGGAACGTGTTCTTCTATTTCCTGCCATTAAATAAGAAAAAGTGTATACAATTAGAGATCTTGAATATATAGTTATTCAACAAAAAGGAAACTTTTAAACATTAAATGATAAACATGTAGAAGATAATTATATCATAACATTTGATTCCTTATGATTAAATATAGGTTTCCTTGATCAATTTCATTACTTATATTCTTATGGTTTTTTTATTCCCTTAATAATGGTTCGTACTAAGCTCATGAATTTACTAAAGCATATCCCCCAGGAGTGTCAAACGAAGAGTGCAGCAAGGCCCGTTGTCTTGTACCAGGATACCTCGGGTCAGGCCCGAAACTCCTTATTAGAGATTTCACAACTAAGTACAAATTTTCTAGAGCCACCACTACCTGCTTATATCTATATGGGGATTTATTTTCTTGATAGACCACTAACTAAATACTTAACAATATTTAGGGATGTTTTCTTAAACATACACTCAACCTTATGTTTCTCACTAAGGTTTTCTATTCCTATTCAAAAAAAATATATACACCATCCTCAGATATCAACTATAGAGACCCTATCCTTTTACATATAACATTACATTATTATTAACATAATTATACATTAGAGTACAAGCCAAGGATCATGATGTCTAGTGTCATGAAATACTAGGTACATAATAAAACATTATAAAAAACATTTAATTTAAACTCCTTAATGAGATACTATCATCCATTATGGTCATACATCTGCATAAGATATCATGGGGATGACATGAAGAATGGTATGAGTTAAAATCCTTCCAAGGGAATAATCATAAGAACAAATCATTTTCACACGGGATAGATGGCACAACATGATTATATAAAAGGACTGTAACATATGGAATCATAAAATACATACAAGGGATCATATAAACATCGAATCATAAAAATGTTGAAGAAACATAAAACATGAATTTAGTAAATGTCAATAATAATCAAGAGGACCGTTTAATATAGTAACCCAAGCCAAGGTTGACCACCAAGATCGTTGCACAATGTAGTACACTCCGATGATAATTGGAAAGACCATCGAACATAACGTATCATGTGACTCAACATAACAAAATGAATTGGATCTCTATCTAGTTGAACCCATCATAAATTTCAATGAATATTTTCAACATAATATATCATATATAACCAATCATATATAAAAATATGTGTTACCCATGGAAGGGATTGGGTAATACATTCATGACATAGAGCATAATAATTAGGCGTATAATAAAAGTGTCCTTGAAAGAAAGGATATAAAATATACATGGATATTAATAAGGAAAAATATTCACATATCATTGGATAAAATGTCAATTAGATGTGACAATAGGTAATAAATTCATTTCTGAAATTTTTACATTAAAATATTTTTGAGTGGATTTAAGGAAAATGCAATACAACCTTTAAAATTGAAAAGGGACAAATACTTTATAAAAAACCATTAGTTAATCCAGAAGGTTTTCATTATAAAAAATAATGATTTTATAAATACAATGGTGTCTTAAAATAGAACATATAGTGAACGTGAAATCATGTAAGAATTTGTGAAGTTCCCTTAAAACTGGTCTGCTTATCGGGAAGTATTGAGGAGGGAATCACTTAAAACAATGTATATCCCATGAAGATAATGATGGAAGGGTATTGATAAATGAGTTATTACATGTTCATATTATTTATAGTACACACATTATTAGATAATATAACATTATTTTGTTAGAATTAATGTTAAGGAAACACGAAGGCATAAAGGAGATTTGGGTAAAATTCCTTACGAATTAGCAGCTTGGAATCAGGTTTACATAAGAAGAATTAATGAGAGGGAAACGGGTTTATAATATCTTATAATTCATTAGTGATTTATGGGGATGTTGTGTAATCATAACCGTTCATTATTTATTACACATAAAATGGAATAGAAAAGGTGAAATTCTTGAATAAAAGTGAAATGAAGAGGATCCCTTACCATAAATCTGATGGTGTTCTCTAGTTGTTATTAAATACCTGATAAAACAAATTCAGATTATTAATTAATAATTATATAACCTTATATAAATTTAATTTATTTAATATAAACATTCCAGGTCCATTCAAGTCCTTTTTTATTGCTTATATTGCTCAATTTCATTGTTCGGGTCTATTTGCCTACTGGGTTTTAATGATCGGAACATGTTCGAATAGCCATGTATGAGGAAGGTGGTTGTACCAAGCTGAAGATATATTTTATTATTTAACATAAAAAAGTTTACATGGATGAAAATTTAATTTGGTTACTTATAGTGAAGTTGAACATTATTTAAAACTTTAGTCACAACCATTAGGGTTAATTGGCGGGTTTTGACCACAAATAACAAGTTTTGTTTTATAAAAAATATACATGTGTAAAAAAGGATTAAAAAACAATATATGAGGTATAATACATGTATTATGATATTTTTAAACCATGATAATGGTTTTATGACCATAATTGAAGATGTTAATAGAAATTGAAAACCCTTTGTCCTTGAATGTTGTAAATTAACAATCATTAGATTGTGTTTTTACTTATAAAATAAATGATGTGTAATGGAAAGATGATAATAACATATTACATTATCAAAAAAACATTCCATCACATGTATGGTAATATAATTTTCATAAAATTATGATGGGAAAAAGTATGTATTGAAATGAAAATAAATTAACTTGAAAAGAAAACAAAATAAAAGAAAAGATGAATTTACCTCTCGATTCAATCTTTTCTGAGAGACTCGTAAGGGAAGAGGATTCAAACATTAGAGGAGGCTGTGGACTAATGGGAAAAGGGGATATACTTGGGGAGTGATTTGGGTCGAACATAGGAAATAAACAAGGTTGGAGTTGAGTGATGATAAGTGGTAAAGTGGGGTTCTTTTTATAGTGGATGAGAGGTGGGTTTTCATAATATTTAATTCCATAGATTATTATTATCCCTGAAGACTAGAAATAGTGATGATTAAATGACCAAAAATATATATAATTTCATTTGAGTTAGAACCAATTGGGTTTACGTCAGTGAATCATAACCAATGACTCAATAAATCCATTATTTAGCCTGTAACGTAAATTATTGTATTTTACTATTCATAAAATATTATTGTATTTTAGAAAAATCCAAAACATTCACCCCAACCATTTTTTCAATGTGTAGAACCCAAAAATAAAATAAATTTTTCAAAAATAATTTTTTAAATATGACTAATTAATTTTTAATTAAAATTACTTTTTACTCAAAAAATTACAATTTTAAAACATTTATTATCTAATTCCATGAAATAGGTGTTTCGTACAGCCAGTTGAATCGTATTTATATACTATAATAGGTATGTATACTATTATTTTGTCTATGTAACTATTCATAAGTTTTATAGTACTATTCATAATGGTATGGTTATTATTATCCAAAAATTATGTCTGTCTTATAATACTCCAAATAAAATACTGATCCCAACAGTGCATGTCAGATTTTGAAAATTCATATCACAGAAGTGATAAACATATCATTAAAGTTCACATTTCACCTATTAGTTCAATACGTTGTGATTTTATGTGATTATATATAAAAATCATAAGAAGGAAATTTCCATTTAAAAACATTGGGTTGTCAAACATGTTTTGCGTGAGTTCATGTTTGGAATGCTAATGAACAATGGATGTGTAACATTATGGTACAAGGTCTGTAACCCTAGATGGGGTGCATGATTCAGTGGGAAGTAAGGCAACTGGATGAGATACCATTCATTAGTACAGAACTATCAAATGAAGGATTCATTGATGTGTGTGTTGTGAACCATGGAATGGGTATGTCAAAATGAAATTGAAAATGGGGTTTAATGCTATGTTGATTGTTTTTACAGATGTATTATTTTTTGAAAAGTGGATAAATTGGCACTTGTTTATATTTGGTCATTAATTTATTGGATGTAGATTATATTTATTTATAAATTTTTTTGGAAATTTTTTTATATAAACTATTTTATGTAAATGTTGTTAACCTTTCTATCCTAGTGGCATGAGTATGTGTGTCATAGTGGAAATTATACATAGTTTTAAACGCACACCTAAATTGTAAATTTCTTTCTTTTGTAGATGATATCTTTTGGAACATAGGAAAATGTATTGTATCCCATGTATATAGAATCACCTCATGATACTTGGGTTGTTTGGTGATGTTGGGGCATATATTTATGGAGCAAGGAGTCTTGTGGTCATCATGGGATCCTTATTTATCTTTCTTATGTTTAATTTTATAGTTTTTTTGGATTTCCTTGTAGTATACTATGGATTGGTTATTACATAAATTAATTGTTTGAGTTGTGTTTCATTTATTCATGTGTCACATAGTGAGTAGTTTATTTAAGGTTTCATCGGTTAATCATTTATTTATTTAAGGGTAATTCATCCCACACATTCATTAAAACGATTCGTTTTTTAATGTAAACATTTGGAACCCTGCGGATGCCACCTAAAACCATGTAATAATTTTTTGTATTGTAATTTCAATAAAAATGGGAAGGTCATTACAAATTGAATTAGCTTGTTGGGTCTTTGACTAAATAGTGGTCATCAGTTTCATGGTCATGGAGTTTAATTCATTCTTATCTATTCCTTGGGATGGAATTGTTGAATGGGTATGCCCAAATTATATTGAGAAAATGTTTTGAAAGAAAATTTTGTTTTTTATAAAAATTTGGCTAGTTGGGAAAGTGGTTACATTGAAACTTTTTAACATTTGGTTATAAATGGTTTTGGAACATGTATAAATTTAGTTATAAAATGTGTTAGGAGTTTTTTATATATAAAATATTATATAAAACTTTTTATAATCATTATATTTTTTTGGAATGAGTAGGGAATTTATTTTTGAAAGCCTGATGAGATTTATACTTAGCACTTCTTTGTAACTTTGGTGCTTTGGTAGATTATATCTTTCGAGACATAGGAAAATGTGGTGTATCACATTTATTGAGCACCACCTTATGCTACATGGGTAGTTTAGTGATGTTGGAGTATGAAGTTTGTATGGAATAGTGTCTTTTGGATATAATGGGGTCATTATTCTTCATTCCATAGTTTTTTTATAGTTTCTTTAGCTTCCATTTAACAATTATTTTGTGTGGGTTTTATTTAAATGAAGTGGGGAGTTGACTTTTATTTGTTTAGGAATTATATAGTGAGATTTTTGGTTATGGTTCTTTAGGTCAATGGATTATTTAATTAAGGGTAAATCATCCCCTACTTCCTATGGAACCCTTTGATATTTAATTACAGCATTTGGCACCATCGGGATATCTCTTAATGGCATGTAATAAATCATTGTATTCTCAAGAAAATGAGAATGTGTGGGTCGTTACACCCCTACCCCACGTTCATAAATTTAAAACAGTTTTCTTCCTCCAATATGTAACTAAATAATCTAAAAATATCTATCCCAAAGTCATACCATCCTTATTTTGGTCGTAATTCTATCCCTTATAGGATTAACTAAAATCACATGGAGGATACTATAAGAAGAGGTAATGTTCTTCAATAAGAGTATCCATTTTATTCATCTACACCTCCTTAAATTATTTTCAAAACTATATCATATAATAACCTTAGTTTCTTCTATATTCTTGAATTATTTTTGTTATGAGTACATCATAAAACTGTAGACACTTTCATCAAATTGGTTATGAAATAATCATTCGTGTGTACGGTGGGCTACCACCACTTGCGAGAAGATGTCATCCATTTTTAAATTTACAAAATTTACGATTGTGTATGATTAAGAATATAATATATATATATATATATATTATATTTATAAAATATTTATACCCATGTAGACACAATAACATCTCTCAAGCCTTTAGGGGACTCATGCCTCACGATGTGATGTGATTCATCTTTCTCTAATGGTTCATAGGGATGTTGATAAAGATAAATTTTTTTATTATAGGTCATCAAAATGTCCTAATTATGATATTAATGACACATATACCATTCTTTAAATATAATATATCATTTTATATTATTACTTTATCACTCATTGAAATACGACGACAACATTCATGTACGTATGGGGTACGGCCATCACAGTGAAATGTGAACTTTTTTTATCATTACACTACGAAAATGATATATATAAGTATATAATATGTATTTTTTTAATATTATGTTTACTATATAAATGTAAATATTTTTTACCACATTTCCAAAAAGAATCATTAAAAATTGGAAAACGTTACTCATTCATATGTATAGCCTCTAGTCTTCATGACTTTATCATACATCATTTATCATAAACATCATTAATGAATGGTTTTAAAAGTTAAATTAATGTAAAAATATAATAATTATGTCATTATTTTTATTATTGAGATTATATTACATCATAATATGCAGAATGAAATGTAAAATAATAAAAAAAAACAAGAATAATTATATAAGGAAATTAGCACCTGAATCATTGAAAATAAATAATTATTTTTAATAAAACGTCAATAAGATGTTATAAAAGGAAAATATATGATATTATAAATTTTGTAAAAAATACCTCAATGTAACATTCACTTTTTTTATATTATTATATTTGTTGAAATAGAACATTACAGAGGACAGTTTTGGAATTCTAGAGAGATTGTTCACCAATTCATGCTAAAAAATCAAAAATAAATGTTACTATGAGAATTTTTTACAAATATGTGATGTTAAAAGGAAAATATATTTGAATAAGAGGAGATTTTGGAATGGGAAGCTTCCCCCTTACATCAAGAAATGGGGATCTTTGTGAATGATACTGGGGGAATTTTGAAAAGGTGATAATGAGGATACAATCTATTGGAATTAGAGCCCATTCTTGTTAATAGGCCTCAACCCCCATATAAAACTATAGAAATACATCAACAAGATTCAAAGGCTCCAAATTCATGAAGATAATTCATGAAAGAGGTTTTTGTGAAAATGATCATTAAGAAAGAATGTTTTTGAATGCTATAATTTCTTACTAACATTTTAATTCATTGTTAATGTATTGAAGTTCATCATGGTTGTTAAGATATAAACAAATGTAGTGAGCTTCACAAAGGCTAAGTGAGATTCATGAAAGAGTATTGTCTTCACAGGTTGAGGTTTATTCATGAGGAATGTTTGAGATTCATGAAAGAGGTGAGCTTCGGGATTGTTGTCGTGTTAATGAAATAATTATTTAAATTTAAAGCCTTCATCACTTTTTCCAATAATATGTCTGCTTCAAAACGGTAGTGATAATCATGATTGTATTTAAAGGGGATTTCCTAGTAGGATATTGGTAAAGAGATGTTCATAATGATGAAGAAAGTAGATAATCAACCAAAAATCTACCTATAACTGAGGATATATTCATTATTTATAATTAAGGGACATAAATTTACATAAAATGATTGTGAATCCTTTCTAGACCAATGATAAAAGGATGAAGAATATGGTTATACATACTACATGCATTGACACATAAATAGAAATATTGATCAAGTGACACTTGGGAAGTAGTGAGATATCCAAAATAATTGTAAGGACAATAACGTCATGCATAGATGAGATCTTGAAAAAACCTTGTATTTTGTTGTGAGCCTTAGTGGACTTGGTACATCAACAAAATTATGTTGTATTATACATGGACATATTCCATTGGGGGTAAACCAATTAATTGTTTTCTCCTCTATAATTTCATTTATGTTCTTACATTTCTTTGGAAAAGGAAGGGAAGAGTGTTTTTTTAATGATGAAACATTATATAAAGAGTTGTTTTTTAATATTTTATAACCTGATTCACCACCTCTTGGTATTTAAAATAGTTCTACTAATAATAAATTTAAATATAGTTTTATAATATGTTAATAACACATTTAATACTGCTATATACGATTTTAAAGCACATACAAAAAATGGACTACAAGGTAAGGGGTTCGACCTCAATTTCCTTTCATTGGGGATCAATTATTTTTTTGCACTAATTTTTTTTATATGGAGTATATTATAACATTATGATATACTAAAATAAATTACTATGTTTGATACTGTACAATATATTACACATAAAGCTAAAATGAAAAACTAAATATATTTATTAAATGTGATAGTTATAACCTAGTCGTTAAATTAGTTGGTTAGAATAGGAATAACTAATTTAATAATTAAATATATATTTCCAAACACATATTATTGTTATGAAAATTATTACAAAATAATAATATTATTATGTAATTTTAATATTTAAAATATCTTTCTTTCAAAAATGGTTTTTCGTTTGTTTTATGAATGAATATTATAATTAATTTTCATATTTTATTGAAAATATATTTGAAAAAATTAATTTATTTTTTTAGTCATGTCCAAATTATCTTATGGTGATTTTTTGGCTATTTTCAGAAAATATTAATTTTTCAAGGAATATACAAAATGACTTCTTTTATTTTAAATATTTAATTTTATTTCAAAGGTTAAATTGTTATATTTTTTATTATTCAATTTTTAATAATTTTTCTCTTTTAAAAATAATACAATTAATAGTATATTTTATATTCAAATATTTTATAAAATAATTTAACATGTTAATATATCATTTTAAAAGAACTCATTTTCATTGATATTTTTATATTTAATTTAAAAATTAATTCTACCACTTCTGTGTTTTGAATTTTGAAAAATGGATTCCATATATGGAATAATAAAGTACATATTATGTTAATGTGTCCCTTCTCTATGTAGAATATATGAATAGTAAATATTGTGTTTCTTTTATTAACAATGTTATGGGTATGTATGGTAATTAAGGGAATGAATAATATGAGAAGGATGAAAAAATTCTCCTAAAACATGTCAAAATTTTTTATGTTTATTTTTTTGACCCCAGTTATCTAAGGGTCAAATTTTTTATATTTTAGAGGCACCTAGTTGAAATTAAGACCCTTATAATATTTTATTCTATGAAAAGTCACACTTATCTCATTATGGTCTTTAATAGGTCTACCCATTTTAATTTTTGGTCATCTAAATTCATTATTAGACTATAAGTAGTATTTTTATAGATAAAATATTTATATTAATCATTTTTTTATTTATAATATTTATGGAATTTATATTTACCTAGAATTATTTTAAAACATTCATACATTGATTATTAATTTAATTGAAAAATCAAATAATATTAAAAAACATATTTAAAGAAATGGCATTTGAGAAAATTATTATAATCCATGAATTTTACTAATAACCATGAAATTTTAGGATATAATATAATATTTTAATCAAATTGGACTACTTTTCATGATGTTTGTAATGTCAATTAGTGAATAATATCAAATTTGAGAAGAATGATATTTTATGAAATTAACATTTATTTAAATAAATAATAAATACAAACATTATTAAATAATATTAGTTGTATAATATATGGTCTAAAATTTCAACTCCAATACATTTATGGGAAATTTTAAATTTCTTTTCTCTAGAATAGGATTATTCTTTTAAAATTATTTGATAGATTCCATGAGTTCCCATCTCATCTATTATAAAACAGAACCCCTTATTATCAATATCCCACACCTGGAAACCAATTTTGGTCAACCAGGATCAACCTTAATCCCTTCCGAGAAACACACCCATTAACTCTAGATTAAGTATATTATGATGAACACTATATTTAATGGTATTAAGGTGTTATAGAAAGGAATTTATACAAGGAAGATGCATCAATTTAAATTGTTCTTTTTTCTTGTTCAATCTTCTATTTCCCTAAAACATTCTTAAACCCTTCTAAAATAAGATGTCACATATAAATGACATATTGAGAATTTTTTATTTTTTTTATAATCAGACATATATATTTCCATATAAATAAAATGTGAATATAATTTATTGTTCGTGTGTATGACAAACTATATCCTCAAGAACCGATATATGTCATTTTCCATCACCATCCATAAAAATTGGTAATAATGATCCAATTTATGTGTATATATGATATTCATGAATTATTTATCATTATAAAATGATTATTTACTATTTATTTCTAACCATTCCTTGCAATGAGAATGATAACATCGTTCATGCGTAAAAACCATCTATCACCTCCACGAAGTGATGTGATTCATTTTACAACACCACATCAGATTGATAAAATATATATGTACATATAAATGATTATTATAATATTTATTATTTTTGAGTCCCTCAAAATAAACATTGTAAAAATCACAATGGAATAAATACATGAATATGAGTGTTATTTTCCATACAAAAGAAAAGGAACAAGTGGAAGACTGAGACTTGTAGGTCACGAAATCCTAAAAGAGACATTTGATCATGTGACCATTTCAAGGTCATGGGAGGGCTACATGCATTGTCTATAACCATTGGGAAGTCCCTTAGAGTCCCATTTGAAAAACCTATTTTTTCTTGCAAATCATCCCCTCGAAAATCGAATGAGATCCCCCAAGCCGCATGGTTTTTCATTAGAATATGCCTAGAAAACCAAAATAAATCTTCTAATAAACGGAGGAATTATATTCAGAGTGAGGAATAACCATTGTTCATGAAGATCATGCTCGTTGTCATGAATGGTAATAATGAAATCCCTAGATTATATTCAAGAAAATATGACAGACCTCTGAACCTTCCTCGCATATAATGAAGATGATTTTGGGGAAGATGTTGGTGGGGTTCACGGTGCCTGAAAGACATGTGACACACCTCTGAAGACATGTGAGACAATGTGAGTCTCTAATGACCTGTTTATAGAATATCATGAAACCCCTTTGGATTATCAGCATTATCGCATTGAAGTCCTTGGGAGTGTCCAAACAACTCTAAAGTTCTCTACGGACCAATGGATAGACCTCTCCACTACATGATTTCAAAGTCTCAATGTAACTCTTATTGGTTAGGTGAGACATCATGGAAAAATTGAGTAAAAATCATAGATATCAGACAATCCACTTGTATGATCCCTATACCATGAAAGGTAAAACAATGGGGGTAAAAAGGGAAGATGGGAGAGGGGTTAACGTTTATGGAATGAGATGTGGCACAACCGAGACGACCGACACGGTACCACGAGTCCTTCGGGAAATGCCCGACGTGCCTCACCGAAGCACTTTGGATTGTCATACTCATCTCTAGGATATATCCATAAAATTCTTGTGCACCCCCATCCTAGTCATGTGAAACATCATAAAAAAAATACTTTAAATACCCTCAATAAAACTCATTCTATCGCACATGAATCCCAAGCATTTTCACATATATCAAATAGGATAAAGGGTGCTTGGTAAGAGGTACTTACAGTCGCTAAAAGGCGTGTGATACACCCAAAACACCCATAATGATGTGTAGTAAGGCCTTAATACATGTCACCCAGGGTCTTGCAATTTTCATCTAATAGACACTTTGATCTTGTGAGAACCGTTGGATATCTCAATGTGAAACCATGGAAGCACTTTGACACGTCTAAATGACAGACCATGTCTTCAATAATTGGAAAATTATCCGATAAAGGATGCATTGATATAGGAGACTCATGTTAACTAAAAAACATCTGATGCTCCCAAAACAGTCCATGAAAGAGAATCCCGCAACCACGTGGCACCAGGTCCCTTCATGAGTTCTTGCCTGAAATCATGCTTGAGAAACCACACTAACTAGTTTATATATGAGGGTATGAGGAATATATATTGTCTATGAATCATGATGAAATGATTATAATCATGATTCCAAGACTTTAAAGGATTTATATATCAACTCTTATGGCCATTTCAGAGGGATCATGTAATGGGTAGCTTACCTTCAAGTAATATTCTTGTAAAAAGATGGAGTAGGAATTCCCTATGCAGAAAGCAGTTTGTGTGATCATTCTAAGATCAAACGAAGTGCCTCTAGAGGTTTACTTGAAGGAAATCATGTAGTCCCATTTCATCATGTGAGATTCAATACAACTGACCCTGAAAAAATAGGGGTATTCTCCATGCAAGGGTAAAAACCATGGTAAAAATTGGAAGTCTTAAACAAAGTACATGGTTTCATACCCCTATGTGATTATCATGTTTCATCCTAGAGAAACCCAAAAACACATGGGAAATTTTCCATGTTCTCATATAACTCATTCAGTAGGCCACTTAAGACACATGGAACACTCCAAATATGTCATAATGAGTTACACAAGTCTCCTACAGACACCACTTGGGTTTGGGTTCTTATAATAACCAGGATTCACAGGACTCCCCATACTAGGTCAATCCCTTCCTCCAAATGTTAATTTCCTCTTCATATGGTGGCCTATCCTAGAACACTTAGTTACACGCCACCATCACATAAAAAACTACATGTTACCAAATAGTGATAGAGAAACTCACATACATATAGATGGACCCACCCGATAGATCCTGTTCTTGTTCATAAAAAAAATATGTATCCAATTGTAATTTCGTTAGGTTAACCGGTCCCAAATCAGGATTACGAAGAGATTCACAAATATATCTTAATTCTATGAGAGTGTCTCAGAGCTGGAAATAATTTCCCCCAAATGGGTGTGATGCACCCAACCATCCATCGTCTCGACCAATGTGTTTCCCCCCAAGTCAATGGGCATGATAACAGAGATTATCGCTGGCCATTGAAATACCTATTTGTACCCATCTATGAATAAGCGAACAATTGGCAGCGTCTTGGGAAGATAAAAAAAATTGAAGAACCAATATGTTTGTTTAAGATATTCCAAAAGATACCCATCAATCAAATCGTCATGGTAAATACCATTCCATGTTTCCAGTCCATAGCCTGAAAAAAAAATGATGAACTGAATATGGATATCATTAATTAAAAAAATATGGTTATAATCCATCGAGCCATATTACATTCCCCCTATATGAAACCATAATTGGTAGGCTCTATGTGAACCTAATTGGACACTTTTTTTGAACCATATATACAAATATAGAAGTACGGCTACTATAAACCAGAACTCATATATGTCCATCCTCTTACTACCATGTCCACATGAGTTGAACGACCTGAAAAAAAAAACTTAAGAAAGTTTTCTTAACCTTGCATATCTAATTTTGAGTTTTCTTGACTATGATATTGAACAAATTGGTTTCCCTTATTATTTTATGTGGGAGGTAGATATATCAATAATTGATAGACTCCTATCCTGAGGATATTTTTTCATCATCTAGCACATGTTTTAGTATGTCACCCGCTCCTACAATGCCCCATTGTTCATAAAGAGATCTCTCCTTCCATACGAATCCAACTAGAGTTATAAAATTCAATGATCTATGAGTTTCACTGATAAAGGACAATTCTGAATATGGATCCATCCAGTGAGATCTTTCAAGAACATCAATTCATGACTCCAAATCACCCAGTGAAGGCTTTTGATAAGTATGTATCCCCCATCACCACAACTAACCTCTAAAGAAGATTATCTCTATATTGAATCAACTACCACATTCGGTATTCGATGAAGGTTGATCAAGAAGCCCCATACAACTCCCTTTCAGTCCAGGTTCAACCTTGTAGGATGCCTTCTGGTAGTCGTCACCAACATCATCCCACTGGAAACCATCAATCACCTGCAAGGGACCCATCTAATGCCCATATGCCTTTGATGTCCATGAACGGGCTCCAATGAAGACTCATTAGAGGAGATGGGCTTTGGAAATTCTGGAGAGTGACCATATTCCTACTCCTGATGACGATTCTTATTGGTATACTCATAAAGGAACTAGTAAAAAAGATCTTATCCCTACTAAAAGAGAAAATGTATGCAGTTATATTCCTGATGAAATCTATGAGATGGATCATATCCCAACTTCTTCTAATAATTATTGTGGCCATACTATAGCAGGGAATAGCAAGATCTTTCATACACCTACTATCTCAAAAAAAAAACATCGTACATTCCCACAGCTAGCAGGGTGGAGGCTCATACACTTACCCCATTCTAGAATTTCATCAGCATACATCGTTGGAATATGGGGGAATAAAGTGGGAATATACCGCTACTTCAATCAAAAAACTGATTCTATAGATAACTGAGATAGAAAAAGTGCATTCTTATATCTATGCAAAAACATGTATAAAATGAAAATATATTTTAGAAATTGATAAAGAGCTTTTCCATTATATTTTTTCACGATTATAGATAAAGGGATATGCACAAACTCTTATCCCCACTGCCAAGAAAACAAAAAACTCTGATCATCGTGAGCATGTTTTTTAACTATAGAAATCACACATTAATTCTTTGACCATGGAGGTTTGACGACATATTCTGATGAAGTGTGAGGAATCCAACTGGACCTATACTCATGTTCCAACCTATGCAAACCAGGTCAGAACTAAAAAATCCTCTACAGTAGGGAACATGCATGTCGAAAAACATAGGTGACATACACCAAAGGATTAGGAACAGACATATATCTCCACTCTAGATGAGGCTACCTGTGTAAGAGTATAACAAGCCTTTGGAGATGCTTATATTATTATTATTAAATATTCCAAGCATACTTAGAAGGATAACATAATCAATGGGAATATTCCTACATCGGCTAATAAACGACTACACAGGAATCATTCCCAGGAAATAAAGGATCAGACCCATATCCCTTATCACATTCTTAAGGTATTTCATAATATTCAATCAAGGAATTCATACTTGTATCGGGATCATACTTCCATTCCAATTTATGGTCACAATGTGTGATTGGAATATTCATCAGGTAATGATCATAATCCTTCCCAGAAAGACCAAAGAAATTTTCCCAAGCATCATGATCATGACCATACGCCCATCATGGATGAGGTTCACCATGTGAGTGTGGCACATATCTTAGGACATACATATATACCCAACAATAATGAGATAGCTTATCGAATTATCCAAAAAATATCTCACCCATGGGACCATACTCCCACGACACCTGACGATTATATACATGTCCTGAAACCCATCATACATTAACCTCATACCCCTACATAACCACAAACGATAGGTTAGTATATTCTGACCGTGATGCAAAACATATCTTATAATCATATTCTGGTTAATGCCATTTTCCTAGGTCATTCGAGACACAATCTCAACACCAAAAGGCTCTATGAAATCTATAATAGAAATAGATGAAGAAATCATTCATTACAACTATATTCCTTCTCATCTTATTATAGAGAAGGATTATAGGGACTCTACTCTTAACATCCACCATGGTCAACCTCTCCATGTCAATGTCTCCCCTAGGAAAGTAAATCCACCATTTATTCAGAAACCATTGTATAGAGAATTGAATCAAACCCCAAAACCATCGTATGTAGTGGTTCTAGATACACTGGGTTCAACCATATATGTTCCCCCATAATCATTTAGAAACACTCCAGTCATGTTAGTAGGCAACCATGAGAGGAATATTTTATTGTCTGACCAGAAGGAGACATGTAATTCTGACTTAGAGGAGGATGATATTGACATGTGGAGGGATTAATCCAAAAAAACCTCCACATCATGTTCAGGCGACTCACTAATGCAAGCGACGACATCCCTGAAAATATAGAAATGAAGCGAATTCAGAATATTTTCAAGAATATGTGGTTAATTAATTTGGGACTAAAGGATAAATATATCCCTTATCCAGGATATGAGTGTCACCTTCAAACGACTTGGATACTCTTTTCCTAGTTGATCCATGTTTTTATCTCCATGGTCTAAGATCCAAACCCCAAAATGCACATCAAAAATTGGAAACACAGTTGCCACAATTATGACAAGACGACTCGGAAGATCATCTCCAATTCCACATTAGGTATCCACATTTGAGGATTGGGATAAAATTGAACATTATGCTTTTTTTCTCCCTTGGATCATAAGTTCCATTTAAATATGACATCTTGCAATGTTATTGCCTCTGGTGAAATCAGGGGACCTTGTAATCCTTTGGAATGTTATTCACTACAAAATATTTCTCACACATCAATGATACCCATAAAACATTAATGGGGAGGGAGGATACCAAAAATTACATCAAATTAGATCCCTTAACATAATAAGAGCATGTTCTAACCACATATATCATTGTTGTGATCACCCAGACAACATCCCACAAGGAATGATCCTCATTGCGAGTTTCCATCACACCTAGATCCCATGCGATCATAGCTGTGCCTCATCTCAGAGACTAAAATTACTCTAACTAAAGAATTTCTCCATGACTGGACTTGATTGCCTAGTCCAGGAGAATATCTACCACTACCTGCATCGCTCGGGCCCTCAATTCTCAAAAGGATTCAGGACATAAAATTGGAAGCCATATGGAACACTCTATAGCATGGATGGGGGAAGTTATATCTCAATAACCATCTGGGGATTATTTTCCCATGAAATAACCCTAATGACATTTGTGGTGATTCCATTGTATCTCTACCACACTGGGTTTGGGTAATTTATATCATCATCTCCATCAATGGAATAATCAAATCCTAGATAGGAGTCATTGGATCATCGACAACAAGACCAATCAATACCAGTGTTGGTCCCTACTGGCCTACACACCATAGGGATAGTGACACTTCTATAGTCATCAACACCATAGAGGGAATCCATATTCTTTATTATGAGGGGAAGGAGTTAATATTCAGCATCCTGCTAGTTCCTCCCCCCAGTAATGATGATTGGAAACTCCCTCAAGGTCATTGTCTATAAACAGAGAGTAGAGGAGAATACAACTAAGGAAATCAGAACCTTCCAGGATTGCATGACAATATGACCCAATTAGGATAATAGTTCTAAAAATGACCCTAATGGTGTCTAGACATTACCAGATTGTTTTGTGGAGAGGAATGAAACAAACACCAATTCATTATATACCTATGATAATGGCATCATTGTGAAAATGGATGACATTGATCATGATGAAGACACTGAAGGCCACAACATAAAAAATGTACCATAGGAGGATGGTGAACTAGATTCACTAAATGAGGTTTCTCACTCCCAATGTCAACTAAGTAATAGATATTTGGAACCACTATAAAACTAGTTTTCACATCTGAAATTTAATATTGGAAAAGATTAATGGAAAGATGCAACTACATATTAGTTACTGCCTGTAAAAGAAAATTTCTCATGATATGAGAGTGAGGTATAGTATATTCAAAAAAATGGTGAGGAGAAACTCAAGGGAAACATTCCCATTGAGTATCATTTATAGAAATAGATGAATATTCTCCCTCTCAAGTCCAATCTCCTAGAAGGAAAGGTATCGATGAATTATATTAGAACCATATTTTGAGAGGCAATTTATACAATTTAGGAATCAGAAAATTACTAAAAAATCCATCTAATTCAGAAACATCAACACCCTCGCTCGGATAATCTGTTATTCATATGATGAATCAAGGATTCTCAAGAGTTGAATGGGAGGCCTCTCATGAAGATGGGCCCTCAAAGATATATACCATCATTGAATCCTTGGCGAACCTTATGGAATCCATGGAGGGGATATGTGAAGATATGTAACCTGAAATGAATCCATATCTTGAATGGGTGGATGTCACCCCTACTCCACCCATCTTCAAAAACCCTACCATTTCTACCTAAAACGATGTTGGAAACCCTAAACAGAATCTCAATGAAATCATATCCGGGTGAAATCCGGTGATGGTTCCTCAATATCAATAATAGGAAACCAATCTTAGGTGTTTCGTACAAACTTTGATTGGTACAACCATTTTTTGGTACAACAGTCTTCCAACACGATCTATCATTGGATTGGACCACCATTTTCATATGTTCCATTATATTTTTAGTTCGACACTATGTAAAATGAAAATAATCTACATGAAAAATTGCAAGAAACATGGGAATGAGAGGGTGTATGATTTCATATTATGGTGAATGGGTTTGAACTATTTTCTTAACATCAATCTCTCTTCGGAAGAATTTCAAGATATCTATGATGAAAACCTCAATGAAGAGTTGAAGAATCCTTTACCCCCCCACCCCCCGATGAAATATCCTGGTAGGATCTGAGAGTTTCATGAAATAAAAAAACATCTTGATGATTCAATTCAGTGAACCCGACCTAGTATTGACTCATTCCAACCACACATGTAAAAAATCCAAGTTGAGAAGAATCTATAGCTACTTCTCCCAAGGTCTAGATGAGCCCTTCTTTGCAACCAGACAATTTTTGAACTACCCAACATTTTCCATCGAGCAACGAAAATTATAGTATCAAACTCACATATAATTTTATGAAAATTATAGTTGGAAGGGATTTGAGGAATTAAAGAACAAATCATGCTTCTTCTGAAATGAACAAGTCCCATGATATTTCTTGGAATCCTAGCACAATTACTAGTTATTGCTTCATTTGACTAGGAGGATGGTGAAGTAAACCTCAATGACCATCCTGATTAATGACATTTTAAAATCATGATGGGTCATAGTATCCATAATTTCATAGACTTCATGGAATTACATCAAAAAGTGGTCTAATTCTAATAGTTGAAGCTTGACAATTCACTAGAGTAGGTGGATTTCATTACCATCATCCAATAAAAAGAAGTGAAAGGATGATAGAAGGATCCAACAAGGAGAATGGATATATTTGATGACTAGAGGACACATAAAATAGTTGACAGAGCTCGTGGTATTATGAAAGAAATGTTTGAAAAACATGCAATAGATACACCACCGATGAATGATATGTCATATGTGCCTCCAAAGGATGAGAGTGGTCATTAGAAGCATGGAGAGATAGAGGAGGATGAGTCATATTATGCTACAAATCAATCCTTAAATATTTTTTGATTTCATCCATGAAATATATATGACAATATAACTATTCAACAAAATGGAATCCTCATCTTACATGGAGCTCGTATTTCATTCTGTCAACATAATACACCTGTCAAACACATTTTCTAAAGATGAGTATTCCCTTGAATAAGGGTTTCCTACTAATAACTAAGGAACAAGATGTAGAATGTGTTGGATATGAGGATACAAGGTAAAATGTATATGTGGATAGACTCAATATCAAATTCATGTTCCTACATAGGACATACCTGCAATTGATACTCGTGGGAAAACACATCTGTAAGCTCAATGAAGGGAAAGAGGTGCCTTAGTGCCCTCCAGCATTCACCTGCTTCCAATTGCCTTCTATGACCACTAAGGAAGGGTTAAATATTATCAACCTATTCCATGATGAATCCATAATGTCATACACCACTATAAAATGATACTCCCTTAACATTTTACATTTCCCCATATTCATCTACATCAACTGCCTCAACTCTTAAATTGCATGGTTCATTTCCTCAGTTGCATGCCAAGGAGATTCCCCTTATCATGAAACACTAACCTCTTGCACAAAAATACATTGTTTTGAAATACATATATACAATTATAGCCATGCACCCAATAAATTATGTTCTTCATCTATCAAACGAACGTGGTGAGGCACTTTCTCAAGCCCTCCATATCCTACCAGAATTTGAGATAGTATTCACTACATCTAAGGCCTATTGAGTGGAGACTACGTCATTAGGATATAAAATCATAATATCATTTACTAATCATGACCAAGAGAATTCCATCCATGGGAACATCTGACTGTTTTATGTCTCAGGTAGACTTAATAACATCAATTTCTTAGGGGTGTTGATCGAAAATGGATCTGTGATAAATATTATCCCATCCTAAACATACAGACATTTTTTATATGGGAAAGGGGATATATCCCCTACAATATTTACCATTTATGGGTATTATAATCATCGGTATATTCTACATGGGGAAATAAATATTGAGACCCAATTTGGGGAACTCAGATATGATGCGGATCTCATGGTCATCCAGCAAGAAACCACATTTAAGGTTCTTCTATGAAGGCCTTAGCTCTAAAGGAACCTTATGGTACCATAAGAATTCCATAATATATTAAGTACCCCATTAATGGAAATATCGACATACTATATGGTTCTAGATCTACCTTTATGGCATATAGATCCATATATGATGATGCAGACATCTTCAAGAAAGGAGGTAGAGAACTGATAGAAGATAATAATATACATGTAGTAGCTCCCAATGGATTAGTGAGAACCCATGCAAATAATAAGATTATACTCATTAATTATTATGGTCTCCCCATAAAATTTTCAAAATTGATGATTTTATTCTAGAGGTCCAAGCCTCTCCTATCCTCAATAATAATCAACTCTAATATCTCTCTGGAGGAACTCAAATATCGAGGGATGATAAGTTTTTTTCTGATGGCCTCCTGCACCCTGATATTAACGGAGAGGCCAGTTTGTTTTCTAACTCACCAAAAGATGTCTACACAGATAGGGAAATGGATGAAGATGATGAAGATCATAGGAACTCCGCTTCATCATTCGAGGAAGGTGTTACCCCCACTATAGGTGATATTAGGAAGACAAACATTGTAAAAATTTATGATCCACGGCCTACTCTTATTAGTACCTTCATGCCCCCCCCGAAGAGAAATAGATGTACATTTTATTTTTAAAGAAGAACGATTATGTGTTTGTCTGAAATTATATAGAGATTTCTAGAGTCAATCTAGATGTGGCTACACACCATCTTAGACAACCTGATGAGCATTGATGCTTCATTTAGAGTACCAGGTGGATGCACCACTCTCATGATAACAATATAGAGGCATAATATGGTAATTTGATCAAAGACAATTTTTTCTTGGAAGTTCATCACCAAAGATGGATTGGAAACATCATCCCTGTTTGGAAGAATAATGATAATACTAGAGTTTACATTAATTTTATAGACCATAATTGGAATTTCCTGAAGGAAAATTTCCCATTATTGATCACAGAACTCTTGATTATTTCAAATTATGGATTCCGAGACCTTTCCTTCATGGACCTTTTCTCAATGTACAATCCAATCATGATGAACCTTGATGATTAAAGAGCCACTTCCTTTAGAGACCCTCAAGGGAAAATCTACTTTCATTCCAGCCCTTTGGATCAAAGAATGTCAGTGACACATATCATCATTCCATGAAATACATCATTAAGCCATTCCTTGTATGGAAAGACTACTGGTACGTCGATGACCTTGGAGTTATATTATGACTGTGTTTTGACCACTTCACTGACCACTATGAAATCCTAGACAGGCTGAAACATCACAATCTATTGATGAATCCACTAAAGTATGATTTCAGGGTGACATCGGGTATGCTCGTAATCTGTATGGTATCCCACAGTGAAATCAAGGTAGACACAGATATGACTAGTAAAATTATTGAAATGGGGCCCCCAAAAATCAAAAATATCAAAGGGGACACAAAGGGAAACTCAGTTACATTTGGTGATTCATAGAAAACCTAACCAAAAAATATTCCCCTTCATGTGAATAATAATGAATGGATTCTCCTTCCAATGGGACGAGTAATGTCAAAATTCCTTTGAAAGTCTCAATAAGTACTTGTTTCAGCCACTAGTTTGACTCCTCTAGTGGATGGGAGGCAAAAAATATTATATGCGGCTACCATGGGTTGCTCATTAAGGGCCCTCATCATTCGAAATAACAATGAATGAAGTGAGAATATTATCTATTATCTCAGTCGAACTATCATAGGTACTAATACATGATATTATAATGTTGAAAACAACTTCCTCACACTCATCATTGTAGTTCAAAAACCAATGCATTACATATAGCACCACTAACTCCACCTTGTATCTCGTTTTGATCATATAATGTACATAAAATAAAACCTTATGTTGAATGGGTTCTTGGATATATGGATAGTCAATCTATAGTAATATTACATCCAGTTCATATCACAAATGTTGGTGAAAGGGAATGCCATGGCTGACTTCCTGAAAGTACATCCTGCCTTGAAAAATACACCAGAGGACACTGAGCCCCCTGGTGAAGTGGTCTTATATTCCCGTGAAAATCCATAGACATCAAGTATGTATTTTGATAGATCCTATAAATGTCTTGTTATCTTAATAATGGAATACCCAAAATTCCATCGGTTCGGTCTAGAGATTGTATTCGTCTCTCCTAAAAAAGTAGATTTTTCCATATTCATTATCAATGTCCAAAGCCTACAAAAATAATGAGGCTCAATACTAATCCCTCATAATTTTATTGTAACTATCCATACAACTTCTTATAGCCTACGAGAATATCTACGGGGACCCAAAACTAGTGATAATGAAGATCATTGGTGAGTATGACATTAAAAAGGAAGAACGTTCCCATCATACCAGCTATGTCAAGGGATTGATGTAAAAATCCCTTTAGATCCCTCACTACATTATCTTCCTCAATCATACAATTCTTATGCTAACGCACTGAACAAAACTGCCATTATCCATGCCTGCCCTGATCAAAAGGAGGAAAACATCCATATCATACGATTCTGAATGGTCTCATCGTACGATGTATGTTATGAAGAATAGATCAATCTGGTCAACAACCCCTAGACTGTGATGAACCAGGGAATCTCTCTAGATTGATGAGTCCTATAATAAGTTATTTTTAAGATGGGACTCTCCAAATAGATAATATCTATTGGGAATATATCTGATTCTAGGAAATAAAAATCTTCCTATAGGATGACCCAATTTAGAAAAAAGTGATCTAAAAATGTGGAATTAAAGGAATTCTACTCAGTTTCATAGAATATTGAGAAGCTCCCACCATCATGGAACAATTCCGTGTAGGATATTATAGTTAAAATTAATTTTGAACCTGAATCTACCACCAAATCAAGAGGTGGGTATATTCATGGAAAATCGTGATATAAGAATACGTATAATTTAAAAGAAAATGTATTGCAATTTAGATTCATCAAAACATCATACATCAACACACATAATTTCTTCCAAGTTTAAATATTCCTGGACATTTGTTATTTTTGTGGGGGATGTTGTAGGTCCATATTCCTCTGCCTCATCCAAGTAGTTCCATTATATCATTACTACTACAGAATTCATTTTGAAGTGGGCTGAGGTGATACCCTTCATGGATGTCTGGATGAAGAATATCATCGTCTTCATGAAGCCCAATATCATAACTAGGTTTTGATTCCATCACGTAATATTTAAAAACAATGAAACCATCCTCAGTTCCATATAGTTGATGAAGCTTTACTAGTAATTCAACATCAAGTCAAATCACTCACCCCGCTATTATGCAATTGAAAATGGATATATTGGGGCCTTCAATATAACATTGTCGAACATACTTCATATGATGTTGAATAGGGATTATATTTTATGGTTACAAAAACTCCACCATGCTTTATGGGCCTACAATACGACCACACATAATGCTATCCAAGAAACGTCATACTTAGAGGTTTATGGGATTGAGGCAGCATTGTCAATAATGGTCCATCTACCCTAAATCATAATTTACATTTGCAGACAACTGTCATATGATGACAAATCACCAATGCAGCAGGATGTGTTTGAATGGTTTGATGGGAATTGGTTATGCACACTATACAACCTTGAGGTTTAACAGAGCCGGATAGCACAATCCTCTAATAAAAATATTCACCACCATTAACATAATTAAGGAGAGTTGGTGATGGACCTGAGAACCCCATTGATACCAGGGTAGAATCCCCTAATGTTGGAACTCTAGACGGAAGTACCTTATGTAATATATAAGGTCTATCTTAATGGAGCACATTCATGTGCCACCATGGATGGGTAGCGTGTCACACCTTCAACCAATGAAATATTTCTCATGAAATACATACCATAACTTCTAATAGTATTGAATCCACATCGGACTATGTACCATAAACATCCTCTTTGAATGATGTTAAACTACAAGTTAGGTCTTTTCATTTCCAAATGACATTATACTATACATAAACCATCCCAAAATCTGTAGTTAAACATTACTAAGTTCATCTTTTCTTCAAGATGTTAAAATGCACGGTACCATTCATCCCCACTACAAGAAACTAAAAAATATGTCCATCATCCTTACCACATGACATTAAACTTCTGAAAAATAAAATTTCTATTTTTATTCACATCAATTCACCAACGTCCTCACCACATGACATAAAAATACACCATAATTCTAGAACTACATAAAACATGATTCCCATTTTCAATGGGATACGTAGAGAATCATTGATTATATGTATTGGTACAACCACTACTTGGTATGAAATGACTTTTCGGTACCCCATTATAGTTTATGCAATTTAGGAGGATCTGTGTCATTCCGTGTTCCACACATCTAGAAAATCCTAGAAGATCCTGGAAATTGCAACAAATTTCATCTCTCACATGCAAGTCATAAAGGTCCACGGCAGGTCCATTGTCGTTACTAATGCAAGGCCATAACTAGTGTGTCATCGGTCCATACCACATGATGTTAAACAACATAGTTCCCCATGAGCTATGTGTCATTTATTATAATCCTTATGAGATACGTACTAATGAAAAAACCTCAGCTCTGGAACCAAACTTCAATAGCCCCGTTAATTCATGAAAGGTCACTTTTATCCTTACGTCATGAACTTAACAACATGGAGCTCACAAAACGATGTGTGGATTGATTTAGATCATCTGAAATGTGTGGTGATGCCCAAACATTTCAACCTCCATCCCACCCATGGGTATAAGCCTTTATATCCCCTTGGCCTGAGTATTCTTGGAAGGGAGAATTGTGCGGATGAGACCACTTTGGTCCTCATTAAATATAGGTTGATTCATGGAACCACAATTTACATCTCCACATCAGGATATTCATCTTGTGGTAAGAACCAAATTATCCTAAACTGTCCACATTAGTATGCACAACATGACATTAAACTATGCTACATCTTCCTCACCACAATACATTAAATTGCATGGGTTTTTAGAACTACAAGTTTTTTGATTATCAATTTCTTAAGATAAGTAGTGACACCCATTATCCATCCATGGATCCAATTGTTACATTCCATTTTATTCAACAATATTCAACTATATCCATACTACACGATGTTAAAATGGATGTAAATACATCCTTACCTCATGACATTAAACTACATAGAAATATTACCTTAAAACATGATATTAAAGAGCACAAAAATACATCCTTATAGCAAAATGATAAATTTAAAAGAGACAAACGTCGATGATACATGATAATAAACAACACACAACATCTATCATTTTTTATTCCTTACCAAAGGACTACTAGAGACTTACCTTGGTCAAAAAGAGTATGTGGTTCTACCTCTATCCGTTAAGAGAAATTCAAAACCATATAACGCACATCATGTTTCAGTTGGACCAAGTTATCATATCCTTTCATTTCCCTTGGAAATGATATAAGGAATCAAGAAACCTTTTCTTCACTATTCATACATGCCCAATGCTCCTTCATATGAACCTATGGTCGTCAAATGAATGTTACACTCTGAAAAATGGAAATTCCAATTCTCATGGGCATTGACATCATCATGAAATAAATCAACACCTTGATGAATCAAATCCACTCATTGTATGACTATACCCCATCAATATTCGTCACTTGTGAAACTCAATCCATGATTTAATACATATTCAACCCTCTCTTAGAATGATGTTGGGGTATTCTTGACCATGTGTATAATTGTTTGATTGTTTTGTATCATCTTCTCTAATAGTTACATCCAAGTCATGAGCAGAAACTGTAGGTTATTTTGTCAAATATGTATAACCTTTAACACTATCACATAATGTTCCAAATCACAAAACCTTAAACTGCTAACAAATGTTAAACATAACTCATCAGGCTGAAAACCAATAAATGGAGATTTGAGAAACATTGAGTATCCACATAATAAAATCCTCAATATCATAGTTCAAGAAATAATTATTATGTACCCATAATAGGGATAAATCTCACAAGGTTTACAACCCTAGTAAATAACCGGATATGGTCGATAGACCCACTAGTCGATGAAAATGTTTGGGCAGTGTTTCTCACATATCCTTGCCATGAGATTATGTTTTCTAGGTGATGACACATATTTTAGGGTACTCAAACCCTACTTGTATTTTACATATTTTTCATGACTCACTTCACGATTTGAGGTGTCTTGAATCACCATAACTTTCCATAGTCATTGGAAAGGATATCTGGATTCCAGGGTCCTTCTCTTGACTATGAATACATGCCCATGCCTATTATATATGTTCCTACAGATGAAAACCAAATGTATCACTATAAAAAAGATACATTCAAATTATCATGAGAATTGACATAATCAACGAACCACTAAACTTCCCAGTCAGTCAAAACAATTCCTTGCATGACTATCCCATATCATTCTCCTGACACATGAACTCTGGATCAGGATTTTATTTCCCCACAACAAACTATCAATGTGGATTCAATAACCTATATGTTACATAACTATGTTTCATGCCCTTAATCAATGAAAAAATATGACACTTCATTGTCTAATATATTATGGATCGAATCTTGGGATTTGAAACCACAAGACACATAGTTCATTCATTACATTAAGAGCTAGTTTATCTATGCTTCTAGAACACTTTTGGGATAGACTTTTTCCCATTACCCCATTCATTATTTAGACATTTTAGCCTTCGAAAATATTTTATTACCCTGGAAATGAATTGGATTTTGCCTTTAAATTAACATGATGAGGATGAAGAAGGGTCCTGATCAACCAACTAAATTCGTATTCTCCTTGCCATAAATGAACTTCAATCCCTAGGAGTCATTGAAATGTCGCAGTGGAATCTAGTATTATAGAATGACATGGATCATACCTAAAACATCTCCATCATCCTTTATTCATGGACTCAAACATTCGGGTTATGATTTTCATCATCCTTACTCCAAATAACCATGTTGATTTGTTATCCAATATTTTCCAATGGCAACAAAAATACCACTATAAATATTCCATATCCCTTGTAAAAGATGACCATATTCAAGGACCGTTTTCTGGGCAATGAATACATTCTCACGAATCCTACATACGTACCAATAGTTTTCAACTGAATTTTCCACTCTATAAAATGGAATTCTGATAACAGTGAGCCTCAGTAATGACATGGAAGAATCTAGCACCTTAGTGTGTTTCGGGTCATACTTGCATGTCTTCACCACATATCATGCTCATATAGTTTGAGATAAAATAGCATAAACTAAAATGATATATGGTCCATTTTTAATAACCTTAAACAAGTATGGTATGTGTTAAATGATCCAAAATTAATCACAATGCAATTTTTGTGGGGCCCACATTATGGACATGTCATGCTTTAGCTGCATTCCATAGACATGAAAATAACTCATTCTTAAAAACAAATCTCCCATGTAGATGATCCGTCCACACATCAAAATTTTTTGCTTATTCATCTCAATTTATGGGATGGGTATCACCGAAAACTTATAAAATAATTAGAATAATGAGATATCACATATGGAATAAAATTGTACAGTAATACCAGAAAAATCATGAATTCATAATATAAAAAAGAGGGATGAATCTACAAATTTTAGTGTATCTCCAATGACTCGTAAAAAATAATCGGGAGCAATATAAGTGACATGTAATAACAATTGATGGTTCAAAACACTTGAAATATTGGAAAGAGTCTAGTGGGAAGTCTCAATTTAGTGTTGGTGCATCTTCCTCCACGGTTCATCCATATTTTCCTTAGGTAGAAGATCTTCTAACAGATTAATCAACTCTAAACTATCTTCTGAGTTGTGTAAAATGAGTTCAATGATATTTATTCGTTGGACTTCACATGAGATTTCATCCCTTCATACCTCCATATTTGCACTATCCAAGAATATAGCTAGTCTTACAGTTTAGTCCACAATAGAATACCCTGATCCATTGCCTCTCCCATCTCCCTCATTTATTTGGCAATGAAGGACTCATTCGAAATATCGTTCAAGTTCATATCATGTGAAACCATGTATCTTCAGTTCAATATGATATGTAGTGTAATTTTAAACAGAGGTTTTCCATAAAATCCATAATTTCCAAGATCATTAAATAATTGGAAAATCCACTCCCCTTGGTGAAAAAATGTCTCCAAAAGTGTACAAGTATTCCACACATGGGTATGCTCTGAAATTATCTTATGATGCCACTGAATCTCAATAGCTGGCGATATAGGCATAGTAGAATGATTAATAACTAATCGGATCACTGCTGAAATTGGTGCAGAATCCTCATATATCTCTCTCTCTCTCAATAGGCGTATCACCCATATCGTGTACAAGAGGACTATTATCCTCAATAGAATCATACTTACCATATAAATAATCATCATTAATGTGAGGTAGCATTCTTTAATCTTATCCCATGTCCTCAATAAATTCCATTGATTCCATAGACATGGTAATTCTTGAAAGAAGTGGCCTATCCTCTTTTTGTACTAGCTTTCTGAGCACACCATTCAGATAATCTGTTACCCAATCATGTGAATAATCATGGGTGAGAAAAGTAGGAACATTATTAGATGGAAATATGATCACAACTTTAGTATCATCACGGTATAATGTATTCTAAAATTTGAGGATGATTATAGGATGTGCCTCCCCTATGACACTAGAAAAATGAATATGGGAAACTCCATGAACATAGACAAACTATCAAAAAAACCAATATGGATTATATGGATCATTGATAATTTTCTCGTTCACCCTAGCTGCAATGACACCATCTCGAAGAGAGTTCATATATGATATTTCATGAAGAGTTTCATTTTGGTTGTCAATAATCTTGATTCATAGTGTATTAAATATTGATAAGTAAAATATGAAAGTCTTATATAATTCAAAATTGACTTCACGTTGGGTCAGCTAGATGGTTCCAACCCCAGATATGTTCATAAGTCTAGTATAGAATAAGTTTTTTTTGGATCTGAGAAGTATTACAGTCTTCATAGAAATGTAGGTACTCCCATATCCAACCAAATAGTAACTAGAGGGGGAAATGATCCTATAGGGGTAATTGTCTTGTTGGATACGACCCAACATATAGTAGTGTCATTGAAGCAATGGAGCTTCCAAGTTGATATGAATCTATATTGCATGTCGCACTGTCAGTACCATTTTGATGCCACAGATTCTAAAGAGTGTATCCATTTTTTTGAAGAGCCACAAATTTAAGAAAATAGCAGGAAAAACTACAAGGCAATGGTTTGAAAAAACATCTGGTTTCTCCAAATTAACACATGAGGTGTCATCCCCACCACCCAGAATGGCCCACCACAAGCATATCATGGGCTAGTTTGGAGGGGAACCAATGGGGAAAAATAACATTTGGTTTAACTCCTCTACCAGAAAAGAAAATATTGACACAGTTGATGAAATAAATAAGTGAACTCACTATTCACTCTCTCTCCAATGTATTCCTTGGTATTATGGGAATCTCCTTCAGTAAAACATGATTCCATATAGAATTATCCAAAGTGTCTGTAGTAGGGATGAATTAATCATAAATATCTTCAAGAGAATTAATTCGACATAGATGATTGAAATAACAAAAGATGATACCCACATCACTGTGAGGAAAGTGGAACGTGTTGATCCTTGGAGACCAGTAGCCGATCATTTCCTCAAGATGGTTAGAATTGTGGTAAATGATAAATTTAGTTATAAACATGGATTCTTGGAGATGAACCCTTTATTGAACATTAGCAATTTCTAAATATCTCGGGATTACCAAAAATGTCTATTCCTATTCATCATTAAAATTTCCACCAGGAAGTAGATCCCATTTTCAGTACCATGTGTGGACGAAGGCGTCCTGTGAAGTAAACAATATGATCAAATAACTATTGAAAATTGGTTTTTGATAACAGTTGTGACTATATAGATTCAAGAAATAATACACCAAAAATAGGGAATTACCTAAGAGTGGGTTGTAACTATAATACCTTCCTCATTAATTCCCACCTTAATGTAGTTAGCAGAGCCAGATACCGAGTTAGATGGTATGTTAACGTCAGAGAGAGGTATAACTGTATCATCCTATAAGACAAAAATCATATAGAGGAAGTTGATCTGAAAAGGGATAATTCCAAATTATAGATGAAAGGAACCTCTACAGGACCTCATTATCTATACACACTCAATAGTGGAGATCTAGATTGTGATTCTTGGTGATCATGTCCATTTGATTGGATTTAGGTAAATAACATTGGTGAGAACTAGAGGTCATATGAAAATAAGTAAGTAGAACATTTCTTAACAAGTAAATATAGGGTCTTCACAATAATTAAACATAAAATGAGACAATTTCATCATGCACATCATGTGAATTAGCTAATGGTTCATGAATCACACAAAAGTTTTTTTTGAATAGATTGATCTCTAGAGGACCTGTAAGGAATATAACCTCTATAGGGGATCTCGCAAGTCGCATGACCCATCATGGGAATCCGAATCATGTGACTTGAACATGTTCACATGATTCCCAAGAAATCATTCAATTAGGTGAATTAATATCACAAAACCCTCAAGGAAGTCTTATCCCTCTCCACCGAATACTGATAAATTACTGATGTAATGTGTTTGAAGCATCCCTTTGAAAGAGCTTCGACCGAATGGACCCATGACACAAGATCGCAGACAGGGTTCATGATCAATGGTTTGGGAATGGTCTATTGATTGATGAAACATCTAGAGCACTCTGAAGGTGGAGGAAGACGGTGGAATGAATTTTCCTCCACCCCTATCCCCTATATATAAGCATTTTTTAGATTACCAAACTTCATCGGGTAGACCAAATGTCACTCATAAGCACTAGTTAGAGACATTATCAAAGGTTCTGGTGATTATTAGTTTTCCATTAGAACTTATTCCTTATCCCATCTTATGTCACTCCCAAGAGGGGTAATTTTTTTATTCCTGCAAAATAAGCATTGGAAAAATACAAAAGGAATAAATAAATAAATATGGGTTTTATGTTCCCCATAAATGCAATGGAAGAAGAGGAAGGCTGAGACTTGTATGTCAATTAAACCACCAAAACTCATGATCACATGACCATCTCAAGGACATGGTAAGGCTCCACACATGATGTATAACCTATGGGATGTCCCATGGAGACCCCTTAGACAATGATGTCTGCACATGTGAATCCCCCCCCAGTACAATATAATGGGTTCCCCCATGCCGTACTATTTTTCATTGGCACGAGACTGAAAAAAATTCCAAAATATTTGAAAAAAGCTAGAATTATATTCAAAGAGAGATACCCAATGTGGCCATGATACTCATACACCTTATCATCATTGGGAATAATAAAATACATTTACAATATTCATGCCAACTCACAAGACCTACGATCCATCGTCACATAAAATGAAGAATACGAAGTGGATGAGGTAAGAAGAGTTCACAGTCATTGAAAGACATGCGACTCACCCCTGAAGGCATGTGAGACACCATGATTCCCTAAAGACTTGTCTCGAACATTTTGTGATACCCCTTTGGCTTGTCATCCTCACCAAACAGAAGTACTCAAGAGTTTCGAGATGACTCTACAACACTCTGTTGATATTCAGATAGACATGTCCACTACGTGCTTGAAAAAACTCTATAAAACCCATATTGGTTAGGGGATACATCATTAAAAAATCATGTAAAGTTTATTGATATTACTCATGAAAACTCACATGATCCTTAACAATTGATAGATAAAACAATGGGATAGGAATGGAGCAGATTAGAGGGGTTCACAGTTACTGAAATACATTATGATGGCCCCTAACAACCCACACGACCCCACAAGTCCTCAACGAGATTCCCACCTCTACTCATAGAAGACGTTGGTATTTTCATCCTCACCCGTAGGATGGGTCCTTTAAATGCTCATGCACCCTCAAAAAGATCATGAAACACATCACCAAATAATAGAAAAAATATGTTCAATAACACTTGTGCAATCCCTCTTGACTCCAAACCTTATCACATAAAACAAAGGGGGTCAAAGGTGAGGATGCATGAGGTTCTCACAGCAGCAGAAACGAATGTAACGCACCCAACGCACCGGCAATGCAATCCCGTTAGACACTAAGATATGTAACATAAGCTGTCATGAGTGTCATCCAATAGAAAATTAGACCTCCTCAGGACCATTGGACATGTCAACATGAAAACATGGAGGTCATTGGACACATCTTCATGATCAAAAAAGCCATCAATAATCGGAATAACATCCAATAAAGGATGTGTTGAAGTAGGAGACTCACTATCACAAAAAATCGGGAGATTCACCCAAAACAGTCCAAGATAGAGACTCGCAAAACCGAATGAAACATGTCCCCTTCACCGGCTCCATCCTGGACTTGCACCAGATACGCCGCATAAACCAGTGATTATATGTGGTTGTGAGGCCTATAAAATACCCTTCACAACATAAAGAAAGGTTTTGATTCTTGACATCAAGACTCTGCCGGATTTAGCTCTCAACTTTTAGGGATTTCTCAGAGTTATCACACAAGTAGCCAGCTTTCTGTTAGGTAAAATATTAGTTGTTATCTAGATTAGTCATATTCTATGAATAAATCACTTCGCATTGTCATTAATAGATCACACGATTAGCCCCTAGTGTGTTGTGTAAAGGAGATCTTGTAATCCCATTGGATAATTAGAGATTCATGATAGATGACACTAAAAAAACTAATGTATTATTAATACAAGGGTAGGAAAATGGTAAATGATGTAAGTATTAAGTGAAGGACACACTTGATTCCCCCTATGTGATTCATGTGTGTCATCCAAAGACACTAAACATCCCCCTGAAACGTCACCCAGATCTCACAACACTCATTCATCATGCCACATGGGACACGAGGAATACTATAGACATTCCAAATTGAGTCACAAATACCTCCCAGAGACTTGAAATTGATCTTATAGACCGCTTGGATCCATCACCTAGTGCATGATAAATCCCTATGACACATCACTTGACTCAAATGATGTTTCCCACTAATGTCATCTGAGTCTCACGAAAGAACATGACAGTGATATTCATGCCCTCACAACACTACATGGACAATCAGTTGTGTCATGACCCATCCCCCGAGGCCCATGTCGTAACTACCCCAAGCCTGCCATCCATAGGCTAGGGGCTGCCGACTAGAACCAAAGGTGTATATCCCTAAACTGGGAAGGCATTTCCTTTATAACTGCAAAAAAACACAACCAATGTACAAGTGGAAGGTAAATCTAAGTAAAAACTGAATACATAAGAAGTGCTGGAAATTTCAAGGGCCATAAATACAAGTCCAATAGTAAAGTACAAGAAAAGGAAAAACATGTACAACTAAAAAGAAAAATAGTTGGAAGGTGCCTAGAAGCTCCTGGATCGTCCACCACAGATCATACCTGAAGTGTAGGTACAAATATCCTCCTCAGTGATCCACGCCCATCCGTCTCCTCCGGGTACTGACTCGTTGTGAGGTCCACCTCCGAGTATCGTCCTGTCCTCGTACACTCCACCTTGGTCAGTGTTGTCCATCGTCTGCATCCAAAAGAATGAGGTGAGAGCATAGCCTGTACAGGGGTGAGTATAATGATACTTAGTAAGGACCCTGAGACCCTCAAGGTCTCACAAAATCCACAAAGTATAAATCAAAATAGAAATATTCAATCATGAAGTATCAAACAACCCTAATTTGGTATATTCCCATACATATACCTAAGTTATCAATCACAGACCGACTCTAACTCTCGATCCCAATCAAAAACCATTCCTAAAAGGATTTAAAGTCAATAACCACATTGATAATTGTTGAAAGGCATGACTCAGCTCACACGGTTATACAACTCACGACGAGGGGTAGTGATGATTAGATGTAGCCTCTGAATCTTCACATCTATCGAACCAATGTAGTATCCTGGAACAATATCATCGTTGTCGATCCCACGTAGGATCCAGGCACAGAAGTTGTCACTGTCGAACCCACATAGGATTCCGGTAAAGTTGTTATCGCTGTCGAACCTAGGTAAGAAACCGTCATTACAGTCGCAGCCAGCCCTAGGGTTCCCGCACCCAACACGCTCGATTCTGGGAGGGTCCACTCCTCCAGCCAAGTGTCGATACATCAAATATCTTTAAAACCTGAGTTGATGTATCCAGTAGTTCCATCTCATCATATGTAACCCAACGCGACAGACGGTGCGTCAATCGGACGCCCAATCTAAGAGTTATAAGCGTTTACGCTCCGAGGGGCTGGTTGGATTTTGGGTACAATACAACATAGCCATACTCAAACCTTGTCCTAATCCTATGTGGAGTATTCCAAAGAACCATCTCATCAAAAGGAATCCAACGTATTTCACGGAACGTCAATCGGACATCCGATCCTTATGTTATAAGCGTTTCCGCTCCGAGTGCCCGTTTGGTTTTGGGTTCGAACCAACCCCGATGTACCCAAACTTCGACAAAACATTGAGTGTAATATACCAAAACGTATGCCTCGATCCAAGGAATACAATGCAACAAACAGTGCGTCGATTGGAGGTCCTCAGCTCATGTTATGGGTGAAAAACCAAAGGTGGTCCGAAGAGGGGGGTCTGGGTCCGGTCTAACCCGGCCCAACCCGCCCTAGGTCGGCCAGAAACGGGTCAACCCGACCCAGATCTAGCTCCGGTCGTGTAGGGAAAGGATCGGCCCGTGTGATGGAATTCCGGCCCACACATCTGGCGGCCTGGCCCGATGGTTGCGGCTCTGTCCACGCGAGGTTGACCAGGACCGCACGACAGGCAGCCCGGCCGGCTAAGCGCATTACGCGCCAGGCATGGAGAGGGGGGAGATTGCGCCCCCCTGGTGTCATGTAGTGACGGCACCGGCTGGCACCACCCGACCATCACAGAAAATGAACAAGAGTTCTTCTCCCCTGTCACGGTTAGTGCCACGACAGCCTTCCCCCTGCGATGCACGAGGGGCGCATCCACGCTCTTCTGCGGGACACCGAAGTTGTTTCGGTGGTCCGTTTTGCCTCTCATCGCTGGCTACGACCTCCTCGGGTCCTGCTCCTCAATAAGACGCCCACAAATCAGGGTTTCCCTTCTGTTCATCTATCGCCCCTCAAACCGCGCATCAATAATAAATTGGAGGATGGTCCAGACTTGTTCGTCAGCCCACACCCTCTGCGTTAGAGGCTCAAATAGTAACCCCGCGTACAATTGAACCAGAAACAAACCCCAGCTTAATTTCTATCCCATCCCGCAATGACCATCCGTTCCGCGGATCAACATGTTTGGGGGGTCGATCCACGGTTTTTGTTTTTATCCAAGGGAAACGAAAAACATAAAAGAATGGAATTCAACCTCGAATTCAAAACCCTACCTCGATTTTCATTGACCGTTGACGAGTCTCGGAAAATGGAAGTCACGGAAGACGGTCATTGTTCTGTCAACGTCAAAAGGAGTAGAGCCCGGTGTAGTCGAGTCGAGTCGACATTGTCGGTGTAATTCGTGGGATGTGGTGCTTCCCTTCCATGCTCCAGTTGAAGGAGGTATGAGTTGTTGCTTCATGTTCATCAAGTCGTGGAGCATTCTTCGATGAAGAACATCGTTCTTTATCGAGATATTATAAGTTCTCGGTAGTTCTTCTCATCCTCCGTTCCACCAAAAGAATTCCAACCCACATAAAATAATAGGCTGCCTATTATTTTAATGTACCATGAATTTCAAATAAATTCTAACACTAGAGTTAATTACAGAAGACATTAATTAATTGCATTGTCACACTTAATGGGAGGAGGAAGGTGGAGAGTTCACCCACATTAAAGAAGAGTATTGGATTTAATAAATTCAAGGTAGTTTAAGGGGTTCAAGGGGAGTTGATGGGTTAGTTGCTTGTGTGGGCCCCATGACATAATATCCTACCATGGGAGGTTATGTGGGGGTGGGACCCACCTCCAACTTCCATTTGGATAAATTAACCACATAACATTTTTAATAAAATTATGCTACACATATTTTTTATTAAATTTAGAAATCCCCCAAAAATCAACTTCCACTCTAGATAAAACACAACTACGGTGAAAGTCTCATTAAGCGATTACCGGTGCTGTGAGTTCATCAGTGCCCTCAGATTTAAATTCCGAGCAACAGTTCGAAAGATATAAAATTTCACATGTACGTTCACTGAACATACATGAACAAAACTTTAGATATTGATTTCGGGAACACCGGGCCTCGGAATCAGGTGCCGTCAGAAACTGAGGACTCATAATATTCCCATGAATTTAAGGGAAAAAAATTCCACATTATTTCTGGGGCTTTGAATTCTCCCCACCTCAGTTATTTACATCCCCATAAGCTACAACACTCACTACGGGGACAAATGGGGGTACTGAGCACGCATCTGAGCCTCCTGTCCCATATGCTCTCCAAGAGGTTCTCGTACTGCCAGCGAATGCACACCAGAGTACTCAACCGTCCATGTTAGACCCACTCTTGTTGATCCTCAATCTCCACTGGAACCTTAGTGAATGTCTCCCTTTCATAGATATCTAGCTCCCCATGGTTGATGATGTGGGACAGATTATGCATGTATCTTCTCAGCTAAGATACGTGGAAGACGTCGTGCACCCGGTGCAACTAAGGTGGAAGGTCCAAGTGGCACGCCACCTCACCTACCCTACTGAGGACCTGAAAATGTCTAAGGAATAGTGAATATAACTTTCCACCTCAGCTAAATATCTGTAAACCTATTCAGGGTGAGAGCCGTAGAAAGACATTGTCGCCATCTTCGAATTCTAAAGGGCTTTATCTCCTGTCAGCATATGACTTCTCTCTGCTCTGCAGAGTCTTTATCTTCTCCAGGATGACCTGCACCTCCTCTATGGTATCTCATACCATCTCCGGTCAGTAGGTAGTTGTTTAACATGGTAATTCATTCGATGATCTTCCAAATCAAGTTGTGTCCCTTGGACGTACGTGGAAGACCCTTCATGAAGTCCATGGAAATCTCATCCCTCCTCCACATTGGAACCTCTATAGGATGAACCAAGAATACTGGTACTTGATGCTATGGCTTCACTTGCTGAAAAATGAGGCATCGAGAGACAAATTCCGCTACTTCCTTCCTCATACCTGGCCACCAGTGCTGTAATCGAATGTCCTCATACATCTTTACCACTCCGGGATGTACCGCTAAAGAGAATGTGTGAAACTCTTGCAACGCATCCTATTGAAGTACAACTAGTACCATGGTACGTCCTCTGTAAGGAATTATGTGCTCCCCACCTTCAGAAAAATCATTCGGGTGCGTTCCCAAAGGATATATGAGCACGTCGTGTCTGGTAGTCACCATCCCCATGTTGTGCATCCCAGACTCATTGAAGAGGTGGGGAAGTGACTATGAGAGATTGTAGAAAGGTTTCTCCATCCCTATCAACAAAAGATATTTGCATTGCGGCCATCTGCTCCATTGTCTTTCCTATCATCTGAAATCTTTTTCATCTACTTAGAGCATCAGCTACAACGTTCCCCTTTCCAAGAGTACAGATTATCTCGAGGTCATAGTCCTGGAAGAATTCAAGTCATCGTTGTTGTCTCAGGTTCCGGTCCTTCTGAGAGAAGATATACCTGAGACTCTGGTGGTCATAGTAGACTATAAATTTTTCACCCAACGAAATATGAGTGAGACTAGCTAATTTAAAAGAACTCTTCTACACCCTTCCTCGCCTACGTCCTATAAGAGCTGCTAAGACTTCTCCTTTGCTAAAAAGTGAAATTCGGTCTTATCCACTAGATGAACCACACCCATTGCCTAATACATTCTTTTTGACAAGAACGGTACTAATTCATGCCATGGATTATGTCGTAAGGCCTCGATGCTACAACCAAGAGATCCAACTGTTACTCTCACATCCAAGGTCTGAGTCACACTGTCGGCGTTAATGTGTGGTCAATGTGTCTCCTCTAGTATGAATCTTGAATGTGAGGGTCAAGTCAAAAAATTTATCCTGAATCTCATAGAATTATCCACACTAAAGGAAGAAAATCATACATCATAGGGAATGTATTTTTTTTACAACAGCTCAAAGAACATAAACACAATGAAACCACAAACAATGACATCAACGAAGCTAGAAGATTCCTGAACAAAGAAATCTATGCCTAGAACTAGTCCCGCTCCTGTCCACCTGCATCCGGAGCACTATGTTCGGAGGCCTGAGCTGCCTGATGGTGAGCTCTCCCATGTCCACCCGTGTCCTACTGTCGGGGTGGACCTCCTGATGGTGGTGGTAAGGCCTCAAAACGTCATTCACCGCCTACTACTCGGCCAGCTCCTCTAACATGTCCACCTGCTCCCGGCGGACCACCACAGTCAAACCTCAGCCTCTGCCTGGGAGGTCCCTCTATTGCCTGCTGCTCATCTGCAGGGCAGGTCGGGCAGTCTCGAGCCATGTGACCCTGCCCGCCGCATACATAGCACTTTCTTCTCCTCGTACGGATTGCTCCGTCTCGTGTTCCCCGCACAACTGAACATGATTCGTGCAGTCAACCACCTATGGGGCTAGTTTTCTTGGACCCCAACATCATCTGTGCACTACTAGCTATAGAAGACTCTGGTGCGTGTCGAGTAGTGGTGGGTCTCACTGCTGGGGACTGTTCAGAATGAAAATTCTCTACTAGGAGGGCTCGATCCAATACCCCCACCTACATTAGAATGTTGAGGTAGAAAATAGAAGCCTTGATCGCATTCCGGAGTCCATGCTCAAAGTTGCAGGCCCTGAAGAATGGATCTCATACCATATCCATAGAGTAGTGCGAGTGGTCGGTGAACCTCGTTGAGTACTGAGCTACTGTCATACTGACCTGCTGTAGATGAAGTAACTCTTGAATCTGCACCGCACGAAGGGTGGCGGGTACAAACTCTGCTCGGAACAGGCTCTCGAAGTCTGTCCAGAGTAGTGATGCCTCATCATGCACCTGAAGCATCAGGATCCACAATATGTCTGCTTCTGTATGTAATAGTCTCGTGGAGAGGATCGCCATGAGGTTTGATGGTGTCCCTAATAATATGGAAACTCTCACAATAGCCTCCATACAATCCTCAACTGCCTGTGGGTCTGTATCTCCTCGGAACCTGGGCGGTTTCTGGCACTGGAACTCGTGCAATGCACTCAGATGGGTTGTAATCTCCACTTCTAGAGCTGGAGGTATTGGTGGCCAGGCGGGTAGTTGTACCGCTGGTACCTCCACTGTGATGGAGCCCTACATCGAAGCCTTCTCACTCGGTGGTATACCATCTCGTACATAACTCGGAACCCTAGCTAGCTGCCTTTGTGGGGCCATCCTGAAAATAAATAGGTGTTCCATGGTTAAAAAAGTATACATGGTGCGATAACACAAAGTAATCACTAAGAAAACATTTTCAAAGGAAAAACACACGCAATCACTATTTTTGTGTATTGAGTCGGAAGTCAGAAGTCAGAGTCATAGTGTAAGGATACTTTGGCCGCCGCACCAACACCAGTTTCCCAAAACTGATAACCACATTCAAAAAACATAACATTATTGATGTTAAATGAATCAGATTCCAAGTTCTGCGGTAGAACCAACTCCTTTGATACCAATTTGTCACGACCCGTCCCCTGGAGCCCATGTCGTTACTACCCCAAGACCGCCATCCATAGGCTAGGGGCAAGTGAAAAGCACCAAAGGTGTAAATATCTAAACTGAGAAGGAATTTACTTTATAACTGCAAACAAACACGACCAGAGTACAAAAAGAAGAAAATTCTAAGAAAAAACTGAATGCAGAAGAAGTTCTGGAAAGTAAAAGGTCCAAGAATAAAAGACCAATAGTAAAGTACAAGAAAAGGAAAAATAGGTACAACTAAAAAGACAAACAGCTGGAAGGTGCCTTGAAACTCTTGGATCATCCACCACAGATCCTACCCGAAGGGTAGGTACAGATAAACTCCTCAGTGTTCCACGTCCGTCCGTCTCCAATGGGTACTGACTCGTCGTGAGGTCCACCTCCGGGTACCGTCCAGTCCTCTTACACTTCAACTCAGTCATCGATGTCCATCGTCTGCATCCAACACAACGAGGAGCGGGAATAGCCCATGTAGGGGTGAGTATAATGATACTAAGTAGGGACCCCAATACCCTAAAGGTCTCACAAAATCCACAAAGGATAAACCATAGTAGAAAGATACAATCATTAAGTATCAAACAATCCTACTTAGGTATATGTCCATATATATGCCTAAGTTATCAATCACAGTCCGGCTCCAACTCTAGAGCCCAAGCACAAACCATTCCACAAAGGAAGTAAACTCAATCACCACGTTGATAATGGTTGAAAGGAATGACTCAGCTCACAGAGGTATAATACTCACGAAGAAAGGTAGTGATGATTAGATGTAGCCTCTTAATCATCTTCTCTGTCGATCCCACATAGGATCCTGGAACACATATCAGCGTTGTCGAACCCACGTAGGATCCTGGCACAGAAGTTGTCACTGTCAAACCCTTGTAGGATTTCGGTACAGTTGTTATCACTGTCGAACCCACGTAGGATTCTGTCATCTCAGTCGCAGCCAACCCCAGGGTTCCCGCACACATCACGCTGGATTCTAGGATGGTCCTCTCCTAATTCCAAGTGTTGATACATCAAATATCACGAAGTCCTGAGTTGATGTATCCAGTAGTTTCATCTCATTATAAGGTACCCAACGCGACAGACGGTGCATCAATCGGACGCCCAGTAGGATTTCAGGTACAGTCCAACCCTACCATACTCCAACCTCGTCAAAATTTTATGTGGATTATTCCAAAAGAACCATCTCATCTCAAGGAATCCAACGTATTTAACAGAACATCAATCAGACTTCCAGTCCTTACGCTATAATTGTTTCTGCTCCGAGGGCCCGGTTGGTTTCGAGTTCGAACCAACCCAGCCGTACCCAATGTTTTCCAAAAACATCAGTGTAATATACCGAAACGAGCATCTCGATCCAAGGTATCCTATGAAACTTACGGTGCACCGATTGGAGGTCCGTAGATCATGTTATAAGAGAAAAACAAAAAGTGGTCTCAAGAGGGTGGTCTGGGCCCGGTATGACCTGGCCCAACCCACCCTGGGTCGGCCCGAATTGGGTCGACCTGACCGGGGTCTAGGTCCGGCCCGGTCAGGTGAGGCCCGCCCTGCGCGAGTGGTGCCCAACCCGCGCAGCAGGCGGCCCGACCCAGCAGCTGCGGCCCGGTTCGCATGAGGGCTGCTTAGCCTGCGGGGTAGGCAGCCCGGCTGGCCGAGCGCGTTACGTGCCAGGCACAATGCGGGGGGAGGGTGCGGCACCACGATGTCCAGTAATGGCGGCTCCAGAGGGCGCCGCCCGACCTTCCCGGAACCCGCACGCAAGTTCGGATCCACCGCCACAGTCAGTGCGGCGGCAGCCTTATGTAGGCAGCGCGTGGGGGGTGCCGCCGGGCTCTTTTGCGGGCCAACGAAGTCGTTCCGGTGGTGCATTTTGCCTCCCGTCGTCTCCTAAGGCCTCCTCGGTTATGGCTCTTCATTGTGGAGTCCTCAAATCAGGGTTTCCCTTGTATTCACTAGTTGCCTATAAAACCATGCATCATGAACGAATTAGCGGATGGTCTAGACTTTTTCGTTAGCCTGTGCCCTCCACGGCTCAAACTGTAATACAACATATAATTGAACCAAAAAACCCCCCAACATAATCTATAACCCATCCCACAATCAACATCCATTCTGTGGATCGACATGTTCGGGGGGTCGATCCACAGTTGTTGTTTTTATCCAAGGGAAATGGAAGACTTGAATGAAAGGAATTCAACCTCGAATTCAAACCCTTACCTCGATTCTTGTTCACAGTTGGCATGTCATGGAAAATGGACGTCACGTAAGATGGACGTCGTTCCGTCTACGCCGGATGGATTAGAGACCGGTGTAGTCGAGTCGAGTCGACACCGTCAGTGTACTTCGTGGGTGGTGGTGCGTCCCTTCCTTGCTCCGGTTGAAGATGGTAGAAATTGTTTCTTAACATTATTCGAGACGTGGAGCGTTCTTCGATGATGAACGACGTTCTTCGTCGAGAGATTACATATTCTCTTTAGTTCTTCTCTAACTCTATTGCACCAAATGAATTCAAACCCACATAAAATAATAGGCTCTCAATTATTATAATATTCCATGAATTTCAAATAAATTAAAACACTCAAATTAATTAATGAAGACATTAATTAATTACATTGGCACTCATAATGGGAGGAATAAGGTTGGAGAGTTCACCCACATTAAAGAAGAGTGTTGGCTTTAAAAAATTAAAGGGAGTTTAAGGGGTTCAAGTGGAGTTGATGGGTTAGGTTCTTGTGTGGTCCCCACCACATAATATCCTCCCATGAGAGGTTATGTGGGGGTGGGCCCCACCTCCAACTTCCCTTTGGAAAAATTAACCACCAAACATTTTTAAGAAAATATCCTACACGGTTTTTTTAAATTTAGAAATCCCTCAAAAATCTACTTCCACTCCCGTTAAAATGAATCTACGGTAAAAGTATCCATAAGCGTTTACTGGTACTGGGAGTTCATCGGTGCCCTCAGATTTCAATTTCGAGCATCGTTTCAAAAGATATAAAATTCTACATGTATGTTCCCTAAAGGTACCTGAACAAAACTTCAGAAATTGATTCTGGGAACACTGGGCCTCGGAATCAGATGTTGTCAAAAACTGTGGACTCGTAAAATTTCCATGTATTGAAGGAAAAAAAATTTCCACAGGATTTCCGGGATTATAAATTCTCCCCACCTCTGGGCCTTACATCCCAGTATGCTACAATACACACCAAGGGAATAATGGGGGTACTGATCATGCATCTGAGCCTCATGCTCCCATGTGGTCTCTTGGAGGTTCTCGTGCTACCAGTGAGCGTGCACTAGAGGATTTGACCATCCACATAGGACCCGCTCCTGTAGATCCTCAATCTCCACTAGAACTTTCATGAAAGTCACATCGTCATTGATATCTAGCTCCCGTTGTGATGATGTGGGATAGATCGTGCACATATCTTCTCAGCTGAGATACGTGGAAGATGTCATGCACCCTGTGCAACTGAGGTGGAAAGGCCATGCGGTAAGCCACCTCGCCTACCCTGTTGTGGACCTGAAAAGGTACAAATAATCGTGGAAATAACTTTCCGTTTTGGCTAAATCCTCGTAGACCTCATCAAGGTGAGACCCGTAGAGAGACGTGGTCGCCATCCTCAAATACTAGAGGGCTCCAACTCCTGTCAGCATATGAATTTTGTCTACTCTGCAGAGTCTTTATCCACTACTGTATTCCCTACACCTCCTCTGTGGTAGCTCGTACCATCTCTGGTCAGTAGGATGTTGGATGAATTTTTTATGTCTGTCAAGGATCAACCAAATCGAGTCGTGTCCCCTAGACATATGTGGAAGACCTGTCATGAAGTCCATGGATATCTCATCCCTCATCCACTTTGGAACCTCTAAAGGTTGAATCAAGCCTGCTGGTACCTGATGCTCCTTCTTCACTTGCTGACAAGTGAGGAATCAAGAGATAAGCTCTACTATTGCCTTCTTCATACCTGGCCACTAGTGCTGTTATCGAAGGTCCTAGTACATCATTACCACTCTTGGATATTCTGCTAAAGGGAATGAATGTAACTCCCTCAAAACTTCCTTCTGAAGTGCATCTGCTACCATGGTACTTACTCTGTAAGGAATGAAGTGCTCCACACATTCAGAAAAGTCCTTCAGGTGCCTTCCTAGAGGATATCTGAGCACATTGTGTCTCGCAGTCAGCGTCCCCATGTTGTGCCTCCCTGAATCCCTGAAGAAGTGGTGAAGTGACTATGAGAGACTGTGAAAAGGTTACTCCATCTCGATCCACAAAGGATATCTACAACACGGCAAGCTGCTCTGTCCCCTATCCTTGAAGCTGAATTCTTGTTCTCCTACTGAGAGAATCAGCTAGAATGTTCCCCTTTCTAGGAGTATAGATTATCTCGAGGTCATATTCCTGGAGGAATTAAAATCATCATCGTTGTCTCAGGTTCAGGTCCTTCTGAGAGAAGATATACCTGAGACATTGGTGGTTAGAGTAGACTGTAAAGCATTGTCCCAATGAATTATGGGTGAAACTATACAATTTAAAAGAAATCAACTACACCCTTCTTCGCCTACGTCCTACAAGTGCTGCTAAGATTTCTTCTATTCCAAAAAGTGAAATCTGGTCTCATCCCCTAGATGAACCTCACCCATTGCCTAATATAGTCTATCATGACATGAACGGTACAAATTCATGCAATGGATGACGTTGTAAGGCCTCGAATCTACTTCCAAGAGATCCAACTGTTACTCTCACATCCAAGGGTTGTGTCACACTATCGGAATCAGTGTGTGGTCACTGGGTCTCCTTCAGTAGGAATCTCGAATGTAAGGGTAAAGACAATGGTTTTATTTGGAATCGTTTAGTATTATCCACACAAATGGCCGGAAATCAAACATCACAAGGAGAAGTGTCTTTTATTTCTGAAGCTCAAATTACATAGACACAAAGCAACCACGAACAACGACATCAACGAAGATAGAAGCTTCATGAACATAGGAATCTATGCTTGGAACTAGTCTCGCCCTGTCCATTTACTCCCGAAGCACTATGGTCATAGGCCTAAGCTACCTGAAGCTGAGCTCTCCCATGTCCACCTATTCCCTGCAGTTGGGGTGGACCTCCTGGTGGTGGTGGTGGTGGGGCCTCGAAACGTCGTCCACCACCTACTGCTCGGCCACCTCCTCTGCCACGTCCACCTACTCCCAGTGGACCACCACGGTCGAACCTCTGCCTCTGCATGTAAGGTCCCTATATTGCCTACTGCTCATCTGCTGGGCAGGTCAGGCAGTATCAAGCCATGTGACCCTACTCGCCGCATGCATAGCACTGCCTGCTCCTCGTATGGCTAGATCTGTCTCGTTTCCCCCCCCAACCAAACATGAGGCGTGCAGTCGCCCATCTGTGGGTATGGTCCTCTTAGACCCCTACGCCATCTATCTACTTCCAGCTATAGAAGACTCTAGATCATGTCAACATGTGTTGGGTATCGCTGCTGGAGACTGTTCAGCAAGAAAACTCTATAGTAGGAGGGTTCGCTCCAAAACTCCGTCTGCGTCAGAATGTTGAGGGAGATCATCGAAGCCCAGATCTCCTGCCTGAGTCCCTGCTCAAAGGTCTAGGACCTGATGAATGGGTCCTGTACCATATCTGAAGAGTAGCACGAGAGGATTGTGAACATCGCTGAGTATTGAGCTACTGTCATGATGCCCTGCTGCAGATGATGTAACTCCCAAATCCTCACAGCATGAAGGGTAAATGGTACAAACTCTGCTCGGAACAGGCTCTCAATGTATGTCCAAAGTAGTGATGCCTCATCATACACCTAGAGCATCATGCTCCACCATCTTCCTGTTGTTTCCTGTAGGAGACTCGCATCAAGGATCACCATGAGGTCGACTATTGTCCCTACCAATTGGAAAACACTCACAGCAGCCTATATCCAATCCTCAGCTGCATGTGGGTCCGTCTCTCCCCTGATCATGGGCTGTTTATGGTTCTAGAACTTGTGCAACGTAGTCAGAGAGAGTTTACTCTCTACTGCTAGAGTTGGTCATATCGGTGGCCTAGCAGGTATTGGTACCACTGGTACCTCCGCTGTGATGGGGCCCTTCAACGAAGCCTCTTCGCTCGGTGGGCTACGATCTGTTACGTAACTCGGAACCCTAGATGGCTGCCTTCGAGGGGCCATCCTGAAAATAAAAAGGTGCTCCACGATTAAAACAGTATACCTAGTGAGCAGAAGCAAAATAATAACAAAGAAAACATTTTCAATGGAAACACGCAAAGAATCATTGTTTTCGTGTATTGAGTTGGAAGTTAGAAGTCAGAGTCCCAGTGTATGGATAATTCGGCCGCCGAACCAACACCGGCTTCCCAAAACTGATAACCACACCCATGCCACTTAACAGTATTTCTGTTAAAAGAATTAGAGTCTATGTTCTGCGGTAAAACCAACTCATCTGGTACCAATTTTTCACGACCCGTCCCCTAGGGCCCATGTCGTAACTACCCCAAGACCGCCTTCCACAGGACAGGGGATGACGACTAGCACCAAAGGCATAAATCTCTAAACTGGGAAGGCATTTCCTTTATAACTTCAAAAAGACACAACCAGAGTACAAGCGGAAGCAATATCTAAATAAAAAATGAATACAGAAGAACTGCTGGAAAGTACAAGGGCCAGAAATACAAGCCCAACAGTAATGTACAAGAAATGGAAAAACAGGTACAACTAAAGAGAAAAATAGCTAGAAGGTTCCTAGAATCTCCTGGATCATCCACCACAGTTCCTACCTGAAGGGTAGGTATAGATAGCCTCCTCAGTGCTCCACGTCTGTCTGTTTCCTCCGGGTACCAAATCGTCATGAGGTCCACCTCTGGGTACCGTCCAGTCCTCGTACACTTTCCTCGGTTAGCACTATCTGTCGTCTGCATCCAACACAACGAGGATTGGGCATAGCCCATGCATAGGTCGTACCACCCCAAGAATCCATGGTACACTTCTCTTTGAATAATAGAGCATCATGTGTTGTGCGCAACCTCGAGTTCTAACACACCACGACCAATCAAAGTAGCCTTTATGAATAGTAATACTCACTTTTTGAAAATTATATAAATTTTATATTTTAGAATGGACATCATTTTTGGATTCTGAATATCGAAATTAGCCTATGTTGAATTTTTGGTATTTTTCCTAGAACTTCCAATTTTCGATGAATTGTGAAAAATACATAACAAATTTTTTTAATCAAAATAATTTATAGTGATAAATTATACTATTGAGTGGTTTTAAAGTATAAATAGATTATAATTTTACCATTTTATCTAATGGTGGTCATTAGAATTATTTTCACTTTGAAATTGGACATAAAAAATTTCTAATCATTTGATTGATATTTTTTCTTAAAACACGCTATTTGATTTGACAACGGGAATTAATTATAAAATTAATTAATGAAACTTATAAGTTTGGAATTTTTTAAAATAGCCATAATTTTTGAATTTGGAAGATCAATTATGGCTTAGGGTGAATTTTTGGTATTGTTCTGAGAAACTTCAATTTTTGAGGAATAGTAAAACCACTAAGTGGTAGTTAAAAAACTAATTTTTCGTATAAATGAAACTTTACCACTTATGTGAATTTAATTTCAAAAATCCTATATACATGGTTGTCATTAGTAAGTAAAATGTGGTTCAATGAGATAAAAATATTTTTTTGTGAATACTAACTTTTATGTTTTATTAATCACGATTAAAGGTGATTAGTGTAATTTAAGGTAAATATAATGTTATAATAATATGGAATTACCTTTACACAAGTCCTACCCTTATTGGATGAGTCATGGACGACCACTATAATCCATGGGTCTCATTGGGGACCCCATGGAGACACTTGGGTAAGAAAATTACATAAATAACTTTTTATTTAAAGTAAAAAAAATTGTCACAAACATGTGTTGTTTTACTAAAAAAATTATTACATGGGGTTATATAAGTTAACATTTAGACTATAAATATTAATGGGAAAGCTAATAATATTTCCTACATCATGGTAATTTTTTTATAATTTTTATACATTAAATAAATAAAATTATTTATGACACCATGATGATGCAGCGATTACCTCAATAATGACCGATTTAAATAAAATGAAAAGGTAAGGTAAAATCTAAGAATTACACTTTCCTAAAGCATATTTTATGGGTTTATTTCTAACCCTTATCACCTTATACTAGAAATATATCATTGTGGGACCTTTAAAATCTGAAAATCATTTCATAATAATGTAACATTTCATGACATTCCAAGAGTGCCCCTCCTCTCCTCTTATAAAAGGCCCCCACCTCAACCACCTTATTCACACCATCAAAACCAATTTTCCCGGACAACCTCTGCCCAAATACTCTCTAAAATTCCCTCTATTACTCCGAGAAGCCTCAATTTGTGCATAAGTATTCTCAAGGAAGCCTTTGGATCAAATCAAAAAGAGTTACTTGATTTAAAGGTAATGTCTTCTCTTATGTTCTTTTGTTTTGCTTCTCCAAACCCCTAAACTCTTTTTATTCCTCTATTTTTTAACAAAAACATAATATTAAATACACTAGGATTTTGTTATGATATGTATTTGATTTAAACTTACACACACCTTTGTCCAATGGTTAAAGAACATAATGTTTCTGTGGGTGGCGAATTATTGCCTAACGAAACGATGATTGTTCAATCTTCTTTTAACACCTTTAATGGTGGCCATTATGAAGAAAATATTTCTATATATGATATATATTATATTGATGTTTTCTTTATTCTTCTGTATTTTTCATTTATGGCATAACATTATGATTTCCATTATGGGTAAACGCGATAATTTCATTTTAGGAAGTGCGGACTACCGCCCCATCAATGTGATTTGAATCATTAATTCCATATGTGGGTTGTAAAAAGGATAGATTAAATGATATTATAAATGATATTATACTGGAATTATAATATACCTTTATATTATTATGATTTCATTCCATTAAATACGAAATATAAATGAAAGTAGCGTTCATGCGTACGTACGGATTACCGTCTCCATGAACGGTGCATTTCATTTATAACCTTTAAATGTTATGTAATATTATAAATTCATTAATATACTGGATTTATATGATATATATGATATCTAAATCTTGAATATAATTCTGGATATAATGGATATTTTACCAAATGACGAAATTGTAATTATAAGAAGTATATTTTTGACTGAAGTACCAAAGATCGACAAAACTGCCGTTATTAACTTAAATAGTTACATAATGTTCATAACATGGTAATAAGTTATATACAAGGAATAATGAACTTGAAAAAGGTTCTTAAGCAAGTATAAATTAACTCTAGTTTATTATTCTGGAGATTAATGAACGATCGAGTCAGGTCGAACACGAGGTAAGGGACTTCTTCTCAATTTTCTTTCATTGATGCATATTTTGTTTTATACACAACTTTCCTTTATACGGTGTAAAAACCCCTTTTTCATTTTACGTTTATTAAAAAAGAATTATTTTTATAGGAAGTGTTTTACCAAAAGACAAAAAGGAATGTTTTTTTGTATGTATGCAGCGACAACGACTTCTCCGCCGCCGTGACCATTATTTGGGTTTCGGCTTCCTCTACAAGCCATAATTTTTATAAATGAAAAATAAATTCCAAGTTTTACTTTTATTTAATTTTGTTATTGAAATTGGTTTTTTTATATCAATGTGTTTTATTTATATCTTTTGATTGAAATGTGGAAATATTATTTTTTATTTATACATGTTTTATATGATACGATTATGTTATGGTTTATGATATGTTTAAACCTTTTCATATAAGGAATGCGTTGGACTTAGTATGTGATGGGTGGAGCCCGCTATAGCTCCTCGATGCATCGGTAGGTCTCATTAGACAAACTAGTGTCTTGGCACACGGCCTTGACAAAATCTTATTTGTAGTCTTGGAACAAGGCCTGGACTATGTGCTTATGATAGTCTGGAATTATGAATTCCATCATTATGAAAGTGGTTATTGATATTGCATGTGATTATTCGACTAGTAGAATAACCATTTGAATAAGTAAATTTAATTATTTCATTTTAATTTTTCCATATTATTCTTAAGTTCAAGTTTAAAAGGATTTTTTAGTTATACATTTCCTTAAATGTTTATGTTTATTTATGAAAGTTTCCACAATTTTTTTATCTGTACTGAGCATCTGATCTCACTCCATTCAATGTTTTAATTTTTCTAGGATTTTAAGTAGTATTTTATGAATGACCTACAGGGATAGTATGATGGGATATGAAGACAAGATGTTGTTGTAGTTTATTTTACTTCATGATGTAAGGTAAGACTTATGAATTTTTCTAGTGTTTCCATGACTACTAAACTAATCGGTATTTCAAGACTTGTTCTTTTGTGATCATCCCAATGTTACATAATAATGCACCGACTCTAGGTAACTGGGGTTGGGGCATTACAGTTGGTATTAGAGGTAGTTTAGTACTAACCTTGGAAGCTAGATTTAGAAAAACTATGATTGGAGAACATAGCCCTAAGATAGACTTTGAGGATTAGTATATAAGAACTTTCTAGAATGTTGGTATTATAGAGATTTTGTGAGTTTTCCAAGCAATACATCCCTGTCTCGATATGAGCAGGTAGAGGCTGCTCTGGCACAGATTTACCTGGGGGTAAAACCCAAAAACAGCGCTTTGAGCTAGACTCAAACGAGAACCAGTGGACGACAACGGGCCTTGGTGCACTCTTGGTTACGACACTCCTTGGGATATGCTTAGGATAATTCTCATTTTCTTTAAAAACCATTATTAAGGGGTTATAAGTATATACTTCCTCAAATAAAACATTTTTATTATTGTGGATTACATCCATAAACTGTTCAAGTTATGTTATGTTTTTTACAAGTATGGAATTATGTATTTTGATTCTTAAACTGATCTAGTTATTCCATTGTTTAGAAATGGCGCCTAGTGGATGGAATGGAAACCGTATCAATGCACGCACTCCATGTATAGATTTCCCTCCTACTCAAGATAATTATAGTGGAGCTGGTGATACAACTGGTGCTGATCAACTTATCACCATAATGAGACAACTCACTCAGGTTATGAATAATAACCTTACTCGTATAGAGCACACTGATCCACAACATGGAGAATCCATGTTAGACCAATTTATGGGGAAAAACCCACCAACATTAAATGGGAGTAAAAATCCCTTAGTATCTGAGTAATGGATAAATTACTTAGAGAAAATATCCCATGCCTTGGGGAGTAGTGAAACGGAAAAGGTTGTCTTGGCAGTTTACCCCCTCACCGGAGATTCTGATCAATGGTGGTCATTGATTCAAAACACAAAGGAAGATGATGAGGTGTCAAATATGTAATGGAGGGAGTTGAAAGAGATTTTCATAGAAAAATACTCTCCTCTTGACCATCGAGCAGATACAGAAAGGAAATTTTTGAGTTGGAGACAAAAGGACGATGAGAATGTCGCAAAGTATGAGGCCAACTTTACAAGGTTAGCAAGGTATGCTGCAGATTATATATGTAACCCAAGAAGTAAGATTGATCGTTTCTTTGATGGGTTAAAACCATTTCTCCCTCGAGAATTGGTCTCACAATCCTTCTCGTTATACAAAGACATTGTCTCATGTTATATTAATACGGAAGAAGAATTCTATAATTCTTACTACTTTAATGCAAAGCATGAGAAGAAGAGATCTGATGATCACTCTGGTAACTGAATAATGGTGAAGAAGGGAAAAGTTGATTATCCATCTGGTAGTAAACATGGGAATAAAAACCCTGGTACTTTCTTAAATGGAATGGGAATCTATTACAAGTGTGGTGAAAAAGGCCACCAAGCTTGTGATTTCAAGGGGAAGAAAGAAGCTACCGATGTTCAATGCTAAAATTTTATTGAGATGTGACATGATACAAATGAATGTCATAACAGTTAGGGGAACATACCATAGAAAAAGCCAAGGGATCAAGGAATAACTTATGTTATCACTACTGCTGAGGTAGAAGCTCTGAATGACTTGGTGGAAGCTAATTTAAAGGTTTCCTCAAGTTTAGAATATTCATTTTTTGATTCTGGATCATCACATTGTTTCATATCTTCCAAATTTTCTAATAAAATTAGATATTTCAAATTTTACTTAACAAGGGAGTTGTCAGTCAAAACTCCTAAGGGAAATATCATTGCAACAATGTTTTGTGAATCAGTTCCCATTAGAGGACATAAATGTTCTTTATCTGTTGATCTCATCATCATACCCATGATTGAATTTGATATAATCCTCAGTATGGATTGGCTTTCAGACCATGATGCAAAGATTTATTTTAAGGATAAGGAGGTTAAATTTTTTTATAATGATGATAAGGAACACCTTATCTTTAGAGCAGAATCGTCACCACCTAATTCTTATCTAGATCCACCCCCAGTAGCTCAACTAAATTCACTCATTGGGGAGGAAGAGAATGAAATAAATGTGGGTGAGGAAGGGAATGTTCAAATAGAGGATGTACCTATTGTGAGAGAATATGTTGATGTGTTTCTAGAAGATTTTCATGGGCATCCTCCAGAATGAGAAGTTGAGTTTTCTATTGACCTAATGCCTGGTTCAAGGCCCATATCAAATACCCCATATATAATGGACAATGTGGAATTATTTGATCTAATGAAACAACTCGAGGAATTGATTAATAAGGGATTTATTCACCATATTGTTTCTCCATGGGGAGCCCCTGTTCTTTTTGATAAAAAAAAAGAAGGAAATATGAGATTATATATCGAATATAGGGAGATCAATGCTATAAAAATAAAGAACAAGTATCCCCTACCTCACATTGATGATTTATTTGACCAACTGCATGGAGCTCAATACTATTCAAATACTGACCATCGATCTGGATATCATCAGTTGTGTGTGAAGAAGGAACACATTCTGAAGACAGCATTTCGAACTAGTTACGTGGATTAAATGTTTATAGTAATGCCTTTTGGGCTGACTAATGCACCCTCTTTTTTCATGGATCTAATGAATAGATCTTTCAAGGAATATCTTGATGAATTTTTAGTGGTATTAATTGAGGATATATTGGTATACTCTAAAATCTATGAAGATCATGAAAATCACATGCGCATTATTCTAAAGACTCTTAGAAGACACGAATTATATGGATAGTTTAGCAAGTGTGAATTCTGGCTTCATGCGATTTCCTTTCTTGGCCATATCATCTCTATGGATGGAATCTCTACTGATCCTTCTAAGACAAGAGCGATCCAAGAATGGCCAGCACCGACAAGTATAACCGAGGTACACAGTTTTATTGGTTTAGCTGGTTATTATTGAAGTTTTTTCCAGAATTTTTCCCGATTGGCTGACCCATTAACGAAGCTGACACGTAATGGGGTTAAATTTGTTTGGACAAAAGAGTGAGAAGAATGTTTCGAAGAACTAAAGAAAATATTAGTCAATCCTCTTATATTGACTCTACCATCAGGGAATGATGGGTTCGTTATTTATAGTGATGCATCGAAGAAAGGACTTGGTTTTGTCCTCTTGTAGAATGATAGGGTTATTGCCTATCCATCATGACCGTTGAAAATTTTTGAGAAAAAAATATCATACTCATGATCTAGAGTTAGCAGCTGTGATCTTTCTTTTGAAGATATGGAGACACTACCTCTATGGCGAGAAATGAGAGATTTATACTAATCACAAGAGTTTGATGTATATTTTCTCACAAAATGAACTCAACATGAGGAAAAGGAGATTTCTTAAATTACTCAAGGATTATGATTGCACGATACACTACCACATAAGGAAGGAAAATAAGGTGACAGATGAATTGAGTAGAAAAGATCATGGAGTTTCGAACAATATGTGAATTTACCGGGATCCTATTTTCATGGATATAATGATAATGGACATGGGAATAACAATGGAAGGTGAAACATCTATGCTTTTTCAAATGGTTGCCAAAACATCTTTACTAGAAAGGATTAAGAGTTCTCAGACCAACGATGATGAGTTTCAAAAGAAGATTAAAGCTATGAAAGATGGGATATTGAGTGACTTTGTTTATGAAGATGGAATTTTGAAATTTGGGAAGAGACTTTGTGTTCCCGATATAGCTGTTCTAAAAATGTTATTATTGGACGATGCTCATAGTTCCAATTTCTCTATACCCCCTGGTAGCACTAAGTTGTATAGAGATTTGATGGAACATTTTTGGTGGGAAAACATGAAGAGGAATATTGCTTATTTTGTGTCAAGATGCATTGTTTTTCAACAATTGAATGCTGGGAGGCATCTTCCTGGATGAGTTATGCAACCTCTTCCTATACCTGAGTGTAAATGGGATAATGTTACAATGGAATTTTTCATGGGACTACCAATGACTCCTAGAAGAAAAGATGCAATATGGGTCATTGTTGATCTCTTACCAAGTCAGCACATTTTCTTGCAATATGAGAAGATTTACCACTTGAACATTTATCAAGACTATATATTAACGAAGTTGTAAGACTACAAGGAGTACCCCTATCAATTGTTTTGGATCGTGATCCCCATTTTACATAAAGTTTCTGGAAAAGTCTTCAGAAAGCCCTGGACTCTGAACTTCGTTTGAGCACTGCTTACCACCCTCAAACAGATGGACAATCTGAACGAACTATTCAAACCTTAGAAGACATGTTGAGATCATGCTCACTTGAATTTTAGGGTATGTGGGATCAATATTTACCTCTGGTAGAATTTTCCTATAACAATAGCTTCAATTAAATTATTCGGATGACACCATATGAAGCGTTATACGGAAAGAGGTGTCGCACACCATCTTGTTGGGAGGATGTTGGTGAAAGAAAACTCATAGGCCCAGAACATGTTGAGGAAACGATGGAAAAGGTGACGGTTATCAAAAATCACATCAAAGATTCTCAAAGTAGGCAGAAAAGCTATGCCAAAAACTGAAGGAAGGATTTGGAACTTTAGTTAGGAGATCTTATTTTCATGAAGGTGTCTACATGGAAAAGAGTTATACGATTTGGTAAGAAGGGAAAATTAAGTCTCAGGTACATCATACCATTCTAAATTCAAGAAGAAATTGGAGTTGTAGCTTATCATTTAGAAATGCCTCCAAGTATCTCTAAAGTTCATGATGTGTTCCATGTATCACTATTGAGAAAATACATGCTTGACCCAACGCATGTACTCACTTATGTGGAATTAGAACTGGAACATGATCTGTCTTATTTTGAAGAGCATGTCAGGATTCTGGATTCGATAGAACAAGTGCTGAGAAACCGGATGGCTCGTCCGGTAAAAGTTCTGTGGAGGAACCATAAGATGGAAGAGGCAATGTGGGAACCCGAGGAACATATGATGAAGAACCACCCAGGTCTTTTTATGCCGTAATATTCCAGAAATTTCGAGGACAAAATTATTTGAAGGAGGGGAGAACGTAACTCCCCAAGCTTCCATGGTATGCTTCTCTTTGAATAATAGAGCAGCGTGTGTTGTGCCCATCCTCGAGCTCTAACACGCCGCGACCAATCAAAGTAGTCTTTATGAATAGTAATACCCACTTTTTGAAAATTAAATCAATTTTATATTTCATAATGGACTTCATTTTTGAATTCGGAATATCGAAATTAGCCTATGTTGAATTTTTGGTATTTTTCTGAGAACTTCCAATTTTCGATTAATAGTGAAAAATACTTAAAAACAACATTTTTAATCAAAATAATTTATAGTGATAAATTATACTATTGATTGGTTTTAATGTATAATTAGAATATAATTTTACTATTTAATCCAATGGTGGTTATTATAATTAATTTTACTTTGAAATTCGACATAAACAATTTCCAATCTTATGATTGATATTGTTTCTTAAAATCACGCTATTTGTTTTGACAACAAAAATTAATTATACAATTAATTAATGCAAGTTATATGTTTGGATTTTTTTAAAATAGACATCATTTTTTAATACGGAATATTAATTATATCTTATGGTGAATTTTTGGTATTGTTATGGGAATCTTCAATTTTTGATGAATAGTGAAACCACTAGGTGGTAGTTAAAAAACTAATTTTTCATTTAAATGAAACACACCACTTCTGTGAATTGAATTTCAAAATTCTGGTAGACATGGTTGTAATTAGTAATTAAAATTAGGTTCAATGAGATGAAATTTTTTTTGGTGAATAGTAACTTTTATGTTTTATTATTCACGATTAAATGTAATTAGTGTAATTCACGGTATATATAATGTTATAATAATATTGAATTACCTTTACACACGTCCTACCCTTATTAAATGAGTCATGGACGACAAAGACAATCCATGGGCCAACTTGGGGACCCCGTGGAGCCACTTGGGTAAGAAAATGACATTAATAACTTTTTATTTAATGTAAAAATAAAATTTTCATGAACATGTGTTGTTTTGATTAAAAAAATTATTACATGGGGATATACAAGATAATATTTCAACTATAAATTTTCATTAGAATGATAAAAATATTTCCTACATCATGGTGATTTTTTTTATAATTTTTAGACATTAAATAAATATATTTATTTATGACACCATGATGATGCAGCGATTACCTCATTAATGAACGATTTAAATAAAATGAAAAGATAAGATAACATATAAGACCTAAACATGTCTAAAGGCTATTGTATGGGTGGATTTCGAACACTTATCACCTTATCCTCTAAATATATTATTGTGGTTCCCTAAAAATCTGAAAATCATTTCATAATAATGTAACATTTCATGACTTTCCAAGAGTGCCCCTCCTCTACTCTTATAAAAGGCCCCCACCTCTACCACATTATTCAAACCTTCAAAGCCATTTGGCTTGGCCAAATTCTGCCAAAATACTCTCTCAACTTCCTTATCTTACTCATAGAAGCCTCAATTTGGGCATAAGTTTCCCCAGGAAGCCTTTGGCTCAAATCAAAATGAGTTATCGTATTTTAAGGTAATGTCTTTTCTTTTGTTCTTTTGTTTTATTTTTCTTATAAAACCAACTAAACTCTGTATATTCCTATATTTTGTAACGGAAACAGAATATTAAATATTCTAGGATGTTTTTATTGGATTTATTTTATTTAAACTTAAACACACCATCGTTTAATGGTTAAAGAACATACTATTTTTGTGGGTGGTGAATTACTACCTCACAAAATGATGATTGTTCAATATTCATTAAACACCATTCATGGTGGTCATTCTGATAAAAATATTTCTATATATGATATATATTATGTTTATGTTTTCTTTATTCCTCTATATTTTTCATTTATGGCATGCCTTTATGATTTCCATTATGGTGTAATGCGATAATTTCATTTTAGGAAGTGCTGACAACCCTCCCCTCAAAGTGATTTGAATCGTTAATGTCATATGTGGGATGTATAAAGGATGGAGAAAATGATATTATAAATTATATAATACTGGAATTATAATATATTCTTATATCATTATGATTTCATTCCATTAAATACTAAATAGAAATGAATGTAGCGTTCATGCGTACGTACGACTTACCGTCTCCATGAACGGTGCATTTCATTTCTTACCTCTAAATGTAATGTAATATTATAAATGAATTTATATACTGGATATATATTATATATATGATATCTACCTCATGAATATAAATCTGGATATAATGGATATTTTCCCAAATGAACAACTTGTAATTATATTGAGTTTATTTTTGACTCAAGTACCAAAGATCGACAAAACGACCGTTATTAACTTAAATAATTAAATTATGGTCATAAAATAGAAATAATTGATATAAAAGGAATAATGAACTTGAAAAAGGATCTTATTCAATTATAAATTAACTCTAGTTTATTATTCAGGAGATTAAATAATGGTCGAGTCAAGTCGGACACGAGGTAAGGGACTTCGTCTCAATCTCCTTTCATTGAGGCATATTTTGTTTCATACAAAACATTCCATTATTTTTTTTATAAACCCCTTTGAATTTTACATTTATTCAGAAGGAATTATTTTTATATGAAGAATTTTACTAAATGGAAAAAAGGAATTTTTTTTGTCATACGTATGCAGCGACAACGACTTCTCCACCATCGTGACCATTATTTGGGTTTTGGCTTCCTCTACAAGCCATAACTTTTTTAAAATGAAAAATAAATACCAAATTTTAATTTTAATTTATTTTGCTATTGAAAATGGTTTTATTATATCAATTTGTTGTATTGATATTTTGTGATTGAAATGTGGAAATGGAATTTTTCCTTTATACATGTTTTATGTGATACGATTATGTTATGGTTAATGATATGTTTAATCCTTTTAATATAAGGAATGGATTGGACTTAGTATGTGATGGGTGGAGCCCACTATAGCTCCTCGATGCATCGGTAGGTCTCATGAGACAATCTAGTGTCTTGGAACAAGGATTTGACAAAATCTTCTTTGTATTCATGGAACAAGGCCTTGATTATGTGGTTATGATAGACTGACATTATGCATTCCATCATTATGAAAGTGGTTACTGATATTGCATGTGATTATTTGACTAGAAGAATAACCATGTCAATAATTAAATGGTATAATTTCATTTTACTTTTTCCATATTATGCTGAAGTTCATGTTTAAAAGGATTTTGTTTTAGTTATACATTTCCTTAAATGTTTATGATTATTTATGAAAGATTTCTCTATATTGTTATCCTTACTCCACATCTGAGCTCACCCCTTTCAATGTTTTAATTTTTCCATGATGTGAAGAATTATTTTATGAATGACCTATAGGGATATTATGAGGGGATATGAATACAAGATGTTGTTGTAGTTCTGTTTTACATTATGATGTAATGCAAGACTTATGAATTTATCTAGTGTTTCCAAGGATACTAAACTAATCGGCCTTTCGATATTTGATCTTTTTTTATCATGCCAATGTTATGTAATAATGCACAGACTCTGGGTAACTAGGGTCAGGGCATTATAGTTGGGAGTATAATGATACGCTGTAGGGACCCCAAGACCCTCAAGGTCTCACAAATGCTACAAAGGATAAACCATAGTAGAAAGATACAATCACGAAGTATCAAACAAGCCTACTTAGGTATATGCCCATACATATAACTATGTTATGAATAACAGTCTGGCTCCAACTCTTGAGCCCAAGCACAAACCATTCCACAAAGGAAGTAAAGACAACCACCATGTTTATAATGGTTGAAAGGCATGACTCAGCTCAAACAGGTTTACAACTAATGAAGAGGGTTAGTGATGATTAAATGTAGCCTCTGAATTATATCCTCTGTCGAACCCACATAGGATCCTGAAACAATATCCGCACTATATAACCCACGTTAGATCCTGGCATAGAGGTCATCACTATCGAACCCACGTAAGATTCCGGTACAGCAGTTATCGTTATCAAACCCATGTAGGATTCTGTCATCTCAGTCGCAGCCAGCCCTAGGGTTCTGGCAGACAACACGTTCGATTCCTGGAGGGTCTGCTCCTCAATCCAAGTTTCGATAAATCAACTATAATCAAGTCCTGATTTGATTTATCCAGTTGTTCCGGCACATTATAAGGAACCCAATGCAACAGACGTTGCATCACTCGGATGCCTGGTCTGAGAGTTATAAGTGTTTCCGCCCCGAGGGGCCAGTTGGATTTTAGGTACAATCCAACCCATCTATACTCCAACATCATACTAATTAGGTTTCGATTATTCCAATATAACCTTATCATCAAAAGTAATCCAACGTAGTTTACGGAACATCAATCGGACGCCCGATCCTTAAGTTACAAGTGTTTCTGCACCGAGGCCCCGATTGATTTTGGGTTCGAACCGATCGGGCTGTACACAAACATCTCCAAAAAGTGTAATATATGAAAATGAAAATCTCAATCCTAGTAATCATATTCAATTGATGGTGCATCGATCGGAGGTCCTTCTCACAAGTTATGGGAAAAAAGCAAAAGTTGTCCGAAGTGGGGGGGTCCTGGTCATGTCCCACCCGGCCCAACCCGCCCTGGGTCGCCCTGAACCTGGTCGCCCCGACACAGATCCCGATTTGGAATGGCGAGTGTAGCCCGACCAGGAGGCCACAGCCTAGCCCGGGGGGCGCGGCTCGGCCCTCGCGAGGGGGGCCAGGCGGGCCTAGCACGTTACGCGCCAGGCGCGGAGCGAGGGGGGGCACAACCCCCCGATGTCCTATAATAGTGGCGCCATTTGGTGCTGCCCAGCCTTCCCAGAACCCACACGCGGGTTATGCTCCACCACCGTGGCTGGTGATGCGACGTCCTTCTGTCGGTGGTCCATGGGGGGTTCCCCCGCTCTCTTCCACGGGCCACCAGAGTCGTTCCAGTGGTCCATTTTTCCTCCCTTCTGCGCCTACGGCATACTCAGGTCCTGCTATTAACTACGAAAACCTCAAATTAGGGATTCCCTTCCGTTCACACATCTACCATCAAAGTGTGCATCAATAATGAATTGGAGGAGGGTCCAGACTTGTTTGTTAGCCTGCGCCCTCCGCGTTAGAGGATCAAATATTAATCCTACATATAATTGAACTAGAAACAAACACCAGCTTAATCTATAACCCTTCCCACAATCAACATCCATTCTGTGGATCGACATTTTTGGGGGGTCGATCCTCAGTTTTTTTATCCAAGGGAAATGAAAACATAAAAGAAAGGAATTCATCATTGAATTTAAAACCTGACCTCGATTGTAATTTACTATTGACGAGTCACATAAAACAGATGTCCTAGAAGACAGACATCGTTCCATCTACGTCGGGAGGAGTAGATCCCAGTGTAGTTGAGTCGAGTCCACACCTTCGGTGTACTTCATGGGCAGTGGTGCTTCCCTTCCTTTCTCCAGTTGAATAAGGTAGAAGGTGGTTCTTCACGTTCTTCGAGGCGTGGAGCATTATCCGTTGAAGAATGATGTTCTTCGTCGAGAGATTAGAAGTTCTCCTTAGTTATTCTCTTCCTCCATTCCACCAAAAGAATGCCAACCCAAGTAAAATAATATGCTCCCTATTATTTTAAAGTGACATTCATTTAAAATATATTAAAACACTTGAATTAATTAATGAAGACATTATTTAATTGCATTGACACACTTTATGCAAGGAGGAAGGTGGAGAGTTCACCCACATTAAAGAAGAGTGTTGGATTTAATAAATTCATGGTAGTTTAAGGGGTTCATGGGGAGTTGATGAGTTATGTTCTAGTTTGGTCCCCACCACATAATATCCTCCCATGGAAGGTTATGTGGGGGTGGACCCCACCTCGAAGTTCCCTTTGGAGAAATTAACCACCACACATTTTATTAAAAAAATATTCTACACATATTTTTTATTAATTTTATAAATTCTCCAATAATTAACATCCAATCCTGATAAAACGAAACTACGGTGAAGGTCTCCTTAAGCGATTGTCGACACTGCGAGTTGATCGGTGCCCTTGGATTTAAATTCCAAGCATCGGTTCAAAAGATATAAAATCCCGCACATACATTTACTGAACATACCCGAAAAAACTTCAGAAATTGATTACAAGCACACCGGGCCTCAGAATCAGGTCCCATCAGAAACTGAAGACTCATAAAATTCCCATGTATTTGAGGGAAAACAATTTCCACAGGATTTATGGGTCTTTACACGTTGAGTCTCATGATGCTCATAATATGTGTCAGACTAGATCTAATGATGTCTCTCAGATGATTCATTCATGCTATGTGAAACCTCTCAGAATATTCCACAAAGGCTCTTGGGACACTAGTCATATTTTTCATGATAGGTCATTTGATTTCGCCCAGATTATGCCAAATGGGTCATGTGAAATCCTCCATACAAGAACACCATGTCACCCTAGAATCCTCGTTGTGTACATCCTAATATATGATAACTATCTAAACTCTGATTCCCGCCACAACTGGGGTATGTATGATTCCATCCTATGGCCTGATATATATATATATATATCAAACATTCTAGTGACTATCCCAATAAACATGTACCATATTCATATGCCATGTGGCTGGCCATTGTCTCCCCCTTAACTCCCACCCCGAGCATAGCTGACATTAGCTTTGGGGGCCTTAACCAACACCTTACTAGCATCATAAATCAATTATATCCAAGGAAACCATAATGTATATGTCTTGAAATAAAGGGATCTATGACGTCTGTAATTTATCAAAAATTTAGAACATGTAGGATACCTCTCCTCAAGGTTTGATCTCTTTATTGATCATCTAGGTAGATCCCATAAACTTGGATCTTAATTAATAAATGACATAAATTTCTCACCACTACTTGTTTCCTAAAATGAGCAGGGATCATGTGGTCTTAGGGAGTATCAAGGATCATGTCATTAGTTCTATTAATCTCTACAATGCTATAGGGAATAGTTTATGTGTAATCCTAGGATTATATAAACTATGACAACTATGATTATCTCCATTCTAGAGATACTTAGGACACCCTAGTTTTGTGTTAAATAATGAATGGTTGGTCCCAAATATAAGCCCTTAAACATGATGTTAAACTACATGGGTAAAATGGACTACATTGATTATGATTCCTATAATTACCAGGATATTAAGGAAAAACCTTATGGATCAATCCCTTCCGTCTAATGTTAACCAACACGTCATATGTCATTGGATAACGAAACAATTATTAACATGACTTCAATAAGTAAGTGACATCATGTTACTGAATGGTGATGAATAGCCATGGATTCATATAGATGGACTCACCCAGGAGATCCCGATCATGTGAAAAATAAAATATATTTAACCTATAGTTGTTTATTTTGGGAAACTGGTAATGTATCAGTAATATGAAAAGATTCACAAACATATCTTAAATATATGAGAGATCCCTGGAGTATGGAATAATTTCCCCCAAAAGGGTGCAATGACCCAGACCTACTATTCTATTGGCCAAAGCGTGTCCCCAAGATTAACTAGGCCTAAGAACCCTGATGTCCATTTGACTTTGGAAGGATGGTTCATTCCCAGAAATGGATCAGGGAACCATTGGTAACCTGTTGGTAATATGAAACCAATGGTGGACATAATAAGTGAGTTAGTGTGAGGCCATAAGATAACACAAAATCAATGAATTAAGGGAAATATAATTTTATGTTCCCCAAACCAAATCAAAAGTGAACATAATGCAATGATCATTCTAGATATGTAAAATATTAGAAATGTTCATTCCATAATGACTGATGAAAAATGAAATCATAACTCAAGCATATGCATGGACAATTGTTTCCATGATTGTAATGTGGTTAATTTTTCATTACCATATTTAATGGATAGATTTAAAAGTATAATTTTCTTAAGTTATAATTATGCTAGAAAAATTATTTTGGAGATGATGTAATAATGAACACTTTTACTAACGATATCCTACCAATGTCATTTTGGGCTCAAGTACCGAATATCATCAAAATGTTTAACGTGAACATAAATAATTAATGAATTTTATTAATATGGTTATAAGGAATATAAGACGAAAAAAACATGAAAATGATCTTAAGAAAGTAAATGATTTATGTATTTATATTATTATTAGAGATAATGGCTATACGTGACAATCATGTTTGAGGTAAAGGGATTCATAGACCAATGACCATTCATTGGGTTAAAATTATACATCATTGATTTTTTTCATGATAAATTTTTTTTTTATAAATTATTTTGATTGTATTATGTTTTAATTGTTGTTTTCTATATGGATTTACAATATATACACAAAATCGATTTATTTTATTAATTCTCACTTCAATAATATTATATTTTTAATGGAGTTTCTTTTTGAAAATATTTTTTTGATATTTATTATTAGAAAATATAAAAGTAATGTTGTTAACTTTTACGACATGAACATAGTTTCCCACATTTGTGATAAAATAATGATTTAAAGCTTCCTCTAAAAGTCTAAAATTACATTTCCAAACAAAATTAGTTCCTAAATATGTGTGAACATTTTTATAAAAATAAGTGCATCAAAAATAAAGAATTTATTTTCTCATAAAATGTTGTTTTTGATATTTTTATAAATGTAAAAACGTATTATCATTTTTTTGGGATTTGAGGTATTGAAAATGGTATTTAAAAATAAAAGGGTCTTTTGATTTCATAATTTTTTCCATTTTAGTTAAATTGATACACTCATATGTTTTATGATGAAATGTGAATGAAAAAAATGTTTTATTCGTGTTATTGTACATGAATATTATATGATATGGGTGAGCCAAATGTAGCTTATATGAATTTTTGATCCCTATTATATCTTATGGGTGATGTCAATAAAGATTATACAAAGGTATGAACACCATTATAACTCACAGGTTCGACCAATATATATTTTATGAAGGGTGGACCACTTTATAGCTCGTCAATATATTTTGTACTGATTATAATGGAATTCAACCATTTTTTATTATAATTAAATTGGTTTTGAAGGGTTATGATAAATATGTTTCTCTATGTTACAGAAAATATTTTTTTTTATTTCTTGATGTGGGTTTCAATGGATTTCATTGAAAAAATTGAATGTCTGTTCTTCATGTGAAACTAATTTATTTCTTATAATCAAAGGGCCTTGATGTCAAAGCCTATTGTCAAATTAGTTCTCTTTTCTTCAATAGACTAATGGTTTTCCACCTTTTTATGGCCCTTAGTGATATTTTTTTCACCTCAGAAGTGGTTAATATTTTGTATAGTATTTATGGATGGGTTTTGTAAAGGAGGACTCCTAGATGAATGTTATGAATAATTTTCTAAAAAATCATTCTTGTTATGTTTTTAAAAATTTTTTATGGGGGGAATAGATACTGATCAAAATCACCAACATAGTATTTTCATGGTTCTGTAATGCAATATTAATGACCTATTTATCTATAAATATAAACTGAAAAGATACTGAAATGTAAGAGAATGAAATCATGATATGAAACTAAATATTATTTAATGTGTAAGTTGAAAAAATTATTGATGTTGTAAATGTTTGATTTAGATTTCCATGGATATTATGAGGGTTTTTATGATTTATCAACTTCATCATATGTATATATGTTTAATTTTTATCTTAGGTTCACTATCATAGAAACTCTTTTATTCGTTCTTTGTTTGGTGAATTTTAAGTGATTGATGATATTTTTTTAGACATTTATTTTTTATGTAATTATGGTTTATAATGTTTAAGGAATGGAAAATTAATGGTATGGAATAACCCAAGAGGTCAAAATCATCCATTAATATTGAATATAAAAATTTTATTTTATGGGATAATTATTAGGTTTCCAAAATTGTATAAGTATTTTATTAATATTGTTTTAGAATAAGGACGACTCATGGGATTGAGTGAAAACAAATTGCCTCCACCAATTTTGTTGGGATTAAACCCAAAACTAAAGGGTGACAGGGGTGAATTTTCTGCCACTAGCATACGTGTTTTCATGGTTAATAGTACATTTGGTTTATTTATTAAAAATAAATTATTGATAAGGGTTGAGTTTATATGGGAATAGAATATTATTTTGGGATTATGTGAATAATATTAATTTAAAATACAATAAATAATTTGTGTTCTCTATATGATGATAGAATACATAATACAATGTGATTTTATTTAAGGAATAATGGTTGAATTACATATTATAAGAATATAAGATTTTATTTTGGATTTATAGTGGTTCATGCTATTTAAAAAATTGATTATAATGTATTAGAGACTATACAATAAATGAAATTAAATTTTTATATGAATCATTAAGAGTGATTTATGTTATTTAATTATAAAGTAATATTGGAAGACTATGTGATCAAATACAGATGTTTTTTGGGTTTCAATATTAGTCTAGAATATTTGTTTTAAATAATTTTAATGATAGGACAATATTAAGTTTGGTGTATTACTTTTAAATTTTGGGTATTAATTTATTTTGGGAATAATCATATCTCCTTATAATAATATTTTGGTTAATGTATAAATATATTTGGAATGTATTTATTTTTCTTCTGTGGACAATTTTATCCTTTATAGTTGATTTTAGTGATTCATGCCTGAAAAAATCATAGTCATCATTTAGGAAAAAATGAGTTTATGGTGAAAATTTATTAGAGGATGAATTTATTCATATCACGAAGAATATATCCTCATGTTATTATAATAGGAAATGATGTTACATTTAGATAAAAAAATTATCTATCTAGTTTTACTACCTAGAATTAAAGGGCCATAATAGATTTTTTAGATTTATGTTTTTGTGAACGTTATATTACTTATCAATATGTTCACTATCACTTAATATTAGATCATGTGAGTTATTTTTCGTTTCTATTTATATGGTTTTCTATATGAAAACCTAGAATATGTTATCATAAGTTACATTTGTACAACATTTACTATAAGGAAATATCCTTAGAACATTACCTCACCTTGAGTTAAATAAAGAATTACCATTGATGATATTTTAAGGTTTACAATATTAGAGAATTAGGTAATAAATATGGCATTACATCTCAAATTTTACAAAGTAGACACATCTACTCAGTATACATTTTTGCATAAAATAAAATATCTTAAAAGAAAACAATAATTCTTTTCTTGATATAAATCTTCATTAATTTTTCCTTTCTCTTACACTTCCTTATACCCTAAGAAAAACAGTTCAATAACATCGAATGAGCATAAAAATCTCAGTAATGGTTAGAAAATGAAGAAAGAAAACGTTAGTCCATCAATACATACAAAACATAAGCTCCCTAACATACCTCATAAAATAAAATATTTACTGAATAACACATAGAAATCATAAATCATAAATTTAACTTGTTGCATCAATAACATACTTAAGGTGTTTCTTTCGCAGCTATGATGGGAGTTATGTTTGGAATACCCATCAAAGTATATTCCCTAAATCTCTTAGAAGAAAAATTAACATTTACCTTCATCATGTTACCCAATGCATTGAATAGCTATCTCGAGCTCACTGACCCTAGGTTTTTTACGGAACCACCCGTATGCGTAAACAGTTCCCAATGAACCATAACATATTCATAACACATGAACTAGCATAAAAGAAAGATAACATCTCTATGTTGAAATAAAAATATAAAATTTAAGTAAATTGACATAATTAATCCATTATCCAAACTATTTTCTATAGAATAAATTTTAAAAGGAAATATGATATTTATTTTCCTTTTAAAAACATTTCTACTTGTTAATGAAGACAGATATCAAAAAATTCTTGTGGCGGTGGAATGTTCGTTGTCACCACGTACGTTAATAGGATCATATAGTTTTCATTTACTAAAATTCTTCTTAGTGAAAATATTCCCTTTGAATTAAATTAAATGTCATAGGGGATGAAATACCTTATATAGGAAATTCGTTTAAAAATCAATGTATGCCTCAATGAAAATAGATTTAGATGATGTCCCTTACAAAGATCATATCTTTACATTAAGGATTAATCAATGACATAATTATCTATGAAAAACATAAATACAACAAATATAATTTGATAATAAGTGTGAATAAATTAGTGTTACTTCAGACATATTATTATCAAAACATAATATGGAAGTATATGTTTCACCCAAAAAATGAAAATTAGGATAAGAAGTTCCCTTATAAAAATTTGGCGGCCTAACGACGTCACTTAAACTTTCCTAAAATGAGTTGATGAGATAGAAAAGGTTCTCTCAACACATGAACATAAAATGTACATAAATAAGTATATAAAAGAATATGTAGCAACATAAGATAATAGAAATCAAAATACTTCACATTAAAAAAATTCATTGAATAAAAGAGTACGGTGAAAGGTTCCCTTACAAAGATCATTATGTAAATAAAATAGATCGATTATGTGTATTCACTCTAAGTACACACAAAGAAAGTATAAATACATGGCATGAAATATATAGTTATTTCTCACATAATCATTGCACGAAATAATAATGAATTATAAGATTAACCAAAATAATGGAAATTGGGTTATGAAGTTCCCTTACATCATGTCCGACTTGTCTTTTATGTTCATTGTTCTTCCTTAAATCAGGTAACTTCTATTGATTTGAGACAAAGGGGTCTCTTGAATTATTTATTCATATGGTATGGCTTCTAGGAATAATATAGGTATTTTGGGATCTTATTTGAGTAAAGGACGGATGATCCAAAGGCTTCAGAAGTTTGAGTAATGGGTTAGTGGTGGTGTCATTTTATAAGATGGAGGATGGGCTCTTAAGAAAAGTTTGACTGTATTATTTTATAATAAAATTATATTCATGTTCAAAAAGTCCACAACTCATTTAATTATAAGATAATATGAATATAAGTCTAAATAAAAGAATACAATAAGAATTTTATAGGTTTTGGATATCGTGTAATCCTTATCTTTTTTATTTAACCCTTTGTTAACTTATTTACCTTTTACTATGTCTTCATGTGTATTCATACTATATGGTCAATATATTTAATATAAAATTACAAGAAACCCAAAATGGATCATAAATTAAATTTGTATCATTATAAATTTCATTTATCTGAATCACATATTTTTAGGACTATTTTATAATTTAATAAAATATTAATTGATTTAAAAACTCATTTTATCAATTTTTTTACAATTTATATAATGACTTTTTAAAAGTCCAAAAAATGTTAAATTCATAAAACAACATCATTAATTGAAATATAAGAAGTCATGATAATCAATAATTTTCATTTATGGCATAAAAAGTATCCAAACAATATTATTTAATATTTATAATCTCATTTATTTAAAAAATTCATTTATGAGATAATTATTACATCAGCATTGTGTCATAAAGAAAAATTATTTATTTGATGTTTAAAAATTATAAATAAAACACCATGATTTAAAACATATTTTTATATTTATAATGACTATTTATAGTCAATGATAACAATTATATAACCCCACATTAAATTTTTTTAGTATACTAGTACATTTTCATGATATTTTTCTTTTTACATTAAATAAAAAGTTCTATATGTAATTATCTGACCCAATTGGCTTCCAAAGGCCAAAATTTAAACCCAAGGATTTTATTGGTCATCCACGACTAATCTAATAATGTTAATACAATTGTTAAGGTATTTTTGTGTTATTATAATACTATTTTAACCTTGACTTACCCTATATACCTCTAACCACGATAAATAAAAAATCAAAAAGTTACTTTTCACTAAAAATTATTTTCATTATATTGAAACAAATTTTAATTACTAATGACAACCATGTATGTTATAATTTTCAATTACAATTCACAGATGTGTTAAAATTTCATTTATATGATAAATTTGTGGTTTTAACTATAATGCACTATTTTTCAGTCTTCATAAAAATTGAACATTTTTAAAAAAATAACAAAACATTACCCTAACATAATTTTGATATTCCAAATTAAAAACGATTTATATTTTAACAAATTAAAAACAGAGATGTTTCATTAATTAATTTAAAATTAATTCCCATTTTAAGAACAAGTAAGTGTGTTTTCAAGAAGTAAAAGCTATAAAAAAATTGGCATGGGTTTATGTACAATTTCAAAGTAGATTTACATCCAATGACCAACATTGGATTAAATGGTAAACTTATAATTCAATAAAGCATTAATACCATTTAAAAATTTAATCTAAACATATAAATAAATCATACAAAAACCCAATTTTGACTTAAAATGCAGTTTTTTTTCTATTCATTAAAAAATGAACATCATCAGAAAAAAACCAAAAATATACCCAAATTATATTTTGATATCCCACATCTAAAGAACAAGTTTATTTTGTTAAATTAAACATATTATATTTATAAAAACTATTATTAAAATGGGTTCTCCCTTAAAAGGTGGTAAAACTATCTTTTGAAAATATTAGAGTATTTACGCTTAAAATTCTATTCATTCTCATTTTAATCCTATAAATTATATCGGACAAATGTAAAAACATTTATAAAAAAGGATTAATAATAATATTTTTATTTCTATTCATTCCCTCCATTAAATATACTAGGTGTTTACAACCATTTAAAACTATAATATTATATTATCATTTTTTTCAGTATGACTCATCATTATGTGTAACATAAGACTTCAAAGAATCCCATTGTTGTGTGTTGGGTACGCCATCGAATATAGAATCCCCCTTAAATTTAAATATATATTTCATTCACAAATATTAATAAATATGAAAATTTCATATTTTTTATTTTCCTAGGATGTCACATCTTTCCCCCCGTTTTGGAATTCCATTCTCACATTTTTAAAATCGGTCTTAGAAACATAATTAAAATTCTATAATCGGGAAAAGAGTTGATAATACTATCACATTAAAATAAATAATGATAAGTAAAAAATCCACCTGAGATAACCCATAATAAGATTCCATGTAGGAAACATTGATACGGTGGAGAAAACAAGTGTCATGTTCTGATGGATAGTGGTAGATAACATGATCAAGAAAACTTTAACAACAAGAAACACACAAATTTGTGGTGGGTTAAACAGTCATTGGTTTCCCAGTAAGGAAAAGTAAACAGAAAATGTTTTTTTCTACTACATTTCATAACGTTGGAGGATTTATTTATGATATTAACTAAGGACACAAGGAAATATAATTTATTTTCAATTAGTGTTTCATACTATAATAAGTTTCCACCAAAAACATATATTTTATCAAAATGATGAGTATTCAAGGTGACATGGTCACACCAAAAGTACTAGAATAAACTTCTTGAGAATCCCATAATCCACAAAAGATGAATTATATAATTCCCTTATATTTAGAAAATAACCCAAAACAAATTGGCTAGTAAAAGATTAGATAATACCTAAAAATGACAATCTTTTATAAAAAGAAATACTACTCTTAATCGCCAAAATTGAACACAAAATACCCAAATGTTCATCAAATAACATTCAATAATAAACTATCCTAAAAATATTCAATATAATCCAAACTAATATTGAATCCCAAAATTAATAAGGATTTGATCACATTGACTTCTAATAAATGATTACCATTATCTCTAAATAATTTTGGCAACTCCAAAAGTCTCATACTGAAAAGTAATTAACATAATCACAAATTTTCTATAGTATGTTAATAATTTCCATAAATAACCCAAATCTCCATATGTTTTCAATAAAAACATAGATTCTTCCTAAATAAAATTTCAACCATTACTTCACAATTGAAATCCTATGGCATTCTGTTTTCCATAGGCATATAGTGTTTCCCCAAAAGAGTGAATGTCTTCCAAGTTATCCATTATCACTTAATCACAAAATCATTTTCTTATACTAAGGATACAAATTTGATAAAACATATCTTCCAAAAATAAACTTTTTATTTACCCATAAAATAATTTTACTAAAAAAAGTAGTCATACTAACTAGGGACCTCGTGTAGGAAATTTTTAGGTGATGTGCCCTTGTCGTCCTTTGGTTGTGGGTATGATTCATGTGTCCATGCCAAACATGACATGTTTTCCCCCATACTTTGTGTTGTCCCTTTTAATAAAACTAAAAAATAACCCTAACATCATTAATCCTAAATGGTTGTATTATACCTCTCATTTTCATCCCAACTCACAATGACCTCAATATCTTAATTCATGACACCTTATATATATTGAAATTTTTTACCTCTATAAAATAACATTGATCCTAAAGAAAGAAAATTATACCTTGATAATGGTGTCCACCTGGCTTCATCATCATCTTGTTCATGTAGATAGATGGTCCATTCATTGAAACAATGATTTATATATCCTTCAAAATCATCTTCTTCGATTATCGAAACACACCTCATACAACTTGGGTCATATGTGTGTTCACAAAAAATTGGTTTCATAAAATAATCATGTATGACATATAATTTCAAAACAACATGTTTTTTTGAAAAATAATTTGACCAATTTTGATTATATCATTAAATAAATGGCCCTTTTAAAAAACCATAAGTATGTGTGGAAAGGCTATTATTTAAAATCATATATAAATAGGTTAAGCAAGGGTCTCCTTCTTTAATACCATTTTCAAAATCAGTATGTGCTTCAAAATATATTGATAAGGTAAAATATTTTAAAATTCCTTGATAATATTTACCTTTCTTGAAAATAGGAGAATATTGAGAAAATAAGACTTGATTAAATACAACCCATGATCCACATTGTTATTGAGGTATAAGAAACGTGTTTGATATCTCAAAAAATTTCATGAAAAGTCAGTATAATGTTATAAAATGTTTCAGAATCATCTGGACATGACTTTTCAATAATTATAGCAAGAAAGCTATCAAGAAGAGATAAGAATGCCTTTTGAGATCCCCTTCTTTCCATTTGTAATAGACATTCCATGATCTAAAAAATTTTCAAAATATGAATCCAACATAAAGAGTATACCTCAAGGATAACCATGTGTCTACCAAAAACTCTCCATCCCTTATGTTATCAAAATCATCCTATGATACTAAGTGTAAGCCCAGATCCATAGTACATTACTTTACCTTGAGTTAAATAAAGAATTAACACTGAGGATCTTTTCATGTTTAGAGTTTTAAATAATTAGGCCATAACTATTACATTACATCTCAAATATTACAAAGTAGACTTTTATAATCTCTATCCATTTTTTTTAATAAAATAGAAACTCTTAAAAGAATAAAATAATTGTCTTCATGATATAAATCTTCTTTAATTATTCTTTTATATTATACTACCTTATACCCTAGGAAAAACATTTCAAAAACATGGGATGTGCCTAAAAAGCTTAGTAAGAGTTATAAAATAAAGAATGAAAACATTATTACGTCAATACGTAAAAAAATTAATCTGTTTAACATACCTCATGAAATCATATGATTTTTTAATAACAAATAGAAATCAATAAAGGAAACTTGTGGCATCCATAGCATACTTACATTGTAGATTTCTCAGTTAAATAGGGAGTTATGTTTGGAATATCCATCATAGTATATTCCCTAAATCTATTAGGAGAAACATTAAAATTTACCTCTGTCAGGTTACCCAATGCATTGGAGCGCTATATCAGGATCAATCAGCCTAGGTTTATCATGGAACCACCCATGTGAGTAAACAATAACAAATAAGCATAACATAATCATAACAGACAAACAAGCATTAAGGAAAGTTAACATTTCCATATTACAGTCAACATAGAAAATTTCAATATATTGACATTATAAATTCATTATCAAAACCATTTTCAATACCAAAATATGTGAAAATAATATATGGTATTTATTTTACATTTAAAAACATTACAACTTGTTGAGGAATCTAATGATAAATTAATGATCACGGTAGCAGAATGTTTTTTGTCACCGCGTACGTTAAATGAAATTTTTTTATTTAGTAAAACAATTCATTTAGAAATGATTCAATTTGAATAAAATTAAAATTCAATGGAGTTTAAACAATATATAATTAAATGAAATGTATTAATAAATGTATGCCTCAATTAAATGATATTATGATGATGTCCCTTACAAAGATCAAATCATTAAATTAATGATAAATCAATGAAATAATTATGTCTGACAAACATAAATACACCCAATACATGTGGATATTAAGTGTAAAACAATCATAGGTCATTAATTCATATTCATATCCCAACATAATCAAGAAGTAGAAGTTTATCCCAAGGAATAGAAATTGGATTAAGAAGTTCCCTTATGAAAATTAGGCAACCTAACAGAATCACTCAAGCATTCAGAAAATGAGATGATGAGATAGAAACAGGTCTCCAATCACATAGACATTAAATTTACGAAATAATTATATAGAATAACATATCCCAACATTAGATAATGGAAATTATATGAGATGACATAAAATAAGTCTTCTACTAAAAGAGTATGAAGAAAGGTTCCACTACAAAGATCATTTTGTAAATAAAATAGATCAATTATGTGTATTCACTCTATGTACACATAAATAAAGTATAAATATAGTACATCACATTAGTATTTATTTCCCACGTGATGATAGGATGAAATAATAAATAATTATGTGGTTAAACCAAATAATAGAAATTGCGTTAAGAAGTTCCCTTACCTCATGTCTGACTTGTCTTGTATGTTCCTTATTCATCCTCAAATAGGGTAACTACTTTTGATTTGAGAAAAATAGCTCTCTGTAATTTCCTTCTACCTATAGAATGGATTCTAAGAAGAATATAGGGATATTTGGTTCTTATTTGGGAAAATATTGGATGTTCCAAGGGGATTGAGAGGTGTGTGTAATGGGTTAGAGTTGGTGTCCTTTTATAAGAGGGAGGAGGTGCTCTTTAGGAAAGTATCAAAGAATTAGTTTCTTATAACATGTTATTTTTGGATAAAATGATCCATAACACATTAAATTCGATGAAAAGATTAATATAAGTCAAAATAAAATCATCCAATTATAAATTCAAAGGTTTTGGATATTTTTTAATCCTTATATTTTATATTTACCCTCTATTAACTTATTTATCTGTTACAATGTCTCCATGTATATTCATACTATATGGTAAATATATTTAACATAATATTCCAAGATACCCAAAATGGATCATTAATAAAATTTTAATCATCATATAATAATTTTTCTGAATCATTCATTTTTAACAGTATTTTATACTATAATAAAATATTAATCAATTTAAAAACTCATTTAAATCAATTTTTATACTATTCATATCACGACTTTTTAAAAATCTATAACAACTTAATAAATTAGAAAAAACATAATTAATTAAATTATTAGAAAACGTAATCATCAATAAAATTTGTGGATGGAATAATAAGATTCAAAAAAAATTTATTTTGTTATTTATAATCTCATTTATTGAAAACATTCATAAATGAGGCAATCATTATATTAGCATTTTATCAGAAATAAATTTATTAATTTGATTTAAAAAATTCAAATAAAATTAAATGATGTATTTAATATTTTTATATTCATAATTATTATTTATTTATAATGATATCAATTATATAACCCCACATTAATATAGTTTTAGCAAAACATTACATGTTTATGAAATTTTTAATTATACTTTAAATAAAAAGTTGTTAAAGTAATTATCTTACCCAAGTGGCATACAAAGGCCAAATGTTATACCCAATAATTTTATTGGTCATCCATGACTCATCAAATAAGGATAATAAAATGGTTGAGGTAGTTTTATGTCATTTTAATAATATTTTTTTCTTGAATTACATTATTTACCTTCAACCGTGGTAATAAAAATGAAAATCTATTATTCACCAAAAACAATTTTCATCCAATTGAACCAAATTTTACTTAATGATGACAACCATTTATGGAAGATTTTTTAAATTCAATTAACATAAGCGTAAAAATTCCATTTACTCAAAAACACTGGGTTTTAACTACTATTTAGTGTTTTTTACTATTCATAAAAAATTGAACGTTTTCAAAAAAAAAACAAAAATTATCCCCAACCTAATAATGATATTCCAAATTTAAATATTATTTTTATTTTACCAAATTCAAAACATAAAAGTTTCATTAATTAATTTAAAAATAATTTCTATTGTCAAAACTAAAAAGTGTGCTTTTAAGAAGTAAAAACTACATAAAGATTGACATATGTTTTTTCCAAAAATCAAATTGAAATTTCTTCCAATATGAAATTTTGGATTAAAAGTAAAAATATAATCCAATTAAACTTTAAATAAACTTTAAAATATAATCAACCCATATAAATCAATCAGATGAAATGCTAATTTTGACATAAAATGCATTATTTTTAAAAATTCATTAAAAATGATCTTTTTAAGAAAAACACCAAAAAAATTACCCAAAGTAAATTATGAAATCATGATTCTAAATAATATGTTTATTTTGTTAAATAAGACATATAAAATTGAAATTAAAAATATTTAAATGGTGTTCTACATTAAAGTGATGTAAAACTACCTTTTAAAAATATTAGAGCATTTATGCTTAAAATTAGATTCATTCTCATTTTAAGTATATAAATTATGTTGGACAAAGGTAAAAACATTTAAAAACATGATTAATCATAATATTGTTACTTATATTCATTCCATCCATAAAAACGACCATGTGTTAACTACAATTTAAAATAATAATATTATATTATTATTTTTTCAATATATGACTTATCCTTTTGTACAACATAAGACATTAGAGATACCCATTGTTGTGTGTCGGGAACTCCATAAATCATAGAATCAATTTTAAAGGAAAAATAACCTTAAATTACAAAATATTAATAAATATGAATATTTCATATTCTTTATATACCTTGGATGTTACATTTACAAACATTTTATTAGGAAATTTTTATTGACAATTATTGTTCTTTTGGATTTTAAGAAAGGTATATTCAATATATGAGAGTTAATTAACATGGAAAAATAAAAATTGTTATGATGAAATTTATTAATGGGGTGGTTGAATGAATCATTTTGATATTTTAAAAGGAAACACGATGTTCAATAGTGTATAATGTATGCCACATCGAGGATTAATTTATAACAAAATATTATTATTTAAATATGAAAGTTACATCCTATCCATTAAATTGGACTGAATAAATATTAATAACATATTTAGGAAATAAATAAAAATTTACACCACTATATTAATGTATTGGAAAATGATTAGAATATAAAAATATGATAATTTAATATTAATCATCATAAATATGTTTTCATCAAAAATGGGTTTTCATGATTTCCATGAATTGATATTATATTTAAATTATAGAAGTTTTAGAAATATTATTGGAAAAAATTAATTATTTTTTATTGATAGGGTCCAATGTATCGTAGAATTATTTTTTTATAATTTTATATAAATAAAAATTATTCAATCAATACTGAAAATAAAAATGGTTTTGAAAACTTTTACTTTATTTATAGGGTCAAATTATTCTATAGATCTATTTTAATATGTATTTAATTATTTACCATACTAAATAATTCAATAATGGTTTATGAAATGTATTTTATATATTAATATAGAAGAAGAAGTTTTTATTTCTAATTTTTTTTCCTATGAACTGGTCTTTATTAATTTTATTTTTTTAATTTCAAATTAAATTCATCCTCTTATGTTATTTGAATTTTTAAAAAAAATATAGAATTTTGAATCGAAATTTAAAATTTTATTACATACATACCTTTTATTTTAGTAAAATATAAATAGTAAACTTACTAATTTTTCTTTAGGAGAGATAAGGCTAGGATTATCTAATTATGGGAAAAAAAACATTGATAAGGATTTTCAAATTTTCCGAACACTTGAAAAAATTTTATTTAATGAGTATGTTTTGAGACAAAATCATTGTTGGGTCTAATTTATATTCCTTTTTAGCCACATGGTTGACATTATTCCCCTTATTGTATTTTATTTTATTAATATTCAAACTTGTGAAAAAATAATATTTAATAATTATAAAATTATAAATATCTTGTAATCTAAAATCTATGCTCAAACATTAATAATAACATCATAGAGTATTTGTGGTAATTATAAGGATATAATAGTTCACCGTTATGATAAAATACTTCAAGTTAGAAAATATTATTAATGTAGTTCTCTTGATGGAAAATATACTATGATGGGAAGCATAAAACATTGACCTTCATGTGAGTGTACTTTTAAGAAGATGAGGCTTCATTTCATGAAGATCTCACTTTGTAATAACCAAGATGGGAGATTATAAGTAAAAATTGTCCAGGAGGAATTATACATGTTTTGGTCTCATCGGGTATTCCAATCTATGAGTGTCTGTAATGGTCCTTAGACATTAATATTATCATTAATTCATGCCACAAGTTTAACACATTGATTTTTTGATGAAAATTGGCATGCCATATGTTGGATGGATTTTGGGTATGTTTGGTGTGTTATGAATTAAATATTATTAATAGACATGTCAAGGAAGGAATTTTGAAATGCCCCATCCCTAGAAGCCATGATTCGGTGCATTATTATGTATCATTGGCAAGATCCCAAAATATCAAGTCTCTAAAGACTGATTAGATTTTTATACATGGTTATACTAGATACATTCATAAGGATCAAGTCACATTATAAAATGGAAAACTAGAACAACATTGTTTCCATGGTCCACACTAATATCCCCTCAGACTGTTCCTGTAGGTCAGTTATAAAATACTTCTTTGCATCCTTGGAAAAATTAATCATAAAAAGGGATAAGTTGAGATGCTCAGTAAGGATACAAATATAGTAGAAACTTTCATAAATAAGCATAATTATTTAAGGAAATCCATAATAATAAAACAAAATCCTTTTAAACATTAACTTCTACATAATATTGCAAATATAAAATCAAAAAATTCCATTTACTTATTCACATGTATATTCTTCTCGTCGAATAATCACATGCAATATCAATAGCCACTTTCATAATGATGGAATGCATTATGCAAGACTTTAATAACCTCATAGTCAAGGCCTTGTGCCAAGACTACAAATAAGATATTGTCAAGTCCTTGTTCCAAGAGACTAGTGTGTCTCATGAGATCTACCGATACATCAAGGAGCTATAGAGGGCTCCGCCCATCACTTACTAAGTCCAATGCATTACTCATATGAAAAGGGTTAAACATAACAAAAACATTTGTATTAAAACAAGCATTAAAAATGTCAATACATTATCCATAATCCATGAATGGTGTAAAAATAACACATTTACAGTCAAACATATAAAAAAACCTTAAATAAAATATTTAACATTTGTATCATAAAAAATCAACTTCAAATAAGCTTAGAATCTATCTAAGGATGTTGTCATAGGTGAAATAAAAAAAAATTAGAATAAATAACCCTTTATATTTGGAAATCTATTAAAATTCATATAATTATAAAATAAAACTTTTATTTTTGAAATATTCATATTATATTGTAATGGAAGCTTTGATAATGTAATAATGGAAGAAAATAGCCACACACGTCGTATAAGTTAAAAAAACATTCTTAACATAATTTTATAGAAATTGTAAAAAAATACATTTTTTAGAAAATGACAGAAAGAGTCCTTTCAAACCATTTATTAAAAATTCAAATAAATGTATAAATTAAAATTACCCATAGTCTAGTAAATAGTTAAAATTATTTGAAAGACTTTTTTATGAAATAAGGTTGTGGATGATAAAGATGTCCCAGTAGATACTTATGTAAAAATAACATCGAATAATAGAGAGATTGAGAAATTAACCCTTAATTGAACTTTTCCTTGTTCAAGGGTAGGTTAACATCCTATATAATGTTTAAATAATTATTATTTAATTATACATTTATCATATAAAATAATATTATATCATATATGATCTTTTAACATTACGTTGTTAATAATATCTTTGTATTATCGTTGTTTCGAGTGTTAACTGATTCATTTTCCTTTATATGCTTATTTACGTAAGTAATGTTTGTTATGGATAAGATGTATCTTAATAATATCCATAATGATATTAAGTATTAAAATTATATTTTTAATCATATAATGAAAATTTGTTTTTAATGGATACGATGGGGAATGAATCTCATCGCATTCGTGGAGACGATAATCCGTACATACGCACGAGCGAAAATATCATTCTTTTGATAGTAAAGTAATATATAACTGGGTGATATATCATATATACAGAATCATTCTCATGTTATATTTATTTTTTACATCAATTACACGTCATTATTATACCCATCCAAATAATAATGCATTGAATAACAATTACACCATGACGTGGAGACTGTAAGACGTACGTACGCACGTATGGTGGCATGTCATTCAAAGGATTGACAGAATAATTAATATGGTTGTACCATATTTATAATAACATCAAAATATATAGAATATACTGAAGTTATTATTTTATAATGGAAACAATAATAAAAGAGGAAGTGTAAGAAGAAAAGAACATGATAGAGCTGATGACATATTTACCTCTTATTCGGGTTCTTCCTTTTGATTTGATCAAAAGGGATCCTTCAGTTGGCTGTATGACTAATGAAATCCCTATAGGATAAAGGTAGGATAGTTTAGAGGGTATTTGGGAAGATTTCGGCCTATGAAAATGGCATTGAAGGTGTGAATTAGAGAGTAGGGTGAGTGCCCTTTTATAAGAGGGTTTACGGGTACCTTACGAAAAGCTAGAAATATTATTTTATAATAGAATTATTTCCGTTTTCTAATGGATAAAAAATTTATTATTTAAAGTATAAGGTTTGTATGGGTCTAAAACACTAAAACAATAGGTTTTAGACAGGTTTGGGTCACTATATTAACCTTATATTTTAGATTTAACTCTTAGATGACTAGTTTTACATTTACCATGTCTCTTTGTATTTTTAAATTATATTATAAATAAACATACTATATACTTCCAAGAGAACCCCAAGTGGTTCATTAATGAAACACAGATCATTATATAAGTCTTTTGGCAGAGCCTTATATTTTTATGAATAGAATATCAATTAATAATATAATGGATGTTTTAAAAACTCTTTATTTCAATTTGGACACTATTGGGTAATTTGTTTTTTCTAAATTTATTAAAGCATTATTACATCGAAAAAAATTCATCTAACCAACCATAATATGTATTATTAAGCTATAAAATTAGTTTAATTCATTAAAAGTCTCAAATTACATTTATTTGGACATTTATAATATAAATTATTTTAATCATTCATTAAAACGGTAATTATTGTATCATCATTTTTTCGTAAAAAATTTAAATTATTTAATGTCTAAAAAATATAAGTAAAATATGATTATATTGGAAATATTTTTAGCTTTCTAATAAATATTTATAGTCGAATTTATATTATGTGTAACCCAATATTGAAAATGGATTATTGGTTGTGGTGTTTTAGAACTCGAAGTTGCGTACAACACACACTATTGTGTTATTCAAAGAGAAGTGTATCATGGATGCTTGGGGTGTTAGATTCTCCCCTCCTTAAAATAATTTTTCCTCAATATTTCTAGAATATTACTGAATAAAAAGACATGGGTGTTTCTTAATTATATTTTATTGGGGTTCCCATGATGCCTCTTCCATTTATGGTTTATCCATAGAACTTTTACCAGACGAGTCGTGCGGTTTCTTAACACTTTGTCTCTTTTGTCAAGAATCATGACATGCTCTTCACAATAAGACAGATTGGGGTATAGTTCTAATTCTTCATAGGTGAGTAAATGTGTTGGGTCGGGCATGTATTTTCTCAACAGTGATACATGGAAAACATCTTGAACTTTGGAGAGACTTGGCGGAATTTCCAAATGGTAAGCTACAACCCAAATTTGTTCTAGATTTTCAAAAGGTCTGATGTACCTGGAACTCAATTTACCCTTATTACAGATAGGTATAACACCATTCCATGGAGATACCTTCATTAAAACATGATCTCCTATATGAAATTCCAAATCCTTCCTTTGGTTATCAGAATAGATCTTCTGCCTACTTTGAGCTGCTTTGATGCAGGTTTGGATTACCTTTACTGTTTCCAATGTTTCTTCAACATGTTTTGGGCCTTCGAGTTTTCTTTCACCAACATCATCCCAACAGGTTGGTGTGCGACATATATTTCCGTATAACGCTTCATATGGATCCATCTCAATACATTAATGGAAGCTATTGTTATAGGAAAAATCTACTAGAGGAAAATATTGATCCCACAAACCTTGAAATTCAAGTGAGAATGATATCAACATGTCTTCAATGGTTTGAATTGTGCATTCTAATTGTATATCACTTTGGGGGTGGTAGGCAGTGCTCAAATGAAGTTCAGCATCCAGGGATTTCTGATGTCTTTTCTAGAATCTTGATATAAAACGTGGATCACAATCAGAAACCATCGATAGTGGTACTCTATAAAGTCTTATATCTTCATTAATATATATTCTTGAAAATCATTCAAGTGGTAAATCTTTTCTTATAGCATGAAAATATGCTGACTTATTAAGATGATCAACAATGACCTATATTGCATCATTCCTTCTATGAGTCCTTGGTCATCCCATAATAATGTCCATCGTAATATTACCCCATTTCCACTCTAGTATGGAAAGAGGTTTCATGACTGTTCTGGGATGTCGCCTTCCAGCGTTCACTTGTGGAAAAACCATACAACTTGACACAAAATCAGCATTCTACTTATACATGTTGTGCAACCAAAAATTATCCTTGAAATCTCTATACATCTTAGTGCTACTAGGGTGTATAGATAAATTGGAACTATAAGCATCATCCAACAATTCCCTTTTTAGATCAGTTATATCGGGAACAAAAAGTATCATACCAAATTTCAAAATTCCATATTCATACACAAAGTCACCCAATATCCCAAAATTCACAGCTTTAATCTTCATTTGAAACACTTCATCACCAATATGAAAACTCGTTATCATTTCTCGTGAAGATTTATTGGAATCCATTTGAAAAAGTATTGATGTTTCACCGTCCATGGTGATTCCCAAATCCATATTTACTATATCTATGTATATAAGATACTTTTAAACTCTCATCTTGTTCAAAACACCATGATCCTTTATAATAAAAGCATCTGAAACCTTATTTTCCTTCCTCGGGTTGTATTTTATAGTGAAATTATAATCCTTGATTATTTCAAGCCATCTACTTTGCCTTATTCTAGGTTCTTTCTGTGAGAAAATATACATCAAACTCCTGTGATCGGTATATATCTCAAATTTTCACCACAGAGACAATATATCCATATCTTTAAAGAAATTATTACAGAGGATAACTCAAGATCATGAGTAGGATAGTTTTTCTCATGATTTTTCAATTGTCATGATGCATAGGCAATAAAACTATCATTTTTCATAAGGACACAACCATGTCCTTTCTTTAAAGAATCACTTTAAATAAAAACCCCATCGTTTCCTGATGGAAGAGTCAATATAGGAGAATTGAATAATCTTATTTTCAATTCATCAAAAAATTCTTTACATTACTTTGTCCAAACAAACTTTACCCCTTAAAGTGTGATCTTGGTTAATGGTTTATCCAATGAAGAATAATTCAAGACAAAATTCTGATAATTACCTGCTAAACCAAAAAAACTTCTTACCTCATTTATACCTGTCAGTGCTGGCCATTGATGGATTTCCCATATCATAGAAGGATCAACGGATATTACATCCTTAGATATTATATTCCCATTAAAAGAAATCTCATTAATCCATAAATCACACTTGCAAAACTTCTCATATAATTCATGTCTTCTAAGAGTATTCAGGATAATGCGCAAGTGATTTTCATAATCATCATATCTTTTAGAGTATACTAGGATATCTTCAATAAATACCACAACAATGTCATCATGATATTCCTTGAAAACACTATTCATTAGATCCATGAAAATAGATGGTGCATTAGTCAATCCAAATGGAATTACTATAAACTCATAATGCACGTACTTGGTTCAAAATGTTGTTTTCAGAATGTCTTCCTTCATCAAGCACAACTGATGATATCCAGATCGTAAGTCAATATTTGAAAAGTATTGAGCTCCATTAATTTGGTTGAATTAATCATCAATGTGAGCTAGGGGATACATTTTCTTTATTGTTATAGCATCGATCTCCCTGTAGTCAACACACATCCTCATAGATCCATCTTTCTTCTTAACAAAAAGGACATGGGCTCCCCATGGAGAAACAGAATGGAGAATAAATCCTTTAATACTGAATTACTCTAGTTTTTTCTTTAGATCCATTAATTCCATAGTAGATATTCATTAGGGGAATTCAATATGGTCCTTGATCTAGGAATTAAATCAATGGAAAACTCAATTTATTATTCTGGTGGATGTCCATGTAAATCTTCTGAAACATATCTACATATTCTTTCACAATAGGTACATCCTCTATTTTAACATTCATTTCCTCACCCACAATTATTTTTCTCTCATCATCCCCAATAATTGAATTTAGTTGATCTATTTGGGGTGGATCTAGATATGAATTAGGTGGTGAACATTCTGCTCTAAAGATAAGTTACTCCTTATCATCATCGAAAACATCATCCTCCTTCTTCTTACAATAAATTCTGGCATCATGGTACGAAATAGAATCCATACTGAGGATTATATCAAATTCAATTGTGGGTATGATAATGATATCAATAGATAAAAAGCATTTATATGTCCTAATAGGGACTGATTCACAAAACATTATTGCAATGATACATCCCTTAGGAGTTTTTACTGACAACTCCTTTGTTAAATCAAATTTGAAATATATATTTTTCCTTTCAAACATTGATGATATGAAACAATGTGATGATCTTGAATCAAAAAAAGAATTTTCTAAACATAAGGAAACCATTAAATTATGCACCACTACATATTTCAGAACTTTAACCTCAGCAGTAGTGATATCTTAATCCTGGACTTGATCCCTTGTCCTTTTCTAAGGTAAGTTCCCTTGGTGCTTAGTAAATTAAGTCTCATAATGCCCCCTTTCTCTACAATTGTAGAAATCATCATCGACAACCTCTTTCTTTCCCTTGCAATCACGAGCTTGGTGGCCTTTTTCACAACACTTGTAAGAGACTCACATTCCCTTTAGTAAAGTACCATGGTGTTTGTTCCCATGTTTACTGCTGGATGGATATTAAAGTTTTCCCTTCTCCCCCTTATTTCTATTTCCAAAGTATTCAACAGATATCTTCTTCTCTTTATTTTATTTAATGTCATAAGACTTAGAGAATTATTTTTATTTCTGGATACCACATGAGAAAATATCTTCATACGATGAGAAAGATTGTGAGAATAAATCACTATGGAGAAATGGTTTCAACCCATCAGAGAAATGATCAATCTTACTTCTTGGGTTACATATATTATCTACAGAATTCCTCGATAACCTTGTAAATTTATCCTCATACTTTTTTGATATTCTCATCCTCCTTTTTCCTCAGACTCAAAAATTGTATTTCCATATCTTCTCGATGTTTATGAGGAATGTATTTTTCTATGAAAATATCTTTAAACTCTATCCATTCCATATTTGATAATTCATCATCTTCCTATGTGTTTTGAATCATTTTCCACTATTTATTTGCATCTCTAGTGAGGCGGTAAACTACCATGACATCTTTTACCCCTTCGCTACTCCCCAAGGCATGTAATATTTTCTCTATGGAATTTATCCATTGCTCAGATACTAGTAAATTTGTACCCACATTGAATTTTTCTGGTTGTTTCTTCATGAAGCGATCATACATTGATCCTCCATGCTTTGGATTAGGGTGCACCATACGGGAAATGTTATTATTCATAACGTGAGTGAGTTTTCCAGTATGGTGATATGTTAATCATCACCATTAGCTTCACTAGCACAACTATAATTATCTTGAGAAGGACGGAAATCCCTACATGCAGTGTGTGCATTGATACAGTTTCTATTCCTTCCACTAGGCGCCATTTCTATGAAATGGCATAAACTATATTGGTTTATGAATCGAAACACATAATTACAAATTTCTAAAACACTTAACATAAATTGATCAATTTTTGGATATAATCCATAATCATAAAAAATGTTTTCTTTGAAGAATTATATACTCATAAATCATTATTAATGGTTTGAAATGAAAATATGATTTATCCAAAGCATGTCCTCTGGGAGTGTCGTAACAAAGAGTGCAGCACGACCCATTATTGTTTACCCGTTCCTATTCGAGTCTAGCACAAAGCGGTGTTTTTGGGTTTTACCCTAGGTAAATCTATGCCAGAGATGCCTCTAACTTCTAGTATCCAGATAGGGATGTATTTCTTGGAAAACTCAAAAATTATCTACAACACCAAAATTCTATGATGTTCATCTATACTATTCCTCAAATTCTTTCTTAGGGCTATGTGATCTAATTAGATTTTATCTAAATCTAGATTCCAAGGTTTTTACTAAAATTCCTCTTATACAAATTGTAATGCCCCAACCCTAGAAGCCCAGAATCGGTGCATTATTATGTATCATTGTTATAATAAAAAAATATCAAGTCTCGAAAGACGGATTAGTTTAGTAGCCTTGGATGGACTAGATACATTCATATGGTTCAAATTACATAAATAATTGAACACTACAACAAAATTTTTTCTATGGACCACAATCATATCCCCTCAGACTATCCCTACAGGTCAGTCATAAAATACTTCTTTGCATCCGGGGTAAAATAAAAAATAGAAAGGGGTGAGCTCAGATTCTCAGTAAGGATAACAATATATAAGAAACTTTTATAAATAAACACAAACATTTAAGGCAATGCTTAAGACTAAAACAAGATTCTTTTTAAACATGAACTTCAACATAATATAGAAAAGTTAAAATCAGATAATTTCATTTACGTATTAATATGGATATTCTACTAGTCGAATAATCACATGCAATATCAATAGCCACATTCATAATAATGTAATGCATTATTCCAAACTTTCATAACCACATAGTTATGGCCTTGTGTGAGGAGTACAAATAAGATTTTTTCAAGTCCTTGTGCCAAAGCACTAGTTTATCTCTTAAGACCTACCGATGCACTGAGGAGCTATAGAGGGATCCACCCGTCACATACTAAGTCCAATGCATTTCTCATATGAAAAGAATTAAAAATAACATAATCATTGGTATTTAAACTAGCATAAGAAATGTCAATACTTTATTCATAAACGATGAATGGTGAAAAAATAACACATCCACAGTTAAACATATCACAAAACATTCAATTCAATATAGATGTTTTATATCATAATAATTCAACATCAAATAAGCTTAAAATCCATCAAAGGATGTTGACATAGATGAAATAAAAACCTTTTTTTAGTGAAATTTCACATTCTATTTTGAAATCTTTTAAAATGATATAATTATAAATGAAAACATTTATTTTGGAAATATTATTATAATCTTGTAAGGGAAGCTTAGATGATGTTATGACTGTGGAAAATATTTTTACCCACTGTAACACCCCAAGCTTCCACGATACGCTTCTCTTTCAGTAATGAAATAGCTTGCATTGTACGCAAGTTCGAGATTCTAACACACCGCAACCAATCAAAATAGACATTATGAATAGAAATACACAATTTTTGAAATTATATATATTTTATATTTCCAAATGGACTTCATTTTTGTATTTTTAATATTGAAATTATCCTAATTTTAATTTTCGTATTTTTCTGAGAAATTCAAATTTTTTTATAAATAGTGAAAAATACATAAAAACAACTTTTTTAATAAAAATAATTTATAGTGATAAATTATACTATTGAGTGGTTTTAAAGTATAATTTGAATATATTTTTACCATTTTATCCAATGGTGTTTATTAGAATTAATATCACTTTGAAATTGGACATAAACAATTGTCAATCTTTTGATATATATTGTTACTTAAAAACGCGATATTTATTGTGAAAGTAGAAATTAATTATAAAATTAATTAATGAAAACTTTATGTTTGGAATTGTTTAAAATAGACATAATTTTTGAATTTATAATATCAATTATAGGTTAGGGTGAAATTTTGGCATTGTTCTGAAAAACATCAATTTTTTATGAATAGTGAAACCACTAAGTGGTAGTTAAAAAACTGAATTTTCATTTAAATGATATTTTACCACCTATGTGATTTTAATTTCAAAAATACGACATGCATGGTTTTAATTAGGATTTAAAATGTGGATAAATGGGATTAAAATAATTTTTTGTTGAATAGTATCTTTTTAGTTTAATTAATCGCGATTAAAGGTAATTAGTGAAATTTAAGGTAAAATTTATATTATAAAAAAATGAAAATACCTTTACACTTGTACTACACTTATTGGATGAGTCATGGAAGACCAAGAAAATACATGGGTCAACTTGGGGACCCCATGGAGCCACTTTGGTAGGAAAATTACATTAAAAACTTTTTATTTAATGTTAAAATAAAAATGTCACAAACATGAGATATTTTACTAAAACAATTTTTAAATGGTGTTATAGAAGTCTTATTTTTGACTATAAATATTATTTAGAAATATAAAAATCCTTCCTACCTCATGATAGTTTTTTTATAATTTTTAGACATTAAATAAATTAAATTGATAAAGACACCATGATGATGCAGTGATTACCTCATTAATTAATGATTTAAATAAAATGAAAAGATAATGTAAAATATAAGATTTAAACTTTTCAAAAACCTATTGGATGAGTATATTTAGAACCCTTATCACAATATCCTCGAAATATATAAGTGTGGGACCTTTAAAATCCGAAAATCATTTTAGAATAAAGTAACATTTCATGACCTTCCAAGAGTGCCCCTCCTCTCCTCTTATAAAAGGCCCCCACCACTACCACCTTATTCACACCATCAAAGCATTTTGTCATGGCCAACCTCTGCCCAAATACTCTCTCAAATTACTTCTCTTACTTCTCTAATCCACACTTTGTGCAGAATTCTTCCCAAGGAAGCCTTTGGGTCAAATCAAAAAAGAGTTTCCCGATTTTAATGTAATGTCTTCTCTTATGTTATTTTGTTTCATTTTTCTTCACCAACCCCTTAAACTCTTTTTATTACTTTATTTTGTAACAAAACCAGTATCTTCAATATAATAGTATTTTTTTTATGAGATGTATTTTATTTAAACTTACACACACCTTCATCTAATGGTTAAATAACATACTGATTCTGTGGTAGGAAAATTTATGCCTCACGAAACGATGATTGTTTAATCTTCTTTTAACACCTCTCATGGTGGCCATTATGATGAAAATATATTTATATATGATATATATTATTTTTTATACTTATGATTCTGTATTTTTCATTTATGGCATACCATTACGATTTCCATTATGGGTAAATGTGATAATTTCATTTTAGGAAGTGCAGACTACCGCCCCCTCAAAGTGATTTGAATCGTTAATTCCATATGTGGGATGTATAAAGGATGGAGTAAATGGTATTATACATTATATTATACTGGAATTATATTATACCTTTATATAATTATAACATCATTCCATTAAATACGAAATATAAACGAATGTAGTGTTCTTGCGTACGTACGGCTTACCGTCTCCACGAACGGTGCATTTCATTTCTTACCTCTAAATGTTATGTAATATTATAAATGAATGTATATACTGGATATATATGATATATAAGATATCTACATCATGAATATAATTCTGGAGATAATGGATATTCTACCACACAAACAACTTGTAATTATAAGATGTTTATTGTCGACTCAAGTACCAAAGATCGACAAAACAACCATTATTAACTTAAATGACTACATAATTTTCGTAACATTGTAATGAGTAATATAAAAGGGATAATGAACTTGAAAAAGGTTCTTAATCAAGTAGATATTAACTCTAGTTTATTATTCAAGAGGTTAAATAACGGTCGAGTCAAGTCGGACACAAGGTAAGGGAACTTCTGAACCCAATTTCTGTTCTTTGGGTGAATCGCCTACTTTCAAATTATGTTATAATATTTTTATGCCCTATCTTGTATTTTTACTTTATTTATGTGTAATTATAGTGAATACACATAATAGAACTATTTTATTTATAAAATGATCTTTGTAAGGGACATCGTCTCAATCTCCTTTCATTGAGGAATATTTTGTTTTATAAACAAATTTATTTTATATGGTGTATAAATCCTTTTGACTTTTACATTTATTCAAAATGTTTTCATTTATAATTATTTTATTTTTAAATGATTTAAAAAAAGATATATTTCTCTCAAATATATGAAAATCCAGTGCAAATGTATACGTATTAAACGCAAGTTTAAAAATGTTTTCAGAAAACCCGACTTTCGAGTGTGGTAGACAGGAAGGGATTGGGCGTGGACCCATCATGGCCTGTAATTAGTTGAGAAGTCTCAGAATTAGTTATTTTGTTTTCATAATCTTGCATAATATTTTCAGAAAAACACTGGAGTATATTTGAGAAATTTTAAACGTAAGTATCTTCTAAAAAAATTGCATCGGTAGGTCTCATTAGACAAACTAGTGTCTTGGAACGAGTTATTGACAAAATCTTATTTGTAGTCTTGGCACGAGGCCTTGGAAACGTGGTTATGATAGTCTAGCATTATGCATTCTATCATTATTAAAGTGGTTATTGATATTGCATGTGATTAGTTGACTAGTAGAGAATCCATGTGAATAATTAAATGGCATTATTTCATTTTATTTTTTCCATATTATGATGAAGTTCATGTTTAAAAGGCTTCTGTTTTAGTTATAAATTGCCTTAAATGTTAATGTTTATTTATGAATTCTTACTCTATATTGTTATCCTTACTGAGCATATGAGCTCAGCCCTTTCAATGTTTTCATTTTTCCAGGATGTGAAGAAGTATTTGAAGAATGACCTGCAGGGATAGTCGGAAGGGGATACGAGTGTGGTCTATGGAGCTTGTTATTGTAGTTTGTCACTTTATGATGTAATGTAACATTTATGACTGTATGTAGTGTTTCCAAGGTTACTAAAATAATCGGTCTTTCGAGACTTTATCTTTTGTGATCATGCCAATGTTATGCAATAATGCAAAGACTCTGGGTAACTGGGGTCGAGGCGTTACAGTTGGTATCAGAGGCAGTTTAGTATTAACCTTGGAAGCTAGATTTAGATAAGCTCTGATTAGAGCACATAGACCAATGATATATATTGAGGATTAGTATATAATTACTTCCTAGAATTTTGGTATTATAGAGATTTTGTGAGTTTTCCGAGCATTACATCCCTGTTTGGATACGACCAAGTAGAGGCGGCTCTGGCACAGATGTACCTAGGGGTAAAACTTAAAAACACCGCTTTGAGCTAGAATCGAACGAGAACTGGTGCACGACAATGAGCCTTGTTGCACTTTTGGTTACGACACTCCTTGGGGATTAGCTTACGATAATTCTTATTTTCGTTACCAACTATTATGAAGGGTTTATGAGTATATATTTCTCAAAGAAAACATTTTTATGATTATGGATTGTATCCATAAACTGTCAAATTTATGTTAAGTGTTTTACAAGTATGGAATTACGTATTTTTATTCATAAACTAATATAGTTTATGCCATTGTATAGAAATGGCGCCTAGTGGGAGGAATGGAAACAGTATCAATGCACGCACTCCATGTAGGGATTTCCCTCCTACTCAAGATAATTATTGTGGAGCTGGAGATACAACTGGTGCTGATCAACATATTACCATACTGGGACAACTCACTTAGGTTATGAATAATAACCTTACTCGTATGGAGCACTCTGATCCGCAACGTGGAGGATCAATGATAGGCCACTTCATGAGGCAACAACCGCCAACATTTAATGGGGGTCCAAATCCAATAGTAGCTGAGAAATCGATAAACTCCTTAGAGAAAATATTCCACGCCTTGGGGAGTAACAAAAGGGAGAAGGTTGTCATGGCATTCTACAACCTCACTGGAGATGTCGATCAATGGTGGTCGCTGATTCAAAACAAAAAGGAAGATGATGAAGTATCAAGTATGTAATGGAGGGATTTTAAGAAATTTTTCATAAAAAATACATTCCACGTGACCTTCGAGCGTTTATGGAAAGGCAATTTATGTGTATGAGGTAGAAGGTGGATGAGAATGTCACAAAGTATGAGGCCAAAATTACAAGGTTAGCAAGACATGCTGCAGATTATATATGTAACCCAAGAAGTAATATTGATCGTTTATTTGATGGGTTAATACCATTTATCCGTCGGGCTTTAGTATCACAATCTTTCTCAACATACGAAGATATAGTCACCTGTACAATCAAGACAGAACAAGAATTCTCTAAGTCTTATGACAAAAAAGTAAAGTAAGAGAAGAAGAGGATGGTGGAACAAGAGACTGATAAAGGGAAAAATGGAAAGAAGGATTTTCCATTATGTGATTATTGTGGGAAGAGTCACCCCAGAACTTTCCTAAAAGGAATGAGAGTTTGTTATAAATGTGGAGAAAAAGGTCACTAGGCTCGTGATTACAAGGTAAAGAAATAGGATATCAATGTTGAATTCTAAAATTGTAGGGAAATGGGGAATTATGCAAATGAATGTCCTAAGCGTTAGTGATACTTACCTCAGAAAAGGCCAAGGGATCAAGGACAATATTATGTTGTTACTACAATTGAAGTGGAATAATTAATGTATTGGTGCTTTTGAACTCAAGGATTATATTCTGGTTATAAGAATAATGTGATATATATAAGGATTGTAATGCAGTACTTGTTGTTTTCATTAAGGTTTTAATATGATGAAGTTAATCATATTTTTAGTATGTGACAATAAGAGAAACATTACCTTGTTTGGGGAATCTGACGTTACAATTGATTGTGGAATTTAGAGACCTTTTAGAGAAATTCTGGACAGAGGAATTTTGGATAACTATAATGTTTGGAATGAATTATGTTTAACCTTTGATAGTATTGTTTATGGTTAAAAAACATCTGATGATTTTTTTGTAATATTCTAATACTATAGTTTTAGGAAAAGGACAACCTGCAGGTCAGGAGATAACCCGTTGTGTCGGACAAAGCTGCAGGAATCGAACACACAACCATAGTGCGACATACATTTATTACCTACCACTAGCCTACATGAAGTCCCTTCTTATTATAAGTTTCTTTCCTAATCTAAATAGTATGTGGTAATATTTGGAACCTTATACAATTAGGATAAATAGAATATTTTTGAGTTCTGTAACCATTTTGGAGTGAAAGATGGGTTTGGGGTAAAAATTTATTAAAGAATGAAAGTATACATGACAAGTATGTATATTTCCTTACATTCTTAGTAAATATCTTAAATAAATTTCTCAACTTTATTAAAGGTAACTTAAAACAAAAACGTTGACGGTTAACATTTCCAACTAGGGATTCAATGACTGTTTAACCAATCACAAGTTTGTGATTTTCTTGTGGTTAAATTTATCCTAATAATGTTTTCTACAACTCTCCATCAGACCTGGATGGATTGTTTTTCCTTCATATCTATATTTTCATAGAATCCTAGTATGGGCTATCTCGGGTGACCATTGTACTTCTCTTTCTTTCTTTTAATGTCATATTTGTATTAACCTTATTTCCATTGTGGGTTTTCCCCAAAGTAATTTTCTATTATCATCCTTTTATATTCAAAGAAAAATTTAAAATTGTGAGGACGCAATTTATTGTAGGAGGGGAGAATGTAACACCCCAAGCTTCCACGATACAATTCTCTTTCAATAATGCAATAGCTTGCATTGTACGCAAGTTCAAGATTCTAACACACCGTGACAAATCAAAATAGCCCTTATGAATAGTAATAACCACTTTTTGAAATTATATATATTTTATATTTCAAAATGGATTTCATTTTTGGATTTAGAATATCGAAATTATCCTAATTTTAATTTTTGGTATTTTTCTGAGAACTTCCAATTTTTTTATGAATAGTGTAAAATACATAAAAACAACTTTTTTAATCAAAATAATTTATAGTGATAAATTATACCATTGAGTGGGTTTAATGTATAATTAGAATATATGTTTACCATTTTTTCCAATGGTGTTCATTAGAATTAATTTCACTTTGAAATTGGACGTAAACAATTGTCAATCTTTTGATATATATTGTTTCTTAAAAACACGCTATTTGTTGTGACAACAGGAATTATTTATAAAATTAATTAATGCAACCTATATGTTTGGAATTTTTTAAAATAGACATCGTGTTTGAATCCGGAATATCAATTATAGCTTAGGGTGAAATTTTGGCATTGTTCTGAAAAACTTCAATTTTTGATGAATAGTGAAACCACTAAGTGGTAGTTAAAAAACTGATTTTTTGTTTAAATGAAATTTTACCACCTCTGTGATTTGAATTTTAAAAATCCAACATACATTTTTTTCATTAGGATGTAAAATATGGTTTAATGGGATTAAAATAATTTTTTGGTGAATAGTAACTTTTTAGTTTAATTAATCACGATTAAATGTAATTAGTGAAATTTAAGGTAAAAATGATATTATAAAAATATTAAAATACCTTTACACTTGTCCTACACTTATTAGATGAGTCATGGCCGACCATGAAAATCCATGGGTCAACTTGGGGACCCTATGGAGCCACTTTGGTAGGAAAATGACATTAAAAACTTTTTATTTAATGTTAAAATAAAATGTCACAAACATGAGCTGGTTTACTAAAAAAATTTAAATGGGGTTATACAAGTCATATTTTTGACTATAAATATTAATTAGAATTCTAAAAAGATTTCCTCCATCATTATATATTTTTTATAATTTTTAGAAATTAAATAAATTAATTATTTATGACACCATGATTATGCAGCGATTACCTCATTAATTAACGATTTAAATAAAATGAAAAGATAATGTAAACTCTAAGACATACACTTGTCAAAACCAATTTTATGAGTATATTTCGAACTCTAATCACCTTATCCGCGAAATATATAAGTGTGGGACCTATAAAATCCGAAACACATTATATAATAAAGTAACATTTCATGACTTTCCGAGAGTGCCCCTCCTCTCCTCTTATAAAAGGCCCCCACGACTACCACCTTATTAACAACTTCAAAGCCATTTGGCTCGGCCAACCACTGCCAAAATACTCTCTCAACTACTATCTCTTACTTCTAGAAGCCTCACTTTGGGCAGAATTCTTCCCAAGGAAGCCTTTGGCTAAAATCAAAAAATAGTTACCCGATTTTAAGGTAATGTCTTCTCTTATGTTATTTTGTTTTATTTTGATTCTCCAACACCGTAAACTCTTTTTTTACATTCTCTTGTAACAAAACCAGTATATTAAATATAATAGGATTTTTATATGAGAATTATTTGATTTAAACTTACACACACCTTCGTCTAATGGTTAAAGAACATACTGTTTCTGTGGTTAGAAAATTTCTGCCTCCCGAAACTATGATTGTTCAATCTTAATTTAACACCTCTCATGGTGGCCATTATGATGACACTATTTTTATATATGATATATATTATGTTTTTTTTACTTTTGATTTTGTATTTTTCATTTATGGCATACCTTTACGATTTCCATTATGGGTAAATGCAATTATTTCATTTTAGGAAGTCCGGACTACCGCCCCCTCAAAGTGATTTGAATCGTTAATGCCATATGTGGGACGTATATAGGATGGAGTAAATGTTATTATACATTATATTATACTGGAATTATATTATACCTTTATATAATTATAACTTCATTCCATTAAATATGAAATACAAATGAAAGTATCCTTCATGCGTACGTACGACTTACCGTCTCCATGAACATACATTTCATTTCTTACCTCTAAATGTTAGGTAATATTATAAATGCATTTATATACTCGATATATAGGATATATATGATATCTAAATAATTAATATAATTTTGGAGATAATGGATATTCTACCACATAAACATCTTGTAATTATAAGAAGTTTATTGTCGACTCAAGTACCAAAGATAGACAAAATGACCGTTATTAACTTAAATGACTACATAATTTTCATAACATTGTAATGACAGATATAAAAGGGATAATGAACTTGAAAAAGGTTCTTAATAAAGTAGATATTAACTCTAGTTTATTATTTAGGAGGTTAAAAATCGGTCGAGTCAAGTCGGACACAAGGTAAGGGAACTACTTTACCCAATTTCTGTTCTTTGGGTTAATCTCCTACTTTCAAATTATGTTATGATATTATTATGCCCTATCTTGTATTTTTAATTTCATTATGTGTACTTATAGTGAATACACATAATAGAACTATTTTATTTATAAAATGATCTTTGTAAGAGACTTCGTCTCAATCTCCTTTCATTGAGGCATATTTTGTTTCATACACAATTTTCTTTTATACGGTGTATAAACCCCTTTGACTTTTACATTTATTCAAAAGGTTCTCTTTTATAATTATTTTCATTTTAATTGATTTCAAAAAAGAGATATTTATCTCAAATATATGAAAATCCAGTGAAAATGTATACGTATTAAACGCAAGTTTAATACTGTTTTCAGAAAACCCGACTCCTGAGTGTGGTAGACAGGAAGGGATTGGGCGTGGACCGATCATGGCCTGTAATTAGTCGACCAGTCTCAGAATTAGTTTTTTTTTCAGAAGCTTGCATAATGTTTGTAGAAAAACACTGGAGTATATTTGAGAAATTTTAAATGTAAGTATCTTCTAAAAAAATTGCATCGGTAGGTCTCATGAGACAAACTAGTGTCTTGGCCCGAGGCCTTGACAAAATCTTATTTGTAGTCTTGGCACGAGGCCTTGGCTACGTGGTTATGATATTCTGGCATTATACATTCCATCATTATGAAAGTGGTTATTGATATTGCATGTGATTATTTGACTAGTAGAACATCCATGTGAATAATTAAATGGTATATTTCATTTTAGTTTTTCCATATTATGTTGATGTTCAAGTTTAAAAGGATTTTGTTTTAGTTATAAATTTCCTTTAATGTTAATGTTTATTTATGAAAGATTCCTCTATATTGTTATCCTTACTGAGAATCCGAGCTCACCCCTTTCAATGTTTTCATTTTTCCATGATGTGAAGAAGTAATTTAAGAATGACCTGCATGGATAGTCGTAAGGGGATACAATTGTGGTCTATGGAGACCATGTTATTGTAGTTTTTCACTTTATGATGTAATGTAACATTTATGAATGTATCTACTATTTTCAAGGCTACTAAACTAATCAGTCTTTTGAGACATGATCTTTTGGGATCATGCCAATGTTACGCAATAATGAACCGACTCTGGGTAAATGCGGTCAGGGTGTTACAGTTGGTATCAGAGATAGTTTAGTACTAAGCTTGGAAGCTAGATTTAGATAAACTCTGATTAGAGCACATATCCCAAAGATAGTCTTTGAGTATTACTATAGATGAACTTCCTATAATTTTGGTATTATAATGATTTTGTGAATTTTCCGAGGAATACATCCCTGTCTGGATACGAGCAGGTAGAGGTGGCTCTGGCACAGATGTACCTAGGGGTAAAACTCGAAAACAACGCTTTGATCAAGACTCGAACGTGAACTGGTGCACGACAACGGGCTTTGATACACTCTTGGTTACGACACTCCCGGGGGATACACTTAGGATAATTATAATTTTCTTTACCAACCATTATGAATGGTTTATGAGTATATACTTCTCAAAGAAAACATTTTTATGATTATGGATTGTATCCATTAACTTTCAAATTTATGTTAAGTGTTTTAAAAGAATGGAATTATGTATTTTGACTCATAAACTAATATAGTTTACGCCATTGTTTAGAAATGGAGCCTAGTGGGAGGAATGGAAACCGTATCAATGCATGTACACCATGTAGGGATTTCTCTCCTTCTCAAGATAATTATTGTGGAGCTGGAGATACAACCGGTGCTGATCAACTTATTACCATACTGGGAAAACTCACTCAGGTTATGAATAATAACCATACTCGTATGGAGCACCCTGATTCGCAACATGGAGGATCAATGTTAGACCCCTTCATGAGGAAACAACCACCAACATTTAATGGTGGTACAAAATCATTAGTTGCTTAGCAATGGATAAACTCCTTAGAGAAAATATTCCATGCCTTGGGGAGTAGAGAAAGGGAGAAGGTTGTCATGGCAGTCTACCGCCTCACTGGAGATGTCGATCAATGGTGGTTGCTGATTCAAAACACAAAGGAAGATGAAGAAGTATCATGTATGGAATGTAGGGAGTTTAAGGAAATTTTCTTAGAAAAATACTTTCCACATGACCATCGAGCAGATATAGAAAGACAATTTCTAAGTCTGAGGCAGAAGGAGGATGAGAATTTCACAAAGTATGAGGCCAGCTTTACAAGGTTAGCAAGACATGCTGTAGATTATATATATAACCCAAGAAGTAAGATTGATCGTTTCTTTGATGGGTTAAAACTATTTCTCCGTCAAGCTTTAGTATCAAAATATTTCTCAACATAATAATACATAGTCTCGTGTGCTATCAAGACAGAAAAATAATTCTCTAAGTCTTATGAAAAAAAAGTAAAGAAAGAGAAAGAGATAATAGTGGAACAATGTAAAGACCCGTAAAATTCAAGTGAAATATTTTTTCTTACGTTTTTTTGGAATATTACAAGAGCGCGGTTTCTGACGGAACCTGATTCCGAGGCCCGGAGTGCCCGGAATCAATTTCCGAAGTTTGGCTCGGGTACGTTCAGTGAACGAACGAGCGGGAATTTCTAACATTTGATCCGGTGCTCGGAATTGATATCTGAGGGCACCGATGAACTCGCAGCGCCGATATTCGCTTAAGGAGACCTTTTCGGAAGTTGCGTTTGTTGCGGGACGAAAGTTAGTTTTTGGGAGAATTATAAAAAGTTGAATAAAAAAATGCGGAATTCTTTTTATTTTACTTTTGTAGGTTAACTCCTCTCAAAGGGAGTTAGGGGTTGGACACACACCCACTTAACCTCCCTTGAGAGGATTAAGTGTGGTGGGACCCACACGAACCTAAACCTCTCATCTTCTCCCTTAAACTCCCCTTTTAATTTAAGATGGCAAGTTGGTTAATTAATGGCTTGAGTTGTCTTAATTAAAACCTATGAAAATTCAAATGGTTTGGATTGACTTAATAAAATAAGCTCTTAGCTTATTTTGTTGGGTTAGAACTCTTTAGACATCTTGAGAGCTTTTGAGAGCTTTTCCTTTTCTTCAATCCTTGACGAAGAACGCTCAAGCTCCGACGAAGAACACCGCTCCTCTCTTCTTCGTCTTCCGTGTCAACAAGAGGGAACGCCGTTTCCTCCTCGGACTCCCTTCGTCGACATAAGATGTTTCGCCAACGTCGTGCCTCTTCGGACGTACCTCTTCGTCATCGGATTTGACGAACGATTTCTGCGACGCCCGACCTCCGCGACGTTGTCTTCCACGGGACGATGAAAAATCTTCGAACCTATACCCAAGGTAGGGATTGTTGTATTTTGTTTATTTATTTATTCTTGTTCGTGGTTCTAGTATGATTAACGAAAGGATATTTATGTTGTGTTATCATTTAACGTGATGGGGTCGGACCACATGAACACGGCTGAACCCCCTCCCTCGTTCTTGTTGATTTACCTTGCGGGTGGAAACAAGGTGGCGTGGTGCCGTCGCACCACGCGGTTAATCGTGCGATTATATTGCGCGGCGCCGTCGCGCCGCGCTGTGGAAGAATCATCAAGAACGCGACGTCGTCGCGCCGCGTCAAGAGGAATCGGAGGCGCGGTGGAGGGGCGCGGTGCCGTCGCACCGCGCCGGACGATGAACACCGCGGCCGGTTCTGGGCCGCGGCGGGACGAGAAGACCGGCAGCCGGGCCGCCGGCGTCGGAAGCCGGAAAGGGGACCGGATTTTCCGGTCCCGTTGGAGAAAACCGGCTGGCAGTTGGCCGGCCGGAAGTTCAAAAGGCGGGGGAAATAAATTCCCCCTGCCAGCTTAAACCCCCCCCCCCCTCATTTATGAGGATGGCGGTTTCCTTGAGGGGGGGCAGGCGGCCCCCCGGATCCTCCTCAAAGCGGGCCCCCAGGAGGGGGGCCGTTGATTGACGAAACGGCGCGGCTATGCCGCGCCGCCATTTGAAGAAGCGGGGAACTTTGCACCCCCCCCCCCCCCCCCCGCGTGCTGCCTCCGTGCGGCGCCAGGCCGCCGCGCCGCCGGCCGGCCGGCCGGGCCGGGTCGGACCCAGGTCGGGCGACCCGGTTCGGGCCGACCCAGGGGGGGTCGGGCCGGGTCGGCCCGGACCCGGACCCCCCTATTTCGAATCAGTTTTGGTCTTTTGGCCATAACTTGAGCCACGGACCTCCGAATGACGAACCGTCTGCGGCAACGCGATCCTTGGATCGAGACGGTTGTTTCGGTATATCGTACTCAGGGTTTCGGAATACTTTGAGTTCGGCCGGTTTGGTTCGTTAGCGAAACCAACCGGGCCCTCGGAGCGGAAACGCTCATATCATAAGCTACGGACGTCCGATTGACGTTCCGTCAGCTTTGTTGTGTTCCTCTTAGTGATACGGTTCATTTGGCATACTCCGCCCGAGGTTTGGACGCAGGTGGAGTGCAGTCGGGTTGGTTTTGCCTTAAAAACCAACCGGGCCCCGGGGACGAAAATGCCAATAACTCTCAGACCGGGCGTCCGATCGACGCGCCGTCTGTTGCGTTGAGTTCCTGTTGATGATACAGAACTTTTGGATACATCAACTCTGAACTTTGTGACAGTTGATGTATCATCCTCTCGACTCGTGGAGCGGATCCTCCGAATGAGTTTGCTGTGTGCGGGAACCCTAGTGCTGGCTGCGACTGTTACTGTGACTGCTACTGCTACTGCTACTGTGACTGCGATGACAACAGTACAGAGATCCTGTGTGGATTCGACGGCGACGACTACTGCACTCAGCGATCCTACGTGGATCAGTGCTACAGGTCCTGCATGGGCCCGATCCTGTGTGGGTCCGATCCTGTGTAGGTCACTGCGGGGGTTAGTACCTATCGATCCTTCGTGGGTCCGACGATTTAGATGGTTCTTTGATCGTCTTTAACGTCATCCGAAGAAGTATACCTGTGTGAGCTGAATCTTCTGTTTTACTCGATAGAGGTGGTGCGCTTGGTTGTAGCGGCAGACCCGCGATACTGGAGACGAGCGTACGGAGTACGGAGACCGTGTAGCCGGTTGAGACCTAAAGACTGCTCGACCGACTCGAATTGGAGTGAGTCGACTAGCCCAGTGGATGGAGCGCCCGATATTTGGCGGCAGACCCACGACGGACGGAGCGCCTGGTAGTTGGCAGCAGACCCGCGGTACTCGACTGGAGGAGTACCTCTGTAGGATATTTGGGTGAGCGCCCGGTATTTGGCAGCAGACCCTCAGCGGACGGAGCGCTCGGTAGTTGGCGGCAGACCCGCGGTACTCGACAGGAGGAGTACCTCAGCAGTCATAGGTTAGTGAGCAGTATCTCAGAGTCGTGACAAGACACTGTACACTTCAGAGATGGGGCTCTTCAGTAGTTACGTTTTTGATAATGAAAATCATGTGTGAGCTGAAACCTATTGCTTTCCTGTGTGGATTGTGTTGTGCAATCCTGTGTGGATTGCATTTTGCTTTCCTGTGTGGAATACGTTTACTTTCCTGTGGGGACTGAGTTGTACTTGGGCTTGGAGGTTGGAGCGTATTTGAAATTGGTGACTTAGGTATATGTATGGGCATATACTTAAGCAGTGTCGGTTGTTACTTCGTGATTGTACCTTTCTTTGTGGTTTATCCTTTGTGGATTTTGGGAGACCTTCAGGGGTCTCGGGGTCCCTACTGAGTAGCTTATACTCACCCCTGCACGGGCTTTTCCCGCACTACGTTGTGTTGGTTGCAGACGACGGACAGCGTTGATCTTAGCTGAGGCTTGCAGAGCAGGATGGTACCTGGAGGAGGATCACTGGGCGAGACGTGCTCGGAGCAGACGGCGGAACCCGTGGAGCAGTGGAGCTATCTGTACCCACCCTTCATGTGGGATTTCCAGTGGACAGCTCGGTGTAGCGGCTTTTACTTTTCAGTTTCTGTTTTCCCTTTCGAGTTGTACTTTACTTTCAGTTTGGGTTTGTATACTGGCCCATTTACTTTTCCGCACTTTCAGTTGTACTCTGCTTTTGCTTAGTATTTACATTCCTCTTGCTTACTCTGTGGTGTTTGTTTACTTTACAAAGGCAACGCCTTCCCTTTTTACCGGGATTTACGCCTTGGTGCTAGTCGCCAGCCCCTGGCCTATGGAAGGCGGGATTGGGGTAGTCATGGCACGGACCCCGAGGGCGGGTCGTGACAAATTGGTATCAAAGGAGTTCTGTTCTACCGCGAACTCTGATCTTCTCTATGTGAAGCAATAATGTTTAGCGTATTGAGTGTGGTTATTAGTCCAGGGAGTCCAGTGTTAGTGCGGCGTCCGACGTATCCGTACACCAGGACACTGACTTCTAATTTCCGACTTAATGCACGAAAACATTGATTACGTGTGTGTTTCAAAGTTTTCATTGTTATTACTTAAATCATCTCACCAGGTATACTGTTCTGACCGTGGCGCTCCTGTTTCCTTTTCAGGATGGCCCCACGACGGCAGCCAGCTAGGGTTCCGAGAGTTGAGCGTGACGACAGCCCACCGAGCGACGAGGCCTCGGTGCAGGGCCCTTTGTCAGCAGTGGCACCGGCGGTATCACTACCCGCCGAGCCCCCGATACTTCCAGCACCAGCCGCTGACGATGCACGTCGCCTCAGCGTACTGTATGAGTTTTAGCGCCAGCGACCACCCAGGTTTCACGGGGAGACGGATCCCCAGGCAGCAGAGGACTGGCTGGAGGCAGTGGTACGAGTGTTTAGGCTAGTGAGGACACCAGCAGACCTCATGGTGATCCTCACTGCGAGCCTACTACGCGTAGCAGCAGGACGATGGTGGAGCTTGATGCTCCAGGTGCACGATGAGGCATCTCTACTTTGGACGGACTTTGAGAGCCTTTTTCGCTCGGAGTTCGTCCCAGCCACCCTTTGTGCGGTGCGTATCCAGGAGATTTTTCAGCTGCGGCAGGGCAGCATGACGGTCGCTCAGTACTCGGCGAGATTTACTGATCTCTCGCGCTACTCGACCGACATGGTACGAGACCCATTCTTCTGGGCCCGGACCTTCGAGCAGGGTTTGAGACACGAGATCAGGGCATAGCTAATCTCCCTCTACATACCGACTCAGAAAGGAGTACTGGAGAGAGCCCTCCTGATCGAGAGTTTCCTGGCTGAGTCCACAGCGAGACCTACCGCAGGGTGGCAGATAGCGGAGTCTTCGACAACAGGTAGCCGACGGATGACTCAGGGTTCCAGGCAGACCAGACCTACCGGTGGCCGACTGCATGACTTAGGCTCAGTTGTACGGGGAAGCCGGGGTGGAGTCAGAGCCAGGCGTGCCGAGAGTGGGCAGTGTTACTCCTGTGGCGGGATTGGTCACATGGCTCGTGACCGTCCGACCCGCCATGCTGATGATCAGCAGTTAAGTGAAGAACCTCCCTGGAAGAGGCAGAGGTTCGACCGTGGCGGTCCGCAGGGAGGAGGCGGACGAGGCAGAGGAGCTGGACGAGCAGCCGGTGGTGGACGACGCTTTGAGGCTCTTACACCACCACCACCAGGAGGTCCACCCCGACCACAGGGAGTAGGTGAACATGCGAGAGCTCAACATCAGGCAACCGGGGCCTTCGATCATGGAGCTCTGGGAGCCGATGGACAGGAGCAGAACTAGTGGATACTTCCTTTGTACTTCTGGTTCCTTGTTGCATTTGTGTAGCGTCTTGTATTATGAGCTGCAATAATAAAAGACGCATACCTTTGTGATATTTTCGTTCCTGTCCTCTTTCGTGATGTTACTAAGAGGTTCCAGTTTTGGCTGTTGACTTGACCCTCACTTGTGAGACATCTACTGGAGGAGACCCAGTTACCACACACTGATGCCGACAGTGTGACTCAACCCTTGGAGGCGAGAGTAACGTTTGAATCTCTTAGTAGTAGCGTCGTGGCCTTACGACGTCATCCTTGGTATGGATTATCATCCATGTTAGGATTGACTATTTTAGGCAAAGAATGTGGTTCATCCAGGGGATGGGACCAGATTTCTCTTATCGGCAAAGAAGAAATCTTGCAGCTCTGGTGGGACCGGAGATGGTCCAGGCCACGACAGAGAAGGTCCAGGTCATCCAGGAGCGGATGAGTACAGCTCAGAGCCGGCAGAAGCCTTACGCTGATAGGAGGCGGAGGCCACTAGAGTTCGAGGATGGCGACCACGTCTTTTTGCGGGTCTCACCTCGACATGGTATTCGGAGATTTGGCCGAGGCGCCAAGTTATCTCGGCGCTTTATCGGACCCTTTCAGTTCCTCAACAGGGTTGGCGAGGTGGCTTATCGCATTGCTCTGCCACCTCAGTTGCACCGGGTGCACGACGTCTTCCACGTATCTCAGCTGAGGAGATACGTGCACGACCCGACACACATCATCGACCATGGAGAGCTTGACGTTGACGATGGGGCGACTTTTAAAGAGGTCCCGGTGGAGATAGAGGATTGACAAGAGCGGGTCCTGCGTGGGCGATCGATTCCTCTTGTGCGCATCAGATGGGAGCACGGGAATCTCCAGGAGAGCACATGGGAGCAGGAGGCTCAGATGCGTGCTCAGTACCCTCATTTGTTTCCCTAGTTTTTGATGTATCTTTACGGGGACGTAAAGCCCTGAGGTGGGAGTAATGTAAAGACCCGTAAAATTCAAGGGAAATTGTTTTTCTTAATTTTCTTTGGAATTTTACAATAGCGCGGTTTCTGACGGCACCTGATTCCGAGGCCCGGAGTGCCCGAAATCAATTTCCGAAGTTTGGCTCGGGTACGTTCAGTGAACGAACGAGCGGGAATTTCTAACTTTTGATCCGGTGCTCGAAATTGAAATCCGAGGGCACCGATGAACTCGCAGCGCCGATATTCGCTTAAGGAGACCTTTTCGGAAGTTGCGTTTGTTGCGGGACGAAAGATAGTTTTTGGGAGAATTATAAAAAGTTGAATAAAAAAATGTGGAATTCTTTTTATTTTACTTTTGTAGGTTAACTCCTCTCAAAGGGAGTTAGGGGTGGGACCCACACCCACTTAACCTCCCTTGAGAGGATTAAGTGTGGTGGGACCCACACGAACCTAAACCTCTCATCTTCTCCCTTAAACTCCCCTTTTAATTTAAGATGGAAAAGTTGGTTAATTAATGGCTTGAGTTGTCTTAATTCAAACCTTTGAAATTCAAATGGTTTGGATTGACTTAATAAAATATGCTCTTAGCTTATTTTGTTGGGTTAGAACTCTTTAGCCATCTTGAGAGCTTTTGAGAGCTTTTCCTTTTCTTCAAACCTTGACGAAGAACGCTCAAGCTCCGACGAAGAACGCCGCTCCTCTCTTCTTCGTCTTCCGTGTCAATAAGAGGGAACGTCGTTTCCTCCTCGGACTCCCTTCGTCGACATAAGAAGTTTCTCCAACGTCGTGCCTCTTCGGACGTACCTCTTCGTCATCGGATTTGACGAACGATTACCGCGACGCCCGACCTCCGCGACGTTGTCTTCCGCGGGACGTTGACAAATCTTCGAACCTATACCCAAGGTAGGGGTTGTTGTATTTTGTTTATTTATTTATTCTTGTTCGTGGTTCTAGTATGATTTACGAAAGTATATTTATGTTTTGTTATCATTTAACGTGAGGGGGTCGGACCGCATGAACACGGCTGAACCCCCTCCATCGTTCTTGTTGATTTACCTTCCGGGTGGAAACAAGGTGGCATGGTACCGTCGCACCACGCGGTCAATCGTGCGATTATATTGCGCGGCGCCGTCGCGCCGCGCCATGGAAGAATCATCAAGAACGCGATGCCTTCACGCCACGTCAAGAGGAATCGGAGGCGCAGTGGACGGGCGCGGTGCCGTCGCACCGCGCCGGACGATGAACACCGCGGCCGGTTCCGAGCCGCGGCGGGATGAGAAGACCAGCGGCCGGGCCGCCGGCGTCGGAAGCCGGAAAGGGGACCGGATTTTCTGGTCCCGTTGGAGAAAACTGGCCGGCAGTTGGCCGGCCGGAAGGTCAAAAGGCGGGGGAAATAAATTCCCCCTGCCAGCTTAAACCCCCCCCCCCCCTCATTTATGAGGGGGCAGTTTCCTTGAGGGGGGGGCAGGCGGCCCCCCGGATCCTCCTCAAAGCGGGCCCCCAGGAGGGGGGCCGTTGTTTGACAAAACGGCACGGCTATGCCGCGCCGCCATTTAAAGAAGCGGGGGGATTTGCCCCCCCCCCCCCCCCCCCCCCCCCGCGTGCTGCCTCCGTGCGGCGCCAGGCCGCCGCGCCGCCGGCCGGGTCGGCCCGGACCCGGACCCCCCCGTTTCGAATCAGTTTCGGTCTTTTGGCCTTAACTTGAGCCACGGACCTCCGAATGACGAACCGTCCATGTCAACGCGATCCTTGGATCGAGACGGTCGTTTCGGTATATCGTACTCAGGGTTTCGGAATACTTTGAGTTCGGCCGGGTTGGTTCGTTCACGAAACCAACCGGGCCCTCGGAGCGGAAACACTCATATCTTAAGCTACGGACGTCCGATTGACGTGCCATCAGCTTTGTTGTGTTCCTCTTAGTGAGGCGGTTCTTTTGGAATACTCCGCCCGAGGTTTGGATGCAGGTGGAGTGCAGTCGGTTTGGTTTTGCCTTAAAAACCAACCGGGCCCCGGGGACGAAAATGCCAATAACTCTCAGACCGGGTGTCCGATCGACGCGCCGTCTGTTGCGTTGAGTTCCTGTTGACGATACAGAACTTTTGGATACATCAACTCTGAACTTTGTGACAGTTGATGTATCAGCCTCTCGACTCGTGGAGCGGATCCTCCGAACGAGTTTGATGTGTGCGGGAACCCTAGTGCTGGCTGCGACTGTTACTGTGAATGCTACTACTACTGCTACTGTGACTGCGATGACAACAGTACAGAGATCCTGTGTGGATTCGACGGCGACGACTACTGCACTCAGCGATCCTACATGGATCAGTGCTACAGGTCCTGCGTGGGCCCGATCCTGTGTGGGTCCGATCCTGTGTAGGTCACTGCGGGGGTTAGTACCTATCGATCCTTCGTGGGTCCGACGACTTAGATGGTTCTTTGATCGTCTTTAACGTCATCCGAAGAAGTATACCTATGTGAGCTGAATCTTCTGTTTTACTCGATAGAGGTGGTGCGCTTTGTTGTAGAGGCAGACCCGCGATACTGGAGATGAGCGTACGGAGTACGGAGACCGTGTAGCCGGCTGAGACCTGAAGACTGCTCGACCGACTCGACTTGGAGTGAGTCGACTAGCCCAGTGGACGGAGCGCCCGATATTTGGTGGCAGACCCACGGCGGACGGAGCGCTTGGTAGTTGGCAGTAGACCCGCGGTACTCGACTGGGGGAGTACCTCTGTAGGCTATTTGGGTGAGCGCCCGGTATTTGGCAGCAGACCCTCAGCGGACGGAGCGCCCGGTAGTTGGCGGCAGACCCGTGGTACTCAACAGAAGGAGTACCTCAGCAGTCTTTGGTTAGTGAGCAGTATCTCAGAGTCGTGACATGACACTGTACACTTCAGAGATGGGGCTCTTCAGTAGTTACGTTTTTGATAATGAAAATCATGTGTGAGCCGAAACCTATTTCTTTATTGTGTGGATTGTGTTGTGCAATCCTGTGTGGATTACGTTTTGCTTTCCTGTGTGGAATACGTTTACTTTCCTGTGTGGACTAAGTTGTACTTGGGCTCGGAGGTTGGAGCGTATTTGAAATTGGTGACTTAGGTATATGTATGGGCATATACCTAAGTAGTGTCGGTTGTTACTTTGTGATTGTACCTTTCTTTGTAATTTTTCCTTTGGGGATTTTGGGAGACCTTCAGGGGTCTCGGGGTCCCTACTGAGTAGCTTATACTCACCCCTGCACGGGATTTGCCCGCACTACGTTGTGTTGGTTGCAGACGACGGACAACGTTGATCTTAGCTGAGGCTTGCAGAGCAGGACGGTACCTAGAGGAGGATCACTGGGCGAGACGTGCTCGGAGCGGACGGCGGAACCCGTGGAGCAGTGGAGCTATCTGTACCCACCCTTCAGGTGGGATTTCCAGTGGACAGCTCGGTGTAGCGGCTTTTACTTTTCAGTTTCTGTTTTCCCTTTCGAGTTGTACTTTACTTTCAGTTTGTGTTTGTATACTGGCCAATTTACTTTTCTGCACTTTCAGTTGTACTCTGCTTTTTCTTAGTATTTATTTTCCGCTTTCTTACTCTGTGGTGTTTGTTTACTTTACAAAGGCAATGCCTTCCCTTTTTACCGGGATTTACGCCTTGGTGCTAGTCTCCAGCCCCTGGCCTATGGAAGGCGGGCTTGGGGTAGTCACGGCACGGACCCCGAGGGCGGGTCGTGACAAACAAGAGATAGATAAAGGGAAAAAGGGAAAGAAGAATTTTCTATTATGCGATAATTGTGGGAAGAATAACCCCGGTACATGCCTAAAAGGAATGGGAGTTTGTTATAGATGTGGAGAAAAAGGTCACCAGGCTCGTGATTACAAGGTAATGAAAGAGGCTATCAATGTTGAATGCTACAATTGTATGGAAATGAGGAATTATGAAAATGAATGTCCTAAGCGTCAGTGAAACTTACCTCAGAAAATGCCAAGGGATCGAGGACAATCTTATGTTGTTACTACAGTTGAAGTGGAATAATTAATGTATTGGTGCTTTTGGACTCAAGGATTATATTCTGGTTATAAGAATAATGTGATATATATAAGGATTGTACTGTAGTACATGTTGTTTTCATTAAGGTTTTAATATGATGAATGCAATCATATTTTTAATATGTGACAATAAGATAAACATTACCATGTTTGGGGAATATGATGTTACAATTGATTTTGGAATTTAGAGACCTTTCAGAGAAATTTTGGACAGAGGTATTTTGGATAACTATAAAGGTTGGAATGGATTAAGTTTAACCTTTGATAGTATTGTTTAAGGTTAAAAAATTTCTGAAGATTATTTTTGGAATATTATAATACTATAGTTTTAGGAAAAGAACAACCTGCAGGTCGGGGGATAACCCGTCGTGTCGGACAATGCTGTAGGAATTGAACCAACAACCATAGTGCGACATGCCTTTATTACCTACCACTAGCCTACAGAAAGTACCTTGTTATTATAAATAGTTTGGCTAATCTAAATGGTATGTGGTAATATTTGTAACCTTATAGAATTATGATAAATAGAATATTTATGAGTTCTGTTACCATTTGGGGTGAAAGATCGGATTTTGGTAAAAATTTTTTAAAGAATGAATGTCTACCTGAAAAGTAAGTATATTTCGTTAATTTCTTAGTAAATCTCTTAAATAAATTCCTCAACATTATGAAAGGTAACTTAAAACAAAAATTTTGACGGTTAACTTTTCCAACTGGTGATTCAATGACCATTTAACCAATCACAAGTTTGTGATTTTCTTGTGGTTAACGTTCTCCTAATCTTGTTTTCTACAACTCTCCATCAGACCTTGATGGTTTTCTTTTCCTCCATATCCATATTTTCATAGAATCCTAGTATGGGATATCTCGGGTGACATTTGTACTTCTCTTTCTTTGTTTTAATGTCATTTTTTATTAACCTTATTTCCGATGTGGGTTATCTACAAAGGTATTTTGTATTTTCAACCTTTTATATTCAATGAAAAATTTCAAATTGTAAGGATGCAATTTATTTAAGGATGGGAGAATGTAACACCCCAAGCTTCCACGATACGATTCTCTTTCAATAATGCACTATCTTGCATTGTACGCAAGTTAGAGATTCTAACACACCGCGACCAATAAAAATAGCCATTATGAATAGTAATACCCACTTTTTGAGATTATATATATTTTATATTTCAAAATGGACTTCAGTTTTGGATTCGGAATATTGAAATTATCCTAAGTTGAATTTTTGGTATTTTTCTGAGAACATCTAATTTTTTTATGAATAGTGAAAAATACATAAAAACAACTTTTTAAATAAAAGTAATTTATAGTGATAAATTATACTATTGAGTGGGTTTAAAGAATAATTAGAATATCTTTTTACCATTTTATCCAATGGTGTTCATTAGAATTAATTTCACTTTGAAATTGGATATAAACAATTCTCAATCTTTTGATATATATTGTTTCTTAAAAACATGCTATTTGTTGTGACATGAGGAATTAATTATAATATTAATTAATGAAACTTATATGATTGTAATTTTGTAAAATATTCATCATTTGTGAATTCGGAATATCAATTATAGCTTAGGGTGAAATTTTGGCATTGTTCTGAAAAACTTCAATTTTTGATGAATAGTGAAACCACTAAGTGGTAGTTAAAAACGGATTTTTCGTTTACATGAAATTTTACCACCTTTGTGACTTGAATTTAAAATATCCTACATAAATTTTTTTCATTAGGATGTAAAATTTGGTTCAAGGGGATTAAATTTTTTTTGGTGAATAGTAGCTTTTTAGTTTAATTAATCGCGATTAATGGTAATTAGTGAAATTTAAGGTAAAAATGATATTATAAAAATATGAAAATAACTTTACACTTGTCCTACACTTATTGGATGATTCATGTCCAACCCCAAAAATCCATGGGTCAACTTGGGGACCCCATGGAGCCACTTTGGTAGGAAAATGACATTAAAAACTTTTTATTTAATTTTAAAATAAAAATGTCACAAACTTGAGATGGTTTACTAAAACAATTTTCAAATGAGGAGATAAAAGCTATATTTTTTACTATAAATATTCATTAGAAATATAATAGGATTTCCTACATAATTATAGTTTTTTATAATTTTTAGACATTAAATAAATTATATTTTTTATGACACCATGATGATGCAACGATTACCTCATTAATTAATGATTTACATAAAATGAAAAGATAATGTAAACTCTAAGTCTTACACTTGTCAAAAACCTATTGGATAAGTATATTTCGAACCCTTATCACCTTATACTCGAAATATATAAGTGTGTAACCTTTAAAATTCTAAACTCATTATATAATAAAGTAACATTTCATGACTTTCCAAGAGTGCCCCTCCTCTCCTCTTATAAAAGGCCCCCACCACTACCACCTAATTCACACACTAAAAGCCTTTTGGATCGTCCATCCTCTTCCAAAATACTCTATAAACTTCCCAATATTACTCCTAGAAGCCTCACTTTGGGCAGAATTCTTCCCATGGAAGCCTTTGGCTCAAATCAAAAAAGAGTTACCCGATTTTAAGGTAATGTCTTATCTTATGTTATTTTGTTTTATTTTGTTTATCCAACCCCTTAAACACTTTTTATTTCTTTATTTTGTAAAAAAACCAGTATCCTATGTGTACTAGTATTTTTTTATGAGAAGGATTTAATTTACACTTACACACACCTTCGTCTAATGGTTAAAAAACATACTGTTTCTGGGGTTGGAAAATTTCTGCCTTACGAAATGATGATTGTTCAATCTTCTTTTAACACCTCTTATGGTGGCCATTATGATGACACTATTTTTATATATGATATAAATTTTGTTTTTTATTTCCTTATGATTCTGTATTTTTCATTTATGGCATACCTTCATGATTTCCATTATGGGTAAATGCGATAATTTCATTTTAGGAAGTGCGGACTACCGCCCCCTCAAAGTGATTTGAATCGTTAATTCCATATGTTGGATGTATAAAGGATAGAGTAAATGGTATTATACATTATATTATACATTAATTATATTATACCTTTATATAATTATAACTTCATTCCATTAAATATGAAATAGAAATGAAAGTAGCGTTCATGCGTACGTACGGCTTACCGTCTCCATGAACGGTGCATTTCATTTCTTACCCCTAAATGTTATGAAATATTATAAATGCATGTATATACTGGATATATAGGATATATATGATATATAAATCATGAATATAATTCTGGAGATAATGGATATTCTACCACATAGACAACTTGTAATTATAATAAGTTTATTGTCGACTCAATTACCAAATATCGACAAAACGACCGTTATTAACTTAAATGACTACATAATTTTCGTAACATTTTAATGAGTGATATAAATGGAATAATGAACTTGAATAAGGTTCTTAAGGAAGTAGAGATTAACACATGTTTATTATTCAGGAGGTTAATGAACGGTCGAGTGAAGTCGGACACAAGTTAAGGGAACTTCTTAACCCAATTTCTATTCTTTGGGTTTATCTCCCACTTTCAAATTATGTTATGATATTCATATGACCTATCTTGTATTTTTACATTATTTATGTGTACTTATAGTGAATAAACATAATATAACTATTTTATATATAAAATTATCATTGTAAGGGACTTCGTCTCAATCTCCTTTCATTGAGGCATATTTTGATTTATACACAATTTTCATTTATACAGTGTATAAACCCCTTTGACTTTTACATTTATTCAAAAGGTTTTATTTTATAATTATGTGATTTTTAAATGATTTCAAAAAAGAGATATTTCTCTCAAGTATATGAAAATCTAGTGCAATTGTATACATATTTAATACAAGATTAAAAATGTTTTCAGAAAACCCGACTCTCGAGTGTGGTAGATAGAAAGGGATTGGGCGTGGACCCATCATGGCCTGTAATTAGTCGAGAAATCTCAGAATTAGTTATTTTTTTTCAGAGGCTCTCATAATGTTTTCAGAAAAACATTGGAGTATATTTGATCAATTTTAAACGTAAGTATCTTCTAAAAAAATTTCATCGGTAGATCTCATGAGACAAACTATTGACATGGCATGAGCCCTTGACAAAATCTTATTGGTAGTCTTGGCACGAGGCCTTGGCTACGTGGTTATGATAGTCTGGTATTATGCATTCCATAATTATGAAAGTGGTTATAGATATTTCATGTGATTATTTGACTAGTAGAATATCCATGTGAATAAGTAAATGGCATTATTTCAATTTATTTTTCCCATATTATGCTAAAATTCATGTTTAAAAGGCTTTTGTTTTAGTTATACATTTCCTTAAATGTTAATGTTTATTTATGAATGCTTATGGTATATTGTAATGCTTACTAAGCATTTGAGCTCACCCCTTTGAATGTTTTAATTTTCCATGATGTGAAGAAGTATATTAAGAATGACCTGCAGGGATAGTCGGAAGGGGATACGAGTGTGGTCTATGGAGACCATGTTATTTTAGTTTTTCACTTTATGATGTAATATAACATTTATGAATGTATCTAGTGTTTACAAGGCTACTAAACTAATCTGTATTTCGAGACTTGATGTTTTGTGATCATTCCAATGTTACGCAATAATGCACCGACTCTGGGTAACTGGGGTCGGGGCGTTACACCCATCTTATATGTTAGAAAAACATTCTTACCTTAAATTTGTTGAAAAGGCCAAAGAGTACCATTTTTTGGAAAACGACAGAAATATTACTTTCAAAACATTTTATAAAAAGTCAAAAAAGGCTATAAATTACTTTAACAAATATTCTAGTAAATAGAAAAAAGGTTTTGAAATACATTTTTAAGAAACATGGATGAGGACGTCAAAGATTTCACAGTAGATACTTACGTAAAAACAACCTCGAATAATAAATAGATTGTGAAATTAACCCATACTTGTACTTTTCCTTGGATGAGGGTATGATAAACTCCTATTTAATGGTGAAATAATTGTTATTAAATTAAAAAAAAATTAATACATTAATATGATATCATATAAGATCTTTTAACATTTCATTGTTAATAATATCTTAGTATTATCATCGTTTCAGGTGTTAACTGATTCGTTTTCCATTATATGTTTTGTTATGTAAGTAAATTTTATGATGGATTGGATGTATCATATTCATATTAATAATGATATTAAGTCTTTAAAAATTATTTTTAATCGTCTAATGAAAAATTGTCTTGAATGGATAAGACGGGGAATGAATCTCATCGCGTTCGTGGAGACGATAATCTGTACGTACACACGAGCGACAATATCATTCATTTGATATTAAAATAATATATAATTGGATGTTATATCATATATACATAATAATTATAATGTTATATTTATTATTTACATCAATTACACATCATTTTAATTCTCATCCAAATAATAATTTATTGAATATCAATTACACCACGACGTGGAGACGGTAAGCCGTGCGTACACACGAATGGTGACATGTCATTCAAAGGATGGATAGAATAATGAATATGGTTGTAGAAAATTTATAACAACATCACAGTATATAGAATATACTGAAATTATTTTTTTAGAATGTAAAAAACAAAGAAATAGGAAGTGGAAGAATAAAGGAACATGAAATAGGTGATGAAATATTTACCCCTTTTGGGGTTCTTCTATTTAATTTGAACAAAAGGGCTCCATAGGATTGAATTATTACTAATGGAATACCTCTAGGATAAATGGAGTATATTTTAGAGGGTATTTCGGTGGGGGTAGGCCGAGCAAAATGGCTTTGAAGGTGTGAATTAGACAAAAGGGGGAGTGTCATATTATAAGTGGGGTGAGGGGCACCATAGGAAAAGCTTGAAATATTATTTTTAACAAACTTATTTTCGGATTCTAATGGCCCCAAAAAGAATTATTTAAAGGCTAAGGTGGTTATGAGTCTAAAACCACTCAACCAATAGGTTTTAGACCGATTTGGGTCACTATATTAACCATATCATTTAGATTTAACTCTTAGTTAAATAGTTTGACATTTACCATGTCTCTTGGTATTTTTATATTATATGGTTAATAAACATACTATATAATTCCAAGAAAACCCAAAGTGGTTTATTAATGATACACCTATCATTATATAAGTCTTCTGGACGATCCTTGTATTTTTAAGAATACAATATCAATTAATAATTTAATATTTGTTTTTAAAAACTCTTTATTTTCAATTTTAACACTATTTGGTATTTTGTTCTTTCTAAATTTATAATAGAATTATTACTTCGAAAACAATTCATCTTACCATCCCTAATATGTCATATTTACATATGGAATAAGTGGAATTAATAAAATGTCTAAAATTATATTTATTTCAATATTTATAATATCAATTATTTTAATATTTCGCTAATATGGTAATTATATTATCATCATTTTGTCATAAATAAATTTAATTATATAATGTCTAAAAATTATATATAAAATATTATTATGTAGTATATCTATTTATATTTATATTGAATATTTATATTCGAATTTATATTATGTGTAACCCTATATTAAAAATGGGTTAGTTATTAAATTTTGAATTAAACACTTTTAACTCTTCTTTGAATTAAATAATAATAAATGTCATAATCTAATTAATGTGGACCTAGATGAACACATTGTATTCCTAATTTTGTTTTTGGTCTAATTAATCTTATCCAATATAATTAGGACATGTGTCTGGGTAATAATAATATCATTTTTACCCTTAATTATCCAATTTACATTTAACCATGGTAAATAAAAGAAAAATGTTACTATTCACAAAAAATTTATTTTCATCTTATTGAACCAAATTTTACTTACTGATATCAATGGTCTCTCTTGGAATTTTGAAATTCAACTCACAGAAGTGGAAAATTTATGATTTATGTAAATTTACAAATGCTTCAAGGATGTGGGTAAAAGATGGTAAAATGTTCAATAAAATATTTATATATTTAAAATTATTATAAAATGACTCCAATGAATTAAATTGATCTTATATAGGTATTATGTATATATTTTGACCTAAAAATTTTAAATAATATAAATAATTATTTAAATAAAAATTTTGTTTTAAACTATAACTCATTGTTTTTCACTGTTCATAAAAAATTGAATGTTTTCAAAAAAATAACAAAATTTCACCTTAAGATAATTTCGATATTCCAAATCAAAAAATGAAGCCAATTTTGAATGGTAAAATTTATAAAATTTCAAAAAGTGGGTATTATAATTTATAATGGCTAGTTTGATTGGTTGTGGTGTGTTAAAACTTGATGTTGCGTACAACACAAGCTATTGTATTATTCAAAAAGAAGCCTAACATGGATGCTTGGGGTTTTATATTCTCCCCTACTTCATGTAATTTCATCCTCAAAATTTCTAGGATATTACTGAATAAAAAATCGTGGGTGGTTCAAAATCATATGTTTCTATGGTTCCCATGTTGCCTCTTATTTTTTTATGGTTTCTCCATAAAAATTTTCCCAGACGAGTCGTCCGGTTTCTCAAAAAAACTTCTATTGTATCAAGAACCTTGATATGATCATTGCAATAAGACAAATCGGGTTCCGGTTCTAATTCTCCATAAGTGAGTACATGTGTTGGGTTAGGCATGTATTTTCTCGACACTGATACGTGGAACACATCGTTAACATTGGAGAGATTTGGAGGCATTTCCAAATGGTATGCTACATCCCCAATTTGTTCTAGAATTTCTAAAGGTCCGATTTACCTGGGACTGAACTTACCCTTCTTACTAAAACGTATAACATCCTTCCATGGAGATAACTTCAAAAAAATCATCTCCTACCTGAAATTCCAAATCCGTCCTTCGGTTATCAGCATAGATCTTCTGCCTACTGTGAGTTACTTTGATGTGGGTTTGGATTATCATAATCTTTTACATCATTTACTCAAACAATTTCTAGGCGTATGAATTTTCTTTCACCAACATCATCCCAACAGGTTGGTGTGCGACATCTCATTCCGTATAACGCTTATTATGGTGCCATCTGAATATATGAATGGAAGTTATTGTTATAGGAAAATTCTAAATTAAGTAAATATTGATCACACATACCATTAATGTCTAGTGGGAATGATCTCAAAATGTCTTCTAAGGTTTGAATAGTACGTTCTTATTGGCCATCAGTTTTGTGGTGGTAGGCACTGCTCAACCAAAGTTCAGTATCTAGGGAATTCTGAAGACTTTTCCAGAATATTGATGTAAAACGCAGATCACGATCAGAAATAATTGATAGCGGTACTCCATGAAGTCTTATAACTTCATTAATAAATTGTCTTTCCAACTAGTCAGGTTGTAAATATTCTCTTATAGTAATAAAATGTGTGGACTTGGTAAGAAGACCCACAATGACCGATATTACATCATTATTTCTATGAGTCCTTGGTAATCCCATGACAATGTCCATTATAATATTATCCAACTTCCATAGAGGTTTGGGAAGAGGTTTCATGACTCCTCTAAGTTGTTTCCATCTAGCTTTCACTTGTTGACAAACCATTCATCTTGACACAAAATCATAAGTCTCCCTCTTCATGTTGTACCACCAAAAATGTTCCTTAAAATCTCTATACATCATAGTTCTACCAGGGTGTATGGAGAAATTAAAAATATGAGAATAATCATATAATTCCACTTTTAGATCTGGTATATTAGGAACACAAAGTCTGTTCTGAAACTTCAAAATTCCATCTTAATATACGAAGTCACTCAATCTCTCATCATTCACAAAATTAATCATATTTTTAAAGTCTTCATCACCAGTCTGAGAACTATTTATATGTTCTAGTAAAGATGGTTTATCAACCATTTGAAATAGAATTGATGTTTCACCTACCATGTTGATTCCCATATCCTACATTACTTGATCCATGTATATAGGATCATTCTAAACTCTCCTCTTATTCAAAACTCCATTATCATTTCTACTCAAAGCATCTTCCACTTTATTTTCCTTCCTCAAGTTGTAGTGCATAGTGCAATCATATTCGTTGAGTAGTCCAAGCCATCACCTTTGCCTCATGTTATGTTATTTATGTGATAAAATATACTTCAAACTCTTTTTATCAGTATATATCTCACATTTTTTACCATAGAGATAATATATCCATATCCTCAAAGAAATGATTACCCTTGGTAACTCAAGATCATGAATATGATTGTTTTGATCGTGAATTTTTAGTTCACATGATGCATAGGAAATAACCCTATCATTTTGCATAAGGACACAACCAAGTCCTACCATTGAGGCATAACTATAAAGGAAAACCCCATCATTCCCTAATGGAAAATTAAATATATCTGCATTGACTAATATTATCATCAATTCTTCAAAAATTTATTCACATTATTTGGTCTAAACGAATTTAACCCCTTTACATGTGAGATTAGTTAATGGGTTAGCCAATCAAGATATATTCTGGACCAAACACTGATAATAACTTGCTATACCAATAAAACAATTCACCTCAGTTATACTTGTCGGTGATGGACATTCTTGGATTGCTCTAGTATTATAAGGATCAACTGAGATTCCATCCTTAGAGATGATATGACCACGAAAAGAAATCTCATGTAGCCGAAATTTACACTTTCTAAACATCCCATATAAATCATGTCTTCTATGAGTCTTAAGGATAATGCGAAAGTGATTTTCACGATCTTCGTTGCTTTTGGATTATACCAAGATCTCATAAATAAATACCAATAAATAGTCATAATTTTATTCCATGAATACTCTGTTCATTAGATCCATAAAAGTCTAGGGTACATTAGTCAACCCAAAAGCCATTACTATATACTCATAATACCTATACCTGGTTCGAAATGTGGTCTTCGGAATGTCTTCCTTCTTCATGCACAACTGATGATATACAAATAGAAGTTCATTCATTGAAAAGTATTGACCCCCATGATGTTGGTCAAATAAGTCATCAATGTGAGGTAGAGGATACTTGTTATTTATTGTTGTAGCATTGATCTCCCTATAGTCAATGCACAACCTCATAAATCCATATTTCTTATTAACAAAAAGGATAGGGGTTCACCATGGAGAAACACTAGGGCAGATAAATCCCTTATTACTCAATTCCTCTAGTTGTTTCTTTACTTCCACTAATTACACAGTTCCCATTATATAAGGGGTCTTCGATATGGGCTTAGATCTAAGAATTTAATCAATGGAAAACTCAATTTCTCATTCTGTAGGATGTCCATGTAAATCTTAGGGAAACACATCAACATTATTCTTTAACAATAGGTACATCCCCTATTTGAACATTCCTTTACTCATCCGCAGTTATTTCATACTAGTCCTCCTGAATAATTGAATTTAATTTAGCTACTGGGGGGTGTATATAGATAAGAATTAGGTGGTGACATTTATGCTCAAATGATAAGGTACTCCTTATCATCATCAAAAATTGTAACCTCCTTCTTCTTACAATAAATTTTCACATCATGGTCTGAAATCCAATCGATACCAAGGATTATATCAAATTCAATCATGGGTTTGGATATGAGATCAGCAGATAAAGAACATTTATTTCCCTAATGCGAACTGATTAAAAAAATTTGGTGCAATGACACATCCCTTATGAGATTTTACTGACAACTCCCTTGTTAAATCAAATTGGAAATATCTAATTTTCTTAGAAAACTGGGAAGATATGAAACAATGTGATGATCCAGAATCAAATAAAGCATTTGGTAAACTTGAGGAAGCCATTAAATTACCTGCCACTACATCTTTCATAGCATCAACCTCAGTAGTATTGATAGTATAATCCTTTCCTTGATCACATGGAATTTTCTGAGGTATGTTCCATTGGCGCCTAGTAAATTCATTCGCATAATTCACCCTTTCTCTACAAATGTAGTATTAAACATCGATAACCTCTTTATTCACCTTGCAATCAAGAGCTTTGTGGCCTTTTTGACCACACATGTAATAGACTCCCATTCCCTTTAGGAAAGTACCAGGGCATTTCTTCACACATTTATTGCAGGATAGATATTCAACTATTTCCTTCTTCCCATTATTTCCATTTCTATAGTGTTTAGTAGATCTCCTCTTCTCTTTATTTTCATTAAAGTCATATGACTTAGAGAATTATTTTTCTATCTTGATAGCACAACAGACAATATATTCATATGACGAGAATTACTTTGAGACTAATTCTCTATAGAGAAATTGTTTTAACCCATCAAAAAAACAATAAATATTACTTCCTAGGTTACATATATAATCTGTATCATTCCTCTCTAACCTTGTAATGTTTTCCTCATACTTTGCGACATTCTCATCCTCCAGTTGCCTCAGTCTCTGAAATTGCCTTTCTATATCTTCTTGAAGGAAACGAGGATAGTATTTTTCTAAGATAATCTATTTAAACTACCTCCATTCCATATTTGATACTTCATCATCTTCCTCTATGTTTTGAATCAATGACCACCATTGATCAGCATCTCCACTAAGGCGGTAACCTGCAATGAAAACCTTTTCTCTTTCACTACTCCCCAAGGCATGGAATATTTTCTCTTAGGAATTTATCCATTGCTCAGATACTAGTGGATTTGTACCCCCATTGAATGTAGATATTTATTGCCTAATGAAACGATATAACATTGATCGTCCATGCTGTGGATCAGGGTTCCCCATACGGGTAAGGTTATTATTTGTAAACTGGGTGAGTTGTCCCAGTAAGATGATATGATGATCAATACCAGTTTCTTCACCGGATCCACTATAATTATCTTTAGTTGTAGGGAAATCCCTACATGGAGTTCGTGCATTGATATGGTTTCCATTATTTCCACTAGGCTCAATTTCTAAATAATGGAATAATATAGATTAGTTTATGAATCAAAATACATAATTCCAAACTTGTAAAACACGTAACATAAATTGAATAGTTTATGGATATAATCCATAATCATAAAAAATATTTTCTTTGAGAAATTATATACTCATAAACCCTTCATAATGGTTTGTAAATAAATTGAGAATTATCCTATGCATATCCCCGGGTAGTGTCCTAACCAAGAGTGTAGCAAGGACCGTTGTCGTGCACCAGTTCCCTATCGAGTCTTTCCCAATGCAGTGCTTTTGGGTTTTACACCTTGATACATTTTTGATAGAGCCGCCTCTACCTGCTCGTATCCCGGTAGGGATATATTTCTTGGAAAACTCACAAAATCATTACAATACCAAAATTATAGGAAGTTCTTCTATACTAATTCTCAAAGCCTATCTTAGGGCTATGTTCTCTAATCAGAGTTTTTCTAAATCTAGATTCCATGGTGTGTACTAAATTTCCTCTGATACCATTTGTAATGCCCCAACTCCAGAAGCCCAAAGTTGGTGCATTATTACCTATCATTGGCATGATCACAAAAGTTCATGTCTCGAATAACCAATTAGTTTAGTTTCCTTGGAAGTACTGGATAAATTCATAAGGTTCACATTACATCATAAAATGAAAACTACAACAACATTGTTTCTAGGGACCATACTCATAACCCATAAATCTATCCATAAAGGTCAGTCATAAAATAATTCTTCGTATCCTAGGAAAAATAAAACATAGAAAGGGGTGAGCACAGATGCTCAGTAAGGATAAGAATATAACAGAAGCTCTCATAAAAAAGCATAAACAATAAATGAAATGCATATGATTAAAACAAAAGGATTTTTAAACATGAAATTCAGCATAATATGGAAATGATAAAATCAAAAATTTCCTTTACTTATTCACATAGATATTATATTCGTTGAATAATCAAATGCAATATCAATTGCCACTTTCATAATGATGGAATGCATAATGACAGACTTTCAAAACCACATAGTCAAACATTGTTCCAAGACAACAAATAATATTTTTCCAAGGCCTTGTGCCATGACTCTAGTTTTTCTAATGAGACCTACCTATGCATCGAGGAGCTATAGTGGGCTCCACCCATCAATTACAATGTCCAATGCATTCCACATATGAAAAGGTTTAATCATAACAAAAACATTCATATTAAAACTAGTATATGAAATGTCAATACATTATCCATAAACCATGAATGGTGTAAAAATAACACATCCAGAGTGAAACATATCACAAAACCATCAATAAAATATTGACGATTTGTATCATATTAAATCAACTTCAAATAAGCTTAAAATCCATCAATGGATGTTAACATAGATGAAATCACAATCTTTTTTAGAGAAGTATCTCTTTCTATTTTGAAATATATTAAAATTCATATAATTATAAATGAAAAGATTTATTTTGGAAATATTTTTATAATCTTGTAATGTATGCTTCGACGATGTTATAATGGTTGAAATAAGCCGCACCTGTTGAATAAGTTTAAAAAACATTCTTATCATAAATTTGATGAAATGGTTAAAAAGTACCATGTTTGGAAAATGAAAAAATGATTCCTTTCAAACCATTTTATAAAAAATCAAATAATGGTTTAAATCACATTAAACCATAGTCTATTAAATATAAAAAATGTTTTGAAATACATTTTTATGAAACATTTATGTGGATGACAAAGAAGTCCCAGTAGATACTAACATAAAAACAACCTCGAATAACAGAGAGATTGTGAAATTAAACCTTACTTGTAATTTTCCTTGGTCGAGGTTAGGTTTAACTACTATATAATGGTTAAATAATTTTTTTTAAATTATAGATGATTCCTATATATTAATATGATATCATATATGATCTTTTAACATTACTTTGTTAATAATATCTTAGTATTATCGTTGTTTCAGGTGTTAACAGATTCATTTTCTATTATATGCTTTGTTACATAAGAAATGTTCGTTTTGGATAGGATGTATCTTATTCATATTAAAAATGATATTAAGTATTTAAACAATTTTTTTAATCATCTAATGATAATTATATTTGAATGGATATGATGGGGAATGAATCTCATCGTGTTCATGGAGACGGTAATCCATACGTATTCACGAGCGACAATATCACACTTTTGATATTAATATAATATATAATTGAGTTGTATATAGTATATATAGGATCAATATCATGTTATATTTATTATATAAAACAATTAAACATCATTATTATAGCCATCCAAATAATAATGTATTGAATAACAATAACACCACGACGTGGAGACTGTAAGCCATACGTATGCACATATAGTGACATGTCATTCAAAGGATGGATAGAATAATGAATATGGTTGTACCATATTTATAATAACATAACAGTATATAGAAGTTACTAGATTTATTATTTTATAATGGAAACAACGAAGAAAGAGGAAGTGAAAGAAGAATGGAACTTGGAAGAGGGGATGAAATATTTACCTCTTCTTCATGTTCTTCCTATTGATTTGATCAAAATGGATCCCTTGGTTGGATTTATGACTAATGGAAGGAATCTAAGATAAATTTAGGATAGTTGAGGGATTATTTTGTTAAGGTTTGGCTGTGTCAAATGGATTTGGAGGTGAGAATTAGAGAGAAGGGTGAGTGCCCTTTTATAAGAGTAGTGAGGGGAAACTTAGGAAAAGCTAGAAATATTATTTTATAATAAAATTATTTTCAGTTTATAGTGGCTCCAAAACGAATTATATAAAGAATAAGGTGGATATGTGTCGATACCCACTCATCCAATAGATTTAGACAGGTTTGGTTAACATTATTAACAATATCTTTTAGATTTAACTCTTAGTTAAATAGTTTGACATTTACCATGTCTCTTTGTATTTTTATATTATATGGTTAATAAACATAGTAAATACTTTCAAGAGAACCCCAAGTGGTTAATTATTGATAAAACTATCATTATATAAGTCTTTTGGCAAAACCATATATTTTTAAGAATATAATATCAATTAATAATATAATATTTATTTTAAAAAATATTTATGTCAATTTTGACACTATTTGGTATTTGTTTGCTAAATTCATTACATAATTATTAAATAAAAAATAATTCATCTAACCACCCCTAATATATCATATTAACCTATAAAATTCTTGGAATTCATAAGAAGTCTCAAATTACATATATTTAAATATTTATAATATCAATTATTTTAATCTTTCATTAATACGATAATTATTGCATCGTCATTCTGTCATAAATAAATTTAATTATATAATGTCTAAAAAATATAAATAAAATACCATTATATATTAAATCTTTTTAGATTTATAATGAATAATTATAGTCAGATTTTTCTTATGTGTAACCATATATTTAAAAAGGATTAGTTATTAAACATTGAATTTAACACTTTTAACTCCTCTTTTAATTAAATAAAAATAAATCTCCTAATCAAATCCTTGTTAAACTAAAGGATCATATTTTATTCTTAAGAATATTTTCTGTGCTAATTAAACTTATCCAATAGAATTAGTTCATGTGTTAGGGTAATAATAAAATCATTTTTACCCTTAATTACCCTATTTACTTTTAACCGTGGTAAATAAATGTAAGAAGTTACTATTCACCAAAAATTATTTTCTTGTCATTGAACGACATTTTACTTAATTTTATCAGTCATGTCACTCTGATTTTTGAAATTAAACTCATAGAAGTGGTAAAATGATGTTTTATATAAATTTTCAAATGCTTCTAAAAGGTGGGTAAAAGACGCTAAAAAGTAAAATAAAATTTTTATACATATAAAATTATTATAAACTGAATCTAATGAATTACATTGAACTTATATAGGTATTATGTATCTATTTTGACCTAAAAAGAATTTAAATAAATAAAATAATTATTTAAATAAAAATTCTGTTTTAAACTATTACCCAGTTCTTTTCATTGTTCATCAAAAATTGAATGTTTTCAGAAAAATACCAAAAATTCCCCCTAAACTAATTTCCAAATTCCGAATAAAAAAATGAAGTACATTTTGAATGATAAATTTAATAAAATTTAAAAAATTGGGTATTACTATTCATAAGGGTTTGTTTGATTGGATGTGGTGTGTTAGAACTCGAAGTTGCGTACAACACACACTATTGTATTATTCAAAGAGAAACATACCATTAAAGATATGGGTGTTAAATTATCCCCTACTTAAATTAATTTCATACTTGAAATTTATAGAATATTATTGCATAAAAATATGTTGGGGGTTCTTCATTATAAGTTCTTGGGGTTCCCATGTTGCCTCTCCCATCTTATGGTTTCTCCATAGAACTTTTACGAGAAGAGTCATCCGATTTCTTAGCACATGTTCTATTGTATCAATAATCTTGAAAGAATCTTCACAATAAGACAGATCGGGTTCCAATTCTAATTCCTCATAGGTGAGTACACGCATTGGGTCAGGCATGTCTTTTCTCAATAGTTATATATGGAACACATCGTGAACTTTGGTGAGACTTGGCGGAATTTCCAAATAGTATGATACAACCTAAATTCATTCTAGAATTTCAAAAGGTTTGATGTACCTAGGACTCAATTTACCATTCTTACCGAAACTTATAACACCCTTCCATGGAGGAACCTTCAAGAAAACATGATCTCCTACATTAAATTATAAATCCTTCCTTTGTTATCGGTATAGCTCTTATGCATACTTTGAGATAATTTGATGCAGGTCTGGATTACCTTCACCTTTTCCAACATTTCCTCAACAAGTTCTGTGCCTAAATGTTTTCATTCACCAACAACCTCCCTACAGGTAGGTGTGCGACATGTCAGTCTGTATAACGCTTCATATGGTGCAATCTGAAAACATGAATGGAAGAAAATGTTATAGGAAACTTCTACCAGAGAAAAATATTGATCCCACATACCTTGAAAGTCATGTGAGAATGATCTCAACATGTCTTTTATGGTTTGAATAGTCTATTCTAATTTCCCATCAGTTCAGGGTTGGAAGGCAGTGCTCAAATAAAGTTCCGTATCTAAGGATTTCTAAAGAATTTTCCCAGAATCCTGATGTAAAACGTGGATCAGGATCAGAAAAAATAAATAGTGTTACTCAATAAAGTCATAAAACTTCATGAATATATATTCCTTTAAATCGTTCAAGTGGCAAATCTTCTCTTATAGAAAGAAAATATGCTGACCTGGTATGACAATCATCAATGACCCATATTGCATTATACTTTCTATGATTCCTTGATAGTCCCATGAGAAATTCCATCATAATATTATCCCATTTCCACCAAGGTAAGGGAAGAGGTTGCACGAATCATCCTAGTTGTTGCCTTCCAGCTTTCACTTGTTGATAAACCATACATCTTGACACAAATTCAGCAATCTCCCTCTACATGTTATCCCACCAAAAATGTTCCCTCAAATCTTTAAACATATTAGAGCTACCAGGGTGTATATAGAAATTGGAACTATGAGGATCATCCAAAAAATCATTTTTAGATCAGGTATATTGGGTTTAAAAAATCTCATCGCAAATTTCAAAATTCCATCAGCATACAAAATATCATTCAATATCCCATCATTAATAGCTTTAATCATCATTTGAAACTCTTCATCACTGGTCTGAGAACTCTTTATACTTTATATTAAAGATTGTTTGACAACCTTTTTAAAAAGTACTGATGTTTCACCTTCCAAGGTGATTTTCATATACATCATTACTAGATCCATGTATATAAGATCCTTTTCAACTCTCATCTTGTTTGAAAATCCATGATCCTTTCTACTCAAAACATCTTCCACCTTATTTTCCTCTCTAATGTTGTAGTGTATAGTGAAATCACAATCCTTGTGTAGTTCAATCCATTGCCTTTTCCTCATGTTGAGTTCATTCTGTGATAAAATATACATAAAACTCTGGTGATCGGTATATATCTCATATTTTCAACATAGGTATAATGTCTCTATATTTTCAAAGAAAATATTATAGCGGATAACTCAAGATCATGAGTAGGTTATTTTTGTCATTATTTTTTAGTTGTCGTGATGCATGATAAATAACCCAATCATATTGAAATAGACACAACCAAGTCCATTCTTTGATGCTTAACTATAAATAACAAACCCATCATTCCCCGATGGAAGAGTCAATATAAGAGCATTGAATAATCTTCTCTTCCACTCTTCAAAACATTCTCAACATTATTTTTTCCAAAAAAATTTCACCCCTTAATGTGTGATCTTGGTTAATGGCTTAGCCAATCAAGAAAATTCCAGACAAAAAGACAAAAATAACCTACTAAACCAATAAAACGGTGTACCTTAGTTATACTTGTCAGTGCTGGCCATTCTTGGATAGCTCTTCTCATAGAAGGTTCAACAGATATTCCATCCACAGAGATGATATGTCCAAGATAAGATATCTCATGAATCCAAAATTCACACTTCAAAAACAGAGGCTGCATTAGTCAATCCAAAAGGCATTACTATAAACTCGAAATGCACATACCTGGTTCGAAATGCTACCTTTAGAATGTCTCCCTTCTTCACACACAACTGATGATATCCTGATCAAAGGCCAATCTTTGAAAATTATTGAGCTCCATGAAGTTCGTCGAATAAATCATCAATGTGAGGTAGGGGATACTTTTTCTTTATTTTTATAGAATTGATATCCCTATAGTCAATGCACTACCTCATAGATCAATCTTTCTTCTTAACAAAAAGGATAGTGGCTCCCCATGGAGAAACACTTGGACAAATAAATAACCTTATTACTCAATTCCTCTAGTTGTTTCTTTAGTTTCACTAATTACACAGTGGCCATTCTATAAGGTGTCTTCGACATGGGCCTTGATCCATGAATTAAATCAATGGAAAAATAAATTTCTCAATATAGATGATGTCCTGGAAAATCTTTTATAAATACATCAACATATTCTTTGAAAATAGGTACATCCTCTATTTTAAAAATCTTTTCCTCACCCATAGTTATTTCATTCTATTTCTCCCCTATAATCAAATTTAGTTGAGCTACTGGGGGTGGATCTAGATAACAATTAGGTGGTGATGTTTCTTCTCTAAAGATAAGGTACTCCTTATCATCATAGAAAGTTGTAACCTCCTTCTTCTTACAATAAATTTTTGCATCACGGTCTGAAATCCAATCCATACCAAGGATTATATAATATTCAATCATGGGTATGGAGATGAGATCAGTAGATAAAGAACATTTATTTTCCCTAATGGGGACTGATTCACAAAACGTTATTGCAATGATACTTCCCTTAAGAGTTTTTAGTTACAAATTCATTTTTAAATCAAATTGGAAATATTTAATTTTCTTAGCAAACATGGAAGATATGAATTAATGTGATGATCCAGAATCAAATAAACCTTTCTTTAAACATGAGGAATCCATTAAATTAAATGCCACTACGTCTTTCAGAGCTTCAAACTTAGCAGTAGTGATATCATAAGAATGGACTTGATCCCTCTTCCTTTTCTGAGGTAAGTTTCCATGGATATTAGGAATTTCATTTGCATAATGCCCCTTTATATACAATTGTAGCATTGATCCTTGACAACCTCTTTCGTCCCATTGTAATCACGAGAATTGTGGCCTTTTTCACCACACTTGTAACAAAATCTTATTCCCATCAGGCAAGTACCGGGTTGTTTCTTCCCACATTTACTACATGATAGAAATTAAACATTTCCCTTCTTCCCCTTATTTCTATTTCCAGAGTGTTCAATTGATCTATTCTTCTCTTTCTTTGCTTTAATGTTATAAGACATAGAGAATTCTTTTTCTATATTGATAGCACATGAGAAAATATCTTCATACGATGAGAATGATTGTGAGAATAATTCTCTAAGGAGAAATTGTTTTCACCCGTCAAAGAAATGATCAATATTACTTCTTGGGATACGTATATAATCTGCAACATCCCTTTCTAACCTTGTAAAGTTATCCTCATACTTCGTGACATTCTCGTCCTCCTTTTGCCTCAAACTTATAAATTGCCTTTCCATATCTGCTCGATGGTTACGAGGAAAGTATTTTTCTAAGAAAATCTCATTAAACTCCCTCCATTCCATATTTGATACTTCATCCTCTTCCTTTGTGTTTTGTATCAATTACCACTATTAATCATCATCTCCAGTGTGGCGACAAGCTTCCATGAAAACGTTTTTCCTTTCGCTGCTCCCCAAGGCATGGAACATTTTCTCTAAGGAATTTATCCATTACTTAGATACTAGTGGATTTGTACCCCCATTGAATGATGGTGGTTGTTTCCTCATTAAGAGATCTGACATTGATCCTCCACGATGTGGATCAAGGTTCTCCATAGAGGTAAGGTTATTAATCATAACTCGATTGAGTTGTCATAGTACCGTGATAAGATAATCATCACCAGTTCCATCACCAGCTCCACTATAATTATCTTTAGAAGGAGGAAAATTACTACATGGAGTGCATGCATTGATACAGTTTCCATTCCTTCCACTAGGTACCATTTTTAAAAAATGGCATAAAATAGATTAGTTTATGAATCGAAATACCTAATTCAAAACTTGTAAAACACTTAACATAAATTGAACAGTTTATGGATGTAATCCATAATCATAAAAAATGTTTTCTTTGAGGAAGTATATTCTCATAAACCCTTCATAATGGTTTGTAAATAAAATGAGAATTATCCTAAACATATCCCCTGGGAGTGTCGTAACCAAGAGTGAAGCAAGGCCCATTATCGTGCACCAGTTCCCGTTTGAGTCTAGATCAATGCGGTGTTTTCGGGTTTTACCCCTAGGTATATCTGTTCCAGAGCTGCTTCTACCTTCTCGTATCTAGACAAAAATGTATTTCATATTAAACTCACAAAATCTCTACAATACCAAAATTCTTTGAAGTTATTCTTTATTAATCATCAAATTCTATCTTAGGGCTATGTGCTCTAATCAGAGATTATCTAAATCTAGATTCCATGGTGTGTACTAAACTTCCTCTGATAAAACAGTAATTCCCTAATCCCATAACCCAAAAATCAGTGCATTATTACATATCATTGGCATGATCACAATATATCATGTCTCGAAAGACCGATTAGTTTAGTATCCTTGGAAGTTCTAAATATATTCATAAAGATCACATTACATCATAAAATGAAAAAATACACAAAAAATGTTTCCATGGAACACACTCATATCCCCCCAAACAATCGCTGCAGTTTTTTAATAAAATACTTCGTCGCATCCTGGGTAAAATGAAACATAGAAAGGGGTGAGATCAGATGCTTGGAAATGATAACAATATAGTAGTAACATTCATAAATATGTATCAAAATTTAAGAAAATTCATAAGACTAAACCAAAAGACTTTTAAAACATGAACTTAAAAATAATTTGGAAAAGATAAAATCAAATAATTCCATTTAATTATTCACATGGATATTCTACTAGTCAAATAATCACATGAAATATCGATAGCCACTTTCATATTGATGGAATGCATAATGCTAGACTTTCATAACCACATAGACTAGGCCTTATGCCAAAATTACAAATAAGATATTGTCGAGTCATTGTTCCAAGAAACTAGTTTGTCTCATTAGACCTAATGGTGCATCGAGGAGCTATAGCATGCTCCACCAATCACATACTATGTCCAATGCTTTCCTCATATGAAAGGGTTTAAACATAACATAAACATTCATATTAAAATTAACATACAAAATGTCAATAATTTATTGATAAACCATTAATGGTGTAAAAATTACACATCAACAGTCAAAAATATCACAAAATCTTTAATACAATATAGAAATTTTTTATAATAAAAAATCAACTTCAAATAATATTAAAATCCATTAAAGGATGTTGACATTGATGAAATCAAAACCCTTTTTAGAGAAATATCTATTTCTATTTTTAAATCATTTAGAATTAATATATTTATAAAAGAAAGTATTTATTTTTGAAATATTGTTATAAGATTTTAATGGATTCTTTGATGATGTTATAACTGCGGAAAATAGCCACACCCACAGTATATGTTAAAAAACATTCTTACCTTAAATTTGTTGAAAAGGTCAAAAAGTACCTTATTTGGAAAATGACAGAAAGATTCATTTAAAACCATTTTATAAAAAGTAAAATAAGGCTATAAATGAATTTATCCCATATTCTAGTAAATATTAAAAATGTTTTGACATAAATTTTTACGAATCAAGGATGTGGATGATATAGATATCTCAGAAGATACTTACTTAAAAACAACATCAGATAATAAAGAGATTGCGAAATTAACACTTACTTGTACTATTCCATGGTCGATCGTAGGTTAACCTCCTGTATAATTGTGAAATAATTATTATTAAATTGTGAAATTCTCATATACATTAATATGATATCATATATGATCTTCTAACACTACTCTATTAATAATATCTTAGTATTATTGTCGTTTCGGGAGTTAACCGATTCGTTTTCCTTTATAAGCATTGTCACTAAAGTAATGTTTGTTACGGATAGGATGTATCTTATTCATATTCTGAATGATATTATGTTTTTAAACATGTTATTTAAACATCTAATGAAAATTAGTCTTGAATGGATACGATGGGTAATGAATCTCATTGCGTTCGTGGAGACGGTAATCCGTACGTACGCACGAGTGACAAAATCATTCTTTTGATATTAAAAAAATATATAATTGGATGGTATATAATATATACAGAATAATTATCATGTAATATTTATTATTTACATCAATTACACATCATTATTATACACATCCAAATAATAATGTATTGAATAACTATTACACCATGACATGGAGACGTTATGTTGTACGTACGCACGTATTGTAACAAGTCATTCAAAGGATGGAAAGAATAATGAATATGGTTGTACCATATTTATAATAACATCACAGTATATAGAAGATATTGGATTTAATATTTTAAAATGGATACTATAATGAATGTGGAAGTATAAGAAGAAAGTAACTTGAAAGAGGTGATTAAATATTTATCTCTACTTTGGGTTCTTACTTTTGATTTGATATAAATGACTCAACAGGTTTTCTTTATGCCAAAATAAAGGCCTATAGGATGAAGGGAAGACATTTGAGAGGGTAATTGTGAAAAGTTTGGCTGAGACAAATGGCTTTGATGGTGTGAATTAGAGAGAAGGGGGAGTGGCCTTTTATAAGAGGGGTGAGGGGAACCTTAGGAAAAGCTAGAAATATTATTTTATAATATAATATTTTTCAGTTTATAATGGATAAAAAATGAATTATTTAAAGGCTAAGGTGGGAATGGGTCGCAAAACCACTTAAAAATTAGGTTTTGGAAAGGTTTCTGTCACTATATGAATCATATATTTTACATATAACTCTTAGTTAAATAGTATGACATTTACCATGTCTCCTTGTATTTTTATATTATATGGTTAATAATCCTACTATATACATCCAAAACAAACCCCAGTGGTTCATTAATGATACACCTATAATTATATATGTCTTTTGGCCGAATCTTATATTTTTAGGAATATAATATCAATTAATAATAAAATATTTGTTTTAAAAACTCTGTTATGAAAATTTTGATAGTATTTGGTTTTTTTTGCTAAGTTCATTATAGCATTATTACATCGAAAATAAATTCACTTAACCAACCCTAATATGTTATATTAACCTATAAAATTAGTTTAATTCATAAACAGTCAAAAATTTCATTTATTTTTTTATTTATAATATAAATTATCATAATCATTCATTAATAAGGAAATTATTGCATCATCATTATGTCATAAATAAATTTAATTATTTAATGTATAAAAAAGATAAATAAAATACCATTATGTAGGAAATAGTTTATTAATTCTAATGAAAATTTATAGTTGAATTTATCTTATAGGTAACCCTATATTAAAAATGGATTAGTTTTTAATCATTGAATTTAACACTTCTAACTCTTCTTTGAATTAAATAATAATAAATGTATTAATCTAATCCAAGTGGACCTAAAAGATAATATTATTTTTCCTACGGTTTTTTTTTCGAATTACACTTATCTAGTAGAATTAGGACATGTGTTTCGGTAATAATAATATCAATTTTACCCTTAATTACCCTATTTACTTTTAATCGTGGTAAATAAATGTAAAAAGTTACTATTCACCCAAAATCATTTGCATCATTTTGAACCACATTTTAATTAATAATATCAACCTTGTCTCTCTGATTTTTGAATGTCAACCCATAGATGTGGTAAAATTATGTTTTATTTTAATTTACAAATGCTCATAGGAGGTGGGTAAAAGATGGTAAAATGTTCAACAAAATTTATATATAAAAAAAATTATTATAAAATGACTCCAATGAATTAGATTGACCTTATATAGGTATTATTTATCTATTTTGACATAAAAAAATTAAAATAATATAAATAATTATTTAAATAAAAACACTGTTTTAAAATATAAATCAGTGTTTTTCACAATTAATCAAAATTTGAAAGTTTTCAGAAAAATAAAAACAATTCACCCTAAGATAATTTCGATATTTCAAATCCAATAATGAATTCCATTTTGAAAGATAAAATTTATAAAATTTCAAAAATTGGGTATTACTATTCATTATAGCTAGTTTGTCTAGTTTTGGTGTTTTAGAACTCGAAGTTGCGTACAACACACTCTATTGTATTATTCAAAGAGAAGCGTACCATGGAAGTAAGGGGTGTTACAATTTTTCCCTTCCATATTAATCGAAGTTGATATCTTGTCCCTTTGATTAATGTGTATATTTCACCCGAAATTCAATGGTCGTGGTGTAGCTATGAGATTATTTCAAATAGTCAATGAATGATGTATCGAGCATATAGGTTGATGAAAAAGACACGAAAACTGCTTGATAAGATATTGTGATAATATTATTATATTACATTATGAGTTTTTATTTGTGGTTTTAGTCATTCCACCATCATGATCTTTTTCATAGGTGCCCTGACCCGTTGCTAGATAGTAATCTTGGAATTTATTAAAACCTTCATGATGCAAACTATAAATAATCCTATAGGGTCACACAATATGTTTTTTATTCGTCTTGATAAATTCTATTAGAATTCGATTAATTGAATAAATATTACTCTTAGGACTTGGGAATAATTTTTCAAGTCACATTGACCGCATAAATAAAATAAATATGTATTCACCAGATTGTAAATAATATATATTTATTAATATTATTGAATATTTCATAAAAAACTATTGAATATTATCTTAATAAAATAATTATCTAAGAGAATGAAATATTTATTCAGGTGTTCAAAAAATGTACAACGATTTTGAAGAGACCAAGACCACCTCTAGTGATAAAATAATAATTTTCAAGCATGTAAGTATTTTATATTCATTTTTCATAATTTGATGCCAAAAAAATTATTACTATTATTATTGTTATTATGTAGGATCTGATTTCAGTAGTGGTTATAAATATATTTAATTGTTATTTTGGAATTAAATTTATAACAAAAATCTTAGCTCTATAAATAGATGACTATGTCTATTGTTTAATTCATTCAAAACTAGTTCCAATTTTCTGAATAGATATTTTTTTGAGAAAATAAATTTTCTCTTGACTCCTCCTCCTCTATCCCTTTGAAGAATGCGAAATCCAAGGGAAAATTTGATCATTAGTGAAGAACAAATGATCATGAATGAATAATTCAGGACATTATATTCACCACGCTAGCACCCATACAGTGAGTGGAATTTCTCCGAGACCATTGGAGCACTTTTAGATCACCACTAGAGGTAATATACTCTATCATCCTCACAAATATTTTAACTGAAATATGAAAGGGACTTTTCAGATAATCAATAATCATCAAGAATGAATTATCTTGAGAAAATTTATTTTTTTCATCAGATATTATGAATATTAATTACTAAATTCATGTGTCGGATCCTCATTCTTAGATTCATTCAATGATTATTAAAATAAATTTTAATATATCTCCCTCCACCACATCGCTTCAGTTGTCCCAATACCAATAAGTGGTATTGGAGGGGTCATGTTTATATTTATAATTATTTATCTATTAACAATTGTAGTTAAATTTTCATTTAATTTTACTAATTCATTAATAAAAATAAATTAACATTTTATTTAACTATAAATCATATTCCTTCATTGTTTCTTTTACTTAACTATTTTTGAATAAATTAAGAATGACCGAGGATGCCATCCAGAAGTTCCAAATAATTTTCTCATAAAGCTGGGTTAAACAGCATATAGACAGATCATACACCGTATACCCATATATATTGTATCTGGATACATTGATAAAAAACATGGTTCTTTTATTTACCCCCATATGTTGATTGAGCTGACCTCACATGTAAGAAGAAGATTGAGGATGTGTAGCTGGAATGTATACAAAGTGTATTCTAGCAGAGTTTACATGCCGAAGCCCCAAGTGTGTTACATGAATATATTATAACCAAGGTACAATGTGTGTATCTAGTTGTACATTCAATGTATTTTCCTATTAGTGGAAAAAATTAAAATCACAATAAATATGTAAAATTTAATCATTATTGCCTTATTTTTTTCTAATTGACACACCATAGTGTGTTTTACTATTTAGTAATGGTTTTAAATAATTTTAAATGCATAGTTAAATTATTGTAATAAATATTTGATTAATGGATCTGCTTCATTATTTACCATGAATACCAAATTGATGGATATTTCCAATTATTTTTGGATGATCATTAATATCAAAGGTACTTAATTAATTAATTAATTATTTATTTAAAATGTGTTCATCTTAATAATAATAAAAAAAGATGAAATTAATTCTATCTAGTGACATTTTTCAACTTTTTTCATTTAAGACCAATCAAGAGATTGACCGAGACCTGTGTATATGTTGGAATTTATTGAATTAAATTATTTCAAGGGATTACAATTACTCTATATTAAAACAAATGATGGTTAGAGAGTCATGCCTCCATCCATTGTTATATATGACATGTGTGTATGAGGATAATTATGTAATTACATTTTATATATCCTTTGGTTCCCCTCAACAAAATGTGAGTAATTAATATTTTTAATTAATGGAGCATTATAAGGTGTGTGGAGACCATTCAAGATGGAACCATAATGGAACCAACTTGGTGAAATGTAAGTGGGTATCTAGATTCCAATAGATCACGCCTAGTCCAGCAGAAAGAATAATTCCCCATAGGTCATTTGTTGATTTAATGTCCGCTCATTAAATCAACCAATAGATAAAATCCCAATCAGGTCATTTAATTATGTAATTATTTTCTGTTTAATGCATTAAAATTATTTTTATTGACTCATGATCACAACCACATGAATGAATTTATTTGAAATGAAAATTTTTATTGAAAATTTATTATTAATACACATTTTATCAAAACATTGTTAATTGATTATGTAAACATCCCCTTAAATTTTAATAAGACATGTATAGGGTAAAAATGACACATTATAAAACAAAATCCCTAAATCTAAAATTAATTCAAACTAAGCCATCAATTACATGAATATGAACAAAACTCAATAGAACTGTGTGTTTGAAAAATCCTCGATGGGACACATACTTTTATAAGGGTGATTATTTTGATGATTTTGGGTTGACATAACCAATTTACATCAAGAGAAGTATCCCTTTCTATAGTTTGTTTAATTTTGAGACATGTACAAAGAATATTTATATGATGGTTTATGGTTTGGGGAGTCTACTAAACAAATCAAGGAGTTTCAATCCCACAGTTGGCATGACTTTCCTAACTAAATACCTTCAAAATATCACTACTAACCCATGATCAGGTTATAAAATAGGGAATATGGATCCATTCCACAAGAATTTACTAACAAAAAAACCTTACAAGTTCAATTATGAGAGCTATTAGGAGTTGATGACAAAGTTGGAGATTTAATAAAATCAATAAAATTATTATTTCTCAAAAAATTTGTAACTATGAAAAGTACTAATTATATTATATTTTAATTATATAATCAATTCACCAGCTCATCTTCCAAACTATCTCTAGGATCACTATTGGATAATGAAAATCACATCACTAGAATTTTCTTCCGGGACATGTTTAGATGCCTTCAGGTTATTCTTGGCCTTGAACAGATATATTACATGCTGGAATCCAGAATGCATGATATTCCTTCCTCAGAGGTGAGTGATGAATAGTTCCTAGTTTATGAAAAACATATGAATGGTGTGGTCAATGTTTAATGATTGATGTTATCATCTCTATCTGAGGAACTCCTGATGTCTCTTGAAAAATTGGATTCATATATAATTGTTGAGAACCACTATGGTCTTTTCGAAGAAAGATATATAGATGAATGGTTTGACACATCCAATTTTACCATTTAGAGTACGCTTGGAGAGGGTGTCCCAGTTGGGCCACACATAGTTATGATCATTGAATACATTGATTTCCCATAAGATATTGGGTTTATATTCCCCTAAATAAATAGTAGAGGATCCCATTCTGGAATCACTCCCTTAAAGCTTCTTTATTATTTTATGAATTTTAATATGAACAACTTAAGGAAGTCTATGAAAGATCTTCTTATCCTCCTTCACCATGTTGATAAAGATATGATTCAAAAATCCTTCTATAATTAGGGTGAAAACATGTAATGGAAAATAAATGAGGTTATGGCCAATGATTATTCATGTCCTTACAAGATGATTAAGATCAAAGGCAAAAGAGGGGAGAAGAATTATTTCTGTTTCAGATGCCATAAGAATGGCCACTTGAAGAAAAAATACACCCAACTAAAGATGCCAGGAGAATCTCTTGGTGTGTTTTTGTCAAGTGAAACTTATCTACTTTTCAAAAAATGATATTATATACCACTGCGGGTGGTCACATATGTATTTAAATTCAAAAATCAAGTACATTAATAAAATGTGATCAATCAGAGGTATATCTAAGAGAAGCTAATGGATCTAATCTTCCTGTTGTAGCTATCATGGACTACCCCCCCCCCCCACATTGATGCACAAATTTATCTCGGTTTTAACGGGTTGTTATTATATGACTTCAGTAACCAAAAACATTATTTTGTTATCCTGAATATATATGGATAAATTATTTTTCAAATTTGGAAATAAATGTCGATTATTTTGTAAATATAGAATTATTTATTGTAAGGAACATTTTCATAATGGTCCTTACATGTTGGATTACAATAACCAAGTATTAGAAATTGTTCATTAAGTTATTTCACATGACCCATACCAATGCCAACATTGGCATCATTAACTAGGTCATGTAAATGATAAACTCTTGAGAAAATTACATCAATATGTAAATTTATATTTATTCATACAAAAACTACTTGGTTTATGTCACACATGTGTACAAGTAAAAATGACCAAATCCCCATTTAGTGGGAATGGTTAAAGGGATTAATATCTTCTTGAATAAGTTCATACTAATGTTTGTGGACTATTTTCTGTTGATGTAGGTGGTGGGTAGGCATACTTCATAATTTTTTTTTTATGATTCTATTATATAACGATATATCTACATAAGGTGGTAAAAGTATGATTCTTTGGATAAATTCATGGAATACTAGAATAAATATGAGAACCATATTGGTTGGAAGAATAACACACTCCACTCTGATCGTGGTAGAGAATATCAAAATAAAGACGTCATTAATTACTTATGGGAGTTTTTGATTCGACCCCAACTCACTATTCCTTACACGCCAATATGAAATGGTGTAAGTGAATGATGGAACCAGAAATTGTTAAACATGGTGAGATCAGTGATAAATCATTCAAGTGTTCCATTATCCTTTTTGGGGATATGTGTTACAAATAGTGGCACACATACAAAACCAGGTCCCTACTAAATCGATAAATTGTATTCTGTTTCAGTTTTATATTGGAAGTAAAACCAAGTTATCAAATTTACATATGTAGTGAAGCGAAGATTTTATTAAGGCCTCCTCATGGTAATAAACATGCACCCCTAGGAACAAATTGTACCTTTATAGGAATCCCCAAGGAATAAATGGGATATTACATATAAGAAATCTCATAAAAAATTGTTATAATGTTAAGAAATTACATATACTTGAGGGGGAGAAAATAACTGTAATATATAGTGGGAGTTAGATAATCATGGATGAAGTCGAGGCTCAAGGCACACAAGAGTTGGTAGATGAATAGATTCCAGAAATCCCTTTAGATGTAGAAGCTATTCTAGATAGGAATATACTACATATGAGTATAATAAATGATATGGGACTAGAATGGCATTGTTTTCTAGTTTCCGAGGATGGCGACTCATTACTAGTTGATAATAATGAACCTCTAATCTATTAGAAAGCAGTAAGTGGAACAAATGAATTCTAGTAGTAATAAGAAACAAATTCGGAAATGGTTTCCATTTACCGAAACAATGTCATGATTTTTGTAGATCATCGAATATATGTAAATCATTTTGGTTGAAGTATTTATGAAGAAAATGGAAAGAGAAGGACATGTTAGTAGATATAAGATGTGACTGGTAGCAAAGGGGTTTAAACAACATCAAGTAATTGACTTTGGTGAATCCTTTTCACTAGTTTCAATGATGAAATCCATTATAAATCTACTTTCAAGTTATGTATACCTTGAATATAAGATTTGGAAAATGTATGTTAAAATGTCCATCCATAATGGAAAGCTTCAGTAAGTTGTCTACATGACACAACCTGAAGGGTTTGTGACTTTAAAGGATTAAAATAATATATAAATGGTGAAAAATAGATTTATGGATTAAAACCAGCATCTATGAGATAGAAAATTCGTTTCTAGGAAGAAACAATAGAATTTGGATTCATAATGATTGAATGTGTTCCTTCTGTCAAGGAATGGTTACGTGGGAGTGGAATCATTTTATTAACAGTATATGTTGATGACCAATTACTCATTATAAATGAAATACCATTCATATAGTCTATTAATTTGGGGTTGAATAAATGATTTTCCAATAAATACATGGGCGAGGAAGCATATATTCTTGAGATCAAGACCCATCATTATAGATCCAAGATGTTTCTCATCCAATGTCAAAGTGCACACATAGACAATATATTGAATAGTTTTTGTATGGAAATATCCTGGAGGGGATGGTTTCCAATATCCAATGGAATTCATCTATCCAAGAAAATGTTTCTTTAGACCCATGATGATGGAAAAAGGGGAAGTATTTCATATGAATTAGAAATTTAGTTAGTCATTTATGCTATTTTATATACTAGTCTATATGCCAAAAACACATTAAGTGTGGTAGGGAGATATCAAGATGATCCAGGTAACCTTCATTGTATTGTAGTCCAGACTATCTTTATGTATCTGAGGCATACTAAGGATATGTTCTTGGATTATGGGGGAGATGAGGAACATGTAATCAAATGATATGTATATGATATATTACAAAATGATAAATATTACATGAAGTCACAAAATAGATACATCATCATATTTAATGAGGTTATTGTGAGATGGAAGAGCAAAAATCATGTTATTGTCTTAGAGTCCATAGTAGAGTAGGATTATATTTAATCTTCCATGGTATAAATAAAATCATATTGGATATGAAATTTCATATAATAGCATGATTTGGTACCTAGAAGAAATGATCCCATCACACAAAATTGTGATAATATTTCAGTTGTGGCTCTTATAAAGGACCCAAGGTCATATCAGTGGACAAAGAACATACTTTAAAAGAATCATATATTGATTGAGTTTTCACAGATAAAAGAGGTTTCAGTGAGAAGTAGTTAATTGTAAGACAACATGGATGAACCCAAAACTAAATTTTTACATAGTGGAAACTTGATTATCATTTGAGGTCATGCATACTGAAGGTCATTGGAATATGGCTCTAGACCAAGTGGTAGTTTGATTGAGTTGGTGTCCAAGAACCATCTTCTATAATTTGATTACATGAATATTGGGCGTACAAAATATTAAATTAAACATCTAATTAAATAATGTTCATTTTTCTACATGAAATTAGAGTAATAATTCCCTAGATTATTTTCCACATTGATAAGTCCAGAGTTGTTCCCCTGCACGATGAGAACCTTGAAGTACTATGACAATATTATAAATATTTTTTTTCATTTATATATAAACCTATGATGGGGCAAATACTATATAGACCATCAAGCACACGTACAAGTAAGTATATGTGACTTCTTCTCATGATGTTCACACATGGTAATCTACAAGATGGGAGATTACGAGAACACACTCACCAGTTGGAATTCATAATGTCTTTGTGTCATCAAATATTCCTATCTGTGAGTGTTTTTAATGGTTGTTAGATATTAAGATATTCATTAATACATGTCACGACACGTGCACTTAGATTTTTGGATGACAATCATCATGCCATATATTGACAAGAATTTGGGTACATTAGGTGTATTACAAATGACATGTATTTAATAGACATTTTAAAGAAGGATTTTTCCCTTACAATTTTATGGAAGTTGATATATCTTCCCTCTGATAAAGATAAAACCATATCCCTAAATTCCATTTTTATAGTTTAATGATGATTTTGTTACATATGGTCAAAGAATGAGTATCAAGCATATAGGTTGGTTACACCTTCATGAAACCTTCTTGATTAGATATTGTGATAAAGGGATTATATTACACAGTGGCCATTTATATTTTTTTTTCATCATTGTGAATATTACGTTCATTATCTTTTGTGCCATAAACTATTTATTGATAGTAATATTTGAATTTGACAAGAATGACTACTGCAAACAAGAAATAATCATAGGGGTCACACACAATGTGTTTCTAATGGTCTTGATTAAATTCAATTTAAAAAAAATTAATGTTATAAATAATATTCTAAAAATGAGGAATAATTATATTCTAGTTATATTGACAGCATAAATTAAATAAATATTTATTCACTGAAGTTGGAATAAAATATATTTATTTATTTTATTGAATATATAATAAATATTTACATATGATCTTTTCCGTAAAATATTTATTTAAGAGAAAAAACATTTATTTTTTTGTTTAAAAAATGCAAGAGGAGTTTCGAATAGAGATAGATTGTGAGCAGTGATAAAATTATTTTTTATGAGTAGGTAAATATTATTAATCCATTTTTTCAAGTTACCGTATCAAAATATAGAAATATTATTATTAATATTTTGTGGAATAGGATTTCATTAGTGCTTGTAATTATGTATAATTGCTGTTATGAAATTAAATTTTGTAATTGACATCTCCGCTCTATAGATAAGAGGCATTATATATTTAGTAATTACTTCGAACCCAATTAAATTTTCAGGAATAGGGAATTGTTTAGTTCAATGTATTGTCTCTCGACTCCTTCTACTCTCTCCCTCTCAAGAATGAGAATCCCATGAGAGAATTTCTTCATGACCTAACAATGAGTGATCATGAATGAACAACAATATACATTTCATTCACCGGTCAATGACCTAGAGAATGAGTATATTTTCTTAGAGACCATTATAGCACATGGGGATCATAGTTTGAAGGATTCTACACTTAGATCCTCAGAAACACAATAGAGGCCATCCAGAAGGGCATTTTCAAATGATCAACAATCACCATTGATGAAATATTTTAATCCCAAGTATTTATTTATTTTGATCTAAAATAAATTTATTTTAAAATTTATCTTCAATATCCTCACTCTTGGTTTCAGGAAAATGTTTATCAAAATATATTTTATCCTATATTCCACCACCACATTGCATCAGCTAAACCCTGAATCAACACTATATGTAGGAGTTTTTAATGTATATTTTAATGTGTTACCCAAATATCCACCAAATGGTGATGATGAGTTATTAATATGACATATGCATATTACCAAAAATATTCGATATGATACCTATAGAAAAACCTCAATTGAGTTGCATAATCTACAAAAGAAACTTTAAGATAATTTATAGAGAACAAGTTATTTTGTTTAATCATAAATATGTCTATATGTGTCATTCCATTTGTAATGGAAACACAAAAAGATAAATGTGCAGAAAATGATTCATATCTGTATATTAATGACTAGTTTGATCAATATCATGAAGATTAATAATATTCCAAAATTAAACTTCATTCTAGATATCATCAATTAGGGGTATTGAAGGTTGATATACCCCTGAAAAACCCTAGAAAATATTTTGAAACCATGAATTTATAGTGATTCTATTTGGAATTATTAATTCTGCCAATATCTTCATTGATTTAATGAATATTGTCTACAAAGATGAGATTTGTTAATATGTGGTGGTGTTTATAGATGATATTAATATAAATTCAATGTTAGTGGAATAATATGGATATCAAATAATTTTTTTGCTAAATACCATTATAAAGTTGATATTTTAAGTAAAATTTAACACATATGAGTTTTACTAAAAAATGATTTATTTCTGGGTTTATAACCACAAAGATATGGTATATATGTGGATCCATCAATGACTGATGTTATTGAATGTTGTTTTAAACTAACCATTGTTAATGTGATTAGATGTTTTCTTGGTCTGGATGGATATTATCATTGGAATTTGGAGAATTTCACATGACTATATATTACACTAACCATGTAAACATAGAATGGATATACGTTCCTTGGGACTAATAATTCTTAATTTAATTTCATGGAACTGAAGATAAGTCTAGTTTGTTACCCTAGTCTTAAATTACTATATATTTAATATGTGTTTTTAATCAATATTGATTCATCATATAATATAATATGATGTTTCATCATGCACCATTACATGATTATAGCTTATACACTAAGAAAAATTATTGTTCATGAGATATATTACCTGAATCTTGATTTGGATTTAGTTGTGGTAATTTTTTCATTAAAGATACAGATGTGTTATTCATATGAGTAATTATATCGTATATATATATATATATACTAAAAATAAAATTTAAAAGAATATTTAATCATATAAATAGTTTAATATGTTCTATATAATGTAGTTAGAGATAATAAAATATTTTTTCAATTAAATACATTACCACCATAGAATAGATAACATGGTGGCCAATGCATTGAGAAAAAATTATCATTATATCATATCTTTGTTGAGTATCATAAAATATATAATTTTTTTAATGAAAATGTATAGATATCTAAATATTGATGGATGGTTGAAATTTAATATTTCTCAAATAATTATTCAACCATCTATCCATGTGAAGACTAATGAGGAGTAGTAAAAAGATGTAGAGCTGGAGAATTAGGTGAGAAATGTTCCTGAGATTAAACTTGATTTTTTTGGAATGATAATGTTGAAGAAACATTTCTGGGAATATTCAATAATATATATGAAGAAAAAGATATTTGATGAGTTTCTTAGTTCTTCATTCATTATTAATCATGGATTTATAAATATGGATAGAGATTATAAAGTGTAATTTTGTGGGACAACATGTGGAAGGATATCAGAAAATATGTATCTCATTTCATCATGTATCCAAAATTTTAGACTAAGAGAAACATTTCTTGGGGGTATTATAACCATTACTCATTCCAGAATAGAAAAGGGAAAAAGTCAACGTGAATTTTATCATCTGACTCCAAAAAATGTCTGAAGTTTTTTATTCTATTTGGTGTCTAGTCAACCACCATCCAAAGAAAATGTATAGAATTTACATAAAATAATAATTACCTATATAATATAATTATATAATATTAATTATGTAACTCGCAAGGATTCATGAATTAAAGAATTATGTTATATTTGATTGGGTTCGGCGGTTTCCACTACTATGTTGTAGAAATATTTTATAGGATATAGACAAAAAGTTGAGTTTCAATAAAGTGTATCATATGGCACCTAATGTATCGCTCTACAAAATTATGTTTAAAAAATATGTTGTTATAAATTTAGTGGATGAAATATATTTGAAATTGAGATAATTAAATTAATGGAATGGAATTATAGATCCATTTATAGCTACATCTAGTAGACTAAAGTGAAAAATAATTATAATACAATTTGTCGACTTGATCTGCAATTTGTTGTTGGTAAAAAAAATTTCTAAGAATTTATCCATATAATAAGGTATTGAAATTCACAAATAATGGAAATATGATACCTATTTATATTATCCCTTTATAAATTCGTTATTTAGTTTGTATGGTATCATATCAAATGGTACTTCCACAAAACAAATATCATGTCCTTGACATGTTTCATGATTCTCTAATGAAGAATTACGTTCTTGAGACTTCACATGTACATAACTTAGTGGCTATAATACAAGATCATGAACATTATTATGATGAAAAATCAATAATTTTGTTATCATATATGTAAGGTTCTATAGAGAAATTTTACTCATCTATTTAATTTTCTCTGGAAGAATCATGAATTCAATGAATCTACATGAGAAACCGAGGATGTGATGAGGTATAAATATCATATTTTTTTATAATAGATTGATGAATGTGATATAGAAAATAATTCGGTGGGGGTATAATGTAACACTCCTAGATTTTATAAATGATTTTCATAATAAATATGATTTCATTGATAGATTAATTTTCAAAAAACTCCGCGTTCAAAATTACTTTGATATAATTTTAAAATAAAATTATTTAATATGTTAATAATATCCTAGTAATTATATTACTGAGTAATAATATGACTGACTAAATTATTAAAAAAATCATGGTTTTTATAGGTATAAAATAACATTACTAGTTACCAATTGATAAGAAAAAAAATCGATAATAAAATAATCATTTTCTAGAAAAAGGTTTTTATGTACGCAGTGTGGTTCTATCATAATAAATAAAATGTGTGAAAATTGGTGAATGGTTTTAAATAACAATTAATTATTTATAGTCAATTTTTTTTACCGGTCATCTAGCATTTTTAAGGCATTATATTAGAATTATTCTAGTTTTATTCCCATGATTTTTTTCTAAAATGATATTCCATTTTGTTTTGGGGAAATGTTATTGAAATAAGTTGTCTTCAAATTTTATATTTTTTTAAAAAAATGAACCTAATTTTTGAAATAACCATTTCATAATTATCATATATTTTAATTTCTGATAATTTTTTGAAAGAAATAATTTTTTTAATGAATAGTGAAAAATACTTATTTTTATAAAAATTAGCTTATTCCTTTGAAGAATTTAAAAAGATTATTATTTTATTAAAATTAATTAAAATTAAAAAAATTATTCAATTATAATAATTTCACAACACTTTATTTCATTTTATTGTAATTCATGTTGAATTTTGTTATAAATAAATTTTATACTTATGAAAACCCATTCTCTAAAAAACCTCCTTTTCATCTTGATTGTAGGATTAAATTTAAATAAAATTAATCCAATTCAATGAATTGAATTTGGTGCAATAAAATATGATTTATATTCAGAATAACTAATATTACGTAAAAAATCCAATATTATTTTTTGTCATAAATATTTCTACAATAACAATAAAAATTATTAACGCGATTAAAGTTAAAATGTGTTTAAAAAGTGTTTAAAATAAAATATAAGGGTATGTTTTCCAATTAAAATTGTTTTACGGCTATTTAAGAGACACATTTCTACCATTTCCTATCCAAAATTAAAATCTATATCTATTTTTATTCATTTTTATTGATAATTACTTTTTCAATTTTTCATTTAGAAAATATCCACCCTAGTTACCTCTAATAAATATTAAAGGAAATTTATTCTCAAATCCTAAAAAACATAAATATAATTTTAATTAATCAATTAACTTAAAAAATAAAATATATTCTTATCCATAACCTAAATTTATTTGATTGTATCAAAATACATAAGAGAGTGTGTTTTTTTATAATCTTAATGAGTTTTTCAGAAAAACTGAAATCATTTGAAACTGAGAATTTTCATTTTATTTTTTCCATCCACCTAATTAAAATCAATATCAATAATTATTAAATAGTATAAAAGTTATATTATATCTAATTAGATTTTATTATTTTATTGTAATAATATATTATCATATTCTCCTCCATCAAACCGAAAATATAATTTTCGATAATGTTTACAACAGACTATCAGCTCACGAAAAAATGTAATTTGTTTTCTATGACCATTTATCACATATGGATATAAGGGGATAATTAATTTATAAATACTATATTTTTGTAATAATTATATTTTTTTTGTTATAATATCACATCTACTTAATTACCTGTGGATTCGTTGAAAAATGAGTATGTCACTCATGCGTATGTGTGGACTGCTGCCAAACTAAGTGACCAGATAAAATTTTCATTTTATTTTGACATGGACTATAATAAAGATATATTTATTATATATATATTATATTATATTATACATTAATTTTTTTAATGATGAGTTATTATACAGCTTTGTTTTCTTTTATATATTGATAATATGGGAACAACATTTATATGTACGTATAGACTACTGTCTCTATGAACTGTGTAATTAAAATTTCAATTTATAATGTTCATGGATATATGTATATATATATATATAATATTTATGATATCAATTAAATATTTATGATATTTATAACAGGATTATCATTTTGGATATGATGGTTCCCCAATCTAATATAAGGTCCAAAACAAAAACAAAACATATATAAAATATATGAAGTTGTCCCCAAGAATAATTATACTAAGATGAAATAGTTAAAAAAAACTGTAAGAGGTCATAAGTGAATGATAAATGGTGTTATATCAGTGATTATTTTTTTGAAATATTTTTTAATAAAATATATTTATTATATTTGAGGTTTGGTCTTGTCTGAACGAAAACGATATTAAAGAAAAATATTTTCATCAAAATTTTACATTAGCGGCATAGGTGAAATATTTATCCCATGTTTATTTTTTGTGGTGAATATTATAAAAAAGAATTTATTTTAAAATTGATCTTATTATATTTTTCATGATTTTCATATCTATATATGGTTCTTTACTTCATGGGTATTTTGATTCCATATTTACCAATGCTTTTAGGGTTATATGTTAAGTGTCGTTATTTATTAGAATTCATTATTATTAATTTTTTGATAATGAAATATTGTGATTTATCTAAAGAAAAACTGGAAATTTCATCTCTTATGGTTATTTATATTGATACGTGGTTTTTCTTTAACCTTCTCATTATTAATTCATCCCGATACAAAAAATTTATTTCTTATGGAAAATCAACAATATTTCACTATTTTATTAAATACTCATTCTCATCCATAGTAATGTTTTATAAAACATTTTATAGAAATGTTTCTAATTATACATAATTATTATTTAAAGTAATTTTTACTAATTTTTTAATTCTATATTATTATTGAAAGTAATATTCTTTTCAATTTCTGAATGAGGTAATTTTGATATTATTCAAAAAATATAACAAGAAATATTGTCTTAATATATTTTCCATTAATAGAATTCCTAAGGGAATAATCACTCAATGATTTGGTGATTACATTAAAATTTTCCAAGGATTATTTAACATTCATTTTTTCTACTAATAACTAAAAAAATTGTTATTAAATTAGTGATCTCAAATAAAAAATTATATTTTTCTCAAGAAATAAAAAAAAGTGATCTTTTAAAAGAAATTTTCTTATTAAATGGAATAATTTAGTGATTTTTAATCATTACAATCTTTATAATTCAATGATAATATTATAATTATTTATATGGATTGTTTATAATCCTGATGACTTGTTTTTTATGAAACTCATTTCTTTTCCATGGGTTGCATTATAATGAAAAGATGAACGGTTTATGATGGACATATCATTTCCATGAATTATGAAATGATAAATTATTAATAATATTATTTCCTTTTCATAGGTTATGATATGATAAATGTTTTACGGTCTTATAGAACAAATATGTATTATTTTATCTATGTGATGGGTGGTATTGTAATTATATATCCCTGTAATGATTTGATAATGAAGAATATGTCATTAGATAAACAAAACTAGAATGAGGAGTGATCCAAATTTAGAATGAGACTCTTTTTACTATGACAGTCTTAAGAGTGAACTTAAAATACAATTATGGTTTGGGGTGAACCCATTTTACAATGGTATTCATTGGAAAAATCATTGAATTCCAATGAAATTATAATCTCTGCTTATGTGTATTCCAAAAATCATTTTATTATTTCATTTTAATTCGCTCAAAGATTGTGGTATTTAATTCCTTTATGATTCATGTATTATGATCTACCATCTTTATGTGTTGAAACAATATTACAATCTATGATAAGTAGGGCAAGGCTTTCAAATGTTATTTTCAGGTCTTCATTATCATATTGAAAAATATGGTTTTTATTATCATTGATATCTCCCTTGACTACCATTATTTAGATTATGAGGTTAAAATTTTAGGGGTTTCATTTCTTTATGTTTTTAAGGATGGAATTATGAATGATTTTTAAATTAAGTGTTATAGTTATGAACATCTGAGTGGGAGATTATTTAGATCACATATGAACCACTTTCTTTTAAATTCACGCTTCCAAATATATTATACACATATGAGAATACCATGGATCATTTTCTTATATAGTCAATATTCATCTATTATGATCTTATAAATTATCATGAAAAATATAGATCTTTATAGAATTGCCCAAAATATATGAAACATGTTCAATAAGAAAAATTATAAATCAAGGAATCAAAATTGAGTTACCAAAATCCATTACTATAGTGGTATCATAAGAAAAAAAATAGAGGATTACCTGGACATATTCATGATCACCTCCCTAAAAAAATACCCCTCTTTGTCCAATAATGAGAGAAGAGGGATGGTGACCACTCGATTACCACCACCAATAGGTCTTGAGTAAGATACTAATAGTGAATCTATACAATCATACATATCGGAGGAATAACCCTATAATAAAACATATAGAATAGGTAAATGAGATAGATACAATAATCTACATCATCACATATATAGAATAAATCTGTAAATGCATATATACAATGTCATACATAACTAAACTAGAAAGGTAAATTACAAGTTCCAATAGATGTAGTCAGAAGTAGTCATGAAGCTGATAGAGATCCTACCAAACCATTATCTTTTGATATCTAGTATATCCTTGAACCTACTCTTATGGTCATAAAATTGATTATACATACATGGGGGGATCATAGAAGTAGAATCTCTATGATCATTCTCTGATCCTATCTTGAAAAAGACAAATAAAGCATATAAATTCCCAGTGGACATCAAATGAAACAACTAATAACAAAAATAATATATTAAGTTACCAACCATTACATGGGTATTGATCACCATGTTACTCAAACAATATAATGCATATAATAAATAGTCCACAAGGTTACCCCACTACCGATTCCCCTGGTGTGTCTCTCCCCCCAATGTCACACTTCTTTACCCTTATCCCTCAAATGTAATCAATCTAGATAAATCCTTGGCTCAGTATCACTACATTCATCTCATGAATCACTTCAAAAAATCATCCCATTCCACATCACTATATATTGTAACCACATAGAATTTTGGAGACACCACATCCTGTGTGATATGAATGATACATCAGGTATTATGTTCCAATACATCATAACCATCCCACTGATTAGGGTATCTTAAGCCATCATGATATAAACACATTGTTCCAATAATTATCTATTGGATATGTTTCCACATAAAAATATGTGTGCGAAAAAAATAATCCACTACATTCCTCTACACACATATAAGAGAATAATAACCGCCCTGTATACCATCAAATAGTAGTACCAAGAGAATATAGTAGGGTAATCGTGTCTAATCAGCCAATCGTTCCTCTCCATCAAAGTTGTTGGGTAAAAACAATACTATGGTATATTGGTTGTTAGTAATGCTATTGAAATGGGTGGGGGTATCATATACTCTCACAAAACGTACATGGTATAGTACAAATGACAACTAAACTTTGGGTATAAGAAAGTCTCAAACTCAAATTAAGATAATATATATCTTAATCATTTCTACCCTAACTAAGAAGTACATAACATATAAGTACATATGTGTTTTATAGATATATATTAAATTATTTACATTACAGTACACAACTCAATTTTAATTAATTAATTCAGTACACATTAATTAACAATCAACATTACTCTAGATACATTTTTTAACCAAATAATAGAGTCCATGTACTCCATGAATAATCCAACATATTCCTTGGTTTCCCAAAAAAATATCATTTTCATTCCATAAATAATCAACTCCATGGGTGAAAAAAATAGTTTTCATTATTACCATTCCATAATACTAGGAACTATATGAAATCATGTAAACCTTCCATTAAGGTAGATGTAACCATGAATATGTTGCTACCTCAAGTAGTGGTGAAAAAAAAGCAGATAAATAATGAATCCCATCCATTTGGCCTTATAGAATATTCAATAAAAAATAAAGACAACTCTCCAAAATCATAATAATGGGTAATCCTAGATAAAACCCATTCTGTAATCCTAGTTTAATCCCTAAAAACATTAATTATATCCCCATTCCGCAAGTCATCATATGATTCAGCATCTGCCACAACCATAGGCCTCCCAATAAACATATCATAATCCATCCCTAGATCATCCATTCTAGACTAATATCTCACAAAAGTATCACATCCAGAGAATGTCACATTGTAGTAATAGAACTATAACTGTCTTTATATTTAACCACACCCTAATAAATAAAATCATTATTCATAATCAAATTGACTCTCATAACCCCAAACAATATAAATCATGTCTATATTCACCATTATCTACAAATCTAAACTTTCATTACTATTTTCATTATCCTGTTGGAAAATAAGTTTAATTAGACATTCATAAAAGAATCAAATTAGTTGCAATGAAATTTTAGGAATCAATAGATTCATAAACATGCCTATTTGAGTTCATTATCCATTTAACAATTTTACAGACATTAAATTATTTATAATTTACATGAAAACATCCAAATCATATAATATAAAACAATTCTAACATGAATGTCATAGAAATAACATTATCTAGAAAATCAAGTGAAAAATATATATCATGGTGGGAAGAAACAACAAAACATATATATGGATAAACTAATTCATTAATAAGGTCTGATCATCGTTTGATTAATTCCATTATCATATAAGGGGATATATTTGGTAAATTTACAATTCAAATAAATAGGAGGCGAAATGAATCCCCTATCACTATGGAATCAATTATCTTCCCATGAGAAAAATAAAATATTATAGATCCCGATGACCTCTTTTATAGGATAACAACATCCCTCCAAGGAAACCATGCAATTACCATCATTACATAAATAAAAAACCATTTGATCAAAGAGAGGAAACATTAATCACATGCAATTAATTCATGGGATTAACTCGAATAAATAAGAAAATAGATGAGGTAAAACATAACATATATTTTCCATATATTGAATATGGAATCTTGGAAATGATCCCCTATTTATGGCCTTCAAATTTCCCAAATAAGTCATTTTTGGCCAACAATGCTTTGGGAGAAATTATAGGGTTTGATATAAATTTGAGGTGTGTGGTGAATTATTTAATACACATTTCATTATAGATTTTTGGGGTGAATCATACATTTATATAATAAATGGAATCATGTTTAATACCCATAAATAATTTTCACCTTATTCTTCATGTTATGTATTTAACAAAAAATATAAATGTGAGGATTATGATGTGAACTCCACTTGATAGTCCATTGAAGTCATAAAGCACATTTAGAACCAGAAAGTCACTAGTTTTGTAAAACATATCATTATTACATGAATTCTTTATGAATCATTCATTTATTAGGAAAACACATTTCTATCCTGACTGAGCCTCCTTTGAGAACCATGAGATTACCAAACACTAAAAGGTCTATACTGCACAAATCCCATCCTGTATGTTAGATACATCACAAAAAGTTGTCATCTGTGAGAAACTGAATCCAAAATCATAGATTAAATTAAGGAGGTCACCCAAAAAGCCAACCCTTAATGTAACTCTCATGAAAATGTCATCATGAGAGGATATTAACTACATCACTCACTGATACAAAGTGAATATTAATGCTACAATATCATCAATCCCCTAAATAATCCCATGGGATAGAATCATCTTAATGGCTAATAGGACCACACATAAATAAGAGAAAACCATTTAATAATCAAAATAAAATCATAATCCACACAATGAAATATAACAATCAATTTCACGACCCGTACTAGAACCTGACGTCATCTCCCAACTATCAATGTCTATAGAACAGTCTGCCTCCTTATGACTGCCAGTAGCTGTCACTACTCATCCAGGAACCTCTCCACTACCAAATCTTTCTCTAGCACTCGTGTATGACTAAAAATACATTAATGCATGACAATAGGTCAGATGTCGCATTGTAGACCTCGCTCAAAGGTCTGAGCCTTGAGGTATTGATCTATGAAAATAACCATCGAGTACTGGACGTGGTTAGTGAACCTCGATGAATAGTCATCCAATGTTAAACTACCCCACTAAAGCTATAGAAGATCTTGGATACACACTGCTCTCAGCATAACCGGAGAGAACTCCTCCCAAAAGAGCCATACAAGCTCCATCCATGAAGGTGACTAATATTCTGGAGTCTACACTGTCAAACTCCACCATAATCACAACAAACCCTAAAGAAGGCTCCCTCCTAGGATCACCTTTTGTTCTGCATGTTTCCTCACCAGACAAAAAACTCTAGTAACCACCTCAATCCATCCTTTTTCCACTTGAGGGTCAGGATTTCCTCAGAACATGAGTTGTCTCTATGTCTGAAACTCATGAAGCACTCTTATCATGCGCTACCCATTAGCTAGTATTGCAGGTACTATGTGCTTCTCCACTAGTATTTTTATAGAAGGTGCACCACCAAGAAGTAATGCCTGGGGAAATTGCCCTTTTATCAATTCCTTGTCATTAAGGGGGTTATCCTCATGATCAAGATGTTGAATCACAGAGGGTATGTGTTTCATATGCATCCTATAAGGTAACAATAGGTACCATGGTCAAGCATATATCTGGATAGCTGACAAAAAATTACATGAAAGAAACCCATTCTTATATGAATCATATACCAATATTGTTCTTCCATATAACTAGTGGTCTCATGTATTGAGTATAAATGCAGGTTATCAGTATCATGGTGTATGGATATATTGGCCGCCCACACCAACACTTGGACCCCTGGCCAGAAATTCATGCTCTAAACAACTATCATTGTTTCCCCAAACCAATCTCATAGAATCTTAGTCCTAAGAGAGAACCGATGAACATTGATACCACTCAATCATGACCCATCTCAGTGAGGCTCATGCCATGACTTCCAAAGCCCGCATCCAATATATCAAAGGCTGGTGACTAGCACCGAGTAGGCATATCACTAACACGAGATTAACTGCCTATGTAGCTTTAAAAACACACACATCACTAATCCCACAAATGCTGAAATTTAAAAATTATAACTAAGGAAAAAAATGCATGCAATCATCTATACCCACCTCCAAATAACAGTGGAAAGATATGTGATGCAGGTAAACTGGTCCATAATACATGCCCAGTAAAAGAAAGAGTCTTTAAAATACAATGTCCAACCTATATGAAAGAAATAGGTATTGGGACGGCTGCTCGTAGACATAGGAATACCACGTCGTATAAGGAAGATAAAAAATCTCGATCTGGTCCCATAATGCCCTAGACATAATCAAAAGGTTCCTTATCTTCACAAGACATGACTCATATGGGAAATGCATGTGTAGGGGTGAGTATAATAGTAGTATGTGGAGGACCTCTAAAACAAAAAACAAATAAATAATGTAATGATACATTAATTTATACACATTATATGTTTACAGAATATATAAAAAAGATAAAAATTAATAGGTAAACTCCATACCCAAGCCGGTATTCTAAAGGTAAGGCACGACGACCGTATACCCATGCTCGGGATTTAGTTCCAAGATTGAATGAAGCACTTATCTATAAGTACTCACTCTAGAAGCCTGATATATTTCATAATTCCTATCTAATATGTATGTTAGTCAGGAAGAGACGTGAGAGAGATAGAGACACTAATATATCTGAAGAGAGAACAAATACACTCATTCTAGGAGAACTCACTCCTATATGGGGAAAGGACACAATACATGGATGAGTATCACTGCCCTGGAAATGGAGTATTCCATGCCTCATTAAGATTCACATGCTATGTAGAATATCATCATCTTGTATGGTGGGTCACATCAACACCTAACTCTACCTAGGCCTAGGAATATTTAAGGGATCTCCCTATGAGCCTCTTGGAGAGATTCTGACTCTATCCAGAAATTCATGTTGAAGGGATCATACAACTGTGCAAGGAAACATTACCTGAACATTAGGGGGTTTGATAAATGTGGGATACAGCCTAAATGAAAAATTCCCAATGAATAGTGGACAAGGAGATCAGTCTAAGTACAAGACAGTACATGGCGTGTAGCTAGGTCACACATCCTGTGCCCTGACATTGGGGTACTGCCTGTGTGAAATGGACTAAGTCAGAAGACATGTTGTGTAGAAATCAAATGCACGATGTGTAGTGATGGTCACATTCCATGTCTGATATTATGGGTCCTTCTCCATGTACGTTTTCCATGTGCCGTTACACTGCTTCATCCCATGTATACCAACCTGTGTACAACTATACGAGGTATCCTAGCTAACCGGCCCCATCATGTCGTGTTTTAGAGTACATGTCATGTAATCCACCCCATGTTCATGGACCATATGAGAAACATGATGTTTTCAGTGTAATGACCCATGCACTGTGTGATAGTAGACACATATCATTTCATCGCTTCATGCATTATGAAACCCTAGCCGCTGCAGATCTGGCCCCACACGCCATGTTCTTTGGAGAACACATCACGTTCTTCACGATTTTCTAGATTTGATGTCCATACTCTATGCCCCATTGATGACCTTTTATCCATCGATTTGGAAGCCTGATCACAATAAAACCCAATTTTTGAGGTCTCCATGTCGGGGAAATGACGATTCAGTAAATTTCAGATGTCTGATAAGCTCCCAAAACATGTTTTGATCCTCCACGAGAAGAATGGTTAAAGAAAAAATTCTTATCATCTTTTCTAATTCATCTTCTTCCATTGTCATCACACCTCTGATGGGTCCTCATGATTTCATAACTTCAGTTTGGGATCATTTCATTGTAAAACGGGTGTTCACTGATCCACGGTTAATAACACCGCAAAGAACACTGGGTCAAAAAAAAGTGAAGAAATTGAAATAATAAATTGATGAATGAACCTCCACCATCAATAGTCATTGCATTGTTCCAATCCCTTTATAAGGTTGTAATGGAGGATAAAAAAATAAATTAATCCAAACATCGGTCAATTCCCCAAATTAAGCCTGATAAAAGGCCCTCCCATAAGAACGGACGATCCCCAAGTCAACTTGTACAAGGATTGATATAAATTCATTGTTGAATATAGGAATTAAGAAGGAATAATTGAAAAAACATCCATAGCCTCAATTATCTATGGAGAGAGAGAAGTTGATGATCAGGATTTGATCTCATTGGGTGACGTTCCACGTGTCGCTATTCGTCGTTGTTCGCTGGAAATTATTTAAGGATGGATCCTCTCCAAAGCTCTAGAGAATCCAAAGAATGTTTCCTTGGTTATCAGCATATCCTAGGATCCTAGTTATTTAATATAAATTAACATGTTTCTATGTGATGGAAAAATTTAAAATTAAAAAATTATTAATTTATTTTATTTCCTTTAAAACATCTGAAAACAAAGTTCTACTGTCATTCCGCGTTGGTCGATGTTAGTAATCACCTATGGTAATGGCGTTTCTCTAAATGCAAGGGTGACCTCGATTTTTTGGCCCATACACTTTTTTAAAATTTATTCCACTTTTTCATGAATACTACTTCCACAAACAATTTAAAAGTTTAATATATTTCAAAAATATATTCCAAGATCTCCGAATCATGGAATCGCACACCGTCACATATCCTAGTCTCATAATAATTTTATACAATATTTAAAATTAATTTATAGAAAATTTAAGTCATTATAAATAATGTGATTAAAAAACTCAAGGCAGTAAGTGAATATTTTGCAATCAAATTCATAGTTACTCTTCTCCAGGCCATCGTGGCAACATAAGGAACGTCCGAAGGGAAAATAATTCCTATGAAATACCTTCTTTTATATGTCTAAGATCTTTACATGCCACTCCCCATAGAACGCATCATCATAGGAATTGATCTGTACCAAATTAGTGTTGTGAAATTATTCATGGTGGTAATGATAGAACTATAACACATGTAGACATCATTTATCTAACTCAAATATATTGGAATTTATATCTAATATGAATGAATCCAAAGGGATCCAACAACATGGAAGGTCAAATTAAAAGGGGAGAAAACATATTACCATGACCATATCTTGAAACCCTAGGATGTGGAGTTTTCTTCATAAATACATAACCTCTATCATTGAGGTATAGAGTCATCCTCCTATTATCCAAAATGGATTTTTAATGATACTATGTTTTTCCAATCCTCATTCGTATCACATAAAAAAACATTTATATGTAATTTAGTAGTTCAAAACTATGAATTTATCTTTCTCTATTCGCAATTAATCAAAGCATAGAAAGAAAAGGTTTTCTATACAAATATACTAATGCTGAAATACACAATGTGATGTGAATACTATTATTGTTTGAAAATTTGACCGAGGGTAGATTCCTTATCAATGAACCACCAAAATACAAGAAAAAGAGATTAAAATCACCTCAATATGTTGGATTTCATATTTTTATTGAATATTGTTGTGAAGATGAGAGGTTGTACTAAGGTGTAATTTAAAGTAAAAAAATGATGGATAACTCTCCAGTCCCTGGAGTGAAAAGGAGGATCTTGATCAAATATGATCATTCATGAGACACTATGGAGGCCCAAAACAACATCAAGACACTATATCAAAAAAAAAAATGAATTAGAGTGAATACATGAGAACTATATAGTGGTATGATTTATTAAATTATCTTATATCACCCATATAACACTATTTCCCTATGTGCTTCATGTTTTCTAGGAACAAATTCCCTAAATATGTTATCCTAATTCAATTGGGGAATGTACAATGAGTACAGAAATAGATCAGGAAAACGGTACCCAATCTTCACCTTTTAGAAAACCATGAACTAACACAAAAAATCTATAACAGCAAGATTCCAACCAAGCTACTACAAGTAACTCTATGATCAAGGTAAATATTTTTCACATTATGATGTACTGTCTAGGGTGAGCTAAGAAAATTATGGAGAACCATCTCATGCATCATAGAAGGTATGAAATGACTCCATTTGATCAAAATCTAATTTTTTCCATCCATAGTAAAATAATATAGGGATTTGAGACAGACAATATGGTATCTCTATACCTCAACCTTAGAATCTCAGTGTTTGGATACCAACACCATGTACACCAACGATGGTTTGACTATCATCTTGAAAAGTCAACCTCTACCTCCTTTTTCTATTGTATTAAGATTAATTTTTTATGTATCTTCCATACCCATCCTTGAATCCCTATACTCCTACACAAAATAACTACATAACTTCCTCCTCGGTGAATCCATTACAACATTTAAATTTCCTAATGTAAACGAAATATCAACGTTGTGGTACTTCATGTGTGTCATCCACCATCACTGCTGGATGATAAATTGATGACTTGATAATATATATATCAACCTATAATGAATGTTTAAATCTTTAAAACACTCATTTATGTGGTAATTTTACCAACCAATTAATCCAAGAACCATTGTTTCCAACATAAGATCGTGAGTGGCATAGTTATTCTCTTGGGAACATAACTAATAATACCCAAAGAAATAAATAGATATCTTCTTAATTAGAACATAAAATAAACCAAGAATTTATATGTAACATAGAAACTATTGTGGAACTTCTTCTACTAAATAACAGGGACTGAAAAACCAACCATATTCTCTTTTAGGTAATCAAATGGCTCCTAACATTGTTCAGACCATAGTAATTCATAGTCCTTCCTAGTCAAGGATTCCATAAGAGTCAAAAAATAAGATAAATCATCTAGAAATCTCCAATAATAACCTACATAACCAATGAATCTCTAAACCTTTTCCACATTGTTGATGGATTCCCATGAAACCATTGTCTTAGTCATTGAAGGATCTATAGATACTCCCTACATAGACATGACATGGGTTGAGAAAAAAACCTCATGATAATAGAACCCACTCAGTAAAAACATACATCACATCTGGTAATAATTGTAAACTCATAAAATGTTATAAATATTATATGTATAATCCTCCATAGAAAAAATTTATATAAGTATGTCATTGATGGAATCCACCACAATCTTATCGTGAAAATCCTTGATCACTGAATTCATCAACCCTATAAAGATGGGACATCATATATTAACCTTTAGATTAACATCATCCATAACCCATATTGACTGATATCCTAACAATTGATCAATATTTGGGAACCATATTTCTACCTTCAGTAGATCAAATAAATCATAAATACATTTAAAAGGATATTAGTTCTTCATTTTCACATTAATTTGTTGAATATAATTGATAAAAAGCAAAAACCAACAATTAGACTTATTCATGATCAAAATGGGATCACCCCATGGTGAAATAGTCATCCAAAAAAACCCTATTATATTCAACAATAATGCTTTACATGAATCTCTTACATCTAATAAGGAAATGTATTATATAAAGAAATCATAATGGGAGACACACATGGTTGTAGATATATATCAAAATCAATCTCTCGTCATGTGGGTAACATTATATTATTCATTTGAAATACATCAAGGTACTATTAAAAAATATTGGGAATTATCGACTAGTAAACCAGTGTTAATATTTACATATCCTTGAAAAAAATTAAATATAACGAAAAAATACATGCTTGGCCCATCTAATGGTCGTGGTTAGCCAAGAACACTATAAGATCTGATTTATCTTTATAGAGCACAAAATTCCTCTTCATTTAATTCAATAAATCCTTCAATAAATACCAATAAGACATGTATAGGACGATGTAATATATATTTATCCATAAATATACAATATATCCCCAATAGAGGACCACCCTATTACATGATAATTGTCTTTACATACTTCATAAAATTTAGCTCCACCTAAAACTAGCGTGTTAAATTCTAGTAGCCCTGGGCAATTATCAACCACATACCTCTAAAAAAATACTAATGTAGGGGATATAAAAGAGTGTGAATATTATGAATCATATAAATATTTCACCAAAATGGAAATTATGTAATGGGTTCCTCGTATAATGTTTCGATATCCTGGTTATGGAATTTCCAGAGCATGTAGTTTTTCATGACCTACTCTATATCCTCTATGACACTAATGGTGACATCTCCACAACCACTCTATTATATATTTAGATGAGGAACATCTTGGGGTTATTCTCTACTTACCATATCTCTAAAATACTAATCCCAAGGAGGAACATGTTGTAACTAATGCCTTTGATGAATATTCCATAATGGTGGAAGCAGAACCAGAATACCTAGAGAATACTAATTTCCCAAAATGACCATTTACTTTATCCACTGATAAACATTCCCAAAAAAAGATTCACATCCCTCCAATCACATTTGACTATTTTTAGAGCTACCACCCTTATTGAAGCTAGATAATTATAGCCAGAAACAAACCTCATTTGAACAAAATTTATTCTTCCTTGGAAACTGGGAACCCCATACCCCAGCATTGTGTCGTTAAAAATCATAACAACTCCCCTCGATATTGATGTGTTGGTATAGATCATCTATGTAATGACTATATTACTTTTGATCACCTAATGATATGTTGATAACATGAATGAGGGATTTAGCTTCTGAAGTACTAGATAGAAATATTATTTCAAATTCCACTATAGGCCTCCTCATCTTGAAATATGTATTAACAATATTAGATAAGGGTCTGGAAGTGGATCCAAAAATCAAAGAAATATTATATATCCTATCAAATTGTAATAGGATCTTATCTACTATAATCCGTTTTAGATGAAGAATGAATCTCTTCTTGAAACCTCCCCCTGATCATCTGTCACAAGACCACTAACACATCAAAATACCCCAAGAATAATAACTTGAAATTATGAAAATCCCTAGGTTTCATCTTTAATTCCAATGAAAACCATTTCTCCTACTATACCGAAATAGAACTAAAATATATCTCCACCTCTTATGACTATTATTCTATGAATAAGTCTAAAGTGGATCCTTCATACCTCTATATGCTTTGGTAATGAAAATAAAAATGTGTCCTCAACTTAGTGTCATCATGGTAAAAGACTAGTCTATGGGGATCTCCTAGAACATCCATTTGGACATCTTCGGTGAGAACCAGGTGAGAATGTTGTCCTAGGAAAATTATAAAAATACGAACAAATGGATAAACATTTAATCCTTAAATTTGGAATAATTAGTAATAATTATTTATTTATTTATTTATATTTTGGCTGATAATATAGCAATGTCTACCTATTTCAAACCCAATAAAAAAGAATAATGATGCCATATCCTTCGCTATGTATCCACTAAAGAAAATGTTTCACTAAATTTTTAGGAAATGTAAAATTAGTGGTCTATAAATCAGATCATAGTGGGACCTAAATAACCAGGTTATAACTAGTCTCCATTGTTTACATTATTTACTAAACATTGGTGACCTTATTTCACTATCAAACCCTAAAATATCACATAGAAATAACTCCAAAGTGCATCATATACCTGATCCTAGAAAATTTATATCACTATATCACAACCACCTCCCCCAAAAAGAGAACCAGTACATGGTTGGAATCAAGAGAATAAGGATGGTAAACACTCATATCTCAACTCTAGAAGGCCCATTACAATGAACTAGAGTTTTATCAATGTAATTATCCTTCTTATAATTATATCATGTCGTATAAAAAACTTAAATTGCATTAAAAACAAAAATATATTATCGCCAAAACTTGAGAATGATATACTAGTCAGTACATAAACCAATAACAACTTTAAATATTATAATGGGAAAATAAATAGAAAATAATAGAATAAGAATAAGATTATTTGGATCGTCCCATTCCATGACATTTAAAATAATTTGCAGCAAATCATAGAAAAGGAATAATAATTTCAATAAATAAATATTCATTTTCAAGATGAAAGTACATATAAATTATGAGAAAATAGAATTGAATGAATTATCTATTGAAAAAGAGGTATTTAAATAATTTAGATAACTAATATGGCTATTATATTTCGGGTCGTTGGAATAGTAATATGAACATTGGAATAGTGACATGACCATTGGATTAGTAATGTCCACATTAGGAATATTAATATGAGCAATGAAATTGTTAACCCACCTGTAGAAACATTAAATAATATTTAAATATATTATAAAATGAAAATATTCAATATTCATATGATGGTAAAAGTGAATAATCTTTTTCCAAATTACTAATTATTTATTTGTATTTTTTAAGAGTTAAATATTTTATGATCATTATTATAATAAATATAAGGATTTAAAAGAAAATTCATATTATAAAAAATGATTCATAAATTTATATTATATTTTATAATAACTATAATATAATTTTATAGAGACAATAAAAAATTATTTAAAGTCTTATAAAATCATTTATAATATTAAAATCATTATTTTCTTTGGAATAAATGGGGATTTTATCGATATATTAAATTTCACATGTTAAAAGATATATTTTAATTAATTGTTTTCCATTTTCTAATTTTAAATCCCAGAATGTGTTTAGGGTGACTTTTTTGATTTTTCTAAACAGAGAAATATGTTAATTTGAAGTACTTATCATTATAAGCCAAAAACTGAATTTTTGGGTAATTGATTATGTAAGAACAAATTATTTCTAACTAAAATTCTTAATTCACTATATTGTGTCTCAATAATAAATTTTATAGATAGTCTTCATTCATTATAATAAACTAATAGATATAATTATTATAAAACCACTCTCCTCCCCTCATAAATACTACCCATCTCCACCAAATATTCTCACAATAATAATCCTTGATTCTACCTTATATATAAGAAGCCTATCCTTAAATCAATCCCCAATTCCATGTTCTATTTGTCTCAAATATTCCAATTAGAAGTTCCTTAAGGGGTCCTGGAATGAGTTGGTATTCATGAGGAAACCTTGCAAAAGTACCTCTATTAATTTCAATTATAATTATAACTTTCATTCTCATAATTTGTCAGCCATACCATAATAATTACAGAATTCTCAATATAGGACAATGATATATATCTATTTTAAAATCATTTATCCACACATTTTCTATTCTAATGATAGTCAGTTGAAAATGAATCCATATTCCACATTATGTCGGTTAACCACCTTAACAGTAGATGAGTTTTTGTTTTACCCTAATTCCTTCATGAAATGATTAATTATAAATATAACCATTTTATATAAACTAAATATTTATATTATTTTTAGTGTCATATTTTTAAATAGTATATTTCAAAAAAATAAAATAATGTCACACTATAACTAGATGGTGGGAAAATTTTCCAAAATAATGTAATCATTTATCATTAGTGTTTTATTAAATAAAACGTCCACATGTAGAAAAAAAGTTTATATACAAAAATTTAATCTTATAAAAGTGCAAGAATACCATTTAATTTACCTTGTGGAGAAGTACTTCCTTTTTAAAAGAACTTCCATAATTATAGGCAAGTGAACTTGTCGTGAAACAATAAAATGAATTCTCCCAGAATAACTAAATTGAAAATCACAACTCATAAAAATTAACATAAATGAACTAAATAAAATTATAATAATTTATTAATATATTGTCTCATTTCTGAATTAATTAATTAATTAATTAATATGTTTTAAGTATTCTATAAAATAATTTTATATTTATAATATATTGAGATATAAGGTAAGTGGTCTTTTAAAACATCTATATTTACATTAGGTTACACTTTATCATTGTTTTCCTCAATTTATATATACATTATTATTACATAATTTTCCTATATTCTCTCTATATTTTCCAAACATATATATATCACCGAAAATTTTCATTTTTTACTTTGGAAATAAAAGTTTTAAAATGAAAGAAACCTGGTTTAAGGGGAATTCCCTATTTCACATCCCATTTCAATTATAATACATAACATTTTATTTACCCAAACATATTTTCTAAAATGAAAAAATTAATCATTAAATACTATTTTCATTCATTTGTATTTTTATAAAAATAATCATTCTTTAGTCATGTTTAAATAATATTAATTCATTCACTAATACTCCACTATGGCGGAACTTTTATAAAAGTACATGTCAACAATTTATCATGTTTCCAATTTAGGGGGAAATTTTTATTCATGATATATTCTGATTTTATCTCTATGAATTTCCAATAATTATAAAATTCATTATTTTAAGGACAACATTTTGATATATCCTTAGGTTATTCCCTTTGACATGATTAAAAAACCCATTTCATTCAATGGGTAACCACTAATTTTATTCCTTATATTATATTTCATATGTGGAACATATATTCATGAACTAATTATGATGTATATGACTATATTTTACTCAAATTAATTGGGTAAAGTTTTGTGTGGTGAGATATTATATTTCAGATTTGGTATTAAACCTAATCATTTATGGGACTCTGTCAAGAATGTGATATTGTCCTAGTAGTATTCATTGAATTATGTTTATATCATGATATATTCTGAATACACATTACATTATCTAAAATTTCATATGATTCCATGTCCTGTACTATATGCCTCCAAATGATTATTAACAATAAATTCATTTTATGCTACATATTCTTCCTTTTAGAACTTGTTGTACACTATATTTAAATGTTTTTCCCTTAAAAATCTTTTTATTTGACACCTTTTTTTGTTCCATGTTAATATAATTTAGTTGTATGATATCTAATGGCTTTAAGAACTTTTAATGTATGTTAATAAAAATAAATTTTATTCTAGTTTCATGTTTTCTAATTATTTAATTAGTCTTCCAAATATAATATGATTACTGATCATTTTTCTTTATAAAATATATATTTATTCCTAAAATAATCTAATATTACGGGTAAATTATTTGAGTTGATATATTTGGTATCAAATGAAAAAATTGTGTTTTTTTGTATTAGGACTAGAACATTTTATTAAGAACCATAGTGATAATTCTATTACCATGGACCTCGAATATAGGATTGTAGGGAATAAATAGTTAGGATATAAATTATATATATATATATTTGAATATCATTTTCTGGTAATTGTTATATTTTTATATGCTCATTTTCTATGTATTCAAGACCGTCTTTTCAGTCAATAACTATAAATAGGATAACATGTGAAAACAACCAATGTCATAAAAAATGTAATGATTTCCCTAATTAGATGATAAACCTAATGGAAATGGGAGTTCATAATATTATTAAATTATTAGATCAATGGGGTCATGATTGAAATAAGATCATAAATTATGTGGAACAACCTATATCTCCTATAAAAGATCACATTGTGGTCAAATCCTTTTTGTGACAAAGGCCTCATACCATTAGTGGGTTTTATATTCCCCACTACACATTATAATCGATTAACTCTAATGATAAGTTAATCTCTATCATCTAGTGATCGACAGAAGAGAATGTCATACTAGTAGTCTATAATTTTTATGAGTAAGATAATAACTGGGGTACACTAATAAACTATATTATGTCTATAGAAGAAATTCATTCCATGTAATGGTAAGGATTGAAGAAAATATTTTTAAAAAAATATTATCATCAAACACTATGTCTTAATACAGAAAAGGATTTCATCAGAATGAAGTTAAAGGTAGAGGATTCTATTGGAGAAAATGAGGAAAAATCCAAAAGGATTTCATTGTATACTAGTAGTTACTTCAAGAACACTAAAATCAATGTGTATCCTCTCTTTAGTGGGTTAAAGTAGAGTATAGAAAATTAAATTGTGATTTGAGACATTGATATCTATAAAGAGGTTTCCGATTTTTCATATAAGGTTGAGATCGTGATTCATGAATCATAGTGGTCTCATGATCTTGAACATAAAATGGGAAAATAGAGTTTAATATGATAGTATTGATAGATAAATCCTAACAAGGAAATAATAACTACCATCCCAAATATATAAATTGTCTAAATAAGAATAATGTGAATAGTCTAATGGGAAATGAGAGATGCTTAAAATTTGGAAATGATGGGTATCCGTATAATCATTTCTAGAAGGATATGAAAAATCCCAAAAATTAATAAGAATAAGGGATGGATTATATCAATACTCATCATACTGTAAAATTCCTAAACTATATTGATCGTGAAAATTATGTGAGAAAATTCTTATACCCAACGGTTGTTAAATGATAATTAATGACAACAACTGCCAAGGATGAATGGAAGGGAATATGCTGTCACTATTGGAGCGGTGGATCATGAAATTCATGTGGTGGCCGATACATTGTTTATTTTTTCATGAATAATAGAAAAAAATTGATAATTGTTTTAGGAATATTTTTATCTATTTTATTTTATTTGGATCAATTAAAAAATAACATTAAAATATGGAGGTTGAGTAATCTGTGTGGACAACAAATGGGAAATTTATTTCATCTAGAGTACATAAATCCTTTCTATTCAATGTTTATTTACTAATCCTCCAAAAAATGTAATCTTACTTTCTTTAAAGATGTTCGGTAGAATATTATGCATGTATTATATATCATTATATAAAAAAATCTTCAAATGTTGGGATTGGGAAATCACTATTTACATCCCAAGTCATCCTCTAATTATGTACTAATGTAAGGATGATTATGATTTTTTTAATCTTCTTTTCAATAATGGACACTATTTCATCATGAGATATCGTGTTTATTTCAGATGATTATTACATGTGAGAGTATCAAGCTTAATGACAAGCACATTATAAAGGACTACACTAATATGTTCCCTAATGAATTTCCTAATCTTCTTCTTAAATGATTAATTGAGTTGTGCATTGTAATTATACTTGGTTCCCAACCCATAACAAATAATCCATAAAATATGGAAACAATGGAGTTGATGAACATAAAAAAGACATTATAAAAGGTTCCAGACAAGGGTATTATATTCCAGAGTTCTTCACCACGTGATTAGTTATTTATGCACATAAAAAAGAAGGATGGATCAATATGTATAGTATTTATTAACATGAAATCAAAAAAATCACCACAAATACAATGTATCCCCCACTATGGATAGATTAGATTATTTATGAACTATTCGGGGAAAAGTATGTCTCTAAGGTGGACCTTAGGATATGTTATCACCAATTAAAGGTAACGAAGGAAGATATTACCAAGACTACTATTAAAATGTGGTATGAACACTCTGAGTTCACATTGATACCTACACGTATTAATAATATTATAACAATTTTCATGTAAAAAATACATAAATTTTTTAGAGATTACCTTGAATAATGTCTGGTAATCATTAAATATTATATTATGATATACTCCAAGTGTATGGAGGATCATTAGGACTATATGAATACAATTTTAAATACAGTTTAATGTGAGAAAATATATGGAAGGTAAAAATAATTTGATATTTTGGATAGTGTAAGTTTCATTATTTGGGAATGTTATCAACTACAATTGGATATTTGTGGACCATTATAAGACAATGGAAATTGACTATTGGCCTATAACATCATTTATAATATAGTTACATAGTTTTATTTGGTCTATATTGGTATTATTTATGTTTTTTGGAACATATCATGATTTTCAATCCAAAAAAACAATATTACATGGAAGGGATTATTTTTTGTTATCAAAAATGAATGTGAATACTACATCAATGAATAGAAAAAGAGTCTGATCACTACAAATATAATTTTTCTACCCACAAGTGGGAATAATTTTGTTATATATAGTGATTCTCAAATAATGTAATAGGATATGTACTGATTAAAAAAGATAAAGTGATAGTATATGATATAATTCATTTTAAATTTCAGAGAAAAAAAACCCCACACTTGTTCTAGATTTAGTGGTTGTAATCTTCACCAATAATGTCTTGAGGTATTATATCTATGGGTAGAAGTGTGAGATATATATCTATCACATAAGTGTAAAATATATATTCATATTTAATGATCATAATATTGAAGATAGACAATGGTTAGATCTCATCTAGGATTTCGACTGTTCAATCCACTACCATCCTAGTAACAGAAATTTAATGTAAGATTATATGTGTAGAATGGATCACACAAAATTATCAATAATAAGAATTTAGAAGCTTTTAATGTTCTTAAACATTCAAGGGATATAAATTGAAATTTTAAATGATGCAACATCATCAATAATATCTGAAATTTTTGATCTGCAATCCTATTTAGAGAATATAGTGTATTTTCAATGATTTTATATAGAAAATAGATTGAACTTGTATGTTATCATAAATGGGAAATACAAAAAACTCATAACTGAAGAGGAATATGGAGTACTATTTTTCATTACTATGTGTACAATAAAATATAGAGATAGGGATGGATATTTTTAATGATTAACAAAGATGAACCTTCTCTATCAAACCATGAATCACAAAGATGTATCGACATTTTGGAGATAACTACTGGTGGAACAATATGAAGAAGCACATTTCTGAATATACATCATTATTACTGATAGGTTAGTATATGAAATCTAAAAGGAAAAATACTAAGGTTGTTATAAAACCATGACCCAATATTACATAGAAATTGGAAAACCACACCAGGGAATTTTTCACTACACATCCAAATAAATCCATTGAAAATAATCCTATGTAGTTTTTTGTGGATCATTTTACAAATATTAATAACATTATTATAATTTGAGTGGAAATCAAACTGTATCAACATGGACTGATATACATCAGAGATGTGGTGTAGATATATAGAATCCCTATATCAATTGAATATGATCGAGATTTTTTATTTGGCATAATGTAATAGAATAGTATCCAACATGGCTGAAACTCTAAGTTGAACTACTTTAGGGATTATCACATCATGAATGATGGCCTATTAGAGTGAATAACTCATGAAATAAATGATATGTTGAGAAAATACCTGAGGGAATTAAAAAGAGGATGGTAAAACCAAATTACACTTGTACAATTATGTTTTAGAAATATTTTCTACTCATTCATCAATATGAATCCATTGAAAGCCGCTTATGGAAGAATATATAGAACCCCATAATGTTGGGATGATGTTGGTGAACACAAGCTGTTGGGACCTAATATTGTTAAGGAAATCAATGAAGATTCAAAAACCATTAAACAATAAATTATGACTTCCCAATGTAAAAATAATATATATGTATAATATAAAAGCTGATAGGTTTAGTTTTATGTTTGAGATGATTTATTAATCCATATATATCCATTTAAGAGATTCATGGGATCTTGGATGATGGGATAGATATATTCAATGTATATTTATCTCACTGATATTATTGATTGCACTGGAGATGTTCCATATCGACTAGAACATCCAACAACCATATCAAAAGTACATGATGCACTCCACATATTACTTTTGAGAGCATAAAAAACAAATCACTCACCAATAATTAAATCAAAATAGGTACAATTGGAAAGTGATCTCTCTAATGAGGAGCACATAGTGATTATATTGCATTGTAGATATAATGTTTTACGCAACACGAATATTAACTTTTTCAAAGTACATTGGTGAAATAATATATACAAGGATGAAACATTCGAACTTGATGAAGTGATGAAAGAGAAGTAACCTCATTTATTTTAATCTAATTATGTAAATCAAAATTCTCTAGGGTGAAATTTTATTTGGTGGAATAATGTATGGACCCCAAATTTTAACAATGACATTTTACTTATTATAATTATGTCATGTAGTAAAAATCACACACATCTAAGAGAGAAACCAACAAACATTTTTCTCATAAATGAGGATGAATAAATTAGTCACTAAATTAACCAATAATAAAGATAAATTTTTTAGTAGTACAATAAATAGAAAATAAGAGAATGAAGATAAGATAATTAGGATCTATTTGATCCACACATATCAGCACACTTATAAACAAATCCTTATAAATAAAACAAATTGTTAATATTACAATATTAAATATTAAGATATATATATATATATACATAATTGAGTGAAAATAAAATTTAATGAATAATGAATTGAATTTGAGGTATTAATGGGAATTAAGAAACCCATATATCTATTATAAATATGATTGTTGAAATAATAATCCGATCATTGAAATATTAAACTAACCATTTGAATAGTAATATTTCTTTTAAGAATAGTAATCTAACCATTATAATAGTAACATAAATGTTTGAAATGTATAATATTATTTACATATATTATAAGAGGAAAATATTTTATATTTATATCATAGTAATAGAAAATAAATGTTTTAAATTGATAAATTATGTGCTCTAATATTTGTAAACATTAATAGTAATATTTTTAATTTTGTTGTGAGTATTATCTATTAAATGATTTTATCCTAATATGGATTCTTAAATTAATTTTTTATTTTAAATCTATAATTATTTTACAAGACCAGAATTTATTTTTCAAAATAGTTATAACATCAATTATAATTTAAAAAATATATTTTTCAAGTAAACAAGGATTTTATATGAAATTGAAATTTCATATATTAACAAAAATATTTCAATAAAATGGAAATATGTTTTTATATATTCATATTGATAATGGTTTAATTTGGTTTTTTTGGATTTTTTAAATTAGATAAATTTTGGCTGAATAATGAAATATTGAAATTAACATTATTTAGTCATATAAGCCAACTTCATTAATTTTTGAGTCATGAATGATTTAATCATCCAGTATATCGAACTAAAAATCAAAATTCACACTATATAGTCAGAATAATGAATACTATTGATAATATTGTGTCAATATAATACACTAATTAATATAATAAAAAACACACATCTCATCCCCTTATAAATACCACCCCTTCTCCAAGAACAATCTAAGCATTAACGATTTCCAAGTATCTGAAACAAAACATTCATTAATACCCTAAACATTCCAAATTTCATGTATTTTAACCAAAATACCCTTTAAATGTTCCTTATGAGGCCCTTTAAAGAAATTATATTCTAGAGGTAACATTTTCAAAATACCCTGTTTAATTTATTTTCTTATTTTAACTTCTCCTCAACATAGTTAACCATAATTTAATAAAAATATCTATATCATTTATACAATTTCATGTTAAATTTTTAGTTGAATATCTTAAATACACTCGAATTATAATCTCATATTATTCATTGAAGAGTGAAACCATTGTTCATATTATGTCGTTTAGTAGCCTTCATGGACGTTGAGTTTTCATTTAAAACTAATTCCACCATGAAATGATTAAATTAAATTGTAAATATTTAATGTGAACTAATTATGTATATTATATGTGGATTCAAAATAAATATATATTTTCTTTCCATAACACTAAATAAAACTAAACTACTTTTCAGATGGTCGTAAAAACCACACAAATAAACTAAATATTTATCATTATTATTTTATTTAATGAATCATCCTTATGATGAAAAAATGTTATATGGGACCATTTAATCCTATTAATGTTATATAATACCATTTATTTTCTCTTATTCATATCTATTACCATTTTAATATTAATCACATTATTTTAAATAAGTGAACTGACCATGAATCCATGAAATGAATACTCCCAAATAATGTAATTAAACATTTTAACTCTTAGAAATAGCTATAATTGACCTTAATAAGATTATAAAAAATGAAATATTTATGTAGAAATTTATAAATAAATAAATTAATTCGTATTATTTGATTATCCATAAAACTATTTTCACATTTATAACTCGTTCATACATAAGTTAAGGTAACCCTATAAGTCTCCATATTTTATTTATGGAATTTTTAATCACGATTTCCATGAATTTATATCTGAATTATTCTTATATAATTATCTTAAATTTTGTTTATATGTTCTAGATATATATATCTATCTCAATTGGATATTATTTTATGTGGAAATATAGTTTATAAAATGTTCTCTTCAAAATTCATCTGGACAAGAAAACATGATTTATTTGAACTTCATAATTTCTTACCCCTTTTCAAGAACAATACATAAAATTTGATGAGATACCGTTTTTTCTAAAATAACTCATTTTATCCCGAAAATCAATTTTAATTCATTTCTTATTTTAGATAAATTATTATTATTTTATCCACTTAAAATATAATTTATTCTTTCAAATAAATCGTTGTAATCTGGCACTTTTCTAAGGTAACTCGACCACTCTTTTTTATGTTTCCACTTTATTTGGGCATAATTATTAATAATATAATATTATATTCCCTTTAATAATGTATAATAATGATATAATCCATTATTTTAAGGATAACATAATCTTACACCCTTTTCTTATTCCTTATTACATGATTATGAAACCCATATTCTTCATTAGAAAATCCTTATATTTATTTCTTATGTTTAATTTCTATATGATTCACACATATGCATGTAAATGCTATAATGGATGTTCCTATATAACGATATATGTAATTGTGTAATCTATTGTATCATTAGACCTTATGTGTGTTGTTATGTATTAAAATGGATTCATTATGAGGCTATATTTTCCATGTTATATCATCTTACTAGTTATCCTTGATTCAAGTTTATATTATAATATAGGTTGCATCCACGTTAATTTATTTCCCTGATCAAATTATCATGTGTTCTATATTTTATTATTCAATATTTTTATTAAAAATCCAAGCCTTTAATGTTAACTTATAATGCATTCTAACTCATGTTCTATGATCCATTTCCAAGTTTTCTCGAATACTACGATGATAGAAAACCCCTTTTATTTATATATGTTTGTCGGAGTGGATACTCAAGAGGGGGGTGAATTGAGTTCCAATTAAAATTTCTGTTTAAAAACTTTGTCTTAAAACCCCCCAAATAAAATACTGAATTAAAATGTAGTGAATTTATATCAAAGTAATGGTTCTGTTGGGTTCTCAAGGGATTTATTATTTCCAAGCTAATCAAAACAGAAGATTTGATTTCCTTTTAAAACTAACATACTGATTTACAACTAATATAAACACATGCGAATTTAATTATCAATGTGACTTTAAAACAGTTTTGGTTTTAAAGTAATTAGTAGCAGATTAAAAAAAATAACTTTAAAAGAAATAGCATAGCAGATATAACCAAGAGGTTCGGTCTCAAGCCGAGACATAGTCCTCTCAAAAATTTATATAAATTTAATCTGCACCCTAGATTGGGGTTCACAACAGTTTACAACTATCTAGGTCCAAGACCTCTAACACTGTTATTCTAGGGAAACAAAAAAACAGCAACCAGCTATCCAGGTGACACACGACCTCTACCACTATTATAGTGGGAAATGAAAGATATAAAGATTTTTCTGAGGATTTACAGATCATCCAGTTAAAGTACAGGAGACAGTGTGTGTGTTAAATAATGTTGATAACACACACTCCTCAAAATGTAAAATAATGAATCACATAGCAGAGATGTTGAGTATAGAAATGGCTCTAGTGATTTCAGTGAAGCTTTGAACTCCTTGAGTTTGATCAGAAATGGTTCTGAGGACTCTTCTGGTTTGTGTATGAAAAACAGAGTGTCGTCATCTTGGCATCCATGTTTAGAGATAGTGAAAATTGTAGTCGATGAAGTTCTTCAATATCTTCATGAATGTACAAAACTCTTCTTGAGTAAGCTTGAGTGTGTATGAGCTTCTGTGTATTCTTGTTCATGCATGTATATCTGTATGAGATCTTCTCATGTCTTCCACAACTATCTCATCCACCACTCTTTTCACTCATATGTGTCTCATCATCTCCTTTCACCAAGAGGGACTTCTTGTATTTATGGAACGAGCTCCAGCAAAATAAATGATTTCTTTTTACAGTTATGAGTTACGGTTCCCTGACATCCAACAACGTTAATTAAATAAATGACAGAGCATTAAAATATACCTGATATGACCGTTGGTTAGATTAAATAAAGATAAATAAATTCAAACAGCTTTTTATGACTATCGGTGAGTCAAGTGATCGGTAGGTCATCAACATTAGCATCTGTGGCTAGACATCGGTGTGTCATGATCAGTGACTCAAATGATTAGCATCGGTGTGTCATGATTGGTGACTCATTTGATCAGCATCGGTGTGTCATGATCGGTGACTCATTTGATCAGCATTGGTGAGTCATGATCGGTGCGACCGTTGTCTTTAGATATGGATTAGTGCGACCGTTGTCTTTTGATATGGATCGGTGTGACCATTCAATTTTGATATGGATTGATGTGAACGTTGTCTTTTGATATGGATCGGTGCGAACATTCACTTAACAGAACACAAAGTGTCTGTTTGATCCAGACGTCTTCTAGAATACATGTAAATCAGTAACAAGCACAGATAAAAACATGATCCAACCGATATAAACTGATTCACTAAAAGATTGTGATTATGTATATGAGAAATCCAACCAGATTAAGTAACGATGATTTTTGATTATTAAAACAGCAGTCATAGGAAGAATTCAACAATCTTCCAAAGGGCTCAACAATCTCCTCCTTTTTGATAATCACAAATCTTAGTCATAAATAAAAATAATATATCATCAATAATAGTGACAAGGCACAATAAGAATAAAAACACAATGAGATATAAATCTCCCCCTGAATTTATGTCATTGTATATTTATGTAAACATTGCTCCCCCTACCATAGTATGTTTCTCCACCATAGATATAAATATCCCCCTTTGGGATAATCAAAAAGGAGGGAAAACATATATAAATAAGAGATTAAAAAAGGCATCATAGAGAATATAGAAAAAAAAGGTTTGTAAAGTACATCATAGTACAAACAAAACACTGTTCACCCTATCAACAACAAGACACAACTATTTCCTGGGATGTAATGGGGATTTTCCTTTGTCATAAGGATCAATGGTTGGTATGTTGGAAGGCTTGGAGGCAGGGTCAACTAGGCGAATTTGAAAAGGTGGTAAGATGACTCTGGAAGGTAGAGGAGAGGATGCCACGGAGATTTTTCTGTTGAGCAGTAGTATCTGGTTAAGATGATTGCTGAAGAACTGGCCATAGTTGAGATAGAACATGAGCAACAAAGATCAGATTTGGAGCAACATCAGAGGCACTGAAAGGTTCAGCAGTAGGAAGCACAATGGCGGTGGCTTGTTCATTCAGATAAGGATTCAAAGGATTTATGAAATCCTGAATAACTTCTACACCATACTGCACAGCCTTCTCAAAATTATCCTTAATCTCCATGAACCATTCCAAGGTAGGAGTAAAATCTTGCAACTAACGAACTTGAGTCTTGAATGCTTGAGTGACTGGAGGTAGTTTCATATTATCAGTCAACACCTTGAAATTTGTGTTCATCTCATGCTTGGTATAAATATTTGAAATGTAATGATCAACCTTTTCTTTGATCTCTTTCTGAGCATTATTGGAATCTTCTGAATATAATTTTACCATCTTATGAATGTGATCACTGTGCTCCTTTATCTTCCTCAACGAGTCCAGATCAAGAACTTGTCCAATGGCAGCCAATTCATCATGCACAATCTGCCTTAGTGCCTCTAGATCATGAGTAGTGATCTTGGTTATTTTGGCTGCATTGGCTTGAGAAAATATCTATGTTATCTCAGCTTTCGACTTCCTCAGATCAGACTTCTTAAGATGTTCAATCAGATTCCTCAACACTTCCATCATACCAGAGACGGTTGATCAAAATTTGTTTGATAAAGAAACTAAGTCAGATTGTAGATCCTTCTTAGTCTGATTTAGAGAGGCTATGTGCCTGCCAATAAATTCACCAGTATTGGCCAGGTCTGGTCTAATAACATTTGATACTCTTGTTGAAAAGGCTTCCAAAGAATCTTCAGAAACATGCAGAGAAGCTTGAGTAAGAGCATTTTAAATTTCTTCTCTGACTGTATCTCTCACAGCAGCAAGAAACTCAATTTTGAACTTATCAAAATCAGACTGAGAGATAGTATAACTAGGTAGATGAACATCTGCAGCATCAATAACATGAGCAGACCTTGCCTCAACTGGTTGGATTTCCTTCACAACCACATTAGATTCTAATTCTTCCTCTTCTTCATCAGAATACTCTAAACCCAAAACAGCAAAACCAGGGTAATAATCCCAGACAGCAGCCACAGAGTATATTTTGTTTTATCATAACTTGTCTTTCCACTGATTTCTAGAGAATCTCTCTTGCCACTTGTATTTGTTTCTTGTACAGTTTGATGTGGTTCTATTGGGGGTATAGTAAGACCATCCACTGGTCGGTTATCACCATCACCATCATCATCATCATCATCTCCATTCCCATTTCCATTCTTCACATAAGCATTACTGTCAAATACTTCAGTGTCAATAGCTTCTTCATCACCAGGAACTGGTTCTGATTCAGGTAGGTCTAAAGGTGGACTGGTAGGTCTAAAGTCCATTCTTCTCTTAGGGCTCACAGTATCAGGATCACTCCTATCATCAGGAGGTAACATACTTCCTTCTTCTATTTCAGCTTCTTCCATCCCTTGTTTACCAGACTCTTCAGTGTCCTTATTCCTTTCAACATCAACTTCTTCCTCATCATCAGAATAAATTGGCTCCTCATCTAATTTCAAACCAGGGTCTCTCAAACCCTTCGGCCTCTTTCCAAGATCATTGGGATTGTAGGATTCATACAACATGTCCTCATAAGCAACCCAATATTTTTTCTATGGGTTCCAATTTATTTTCATCCTTTTACATATTTCTTTGTTAACACAAAAAGCACTATCAGATTCAGCTATCTTATCAGCTTCATCAACACATTCCAGATTTTTTAAAATAGCATAGATCATTTTGGAATAGAACAGGGCAGTGGATTTCATAAAAGGTTTCACCATTCCAGCTATGTGCACCATTAGATATCTACACAAATTGATCTTCTCATGGGTCTTTAGTAAAAACAATAGAAAAACATCCTGGAATTTTAGAGCAGCAAAATCTCATTTCTTAGGGAAAATTTTGTGATGAATAAACTTAAAGAGAAGTCTACATTCACCATCCAACTCTGAGGATGTGATTCTCCTCGACTCTCTGTTTCCAGTCAAAATCTCTAAAGCTAACTCATAAGAGAAGTATTTAGTGGTTGGAGGAATGTTTCCAGCATAATCGTCATACCAACCCTCATGGGGTACATTTAAACATTCAGCCTATTGTTTAGATAAAAAATATATTTTATTTCCTTTCACTAAAGAAGACATTATGGAAGCCTCTACACCATCTTAACTAAATTTCAGATTTATATAAAACTCATGCACCAGCTTTGGGTAGTACACACTTGTGTTATCTGAGAACCAGGGTTTCCATCCTTGCGATTCTAAAACTTGTAAAAATTGTGACTTACTTGTAAAAAGCTAGGTAGAACTGACTTCCTTTTCTACAGCAACAATCCGAGTTTCCAGGTTCGGATTTACTGATCTTTGTGTGGTAATACATGACTTTCCTCGAGCACGCTTTGATGGTATAGGACTATTTGATCCTTTGCTTGGTATATTTTGCATAGCCATTTGAATATTATGGGGAATGCAGGAGTTTGAAGGTTCAAAGTAGAGGAGAAGATATGATATAAGGATTGGAGGGAAATGAAAGGTCGACGGTTTGGGGAAATAGAAATAGCTGCGTATCATTTATTTCATCATTTAGGGTTCCCATAATAAAGATAAAAGTAATTAATTAATTCCAACATAATAAAAAGTAATAGAAAGATAGATCGGTTTGACTGATCGGTTTCACAGATCAGTTTCACAGATCGGTTTCACAGATCGGTTTCACATATAGGTTTCACATATCGGTTTCACAGATCGTTTTGAGAGATCGGTTTCACAGATCGGTTTCACAGATCGGTTTCACTGATCGGTTTCACAGATCGGTTTCACAGATCGGTTTCACATATCGGTTTCACAGATCGGTTTCACAGATCAGTTTCACAGATCGACCATACACAACTCATGTTTAATAAAATTCATTCTTTTAGAGCATAATGGATTTGCAAAAATATCAGCTAATTGATGTTCAGAACTAATAAATTCTAGAGAAATATCACCTTTATGATAATGATCTCTTAGAAAGTGATGTCTGACATCATTTTGATTTGACCTATAGTGAGACACAGGGTTCGTAGATATGTTGATCAGACTAGTGTTGTCACAGTTAATTGAAACATGTTTAAAATAAAATCCATAGTCCAATAATGTGTGTTTCATCCACATAATCTGTGCACATCAACTACCAGCAGCTATATATTCTGCTTCAGCAGTAGACAATGCAACTGAGTTCTCTTTCTTACTACACCATGATACTAGGGACTTTCCAAGTATATGAAATTTTCCAGATCTGCTCTTCCTATCTAACTTACATCCAGCAAATTCAGCATCTGAATAACTAGTTAGGTCAAATGATTGTCCTTTTGGATAAAACAAACATAAATTCACAGTATACTTAAGATATTTAAAAATCCATTTAACAACCAGTAAGTGTGATTCTTTAGGATTAGCTTGAAATCTAGCACACATACACACACTAAACATAATATCTGGTCGACTTGCAGTAAGATAAAGTAATCTCCCAATCATACCTCTGTAATTGGTTTGATCAACTGGTTTCCCAGTTTCATCAACATCCAATTTACAGGTGGTACTCATAGGTGTATGACTTCCCTTAATTCTATCAAAACCAAAACGTTTTAATAAATCCTTAGTATATTTAATTTGATTTTGAATAATACCATCTTTAGTTTGAAAGATTTTAAATCCAAGAAAATACTCAATCTCTCCTATTAAGCTCATTTCTAACTCATTTTGCATAACCTTTGAAAAATCAGTACATAAAGAATTTTTAGAAGATCCAAAAAAATATCATCAACATAGATTTGTACTATTAAAACATCTTTTGAAATTATTTTTATAAAAATAGTGGTATCATCTATTCCTTTTGTAATTCCTTTTGAAATAAGACATTTTGAAAGTCTTTCATACCAAGCTCTTGGAGATTGTTTTAAACCATATAAAGCTTTAGAAAGTTTAAAAACATGATTTTGAAAATGAGGATTTGAGAAACCTGGTGGTTGTTCTACAAAAACATCTTCAACAATAAAACCATTTAAAAAATAACTTTTCACATCCATTTGATATAACTTGAAATTCGGATGTGATGCATAGGCAAGTAAGATCCTAATAGTCTCTAATGTAGCTATAGGTGAAAAGCTTTCCTCATAGTCAATTCCTTCTTCTTGATTGTAACCTTGTTCAACTAGCCTAGCTTTGTTTCTAATGATGTTTCCAGATTCATCAACTTTGTTTCTAAACACAGATTTTGTGCCTATGGTTATAGTGTCCAAAGGTCTTTCTACTAATTTCCAGACATTGTTTCTTTCAAATTGATTTATTTCTTCTTGCATAGCCATTACCCAAAATTCATCATTGACATCATCATTGATATTTTTATGTTCTAACTGTGAATGAAAAACCTAATGTTAAACCTGATTTCTTAGAGAATATCTATTATGTGTTCCTCTATCTAGATTAACTACAATAGTTTCTAAAGGGTGGTTCTTTAGAATTATAATTGGTCTAGAAAAGGTAGGGCTAGAGATTTTAGATTCATCTATAGGTTGAGGTTCAACAGAAGCAGGTTCGTGAAAATTTCCAGAACATGATTTTTTAACTATAGCTCCACTGTCTTTATCATTAAGGTTGAAAACAGAGAGATCATCTTCAAGATTTTCAAGAGAGGTCTTAGGTTCATGTGGATCAGTTTCATCAAATTTTATGTGAACGGATTCTTCCACACATTTGGTTCTCTTATTGAAAACTCTATAGGATTTACTAGAAATAGAGTAACCTAGGAAAATTCCTTCATCACTCTTGGATGCAAATTTGTCAATATTGTCTTTAGTATTAAGAATAAAGACTTTGTAGCTAAAAACTCTGAAGTAGTTATCCTTTGGTTTCATATGGTTCCACAACTCATAGGGGGTCCTCTTAAGAAAATGTCTGATCAGGACTCTATTAATAACATAACAAGCTGTATTTACAACTTCAGCCCAAAAATAAATAGGTAGTTCATACTCATTAAGCATAGTCCTAGCAATTTATTGTAGGGTTCTATCCCTTATTTCTACTACACCATTCTGTTGGGGTGTCCTAGGGGCAGAGAAATTGTGACTATAGCCACTGTGTGAACAATATGATTCAAACTCATGATTTTCAAACTCACGTCCATGATCACTTCTCAGGGTATTAATTTTAGGTCCACTAAGGTTCTCTATATACTTGGAATATTTTACAAAGCAAGAACAAGCTTAACTTTTGTGAGCTTGAAAATATACACAAGTATATCTAGAAAAGTCATCTACAAGAACATAGACATAGTGCTTCCCATTTAAACTAGAAACTCTAGGAGGTCCAAATAAATCCATGTGAACCAACTTGAGAGTTTGAGAGGTTGAAACTTATTTTATTGATTTAATGGAAACTTTATATTGCTTTCCATTTTGACTAGGATTACAAACTTTTTCTGCTGGAAATTAAAGTTTGGGTAGGTCTCTAACTAAGTTCTTCCTAGCAAGTTTTCTAAGTGAATACACATTGCAGTTTCCTAATCTTATGTACCAAAGCCAAGACTCTTTATGAAAAGAATTTAAACATGTAATATTCTTCTTAGCTAAAGAATTTAAATCAACAACATAAACATTTTCATTTCATAAAGCAGAAAAAACTTAAACATTTTTAGAATTAAAGACATTGCAAGAATCATTTTCAAATTTAACATAAAAACCATCATCAAATAACTGAGAAATACATAAAAAAATTGGATTTAAGTCCATCAACAAATAAAACATTAGAAATAAATTCTGAGTCAGTGTTACCAATCTGGCCTAAGTCGGTGATTTTTCCTTTTGAGTTATCACCAAAAGTGACAAAGCCTCCATTAACCTTTACTAAACTCTTGAAGCACGAGAAGTATCCTGACATATGTCTTGAACATCCACTGTCCAAATACCAAGTCTTTCTATAGGAATTCTTTAAGCAGGTTCCCTACAAAATAGATTTAGATAGGAAATGATTTTGGTACCCAGATCTTCTTGGGTCCAGACAGGTTAGCCAATAAAACTTTAGGTACCCATATTTGTCTAATGGGTCTCATAAGATTTCTAGCATCAACAGATTTTGAATGATAAACATTATTAGATCCATAACTATGAATATAACTAGTTGAAGCATATGAAGTTCCAGAACTAGCTATATTATGTCCAGATTTAGGAATAAATCTAGTTTTGCTAATTTTCCTTTGTCTAGGTTGGTATCCTATACCAGTAGTGTATCTAAGTGATATTTTCCTACCTAGAATCTGAGTAAGAGTATCTTTTCCATCTTTAAATTTCTCTACATATTTCTTGAGTTTCTCATTAGATAATTTCAGTTCAGTGTTTTCTTTATGCAACTGAGCATTCTTTTCGATTTCAATATCAAGATCAGATTAATGTTTAACAGTTAAAGGATATTGTTTCTTAAAAACTTTATATTGGTCTTTCAGCTTAGTACATGTTTCATCTAACATATCACAATATTCAAATAGTACAGATTTTGACATGTTATCAGAGTCAGTATCATCTTCAGAATAATAAGAATTTAAAGCAGGAGTTTCAGCAGTTACCTCAGACGTGTTTGTCATAAAACACATGTTTTCCTTATTTCTGTGTTCAGTTTCAGAAACTTCAGATTCAGTGGAGCTATCCTTAGAAGCACTCCATGTAGCCTTCATGGCTTTCTTAAACTTATTTTCCTTGTATTCATACTTCTTTCTTGTACTTAAACTCTGGAAAGTCTGATTTTATGTGTCCCTTTCTTTTTCACTCATAGCAGACAACTTCATCTGATTTGTCAGATTTCTTCGAATTCTTTTTCCAATGTCCCTTGTTGTCATACTTACGTTTATAATTTGATTTTCTGAAAAACTTCTTCTTCCTATAAAACTTATTAAACCTTCTGACAATGTGAGCCATCTCAGCATCAATATCAAGAGCACTTTCACTATCTTCGCAGCTTGAACTTTCATTTATAGCTTGGAGCTTCTCCTTATCCTTGTTCGTTGAAGTTGAAGTCTTGAAAGAAACAGACTTCCTTCTAGGTTCTTCTTCTTCTTCTTGGTTAACCTTGAGTTCCTCTTCACACATCATCAACTTTCCAATTAGTTCCTTGACTGGCAGTTCACCAATATCACATGATTTTCTAATTGAGACAGATGTTCCTCTCCATCATTCAGGTAGACATCTCAAAATTTTCATAATTTGTTTCTTTGATGGAACATCCTTTCCCAGAGAAGTCATTGTGTTGAAAATTTCATTAAACCTGAGATATATTTCAGAAATGTGTTCATTAGGATTCATCTTAAAATTGTCGTAGTTAATAGTATAAGTATTCAATCTCATTTACTTAACATTAGTTGTTCCTTCATGAGAAACGGCTAAGGTATCCCAAATTTCATAAGAAGTTTTACAGGCAGATATTCTATTAAATTCATCATCTCATAAAGCGTAGTACAAGGCATTCATAGCTTTGTAATTATTATTGTATGCAGCCTTAGTAGCTTCATTCCAAGTAGATCTAACAGTAGTAGGAAATTTATATTCTGATTCTATAGCAGTCCAAATATCAAAACCCATGCTCTCTAAATGAATTTTCATCTTGATTTTCCACTGAGCACAGTTAGTGCCATTGAAAAATGGTGGTCTATTGGTAGCAACACCTTCAAATCTATTATCCATGATAGCTTACATAAAGCAAAGATTTTAAAGAGATAATGATTTAGAAATAACAGAAATTTTAAGAACATTAATATACAACATAAATCACAGTTAAAAAATAGAGTACTTTAGAAAATATTTTAAATCCTCTCATACCAAATGTTGGTCAGAGTGGATACTCAAGAGGGGGGTTAATTGAGATCTAATTAAAATTTCTGTTTCAAATATTTTTCTTAAAAACCCCCCAAATAAATTACTGAATTAAAATGTAGTGAATTTATATCAAAGTAAAGGTTCTGTTGGGTTCTCACGGGATTGATTATTTCCCAGCTAATCAAAACAGAATATTTGATTAACATTTAAATCTAACTTACTGATTTACAACTAATATAAACACTTGCAAGTTTAATTATCAATGTGACTTTAAAACAGTTTTGGTTTTAAATTAATTAGCAGCGGAATAAAAAAATAACCCTGAAAGAAATAGCACAGCAGATATAACCAAGAGGTTCAGTCTCAAGCCGTGACATAGTCCTCTCAAAAATTTATATAAATTTGATCCACACGCTGGATCGGGGTTCACAATAGTTTACAACTGTCCCGGTCCAAGACCTCTACCACTGTTATTCGTGGGAAACAAAACAACAACAAGGAGTTGTCCAGGTCACACCCGACCTCTACCACTATTACAGTGGGAAATGAAAGATGTAAAGAGTTTGTTGAGGATTTAAAGATCCTCCAGTTAAAGTACAGGAGACAGTGTGTGTGTTAAATACAACAGATAACACACACTGCTCGAAATGTAAAATAATGAATCACAGAGCAGAGATGTAGAGTTTAAAAATCGCTCTATTGATTTCAGTGAAGCATTGGACTCCTTGAGTTTGATCAAAAATAGTTCTGAGTCCTCTTCTGGTTTTTTTCTGAAAAACAGAGTGCCGTGTGCTTGGCATCCAGGTTCAGAGATAATGAAAAATGTAGTCGATGAAGATCTTCAATGTCCTTGTGAATGTACAAAACTATTCTTGAGTAAGCATGAGTGTGTATGAGCTTATGTGTCTTCTTGTTCGTGCATGTATATTTGTATGAGCTCTTATCGTTTCTTCCACAACTATCTCATCCACCACTCTTTGCAGTCATATGTGTCTCATCATCTCTTTGAACCAATTGGGACTTCTTGTATTTATGGCATGATCTCCAGCAAATGAAATGATTTCTTTTTGCAGGTACGACGTACGGTTCCCTGACATCCAACAACCTTCATTAAATAAATGAAAGGGAATTAAAATATACATAATATGACCGTTGGTTAGATTAAATAAAGATAAAGAAATTCAAACAGTTGTTTATGACTATTGGTGAGTAAAGTGATCGGTAGGTCATCAGCATCAGCATCTGTGGCTTAACATCAGTGTGTCCTGATTGGTGACTTAGATGATCAGCATCAGTGTGTCATGATCGGTGACTCATTTGATCAGCATTGGTGTGTCATGATCAGTGACTCATTTGATCAGCATCGGTGTTTCCTGATCAGTGCGACCGTTTTCTTTTGATATGGATCGGTGTGACCATTTTCTTATGATATGGATCGGTGTGACCGTTCACTTTTGATATGGATCGGTGAGACCATTGTCTTTTGATATGAATTGGTGCGACCGTTCATTTAATAGAACAAAAAGTCTCTCTTTGATACAGAAGACTTCCAGAATACTTGTAAATCAATAACAAGCACAGATAAAAACATGATCCAACCGATATAAACAGATTCACTAAAATATTTTGATTATGTATATGAGAAATCCAACCGGATTAAGTAACGATGATTTGTGATTATTAAAACAGCTATCATAGGAAGAATTAAACAATATTCCAGAGTTCTAAAAAATATATTCCCTAGGATATCTTCTGAATACGTGAGAGATCAAAGTCAGTAAGGAGCACATAATGGATACTACTAAATTTGTTGCTTAATTCAAGTTTCACATTTTCTAATTACATACATACTCATCGAAATAAAATTTTATTTTAGATTCTTATTTTGTATGTAATCTATAATTATTCTCAAAATAATGTAATAATACATGTAAAAGGTTTGGATCACTATACCCATGGTTGATAACTACAAGTGAGGGTATAAAATCAAAATGAAAGTAAGAAATTACCATCTAAGATAACATACTGAAGAGATATATAACATAAATACAATCATCAACTACTTATCAAATATATATAAATCAATTACCAAAGTTCATGAATGTAATGTCTACATAAATATATCTGAATTATAAAATTAAACTACGAAAATGTAGAGACAAGGATTACAACTAATCTAAAATTACTGCATCCAAGTCATGATATAGTATTATATTTCCTGATCTAAAACCTTATGCAAATGATCTAAATTATATATTATACAAAAATGGTATGATCAGAATTGTATTGTCAGTATGATCATCCTCTGTGATTCTCATGAAAAAAAATAATGAAATCATACTAATGACCTTTGAGAAAAATTGAAACTAATTCATCACCATAACATCTATATTATATTCCCACCCTCACTCAATCGTTCTTTAACCATTTAATATATACATGAGAGAACATATAATAATAAATAATCAAGTTTACTCTAATACTTCATCCTAATTGGTTCCATAGCCTACCACAACATTTCACATCCTGATCCATCTATCTCCAAAGTAATCCATTTGGATAAAACCATAGATAGGTTTAAAAACATACAATTCATGCATAAAATCAACACATAATCCCATATCACATCCCAAAATAAATTAACCTAAAAGTTTTCATGATAAACTATAGCCCATGTGATGTGTATCATACATTGGTTATTATACCTTGAACAGTCATAGGCTATACACAGAGTAAGGTACTCAATACAAAATATCATATACACATCATACCAAAAAAAATACATTAGATACTATATATTATGATACATGTGTGTGAAATAAAAATAATCCACTAATAAATATACACATATATAATGGAAAACTAACAACTGTTCATACTATTACATAGTACTTTCAATAGAGGAAAGCGAGGATATAAGGGGTAGTTAGCCATATGAGCCTCATCAACCAATATTTTTGAGAAAATAGGATCCCCAGTTCCACTATCTATTAGTCTCTATACTGAAATGGATGTGGAATGGTATGAAATGATATAAAATATAGGATGTTATTTTTCTCACAACCACACTATGGGAATAACCTTTATTATATATAGATTCAATAAAAATCTCTCAGAATCTCAACTACAACAACTATGAACTATATATTTTATAAGAACACAATACATTTTAAGATCCATATTATATTACATTATTTTTATTGAAAATTTCACTTTATGTTGCTTAGTTCATTATCCCTAAATTAACCAAAACATTAATACATATACATTTCATTCACCAATTAAATGGTTTTCATTATTTCTAGGCATAATACATCAAATTTCATAGTTTCACAGAACCTCTCAATTTCAATCTAGTAAGAACCAACACCATGGGTTAAAAAATTATTATTAATTATTTTCATCCCATTATTATATGTACTATATGAATATATCATCAGAAACCATCATGTAAAATTAATGCAAGAAAATGTTTCAAGCACACGTAGTGGGGAATGGAATGTATATAAACAAGCATCCCTGTAATTATTATTTTGAAAAAGATTCAAAATGCATGAATCCAAGCTATTAGAATACAAAAATGGGTAAAGCTGACTCCAAATCCTTCCATAATAATTGTTTCATCCTCGAACCCATCATGAATATGCCCATGCATATTTCCCTCAAAGGTATTAACTATTTCCATAACCCTTGGCATTATCACCCATATATCATCATTCATCCTCGCCTTAGAAAAATTATGATCAAGTGGCCCTACAAGATCATGTCTATAGCACCTCAAAATGCTTAAATCCATCATTTATAGTAAATTGGGGAATCTAATACCTAAATAATGTATTAATTTTTCTCAAGAAAATGGACTCTCATGCTCCCCAACATACGGAATCCAACCTTAATTCATCATTGTCAACAAACATTAACAAGCATTACCAAATCCATTAAAACATGGAAGAAAAACATAAATAATCATGAAGCATTGATAAAACAGTTACTACCATCATTTTATAGGAAACATCATATTCCTAATCATGCCTCTTTATGTTCCTTAGCAATAAAAAAATCTTATAGCTCTATATTCTATATAATTTGATAGAGAATATGAAAAACTATGCATAATGATTCATTATAACAAGAATTTAATTGATTTAAAAATATCTATAATACTACGAGGAAACCCATTATCACTATGGAAATAAAAAAAATATAAGATCACTAAGCATAAACCAATAGATTGTTCTGGATTAATCATTATTAGGATGATTCTATTTACATCAAACATGATAAATCATTGTCAATTTATGATTGAATATATGAATGATAAGCAATGAATCCCCTAAATTGAAGGAATAAATGTAATACACATGAGAACAATCTAATATCATAGATCATAATTTCCTCTCCCACATGAAGACTGATTCCCTCTAATGAAGATTCAAAACAACATCACCAACATCAATATATTATATTAGAATGTGGATATGAATCCACCATCGCATAAACACAAAATTTTTATTGTTCTATAATAAGAACGACACGAGAATACAAATATCATGCCATCTCACATCATTTATTGAAGTTGAATATTAGGAATTGAACTCCCATTAAAGGGAACCAAATTAGTTGAATAAAAAATTATGTTATGTCAAGTGAATTAAGAGAATTCATTGTGTATTGGGTAAAAATAATGGGTGATAAACATTATAATATCAAATGAAAACATGATAAATTAATAGTTTGAATCATCAATGTTTACTGTAAATGGAAACATGTTTATCATTCACTAAAATGCATTCCACATCAAACTGAATATCATGTTCTTATCTTACCTCATATATGTCTGGTTTAACATAAATTCCCCAGGCTCAACCACAATTGATGTAAAACCCTTTTAGTCTATAAACAAATAACCACCATAAAAGTCATCATTATTCCTTAAATTTTTCTCGATTGAATTTATTTATATGAAATAACCATTGATGATCCAAAAATCCTCCACCATGCACTATGGGGTTCCAACACAAAAAAAGGGTTAAACTATAATGATATGATCCCTACCATAAAAAATTTAAAATTTCATGAAATGAAATATATTCATTTATAGTAAAGAGATTGGGAAGTCCCAACACCATATAAACAATATAATTGTTAAAAACAAACATTTCCTCATGGAATTAAAATTAGATAAACACAACCCTTACATTAGATATTTCTTCACTATGCATGTGAAAATGACATTTTGATTAATCAAATAATTTTGGTTAAATAACAATCCAATTAATATACATAATCTATATTTTATTTTCTATTGGCTATTTAGTATGATATTTTTTTCATTCATTCTTCTTTTTTCTCTTATGTCGGTAACTTGGGGTGGATTGGTCAATTTCATGGAAATATATATAGTATATTGGTCCTCCTAAAACACTTCGTAAAATAGAATTAATATATAAATTATATATATATATATATATTATTGTATTATTCCATTATCAGAATATTTATTAAATTTCAATGGATTCCACAAAATGGGCTCAAAATAGGGAATGTGCCTCGATTTTTTCATTTAAGGTGGTAAATTATAATATGATTAAATTCTATTAATATAAATTTTATAATTTAAAATATCTATATTAAATAATTTTAATAATTTCATAAATATAATTTTTATAATGTAAATATATATTTATATTTCATTAATAATATGTAGCTATCAAAAATGAAACACCCCATTTTTAGAGGTGGTAGTTTGTAGATACATGAAATAACATCATATTTTTTTGAATAATTATTGGTGTTGGTAAAAAATTGATATTCCATTCATGTAACCAAATTTATGAATATTAGTAGGATTTATTTTTTCATACATACATGGATAGAATTTTTTAATGTAATTTTTCAAGAGGAGAACTAAGAGAGATTAGTGGAAAGCATTACCTCATTCTTTGAATGTTCTCACTTGGGTGGAGGATTATGGAATTTATTATTGTATTTTTTCATGTACATGAATTTTAAGATATATGAAGGGTTTTTATGATAGTCTCTATAAAATTATTTTTCATTCTATGTCTTTGGAAATTTTATTTTAATATGTGAAAGGGATATCCTTTTAAAAGTGAATAGGATCACTATTTTATAATACCCATTATGTTTTAAATAATGGAATAACTATATTCAACGTTAAATGGGTCAAAATGTAGAGAGTTAATTATGCTTCTAACACATTACGTTTTATATTTCTATTGACCCAATATTTATGAAAAATCATTAAGTGATTTTAGTCATTCCCCATTATTTTTTTACTCTAATAAATATTTACCTTTTTGATTACTCATTAACCTCTATAAATAATTTTAATAAATAAAATTAAAATTAATCATATGAAATCATTTGAATTTTTCTATTGTATATGTGATAAATTTTATAATATAATATTTATATGGTTGAGATAAATAAATTTATAAATAAAATATCTAGTGTTTAAAAGTAGTATATATGAATTCTATATTTTTATAATTCAAATTTATTTATTTGATAAATTATTCAATGTTAATCATTATCATGAAAAAAATTGGTTTGAATAAAAAATAAGTAAATTTTATGTGCGACTAAATTCTATCAAACTGGTAATTTTATGAAATTATATTTTATTAAACTATACATAAAAAATATTTGAAAATATTACATAGATCAAAAATATTATAATCATAGAAATCATAAATATGACATAGTTTTCTAAAATGAATAATTTTACTCCATAAAAAATTCATTAGTCATGATAAATGATTAAAATATTTCTAATTTATACATATTTATTGATGCAGTCATAAACACTATACTTTTACTAAAAACATAATTTTTCTGTATCCACCTAACAATCATTTATTATTAAATTAAAAAAATTAACTTATAAAACTTTTCAAATTATTAATTAAAAAATATTTTAATCCAAAAATATTAAAAAAAAAAATTTAATCCTAAAATATTAAAAAAAATTATAAATTTTACTATAAAATGAAAATTAGACATTAAGAGAAATAATTATTTTGTTAATACATTCCCTTTTAAAATAATATGTTTCATAAATTTTATTTTCTATGAATTTATAATTGTTTTTAGAATTATTTATTTACAATATGAACTATTTCTAGTAAAGATTATTAATAATATTCATCTAATATATTGCTTCACACTTAGGTCTGGTTTTTATGTCGAATGGGCTATCAAAAATGTTATTAAATTAGATAGTAAATATATTCCAATGCCTAGGGATATTACAATGTCCACTTTGTAATAAATTGATTCCTAATAATTTTAATTATAACTCATTAGTGAAAATATCTATTGGAATCGAAAACGTTGTCATGAACCAAATCCAATTTCTAGAAAGACATAAACCTTAGAAACATATGAAACATACCTTTTCCTCTTAATATGATTATCCTAACCATTGAGTTTCTGTCTAAATATTTTTTCCAAGCCTTTATATATATTTTGTATCAAGACCAACATTGTGAAATTTTATTCTATATGTTATTCATAATCATCCTTGCATTGATAGATTACATTTTGTTCATCCGAATTGTGTTTTACTTATTCCAAATAGTTTTACTCTAAGTAGAAAGAACCAAATAATTTTTAAAATGATATTAAATTACTCTATAGGAAGGATAAATATATTTTCACCGGGTATGTCCCACTATACATCAATTTTAGTTACAATAAAACAATATTTTATAGTTTGTAGTCAAATCCTCAATATAGTTATTTAATTCCCTTAAAAACATCCTAGAGCCACATTAATTGAATCCAACAAGTCTTCTAGAAAAATATTTTGAAGTATAAGTGTCCCATAAATATCATGATCCAATTTAGTTGCTAAAATTTAATATCACTTAACATCACATCTAGTTTTAAATGGTTTATGAGACTTATAATCCATTTTATACATTTGATTATGGAATATATTTACAATGTTCCTAAAATCATTATACGTGAATCATGTATGTATCAAGGGTGTAGTATTTTGGACTCTAATAACATCGATTGCATTGTATATCATTTTCTTATCTCTATGATAATAATTCACCCATTACATAATCAGTCCACATAAGAAACATAATAATTTTCCTTTGATACAATCTAATGGGTACTTTATAATGAATTTCCAATAGGAAAAAAATTGAATGTTCATTTAATTATTATCTTCATCACCTGAACTTTTACCAGACCCTATTATCATAATTTTTTTGAATATTTTGTAAAGACCAATGTTATTTTTCATAACTGAATATAACTACATGATAAAAACATAATTTTTTCCATTCCATGATCAATTTTATTTTGTTTCTCTTTCAGGCAATCCCTTCATTTTACACGGTATCCATTATTATTTTTCTTTTTCCTTAACCCATCCATTTCATAAATAATTATTTCAAAGATAAGAACATATAATTTTAAAAATTTATAAAATTTAAAACTATAAAAATAATATAAATAAATCATTAATAACATATTAGCATTAAATATTAAATTTATGGTGTTTATAATTTGTTATTAATTATCTACATTATATTATATTATATAACTATACTATAATTTTTTTCTAAAATCCGTCATATTGGTTCATAGAAAAAAATTGATTTACCATATCATACACCTTTTGAGTTTCTAGTTATATGTGATGTTGTATGACTAGTCACCCTAAACAAGGGTGGAGACTGATATGATACTGAACAATAATTTTTATTATTGATTACTCGTTGGGAAATATAGTTACCCAAATATTTTATAAATAAATTTTATATCATATTAGATTCATATTCATTAAAACCATTTTGATCCATGAAAAAATTACAATGTTTATGTTTTAATGGAATATCTAATAGTTAATTTTTTCCTAAAAAATAAATACACCATCTCAAAAAGATCATGTATTTTGAAAGGGTGAAAAATAAATGATAATTTGAACCGTCTATTTCGTGGATGAACAAAATTTAAAATAAAAAATAATATTGGATTCCTAATATTTGTAACAAATTGATGATTTTTTTTAAGGACTATAACATTTCATTGGGGATCAATTCAGTTTCAAAATCATCAGGGTTCAGAAAAAAACATTGGGAGACACATCATTTGATTCACGTTTACTGCATGGTTTTGACTAATCATGAGACCCAAAATGTGAATAACAATTATTATATGACATGGTTTTATTAAAATATGTTTTGGGCCTTGTAAATAGGGCCTTTTAGTGCAGAGGGGTGGAGGTATCTAGACAGTTTAGACATAGTAGGCCTAACAATTTGGTACAAAAATTCTATATGGTGTTTCTATGGGAATGTATCTCAACACATTTGGGGAATTTTGAAAAACCATGCATTGAAACCATCAAAGTCATTAAACAATACTTAAATGACCATTTTACCCCTAACTCATTTATCCATTAAAACCCCTTTATCTTTCTCAATTAACACAACATTCCACCTTGGGATCTCATCCTTCTATCACATATGTTTCTCGAGTTATCCTTCACCAAATGTAATGTTCAATCATTATTCATCACCTTTGATATCTATCTTTGAGTATTCAATTCTTCATGAATCAATTTTTCATTTCTCTTTTCAATTGGAATTTTATTTCCATGAGAGATAATAATCACTATTTCTTAGTATTTTATCGTATTCCACATTTTCTACCCAATTAGATCGAACCAAAGTATAGTATTTGATAATAGAGGTATCATAATAATAAATAAGGTAGTGACTATATTTATATAATATAAAACATTTTTTATGTGCTCTCTAATAATTATTCATCGCTGGAGTGGTCTATCTATTACAATTTAAATATTTATATTTTTTCATATAATTTATAAGACATTGGGAGAGGCACATTCATGTGTGATAATGTATATTTGAGCCTTGTAGGCCCTGAGAGGTGTGAAATATGTTTACACATTTGTATTGTAGGATGTTATGGTTGGCACTGTATGATCCACGATAACATGTTGGGATTGTCCCAAAATACATTAGTTTGTGTTAATCATCATTAATGTTGTGACGTTGTGTTCATTTTTTATATAACGTTCATTGGAGGTGTTTTTTTGGTTTATGATTTTTTTTATTATTTTTTTATAAATCATCATTGGGTTTATGTGTACAAATTATATGGGCCTAATGTGGTACTTTTGAATACTACAAGTGGGTGGATGCTGTTGAAGTCCTACAAACATTAGGGATGGTGATGTCCATCATAATGGGGGAGGTGATCATCATATATATCCATCTCTATTGGTGTCTGAAACCATTGCATGGGATTTAGTCTCAACATTATGTCGTGGATGAGGGGATATAAAAATGGGTGGAAGGGTATAATAAATTATTTGGGTTGAAAACCTACCATAATATTATTTTCTTCAAAAATTGAAATCTGTGGACTTATGATTTTACTTATGGGAATGCTTATGTGACATATGTCTTCACTAAAATTTTTTCAATAAGAAAATGGATGACATGAGTTTCTGTGTGGTAAGGTAATAAATGAAGACAAGTGCTACTTCCAATATGAATGAACATGAATTCATCCTTCTACATTAGCATGCACTGAAGTAGTTAAAAAATTCATTGAGGTTATTAAACCTAGGAAATGTGGTATAATTTATGTGTTTATAGTTCAAATATATTTATGATTATCATACAAAGGTACATTTATGGGTGTCATTTAAGAACATGTTGTTGTAGTCCTCTTGAGATTATACTCCTGAATGAAACAACCGCTTAAGATGCATACAGAAAATTTATCATTGACTGTATGACATTTCAGTACCTCATTATCTAGAAATTACTATGATGGTATGTGATAAGTTTTACAAGATAAATGGAACGGTTTTTGGTAGATGAACATAGAGGTCCCAATGTGATGAGATTGTTTTTTGACTTTTTTCTTACATACATATATAATCCACCCATGGGTGACCTTGAATAATTTTTTATGACATTCATGAAATTGATATATTATCTATATTTATAGCATGATTATAATTGGATTGCTAATAATTTTCTTCTTATTTTTACGAGTTATTTGGTTGATTGCTTTTTGATTATATTTATTTGGACCATTGTTATTTTCATTATCGAAAAATGGTATAGTCTCCCAACTATCACCCAATAGACCCTCACTATAATTTGGTATCTATTAGTATATAGGGAGGTCCACCTGAGTATAATTGATTCACTATCACTGCCAAACATTTCAGGGACTATTGGGTTAGAATGTTACAACCAGTATTAGAGTTATAGGCTGGTATGAATTTCGAATTGGTGTTCTGCTAGTTGCAGGTAGTTTTATGTTACATTTATTTAAGCATTATAAAATTTTGGGTCTTATATATTGAATCCTAATTATGTTTTATATTTTGGGAAATATGAATTTTTTCTATTTTTGTTCAGGACCATCATGAATTGAATTACAAGTAATTAGAGAAAAAGGGTTTTGTTCTAAATTTTCATGATTATAATTGAGCTATTTAATTCAGTAAATGATTAATTTAATATAATATAATATTTTTAGATTAATGGATTGATAAGAATGGGGAGTTAATTCTTGCATCACAATAGACACATTGGTTCACAACAAACAGGTGTGTTCATTTAATTCTTTTTTTGTACATGGAATACAAGAAAGGGGTTAGTTAATTTAATGTGTTAAAGCATTCTAAACTATGTTTTTCTTTCCTTTCTTTATTTGGTATTCTACTCAACCATCATTTATATTTTTTCCTGGTGTTATTGGTATCTAATACAATATGGATATGGTTAAACTAATTTCAATCATTGACTATGTATAATGGAAGGATTAAAAATATAGGGTGAGAAATTAACAAAGTGAACAATATGATAAATAGTGTTTTCCTCTATATCTTATTGATTGAATTTTACTCATCCATCCAATTATGTTAGATTTATTGTGGGTGGTTTGTGAGGCTTGACTCCAAGATGGGTAGGTAGAGGATCATTAGGACAAATTATATTCAATATGGGTGAATCCACGATATGTAATGGTTGGGATATGTGCTTTATATTATATATTTCCCTATATCTGATATTTATAATGTTGTTAATGGTATCTATTATGTATTTTCACCCTAAGTTATATGTAACTGATATTGCTTTTGGTGGTTCATCTAGAGGGTATTGATGTGAAATCACTAGTACTAACACTAGATGAGACACCTGTAGACAGTGGTGATAATGAGACATATGGAGAGGCTCTAATTTAGGCTGGATAGCTGCTTCAGGTAGTGGATTTGGTACATGGATAGATGAGCATCTCACAACGAGCTTGATGTGGGTCATTTTGAGAAATTTCTAGGGATCATAGATAGATGAGTCCTCTATGGAATATCTAACACTAGAGTATTGGATATAGAACCTCCCCATTGTAATATGGTAAGGGTGGACTATATGCAAGGTAGTTCTTGATATATTATATGTGATATATTTTCTATTCGATTCGGACACCACCATGGTGAAGGATGATGTTGTACACTTATATTCTCAAGGGACCAATAATGAACTGGTGGGATATATAGGCACATGATGATAGGCATGACATAATATCTTGGAAGTACTTTGGGACTATGTTCTTTGAGAACTACTTTCCTGATGCATAAATTTAATATCTACATCATGATATTATGAACATGAATTATGAGACAAAATTGTCATGTTTTATGCTTGGAGGTTCGTGAACCTATAATATATAACCAAATATATGGTAGGAGATAACTTTGGTATGGTGAGACGGTTTAAATATAGATTAACACATAACATCATGTTACAGGTGGACATCGACATGTTGCACTTGTTCTCAGAGGCAGTAAAACATAAATTGATAGTCAAATTAAACATGAGGATTATGAATTTATTGAAATGGTCTACAATATCATGTGAGATAAGAAACGGTTAATTGGGTAGAATGAAGTAATGTAACAAGGAATATTTAAAGGGAATTATTTTACAGACACAGGAATACCAATGTGGATTGGATCATTGATGGTATGCTTCTATTTTTTTAACTAGGTAATGCTTGTAAACATTATAAATTACCTCAATAAGATTGTTCAGAATGTGAACATATGTTGATATTAGAGAGGGTTTTTACAAAATACTTCCCATATAGCTTATATTTAGAGGAATAGTAAAACTCAGTGATCTGATGATGGACCATGATTTTTTAATACGAGTTGGTATCTAGAATAAAATTCCCCGCACATGTCTTATCAAGAAGAGAGAAACCCAGAAGTGGAGATAGTGGCTAGTAGTAGGTAAAAATATGTAACGATGGATGAAATTAGTTAGTACGACATTATGATTGTGGTAATTGGTTGATATGACATGATCAGGGTGGAATGGGTAGCCAAATATGGTTATAGTAATTACATGAGTGTTGTAGTGTTCCTTTCATGTAGGGATAAAATACACTAGGGAGTGAGGTGACCATACAATAAATGAATTAACTATGTTCATTTCTATATTAGGGAATAGTGTTGTGTTGGTGATATAAAATGTGTGAAAAATAGTGAATTGTGATGACATTATATGTATCTTTATGATATGGTGTTCTATGGAAATCATGTGTTTTATGGGGTTTTGAGCATCCTCTATAATGAAAGGCCTTATAGACATCATGTACGATATGGGTGTGATGTGAGTATCTGATGAGATGTCGGATTGATGGTATGTGATAATGGGGATTTTCATGTATGGGGTGATGGTCGGTGATACTCTTTCATAATACAAGGAAGTGCGTCAGGCAGTTACATGTTAGATGATTCATAATGTTTTGAGGGACATAAAAGGAATATTTTTTTAGTGAGTAGACAGGGTATTCCAATATGTTGGAAATCATATAGAAACGTTTAGAATAATATCTTCATTTTTTAATTTAATAAGAAGGGTGATTGAGATATTCGATATATCCAGTCATTGTGTGGAAATGTTTCTCTTGGATTAGATAACAGAATATTGGGAGGTTATTAGATCCTGTTATCTAACGGATTAATGAATTATAGGGGTATTTGAACCTTCATATTAGTGTATAGACTAAGAATAAAAATAATTCTTGTAATATACTTTTGAGAGTAGTATCACCATTTTTTATTGTATTTTATTGGTGGTTTAGACCCTAAATATATCGTAGGTGTTCATTTGAGTTTAAAAGTATCGAGCTTTGGAATCCAATTTTCAGGAGATGCAACACTAGGTTAATGGTTTGTCTATGGATAGTGATAACCATGTAGCTCAAATTGTGTGACCCTTTTGTACAAGGAAATTGTTAATTTTAACCATGTGGAGTTCCCAGTAAAAAAATTTTGTAGGTGTAAAGGGGTAAATATATCTGCATGGTTGGAAAATGGTTTGTCTAGCTGTTATCTACAACCGTGGTAGAGGTAGTATCCTAGGGTTAGTAGATCTACATTTATGGTGCATAATTTGAAAAACCAATCACCCAATCCTAGTGTCTCATTAGCTGTTTTATAAATTACTATTTTACCCTCTCCTCTTTAACTATTTTCCCACCTTTCTCCTCCTCCAATTTTATAAAAAATCACATTTGGTTCTCCTCTACCCCTCTACATTAATTAATAGTACCACCTTCATACAGTTGATTATTCAAGTTTCATTAATAAAATTGGAATGTTATTTCCACGTTATCAAATATTCCATATTTCAATGGATTTTTTTTGATACCTAGTTTCCTCTCATATCTGCTCTAATGAGAGGCTAGTATTGAATAATAGAATATTTTTAGGAACAAGGTTTGTGGTACCTATATTTTAATATATAATTATTATGTATTTATGTGTTATATTAAAAGTATGTGTGAGTGATTTGGTCTTTATGGGACTATTTCTATATTGGTGTATTTTATATTTTTTCTATGATATAAAGAGGACTACATCATCTATAATATGGTATGGTTGAACCTTATATTACATATAATATGTGAAATATGGTTTTATGTTGGTTTGGAAGGATTATTTGGTTGTGTTATGTATTTTATATGATACAATACTATATTTATTTCATTTGAATGTGTTTGTATTAGAATATTATAAATTTTGTGAGTTTGATCACAAGAAGTGGGGATATTTGATTCATATATAGCGATTGAGGTTCAATGAAGATGTGTCTTTTGTTATTGATTCTTTACACCCACTATTGTCGGTTAAATGTTTCATAGGGGCGACGTGTACAAATTATATTGTCTTATTGATGTGTTTTTCACCACTCAATATGGGTGGAAGATTCCATGGACATAGAATCATAGGGGATAATGATGTTCATGAGAAAAAGTGAGGTTATCACTATATAATTCCAAGTGTGATGGTGTTTGATTCCATTAAATGGGGATTGATGCTCAATATAATGTGGCATCTAAGGGGATTTAAATATGGAAGGACGTATATCGACGTGCATTGGGACATAAGTCTACCAACATAAATATGTTTTAATTAATAAAATTTTATGTTTCTTATATTATATTCAAGGGAAATTCAACGGGATGTCATATTCAGTCGATATGTTGAATATGTCATAATGGTTTCTACATGATTCCATGTGGCATCAGAATGGATAGAGAGAAAGGGTTATTTAGGTATGTATAACTATGGATGTATCCTTCCACTATAGTATTTAGATATTTTGGTAAATTAATCCTTATTCTTTCTTACCATTGTAGAAGCATGTCATTTTTTATGATAAGATTATATTTATTTATTCTTTTCATACACAGGTATATGTATTGATGTAAGACCAAAACACATTGGTGGAGGCCTACCACATTCATAATGACACCCTACAAGGTCCCACAAGGATGCATGCAATATTAATGGATTAGAGTGATTTTAGGGATCTATATTCTGGTATTTTAATTAATGATATGGGATTTACTAAGGTGAAAATGAAGAATGACATAGTTTTTTATTGATGAACTAGGTGTTTCCATTAGGATGATATGTGTTTTTTTAGGTTTTTGTTATGTGCATTTACTTTTTTTCCATTGTAAATATTTTATTATTTTTATTACTGTATGGAATTGTAGATATTATCTACCATGTATATTATATTAACATTTGTATTTTTACAATTTTTTTAATATCTTTTCCACTATGATTGGTTTATTACGTTCATAGAATAATATTTTTGACCGTTTGTATTATCATTATCAGTGATGGGTAGAGTCTCACCACAATCACTTAATAGACCCTTTTTAGTATCCTATGGATAGGTAGTACACTAGCTCAAATCATTAGTTGAGTGACTCCAATGTTAAGGAATTATGATCTCTCAGTATGTTCTCCACTAATGTAAATCGTTCTTTAATATATAATTCAAAAAACATTTCATCATAACTATGTGAATGAAAACATAAGAGTAAGTGATTTCTATTTTCCAGTAATAGTAAATACAATATTTATCAATAAATGATCATATGTTATAATATGATAATCATAAGAGTATGACTACATGATCCTAAAATAATAATAATCTTAAAAAATTATTAAACGATCATTAATCACAAATCAGGGAATAAAGATTTTTCAAAAAATAGTCATAAGACATAATATTGTAGAATCATTTATAATTAATCATGATCAGTGATAATGTATCATAAGAATAAGTCATAAGTTTGATTATTACATATAATCATAAAATCCCTTCCCTTATCATGGTTCATTCCAAAGGCCACCATTGTATACAATATCAAATTATTAATAAATGTACCGAATCATTTATAAAAATATATTAGTATTAACATCTATATAATTAACTATTTCTTGTCTTATGTGTTTATTATCTTCATTAACTCTTTCAATTTTCTCAACTTAATCAGCATTACCTGTTACATCATTGGGATATGAAAAAACCCACCTGCTATAACGAGTTATATGTGTCTCACTCATCACATAATCATAATCCAAAAATATAAGAGCACTAAAATCCAAAAATATTTATCATTTCATCATTGTATAACACATGTAAATAAAGAGGGCTTCATAAAAAATCATAATCCTCATAGTTGGAAATATTATTCATGTGGTGTGTATTAAAATAAATATACCACTTTTTTTGTAAGAGTTCAAAGAAAAACATTTTCAAATTTATTAGAATGTTCTTTATAAAACATGGTAAATAATGTAAAATATTTTTAAAATTTAAATTTATAATATTTTTAGAATATTAACGAAATTATTCAAGATTTATTATAAAAATATAAACATTGAAGAAATGTTTTATGATATAATATAGAATTCAAGGTGGTTTTCCATAACAAAATTTTTTATGTATATTATGTACATAAATAGTGGGAAATGAAAGGAAAATTCCGATCACAATAAATTATTGTATAATAATAAAATAATTAATATTATGGTGAGATGGATCATATTAATTTAAATTCATAATTTTAATTAAAAAACTCTTAGAAAAAATGATAGTCTAATATAAAAACCATATTTCTTTGATGATTCCAAACCCATAAACCACATGAATTAAATAAAATTAAAGGAAAAATTAAATAACATGTAAATAAGGATAATAAACATAAATTATATCAAATTGGACTTAGATACACCTCAAAAAATAATATAGTCTTATAATAATATATATTTCCCAAAGAAGACAATTTGATATTATAAACTCTTATAACTACGGTAAATTTAATATCCAAAACCATTGGATGAAATAATTTTGCATTTAAATTTGAATATTATTAATTAATAATGATAATTCATATAAAATTCTATGTTATCATCACATACTGTTTATAAAAAAAAAATTGATCCTAACATAAGACTTGTATCAATGAAAAAAATATGACAAGAAACCCTTACCTTATATCTGATTTGTTATATAGGTGCTCTAGTCACTTGTATAATAAATATAATTATTTTATTAATCTATAAAAAATTTTATTAATACATATAATATCATATAGCTTCCACTTTTAGAATTTTAACACTAGTTTATAAATAGTTCACTATTAATGTCATTATTTCAGGAGTTTGCTGCTTTATTTCTCATGTATGTTTTTTTCAAAAAGTATTACTCCTTCTTATTTGAACCCAGTTCCATAATATCTAATATAATAATAATTTAATAATTATAATATTTTATAATTACACACATAATTATAACCATTCATATAATTTTGTAATGAAAAATTAGTGACATCACCTTTTGGAGACAACAATCCATACATACACACGACTAATGTTTCCACATTTTGATTGAATTATTAAAAGAAAGGTAAATAATGTAAATTAAAAATCAATATTATACAAAAATTTAATATATAATCTTTAAATATATATATTTCTATCAATGTAAATTAGATATTAAAAATTAATCACATCAATTCATGGAAGTGGTCATTTAAATGTACATAAGAGTGACATTATAATTTGTCGATGGATTAGAATGCAATAAAAGATAAATAATATAATATAACTATAAAATAATAATTAATTAATCACATTTAAATCAAATAATTAAATCCTTAAAACCTAACATCAATGAAATGGGTGATGGAAACTGAATCATATCACTATGAGATATGGTTGTTAATGCGTACACATGAGGGATACTTAAATCTCCCATTTGTTAGAGAATGGGAGTGAAATTGTTGGGATTATATAATAATAAAATATTATTGTTTTTATGATATGATTTTAATAACATATTGATCAATATTACAATTTTAGATATGGTGGTATATGAATTAAAATTACATCTTCCATTAAAACCCTCATTTTCCTTACACATTAGGACATGAAATTTTGGAAATAGGGGAATAAAAGAATATCTCAGATGAGGGGAAGTAATAATGGAAGTTTTTCTAGTAGTGATTTGAAAATATATAAAGAAAAAAAATATTGAATATTGTATGAAAATATGTGGTCTTTTATAAATGAGAAGAGGGACATAAATGGAATTTCTTAAAATATTTCTATAATATTAGGTCAATTTCATTCATTGGTTGAAAAAAATGAAAAAAACTAAAAATTAATATATTTTATGTTTTTAATAACATAAAAAAAATAATAGTTTTAATTTCATTCGTACCCTTATATATTGATTTAATCCCCACGATAAACATTCCTTAACGCTCAATGTGGTTTTTTTTATTTTTACTATTAATTATGATAAAATATTTTCTTGAACCTATTAAATTATATTAATTATGATATATATATATATAATATTTCAAGAGGGTCAATTTAATTAAGTTGTATAATTTCATTTCAAAGAAATGTTCATAAAGAAATGAAAACCAGTTTTAGACAAATTCTTATCTAAGCATAAAATTAAATTTACCTTTTTCCCTTCATTTATAAAATTCATAAAATGAATTCTGAAATATAATATTTAATATATTATTTATATATTAATAAATAAATTATTTAATTTTTATTAATCTATTTTTTTTTGTATAAAAACACATTAAGAGCCTGAAATTGATTTTAGAAAACATGTATTAATGATAAAAAATAAATTATACTAAAATAATGAATAATATGTATTTACGTTATATTAATTAAATTTTTTAAGTAAAAGATACATATATTAATTTCAGAAATAATAGAACATTTAAATTTTTTAATTTAAATTAAATAAGTAGATGATTAAAAATAAATATTTATTTTTTACTATCACATAAAAAATAAATCTTTTACATAAATACCAGAAATTCCTCATAAGATACTATTGAGAGGTTTTTTTTCAAAAATTATATTAATTAGATAAAATAAAATTTTGATTCCCACCCCGGGTTCCACTGAACTATGCCTTAATATTTGGGGCCAAATGAACTCAGGGTCATTACCATGAAAACTATAGGCTTCCTACTATCAACAAGGGCCCAAGGTGTGCCTATGGGGAGAATATGCCCTCATTGATAAAATTTAGAATAACAGTATACAGCGTATAGAAAATTCCAAAATCATATAAATAAGTAGACAATGGAGTAATTAATGGAATAAACCATGAATGATAAATAATAAACCTGTGAATGCTGAATATTCAATAATAGAATTTTTTTTAATGATTTCCATTATGATATACAAAAATGAGAGTACTGAAGATCAAGGGATATAGAGCATGTAAAAAAAAATATATGAAATTGAAAACGAACAAAAAAATATATAAAAACATCTCATGTATAAGATCAATTCTCTTCCCCAAACTCAATCCTTAAAAGAAAGTAATCATGCATCAGAAGCAACACACATCCCTTTATCCCTTCCAATGATCATAAAGTCTACTCGAGTATCGAACGATTCCAAAGAAGGGTCTAAAATATAATTCATAGTAGGCCAACAACTATGTTGTATATACATTTCTATTTCATGTTGTGAATTAAGTATGTTATTCTAAATATTAATAGTGAATGAAAAAAATGTAAAACATGGTCTGGGTTCTTAAATAGACAATCATCCCATATGACCTGCATCGTCCTATTGCAAAATTCGGAAAAATGTACCTGTGTAATAATAATTTTTTACCAATTTTCAACAATAAACAATGAAAATCAAGAAAGGTGTACTCCCAATCTTGTGCTTTGGCTTGTGGTTTAATCCACATGTCATCTAACAATTGTGATTGTAATAAAAATGGAGCATCAAATTTTCATAAGAAATCTCATATTAATAACGGTAATAAAGGACTCATCTCATAAGATCAATCATTCAATCATTAAAATCCTTCCAATATAGTGGCGGTGTCCCATGCATGTCCAAGAAGATCTAAATGATTCCCCTATTTTACTAAGGAATAATCCAATATAATCTCAAACCACTGAGTCCTTTCAAGGTGATCCATATGGAATTCGTTTTATCATTCGAGGCATTGTAACCCTAAATACATCCTAGCTATATCACATAGGAATCCATGTACCACCCATGGCATACAGTAGACATCATTCCAATGGGTATATCCATAGTTTCTCTCTTAGGGAACCCGTATCACTCAATAGTATATGAAATTTCATAGGAAGCCTGTTCGAGGAACGATAAGATTTTTCTCCCTGCACAACAAGTTGTAACAAAAAATATTTGATATTCCATAAAAGAGTCTTTAATACGGAACCCACATTCTCTTCTAGTCTATATCAAGGGGATCAAGAAGCCAATGAACATCATATGGACTGTAAATATATATATTTTATAACATGAAAACAATGGAGGTTCTCAAAATAACAAACACATTATCTAATTCAATCAATGGAATTAAATCCAAACAACAATGGAAAAATTAAAATGGCCTAGAAATCCACATTAAATACGAGAAAGGAACAAGCAAGAGGAATAATACAAAATTAATATTCTATAAACAATGAAATGAAACCATAGCCACATGTTATTATCATTCCTCTAACCATATGTATCGAAGACATTTCAATAACATAATCTACCAAATTTCCACGACATATCACCGTATTAAAACCAGTGAACATAGAATATTAAATTGGAATAATGATTAACAAACATGACATGAAGAATAATAAAATGAGTTTAGTTAAGGGCTCAATGAAAAAAATCACATTCCATGACATATGGGAATAATAATAAGCATTATCTATAAGGAGAGAACCCTTAAACAAGCATGAAAAAGTAATAATAGTAATTTAAAAAATATTAAATATAAATATTAAATAATTTATAATACCCTAGATTGATTTATGGTGATGGAAGGTTAATAATATCACAACATTAAGGTAGTATCCCATATGTATGAATGTCAAATATTTTCAACTCCCATTTAAAGAAGTGGTTGGAAATTTGAGTTTTTTATGAATAATAACATGTTAGTATATTTATGTCATTATAATTAACACTTTTTAATCAAATAAAAAATTCATCATCATGGTGTAATAAGAAATGAATTTGAAAGTGCACGGTTTCGATTCATACTTCTTCATCGAGGGAACCTGTTTATCTTACACCATAAGCCTTGAAAGATTGGTAAATGTAGAAGAAACAAATATCAATGATGAATATAAGGAATAAAGAAGGGATTTTTATTATAAATAGGATAAGATATTTTGATCATTGGTTTTTAATAAAATATTAATAAAGGTTTTATTTTATTAGTGATGGGAGTACCAAACAATGAATTTCATAAAAGATATCATTAATAGAAATTCCCTTACATGAAAAAATTATATATAAATAGAAAATTATAGAATGTTTGGATAATTAATGTTTTAAATGACCTCATAAAATAATAACTATATAGGTATTTATGAAATAAATTCATTTATCTCTTAGTTTAACCTCCCCCCATCATTAGTAGATCCTTTTAAACATAAAATTTTTAACAATATATTATTGTTTTAAACAATAATTATGGACATATAATTAGATAAAAATATTAAATTAAATTAACTATTATGATTTCATATATAAATCCCATTATATCATTTTAATTTTCATTAAGAGGTATAATTTAATTTATAATCATCGCACAAAATCTAATGAAAACTTGTATTTTTGAAAATTGATTTCTTAAGAATAAAAATAAATTTACATCAATTCAATACCTTGAAAAATAATTAAATGATGTTATATTATATTACTGAATATATAAATTAGAAACATCACTAAAATAAAAATATTGATTAATATAATCTTTTAAAATATATTAATATTACTAGGATAAAAACAGTTCTAACAAAAAATTGTTATAAAGCTCAGAATAATCATATACCACAATCTAGTATAATGATAATTTTTATTTAATAATTTTTATTAATTTCTATTAAATTATTATTATTATGAATTAACACATAAATTATATTTTATATTACTATATTTAATGACAATTAATCATTATTTTCTATGAAATATTATTTTTTCAAAATTAATTGAAAAGTAAACCGTTATAGAAATATCAGAAATAATCACCCTAAGATATTGTTGACAATATGATATCAGAAATTATATTCATAATCTGAAAAAAAACTAATAATGGAAATTTTTATTTATAATTTATGCATTAAAAAATTAATATACTATTATTTTGATGAAATCATATCTTTGATCTAAATAATGACTTAATTGAAAATTATAAAATATTTTATTATATATTAATCAGTAGATTGGACTTATTAATAAAATTATATATATTTTCATAATATGGTAATTATTATTCATACAATATAAATTTATAGATATGATATAAATTAATACTATATCATGATTAATTTATACACGATATTTCAGGTATAGAAATCCATTAAACTCATTAAATTTATTTATTGAAAATATGTTATAAATTGTGACAGTATTTAAGTGAAAGTGTTCGAGAAACTCATATACTTTCTAATAATGGCATAGATATTTAACTTCAGGGATAAAAAAAATATTCATTAACAAAACATATTTCTGGTATTATATACATAGACATACCCCTTATATATATCTCTAGTGTTATCACTAAACTTCCGTTATATTAATCTATAAATTATTCAATATTACTTCAAATAACCAATACAATTATCTATTAAATTCTAATTATGATCTACCATAAATTATCTCTACACGATGAAATTAAAATCCTTAATCAATTACATATAAATCGACAAATTAATATGAGAAGCAACTTATACCATCTGAGAAGAACTAGACCGGTAACCCTAGATCACGTGAAAAAAAATATTCAAATATTTTTATTGTTTCTAAGAGATATAATACAACATTTATTTTAAAAATTTAATCATGTTATGATGTTTATATATTAGATAATAACTCACTCCCATGAATGGATGGTTTAGTGTCTCTAAGAGATAATTATATAAGAAACTCCTCTTAAGAAACCGATAGACATTTCTTCATAATTAAACGTAATTGAACAACCTTTTATAATTCTCATAAGGAACAATAATATTCCATTCTCCAATAAGGGAAAAAAGATATTGTTTTGATCTCAAAAAATTTTAAAAAAAAATTTATTAACATTTTATCAATTTTAGATCATTATTATACGAGAAAACATTAGCAGGAAGAAATATCATATTAAAATAAACATTGATAAAAATTTAATCCACAAGTTATTGAAAAATTATATTTATCAAAAATCAACAAACCTATAAAACGGTAGAATTGTACGAAATAATGAGATCATAAACATGATCATAAAATCATAAAATATAAAAAATATTATTACTAAATATCATGGTAAAAACTAATGAATAGAAATTATCTATCAATGATATCCATATAGCCATTCAATAAATAGGTGGTTTTTGGATAAAAACTCATATAACATTTGGGGAAAATGATTACCATCTGTGAACCCTTGGGATTCCCATAACCACCCATGTACCTTTCTTGCGATTCTAATTTCTACCATTGTAACCCTATAATTGGGCTTACTAGCATTTTGTACATGTTCTTTGGTTGAGCACCATCTGCTCCAAGTGTTTGGTATACCACCAATGCACCCTTTGGGTTGGTTTTACCCCCTATAGACCACATATATTTTTGGATACAACCCAGGAATACTCATTTTTATGGGAAACGGCCCTTGAACTCCCTTGGGCTTGATCATGCGTCATCCAAAACCTCATGACCATCGGCTAATAACCTATGCACCTAATTAGTGCTCATAAAATATAAATAATGATAAATTAATAAGATTTTTTTATTAAACCTACCCATCTATCTTCAATAAATATATATTCAAATTAAATTTAATCACACATCACATCATGAAAAATCCATGGAAATAAATAATGATATCTCAACATTTAGAGGGTGTATCACCAAAATTTTCCTAAAAAATGTAAATGGTTAATATCTAAAATTATATTATCCTAAAATAGGTTTTCATAATGTCATTAATAAGTTGATGAAAAAAATTATACCCTTATAAATATATCTTTTAGAGATGAATATGAATATTTATGGGATATCATTAATGATTTTTAGTAAAACTATTTTTTCATTGTGTAAATGATAATGTTATTATCATTAAAATAGTAATTTTTGAAAAGTTGTATTTTGAAAATATGAGAAATTGAATTTTCAATTTAAATATTTTTAATGAAGCTAATTATTAAATACGTCAACAATAATTAACACATTTTAAATGTAATGTCAATTTTATGAAAAATAATTTTTTTACAAGATTGAAAATAATTTTATTATTTATAAATAATTTATTATAACAATACACTATAGAAAAAGGATGCTAAAAAAGTCAAATAGAAATGTGGTAGAATAAAATAGGATGTTATAATGAATAATTACATATTTTTGTTTCCAAATTATAATGCATTTCATTTTCAGCAATAATGAAGAGGGAAATATAGGAAAATTATCTTTAAAGGAAATGATATTTTTTCTTAAAAAATTGTTCACTTTGAAAAATATATTATTTACAATAAAATTATTCTATATAATAATTAATTTTTCTCAAAGAGGAATGATGTATATTTTTATGAATTAGGAAATTTAATAATTTGATAATCATTGGAGATTATTGCTCCATGAATAAGATTTCATCATAGAAAGATGAACTTTTTGATTACTTAATCACCTATGAATATAAAAATTCTTAAATAATGATATATAATGAAACGTTTTTATGTGGAATATATTTAAATATACATAATGAAGAAAAAATTACATAATATAGGACCATAATATTCATAACACATATGAAATTAGTTCATTAAGATCCATAAAAACTTAGTGAAAGAAGTGATTAAACAAAAAACCATACGATATGGTTATTATAAGAACATGAATAATAAAATAGTTATTCTATGAAATAGACATTAATTTTTCATGAACATAATGAAATTACTTTTAATTTATATTAATAGGATAGTTAATACATTATATAAATTCATAATATGTTTAATATCAAACATGGATTATTGAATTATAAATTAAGGGAAAACCCCTTAAATTGAGACTAAAATCCTTATTTCCATTCCCAAATCATCATGTATATTAAAATTAATCATTTTAAACAGTTATAAATTACCAATTTAATCTATATATTATTTTATATTGTCTATTTATTATTATATGTTAATGAATTTTTATATTGTTTTTCCTGAAGTCATTTACATGATGTTGTTCAGTCAATTTTACTAAAACATCCTAACTATAATTAAAATATTAAAATGGGTCTCACAATATCTTCATAATATTCCTAATTGTAGAGGTATATGTATTTTATTATTACATTAACAAAAAATTAAAAAAATTTCTTAGGTAGTCACAAAATGGACTCAAATTAGAAATGTTCCCTTAATATTTTAATTTAATGTGGTTAAATTTTTTATAACAAATTATGTAAAATATAACACATAGAATCTACATAATTGGAATTTAGATATATAAATTGATTTATATATAGATTATTATTTATAAAAATATCGTATTATTTCACAGTTCTATTTTTTTTCTGTCCATGTTGTGATGTTATTAAAAAGAGAACACATTGTTCATGAATGTGTTACTTCACATATACACTAAGATACATCTACATTTTTTGAATGGTTTTAGGAGATGGTAGAAATTTTATTTTTCAATATAATAAATTCATTTAATTATAATTTTAATTCTGATAATATTATGTTGTTTTGAAAAAAATATATATTTTAGGAATATAAAAAAAAGACAATCAACAGGGTTTTGTTGGAAACATTTGTAATCCTTTTGAATGTTCCCCCATGGTTATTATCTCAAGGATATATATCATGGTATATCTTAATGTTCAAGGATTTTAGGATGTGGTGAGTTTGATTATTAGAGACTTTGCCTGATTTTAGGTTGATGTATTTCTTTATGATCACTACAGATATTGGTTGGAGGTGATATCCTCCTAAAAATGAAGAAAATTGTGTTTTTATAAATACCAGATTTTATTTCAATGATGTAATGAAATTATTTTGGGATAAACATAAAAAATGATGGAAATAGTGAACGATGTGACAAGGTATGGTCTTCAATTCTCTCAAATTTACATTTTTGATATATCACTTTGCGTTTTTTGGATTTTCCCCTTAGTCGTTAAAAATTACATTATTATGTTTTACTAGGGTAACTGTTTTTTAACATCATATATTTATTTTAATGACCAAATATAAAATTAAATTCTTTCATGAATTAATGATAATGAAATATAATATTTAATTCATTATAAAATATTAAAAATATATTTTTTAGATATTATAATTTGACAATAACAGAACATATAATGAAATATATTTTTTTAACAAGTGTCTTTTAATCTAAAAATATATGAATTGGTTAAAAATATAATTTTTTAGGAAATAAATTTGTTTTTCATAAATGTAGCAATTATGTTTCATTAAAAGAAATCTATATAAATTCCAACAAAATTATATTTAATTGCATATTAATTATAGAAACATGATTCTGATTTGAAAATCTTATGCATTTCATAAAAATTCTATTTGTATATATTCTGAATTTGATATGGTATTTTAAGAGAAACAATTTTACTCCTTAAATATTTTTGGGAAATGAAAATTGGTTAGATTGTTTTAAATATATACTTTATTTAATATATAGTCATAAATTATACGATTTTCATAAAAACCATATTTTCACTATTCACAGTAAAATATATTATTTTATAAAAAAATTCAACATAGCCTTATTTTGAAATGATACAATCATAATAGAATTTTATAATAAAATAATTTAATAATTTAATTTATAAAATATTATTAAATTTAAAAATCAATATATTAATAATAAATTATTTTAATGAAAACTTATTATTCCATACATTATGTGTTCTTAATCCAATATTCTATGCATATATAATAAATTACAAAACATTTATTTACAAATAGATTTAAAATAAATTAATATTCAATCTAATATTCTACTAATATATCATAAATCATTTTAGTTTTGTGTTGTGTGTGTAAAAAGCTATATAATATAGTGTTAATTTTATAGAAAATAAATTCATCTTTCTCAAGTAGTTACAATCGACCCCCAATTAAATAATATAAATTATAGTTAATAATAATGATTGAAAATATCTAAGGGTATCCAAAAATTCTACATCATTGAAGAAAAAATTAATATAGACATATCATCTTACGAACATATGAAACATATCTTTCCTTTGAATATGCACATCCCTAATATTGAGTTTTTCTCCAACCATGTGAACCAAGAGCCTATCATTTTCTAGTATTAATACCAACATTAAATTTGTTTATTCAAAAGGGTGATCCTAATTAGAATGGAATCGATCGACAAACATAGGATTATATGAAATGTGATTATCATTATGCGGACATTTTTTCTTCAAAATAAAGCAAACCAATCCATTTCCAAAATCACATAAAATTCACAATGAAAGAATAATATGATTTTTATATAGAACAATCAATTAAAATTAAATCCTGTGATAATTTATATTAATAATTTGTCTTTAATAATAAAATTACTGGTACGGTGATTTTACACACCTTGAAAACATACTATATATTGAATATAAGAATAAAATTAGTCATCCATAAATATAATGTAGAGGATAAATATTTCCCAATTATCGTGATCTACTTTGAGAGTAAAAATATGATTATCATTCCATTATTCCACCATTTTAGTGGGGTTGTTGTTACCTAAAATCCTTGTTAGAGGGAATACTAGGGAGTTAATTCATTAACTAACCAATATATTTATACATTAAGAAGTTATATTTAGATGGTGTAGATATAAGGAAACTACTGCACACCATTTTAATGGACGAGAACCTCATCTCTCTATAAAAATTTGGATAATTAGGGGAAACCCATCCACATTTAAATAACTATTATGTAGACTTTGGATATAACAATTGTTTATTTTTTCCACCATTTCTACGTGAAGGAAAATGAATCTTATTTCCACCATTTTCATTTCCACCTAAACATATATGAGACTCTATAATTCTCCTCTTTAGTGTGTTTAGGATTTTGATAAGGATCATTTTTTATCAAATCATCAGTAATTTGGGTGAGTATAACAATAGAATTTTCAACACCAACATCGATACTATTTGGTTGATTATTTATAGTATCATCACATCGTCCATCATATATATTTCAAACATGGTTTACCGTTATTGTACCTATTATTTGAATAATAAAGGTGAAGATAAGAATACATAATTTGATAAACTTATAAAAATTATTAATATTATAAAAATACATATATAATAAATTATATATTTAACCCAACTTATAAATTTTTGGGTATCAATCATGATTATTCATTTTCTATCTCCTGTTATATTCCCTAAATGTTCTTCAATGATGAGCTTAAATACATCACAATGGTATATAAAGAATTTCTAATTTTATGTGGAATATATACTATGTGTTTCTCTCATGGTTTGATGTTAAAATGACTATGGAAGGTCTTTATTTCCCTATAGGGATCATCAATATAGAAATTTCATAAAATGATGAAAAATATGCAGTTATGTAATTAAAATTAGTATTTATTTTCTGGGAAACATTGACTACAACGTTGATGATATGTTTCTATTTTTGGGGGTGATGATGAAGATATATCATAGATAACTAAAGTATCTTATGGTGTCTCTATACAATGATATCAATGTTATTACTAAATCTAATGGTTGATTATGGTGGTGCTCTATAGTAATGACAGATTCTATTAGTGCATAATGGTAATGCTGGTGATCTCGGTTACTAAAGGGGTCTACATTGGAGTTAGAGATCTTCTAATCGAGTCATCAGTTTGATTGTTCGCGTATCGAGGTGATACGGGAATATGCATGATGATGGTATGAATACTTTTCAATTTTCATTTTTTAAAATGGATATTTCGGTGGAGGCATTAGGGAGTTGAGATCGGTGATGGACATCCCCAATCAGCTCGGGGGATTCCCATGTTATTCTATGATGTTAATTTCTTTTGAAATATGAAACATGATGCTTATGAAATTATCATCATGATGAATGGATTTAATTTATTTTTTGAAATTTGAACACTATATTGTGTGTTTTGTGATGTTGTGTCTTCATGTTGTATGAATGGTTCTATAGGATCCCACATACCGTCAAATTTATTTTTCAAAATAAGAAAAAAAGTTATTGTGGAGGAGTATTCAAAAAAATAAAGGATTAATAAATAATATAATGAAATTATAATTTAATATTTCTATATGAAAATAATTAAATTGAATTTTATTTAAAAATTTTGAGTGAAGAAAATTGAGTCTTGAAATTTTGTTGAGGAAAGTAAATGAAGAAGAAAATGAAGATTGGTTATTTTGAATATAAGGCCCCGACCATGAACATTACATAATCATCAATTAAATGAATAATTCACATAGAGTATCTTCTAGGGTTTAGAATTTTAGATAATTAGGACATAACTATTACATCTCAAAATATTACATAGTAAACACTTCCACTAAGTTTTCATATAATAAAAAAACATAAAATGAAACATGTCTAGTTCCTTGTTTTACATAGAATGTCTTTCCTTGATCCCATCCTTGACCCTAGTGATCTTTAAGTCCTGTGGAAAACATTTAAAAAACATGGGATGTTCATAAAAATCCCAGTAAAGGATACACAATGAGGGAAAACTGTTAGTTTTTCAAAACAGCAAGTAAACCATGAATACTTTACCAAAGTAATACTTTTCACCTTTATGATGTAGTAAAAACTCTTCACTAAATAAAAGACCATTACATACCCTTTTGTAACCAAAAGATTACCATAAAACCCATATAAAGAACAAATAACATATAAAGGTAACTTGGGACATAAACATACATAAATGGAATAACCATATGGTCGACTTCCACACATATTTAATGGAATAGCCATACGGTCGACTTCCATACCCAATGCATTGGAGGTTATAACGTAACCACCAGTCCTGGTATTCATGGCACCACTCGTCATATGGTTTATCACGTAACCACCCGTAAAATGTCCAAGTTCCATCATTACAAATAAAATATTGAATATATTAACATTTCAATAACAACATTTCATTTTCAATCACAATAAGTAATTCCAAGATATTGAGTTAATCAATCCATTTTCAAAAAACCATTTAAAAGAGATTTTTGAATCAAAGTGTCGCATACCACATTGAATCATTTAATGGAATTATAATTTTAAAATATTAATGTCCATATAAATAAATAATCAAAACCATTTTGAAAACATGGACATTAAAGATAAAGATTTAGAATAATAAATCTTTGAAACATTTAAAACGATATTTTTGTTAAAGAGTTTTTAACAAAATTAGAGACTCTTGAATACAAATAATTTCGGAATAACATTTAATCCTAACATTATAATATCATGAGAATAAAGGGATTCATGATATAATATGTCAAAGTACAGTATATACACCATATAAGAGTGAATTTATTCATAACAACAATGAAGTCTCAATGGAAATGTAAATTGAGATGAAATCTATTATAATGATGGTATCCTTAAATTAAGGATAAATATATCACATAATTATGTGTGATAAATATAAATACAACCAATATAAGTGGATATTAAGTGTGAAACAATCAGAGGTCATTCACACATATTCATAGGATGACATGTTCATGAATTACAAGTTGAACCCAAAGAAATCTAAATTGGGTGAAGACGTTCCCTTGTAAAAATTTGACAGCATAACGGGGTCACTTTAAAATTCAGAAAATGATTTGATGAGACAAAAAGGGTATATAATCACTTGGAAATAAATTTTACATCAGTAAAGATTTATAAGAACATATCCCAACATAATAATATGTAATGACATAACAAACATAAGTCTTTTTAAAAAGAGGAGGGTGAAAGGTCCCCTTATCGAGTTGGGTAACTTTCGAAACATACACCCCATGGAAGAAGGGTCATACCATGAAGATGTAAATACCCATAAATGAAATTATACTACACAAAGTTTATAATAATGGGAAGTAAATACACCACTCAAAGGAAATAGTGGAAACCGTAACATAAATGTCACGGGAATAAAAGTGAGATGAAAAATCCCCTACGAAAACTCGGCCGCCTAATTGCGCCACTTAAAACATCAAAAATGGATTGATGAGATCAAATAGTGTATCTCATCATATTAAAATAACATTTAGAGTAAGAGTAATATAAAAGTATATCCCAATCATAAGAAATATGAGTTTAAAATAAATGACAAAAAAGAGTGTACTTAAAAAGAAAGAGAAGGGTAGGATCCCTTACCTCGGGTCCGGCTTGACTCGATCGTTCTTTAACGTCCTGAATAATAAACTTGAGTTAATTTCTAATTTATTAATATAGTTTATCATGTTAATTATTCCTTTTATATCACTTATTTACATTTATATACATAATGTAATCATTTAAGTTAATAATGTTTGTTTTGTCGATATTTGGTTCTTAAGTCGAAAGTGGACTTCTTACAATTACATGTTGTTCCTGTGGTCAAAGGTTCATTATATCCATAATGATATTCATGATTTGGATATCATATATATCATATATATCCAGAATATACATGTATTTATAATATTACATAGTCATTTAGATTTAGGAAATGAAATGCACAGTTCATGGAGACGGTAAGCCGTACGAACGAATGAACACTACATTCATTTCTTTGTCATATTAATGAAATTAAAAATAATTTTGAGATATATATATTATAATTAAAGTATAATATATATGTTATATAGGTCACATATGTTCATTAATTTCATTCTTTATAAATTCCATGTATTGCATGAACGAGTCACATCACTTGTGGGGGTGGTAGTCCACATTTCCTAGTATGAAATTATCGCATTTTCATAACATGAAAAGCATAAAGGCATGATTTAAATATACAATTCAGAAGAAAATAGAAAACATAAATACCATATAAATAATTTATAAAATATAGTGACATCATAATTTCCACCATGAAAGGTGTTAAATGGAGATTGAACAATCATCGTATCGTGAGGTAGAAATGCGCCATCCACAGAAACAGTATGTTCTTTAACCATTAGAAGAAGGTGTGTTTAAATATAGCTTGAATACGTTAAATAAAAACATCCTAGTATACTGAAGATACTGGTGTTGATACAAAGTAAAGTAATAAAAAGAGTTTATGGGTTTTGAGAAGAAAAATAAAACAAAAGAACACAAGGGAAGACATTACCTTTAAATCAGGTAACTCTTTTTTATTTGAGATCAAAGGCTTCCTTGTAAAGGATTCTGCCCAAAGGTGAGGCTTCAATGATGAATAGAGGGATTTGGAGAGATGAAATGGTCAGAGTTTGGCCAAGCCAAATATTTGAGAGGTGTGGGTAAGGTGGTAGAGGTGGGGGGCTTTTATAGGAGGAGAGGAGGGGCACTCGTGGAATGTTATAAAATATTACTTTATTATATAATTATTTTCGGATTTTGAAGGTCCAAAAAGGATTTATTTCAAGGATAAGGTGTTAAGGATTTAAAATCCACCCATAAAATAGGTTTGTGACATGTTTAGGTCTTAGAATTTACATTATCATTTCATTTTATTTAAATCCTTAAATAATGAGGTAATCGTTGCATCATCATGGTGTTCTAAATAATTTAATTTATTTAGTGTCTAAAAATTATAAATAAAATTATCATGATGTAGTAAATATATTTAGATTTATAATTAATATTTATAGTCAAAAATATTACATGTATAACCCCATCTAAAAATTGTTTTAGTAAAACAACACATGTTTGTGACATTTTTACTTTAAATTTAAATAAAAAGGTATTACTGTAATTTTCCTAACAAAGTGGCTCCATGGGGTCCCCAAGTTGACCAATGGATTTTCTTGGTCGGCCATGACATATACAATGATGTTAGGACATGTTTCTAGGTCATTTCATATTATTAAAACATTATTTTTACCTTAAATTACACTAATTACCACTAATTGCGATTAATAAACTTAAATGTTACTATTCACCAAAAATTATTTTAATTCCATTGAACCACATTTTACTTCTTAATGACCACCATGTATGTCAAATTTTTGAAATTCAAATCATATAAGTGGTAAAGTTTCATTTAAACGAAAAATCAGTTTCTCTAACTACCACTTAGTGGTTTCACTATTCACCAAAAATTGAAGTTTTTCAGAAAATTACCAAAATTTCACCCTAGGATATATTTGAAATTCTGAATTCAAAATGAAGTCTATTTTACAAAATTAAAAACATATATGTTACATTAATTAATGTAATAATTAAATTCCTCTCTCAGAGAAAATAGCGTGTTTTTATGAAACAATAAGTATCAAAATATTGACACTAGTTTAAGTCCAATTTCAAGATGAAATTAATTCCAATGACCACTATTGGATTAAATGGTAAAAATATATTATAATTTCACTTTGAAACCAATTAAAATTATAATCTATTCATATAAATAAATTAGATTAAAAATAGGTTTTGAATTAAAATACAACATTTTTCACTATTCATTAAAAAATGAACATTATCAGAAAAATACCAAAAATTTTCACAAGGTAAATTTTGATGTCCCTATTATAAAGAAGAATTTTATTTTTTCAAATATAACACATAAAATTTTCAAAAAGTGGTTTTAAAAGAGGTTCTTCATCAAAAGGCGGTTAATCGACCTTTTCATGAATATTAGAATGTTTTCGGTTAGAATTTGATTGATTCGCATTTTTAATCCTCTAACATTTATTGTAAAAAGTAAAAATATTTGACAAACATATATAATAATTTTGTAGTCAGTTCTGTTCATTCCCAATATTACAATGGCTAGGCATTAACTACAATTTAAAATAATATTATTTTATTATTAGAGTGCATCATAAGATTCCAAAGAAACTCATTGTTGCGTATTGGGTACGCCATCGAGCATAGAATCCCCATTAAAGTTATATTAATATTTTATTCACAAATATGGATAAATGTGAAAATGACATATTCTTTATTTACTTAGGGTGTTACATGCTTCCCCCCATTTGGGAATTTCTTCCTCGCAATTTTAAAATTCGGCATGGAAACTTCATTGGAAATCCTACATCGGAACCAGAGTCAGTAAAACTATCACTTTAAAATAAAGAAAGAGAAATACAAAGGTCACCCGAGTTAACCCATTCTAGGATTCCGTGTATGAAAATATGGATATGGAGAAGAAAACAAAGGGTTATGTCCTGATGGAGAGTGATAGTAAACATGTTTAGGAGAAAGTTATCCACAAGAAAATCACAAACTTGTTGTGGGTTAAACGGTATTCGATTCCCCAGTAGGAAATGTTAACAGAAAAAATATTTTTTTTAAGTTACTCTTCATTGAGGAATTTATTTTTGAGATTAACTAAATCATAATGAAACATACATACTTTTCACGTAGACTTTCATCTTTCAGTACATTCCGTAATCAAACTCATATTTTCTCCAAAAGAAGAGATTTTAGAAAGACTTGTTCGCATTAAGAGTACTATAATCAACTTCTTGAGAATCACATAACCCAAAAAAGAGAACTATATATTTCCCATGTCTTTAGAAAAAGTACAAAACCAAAAATTGTTAGTATGAGATCAGATAATCCAAAAAAGTATAATCCTTTATAAAAAAGAAAATCTATTCTTAATCTCCAAAATTTGTCCCAAAAAAACCCAAAAGATCAACAAAGGCCATTCGATAAACAATTGTTCCATAATAGTCTTCAAAGTAAACCAAACTAATATTGAAACCCAAATATTTGAAGGATTTAATCACATATTATTCCAAGGTACAAATTAACTTTTATCTCCAAATAACATCAGTTGCTCTTAAATTCTCATATTGAAAAGTAATTAACCTAATCACATATCCCCGATTATAGGTTAATCATTTCAATAGATAACCCAAGATATACTTACTCTTGATTCCAAAAATCATCTGACTAAAAATAATTAGTCAAACTAACCAGGGACTTCATGTAGTCCAGTGGTAGGCGATAAATACCAGTCGCACATTGGTTGGGGGTTCGATTCCCGCAGCTTTGTCTGACGTGATGGGTTTTCACATGGTCTGCATTTTGTCCATTTTCCAAAACTATATAATTCTTAATAAATTCCCCAAAACGAGATAAAATATTCAAAAATAATCATAACATAATTTAACCTCAATTTTTTTCTCATGCCTTTCACTTTCCATCATAACATATAGTAACCCATAATTACCTCAAAAGTAAGAAACATATAAACCCAAATGGTTCTTTATAACTATGTCTACAAAAGAACAGATAACTATTCCTTGAATAAAATTTTCATATATCAAACATCATGGTTACAAATACTATAAAAAGTCTTCTAATGTAACCCTATCATCAAAAGAGACTTAATACTCTTAATAATTTCACCATAACTCTTGAAGCCCTTATATGTTGACTTCTTACTAATTCAACATTATTCATGATCCATTAATCATCCCTTTCTAACTTATTCTGAAATACTTCTTTTTTACAAACAAAATCATGAATCATGACCCAAGATTCAAAAATAGGAAATCAAAAGTTGAGAAATAATCCATACCATTGATTGGTCATTGTCAGTTTCTTCATCCTCTATCAGAATGGAATTAGGTATTGGTAAACGGATATTTGTACGATCTTGGTGATCCCATTCCCGAAACATCTTCATAGGACATGTGTTCGCATAATGACCATGCACACCACATTTAAAACATTCAATTGATCCCTCAGAAATAACTTCTTTCCCTTTCCTCGAGTCAGCTGGATGCTTCCTTTTTCCATGGATGGTTCTTGCTTTATGACCTTCATTTCCACATCTATAGCATATTTCTATCCCTTTGAAACATTTTCCTAGGTGTTTCATTCCACATCTTTGACACATAGGTTTTTTAACACACTTACCTTTATGATTATTTCCTGTAGTTCAGTAGGGATTTGTTTCTCGCATATATGATGCCTTATAGAAATCACCAAGGTTTAGGTGGTCAATCATGACTCCAGATATTTGGTTGAGGATAAACACAAGTGTTCTCATTACAGCTCCCATATCATTCAGTTTCTCTCTTATAAAACTAGCACAGTTTCCTTCACATCCACTGTTACTTTGGTGCCTGCTATATCCAACCATTTAATAAAACCAAAAAGGTCCGTATGAGTATATCAACAAAACCATAATGTACTAATGAGGAAGATAAACACTAAGATATACTTACTCATTAACTTTATCTAAAAGTAGGACTCTTTCTGAAATCTTAACCATTATTGTAATGTCACTTATGCTTAGAGAATACCCTAACCTCTAAATTTATCTAAACCAACCATTGATACCAACTATAAGGCCCCGACCTTAAACATTACCTAATCATTAATTAAATGAATAATTCACATAGAGGATCTTTTCAGGTTTAGAGTCTTAGAGAATTAGGACATAACTATTACATCTCAAAAGATTACATAGTAGACACTTCTACTAAGTTTCCATAAAAGAAAAAAAAACATAAAAAGAAACATGTCTAGTTCAATGTTTTTGATATAATGTCTTTCCTTGATCCCATCCTTAACCCTATTGATCATTAAGTCCAGTGGAAAACATTCAAAAAACATGGGATGAGCATAAAAAGCCCAGTAAAGGATACACAAAGAAGTAAAACTGTTATTTTTTCAAAACAACATGTAAACCATGAATACATTACCAAAGTTGTAACACCCCAATATTTCATAGTGTGTTATTTGTCCAAAATAATTCAATAACTTGCACTGCACGTAACATCGAGTTCAAATGTACCATGACTTACCAAAAAAGCCGTTTAAAAGAGGTTATGAATAGTATTAACTAAATTTTAAACTTTATATAATCCTTATAATTTTAGAATACATATTATGAGTTTCTTAGACATAATTTAAGAAAAACTTCATTTTCAGTATTTCACTTTTACAAACTTTTAATAGTGAACCCTTTTTAAATCCAATATTTTAAAATTTTATATATTCAATTTGACTAAATAAAATTAATTTTTAATAATGGTGACATAAAAAATTTACAATGAAACATCCCAAGCTTCCACGGTACATTTCCCTTTGAATAATGCAATTGCGTGCATTGTACGCAACTTCAAGATTCTAACACACCACAACCAATCAAACTAGCCATTATGGATAGTAATAACTACTTTTTGAAATTTTATAAATTTTATATTTCTAAATGAACTTCATTTTTGGATTCGTAATATCGAATTTATATTAGGGTGAAATTTTGGTACTTTTCAGATAAATTTCATATTTTGATGAATAGTGAAAATTGCTAAATTTTAATTAAAAACAACTTTTTTAATCGAAATAATTAATAGTGATAAATTATTAATTTGAGTGGTTTTAAATTAAATTTAGAATATATTTTTACCATTTAATACAGTTTTGGTCATTGTACATAATTTTACAATTAAACCGGACATAAACAAGTGTCAATCTTTTGATATATATTATTTCTTAAAAACACGTTATTTGTTGTGACAACGGGAATTAATTATTAAATTAATTAATTCAACTTATATGTTTGGAATTTTGGAAAATATACATCATTTTTTAATTCAGAATATCAATTATAGCTTATGGTGAAATTTTGGCATTGTTCTGAAAAACATCAATTTTTGATGAATAGTGAAACTACTAAGTGGTAGTTAAAAAACTGAATTTTTTCATAAAACATAATTTTACCGCTTTTGTGAATGGAATTTCGAAAATCAAAGAGACATTCTTAATATCAAGAAGTAAAATGTGGTTCAATGAGATGAAAATAATTTTTGGTGAATAGTAACTTTTTACTTTTATTTACCACGGTTAAAAGTAAATAGGATAATTAAGGGTAAAAATGATATTAATATTACCCTAACACATGTCCTAATTCTATTGGACAAGTGTATATAGACTAAAAACAACCTTAGGAATAAAATATTATCATTTAGGTCCACATGGATTAGATTAGGACATTTATTATTATTTAATTCAAAGAAGAGTTAAAAGAGTTAAAATCAACATTTATTTATTAAAACATTTTTAATATGGGGTTATACATAAGATAAATTATATTGTAAATATTCATTATAAAGATAATAAGATTTCCTACATAATTATATTTTATTTATAATTCTTAGACATTAAATAAGTTAATTTATTTTTGACACAATTATGATGCAGTAATTACCATAATAGTGAAAAATTAGAATAATTGATATTATAAATACCCAAATAAATATAATTTGAGACTTTTTATGAATTAAACTAATTTTATAGGTTAATATGACATGTTAGGATAGATTTAATTATCTTTGGTCGAAATAATGATTCTTTTATGAGTTTCAAAAAAATAAACTATTGAATAGTGTCAAAATTGACATAAAAGAGTTTTTAAAAAGAATATTATATTATTAATTGATATTAAATTTCTAAAAATCTAAGGATCGGCCAAGAGACTTATATAATGATATTTGTATCATTAATGGACCACTTTGGGGTCTCTTGTATGTATATATTAGGTTTATTAACTATATAATATAAAAATACAATGTAAGATGGTAAATGTCAAACTAATTAACTAAGAGTTAAAACTAAAAGATAAGGTTAATATAGTAAACCAAACCTGTCTAAATTCTATTGGTTGAATTTTTTTATACATAATCCTACATTAAAATTTGAATAATCAACTTTGGAGATATTATAAACCGAATATGAATTTCTTATAAATTAATATTTCAAGATTTTCCAAAGCTCCCCCTCACCCCTCTTATAAAAGGGCACTCCTCCTTCTCATTTCTTCACACCTTCAAATACTTTTAGATCGGCCAAACTCTGCCCAAATACTCTATAAAATTCCTTCAATACAACCTAGAGGCCATAGTTTGATCATAAATGCAACCTATGGTGCCATTTTGATCAAATCAAAAGGAAGAACCTGAAGAGGAGGTAATGTTTTCACCACCCTTTTTCAAATTCATTTCTTCTTCCACTTCTTCTTTCATTGTTATTACCATTATAAAATAATAAATCCAGTATCTTATATATAATGTGATGTTATTATATATATGGTACAACCATATTCAGTATTCTATCCACCCTTTGAATAACATGTCTCTATTCGTGTGTACGTACGACTTACCGTCTCCAAGTCGTGGTGTAATTGTTATTCAATATATTATTATTTGGATGGGTATAATAATTATTTGTAACTCATGTAAATAATAAATATAACATTATAATGATTCTGTATATATGATATACCATCCAATTATATATCATTTTAATATCAAATGTATGATATTGTCGCTCGTGCGTACGTACGGACTACCGTCTCCACGAACGCGATGAGATTCATTTTCCATCGTATCCATTCAAGTATAATTATCATTTGATTATTTAAAAATAATGTTTATGGAATTGATATAATTCTGGATATGAATAAGATACAACATATCCATGAAAAACAGGGCTTACATAACAAAACATGTGAAAGAAAACGAGTAAGTTAACACCTGATACAACGATAATACTAAGATATTATTAACAAAGCAATGTTAAAAGATCATATATGATATCATATTAATATATATTATTCTTGTATAATTTAATAACAATTATTTCACCATTATACTGGAGATTAACCTACACTCAACCACAGAAAAGTACAAGGTAAGGGTTTATTTCGCAATCTCTTCATTATCCGAGGTTGTTTATACGTAATAATCTACTAGGATTTCTTTATCATCCACATCCATGTTTCTTCGAAATGTGTTTCAATTTTTTTTTTAATATTTACAAAGAATATGGGTTAAAGTCATTTATTCCCTTATGTGTTTTTAAAGTAATATTTCTGTTGTTTTTCAAACAAGGATCTTTTTACCTTTCGACAAATTTAAGGTAAGAATGTTTTTTTTAAATTATACGGCGGGTGCGGCTATTTACCGCCGTTATAAAATCGTCAAAGCTTCCCTTACAAGATTATAAGAATATTTTCAAAGTAAATGTTTTATTTTATAATTATGTGACTTTTAAATGATTTCAAAATGAATCTTTTGTGAATTTTTGAAAGGTACTCTTTATCAAGATCATAATTTTAAATGTTTAAAATATTTATCTTTCTAAATATTTTTAATTAATTTCCATGTTTTCAAAATGGTTTTAAGGACTTAATTATATGGACATGAAGGTTTTGAAATGATATTTATTTTCAAAAGTTTCAAAGTGGTATGGGACTCTTTGATTCAAAAATCTCTTTTAAATTACTCCCTTTATAAATGTGTGATTTTTCAATGATTTTGAGAAAAGAGATATTTCTCTCAAATAGTTTTGATTTCATCTATTTCAACATCCTTTGATTTATTTTAAGATTATTTTAAGTTGATTTATTATGATACAAAACTTCTATATTGTATTTAAGGTTTTGTGATATGTTTGACTGTGGATGTGCTATTTTTATACCATTCAAGGTTTATGGTGAAAGTATTGACATTTTGAATGCTATTTTTAATACGAATGTTTATATAATGTTTAAACCATTTCATATGGGAATGCATTGGACTTAATATGTGACGGGTGGAGCCTGCTAAAGCTTCTCGATGCATCAGTATGTCTTATGAGAAAAACTACCGTCTTGGCACAAGGCCTTGACAAAATCTTATTTGTAGCCTTGTCACGAGGCCTTGGATATGTGGTTATGATATTCTGGCATTATGCATTCCATCATTATGAAAGTGGTTATTGATATTGAATTTGATTATTCAATTAGTAGAATATCCATGTGAATAAGTAAATGGCATTATTTCATTTTACTTTTTCCATACTATGTTGATGTTCATGTTTAAAAGACTTTTGTTTTAGTTATACATTGCCTTTAATTTTTATTCTTATTTATGAAAGTTTCCTCTTTATGATTATCCTTACTGGGCATTTTAGCTCACCCCTTTTCTATGCTTGATTTTTCTCAGGATGTGAAGATGTAATTTATGAATGACCTACATGGATATTATGTGGAGATATTAGTGTGGAATATGGAGACAATATATTGTTGTAGCTTTTCACTTAACGATGTAATGTAAAACTTTATGAATATATCTAGTGTTTCCAAGGCTACTAAACCTATAGGTCTTTCGAGATTTGATCTTTCTCGTGATCATGCCAATTTTATGTTATAATGCACTGACTCTGGGTAACTGGGGTCGGGGCTTTAAAAAGTAATACTTTTCACCTTTATGAAGTAGTAAAAACTCTTCACTGAATAAAAGACCATTACATATACTTTTGTAACCAAAAGATTACCATAAAACCCATATAAAGAACACACAACATATAAAGGTAACTTGGGACATAAACATAATTAAATGGAATAACCATACGGTCAACTTTGACACATACATAATGGAATATCTATACGGCCGACTTCCATACCCAATGCATTAGAGGTTATAACGTAACCCCCCGTCCTGGTATTCACGGCCCCACCCGTCATATGGTTTATCATGTAACCACCCATAAAATGTACAAGTACCATCATTACACATAAAATATTGAAAATATAAACATTTCAATTACAACATTTCATTTGCAATCACAATAAGTAATTCCAAGATATTTACTTAATCAATCCATTTTCAAAAACCATTTAAAAGTGATTTTTTAATCAAAGTGCCCCATACCACTTTGAAGCTTTTAATGGAATTATAATTTTAAAATATTAATGTTCATATAAATAAATAGTGAAAACCATTTTGAAAACATGGATATTAAAGATAAATATTTAGAATAATGAATCTTTAAAACATTTAAAACGATATTTTTGTTAAAGAGTTTTTAACAAAATGAGAGACTCTTGAATGGAAATTATTTTGGAGAAACATTTAATCCTAACTTTATAATATCATGAGAATAAATGGATTCATGATATAATATGTCAAAGGACATTATATACACCATATATGAGTGAATTGGTGCCTAACAACAATGAAGTCTCAATGGAAATGTAAATTGAGATGAAATCAATTATAAAGATGGTATCCATAAATTAAGGATAAATATATCACATAATTATGTGTGAGAAATATAAATACACCTAATATTAGAGGATATTAAGTGTGAAACAATCAGATTTCATTAACACATATTCATAGGATGACATGTTCAATAATTACAAGTTGAACCCAAAGAAATCGAAATTGGGTTAAGACGTTCCCTTTTAAAAATTCGACAGCCTAACTGCGTCACTTTAAAATTTAGAAAATGTGTTGATGATAAAAAATGGGTATCTCATCACTTTGAAATAAATTTTACATCAATAAGGATATATAAAAACAAATCCCAACATAATAAGATGTAAATAAATAACAAAAATAAGTCTTTTTAAAAAGAGGAGGGTGAGAGGTCCCCTTACCGAGTTGGGTAACTTTCGAAACGTACACCCCATGGAAGAAGGGTCATACAATGAAGATGTAAATACCCATAAATGAAATTATACTAAACAAAGTGTATAATAATGGTCAGTACATAAACCACTCAAATGAAATAGTGGCAAACGTAGCATAAATTTCACGGGAATAAAAGTGAGATGAAAAAAACCCTACGAAAACTCGGCCGCCTAACGGCGCCACATAAAAATTCAAAAAATGGATTGATGAGATCAAATAGGGTATCTCATCATATTAAAATAATATTTACAGTAATAGTAATATAAAATAACATCCCAATCATAATAAATATGAGCTTAAAAGAAATGACATAAAAGAGTGCACTTAAAACGAAAAAGAGGGGTAGGATCCTTTTCCTCGGGTCCGACTTGACTCGATCATTATTTAACGTCCTGAATAATAAACTTGAGTTAATTTATACTTTCATAAGAACCTTTTTCAAGTTCATTATTCCTTTTATATCACTTATTTCTATGTTATAAACATTATGTCATTATTTATGTTAATAATGATTATTTTGTCGATATTTGGTTCTTAAGTCGAAAGTGGACTTCTTACAATTACATGTTGTTCGTGTGGCCAAAGGTTCATTATATCCCAAATGATATTCATGATTTGGATATAATAAATATCATATATATCCAGAATATACATGTATTTATAATATTACATAATCATTTAGAGGTAAGAAATGATATGCACCGTTCATGGAGATGGTAAGCCGTACGTACGCATGAACGCTACTTTAATTTCTTTGTCATATTAATGGAATTAAAAATAATTGAGAGATATATATATTATAATTCCAGTAAAATATATATGTTATATATGTCACATATGTTCATTAATTTCATTCTTTATACATTCCATGTATTGCATTAACGAGTCACATCACTTGAGGGGCGGTAGTCCACACTTCCTCGTATGAAATTATCGCATTTGCACAACATTAAAATCATAAAGGCATGATTTAAATATAAATTTCAGAAACATATAGAAAACATAAATACCATATAAATCATATATAAAATATAGTGACATCATAATGGCCACCATGAAAGGTGTTAAGAGGAGATTGAACAATCATCGTTTCGTGAGGCAGAAATTCGCCATCCACAGAAACAGTATGTTCTTTAACCATTAGACGAAAGTGTGGGTAAGTATAGCTCAAATCCTTCACATAAAAACATCCTAGTATATTTAAAATACTGATTCTGTTACAAAATAAAGGATTGAAAAGAGTTTAGGGGTTTGGAAATGAAAAATAAAACAAAAGAACACAAGAGAAGACATTACCTTTAAATCGGGTAACTCTTTTTTATTTGAGCTCAAAGGCTTCCTTGGAAAGGATTCTGCCCAAAGGTGAGGCTTCAATGATTAAGAGAGGGATGTGAGAGATTAAATGGGCAGGTTTTGGCTGATCCAAATTCTTGAGAGGTGTGGGTAAGGTGGTAGAGGTGGGGGCCTTTTATAATAGGAGAGGAGGGGCACTATTGGAAAGTTATAAAATATTACTTTATTATATAATGATTTTCAAATTTTAAATGTTACAAAAGGATATATTTCAAGGATAAGGTGATAAGGATTATAAATCCACCCATCAAATAGGTTTGTGACAAGTATTGATTGTAGATTTTACATTATCATATCATTTTATTTAAATCGTTAAATAATGAAATAATCGGTGCATCATCATGGTGTCATAAATAATTTAATTTATTTAGGGTCTAAAAATTATAATAAAAATATCATGATGTAGGAAATCGTTTTAGATTTATAATGAATATTTATAGTCAAAAATATGACTTGTATAACCCCATGTAAATTTTTGTAGTAAAACAACACATGGTTGTGACATTTCAACATTAAATTTAAATAAAAATGTATTAATGTCATTTTCCTACCAAAGTGGCTCCATGGGGTCCCCAAGTTGACCCATAGATTGTGTTGGTCGGCCATGACACATCCAATGAGGGTAGGACCTGTTTCTAGGTCATTTAATATTATTAAAACATTATTTTTACCTTAAATTACACTAATTACCTCTAATCGCGATTAATAAACTTAAAAGTTACTATTCACCAAAAAATAATTTTAATACCATTGAACATAATTTTACTTCTTAATGGCAACCATGTATGTCGGATTTGTGAAATTCAAATCACAGAAGTGGTAATGTTTCATTTAAATGAAAAATCAGTTTCTTTAACTACCACTTAGTGATTTCACTATTCATCAAAAATTGAAGTATTTCAGAAAATTACCAAAAATTCACCCTAGGCTATATTTGATATTCCGAATTCAAAAATGATGTCTATTTTAAAAAATTCAAAACATATAAGTTAAATTAATTAATTTAATAATTAATTCCCGCTGTCAGAGCAAATAGCGTGTTTTTATGAAACAATAAGTATCAAAAGATTGACACTAGTTTAAGTCCAATTTCAAGATGACATTAATTCCAATGACCACTATTGGATTAAATGGTAAAAATATATTATAATTTTACATTGAAACCAATTCAAAAGATAATCTAATCATATAAATAAATTAGATTAAAAAGAGGATTTGAATTAAAATACAACATTTTCACTATTAATTAAAAAATGAACATTATCGGAAAAATACCAAAAATTTACACAAAGTAAATTTTGATGTAGCCGGTTATAAAGAAGAATTTTAGTTGGTCAAATATAACACATGAAATTGTCAAAAAGAGGATTTAAAAGAGGTTCGTCATTAAAAGGCAGTTAATCGACCTTTTAAAGAATATTAGAATGTTTTCTCTTAAAATTGGATTCATTCGCATTTTTAATCCTCTAACAATTATTTTAAAAAGTAAAAATATTTGACAAACATATATAATCATTTTGTAGTTATTTCTGTTCATTCCCGCCATTACAACAGCTAGGCATTAACTACAATTTAAAATAATATTATTTTTTTATTAGAGTGCAACGTAAGATTCCAAAGAATCTAGTTGTTGCGTATTGGGTACGTCATCGAGCATAGAATCCCCTTTAAAGTTTTATTAATATTTTATCCACAAATATGGATAAATGTGAAAATGTCATATTCTTTATTTACCTGGGGTGTTACATTGAATCTGTGATTGAATTTATTCAAAGGATTAAGGGATTTTATGTTTTTTGTGCAATTAATAAATGAAATTAAATTTCTTTTCTTGTATTTATATCAGTGGAAGGATGAGGTGGATTAAATGTTCATTAAATACAACTGTGCATATTTTAATTCCCTTTTTCCCATGGTGAGGTAATTGAGAAAATTTCTAAATATGATTTTTTCACGAACCCATATTTCTTCCTCATTACCCTTTATTCGACAATGGTCATGCCTAAATTTGGATAATAATTTTCAATAAAATTTTAAAAATATTTTCTAATTAATGGTAATTTTTAAAAAAACAAATGACATTGAATTTTTTTTAATGAATTTTGGTATCCCTTTGCATGAGAATATAAAAGAAAATAATACAACATTACATTCCCATGTCAGCCACATTACCATATAAAAATGGCAGAATAACCACCTCATATTTGAGATGAGTTATTAAAGAGGAAGGAGTATTGATAAATAAAAATAATCCATGAATATGGTGAATTTAATGACTATTGATGACCAGGGATAATTCAACTTCTTACACACGCTTTGGTCTCCAAATTCTCCCCTAGCAACAGAAAATTATCTCTCTAATTATAGAAATACATGGCTATTGTGTTGGAAATAGGATTCCATAGTTTTAGTGATAAAAGTGGAACATGTTGTTATGAAAATTTTATTTCAGCCTTTTTATATTAAAAGGAACATCTATAGAGGGGTATGTTAAGATATGGACATTTTTTTCCTTTCTAGTCACATACACATAATTGAATATGGTGACATGCTATGAAATTCCCAAACCCCCTTTTTTGTCCTTTTGATTACTATACATCATAGATTAACTTCTTCTATTATATTTCTTTTCATGATATCTTATTTTTTCATGACTATAATCTTCATTTTCATGTATGGGAACCTCCGTTTCTCCTCAGTTCACCAATTTTGATCATTAGAGACATCTCATTGTCATTATAGATTATTGTAATACTTATTTGGGTGGAAATATTTCTATATGTTTTTTATTATTATAGTATTATTTGAATTAATTATTTCCTATTGAACATTAAAAAATAATTAAATGTATGGAATTAATTTTGAATTATATTATCAAAATCAATTAAATTATATATCTATATTTTTTTCATGAAATCTATTCCTCAGAACCCCATAACATGAATTCAATATTTCCTAAAAAATATAATCTAATCATTCTAAAAAGTGTACTCAAAATACCATGGTTCAAATTGAATTTCAAAAAAATAATTTGATTAAATGGAAAATTAAATATTTATGTATCACACTGAAAAATTCATTAATGGTTCACTTTAAAAGGAATGAAATTCCCAAAATTTTTAATTTTTAATCTTTTAAAAATATAAAACCTCTTTATTCAACCATTATTAGTAAAATTTCTATTGTCAATATTAATTCAATTCAAAACTTTCCTCAAATTGATTTTTTCTTCTAATGAACAAGGTGAAATTGTTTCAAGTGTTTGATAAACACCCCAAGAAAATTTCACATTCCATTTTATAGTAGGGTATATATCATCTCCAATGTGTAATGAAATAAATCATAGAAAATCTTTAGGGATTCAAAATTTAGGACGGAATAACATTGATGATTAATGTAGTTATTCATATTTTCTAAAATAAGAAATACCAAAAGATGATGTTTGAAACTAAAATGATTTTTAGGATATCAATAGAAATGTTCATTGAAAATATCCCTTATAGATTTCATCTCACTCATCATCCCAAAATATATCATTGTGGGATCATGTTACAAGTAAGAATAATGATTTACTCTTCCTCTATTTCATATATTTATTATATTTCATTCAAACTTTTTTAGAATGTTATGTTTAATGAAAATCTCAAATCCATCACTTAATCACATGTGATCAAAAGACCATTAGTCTATTAATTGTGGTTTTTAATAATCCTATGACCCAACACCATTTCATTTCATTAACTTAATTTATTTTAGATATGGAGGTGTATATTGATAAATTCGAGTGAAAATCTAAGGCATCTCCCAAATTCTGTTAAAAACAATGAAAAATATCCTCATTGTTGTATAGATCCATCCACCAGGGATAGACCCCACTTCCCACTTATTTTTTAAAATATAATGAAATAAATAAATAAGAATGAATAAATTCATAACTTCGGCTTGTACCTTGAACCACTTCATAATAAGTTAATTTATAGAATATATAGGATTAAAATTTAGTAATTCAAGTTGTGTCCAAGGGTAAATGGTTATGAAAAATATTCCCCAAGAATATTATAATTGATTCACCTTAGTCATTGTTTTCAAAAAATGAAATGAATTTCATATATGATAAGATGTCGGAGTCTTACAAGAAGTATACATATGAAATAAAAAGTATCTATTGGCTAAGAGGATGTTCTTTGAATTTGATGAATGTTTCACACCACTAGTCCTAGAAATTCATTGGATTAAATATTTAAATCAATGAAAATATCATATATTCAAATCTAAAAAAACATTAGATAATTTTCATTAATTAAAAAAATATTTTCTACTAATAATTGATATTGAAAATAAAAAACCACATTATAATCATATGTAATTACCTCACACTTTTTCTCATTCAAATATATTAAAATTTAAATTTAAATCTGGTAATAGAAAGTATCCAAGGATGTATATGTATTATAGTTTATTTTATTAAATAAATAATAAAATAAGGTAATGTAATTAGATTTTTAATATATAAAATAAATGAATGTGGTGAATACAATAGAAATTAATCAAATGGAAATCCTTAACCCCTTATAGAATAATAAATTGAATTTGGTTACATGGGTTCTTCTTACATCAAATTCATGACATGTATTGGATACGTAGATTCATTTTACTCCACAGGAGAGAGAATTTATGGTCATGAAAAATTATAAACATTGGAGAAAAAATTGGGCCAAATAACTGAATTTTGAATTTCATTGTAGTGAGTGAATGTGCTCCTTTAAAACAGAATTTAAATTAAGAAAAAAATATAAAAATATGGTCGACAACCTATAAGGTATACTATTTGACATAATTAGTTCTGCCTTACCTAATTAAACATCATCTTTGGTGAAGGGTTATTGAAATTCCATTCCCAAAAGGGGTCTATAGATGGTCTCAGTTGTGACCATTCCACATATTTCACTCTTTTTCCTCCCTCTGTAAATCCCTTAAATTGTTCTAGTGGTAGAAAATACTTTACTACAATCAAGATGAGCTTCTATTTCATCCTTATTCTTGGAAGACTAAAGGTAATTTATTGAACTGTTAATAATTATTTTCCATTTTCAATCTGAGTAAATTTAGTCATATTTCTAATGTTTTCATTCATGGCCCTTATCCTCTCACTATTATTATGATAGATTTTATTTCAATTAAACAAATAGGCAACTGAAGTTACCACATGGACTTCATTAGTATTTGAAATATCTACCAAATTATGTATTGTTTATTCTCTAAATTTATTATCCCCTACCACATATTCCGACCTCATTAGATAGTGAATACATAAATATAATTTTTCATTAAGAAATAGAGGAAAATATTCTTAACTTTTTATATCTATCAATGATCTACTGGTGGATAATAGTGGGCTTCATATAATGAGTGGTGTTCACTACTCTTATGTACAAATAATCACGAATTCGATGGGGGATTGTAATTTTCCAAATTTTACCAGAATATCTTTAACAACCCCTCATATATAATTCTCTATTTAATATTCAAATTTATGTGTATGTCCTTTGGGATTATGTACTAGTTGCATAATCTTGAATGCATTGTATAACATTATTTTGAAACATATACCTAATTCACAAAAATATTTTCCATATTTATTTACTCCAAAACTTATGATAAAAATATACGGATCATGATAATTTTAGAAATACCCTATTATACTAAAACTGAACACTCTCATGATAGTGGAATGGTGCTAATTTCTTCCAAAATCATCACATTTTTCAGAAAATATTTTATAAAATTTCATAGGAGGTAATTTTTATGAGATCCTAAAACAATTAATATTGATATAAATGTATTTATGTTGTTCTAAAAATTAACCTTTCATCTTTTCAATCATCACATTCACTCATGTCTACAGTAATGGAAGTTCAAGATTGAACTATGGAGGTTATTATTTTACAAATTCAAAAAAAACATACTCTACACACTTATTTATCCATTAATACATTTATTCATTAACAATATATTTTTAGATATGATCCTATTTACCTTTACACTCGTCATAGATATTAAATTCAATTATTCATGTGGTTAAACCATTAGATAATTAGGTAGTACTCCTCTTGGACTTTATCTCAATTGTTCAGTGATATATCCAACATGATATTTGAGGTTCTGAAGTATAGTCCTATTATATTTTGAGACACCAATAAAATCTTATTTATTCACATTAATCTATGAAATAGACTATAATTTTTTTTTATCTCTGGGGGATGTCAAGAATGTATCCAAAGTCTGCACTAGCTTATAGATTTATCTCTAGATTTATGATCTCCACTGCATTTCTAAATATGGATATATCTTCAAGAAACATTTACCATGTTTTTGGGTAAACCAAACATAAAATTTTTTAACATGACAAAAACTATCATAATTTTGATATTATATATATATAATTTGGGGATATTTATTTTGGCCTATCATGGTGTCTATATTGTTATCCATTGTTTCCATTTTTTACATTATCATTCCATTTTTTATAGTGTATATTTAACATTATTATATTACATTATTTATCCACTAGAATATATTTCTCAACAACTAATGTTGTTTACTAAAGGTATCCTTAGGTGATTTCATACATATTTTGACTTTTGTAGTCAATATATTACCATATTTTATTCATTTATTATATACTCCTCACTTGTGTCAGTTATGTTATATGGTCTGGTCAATTTCTCTAAAACATACATGGTTATTGAGTGTGCTAAAATGTGTATTAAAATAGATTAATAACATCAAATAATTATATATTAAATAAAATTTTATATATTGCCTTTATATTTTCATTTAAGGCATACAAATTTTATATTATTGTTTTATATTAAAAAAGGATAGAATGTAAAATTTTACAATTAGATAATATTTATATTTTTATAGATATCATTTTTTTTAAATTAATATATATATATATATATATATATAATCAGTCATGCTTAAAGGATATAAAAAATAGTATCATCATCAAAAGATGCACTAGTCTATACATACACAAGACAATGTCATAATTTTTCATATTATTTTAGGAGAGGGATGAAATATTTTTTCCATTGGTATAATATCATTTTTGAATAATTTTTATATTAATTTTTTTAGAGTTTCATGTATATAACTAATTTTTGGGTATAGAAGAATAATATAAATAATAGATCTTAGTTTTGAACATTACCTCTCCATTAGGATATTCTTCCATAGGGTGCACCATGTAACCCCTTAACATGTTATTATAGGAAGGATATTGATAGTAGAAAATGCGTATTGAGATTTAATTGATTTTTTGATTGAGTCTTGGCCTACATAACTCTTTTTAATGGGTGTAAAAAATGGGTAGAAATTATCTCCACATAACTTGGAAGATAATATATGTTTTTTAAATGTCCAACACCATTTCAATGATAGAATGACACTATTCAAGGCCAAATGATTACAATAGTGGGAAATAATGATGTGTTTGAAAATTATGTCCCCATAATCCTATAAACAATAAACATATGGTACATATATTATTTATTTGAGGCCTTCCCCTAGAGTATTATATTTTGACCACAATTATGTTTTACATTAGAAATTATTTTTAACCTCAGTAGAATATTTTAATGAAAAAAAGTTGAAATTGAAATTATTGATCAATTAAATCATATTGATTTTTAATGAATATTGTATTTTACAAAAATAATCAAGGGATGGAAAACTTTTATAAAAAACTAATCGAACACAGCATGTAAAAACTATTTTTTAGAATAGTGTGTTTTATGTTTAAAATTAGTGTATTGGATGAAAATATCATTATTACATATTTTCATGATTTAAATTGATTTCGTAAAAATAATTAAATGTTCTGTGGATTCAAAATCTCATATAACCAAAACACTATTAATGATATATTTAACTTCTGAAATACAACTAAACATTTTTTCATTTGAAAATATTACTTATGTGCATAAAATATAAATCATATGCATTTTAAATTTCATTAAATAATTTTAAATGAATAATTTTTTTTTCTGATAACTGACATTTTCATCATGAATGTTATTTAATTATATTTTAATATATAATTATTTCTTTATATAGTCATAAATGATATGGTTGTTGTAAAAAATTGATTTTTCACTATTCAGATAAAACTCAATTATATAAGAATGATCTAATAAATTTACTAATGTATAATTTTCAAATTTTTTATTCAAAAATTATTTCATTACTAAAAAAAATTCACAAATTAAATTATTTCTTGAATAAATAAAAATAAAAAATATAAATTAAAATGAAAATTGTTGTAAATTCATTTTTAAAACATTTAATGTTCTTGATCATATATTTTATGTAGTTAAAATTTAATATAATAAATTAAAATACTATAAGATTTATCATTGTCAAATTTTTGTAATAATATAAATATAATTTGTTACTAATCATTTAATATATGTGTTAAATACGAAATATGTTGTGAAATGAAATATTTTTTTTGATAAAAATATATTCCATAATTTTAGGATATTATATTCTACGCCCCCAAGTAAATTAATGAGTTAAAATTTTAATTAATAATGAATAAAAATAAATATAAGTGTACCTAATATATTGGTGTAGATCAAGATACAATTTTTATGGAGATATCAATCATACAATCATAGGAAATATATTTTTTCCTTTGAAAACGATTATCACCAAAATTGTTTTCCTATAACTACTTGATAAAATTTTATATTGTTATTTGTTATCAATACTTGAATTATATAGTTTTTTACAATTGTTAACAATCATCATTAAAATGATTTTCTACCATTGGTTAATATAAAATTTGATTTTATTATTCAAAATGATCTTTCATCATTGTATATGGAACCAATAAATTTAAGAAATACATTGAAATTCATCAAAATAAAGGAAAATATGATCTCCAAAACACATATTTCCAAAAAAATTCCTATTATTAAACAAAACAATATGTTTTATTTGTTAGTCAAATAATCAGGATGGGGATTCAATGACCCTGGAAAATTTCTTGCAAACAATAGACTAGAATCTAATAAGCCATCAAGAAATATATTCAGCTGAATAATTATTATTTATTAGTAACAATCAACATCATTAATTTTGAATGGATCGAATTTTCATCATTCCCTTAGTAAAATTTGTATTAGTTACCTATAATCCATTTAATACCTTGGAATTGGTATCCAATTGTCATAATTAAAAACCATCTCATACTTGATGCATTAACGTATGTATTTTGGAGTTTGTGACTCTAATATTATCCATTATATTGGTTGAAATATTCATCTATTATCAAATATAATGTGTTCATTTGATATTCCTACTACACATTAAGAAATTTCATATTCTGTTGACATGATTCCTTTTGTTCTTATTGACACCCTTTGACATGAAGCATGGCGAATATTTTTTCCCTCAACATATTTATCACATAAATATCCATGATACTTAAGACAACACATTCATTAGTGATTTAAAGTTATAAAAAACCATTTTTATTCATAACTCTATATACATGGTTGATAATAATGACATCATTTAAAAAAATAATCTTAAAATACCTCTTTTTTTCTACTTAACACCATCATCACACTTTATATAGTACTAATTATTATCATTTTTTTCCTAAAATAATACAATAATTTAATAATGAGGATTATTATTTGAATAAAAAATGTAATATCCTTATAAAAATGAGAAATATTTACTTAAAAAAATATAAACATTATATATATATATAACCTAACCTATAAATTAAATGGTTTCAATATTTGTTATTTCTTTTTTATATCCTATTTGGATTTCTATCCATACTATATATTTTGTCTCCAATCCTTTATAATGATTCAAAAAATATTTATTATTAACTAAATTCTAACCCTTGGGTGTGTCCACAATAATGCGGAGTCTTACGCCTATTCATTATTACCTAGAATGAAGATTTATTTGCTAATCAACCAGCCATTTTCAAGGTAATTAACCCCTGGTGAGTGTGTGTCATAGTTGCATCCACATTTCATTTTCAAGATGGATATGTAATCTCTATGGTATCTACACAATAATAAAATTACCAAAAAATAATTATATTATCTCACACTTATAATTACCCCTTATTAAAATACCTAGGATTTTAACTATACATCACTTATCAAAATTTCTTAAATATTCCAAATTACCTCAACTAACATAATGGGTTATTATGTGTATAAATTTATTAAAAACCTTACATCAAAAACACATGAGGATATTTAAATTGCCGACTTAAAATATATTAATCTAAAATGTTAATTAAATTATTCACTTATAAAAACTAAGGTGGACTAGACCCACATTCCTAGAACTATTAATAAAAAATTATTCATCAAATAAATTTTTTGAAAAAAATGGATATGAATTTATTGTCATTTTACAATGTTTATTTTGGTTAAATTTAAATCCACATATCAATAAACCAAAATATAGTGGTTATCTTACAGGATTTCCATAAGATAAAAAATATCATATCCTACTGGATTGTGTAGTTTATCACTGTTAGGATACTATATATATATTATTATATAATAAAAATATAAAATATAAAAAATAAAATAAATTTTAATGGTGAAAATAATTAATTAATTTTTAATTATATGGAAATGATCTTAAGAATTACATATTCATGTGACATTAAAATAGAATTCACTTTCTTGAAATGAAAATGATATTTTTGGTTTAGTGTTTTAGAGTTTTTTTTATTAATTTAATTTTGTAGACCCATATATAACAAAGTGGAAACTCATACTTAGTCTTCATTTTATATTCTAAGAAAAAAATTTAAAAAGAAACATGTTTTGTTTACATGAAATATAGAAATATATTTTATTTTTACTCTATAATAATCCCTACCAATCATTTAATCGATATGAAAAACATTTTAAAACGTGGGATGCGCACAAGAATCATAGTAAGGTGCATCAAATCAAATATGTTAATCAAGAGAAAAACCTAAAAAAAATGAAAAGGATTTCATTAATAATATATATATTTATCTCAAAGTATAATAATTTTTATTTTGAAAGGACCATTATCAGACATTTTGAAAGAAAGATATTTCCATGAGAACCCATTCACCATCATATAAAATTCATGTATGCACTGTCATAAATTATTATCCTGAAACACTTATAAAACCATTACAATTGGAAAAAAAATATGGCTGACATTTAATATAATACTTTAGATATCATAATCATTACCCAATACATTGAAGAACTATCTAAACACACTCATTATAAAATATATATTCGGATCAACCATGATCTATAATGGTACATAAAAATTTTATATACTCTATCAGTATAAAAAATGAGCTATAATCAGGATCAATACTTTAAAAAAGATGTTGATGAACCATATAATGAATAAAAACCATGATTTATTTAAACACATATGGTAAACAAATTCATATATCACAATATGATTCTCTTTTAAATTCCCATTTTAAATAAAAACATACACATATAAATGGAAAGAGGGTTTTTATTTATAGAAAATATGAAATATTATAAGGGACGTTGAACTAAAAATAAAGGTTATGATAGTTGGATAAGTCATTGATATATTTTACATAAAATATAACATTAATTGTATCTATTTTAATGTAAAACTATCAATCCATAAAAGGATTCCATTTTTCAAAAATTTCCTTGAAAAAACTAAAAAATTAAAATTATATTTCTCATATTACAATATAAATGTATTTATAAAATAATTTTAAAGACATGGACATGGAAGAGAATAATTTTTAAAATAAATCATTTGAACATTTAAAATAAACGGTGTCCCTTACCTTGATTCTGACCAATCATGTATGTTATTTATATTGAATTATAATTATTTAATTTATTGAGAACCTATTTTCAGTTCACTATCCCTTTTTTGTATTCATTCCATATCATATAAAATTACATAATAATTTTAGTTCACATTAGATTTATTTATGAAAATAGGATCATAAGTCCAAAATGTGTTTGGTAGGATGACTAGGGTCAAAATTTTCATTATTAAATAATATATAGATTAATAGTCATGAAATAATTATCATTTGTAAACATCCATATTAATTTTAAAACTATTATTGGAAAATGGTTTTGTGAATGAAACTACATTACAATCATGGGGATGGTACACGACACATGCACATGAGAAAATTTTCCATTTTTCAATGATCATTATAAATGAACGTAAATATATTTTTTTCCTTCCAAAATGTTTATAATATCAAAATATTATTTTACTTCAAAAAAGATACTAATATTATTAACATGTTGTTTATTTTTGATTACAAATCTGACGTAACAATTTCCTATATTATAGGACACATTGATAATTTCATAAAAGCTCACCTATTTTATGAGAACCCTAGAATGCTATGACGACATTTAAAAATAAGGTTATGTTGTAGGATAAAATACACTGATGAGACATATAGAACATATACTATCATATAAGAATAATTATTAGGGGATTATTTTTATTTTCATGATGATCAAATTTTGTAATCACCTAAATTATAGATTATTAGAATATATCTTTCATTAGAAATTATTTATGTTTTTGTTTCATCAGATACTCTTTTATATAAGCCTGTGTAATGTTTTGTGGACTACAATTTAATTATTACTATTTGTTAGTACACTGGTACATATATTTACTTCATAAAATAGGAAGATAATTGGCCATATAGTATATTGGTATGTTGAGTGAATCATGAGATATATGTTATTAATGGATATAGAGAAGAAGGATTTCCCACCTCAGTATTAATGGTATATGTTATCTCATCCCTTTGATATGAATAGAATCGTCACCCTAAATTCTAGGTCCAAGGTGTAATGACATGTTTATTTCAGATAGTCAAATAAAATCATATAAATCATTGTTTTTGGTGACAAGGATGTGAATATTTATTAATGATATAATCTATTAAATGGATTATATTACGCATTGAGAATTCATATTTATTTTCCATCATTGTTACATTATGTTCTATCTATTGGGTTCCATTACCATTTTCTAGATATTAATCTTTGTATTTGGGTAATCAAAACTAATTCCAATTTGAATAATTCCTAGAGTGTCGCACACTACATGTAACCAAATATATCAATTTAATTCTATGTGAATGTAATCTATAGAATCTCAGTTGTTCTCAGTAATGATGAATAATTTTGTTAACATTTTATCAATCGAAAATAATTATTATTGAATAAAATATTATCTAGGAATAAAATATTAATTCACATATTAAATAATGTTAGAAGTGTTTGAGTAGACTGAGACCGTCTCAGGTGATATATATTTATTTATATGCTCGTAAACAATTTTTATCTTATGCCTGTGTTGGTGTGCACTATAAAATAAGAATTATATTTTAATTATTTTGTGGCATCCTTTTCATTATGAAGATGATATTATTTTATGTGTATAAGGTTTTTCATTAAATTAATATATTTTCTAACATAAACTCTCTCTATATATGTCATAATTTATGGATATTTAATAGTAAAATCATTCATACTTAAAATTTTCACACAATGATTTCTCTCTTGACACAATTGTTTCACTCTCCAAAAATCATGATAAATGTAAGTTCTAATCCTCCATGATCGATGGATGAGTGATCAATACAAACAATGAAAGAAAATAAATTCATTATGCTACCACCTAAAGATCGACTAGTGTTTCCTGGATAAATATATATTGTGTGTGGATCATCAATAGTGGGATTTCAACATTGGATACTCAAATTTCAATAAAGGAAAACTAAAAGGTACTTTTCATAAGATAAACATCCTTATTTATGAAAGATCATAAGTTAAGTTATTTTATTAATAAAAATCTAAATAAAATGATTATTAATTTAAGGTGAAAGATAATCTATTGAAATTATGGAACAATTTATTTAAATTTATTTATTATATAACACACCACCGTATGTATCTGTTATACCTAGAAATCATCTTTCATCATTGATGTCACATTTTATATTTATAATTATTATTTTTCAATTTTTATCCTTATGAAATATTGGTTGAATGTTTAATTTCATATTATTCATTACTCAATATGATTTTAATTGACATGTTATCGAAAAAATATTCATATTCATTCAAGTGTTTCGGTTAATTAATGTTCTATGAATATATGTAGAATGATTGGATACTCAATCAGGAAGTGAAAAATATTTTTTCTGTAATACTTGGTTACACGATGTGCATCGAGAGTACACATTATGTCTCCATGTGCAGTTTAATTTTATGTGGCAAGGTATACATGACACACCCAGAAGATTATTATAAAAAATAAATTTATTGAACACATCATGTATATTGGGCCAACCTTACACACAGAAAGTTGTATTACATGGCGTTTAATTGGTGCACTGACTATGTATTATATGTTGGTTCATGACATAAATTGTGCAATCGATATGGTCAATATAACAAGATAGAATGTGTGAGAAAGTCAACCTGTAGAATATACGATATACCAAATTTTTATGTTATATACATAATGGGTATTTCAATATTTCCCATTTTTGAAATACACTTGGATCCATTCAGTGAGAATAAAGGATAGAAAACATAAGGGATACATGGTGTGTATAATTCTTATACATTCCATGTAACCCCGCCGATATACATGATGAGTCCTAGATGTTTATTTTATGCACATGTAAATAGGATACATAGTGTGTAGCTATAATTCACATTCTCTATATAATATCATAGTCAACACGTGAATGCCCCATGCATGTATCCCAGATACATAGAAACTGAGTTACATTGTGTGTTTTTGGATAGTTTGTGTGATTGGTTAATTTATTTATTTAAATATATATCCTCATTATTAATTTTTTAGATTCAATACCATGAAAAAAAAGGAAAATAAATTAATTTTCATAGATATAATTTACATAAATAGATTTTGCATTATTTTTTACTTATCAAGGTTAATTAATTCTGTAACATTCACTCAATATTAAAAATCCATGTAAATATTAAAATAAGATAAATTTATGAATAATTTATTTAAATAACTGAAAATAATATTATTTTAGACTAAGACTCCCCTTAATTGATTGTGAATGAAATCATAGAACCAAGTATAGTACATGTCCAAAGTCTGGACACCTACTTTTATCATGGAGTTTTCATAAGGTCTTTGGAATTAAGTTACTAAATTTCATTGAGTAAATTGGAAAAATTATATTCATTGAAAATTTAAAATTAATTTTCAGAGAAATCAATGATATTATTTCAAGATTGTGGAATCAAATCAATGGTTGAAGGAGTTATAAGCTAACATGAGGGAAACACACATATCTAATTACTTTTTTATAATTATCATACAAATATATGGATCGTTAATAAAAGTAGTGGGGATCCATTCAACTATAATTTCTATGTAAGTAGGAATTCCATGTTCAATAGAGAGAGATATTGAGAAATGATATTGTAATAGGAGATTTAATAAACATGTTAATTAATTTATTATTTAATATAAATTTCATAATAAATAAACTACTAATAATCATCTCATTTTATTATAGAAAACAATTAATGGAATTCATACAAACTATCCTTTGGATGTATATTTGAGAAAGACAATATCCCTACTAGAATTATCTTCTTAGAATGGTTTAGATTCTATTGTGTGGTTTTGTGACATGAATAGAAATATTGTCCGATTAAACCATCAATGCCTCATCCACCTTCCCTAAGAGAGGGTGATGAATAGTTCCTTATATAAGAAATAAATTTTAATTACATGGTATATTTTCATTATATTATACAATCATCTATGTCTATGAAACACATTAAGTCTCATGAAAACATGGATGGATATAGTTTTCATGAGAAATTCCAAGGTTTTCAACAGGAGAAAACAAGAACATAATGGTTTGAGATTTAAAATATACACAATTAGATTAATCCTGTAGAGAGTATTCCATATAGGAATCATGTACTCAAACCATTTTTTGACTGTTTATTCCCATCTATTCTATGGTTATTCTCGGTAATTAATTATTCACTAACTTATTTCTAGAATCAACCTATTAGGAATTGTCTAGTTTTATATTTAATTTTAATATGCACTACATTGGGAAGCATTTAGTATATTGTCCATATATTATTCTCTAAGTGCTTTTGTATAGGAAGAAAAAATTTCAATTTTTCCTTATTATTTACATAAAGAAAGGGAAAAAATATATATACATCCAAATAATCATTAAGCCCTTATGAAAAGTAGATGATCAAGTGGAATGATAGAGAATTGGATGTTGTCTATTTCATAGGTGGTAAGAAATTAAATTGGTTGAAAAACAACACATTGAATGAAATATACGGGGAAGCCTAATGTATCATGAGAAATTTAACTACACTTATAAATGGGTATTATATAAATCTTTAAGTACTCATGTATATATTAAAATATTAGAATGATCTAGATTTAAGAACATTAACTGAGGATAAGTTTATCTATAATTGTACAATGGAATTAAGATTTTACCATCTCACATTTCAACTCGAATTCTCTTGGTTTTCAATTACTAAATTTTTTCCTTTATTTACCAAAAACATTGTATGTGTATATCAAATATATAAAAAAGTAAATATTTTCATTTTTGGAAATAAATGATTCTCCAATTATATTGATACTATTTTTATTTTAAGGAACATGTAAATGATGGTATTTATGTGTTGAATTACATGAACCACATAATGGAAATTGAGAATGATGTTACATCACACGAATCAAGCCACAATGATGGTTTGAATCACCAACTATGTCATGTAAATGAAAAGAAAATTACTAAATTAAATCCAGATGTATAGTTATATACACTCAAACAAAAACCACTTTGTGTATGGAACACAAGATTAAATGGGATAATGAACAATGATCAATTTATAAGAATGATAAAATTTCTAAATTTATTCTTTATTTATTTCATACTGATGTATGTGGACTAATTTATATTCAATAATGTGGTGGGAAATCATAACTAATAACTTTTACAAAAAAATAGTTGATATGGATATGTTTACATTACAATGTATAAGTAAGATTATTTTGATAATAAATTTATGAAAGATCATTGCAAGAGGATTGTAAAACATCACTCTATATATAGTGGAGAATATATTAATCAAGACTTCATTGATTAATTGAGGGATTTTGGGATCCTAACACAACTCACTGTTCATTATATAGAATAATAGAATAATGTAACAGAAATGAGGAACTTTATAATTTTTTACATAGTAAGATTAATGATGGATCATATGACACTTCTATTATCCTTTTTAGGGATATGAGTTACGAAAACCAAAATAAATAGTAAAACAGGTGCCAAAGAAAGAGACAGAGAGTTTACCATACAAATTATGGAAGCCTACGAAGATTTTTTCAAGGCTTATTTAAGAATATAAACATAAACAATTTTTAACTATTTGTATCATTATAGGGTATCTCATCATAACAAATGGATACTACCTATAAAACACATCCAAAAATTGGGTTTTTTTAATACCATTCCAAAAATTTGGAGATGATTATTATGTATAAAATATATATTAGGACTAAGATAGTAATTCATGAATACTAGGATCAATATACACATGAGTTGAAATGGGAAAAAATATACCAAAAGCCCCTTGGAAGAAGAATATGTTATATACGAACATGCATAGCCTAGTTGTATAAGAGGGTATAATAAACAAGAATGGTTTGGATTTCTGTTAACAAAGTATTTTGAATCATTATTAGTAAAAAAAATATTCCTTAAACCTAAAATAAAGAAGGGAGTGTTATTGGTGTCTCTACATGGAAGGAATCCATTAAATATTTAATGGACTCCATGTACTAAAACCATGCATAAATTTTTGTATTCAATATATAAATCATGTTTATTGAAAATTGATATTCAAGAAAAAACTGGACATTTTAGGAATAATCAGTAACTATAAGGAATAGAGCATTGTAAAAGGTTATAAATAACATGATGAAACTAACTAAAATAAAATATTTTGACTAGTATCAATTATGAGATCCATCAAAATTGTACATTCCATTATGGATAACCATTACTATTAGAATTGGGAATTGGATTTTAAAATAGCCTTCTATAATTAGAACCTCTGAGAGGGATGTGTATATTATATAACCTAAAGGGTGTGTGACTCTAAATGATACGGAAATGATATTAAAAATTTAGAAATCGATTTAGAGATTACAAAACGTATCTTTTTCATGGAACATTTTTTAGGATGAATCCATGATATAAATTGGTTTCATATTGAATTAGTGTGAGCCTTGTATATAGAAATTGTTTAGTGGGGGTGCTATCAGTTTCTTAATAGCATATATTCATGACATACAACTCATTGAAAAGGAAATAAAAGACTTATACGATGTTATGGTATGGTTAAATAAATGATTATATATTAATGACTTTGGTGAGATATAGTATATTATTTGAATCAATACCGGTCATGATATATCTTTGAGGATTATCATCAAATGTCAAAGTAAATACATTGAAAACATGATATGTAGATTCATTATGGACCAATACAAGAGGGGATTGTTAATAACGACACATAACATTCAACATTCCAATAATATGAGTCATAAAACACATGAGGAATGATAATAAATTTAATTGATTCCGTAAGAATCAATTACTGGGTATGTAATTTATTCTATTCAATGTACTATTCTTGATTATCACTATGTAGTATGTAAAGAAGGAATATTTCAATCTGGCGTAGGTGACCAACCTTGGAAGGTTTTCAAAACTGTCCTTATGTATCTGGGGTGTACAAATGATATATTCCTTGTTTTTTGAGGACATAAGGGACTTTTCATCATAGGATATAAAAATTTGTGTTTATATACAGAATAATATGAGATTAATTATCAAACGAGACTCATTTAATCTTTTAATAGAGGTTTCTAAAGATATAAGAGCTCAAAGAAGGTTGGGGTTATATATTACAAGGTACAATACATAAACAATGTGGTTTTTAAGGTAGATAAAAAATAGTATGGATATTTAACATCATCCAATAGCATGAACAAGTTCCTATAATTAAATACCCAACCACAATTTTTAGTGATTAAACATCCTTGGTGGATCTCGCAAAATAAAAATGGTCACCTTATCTGATAAATCTCATACAACATATGTCAAAAACCATCACAGTGGGGCCCGTGCCGCAACTCCACAAGCCTACCTCTAATAGGCCATGGACTAGTTACTAGCACTGAGTAGGCATATCACTGGCATAGGAGGAATTGACATAGTACATGTACACACACACACATCATGAATCCCACAAATTCTAAAATGTAAAAAACCACTAAGGAATAAATTCATGAATACAAAAAAACCCAACCCACAATGTACAATGGAAAGTGATTTTGTGGAAGTTAAACTGGTCTAGAATACAATCCCACAAAAAGAAAGAGTTTTCAAACTACAATGTCTAACCTATAAGCAAGAAATATGTATTGGGGAAATAACTCGATGATATAGGAACTCTTCATCCTATAATGAATCTCATAAAGCTTAGTCTAATCCTCGTCCACTCTGGACTCCATCAAAAGTCTGACCGTCTACACAACAGACGACATGGGCATGAAAATCCCATTTAAGTGCGAGTATAACAATACTCAGCAGAGGACCCCAAATGCAACAAATAAATAAAAAAATTAATGGTGCACTCATCTCTTCATAGTATATTTCTATAGAACATATAACAAGAGAAACATATCCTGATATACTCAAAAACTAGACCCGTTTTCTAGAGGTAAGTCACAACAACCACATACCCACACAAGGGATTCAGTTCAAAGATTCCATGAAGGACCCATCTAGGATAGCCCACTCCATGAACATGATAGATCTAATGATGTACTTCTGAGAAGTAAATTCATTGGGAAGTTTCATGAGAGAGATATGTACAATAATATATCTGAAGGGATAATGGATACAATCATTCATGGTGAATTCAATCTTTATTGGGGAAAGATAATGATAAACGAATGAGGATATATAATAGGGCCTTGTTGCATACCATGATTCATTTATATTAACCAGCTATGTAGAGTAAAAATGTCCTATAGGGTTGTTAATGTCAATACCTTACTCTACAAAATGCCAAGAATGGGTAGAGGATCTCACTCTGGGCCTCCTAAAGGTAGGGATTATGACTCTATCAAGAATGTTCTATTGATGGGATCATACTCCTATACATGGAAACGAAGCCTAATCTTCAGGGAAACCTGTAATGTGGGAACTATTACAAAACACAAATTTTCAAAGGAATTATGGACAAGGAGATAAAGCCATGTACAAGAAAGTACACAATATGTAGCATGGTCACACGTCATGTCCCTTAACATCGGGTACTACCCATGTGCAATGACATGAGTTAGAGGAAATTTGTTGTCGAAATCTTATACATGTAATGTTGTGATGATCACGCGTCTTGCGCCATTATATGGGTTCCACTCTATGTATGTTGGTCATGTTCGCATTCATGTCTTCATCCAGTGTATTTCAACCCTTGTATCGATACACGGTATAACCCAAATAACCGGACCAATCTAGCCGTGTGGTGGAGTACATGCTTTGTACACCGCCCTATGTCCATGTACAGTCCATGATACAAGCTGAGTCACCTGTAAGAACCCACAGGTTGTATGAAAATTCTTGCATGCCATTCCATTGCTTTATGGATCAAAAAACCATTGCTGCAGTCCAGTCGGCCCACATGCTGCGTTCTTTGGAGAACACAAAATGTTCTTCATCATTTTCTAGAATCACATTATATCCTTAGTGCACCACTGATGACCTTTGATCCATCAATCTGGAAATATGGTCCCCTTTTAAATCAATATTCGAGGATGCCTCGCCATCAAAATGATGATTCATAATGTTTTGGGAAGAAGATCAACTCCAAAAATGCATTTAGATCATCTGTGTGAGGAACATTTAAATAATTATTTCATCTGATCTATTTTGATTTGCCATCTACCATTGTAGTTTCATCTCTTCTGGGTTTTCAAGAAGTGGGATCTTTATTTTGGGATCGTTGAATTGTGAAATGGGTGGTTAATGACCCATTGTTCCTACCCCCAAAAAGAAAACGATGAAAACATGGTCCGAAAAGGGAGAAGGAATCCAAATAAAAAAATGAGAAATGATCCTCTTCCATCATTAATCACGGCATTTATCTACTCCAATTTGAAATATCAAAAGGAGAAAATAAAAATAAATCAAATCAAACATGGATCAATTCCAAAAAATAAACCCATTAAAAGGACCGCCTCAATGAATGAATGATTCATGGGTCAACCTACTCATGGGTTTATCTGTATTCGTCATTGAATGCAATAATGGGAAAGATTAATTGAAATAAAAACCACTTGATTGATTGTCAATGAAGATGTATAGAGTTAATCTATTGGGATTCGATCTCACTGTGCACCGATCCATGTATTGTCGTTCTTTGTTGTTTGACATAAATTCTCCAAGAATTGATCATCTCAAAAGATCTACAATATCCAAGGAATTTTTCAAATGTTATGATCTTATACCAAGTATCTTGGTTATTTAATACCAAAGAATATTTCATTGTGTCATGGAAATGTATGAAATAATTTTTTATAAAAAAATTATTTTATTTCATTTAAAATGTATAAAAAAGACTTCTGTTTGCTAACCGTGCTAGTTGATGATAAGCCTCTACTATGTTGAAGTCACTATTCTAAATGAAACGGTTCCCTTTAATTTCTGATCTGGGAACCCATTTAAAAGTTATTCCGTGAATTTATAAAAACCGCTCTTGCACGCTATTTAAATGTTTAATTTATTTCATAAAATTATTTCAAGGACTCTGGGAATTTGAATCACACACCGTCATAATTCCTAGTCGAATAATAATTCCATATAATATTTAAAAATAATACATCAAAAATCTAAGACATTACATTCTTCCCACCTTAGGGATTTATGTCGGAAAAAATCCAAAACCAAAGGATACTCATAAAGATGTGGGTATTGTACACAAATCTGAGCCTCCCACTCCCACGTTCTATCATGAAGGTTCTTGTGCTTCCACCGGACATGCACCAAGGGAATTGAACTCCCACGAAATATCATCTACTATCGATCATCGATCCCCACTAGGTAATCTACAATGGTTTCTTTGTCCTCGATGTACAACATTCCCCAGTTGATGATGTTTGATGGGTCATGCATATACCTCCTCAGCAAAAAAAAATTAAAGACATCATGTTCCTAATGCAACTATGGTAGTTGATCTAGCAGGTACACGACCTCATGAACTCCAAGTAGTATTTCAATGGGGCCAATGAACCATTTGGGAAAACGTTCACCCCCGCCAAATCATTTCAAGGCACGTCAAGGTGAGACCCAAAGGAAGACATGGTCTCCCACATTGAACTCTATAAGTGTAATCCATATGTTAACATATGACTTATGTTAGCTTGGTGTATTATTCATTCACTCCTTGATGATCCACACCTTCTCAGTGGTAGCTCGCACCAAATCTGTACCAATGATTTCTGACTCTCTGGGGTCTATCCAGCAATGCGGTGACCGGAATTGTCGCCCATATAAAGCCCCAAACAGTTCCATATTGATGGTGGAGTGGTAGATATTACTATATGCAAACTCCATTATTGGTCGGTTCTCCTCCCAACATCAACCAAATTCTAAGATATATTCCTGCATCTTATCCCCTAGAACCTAAATGGTTATCTCTATATGACAATCTATCTGAGGATGGGATGATATGCTCATGTTTAGCTGATTCTGAAACACCTCCTACAATCCCTTCCACAACAGGGATGTGAAATGAGCATTGCGATATAAGACTATAGTTGAAGGGATTCCATGAAGATGAACTATCTCCTATGTGTAGTGGCATCCCATGTTCTCTATGAAACTCTTCTCCCGGATAGCTAGGAAGTGGGATGACATGGTGAGTTGGTCAAATATCACCCAGTTGAAATTGTTTCCCCAAGACATTAATGTTATTCCCATCACGATGTCCATCGATATTCCATTCCCCATCCACTATGGCACTTTCATGGGTGAGATAACCCCGCTAGAACTTGGTGCTCAGCCTTCACCTGATAGTATGTAAGCCATCGAGAAATGAACTATGATACTACATTCTTTATCCTTTTCCACCAGAATTGATGTTAGAGGTCCTAGTAAATTTTTCTACTCTAGGATGTACTGCCAAGGGGATGTATGAAACTCTATCAGAACCTCCTCCTATAATTTCGTTAGTACAATATTGTGTCCTCTACAAAGAAATTCGTTCTTCCCACCTTCCAAATAACAATCAGGATATTTTCTTATGGATAACTAAGCTCACAATGTTTCACAAATGATATCCCTTAGTTGTGCCTCTCCGACTCACTACATGAGTGGTGTGGTAACAACCATCAATTGGAGATAACCTGCATCCTCTGTTACCATAAAGGATAACTATAGTGAGGTCAACTACTCTGATGTCTCACTCAACAATTGTGACCTCGATGTCTAACTACGATCATATGCTACTACATTTCCATTCCCCAGAGTATAGATGAGCTCAAATTCTTATACCTGGAGGAACTCCATTCATCACATATGTCTCATATTTAGATCCTTTTACGAGAATATGTACATGAGTGTCCTGTGGTCCGAATAGATGATAAACCATTAACCCATCTGGTAGTGTCACCACATATTCAATATGATAACTACCAATAACAACTCAATATCATGGGTCATGTATTTCTTCTCACTTGGCCATATCTTGAGCAAACAATAAGCAATCATTTCCTGTTTATGCATCAGAACACAACCAAGACTTGTTTCGGATGCATTGTAGAAAACTACGTACTTTACACCCTTATCTAGATATATCATGATTGCTATTTTTGTCACAATATGACTCAACTTCTGGAAATGATATAGGAACTTCCCCAACCATACAAAAGTCTCCCCATTCTAGGTCAAGGCTGTCATCAGTGTTGATATCCCAATGAAATCGGGGATAAATATCAGGATCTATCTGACCAACCCATGGAATCTCTAAACCACTATCACACTCTGAGGTGTCTCTCACACTAACACCACCATGACCATGGTTGGGTCCACTACTACGCCATCAGTTCGGCTGACATGTCATATAATGTGGACTTATTGTATCAAGAACTAGCACTTCAATAGATTTCCATAAATATGGTGATATTGGAGTACGTCTAGAATAATCTACAGATTTCTTTCATGCTCCTCCTCTAATGCCGAGTACCCAATGATGTCGTTGATGATTTACACAGTAAATTTGTTTATGTATGGCTGGAAGATCTAGTTTATAAGTCCCATGAACATTTCAGAGGTGTTAATCATGCTGAAAGGAATCCCCAATACTTGGTGTGACCGTAGCGGCATCTGAATGCTACCTTCATTACATCCTCATCTCGTACTGATAACTGAAAGTTACAAGATCAAAGTTCAATCGCCAAGAATCACTATTCCCCTCTAAGCTGATAAAATATGTCTTCTATCCTTGGTAGGGGATGCATATTCTTAACTTTTACCTGGTTTAGGTTCTGCTAATGCACACACAACCTCATGGTCCCAAATTCCTTATCTGAAATTGAAAATGGGAACTCCCATGGTAAAACACTATGGGTTATGAGTCCCTTCCTCATAAAATCCAATAGTTGCGCCCTATGGTCACTATTCTCTATGTGATAATTTCATTACTCTGATGAGGATATCGGTGTCATCTCGGGGTGTAAGATGGTTCCAAAGTCAACCTCTTAGTGGAGAGATAATCTAGGAAAATATTATTGAAATATTTCCTTGCACTCCACCACGACTGCTGGGAACATGAATCTCAAAAAATATTTTCTTCCGAGGGAAAGGATACCCAACTCATGAGTGATTGACTGCACCCTCCTACGCATGAATACATTTTGGGCTGCATGGGATTCCATTACACCAACAAAAGAAAACCTCATTCCATCAATGTAGACACACCACACTCATCTTCTAAACTACTCAATAATGGCAAAAACCCAAGATAACTAATCCATATCATGGATGAAATTGTAAGGACTTGATGCTGCCTCATGTGAGTTCCAATTAAAAATCTCACCTCCAAGGGTATGGTCACACTGTCAGAACAATGCATGATGATCAAGTCTCATCTTGTAGGTGTCTACAACTGTAATGATTATGTCAAAGGATCCACCAAAATCTCAAGGTTTGTTAGAAGAATTGTGGAGAGGAAAAAATGACCTACACTTGTGTCTATAAGTATAAAATAAAATATATAAATGATATAGATCATACCTCTTATCATCCGTAGAGTCTATAACTCATATGCCACTACAGCACGTAGCAAACCCCACCCCTGTCCCCCAACTCCATGAGCCTTGTGAAAAACTCACAATGGTGGAGGTGGAATTTGATCAAAGAGTCATCCACCTCTTGATGCTCTCCCTACTCCCCTAAAATTTCCCTCACCTGGTAGGTCTACCCGGTCCACTTTATGCCTCTACTGTGGTGTTCCATCATCAACATACTTTTCATCTATTCGACAGGTTGAGAAATCTCTAACAAGATGTCACCTGTCGTTGCACAAGTATCATCTCTTTTCCCTAGGCCAACTGGATCTATACTCTGAGCCATTGACTGCAGATCCACTATCTTCGGTCCTTCAATGATGTCTCCCATTTCATGATCCTTGTGTCTAATGTCCAATACCTATTGTTGATCTCTCTGCACATTTCTTCATAATACTATCTATCACTGGCTACCTCTGCTAATCCAAGAAGCTCTCAACCACCAAGGCTCACTCGAGCACTGTATCATAAGATGAAATGATTAGAGGCATGACACTGGTTTGGATTTCCCATACTATACCTACCTCAAATGTATGAGATCTAAAGTACTCAACCCTAACTATATCCATAATGTACTGGATGAGGTTGGTGAACCCTGATGAATATTCAACTATAGTTAAACAATTTTTCTAGACATGAAGAAGCTGTTGGATATGCAATGCTTTCAGCCTAACCGGAGAGAACTCCACTAAAAAGTGTCTCTCACACTCAATCCATGAAATATTCTCCTCATTGGGAGTCTGCATGGTCAAACATCAACATCATCCCACTAAACCCTAAAGAATGATTTCTCCTAGGATCACCATCATTTCCGTCAGTTTCTTCACTAGATAAAAAACTCTTATCACCTCTACAAGCCAATACACAACCTCTTGACGTTCAGGGTCGCCTCAAAACTTGAGGGGTCTCTATCCTTGAAACCCATGGAGTGCACTCAACCTAGCCACCTTGCTAGTTGGTACTACAATTACCACCTGATGCATCATTTCAGGTGATACAAGAGATGCACCACCTAGAGGTAATTCCTGGGGAACTGGACCCTGAATCAAAGCATCATCACTAGTGGGGTCATCCTTATGATCGAGATGCTGAATACTTGGGGGTATGAATCACTATGGAATCTTTTAAGTAATCAATATTTACAATTTTCAATTGAATTTCTTGATAGCTGACACAAAAGTAAATGGAAGACATATCCCATTTCTATATGATGCATGTTCCATTTTTTCACATTTAACTAGTGATATCATGTACCAATTCGAAGCGTTGGTTATCATAGTCATGTTGTATGGATACATTGGCCACCCACACAAACACACGAGTCCCTATCCTGAATTCCTTGCTCTAAACATGTAACACTATTTCCCCAAACCAATCTCACAGACTCTTGGTCCTTTGGGAGAACTGACCACCACTGATACCACCATATCATGACCCGTCCCAATGGGGCTCATGCCATAACCACCCAAGCCCACCTCCAATAGGCCTGGGGCCGGTGACTAGCAACAATTAAGAATATCCCTAAAATGCGAGACATTTACTAGGTACCTGTACACACACACCAACATCTCCAATACCAAAAATGATGAAATGTAAAAAAACCACTAAGGAACAAAATGAAAGCATACAAATAAACCCAACCAATAGATTAAAATTGAATGTAATGCGTGAATTGTAAACTAGGAAAAAATAAAATCCCACCAAAAGAAAGAGTATGCAAACTACAAATTTTAACGTACAAGTAAAAAATAGGTACTGGGACTACTGCTCATTAACGTAGGAACACCATGGCCTATACGGAATCTCACGTTGATCGGTCTGGTCCTAGTCCACTCTTGACTCCATCCAAATTTTTCACATCTACACAAGACATGAAACTTCTGGGAAAATCCCATACAGGGGTGTAAATAATAATGCTATATGGAGGTCACAAAAAACACAATGAAATATACAATGTAAAGGTGTAGTCGTATCTATACAATATATGTATATAGAAATTATATCAAAAAAACATATCTAGATATACTGGAAACCCATACCCATATTCTTGAAGTCTGTCGCAATAACCGCATACCTAGGTTAGGGATTTAGTTCAAAGATTCCACAAAGAACTCATCTGGGAGAACATACTCCACAAGTGTGATAGCACTGTTGATGTTGGTCTAAGATGTACGTTCTTCAGAAAGTGTCAAAAGAGAGATAGACCCACTAATAAATCTTAATAGATAATAGATACACTCATTCATGGAGAATTCGCTCATGAGTGAGGAAAGATCACGATTCATGGATAAGGATCCCTTCCAGGTCCTTATCTTATACCACAACTCATCCAAATTCACTTATTATGTAGAGGATCAATATCATATATGGTTTTTCACGTCAAAACCTGACTCTACCAAGGGCCAAGAGTGGGTAGATGATCTCTCTCTAGGCCTCTCGAACCATTACTGAATCTATCTAGAAAGTCCTACCACAAGGATCATATTCATATGGATGGAAATTATTCTTGAACATTAAGGTAATGTTATAGGGGGCATTAATTGAAGTGACAATTTTCTACGGAATGGTGGAAAAGGAGATCAAGCCATATACATGAAATTAAAAGGTGTGTGGCAAGGCCACATGTCGTGTCCCTTAACTTTGGGTACTGCACATGTGCAATGGCCTAAGTCAGAAGAAAGACAGGTAAAAATAGTATACACGGTGTGTAGTGATTGTCAAAAGAAATGTCCAACTATCTGGGGTCCGCCCTAGGTACGTTGTCCATGTGCTTGTACATGGCATCGACCAATGTATACAAACCCATGTACCGTTACACAGGGTAACATGTGTAAGTGTCCTGGCCTGGCCATGTGTTGGAGTACATTCTATATACTTCACAATGAGTTTGTGTACTATACAAGATACACATCGAGTCCAACATAAAAACCCACACACTGTGTGATTATTGTCACATTCCATGTCATCACTTCCTGAGTGGTGAAACCCTACCCTCCACAAAGCTGGCCCCACATGTTGTTTTCCTCAGAGAACATGTCATGATATTTGAGCATTTAAATAATCATGGTTCATCCACTACACACCTCTATTTACCATTGATCCATTAATTTTGACTGTATGATCACCATAAAACTCAACATTCGTGGTCTCACAACTATGGAAATGATTATTCAGTATGTTTGGGCGTTGGATCAGCTCCAAAAACATCATTCCATCATATGGGTAATGAATTGTTAAAGAATTATTTCTTCTAATCTATGTCGATTCATTGTCTACCATCAGCGTCGCGACCCCGCTGGGTTGTGAAGATATCATACCATCTGTTTGGGATTTTTTCATTGCGAAATGGACACACAATAATCCATTATTTATAACCCTGCGATGAACTCAATGAACATGAGGTAAAAAAAGGGGAGAAAAAATACAAATAATGAATTTAGGAACAATACTCCATCGTCGTTAATCATGGTGTAGATCCACTCCAATTAAAAGTAACAAATGTAGAAAATGAAAATAAATAAAACTAATCATGGGTCGATTCCCCCAGATAAACCTGTTAAAAGGTCCTCCCGCATGAATGAACAGTCTTCAGGTTAACATATTCATGAGATAATCCATGTTCTTCATTATTCCCAATATCATTAGAGGATGAATTGAAATAACACCCCCTACCTAGATCATAGACATGTAGGGGTAATAGTCATCGATCGGGATTCGGTCTCACTATGCAACGATCCACTTGTTTTCATTCATCTTCATTCATCATGAATTATCCAAGGATGGATCCACTCTAAATATTTCAAACATTCAAGAAATGTTTCTAGGGTTGGGAGCCTAACCATGGGATCCTATTAATTTAATATAAATTTACATGTCACAGAATCTTGAAAATGATTAAAATAAAATAAATTATTACTTTATTTTATTTTCTTTAAAATGTTCAAAATCTATCTTCTTCTACTGACCCGGTCTGATCAATGTTAGTCACCGCCATAGGTAAGGTCATTACTCTGAACACAATGGTTCCATCAGATTTCTAATAAGATAACCCATTAAAAAGTTATTTCACATTTTCTAAAAAACTACACGTGCATTCAATTTAAAACATTAATTTATTGGAAACATTTGTTCCAGGAAATACGGGGCTCAAAATCAAATTTCGTCGCAATTCCTGGTCCCATAATAATTCAATATAATATTTAAAAATAATACATGGAATGTTTAATACATTACATCAATGGTATCTTCCTTTGATTTATTTTTAAAAAAGATGAGGATGTAGAAAATTTTATTTCCAAAGAAGATAACACGGTGGACCACAGAACTAAAGCCTTGAAATAGTCAAAACATTATTATCATGTGAGGACAACTAAATGAAAATTCATTGGAAATTAATTATAGTCAAACTGTGGGTTTGTTTGAGTTTTTTCAGAGGAAGAATTGTTTCTACATTTATTAATCATATATTCTATGTATTCCATAATAATAAATCATCTTCTTACATATTATTTGTTATTCTGAATGGCTCTGGTGCAATAATGTCCTAGAGTATATATCATACTGATAAGGTCCTATAAATTCCTTTCATTTATTGGAACCATGATTATTTATGATGATATTCATAAATAATGTTCTATAGATGAATGATGTACAATGATTGGACACATAATACATATAATATCAAGCGTGATTACTCATAAGAAGATGAGTCTTCATATCATGAATATAGTACGTGGTAATTTATATCGTTGGATATTATGAGAACAAATATTGTAATAGTAATTCTACATATTTTGGTGTGTTCATATATTCCTATCTATGACCCTATATAACAGTCCGTAGACATTAAAATCCTGGTTTATTAATGTTACAAATCTTTTACATGTATCTATTTTGTAAAAAATGATGACTAATGTTCATGGAGAAGATGGATATGTTTTATATATCACCAGTGACATTTTATTAATGGATTAGTTGAGGAAGTAAGTTTCCCATCCATCTTTATGGATGCTGATATCTCAACTGTTTTATTTAAAAAAATAACACTATAAATTACTTAGTCATGGAAGAACGATGTTATAATTTCAAATAGTCAAGAAATATGTATCGAGCATATAATTTTGTAACATGGATGTGAAACCTTCTATATAAGATAATTTCATAAATAGAAAATATTACACAACATGAATTTTTACATGGTTTTTATCATTAAATCATTTATTTCATTGTCTTTGGATTCATGACATGTTGATATATAGTATTAATGGATTTTTGGAAAGCCATCACATTTCAAAAAATAAGTTTTCATAATGGTCCACATACTAAGTGTTATCGATGATCTCTATTATTTTAAAAGAAAATTGAATTAATTGTATAACTATTATTATGAAGATCAATGAATAGTTCTATTCATGTTATATCTTTTAGAAATATTTATTAGTGAAAAAGATATTTATTTATCAATAAAATCATTATTCTAATATTTATAATTTTTTGATGATTTCAAGCAGACAAAGACTATGTCAACTAATGGATATTTATTTACATGGTGGTAATTAATATTTATCATGACTATGTATTGGTGATTCCCTAAAAAAATAGTAATTTAATTATTATATTGTGTGTTGTTTTTTATAAATAAGATTATATTATTTTAATAGAAATTTTTTAAATTTTACGATTTATTAACATGAACACTCATTATGTGAGTATTACATCATTGTTATTGTATTTTATGTTAAAAAACATAGAACTATGGAAGATACAATACACTCTCTCATATCCTCTTTCTCTATGCCCCTCAGGAATGTGAAACACAATAGGTATTATTTTAAGACTGACAGATGAGTGATCATCACAACCAATACAAGAAAATCATTCACTGCACTAGAGCATCAAGATTGAGTGGTGTCCCATGGAGATGTAAGAATAATTTATTGATCATAAATAAATGGTTTCTATCCTTTTATCCGCATAACATTATATTGTAAATTTAAAATGGACTATTTTGATGATCATCATCAACATTGGAAAAATATCTTATGCCAAGGTATTTTCATTCTTCTAATTTAAATGAATTTATTTTAATTTTAATATAAATATAAAATATTGGGGTTTTGGAAAATTTCATTTTATATAAATTTATTATATATTAACATACACATAATTCCTTTTCTATTCCCAAATAATTCTTATATATCATCCATTTGATGTGGGGATGGAAAAGGAATAACATCCTTTCAGAGAGGTTGTAGTGTAGACCTACGCACAAATGACTATATCAATTTTTAGTGAATTGAATGGGGAGGAATTAAATGATTTATTATATTCAAATAGTGGTAAATTTTTCATGAATTTAATATATTTAAATTAATTTTCACATTATAACCATCTGTGAGATACTATAATGTAAAATTAATTATATCAATTTTTGAGGAGGTAGTCCCTCATATACATTAATAATGTATTAATTTCTCATTTTATGGAATAATATAGAGATATAGGTTATTACAGTAACATAATAACACTTCAATATTTTTAATAAACTATTGTTATTTTCTTATTATGTTTAAATAATGATTGAAATTGGTGGAAAAATATATAACGAAACACTCAGTTATGAACAATTCATTTTTTTTAAAAAATATAAACATGGTTATAAAAAAATAATTTATTGTTTTTATGTTAAAAATGATTTATGGTGGGAGTAGATGTATTTATAATGGATTTGGGATGATATTTGAAGATAATAATGTATTTTCAACTATTTTTATTTGGGAATAAAATGGTCTCTTCATAAGAGTGGTGTAATCCACATAAAAATTTTATTTATATTTTAGTTTATTATAAATTAATATTGACATAAAAATGAATAAAAAATTATATGATTATATCATAATATTTGTATAAATTTATATAATCTCATTAATTAACATTTTTGATATATTTAGATCACAGTTTTACCCTAATAGTTTGATTCTAAACCCCTAATAATCCTCAATACACATACCATAAGAACAAGAAGTTTCAATTCAATCATGTCAAATTAATTTTATAATAAGTAAAAATCCTCTCATAAATGGACCATGATAGATATATTAAAAAATCTCTTAATCACTTTACTAAATATAAGATTTTTATAAATTTATAACATTTAATTAAAATTTATTTTCATAACAAATCAATGATCTGAAATTTAAAACTATTAAAATACATTTACTTTTATAAAAAAAGACAATAAAAGAATTTATAATAAAATATTATAATATATACCTAACATGTTATTATTATAAATAAAATTAATGTTTTATATTACTAATTTCAAATTATAATACTAATAATAATTTTAATATCATTTGTTTTGTTTCTCTGTTAGATGAATAATAACTTCATTGACTCTTTGTGCACTTTTAAATTAATTATTAATTCACTAAAAAATATAATTAATACCATAATGATGAAAAATATTTTTTTATTTACAATTTATATTTATAATGGAAGATATCATCTATTCATTCACATGTTAAAAATATTATAGTTATTAACGAAAATTGTGTCAAATTTTTTACATTTCATTACATAAAATATTATAAAGGTCATAATCTCAGAAAAAATGAAAAAATGATTCATAATAAAAAATTGTATGATTATAGATGTCATAGAATCAACAAAAATATTTAAATATATTTTTACGGAAATTTTTCATTACATATCATATTATTTTTATCATTAATTAAAAAATTTACCCCTCATTATGATAAAAAAAATTACTATGGTTACAATTCATATTAACAAAAGGGGACCAATTTACTAAATTAGAACACACTAATTCAATATTTGGTAAACAATTTTCAAGATATAATCTATAGTAGTAGATGAATTGAATTTTACAATAAACATGAAAATCATTACAAAACAATTTTTTGTATGAAAATTAATTTTTTTTAATGTAAAATTGATTTTATAATAAATTCAAGTATAAAATTCATTATATAAAAAATAATTTTACTGAATATTATCATAAAGAAAAAATAAAATTATTAAAATCAGAAACAAAAACATATTTTTAATTAAAAATACTTTACATAATTTTAATATTAAACAGAAAATGAATATTTTCACTATTCACTAAAAATATTTCTTTTAGAAAATTTGTAAAAATTAATCATGATATAATTTTGAAATTATTATTTCACAAATAAAATTATATTTTCCAAACTAAAATTATATAATTTTTAAATTTAATTGTTAAATTAATAATTCTAATTAAAATGACTAATAAAACTATTACTTTTTGTATTTGATAACTATTTATTATATTTATAAAGACTAAACTATCTAATTCTTAAAAAATTTAAATAAAATAATTAATTCTATCATTTACTGAGTTTTTACAATCTTTTCCCCTTTTTAAAATTTCATCCTTGTAATTTTAAATACTTATTAATTATGATGGAATATAGTTCACTCATATTATTTTCATATTCTCATCTGGATTCATCATCCATATGTTGTTGTTATAAAACATTAAATTGGAAAATTACCTTATTCCAAAATAACTACTCTTCATGGTCAAGTATATGAAAATAATTTTTTTATATGAATTTGATTCTTCTAAGTGATCTACTTCAAGTCTTAAAACAATGGACGAATCCTCAACTGACCTTTTTAACATCAAAACATGAAAAGCATTGTATACTAGGGATAAATCCAGAGGCAAGGGCACTCATTAGAAATTAATTCATCTTTATCTAGGGTTTTATATGGTTCAATGAAATGTTGAATTAAATTCCCCTTTATATATAATAGTGCAATTCATTTCTTAATATGTAATTTAATAAAAACGAGATCACCTTCTACAAAATAATGATTCATTCATTATTAATCCACATAACATTTCTGAATTCTATAAACCATTTTAATATATTGTCGAATAACCATCACCTTCTATAAAATTTCTTCTACATATTCATGTCCCATCAACATAATTTCTCCCACTTCATGATAAAATTATCATTTTGGACACATATTTGAATATAAATCATTTAAAGGGTCCATATCTATACAGGATTGGAAATGGTAATTATATAAAATCTAATGTAATTATATCTATTGATCCATTTAAAAAAACAAGAATGATAACATATACGGTCTGAATCATTAATTAAATATATCCATAATAAAATGGATGAACGGTTTTAAAATAATTTTATTTAGTTTCAAATGACTTCTAAATGCCTTTACATAAATTTGACGTGAACCTCAGATCACAGTCAGATATAACGGGCTAAAAATTTTCATGTAAACTGAAAATCTCTTGGAGGTATAGTTGAGAATATATATCTATATATATTGAATCAGAAATTCTAATGAAGTGTACATAAATATTTAATTGATAAATAATTTCCCAAATCAAATTATTACCTTGATATTTGTTTGGAAAACACACTATTTAATTCATGAATGGATTTTACTATTTCAAACATTACAATGAAATGGTTGAAGAACCCCCTTCATTAATTCTCATTCTTATTTAAACTATTGAAATGTCAAAAATTTCATTATAAATTAAACAATATATTTTCTCACTCTATCCCACATGTAAAAGACCTTAGGTCCCCTTTACATAATAATACTTCTAGGATTAGTGTAAAATAAAGAACTACCTGATTTAATAAATAATTATCTCTTAAAATATGAATTATAATCTATATATAGTATCATAAACAATCCCAAAATAGTCTCTTTATCGATGTTATATTTATAAAGATTACCCTTATTATAAAATTCAACCTTTTCCTATGACCTAGAGTCTTCCTTTTGAATCTTTCATAATTTTATTGAGAAAGATGAATTTATTGGCACCAAAAACGGAACATCGGAGGTTCTTATATAAACAAAAACTAGTCCAAAATTCATCAAATCTGTATACAATGGCTAATGTTCCAATCATAACAAGGTCAATTCATCATTATTTTTTGAATCAATGCATCTGATACCTTTTTTTCTTTTCTTCATGGACATAGAATCATGAAATAATAATCTATAAACAGTTCAATATATTCTATTTGTATCATGTTCGACTTTTTTTGAGTGAATATATACTTCACTCATTTGTAATAAGCTAATTTTTCATATATGAATCCATATAAAAGAAACCTCCAAATTCATAAAGTGATAACCATTTCATCTAATATTAGATCATTTGATGGATAATTTTCCTCACATGGTTTCTGTTGACATGAAGCATAAGAAATTACCTGATCATTCTATATCAGAATGATACTAAGTGACATTAATAAAACAATTTTTTATATGATATAATCATCATTTCAAAAAAGAAAAGAAAAAATTGGAGCATTCATGAATCTTTATTTTAGTTCTTAAAAACAGTCATCCCAAAGATTTGTTCCTATAAATTTTACTCCATTTGAGTTATTCTAGTCATTTGTCCATAACAATAAATATATTTTACAAATAACTACATATAGTAAACTTATAAACAAAGAAAAATATGAATCTCTATTAATTTGTTTTCAGTTTATACTATTCCTCTTTATCATTTGATTAATCAGGGTCATCCATTATACCATCATTAGAGAAAATATTCTGATTAAAATGAGTTGTATATATCCAAAATACATATTTACTGAATATTCCATAAATTTAATTTAATTTATGGTTTTCAAAACAAGTATAATACATCATTTATGATCCTCATGAAATTTATAATATACCAATATATAATTTATTAAGATAATAAAAAAATATCATATACCTCATCGAAAAATAAATTCATATGATCCATAAATACACCTGGTTTATTAGACAACCCTAAGGGAATAAATATAGACTCACAATTCCCATATCTACTCTAAAATTAAATCTTAATAATATAAGTCCCCTTAAACTTCAACTAATGGTATCATGACATGAGTTCAATCTTTCCAAATTATTTTCCTCCCAAAAGTGGACCAATAAAATCATTAATATGAGGATGAAGTTACATTTTTATAACATGGATGTTATCTAGGTCATTATAATCAAATAAAATTCTCATTTAATGATTTTTATTTTTAATAATACAAGAATGATCATGACTTGGTTAAATAATATGATGAATTAAAACTTCAACTAAAAATCTATAATTTCATTTTTTTTATTCTAAATAGGATTTATGATCCATTCGATAAGGGGTTTTAAAATTGATTAATCATCTAGAATGAAGTCAATGATAAACTCAATATCTAGAATAGGAATAACACTGTTTAATTCTTGAGGAGAAAAATAAATATATTAGTTCACTATTGGTACATTACCAATATGAATATTTTCTTTATTTTTAGCAACATGCACTATATAAACATCATATCCATTTACAATCATTTTCTACACTTCATGATATATTATCAATAATATCAACTCCTTGAAAAAAATTCTTATCTATTAAATATATATTAACATGGTAAACCTAAATTCAATCCATACAAAAAAATAATATTAAACTCTACTATGGGAAGTCTAATAATATTTTGAACAATCAGAATACTAGAGAAAAACAATTTATGATTCCCATAAATCATTTGTGATTTAATATTTCCTCTATGAGTTTTTATCAGAAGTGATATCATGTATTCATGATGTAATATTGTCTATTTAGATGAATTTTTTTTGATATGAATGACATTAATGATCCCGGGTCAAACGGGTTATTGGAATATTTTGATTAATCAAGTTATATTCCTATTACATGTTAATTAGAAGGACCTTATATAGTTTTTGTAGTAGAAAATGGTTTTCCACATACTTTCCCTTTTTTATTATTTAAATACTATATAGATAACATTAGACAGATGTTAATATAATTAATAAAATGTTCTTGAATAAAAATTCTCATCAATGGATGGATATCAGCTACAATATGCATTCATTATTCATAACTTTTTTCATTACAGTTATGATCCATGTGATGAAACATACCACACCAGTTACACTATATATAATTTACAATACATTATCTAGGATGATTTTTACCACACATTTCACAATTTTGGAATGTGTTTTATTACATAGAAATGTCATTTATGAATTATTCCGCATTTCTAGATTCTAAAACATTTTTAATTCTTGATATCATTGAATATATGATTATTTTTCAATTTCATTTCTACATTATCGATACATTTGCCAATTTTATCATAACATTTTAATTCACTGAAATCTAATTCACTTATATATATTGGTTTCATCACTGAGTATAACTTATTAATATTACAATCACGATCTCATATAAGATACGGTATATGATTGAAGAAACTAGAAAATTTTTCATCATATGAAAGTATATAATGTTCATAAATTTTCCTATACTCTATTAAATGTTTATACATGTTTACTTAATCTACTGTATGTATGAACTTTTCATGGACTATATTGTTATATGTGAAATATTAAATCAAATAATTATTATGTAACTATATGGTATTATAAACCTAATACCACAATAATTCAGATCCTTCATAATGTGATTAATGGTAAGGGTTACCTTATGAAATTATAAAAACCTGATGACATGAAATAACTTCTCCTATGTATCGATCTATCTTCCAAATACTAATAGGTAAAAATATAAAATCTATTTTTTCTGATTTTCATTCATAAAATATTCATTTACATGTATTCTCATATGTGGAAGGTAAAGCTCCTCTTAAGTATGAATTCCACCACTATTTATAGATTACATGAAATTATCCATCCTAGTAACTAGAAAATGAACTCAACTCCCATCAATTTTGGATTTCTTATTTTTAAGGATATTACCTTCTTTATGCCTTCATACTGCAACCTATTTTTTCTACTGTAGAAAACCATTATTAAAAAAATTAAGATGATGTAACACATTAATATTAATGTTCTATATCATTTCAACATTACCATTACGAAACAACCTTTATGGTTATTCTATTATCTCTATCGTAATCCCCAATCTCATATAAACCATACAATGATACCAAATATAAGTACCTGACCTTAAAAATTACATATTCTATTGGATTTAAATAATAATTCACTTTATTGAATTCTCGATATTATTTTTTATTTATGTTTTTGGTGATTCAATTGATAATATTAACATGAAGATACTATATATTACACTATGGATACATCTACTATGTATCCATTTTCCCAAATAAAAACATTTAAAAGGAGTCATGTTTTCTTTTCTTAACATATCATAATAAATTTGACCATGTCCTCATCATTTCCCCTACACATCCTTAGATCCCTATAAAAAAACATTTCAATACATTCTATTATTACAAGACAATTATTTAGGGATATTAGAAGAGGAAATCCCTTAGACCACTAAAAAAATATTGAATCCCATTTTATAAAAACATAACATTTTATCCAAGAGGTAAACTATTTTTCCTTTAAAATTATAATTATTTTACCTTCTGTACTCAAAATATATCCAAAATAATTCAATAGCATGAATACAAGATTCATATAGGTGAGCAGTATATTATCATATAAATACTAATAAAACCATTACAATTATAATAACTATATTTTCCAAATCCAATGTGATTTTATAGATGAAATTATAATTACCAAATTAATCAGAGATCTATCTAGGAACACTAATCAAAAAACAATTTCAGTTTCACCCATGAGATTTAATAAGGCTCAACCACTCGAATAATAAACATCAGGATCAACCATGGGTTATAATGGGGATCAACCCATCATAATAAATTTATAAGGAACAATTCATAAATAATGAACATAAACCCCTCTTCTAATACCATTTGAAAAAAAATCTGATATAAAAACATTATTTTTCTATAAAAACATTTTAAATACCAAAATACCCAAAAAAGGGATGGAGTGGTTATCATTGAAGAAAATATGAAATATTATAAAAGATTCCAATTTTAGAATAACAATTAAAATGGTGAAAAGGGCTACATTCTTGGTATATGTTGAAATAAAAAATTCCTTTGGTATTTTGGAGAGAAAGTACAAAATTCCTTAAAATGATTATTCATTGAAAAAATATGAAAGGAAGTATAATAAAATTATTCATATGGTTATTTTACTTCCAAAAATATACATTCATATATTAATGTTATTTACCATCAAGAGTAAGCGAATGATTTGGAAAATAAACCATTATAACATCTAAACCGAGGTTTTATGTTATAGTTTTCCATACCTTGAGTATAAACAATCATGTATCCTCCTCTAATTCCATGTTATGTATTTAATTTCTTGAGAAAATATTATGGTTCATTATCACCATTATTATAAATTTTTACAAAATCTTATACAATTACTTAATTCTTTATGTTTATATTAGATGTTATGATGATATTCGATTCATAAGCCTGAAATGAATTTGGCAGGATGAATATAGTCAAACCTGTTATTATTCTATGATCCCTAGAAAAATAATCAAGAAATAGTTTTAATATTTATATAAAAATATAAATTTTAAATATAATTATGAATTATTGATATGAAAAATTATCTATGTTATAATCATAGATATGGAAGGTCGTATATACACATGAGTAATGATTAATATTTTAAACATAAATTATGGAATGATAGAAAATATAATTTTATATTTTAAGAATTATCATTATTTCAGAAGTAACATATTAAAACATAAATATAATTATATATATCATCAATGTTATGTGGTGATGATAAACGATTCACATATCATCTTGGAGTTGGCAGTCTACACAAATGCAAGAACAACATTATCATTTTTATGATAATGGAAATGTAAGAATATTAATGACGTATTATCATTTGATATTGAAAAATGTATCATAAATATAAAATATATAGATATTATTCAATAATTATAATCATTAGTGAAATATGGTGATGAAATGAAATATATATCAGTTCGTGAGGCGGTAATCCTTTTTACACATGAGCAATAGTTTCATTTCAAATATGATTCAAGATGGAATGGATATAGGTTGTTAAATTAACATAAAACCTCATTATATTGATTATAATGGTGAAAATATTTCAGTATGTTTAAAAAATATTTGAAGGCGGTGGAAGAGGAAATAAAAATATAATTTGTTAAGAACGGTGGATCTTTTGCGGACAATCTCATATGGTTTATGCCAAATGATTTTTTAGGATTTTTTTGGATAAAATGTATTGAGGATAAGAGTAGGTATTTATTCAATGGATTTAGTGTAACACCTCGACCCCAGTTACCCAGAGTCAGTGCATTATTACATAACATTTGGATGATCACAAATGATCAGGTCTCGAAATACCGACTAGTTTAGTAGCATTATAATAACTAGATACATTCCTAAAGTTTAAATTATATCATAAAGTAAAAAACTACAAAAACATATTTTCTCCATAGACCACACTCATATCCCTTCATAATATCCCTGCAAGTCATTCATAAAATACTTCTTTACATCCTGGGAAAAATAAAACATAGAAAGTGGTGAGCTCAGAAGCTGAGTAAGGATAACTATATTTCAGAAACTTTAATAAATAAACATAAACATTTAAGGAAATGTATAACTAAAACAAAAGCCTTTTAAACATGAACATCAACCTAATATGGAATAAATAAAATGAAATAATTCCATTTACTTATTCACATGTATATTCTACTAATATAATAATATCATGCAATATCAATTACCACTTTCATAATGATGGATTGCATAATGTCAGACTATCATAACCACATAGTCCTGGCCTTGTGCCAAGAATACAAATAAGATTTTTTCATGGCCTGGTACCAACACACTATATTGTCTCATGAGACCTACCAATGCATCGATGAGTTTTAGTAGGCTCCACCTTCTACTTACTAAGTCAAATGCATTCCTCATATGAACAAGTTTAATGATAAAATAAACATTCGTATTAAAACAATCCTACGAAATGTCACTATTTTATCTATAAAACATGAATGGTATAAAAATAACACATCAACAGTAAAAAATATCACAAAACCCTTATTAAAATATGTTTTTTTGTATCATAATAAAACAAATTCAAATAATATTAAAATCCATCAAAGGATGTTGACATAGATGAAACCAAAACTATTTGTGAGAAATATCTCTTTTTTTAAATCATTTAACAGTCAAATAATTATAAAAGAAAACATTTACATTGAAAATATTCATTTAAGTTTTTAAGGGTAGCTTCAATGATTTTATAAAGGCAAAAAATAGCCACACCTTCCGTATATGTTAAAAAAGTCATTCTTACCTTAATTTTGTCGAAAAGATTAAAAAGGACCTTGTTTGGAAAACGCCGGAAAGATTCCTTTATAAAAATCTTATAAAATGTAAAAAATTGCTATAAATGACATTATCCAATGGTTTATAAAAGAGTAAGATTATTTTGAAATACATTTATAGTACACATGGATGTGGAAGATAAAGAGGGCCGAGTAGTTAATTACGTATAAACAACATCGGATAAAGAATAGATTTTGAAATAAACCCTTACCTCATTGTAATCAATCAAGTAATATGAATAATAGTCAATAACAAAAAAAATTAATCACAAAATATCATGAATATAAAGAGAATCATGATAATATATATCAAATGGCAGTACAAAATACCCCACAGGCAATAAATAAGCGGTGAATAATGGAAATCTCACGAAATTAAAAGTGAGATAAGAAACCCTTCACATCATGTACAATATGGCCCGTTCATTCTTTAATATCCTGAATAATAAAATAATGTTAACTTATACTTTCTTAAGAACCTTTTTAAATATTATTATTCCTTTTGTATCACTTATTACCATGTTATAAATATTATGTAATCATTTAAGTTTATAATGTTCGTTTTGTCGATATTTGGCACTTGAGTCAAAAATGAACACATTATAGTTACAAGTTGCTAACATGGTAAAAATTTCATTATATCTAGATTCATATTCCTTATATAGATATCATATATATCATATATATCCAGAATATACATGTATTTATAACAGTACATATAATTTTGGGGTATGAACTGAAATGCACCGTTCATGGAGATTGTAAGTCGTACATATGCATGAACGCTAATTTCATTTCTATTTATTATTTTAATAGAATTAAAACATAATGATGCATAGTTATATTATAATTCAAGTAAAATATCATGTATAATATCATTCCATCCATCCTTTATACGTCCCACATATGGTATTAATGAGTCATATCAAATTGAGGGGGCGGGAGTTCGCACAACCTCAAATTAAATTATCGCGTTTAACCATAATGGAAACAATTAAGGTATGATATAAATGGAAAATAAAAAACATGAATAAAACATAAAAACAATATATATCATATATTAATATAGTTCCATCGTAATGGCTTCCATGAGAGGTGGTAGGAGGTAATTGAACAATCATCATTTCGTGAGGTCGTAGTTTTCCATCAATAGAAACATTATGTTATTCACCCATTTGATGGAGGTTTGTGTAAGTGTAGTCTGAATACATATCATTACAACAGCCTATTATATTGAGGGTACTGGTTTCGTTATAAAATAAAGGAATAAAAGTAGTTTTGGGGTCGGAGAAGCAAAAGAAAAGAAAAGAAGTTAAGAGAAATTGATACCTTTAATTTGGGTAACATCCTTTGGTTTGAACCAAAAATACTTCATGAAGTGCCTTATGCCTAAGATATGGCATCTTGGAGGAGTAAAGGGTTGTATGGAAAATAATTTAGAAGATTTATGATGATCCTGAAGGCTTGATAGGTGTGAATAATTGGTTAGATGTGGTCTCCTTTTATATGGTGGAGGATGGGCTCTTTAGGAATGTGTGGAAATATTATTTTATTATATAATGATATTAGGTTTATAATGGTCCAAAAATTAATAGGGTCAAGGATAAGCTGACTCATGATAGAAATAAAATCATTTAATAATAATTGTACATGTTTTGGATATTATTTTAGTATTTAAAATTTAATTTATTTAAATCATTTATTAATGAGGTAAATACTGCATCATTATGATGTCATAAATAATTTAATTTATTCAATGTCTAAAAATTATAAAAAATCCATGATGTAGGAAATATTTTTATCTTTCCAATGAATATTTATAGTCAAAAATATTACTTATATAACACCATATAAAAAGTAATTACGAAAGGATTTTTGTTTATGTCAATTTTTCCTTTATTTTAAATTAATTAATCTAAAGTGTCATTATCATTCATAAGTTGCTCCATGGGGTCCCATAATTAACCCAAGTTTGTCCATGGTAGTTATTTACTCATAAACTAATGTTAGGACATGTGTTAAGGAAATTTTTAATTATTACAATTTTTTTTTACCTTAGTTACCAAATGTTCCTTTAACCGCGGTAAATTAAAGTCAAAAGTTACTATTTACCAAAAATTATTTTTTTCTTATTGAACCATGTTTTACTCCTTTATATTAACCGTGTCTCTCAGATTTTAGAAATTCATCTCACCGAAAAGGTATAATTATTTTTTATGTGAATTTTCAAATTCTATTGGGAGGTGGGTAAAAGACGGTGAAAAGTTCAATACAATTTTTAAATATCTAAAATTATTATAAACTGACTCCAATGAATATCATTAGACATATATAGGTATTATGTATCTATTTAAAAATAAATTAATTTAATTAAAATAAATTATTATTTAAATAAAAATCCGGTTTTAAACTATTACTCAGTGTTTGTCACTATTCATCAAAAATTGAATGTTTTCAGAAAAATACCGAAAATTCACCCTAAGCTAATTTTGATATTAAGAATTAAAAAATTAAGTCTATTTTACAAAATTAAAAATATATATGTTTCATTTATTAATTTAAAATTAATTGTCGTTGCCAAAACCAGAAGGCATATTTTTTAGAAATAATAACTATCAAAAGATTGACACTTATTTATGTCCAATTTCAATGTGAAATTACATAAAATGAAAATCATTGGATTAAATGGTAAAAATATAATCAATTTATACTTCAAAACCATTAAAATGTATTATTTAACAGTATAAATTATTTTGATTCAAAAAATTGTTTTTAATTAAAATTTAGTATTTTTCACTATTCATCAAAATATGAATGTTATCAGAAAAATACCAAAAATTTATCAAAACTAAATTTTTATCTCTCGATTCTACCGAAGATGTTTATTTTGTCAAATTTAATATATTAATGTGTCATATATTGGATTTAAGAAGTGTTTTCCTTTAAAAGGTGGTTAAATTTCATTTTCTGGATAATACATTTTTATCTAAAAAAATGAATTTGTTCTTACATTATGTCTAAGAAACTCATAATATGGATTCTAAAATTATAATGATTATATAAAGTTCAAAATTCAGTTACTACTATTCATAATCACTTTTTATTGGCTAGTTTGTTATGTCGTGGTGTGCTTGAACGCAGTGTTGCATGTAGTGCGTGTTATTGAATTACTTTGAAAAAAAATAACGTGCTATAAAATCATGGGGTGTTACATTTAGGTATAGTGTTGACAAGGAAAAATGTTTTTTTATTTTTGATAGACTGAAAAGAATATGTTCCCTTTTATAAGAGTGGGGAGGGGCACAATTTAAATTTATTAAATATTTAATTAAATATAAATTAATTTTGATGTTCAAAAGAATAAAAATTGAAAATATTATATTAGAAGAGTCTTACAGAACTAAATAACACTATAAATTATTTTTGTGAAACTTTTAGATACTTTTTCCTCTATCATTCTATTTTGACCCCCTAGTTAACACTTTGCATACTTACCACAAAAACAAGGTATTTTATTTGATGGGGGTAAAGATAGTTACCATAAATATAAATATATACCATAAATGTTGGATTTTTGACTACTTGGACTATATATATATATATATAATTTAGTGTAATATAGGTTTTTTAGAAATTTTCTATCATTTGATAAAATATTATTTAAAAAAATTAAAGTCATTTTATTAACAATACATTAACTATGAATTTAATATCATAAAGAAAACAAATAAAATTAAAATAAAATATTTTATTACTTCCATAAAATTATATTTTTATCTTTAAAATTCATGGGTAACATTAGTTATTTAATGTTATAATTATTTAAATATTTCTAGTATCATTTGTTCTTTTTATCGGTTAATTGAATAAATAATGTGTCAGCCTTGTATAAGAATTTAAGAAAAATATATCTTCACTATAAATAAAAAAATTCCAATAATGAATATAATAATTTAAAATTATAAAATAAAACATATAAACTAAAATATTATTTATTTATCCCCTCTTAAAAAGAATATAATTATTATAAATAAAATGGTGATATTTTCGACTTTTCATTATTTTAAATGTTATAAAGAAATTTATCACATTGAAATGAAAAATAATTATTTTTATAGAATAATTAATTATTATCATCAAAATAGTGTAATAATATTAAATTAAATTGCATTTTAGGGCCATTCCTTAGTCATTATTCATTTTTTAACCGTAATTAGCTAATTCACCCCTTGTAGTTGTAAGAAATTACTATGATTACAATTCATATTGACCAAACATAAAAATGGAGATATTTATAGAATATATTCCCAAAGAAAAAAAATATGTAATCAATTTTTAAGGATAAAATTTATGAAAGTGGTATAATAAAATTGAATATTAAACTGAAAAAATGTGATGACAAACAATGTTTCTTAAAAATTTCATTTTAATTGAAATTATTTTATACTAAATTCAAATAATTAACTTAATTCAAAAACCATAACTCAATTATATTAAATCATAGAAAAATATAAATTTTAAATCTCATCTAACATACATTATATTCTTTTAAACATGAAGAGAGGCATACATTTTAATAAAAAATCATAAATTTCACCATTAACTAAAAACAATGTTTTTAGAAAATTATCAAAAACTCATATTATAATAATTTTTAAATTAATATTTCAAAAACTAAATTAATATTTTCATATTAAAACTATATAATTTTAAAAATAAGCTTTTATACTAAACCATATATGTAACGAGCCCCAAAAATTAATTTCCATTTTCATTTAAAAGTTACATATATTTTTTATAATCAATATAACTATCTAATTTATGAATGAAATCATTATATAAATAATTTTTTCAATAATTACCAATTTTATTATAAATATATCACTGATATCAATAATTGACCCCATTATGGTATCTTGGGGAATGGAAAACATAATAATATTTGAACATATATTCTCTATTAAGAAAATAATACTATAAATGGAATCCTAGAATAATGAAGAATTAATAATATGGAATTGATATGCATTAATCAAATAATCCAAATTTTTTTTATCACAAAACATGAAAATATTAATGGATGATATGAAACCATAAATTATGACTTGGATAATATTAAATAGTATCATAATGATTGTTTTCATAATATCAGTCATGATAATCAAACCTCTAAGGAATCATGCCCAGAAACCTTACATAAAGATGGATAATATATGACAAATACCCAATCTATTTTGTATCTTTAGAACAACCATTTTAAATAGGCACAATAACTGACTATAACCACCCCTTTCTAAGTAAAATTCATTTATTATAGGAAACAAATAATTATAAATTCAATAAATATTTAACATAAACATTCATACTAGAAAACTATCATATGAAATGTTAATATTAACACAAATAAATCGAAATATAAACATGATCATAAGTCTCCTAGATTAATTTTTTGTATGGCATGATTACATTATATCATCATTAAATAATAATACTCCTCAATTTAAGGTTGAATATATGATAATGCTTAAAAAATATCAAAAACAAATTTCTTACGGAATATACCATTTCCATTTTGAAATAACATAGTAAAAATATATATATTTCTATAATAACATGAAAATTATGTTCACCCAACATATCCATCTATAAATTTAATTTATTCCTCATTGAAATTAACTTTTTTGATTGTGTAAAAATTATATCATGTGGTAAAAGTTAAAATAAGTATTTTGTTTAAAACATTGTAATAAAGTACTTCGATTAGAAAATTATAAGATGATTCATTTTTAATTATATTTATGAAACTAAAATCGGTTATAAAATGTTATTAATCAATAAACGATTATTATTAAAATATTTCTTGAGAATAATCTTGATTAATATGGATGATGGAGAAAATGAATTTTGAATGAAAACAAAAAAAATTTCCATTTTCATGAAAATCATTCATTCATAATTTTGAGTACATATAGAGTTGAAAAGTAAATGATGTTAATATATTTTAAATAATAATTATAGGATAAGAAAGGAAATTGTTTTTTGATATATATCATATAATTTCAAATTTTGATGTTTATGCATAAACAATAATGAGACAAATGGATATTATTTCATAAAACTGATACCACGGGTCTGAATGCTTTCATGAATGCTGATAAAATCATTAATAGTAAAATAAAATTTATTATACATATAAATTAAAATAATATTCATACCTATAACAATATAAATTATTTACTTATAACATATTATCACAATTTTATTAACAATAATTTATTATCATCATTATTTCGTGTGAAATCTTCTTCTTTTTTATTTTTTGGTTTGATTCAGACGTTTTGGTCCTTGAATCTTGGTCATTATTACATAATCAATATCAGGTTAATATATATATAAATATAAGATGTATTGATTAAATACCTATTTTTAACCATCTATATATGGATGGGGTTGGAAATTGAGTTACAACATCTAGGGAGATGGTAGTGTGTACAAATGTATGAATATTATTTACATTCTATAATGGACAAAAGAAAAAAAAGATAAAAATATTTCAAAAAAATTAAATAATATATTTTTTTTATATTTTTTAATTCAATGATTATATCCATCAATTTTTGGTTGTTATGGATAATAACTAATATCTTGACCTAGATGTTTTAGTCCACACACAAAATGGGTGACACTTTAATTTATCATTTGGAATAAAGGTGTTGGAAAACAACTTAATTTTATACATAATAATATATGAATATATATATGATATATAAATATATATGTTATGATGGATAAAATATATTCATATGATCTTTAATAAGAAATAATCATTTAACGAGTTGGGTAATATGATAACCAAATATTTGAGAGACATATTTTGACATACACATTAATCCCTTGTTTTTGAGATACTTTCATTTGATTTTACCACAAACAATGGTAGGATTACAATAGAAAACAAATATGTTAATAATTATGGTAGAGAATTTAGGATGGGTTTTTAGGTCTTTTACAATCTAAAAAGAACAATGTTTTTAAATAATGGTTGAAAATTGGTACCATTTTATGAATGAGTTGTGAGACACACATAGAATGAATAAAAGTATAAAATAATATAAAGATAATTTTTTGGTAATGTTATATAAAAAATTTATTATTTCATTTTTATAATATTATTAGGTAGTAGTATCATCATATAATAACAGTTACACATGTTTATAAGGAACTTAAAACCTTATTTCTTATTCTAACCCCTAGTAAACCCATCTAACCTTATCTATAGTAACAATTGTGTAATATTTTTAAAATTCATTATGAAGAAAAATTATGATGATACTAATAAATAATATTAAATATTCTTATTTAAAATATTCAAATTATTTTACATTATTTTTGCATGATATGTTATAAATTAATTTCGACATATGTTTAAAAATTCAATGAAATTCACCTTTAGAGAAATGGTTGCCTCATTTGTAAAAAAACTATAAAAAATTATTTTATTGTTATTTTTTATGGAATTAAAATATTTATTTTATATAAAAAGTGTTTTTAGAATGAAATAAAAATATATAGGATCCTTTTAAATAATTTATTAAAATAGATTAATTTAAAATATTTTTAATTTGAACTAAAATCGTACATTGATTTCTAAATTGGTGAGAACATATTTCTAAATTAAATATTAAATTTTATATTAAATATATTACTAAAAATTATATTTTATTAATTAAAATGTTTGAATAAAATTTCATGTAATTATTATAAGATTATAATTTTATAAAGTGATAGTTTTCTGTAAAAAATTTACTTTCAAAATTCACGCAAAAACAATTATTTATAAAAAATATCAAATAATCATCCCAATATATTTTCATATACTAAAAAATAATTATTTCAATTCTTTAAAATAATTCTAAAAATTGTTTGAATCCATATATTAATAATATTATTAAAAAATTTAATGTACATAAATATATTTCTTTTTTCATATGAAATTATTACATAATATAATTGAATATATCATGTTACATTCTTCCCCTATTAAACAATTTTACTATAAATTTTTTTTTCATATGACATCATTAATATATTAGGTTCATGTTTCATCATAACATTTTCTATTTCACTTGTTCCCTCTTCAATTTTAGTATTTCTCCATTGTACAGTCACCATATGAGTCATCTATTTCTCCAAAACCTATTCTCTACTGTCAAAAATATGATATTATCTTCATTTAATGTTAAATTATTTTCCTAGTATATTTTATTAGGGGTGATAATATGAATTATGAGTTGAATATAATTCGTCAATAATTTGATATGGAACATATCATGATCTTTATTGAGGCTAGATGGAATTTCTAAATAGTGATTCACAACACCAATTATTTCTTGATTTTAAAAAGACATAATGTATCTATGATATAGTTCCCCTCTATTTTTTAATATTTATTTTACACTTCAATGATCATATATCCATGAAAACATGTTCTCATTATTTTTATTCTAAATCCAACCAATATCTATCATCACAACATTTTTGTATATTATGAAATACCTTAATATGATTTTGAATAGTCTTTTGTTTCACTATTATATACTCAATCAGATCTAGTTCAAAAATCAACTTTTCAATGACATCATCTCATATATCTTGTGTGTAGAGCCTTTTACTCTATTATGATTGATATTGTTCAATTTCTATGTCTTTATTTAACATTATTATTATATGAAAATTCCACCAATGTTAAATAATTATCCAAATTCATAAACGGTTTGGTGATTAGGACCCCACCATATCATCTAACATTAGAATATCTCATTCAGATTACACATCAGTATGAGGATGATAGGTGGTGCTAAAATTTATTTTATTTTCTATAGACGCAAATTATGGATCACAATAAAATAAAATTGAAGAATGAACAACATTATGTCTCACATAATAATATATATACATGTTTGAGAAACTGAATAGATAGATTTCCATTATCAAATAGAGATTTATGGATTTGGTTAACTGATAAATAATATCTAATTATTAATAATTATTTATGGGATTCCTTAGAACTCATGTTTCATTATTCATATAAATATAATATCATTACTTCTTTGGAATTGGTATAGGATTCATTATTCCATTAGGATATTTTCTTTTAATCATTACCTATTTAAAAATACAGATTCATTAATTTTTTTTCTTAATTTCACATTTCATATTTTCTTACAAAATAGTCTCTTTTAAATCATGAATCATTTTGAATCAACAACGTATATTATAGAAATTAATTCCCTGAGAATCATATAAAAATTTCCTTTTCGAATCAATTTCAAATAGAACACATAGACTCTCTCCAAATTTTAATACACAATCATTATTGATGAATTTTACCGACATCTCATTATTCATGGCTTTGAGTTTATTTTGAATCTTAATATAATCATAATTAGAAATTTTAATTTTTTTTAAATAGGCTGGCTAGGAAATAATTTGGAACAGTTGTGTTTCTTCACCTTCATTAGTGATTCCTATTTCCAAATTTACTATATACTCCACATTTTAGTCAAAAATATCTGATTATTCCGCCACTATAATGATAATTTCTTTTGAATCTTTATTATAATTATTATATTTGAAAACTATAGATCATGGATTGGATAATTATAATCATTAATCATTAGAAAAAATTATGCATGCGAAACAACTATATCATTTTCAAAAGGACATATCTGATTACCTTCTTTAAAATATCACTATATTATATAAAGCCATCTATTCGTGATGGTAAACTCAATATATGTGTATAGTCCAATATTCTTTTTAATTTCTTATAACATTCTATACATTTATATCATTTTATGATCCTAACCCATTTATGTTTCAAAATGGAAATTGGTTTGTAAATAAATCAATATTTTTCAAAATATTATTGATAGTTGTAATATCCAGAATTTTTAGGATTATTAAAACGTTATTTTGTATTTATTTATATGTATTATTTTGTAAAAATCTAATTTTTTCATTAAATAACACATAATAAAAGTTTTAAAGGATTTTAATATGGTAAAAAGCATAGTTAGCAACCTGAAATACACTATATAATATTTTTGGGGTGAGGTGCTCATTTTGTTTGGCATTCTGAGGCTCGTATCACCTCTGCGAAAACAGAATAAAATTATAAAATTATTTATAGCATGTAGGGGAGATTTATAAAAAATAGTAACTCCTAAAATAAGAATCATATGAGAAATATGAGACCACTATTCAGTCTGGGAAATCATGTTTACACTAGGATGGGTATAACATTTTGGGGCATTAGGCATTTGGTGAGAACACATGCAAAGAAAAACTATATAAATTTTTAATTTAATTTTTATTTTCAAAAATAATTAAATATATCTCAATGAGTGAACCTCATGAGAAATAAAAGACCAATGTTACGTCCTGATCAAGAGGATTACCTAAGGTGGTGTCTATCATTTATACACATCAGGTGTTTGTAAAATCGAATGAGATAATACCTTTTTTATTTAATTAATTTATTATTCTATTTCTAATAAAATAAATAATTATTTGAATTTAAATGGTACATCATATTAGAAATATGATTCCAATGATTAGTCTGAATCATAGGGTTTACCCAAGGAATGGCATTACTTTGGTGCATGATGGGTATTAGATAACATCACAGGCGGTAAATTATTATTAAATTTTAATTGTATTATTATTCAAATTATATTCAATTAAAAATAATTTATTATAAAAGTAAGTCACTTTCATAAACATTTAAAATGGAGACTACCATTGAAGATTTAACAACAATCTGAAAGGTTCAAAATACAACAGTTTCAAAATACAATAATAATTGGTCTTGTTGTTATTGTCATTTAAAAATATCGAAAGTATTTTTTTGTAAAAAATTAAATTATATATTTGGGATATATATATGATATTATATACACATGTAGTTGTATATATAGATGTTTATATATATTTTTTTATATATTTATTAAACAATTAAATATTTGTATATGATTGTGTATAATAAATAAATTAATATTCATTTATAAATGTATTTATATATATGATATTTAGTATATTATAAAATTTAATATTAAATTTTATTTATATAAATTAAAATAAAAAACACTTTAAGAAGCCATGGGGGAATTAAATTTAGTTTTTATGGTGGATTTTAATGAGTTTTATTGTATTTCATGAGGGGAGATTATAAATCAAATTGGGCATTTGAAAAAATGTTCATTAAATGGAAGGCTCCTAAGGAGGTGTGCATACAATCCACTCCCCAGTATTCATTTTTCTCACATCCCACTATCCCTCCCTCTTCTCCATCTATCTCATTTAATCATTTTATTTTATTTTTATTATTTATCAAAATTTAAAATGTGAGATTGTGATCGGATTGAGGTGTCATTAATTCCATTAGTTTTTTCAAGAGGATTATATGTTTATTCATTAGCTTTTTAACATTAAAAGATAATATGTTCTGATTTAATTTAATCATTTTAATTATCAAGGATAACGATAATTATAAATAATGTTGAAATGTTGATGGTTCAATGATTCATTCATTGGTGTTCATCTTATTGTTGCGTAGGAGGTTGGTTCGGGTGATGAAATCCTTTGTAAAACTTGGCATCAAATTGGAAAACCACGATTCAGGATGTATATTTCCCTTATGGGTTCTTATTATACTAATATTTACATATTGAGATTTATATTTAGATTTATTTATATTCATGTTTGACTTGTGATCTCATGTGGTTGTGTGTGTAGGACATGAAATATGATATGATAATTGTATCCATGAAACATAGTTGATTTATATATTATGATTATATGAATTTATATTCATTAACCATGTTGTGTTCCTCACAAGTGAGAAAGTATATGTTTTCTCACACTAATGATTTTTTATGTGTGATTCAACATTTTCAATATTATATTCATGTATATTCTATGTTCTTATATTATGCATTTTACCGATGTGATAAGAGGGCCCATCGTGTAACAACTCGTTACTGAGTAGACATGTATGACTTTAACATTTTCAAGTCTTTTACTTTTCGATGATTAAATGGGGTTTAGAATGAATTAAGAGGATACCTATAATAGTGAAGTAATTTATATGTTGGACTCTCAACTTTAAACAGCCTTTTCTACATGCTAAGAGAGGGTTATACAGTGTGTAACTAGGTTACACGGTGTGTAATGGATTCCAGAGGCAAGTCATGAAAGTATTCATGATGTGAAAGGTACACGATGTGAAGATCTATTACTTGTATTTAATGAATTAATGTTTTGTTTTAATTTTGACTATACTTTTTTTAATCGTGGTGATGTTTTTTTGTAGATTTATATATAACATCGTTCACGATGATAAATGTTATCACATGTTATGTAGAATGCCGATTGTGGTTTCTAAATAAAGAGTTCATTTGAGATTCTCTTTTCCCCTCTACGATAGAATCATTTCCCTCAACCTCAAACCTTCCTCATGTGATCTTAGATATTTCTAACCCTTTTGTATCCCTTACTTATCATTTGATCATCGTTGATCTTATGGTGTGATAACTGGGGAATATTTCCACCTCATTAATTATGTTTCTCTCTTTATACACCATTTTTTAATATATTGTTTTCAAATTGATGGATATATGTCATATGATATTGGATATCATCTCAAGGTTGTGTTTTGAGGACATCTACAATTTGATTCTCCTTAACGATTGTCGTTTTGAGTGTTGAGTTTTCGAAAAAAGTAGGAGATTATTTCTTTTTTAGCTATATTGATTAACATTGAATTTGCTTTATTTGTTTTAAATATTTATTTAAATTCAATGACACAAACATTATTTCAATTGATTAAATAATAAAATGAAATTATAGAAAATTGGAATATTTTGAAATTGTTTTGGAATGAGAATTGAAAAAAAAACCCAATTCTATTGAATTGGAGTGTATTAAAGGAAATTGGATGATTTAAATTGTGTAATTTAAATTTTAGCTTTTATGGGAAAGAATGAGATTATATTTTTGAATTTAATTATGGATGTTAAATGCGATATTGATGGAATTGGTTTTATATGGATTTCAAACCTGTGAAAATTGCTTAAATTGTTTTGATAATAACCCCGATGTTTTATCTTTTTAAGAAGGAATGTTTTCATATTAAACCCCATTTTGGGATTAAATAAAAAATTGGAATCGATATAGAATAACACGATTTAATTTTATTTTAATCATTATTAAAATAAATTTCCAATCATTGATTGTGTAAGATAACATGGAAGACAAATGTATTTGGTAAGTCATTTATATTCACTCTACGATATTACAATGTTATAAAACATATATGTAGTGTGTCATATCCCCAATGGTATGGTGATGAGTCAACATTGGCCAGTGTTAATGTGATGTGTGTATACAAATATTACAAATATCAAATAGAGAGTTTGGAATCCTATAACACGAATCTATTATTCCTATTTTTCATATAACCATGTAGCTCTCTTGATTTCTATTTGAGATATAAATATATGCCATTGAGGATTTAATTTCTATAAATTCCATCAGAATTAATATAAACTATATTATATAAACACATTATTTATTCCATTTTTTATAAATATTAAATCACTTGTACAGTTAATCATGTTCTTAAAGTATTTTCCATAATTTGAACTTCATAACATGATTTTTTTAAATAATTTTCAAAAATTCCAACCCTATTATTTTTAAATTTAAAGCATTCCATTGGTTAAAATATTATTGGAATCGGATATGGAATCCTTGGTGAGACCCTATTTTGCGTTTTATCTCACACCGTACTTGTGCCTTTGGTTTTTCATAGATTATCTTCTTATTTGTTCAAGAAAGGGGAAATGATCTCTTGTAGGTTAATCCATCAGTTTCAACATAGTTTGGGTGAGTTTTGTCCTGCAGAACATTTTTGTTTCCCTTTATTTTGGTACTCAATTTCATTATAATGGGATTTTATTTTCTCTATTGTAATTAGGAGTATTACTCCTAATGATGTTTATTTTTTTATTCACACTGACTTGTCTATTTTTATATTATGAATTCTTGTGAAAACAATTTTCACACATTCAATTGTATGATTCCAGGTGCTAGTTGTCGACCCATGTGGATTGAGAAATCCCTTTAGGCTAGGTCAGGGATATCATAGTTATCAGGTGACTGGGGTATCTAGGATAGTTCCTTAAAAAATTCTATCAAACACCTCACCTTCATAAGAACACCGGTTGGTCTAACAAATGCTTCTAAAATTTTCATGGCCTTGATGAATACGATTTTCCTTGAGTATTTGGATACCTTAATGGTATCCTTTTTGGATGAAATCCTCATTTACGCCAAGTCCATATAGGATCGTGTATATCATTTGAGAACAATTATGAGTTTTCTAAGAAATCACCGACATTATTCCATGCTTTTGAAATGTGATTTTAGGATTTGAGAATTGAAATTCATGGGACACTAGGTATCATAACAAGTAATATCAGTTGATCCTAAGAAGGTAAAGGCTGTTATTAATTGGGAGAAACCACTAAATTTCATTGAGATTTGAAGCTTCATGGGATTAGCTGAATATTATAGTCAGTTGGTGAAAGACTTATAGAAGTTGGCTTCATAGATGATAGGTCAGACATAAAAGAGAGATATTCTTCCATGGAATGATAATTTTTAAAATTATTTTATTGAGATGAAACATCCTTCGTCTACTAAACTAGTGCTAACTCTTCTGGTGTTTTGTTAAGGATATATGGTGTTTTGTGAGGCATTGGGTTATGGCTCGAGTTCTTTTCTAAAAAAGTGAGATCACATAGTGGCTTCTAAATCACTTCATCATAGGCCACATGAGAAGAATTATACTTCCAATGAAGTTGAAATAGAATCTATGATGGATGCAATTATGTGTTGGTGCTACTAACATTTCAAAGAAATTTTAACTGTTTATCCAGACCTCAAAATATTCAGTTATTTATTTTCTCAAAAAGATTTGAATCACCCTTAAAGGTATTGGGTTTAGAACCTACTATATTTCTACTTTGAAATTGATTACACAATGGGGAATGTAATTTCATTGTAGATGCATTGAGTAGGAGACATGCAACCCATGAAGTGAAATACTATTTGGATGAGTGGAATTTGGTGGCTCTCTTTGAACAGTTTAATATTTGAGTTCCAGAGAAAGGGGATAAAGATTATTTATATATAATTAAATTGAAATCAACTCTTCTCAATATAATTCTTTTGGGTAAAGAGAGTTATGATGAATTCTATTGCATTACATAATCTCTTTATGGTGGCTAAATAGTTTCCATTGGATTGTTCTCCAAATAGGTTGTTCAATGCCAATGGAAATTATTCATTGTTCCATTAGTAGCAATAGAGGTTGTGATGGGGGTTGATATATTTCCCATTGGAAAATTCACACAATATCCTCTAAGATTTTATATGACATGTGACATGGGGTTTGATGGACAAGGATGATATGGATAATTGGTGAGTTGTCACGCGTTTCTATATGTGCCAGCAGGGGATAACCGAGCATCAGAAACCTTTTGGTTTTCTACAGCCACATTAAGTCACTAATTGGTATAGGGATGAAATCATGATGGACATTTTGGTTTAGTTTGGTCAAAACTAAATAATGAAGAATGTGATATGGTTTGTGTTCAGCATGCCAACCATGTCGGCTCACTTCATACCCATTCTAGATACAACAAAAGATGAGGAGTTGGTAAATCTCTACATGATATCGATTTTCTATTTTTTGTAGTTCCATCTATGGTAGTCTCTAAGAGGGTTCCTTGGTTCATGTATCTCTTTTTTAGAATCCTTATAATGATCATGGGATCTCATATCCATTTGAACATGGCCTACCATTTGTAGTCAGATATATAGACAGAGAGAGCCATAAAAATTATAGAATATATATTGTTCACTTGTGTTCTCAACAGTTATAGGTCTTTGGATGATCTACTAGTACAAGATGAGTTTTCTTATATCAATATATATCATTAAAACATAGAAATGGATCAATTTGAGTCTATTTATGGCCAGAGTTGTAAATCACCACAGTGTTGGATGGAAATTGGTCCAAGTTCCTTAGATGGACAAAGCTCGATGCAAGAGATGACAACGAAGATTTAGATGAATCTTCAGTTAATGATGATAGAACATATTAAATATTAGTCTTATGATGATTACTATCACACAAATTTTTACTTCCTAGTTGATGACCATCTTTTCAAGAGAATTTCACCCTGATTGGGTCATTGATGGCTTCAGTGGAAAAGGAAGCTTGATCACCATTCTGTGAGACCCTTTGAGGTTGTTGAAAAATTGAGGAATTCTGAATTCCATTTATAAAGTCCACCATATATGACATCAAAAGACTAAATTTTCCTTGTATCATATCTAATAATGTGTTTATCTGATCCCACCCAAGGATTTTTTCTCAAGGGATCATGAGATTGAACCTAATCTATATTTGACTGAGCAGCCAGTGATGATAGTTGATTCAGAGACCAAGGTACATCATGGGAGGATGATTCCATTGCTTTATGTGATATAAATTCATGGTTCTGATAGTCATTATATTTGAGAATTTGAGTCACTATTGAGAGGGATGTGGCTTCATTTTTTGTCATAGAAGCATATTCATATGCTTTTTGGGGATAAATGTTTTTAATGGTGGCAAGGATGAAACATCTTATTACCAATCTAATAGTTATTAATTATCATTGTTGTTTATTTTCATTTAAAATGACTCGGTGTGGTTGGGAATTAATTGAGAGGATTCCTATAATGGTGAATTCATATATTTTTTGAACTCTCACCTTTAACCAGTATTTTTGGTAGGTTATTGGAGGGTTCTACTCCGGGTAACTGGATTACACGATGTGTAATGGTTTTTGAAGGAATTATTTTAATGGCATGACAAAATCTCGGGTACACAATGTGAAGATCCATTACACATTTGTAATGAATAAAATATTTATTTTTAATTTAGTGCATCATTTTTAAAATGGAGGCATTGTTTTTTTTGGTGGTTTTGGATATTAACTATTTCATGATATGAAATGGTATTACACATTGTGTAATACCCCAAATAAAGTTTTTAAATTAGTAATGTATATGAGATTCTCTTTCTCCTATAATCTAGTTTCTTCTCCCTAATCATATGGCATTCCGTATGTGATCTTGAATCATTCCATCCCTTGTGTATAATATTTTTCAACATTTGATCTTGATTTAACTTGCTGTGTAGTTCCTTGGTAAGCTTTCTCCATCATCCTTTGGCTATCTCTCTTTATACTACTTTTTTATTTATAATATATCATACTCAAATTGATGTATATATGTATTGTGATATTGGATCTCGTCTCTAGGTTTTGTTTCACGGACATCTATACCTTCGTTCTTCCTGATGGGTTCCATTGGATGTGTTGAGTTCTATGAAAAGTTAGGTGGTTCTGTCTCTAAGCTATGTTGATTATCATTTCATGCTTTGGATTACACAATAACTTATACATAATATTGGCATGATTGTTTTCTCTGTGATTAAAAGGGTTTTAGAGAAAATGGGGTTTCCCAAATTATGGATAATTCAATGAAAAGTGTTATTTCTAGAGCATCAAAAATGGGAATGTGAAATTGTTTTCAAATTGTTTTTAACGTATTTGAATGTATTTTAAAATTTAATACATGGATTACCGTGGGAAATTTTGAAGAATGTTCAAAATGAGCCCATCATCCATGTTTTATGGTTATTAGTTGGTTTTCTCTTAGTTCATGACTCTATTTCCTGGGCTCATTGTTCCAGGGGACCAATATTGAAATTTGGGAGGGGGATTTACCCATGGGATATTTCTCTTCTTCATATGCAGGTGTTTCAGAAATCGTATTGAACCATTAGGTGTTTGAATATTATATTATTCTAGGTTCAAGTAAGGAGAAAATATCTCATAGAGATGGGTCCAACTATTGAACCTTCGTTTTGGAGAGTTTCACCCTTAGGGAATTGGTTTTCCTATCTAAATTTTGGTACTTGGATTGTAGAACATTGATCTTTTCAATACCTTGTTGTATTCTAGTACTTTACCCCTAGTGGAGTTTCTTCCATTATGTATACAGACTAATCTAATTTTACTTCTACATTACTTATGGACAAACAATTTCAATATTCAATTGTATGATTCCATGTCCTAGTTGACGACTCATGCGGATCGGGAAGACCCTTCAGGAAAATATTCTTAATCTTCCAATGGAGATTTTATCTTGTGAAATGAATATTACTTCAAACCTTTGTAAAAATAGTGAGTGGGGTCTCCGTAGTCACACATGCATCTTATCTCTATCTGATGCAGAGTTGGCTTATAGTTTTATGTCCTTATACATGAAACCTATTCTCCTTGTATTCAGGATATCATGTATCACATCCAATAAAGCCTAAATTGATTTTTATCTTTTTGGGGACTACTTTACTACAGCAAGTGTTGTGTATCTTATCTTTTAAGGAGTTTGGGACCCAAATTTGAGTAGTTTTGGATCTTCTTATGAAGTGTTAGGGAAATTAATATCATTGTTTTTATTTGATTTGAAGCGGGTATATTTGATCTATAATATCCATCTAGTTGTCATTGAGTTTACTGACGTATTTTCTTTTAATTTCACTGGTTTTCCACCTGTAAGGGAAGTCAAGCATTCTGTTGACTTAATTCCTAACACTCAACTAGTTTCTATTCACTCTTACCATTTTAATTTAGATGAAATTAAAGTGTTGATGTCATAGTTGGGTGATATTTTATAGAATGGATTTATACCCCCGAGTGTGTCACCAAGGGTGGCACCAGTTCTCTTCACTAAGAAAGAAAATGGTTATCATTCTAATGTGCTGACTTCCATAAGATCAATTGAGTTACTATAAAGAAAAAGTATTCGTTTCCAAGGATTTATGTTGTGGTTGATCATTCGAATGGGGTGAGGTAGTTTTCCAAGATCGACCATCAATCTCTTTACCATATATTGATGATAAAAGAATCCTAAATTTATAGAACCTCCTTTCAGAGAATGTATGACCATTATATGTGCCTTGTTATTACATTTGGCCTTAAAAATTATCCAATAGATTCCATGGCCTAGATAAATGTGTTTTCTCATGCATATCATGACACCATTGTGGTAGTGTTTATGGATGACACCCTAATTTACTAAAGGTTCTAGGAGGTTCATAAGCATCATCTGAGAGTAGTTCCTAGTTTTCAGGGAAATAATTGGAATTATTAAAAGATATAATAGTGAGATTTTGAGTTACATGGTCTGGGATTCATGGGAAAAGTGTTGTCAGAACAAGGAACATCAGTTGATAATGAGAAGTTAAAGGAATATTTACTTGGTAGAAACTAAGAATTTTCATTGAGATTTGAATCATTGGAGGCTTAGTTGGATATTATCATCATTTTGTGAGTTACTATTGAATTTTTCCTTCCCCAATTATTCCTCTCACTCAGAAGGGATGTTGTTTTCCTGGAAAGATATATTTCAGAATTCATTTTTTGTGATGAAATAACTTTTGACTACACCATTGGTATTGAATCTTCCTGATGATGGGTGGGGCTATGTGGTCTTTTCTGATGAATTAGGTTCTATCTTGGGATACATTCTTATGCAGGGTGATCACATAGTATCTTATAGATCATGTCAACGTAGGCCACAGGAAAATAATTACCCTACTAATGATCTTGAACATCCAATGTGATGCACATGAATTAGGGTTGGAAACACTATCATTTAGGAGAAATGTGTATTGTGTATTCAGACCACAAAATAATGTGTTATATATTCTCTCAAAATGATTTTAATTCATTCTAGAAGTGTTGTGTGAAGTACATGAAATCTTTCAACATTGACATCACATTCACCCTAGGAAGAGAGAATTTCATTTCAGATCCATTGAGAATGAAACATTATAGAAATGTTGGGAATGAATCTTCAAAAGAGTAGAATTTTATGGCACACTTTGCACAGCTAAATATTTGTGTTTAGGAAGAAGGGGATGATGATTATTTAGAAATTATTAATTTAAATCATGCTCTTCTTCATATAATTTTTTATGATAAAGATCTTGATGATGAAGTCTATATAATTAGAGAATCTCCCTATGGTAAGGATATAGTTTCCATGTGGAAATTTTCTAAAGAGGTTGTTCTATTAAATCCAAATCATGTCATTGTCCCATTAGTAGCAAGAGAGGTTGTGATGGGGGATTTTCATAATTTCTTGTGAGTTGGGTACCAAAGAACCACTAAAATATTATATGACATGCGACAGTTGTTCTAGTGTCTAGGGATAAGATTAAAAATTGTTGAGTTTGTATCATGTTGCTATATGTTCTATAAGTTGAATTCCAAGCATCATAAAACCTTGGGGATTACATCATCCATTTACAGTACCTACATAAAAGTGGGATGCAATATCAATGGGACTTTTGGGTAGATATCCTCATACCCATAGAAATAAGAATTTGATATGTGTTGTGATTGATATATTGACCATTTTGGATCACTTCATACCCATTCAAGATACTACCATGGTTGAGGAGTTGGGAAATCACTATTAGAACAATATTTTTTGTTTTCAGCGCATTCTATATATTATAGTTTCTGATAGGGATCCTTAGTTAAATTATATCTTTTGGAGAGCCCTTCCAGAGGCATTGTGGTCTTAGTTCCATTTCATCATGACTTACCATACACAATGGGATGGATATACAAATAAAGCTATACATATTCTATAGAATATGATTTGTTCGAGTGTTCTGGACATCAATGGGGCTTGGGATGATCTCTTGAGATCGGTTGATTTTTCATATAAAAATATTTATCATTCCATGATAAGAATACAACCTTTTGATTCCCTGTACGGCTGACCCTGTAAATCTCCATTTTGTCGGTCAGAGATTGGTTAAAGATCCATGGTTGGACAAAGATTTGAGAATGAAATGAAAACATTAATTCAGATGACTCATACGGAAATGTAGATAGCATAGATCTGATATAATTCTTATGATGATCATCACCGTAGACCATTGGAATTCTCAGTTGGTGATTAGTTGTTATTGAAAATTTCACCCTAGCTAGGTCATCAACAGCTTGGGAGGGATAAAACGCTTAAACCTTGTTTTTATGGCCTTTTGAGGTTTCTGAAAGGGTGGGTAATGATTCATAACATTTAGAACATACAACGTATATGACATCGACATATAATGTATTCCATGTAGCGCAATTGAGAAGGTGTTTATCTCATCTATATAGTGTTTTGAGCTAGATTAATCTTGATATTCAACCTGGTTTATCTTTATCATAGAGGACATTTAGAATAGTAATTTCAGAGACCAACATACATTGTGGGACGATATTACCTTTGGAATGTGTGCTATAGAATCATGGGTTAGATTTTTATGAGTCATGGGAACATGAGGCACTGATGAGAGAGTAGTGGACTCAATTTTTTGGGCACGGAAGCTTCTTCACAGCATTTCTGGTGACAAAAATAATTTTTGGTGGGGAGGTTGTATGATCCCATTAACAATATGATAGGTATTTCTTTAACCTTATCATGGATTTTCTTTTATGATGACTGGGTGGTGGTGAGAATGAAATGGGAGGATACCTCTAATGGAGAATTCATATATTTTTTGGAATCTAATATTTAACTATCATTTTCATTTGGTTGTTAGAGGGTTACACGCCACGTAATTTGGTTATATAATGTGTAATGGTTTCAAGAGGCATTTTGTGAAAGGCTTCACATTCTGTAAGGTACATCATGTGAAGATATTTTACAAGTCATGAATTAATGAAAGGTATCATTTTTTACTTCATGCCTCAGTTATAATTCCTGGATATGCGTTTTTTTTCCATTTTAAATATGTTAACTATTACAGGTCATGAATCAGTATTACACATCCTATTATACACCAAATGTAGGTTTTATTTAAGTATCATGTTAGAGATTATTAATATTCCTCAACTATAGTTTCTTCTCCATTGATCCAAGGCCTTACATAGGTGATCTTGGATATTCCAAACCCTTTCAGATCCTCTGGTTTGGTTTCTGATCATATTTTATCCTACAGTGTGATTTTTGGGTAATATTTCTCCCACATTCTATGTATCTCTCTCTTTATCATCCTTTAAAATTTTAATATATCATCCTAAAATTGTTGTATTTATGCTCTATGGAGTTATATCTCATCTCTATGTTGTTTTTTGAGGTCTTATACACCTTCATTAATGTTTATGGGTGTCGTTGCGAGTGTTCTGTTTTGCAAAATGATAGGTGATTCCATACTATTTATCCAAAATTATTAACATTTTATTTTAATGAATTATTTCTACTATTTATTTAAATTCAACTACTCAAACATTCATTCAATTGATTCGAAAATAAAAATCCAATTCTAGTTAATTGGTTGATGTAAAATGGTTTTGTTATGATAATTGGGATAATCCCCATTTTCATTGAATTGGGTTTGGTTAATTGAAATTTATTGATTTAAATTTCAGTTTTGATGGAAAAGAATTTAATAAAATATTAAAATTTCATTGTGGAAATGAATTGTATGATATATTGAATTTTGTTTCAATGGATTTCAATGTTGCGAAAATGGTATAAGATGTTTTTTTAGAAACCTAGTGATTTTATCTTATTAATGAGGCATGCTGTTTGTGAAAAACTGTTTTGGTTTGTAATATATAATTTTAATTGAAATTTACGATTTGGATTAAATTTTATGTTAATCTATCTTAAAATAAATTACACATCATTGATTCTATAAGATAAAATTCAAGCCTTAAGTATTTGATGAGTATTTTTGACACACTCTATGGTAATAGAATATTCTAAAATATATAAGAAGTGGGTCACATCCCCAATGGGATGGTGATGAGTCAGCTTGGTCCATTGTCATGTTTATGTGTGTACACACATATTGATTAGATCACTTAGAGAGTGTAGATTCCAACTACATGAAGCATTCATACCTATGTAGCAAATGACCATGTTTCTCGCTTATTTTATATATGAGATATAAATATAATATATTGTTGTTTGAACTGATTTACATTCATTCAAAATTTATATAAAATATATTCTATAATTTCATTATTTAGTTTATTTTTTTGAAATATTCCTTCACATTTAATACTAATCTTATGCTTTACATTTTTTCCATCATTTCAACTGTATATCATGATATGCATGAATATTATTTGAAAATTCGATAAATGTTATTTTAAATACGAAATAATTTCTTTGGTTAAGAAATTTTTGACATTTGATATTTATTCCTTGTTCATACCCTATTAGGTTTTTATCTCCCAAAATACATGTGATACGGGTGTTTTTAGATTATCTTTTTGATGGCTGATTAAGGGGAAAGAATATCATGGAGGTTGATCCAGTGGTCGAACCCTTGTTTAGGTGATTTTTTTCCTTAGAGAATTTTGTTTTTTTCTTTTTTTGGTACATGGGTTGTAGTACATTGGGAATGTCTATACCCTATTGGAATTTGGTACATTATTCGAAGTGGATATTCATTTATTCTTCATACTGAATTGATTAGTATTTAATTAAACAATGATTTTATAAAAACAAATCCCACATTCCACTATATGATGTGAGTTCCATGTTTCTAACTCATGGGGATCTAGAACGACCATCAACCTTGGATAGCGATTACTCAGTAATCATGTTACCAGGGTACTAGGGATAGTTCATCAAAAAATGGTTTGAGAGGTAGTGTCCATTTGATGTTCTAGCATGAATGCTTAGCACTTATATGGGATAGATTATAGAAATACGGCATTTGAGGAGAAGGATCATGAGGAAACCCTTGATAATGTGGTGGGGATACCTCCATCTTCATGAGGACATTTCCAGGGGGATGGCTGAGGTGTAGAACATAGGGAAAGAAATACAATGGGTATTGGCCAAAAATGGAAACAAAATATGATTGTGGAATAGATTGGGCCATTACAAATAGTAGCTGAGCCTGATTCCATACGATGATCCCACAAAGAATATGGTCCCTTTAATGGAGGAGGATTATGGGAATACCACATTTATGGAGGAGGACCAAGAACAGCCCCATTATTAGGTGGGTGTGGATACCTCTCCCATCATGAATCCTTCCCTCAGGGGATTCTTGATAGCTGTAGGCAAGGGAAAAAAATCATGCAGGCTAGCCTTAACAAAACAATATCAAGATCATGGGCGACACCGAACTATTAAAAATGTAATTAGCAATAGGTGGTGAACCAAGGACCTATGGCTTATGGACTGACCATGATTCAACTATTCCACTACGATGGCAATGATAAATGGTATCAGAGACAATGTATATTAAATGTGCTAGTGAGGATGTTTTGTCCTTTAATGGGAGGTGGATTTTAAAAATCCCACATTAAATGATTAGGAGCATTAGGAACCACTTTATAAGTTGTTTTGGATACCTCCCGCATCATCTGAAATTATCATGGCGGAGGCCTTAGGTTCAATGCTTAGTGAAAGCAGATTCATGGAGACATGGTTGAAATTGGACAATATCATGATCATGGGATAAACTGGGTTGTTACAGATGGTATCAGAGCTAGGTTTTATTTAATGTTCCAACAAGGATTCTAGTCCCATCTAGTGGTGGATAATGGAAAATCCACATAGATTGAGTGGGATCACTAATATCCCCTTTATGAGGATTTGTGGATACCGCTCCAATCATGAGGCCTTTCCTGGTGGATTCCTAAGGGCTAGATCCCAGGGAAAGAAAAACCAAGAGGGCCAGGGCCAATGAGTATAATATCATGATTGTGGGATGGACTGGGGTATTACTAATGGTATCATATCTAGTGTCTATTCGATGTGACATTAGGAATGATAGTCCCTTCTATGGGAGAATAATGGAAATCCAACATCAAATAAGGAGGATAGTGAAAAACATCATTATAAGGAGGTGTGGATACCTCTCCCATCATGCAGCCCATTCGTAGGGGGTCTTCAGGTCTAGATCCCATGGAATAAAAATCCATGTGGCCGAGCCCAAAGTAGGCAATATCATGATCATGGGGAGTCTATAAAATCATCTTACTGATATAACATGTATCTCTTTAACCATGTCATAGTTTTCCTTTTCGTATTGTCTGTATAGGGCTGATATGTAGTTGGGAGGATACCAATAATGGCGAGGTAAGAGATTTCTTGGACTCTTAGATTTAATTAGATTCTTTTGGTGGTTTTAAGATTACTTCTCACTATGTAACTCGGCTATACGAAATATAAGATTAGTTGGATCCACATTGTAAAACACATAACATTGTGAATGGTTTCACGGCATGAAGACATGTTAAATATCATAAATGTTTTGTGTAATGGGGTTTTAATCTGAAGAGATTCATTTATCTGGTTACCTAAACAGGTTTGACATCATGATGTGTAATGGAATTACATGCCTTGTAATTCTCCAAGAATGATGTTTTGTGGTTCCATTCATGTTTTTGGTGACGATTAATTATCCAATTTTTAATTAATCCAAAAAAAATCTCATCTCTGATAATTTTGGGAGATTTAATTCTTTATAGAGCAATCAATTTGGTGTTCGATCTTAAATTGGGACTAGGATTCATCTCTCCAAGTAAGTGATATTTCCACTTCATTATTTTCATTGACCCTAGTAGAACCTTTGGGTTTTGTTATCATATATTTTGGTCTAATGTCGTGTTTCATCATGTATTCTTCTTGATCGGTTATGCGATCTCATTCCAGGGTCCATTCCATTATTGGTCATGGTATGCAGGGCATTTCAACATGAGTATTGTGTGTTTATTCCATTCCCTAAACCTACTTTTTTCAAAATAGGATCATTTTTGTGGTGTGTATTGGATTTTAGGTCCTTCATGGACATCTTTGGGTTTTTGTTAATGGAAGATCCCATTATCATTGTGTGAATCACAATTTTCAATGTAGGTGGTTCCATCACTATCCTATGTTGATTTCCCTTTTTATTCATTCATTAAAATATTATTTATACATTGAATTTGAGTTATTTTTATGTGGGTGTTAAAATGGGTTTTGAAAGTAAATGTCATATACCTGGTAGTTGATAAATTGAAAGATAGTTTGTATTTTCAATGTATTGGAAATGGAAATGTGAAATGGTTTTCAAATTGGTTTTCAATTAATTTTAGTGAATTGTGAAAATGAGAACATGGGTTACCATGGGTTTCTAGGTATAAGGATTAGAATGAGTCCATCATACATAGTTTTGCATTATCATGATGTTTTATCATTGGCTCTCCTTCTATTTTCTAGGCCTATTTTTCTAATATTGACATTGGGGGGATTACTCATGGAGTACACTTCTTCTTCATAAGAATATTTTCATGAAACCATATTGAACACTTTATTTATTATTGGTAATTTAGTTCTCTAGTATATCCTATAATTATCCTTGATTCAAATACATGTGCTTATGTTTTATATTTCATGCTTCTGTTGTTTTAATCTTTGCATGAATGTTTATGCATGATTATTATTATGTTGAAAATATTCATTGAAATAGATATACCTACATTGTTAAAAAACAATGATAAATGGGAATTAATTTCCTTGTTTTTATATAAATTCATTACCACTTATCATGAAATTTTATATGTAAAAATAGAATACAAGAATTATTATAGTGAGACTTATTATGGAACAGTTTGTTGGGATCTCATTGAAACTGTTAGGTCACACCCTGTGCATCTATTAATTTATGCATAGAACATTGTATGTCATCCATTTCAGGTAAAGGAATAGCACCATAGTGAGGCGTTGAGGTTTCATCTCAGCTAGGTTGGGTAGATTGTGGTGATATGGTGGAATTTTGTCCACAATATCACATGGAGTAGCGGGTTGGTTTAGGTCCATTGTAGTTGTACATGTAATTTGGAGTTCCTGTTACCTTGAAAATCGTATTGTTTCCACTATCTTGTCACTTTTATAGAATACATTTATTAGTATTTTTCTATCTCTTTATTTTTTTTTTGTAATTTATGTCATTTTTTTAAAGATTGAGAAAAATCATTTCCTCTAGTTTGTTGATCAGTTCCCATGAGCTCTTTTCTAGCCCGTGGGGATCGGGAACACCCTTCCGATATGTGGAGGATTGGGTCATGTGGTAGTTTTTAGGGTATCCCTGGGAAAGAGAAATCGTGGAGGCTAGGAACAAAGTTGAAATTATCATGATCATGGGATGTATTGATCCATTATTAATGGTATCCAATTCAGTGACCATTTAATTTGTTAGTGAAGGCGATGGGACCTTTTAGGGTGTTATTGAAGTCCCACGTCGAAGGAGGAGGATCTCAAAACACAAATTTATGATGTGTTTTCTATACCTCACCCATTAGGAGGAATTTTATTTGTGGATTCCTAAGGGCAAGAGACTACGGAAGGAAAACCCATGTGGGCTAGGTCAAGAGAATACAATATCATTAATGTCTCATGGATTGGGTTGTGACAAATGGTATTAGATCCAATTTCCAATTGATGAATCCATGAGTATGATGAGCACTTCTCCTGTGTGTGGGGGGATTATATAAATACTACATAATAAAAGGATGATGAGCATGAAGAACCCAATTATTAGGTGGTGTTGTTACCTCACCCATTCAGAGCTATTTTCCCGAGGGATGCCTGAGGTCTATAGCAAAGCGAACAAAAAAACCATGGGGGTCTTGGCCCAATGTAGAAAATATCATGATTGTGGCCTAGATTGGTCCATTGAAAATGGTATCAGATGTGATCAGTACTGTTTGTGTGGGGGACACTTTATCCTGGTAAGAGTAATGAGGTAGAGGTTTTGTGGGTCATCTTTGAAAAGGAATTTTTAGTAGAATTCTTCACATTGACCATGAAGGATCAAAAGAATAAGGAGATACTCTCCCTTTAGAATGGGAGCATGTATGTTTGGGAGCATGGGATCATGTTTATGGGGATTTTATTTTTTTAGATCAATTTCCCGAAGAGGAGTCTTTTGAGAGACATCTTGAGGTGGTGCTTTATCCATTTATCCATTTTGCAGTTACTTCTTTTATGTTTCCAATGTACATAGTGGTTCAGAGGAAATCATAAGTGATAATATAGATTCACTAATGAGGAGATATACCATGAGAGGGGATACAATAGAGTTATTCAACAGGTAGGGTTACTAGGGGAATGTATCAGGCACCTAGAACTTTGAGGTTTCGACGGATAGGGTGTTCAACATAGTGGAAACCTTTTTATACATATAGTTCAATTGGTTCTCATGTTGTTCCTATGTGATTTGGGTCGATATGTTTTTTATAAGGAGTTCACACCTATCTTTCAACCTGTGGTTAATAGTAGTTCTATATTAGTTTGGTGGAGGTGGATAGGGTCATCGTTAGCCTCAGCAGAAGTTTCTAGTGAGACAGTTTCAGTATATGGGACATTAGCTTTTTTCTCCACTAAGGGGTTATGGGATAGATAGAGGCCAACATTGGGATGTTCCTCATGTTTAGGGGCCTCTTCCTATGAATTTTCATAAGGGATGTATTTATTAGAGAGGCCAAGGATCTATGCATGGTCTGCTACATGAAGTAGAGGTATCATTTCAAACATGGATAGAGTTCATGGAAGGTATGACCAGTTTGTTCAGTACCATTGTCTGTTCATTGTTTGATTGAGGATAACCATAGTCCTTCATTTTACTAGATCTATCCAATGCTTCATTACTAGACATAGAAATCCTTCTTTTTCTCCTAGTGTTGACTAGGCCAGTTGGAGGAAAGTAGTGAATATTTTATGTGTGTTGGGGGATTAGGATTATGAAGGGAACAAATCAATGTCATGGGGATATTTTCATTCATAAAATGTTTCCATATGATGTAATCCATTACATCGAATTATTGTATTTAGTGTAGGGAGTTATCGACTGATTCTGGATGAGAGTTGTGTTTTCATAAGATGATTGACAATGTGTTGTTTTCATTATCAATTGGATTTTTTGTCTAGGAAGTAGTCTTGAGGAGTCCCTTATTTATTTTTTGACTGATATTTTAGTGGAATCAGTAGTGGATAATATAGTGGAGGTTCCCTGGGTAATTGGGGAATTTTGTAAATTTTCTCCGATTAGGTTTTGATGATACCCCCTCTACGTGATGTTGAGTTTCGCATATTGTTGAAGCCTAGTTCTTATCCTATTTTGATAGCTTCTTATTGGATGAAACCTTGTGATTTGTTGGAGTTGAGGATTCAGATAGAAAATATAAGGAAGATGGGTTTTATCTAGAATAGTATCATTGTGGGGTCATCCAATAATGTACATGAAGAAGGCAGATGGTGTTCTAAGGCTGTGTATAGTCTATTAAAGTCTTAATCAAGTAAAAATTGAGAACCATTAACCCTTCCGAGGATAAATAATCTTTCCGGCTAGCTGAGAGGGGTGATTTTGTTTTCTAAGATCAATATACAGTATAGATGTCACCAATTACAGGTGAAAGAGGGAGATATCATGAAGTGTGCTTCCTAGTATCTGTGTGGGTACTTTGAGTGCATATCCAGGTCATTCAGGGTTATGAACACATCATCTATGTTAATGGGTTTTATGACCAATGTATTTCGTTAGTTTCTTGATCGGTTAATCACCATATTAATCAATGATATCTTCATATACTCAATGTGAGCGGTTGAGTGTACTGTGAACCTCAGAACTATCATTATGGTTTTTTAACACCAATAAATCTATATAAATTTATCCAAATGTATGATTTCGATGTTTGAGGTTCTTTTAATTGGTCATGTGGTGTCTCAGTAGGGTGTAGCATTATAACCTTCGATGTTTGAAGCAATCTTTCTTGAGGAGCACCCACTAATTTGGTAGATTATCCTAGTTTTCATGGTCTTGCAGGCTACTATCTAGGGTATGTACCCAATTAATTTGGATTTATATTCCATTTGATGTATTTTATGAGGAAGGACCAGGATTTTTGGTGGAGTTGTTAGTTCCATGAAGCGTTTGGTTATCTGATTGGGAAGTTTGTTAGTACTCAAGTGCTTCGGTTGCCTGAGGAAGGGGTAATGTTTTATGTTTTCTTTGATATTTACCATCTATGCTTGGGATTCTCCTTCATGTAAAAGCAGGGAGTGGCCTTCTATGGGTATTTGGAGATATGTACCCATAAGACTAACTATTTCACCCATGATATAGTGTTATCAACGGTCATGTTTGCACTGAAATTGTAGAGACAGTACCTCATGGGAGAGCGCTTTGTGGTTTTCATGAATTACAAAATATTATGGTATACCTTTTCATAGTTATATATGAACATGTAGTAGCAATGTTTGAGGGATATTTTTATAGACTAAAATTTTTATATTTCCTACACATTATAAAATGGGAATTTCATGGTCTATATTTTGATCATCAATTCCCTGAAGGAGGTTGTTTGGGAATCTGCTGATGATTTGAGAGCGATGGAGGTGTTAAAAACCTTTCACATGGACGCAAGAGTGGACGATGGTAGAGGATGATTTTTTACAAATGATAGTGTAGTATTTTCAGGTTATAAAGGTGGATGAGTCTCAATGGGGAGTCATAGATGCATAGTTATTGTGTGAATGCGTTGGCCATGGTGATTCTCCCGAGGGATTGTTAGAACCAGATGTTGTCTCATGAGAAGTTCTTCATTATTTTGGTGATGTGATAGGGAGTCCTTCATGAGGATAAAATATAAAATTTATATGTAAACCCATGAATTTATGTATTATACCATGGTTTTAGGATTCATTTTTGGTGGCTCAGGATGAAGTGGTTAGTGGAGGAGGATGGGGAATTGTTTATGGTATGCTAGTTTGAAAAAGCTGAACATCATTCTCCCTATGGATTGTGGCATCCCTCTACTATTCTAGTGTGGAAATGGAATTAAATATTAATAGATTTCATCACAGGGATACCAAATTCTCAATGATTTTGTGATTTTATTTGGGTGATAACGGATATGCTAAAGAAATATGCTCACTTATTAGGGATCAAGGTGTCGGGCAGAGAGGATTCCATATCCAAGAGGTATGCAGTTGAGGTGGTGCAGTTACATGGAGTTACGAGACCATTTCCTTTGAACGAGACACATGATATAACTCATGGGTATAGTGGGGATTTCAAACATGATTTCTGAACCTAGTAATTCTTGAACACTTCATTCCACCCTCAGATTAATGATTAAAGAGAAGATACTATCTAGGCATTAGAGGATATATTGCGAGCATGCGTCAGTGAATTTGGAGGATCATGGGTGTGACACCTTCCCTACTTATAATTTATTATAATAATAGATATCACTCTTTCTTTGGTATGGATCTATTTGTGGATTTTTATTGAATACTATGTCGTTCACCATTGTGATGAATAGAGGTTGGTGACATAGATATTCTTGGTATCGAGGTATTGCAAAGCACAACATAGATGCTTCGGCTAGATTGTGTAAGGTTGAAAGTATGACATGAATAATATATATCTTATGCCGATAATAGTATAAAGAAGATGGAGTTAGAGGTTTGGGAACATGTTTTCTTGTAGTTTTCCCCTCATCATGGGCAATAGAGTTATGTAATAGAGATTATGATTTCCCCAATATTTTTTAGACCCTTTAATGTGTTGGAGTTAGTTTGTGGGTGGAATATTTTTTTTCATAACCATCATGGCTAGAGAGGATCCATAATGTATTTCACATCTCTTAAATTCATTGGTATCTACATGATGACTTCCATGTCATTGAATGGGGATAGTTTGATATCGAAGATGACGTGATGTTTGTGGAGTGGCCAGTGGAGATCCAGGATCATTGAGAGGAGGCACTGTGTGGAGAGAAAATTACCTTTTCTCATGTGACATGGAGGCATAGTGGCATGGAGAAGATTATATGGGAGAGATAAAAAAAATGTGTGCTCAATACTTAGAGTTATTTGGAGTTTTTAATTGTAATGTTTTGTTTTAAAATGAAATTTTTGAACTTTGTTTTATAATATGAGATATCTCCCCTTGGATTGAGGTGTGAGTGGTGTGGTATGTGATAAATTCCTGACATAAAAAGATGGTATAATTATATTCCTAACAATGATAAATTAATTGCGATGTGATTTAACAAGCGAGGGTGAGTCAAGGCCACCGTGAGGGGATATTATTTTGACATGAACGGTGGAATTCCCTGATTTGTGTATTCGTGATAGTACAGTTCTTTGGACATGGAGGTTTTTGTTTTGGTCTATTATAGTTTAAGGTGGTTATGTGGTGGTTGTGTTGCAGTGTGGTTATGTGATCGGATACAACGTTTGGTTGTGGTGGTGTGGTTGTGTACTGTGTTTGTTATCAATTTGGTTAGCGTGTTTAGCCAGTGGTGGTGTCTAAGGTATGATGCGATCCTTGGAATGTATTTCACTGAGTGGTTGTTCAGACCCATTTTATTCTAGAATTTATATTGGTTTCAAGTGTGCGAGAATTTTCTGATAGGTAACTTATGTATAGGTCAATTCGTTCTTTGTCTATTACATTGCGGGTTTTGGTCATTTGATGTCTTCAGAGGAGGCTCAGAGGGAGTTTAGAGAAGTTCATTTTATAAAGGATGGATGAAGGGGAATTAAACATCATATAAATGGATTACACAACCTTAAATCCTATTTCATATTTTTTTCTCATAAGATTCGTGGTTTTTAATATTTCGCGGTATGAAAAATAAATAAATTTGATAGGTGACATGTTTCTCAGTGATAACTGATCCCAGGGTATTACATGATGTGAAAGGGTATTACTTGTAATGTAATACCCCGATCATGTGTATTTTTAAATTATATATCAGTATAACCCTCATTCATTAATCCCTGGGTTCATTTTTCTTCCCATTTGTGTGAACCATAGGTGTCATGAAGTGTTCTTCCAGTCCATTCCCTCCCTTTTCAATCTGTCGATCCCAATGGATGTTCATTGGTGATCTACAGTCAATCCAGAGTGAGTCCCCTTCACTTTGTCTACCATTTACCCACTTTATTCTCTCATGGATTTCTTTTGAATGTGTTTCTATGGATTGGGGTGAATTGGGTTGAATTATGATGGATCCCTGGTGCAATGTAGGTTGACCTGGCATTGTCTTGGTGTGGGTGTGGTTCGTGAGGGTACTTCATTCCCGTACAATGCCCAATAATTTGAATGCTTCCATGTGAAAGTATTTCCTTCATTTATCCTTATTGTGCATCATAAGGGAGGGGTTTTAGTTCTATATACCAGTGAATCATGATTTTGTAGGTGTAATTTAAGACAATTAATTGATTAATTCAAATTTAGGGGAAAATGTTGTTGTCGGTATGCTTTTACTGCCTTAATTGTTTTGTGATCTTCTTTTTGTTCAGTACTAATTCCCCAATGAATATTTTCTCCATTAGTGGATCATTTCTGACACTAAATAGATTATGGTATGTTGGTTGATTTTTTTTCATGGACACTTTTATATGAAAATGGATTAATAAAATATATTCTCCCAATGAATGGATTCCCTAGGATCGTAAAATTTCATTGATAACCCTTAAATTAACAAGTGGAATTAAATTAGAGATGCATTATTAAATGTGGTCATTTTGGTTTACCTTGGCATGCATGGTTTTGTTATGTGTGCATGGGTCTGTTATGGGTTGGTTCTATAGTTTGTTGTTTAGTACGAATGTGTGTTTTGGGATGGAATGGTTGGTGTAAGGGAATCTCAAGTTGAGATATTGATTTATTATGGAACGATGATATGTGTTGTGTAGACATGATTCAAAACTAGTTCTGTAGTAATGTGTTACCAGATGGGTTGTGAGTTGGGGGATGGTTCAGTTGATATGTGTCCTAAGCAAGATGAGCCTGAAGAAGGATTATGGTGATTAGTATGGGTAATTGACCCTAATTTTCTCCTGGAGAAAAAAGCATAATGAATCTCCCTGTATCTAGAGATCAATATATGATATATCATGATTGGTTATTAAAGAAAGAAAAAAATGTGAAGTCCCTTTTGTTTATTTGGGATCTTCACCTTCTATGAAATATTTTGTCTATTGTGTGTTGTGTTTATAAATTTCCTCGGAGTGATCTACTAAATAAATGATTTATTAATATATCCTGTAATAGATTAGGTTGGATTGGGTAATAGGATGTAAATGGTAAAATAAAATTTTTGGGAATTTGAATGGGTTTCATGGATTATTATGTGGTGTTTTGGATTTAAAGGTAGCAACAATGTTGGTAGTGTTATGAGTTCGTTTTTTTAGAACCCATTGGTTTGGAAATAGTGGTTGGTATTATATATTCATACAATGTTTTACATGTGATTTCGATATACACCACAACCTAGTTGAGAACTATGTGCTGAATACCCCCATCTTCAAGGGGAGGGTGTATTTACCAATCATCCTAGAGGGAGGATGGATGGTTGGGCACACACTCTTCCCTAATCCTTCTTACAAGCTATGATAACACAAGATTTTGTAGGATGTTTGTGTTTTGTGAGGCCCAATTATGTGTGGTCGAGTTTTCCTTTCCTATGTATCATTTGGAAGATATGTGTTATTCTTTTCCATGTGTCTTCAATATGAGATGTGGGATGTGAACCATGATTCTTCCAGTGATATGTGATATTGTTTGTGGCCCAAGTGTCTTTGTGCATGATGTGATGTGGTATCTTGAACAACTTTTTATGGGTGTGTTTTGATGTGGTTTGGGTCCCAAGTGTTTATGGGTGGGATGTTATGTTATGTGTGGCTCAGGTTTTTTTTAGATTAATGTGGTGTGGTTTGTGAGGCCCAGGTGTTTGTGTGTGGGATGTGATGTGGTACTTTAGAATGAGGATTTAGCACGATGATGTATTCCCTTAGTCAAGAGCATCTAATATATAAGAAGTGGTGTTGGTGACCTATTATAAATGTTCATTATGTTACATTACATGACATGTGTTATTTGGCGAGGATAAATTGTTGATATTTGGATGTTCAGTGTACCTATTTGTTGCTATTTGGTTCTGTGATTTTCTCATAGAGGCATTAGTATTCTGCTCTCATCTGTGAATGAGATAATATCATTTTCTTATAGTGTATACCTGTTTTCACACCCTATGTAATTAAAACAAATTTCTGGGTTTCTAGGTGTATTTCACTGACCATCCTGAACCATATTATCTCTATTGATGATTGTTTTTTTATCGTTTATTAGCTTTAATTTTGGTATATACATTGGAAGCTTTTTTATTTGTAACATTTCTACTTTATGCATGTATATGTGATGGTTTTTGGATTTATTTTCATACCTATCATGGAGTTGTCTGGGGGAAGAACCATATTATCTACTTATCTTGTTTTCTTATATTGGGTAATGCCTCCCATTTAGTTAGAATTGTATACCCTTGGACCCAACCCATGTCCCTAAAACATAACCCATCAAAACAAAGGTTAAACAGGTGGATCCACCTTCATTAGATCAATTCACCTTTCTCGAACCTGGAAAAAGATAATCAAAAATCCCCCTAGGAAAAATTAGGGTGTTATCTTAATATCCCAGTAGGTTCTCACCAATGATTCCATATCATATTCTCCTAATTTTTAAAATAAAGGATAAATTTCAAATTTCAAATAAATTTTTTTCAAAATTTTAAATCATTTTTAAACAAATCATGCTATACATTACAAATGATAGAAAATACATTAAGACTAGGCTTTACATTGCATGTGATGGAATATTTCTAAAATAGCGAATTAAATAAATAACTTATGTATAACAATTTATATAAATTCTAAAGAAATGTAATACAGTTCAAACACCATTAGCTTAAATTTTTATCTCAAAAATAAAACAACTGAATAACATGGTCATCTACAAGATAGGTATGACAGTTTCAGTCTATAAGAATCCACACTCTCTAAGTGATCTTATAAATATATATATACACACATCCCCCTATCAATAGGAAAAGGAAACTCTTCACTATCTAATCTATGAAGTGACCTATAAGAAGTATATTTTAGAATGTTTTAATTGCGTAGAGGGTGTCTAAATAACTAACATACTAGCTAAATATTTCATGTGATCTTACAAAATGGATGATTGAAAATATATGTATTGAATTATTAAAACAAAATAAAATATCATTATTCCATTTCAATTAATAATTTCAATTTAAAACATAAATTAGTTTTATTAAAAAATGATCTTACAAAATATGATAAAACCTTAAGGTTTTAATCAAAATATTTTAAGGAATTTTCACAACTTTGAAATCCATTAAAAACCAATTCCATAAATAAAAAAAATAATTTCCACAAATAAATTCAAAATTTTAATTTAATTATATTCTATCAAAAATATTATTTATATTAATAAATTAAAATCAATCAATTTCCATAAATACAATCCAATTCAAATAAAATTGTGGTTTTCCCAATTCCCAGGCCACGACCCTTTTAAATATCTCAATTTGCTAAAAATGGATTTTATTATAGATTCAATTGAATGAATGTCGATGCATTTTAATTTCAATAAATAGATTAAATAATTCAAGAAAATTAAATTTTAATCAATTTTACTAAACAATATGGAATCAACTACCATTTCATGTCAGTCAACACTCGTAATAACACCCATCAATGAGAACAATGACATTCAAGACCAATAAACAAGACCTAAATATGATATCAAACATCAAGGAGAATCGATCAATCAATTTTAGGATGATATATTAAAATACCAAAGGATGATAAAGAAATAAAGATGATGAAGAAGGGAGTATGGTTACCTGACAATCACACAACAAGAAAAATTATGAACGACTGGAAAACAAGTGCATCCAAAAGGGATTGAAAGAACCAATATTTTTTAGGGAGGGATTTAGGTAGAGGGAGAAGAAATAGGATTGGATGGGAAATGAAAATTTCATATTCACTACCTATTTAAAAACCACATTTATGGTATTACAAAACATGTATTACCAATTCACGTCGTGAAGTAGTTAATATCTAGAACTGACGAAAAATATCATTAATAAATTTAAAATATTAATATTGGAATGAAAAACTTATATTAATTTTAATTTTTTATGTGTAAAGGATATTCATCTCACGTACCCTTCAAATCACAAATCCTTTCATGACTTGCCTATAGATACCATTACATGTCATGTACACAGTTACATAGCATGTATCCCTCTATAATCCTATATAAAAGTCCAATTAAGACTAAAATTCCAAAAAAATATAGGACATCACCACTAGAGGTGTCCTCTTAATTTATTCTCAACCACACCAAGTCACCAAAAAGGAAAATCCATGAAAATGACTAAGGCATACCAGTAAAATTGATAACTACATGATAGAACCACCCAACTATAAAAAAATTCTATCCCAAGTAAGCCTATGAAGATGTTTTCACACCAAATGATGGGGCCAACACTCTCTCATAATTCCCATTCATTACCACATCTCATGACTATCAAAACCATGATTCTATAACACACAAAGTAAAGGTATCATCATCCCATGATGTACCTTGGTCTTAGAATCAACTATCCTGATTGGCAACTCAATAAAAGATAAATCACATTCAATATCAATATCATCCAAATAAAAACAAATGATGGATTAGATAAAAACTTTCTCAACTTCAATACATATAATTTTTGATGTATCAATGTCAGCTGTGACAGATGTGATAAATTGTATGATACATTCCCCACTATTCATCAACCTCTGATGGTCCCACTAAATGATCACAAAAATTTCCATGACTCATTATCCATTGATGACCCAACCGTGGAGAAGTATTTATGATCACCTGATCACCAACGAAGAATTGTAAAGGTCTATTGTGACGATCAACATAAGAATTATATCATATCTGTTCTTTCACCATTCTCTTCTGAATCATTTGAATCATTTTTTTCCTCTCTTGCACTAATCATGATCCAACCATGGACCATTCCACAATCATTGACAAAACAAATAGAGATTTACATGGTCAGAGGAGAGTCTTTTTTTGGATTTAGATGACCTAAATGTTGTTTTCTTTAGCAGGAGGGGTTCTCAGGAAGGCAGTCGATGGGCTGATCCTCTTCTTTCCTTGTTGAATAAGCTATTAGTCGAATCAATGTATCCTAATATGGTGGAGATTCTTTGGGATTTTGGGACATTTTAGGATGTTTTTCCTATGGAGGGTGTGATGCTACACCCTTGATGTGTTGTTGAGTTTATGATTGACATTCTTTTGGGCGATTCTTCAATATAGATGGCTATTTTTCAAATATAAGATTCTATCCGGAAGATGAGGATTATGATAGAAGATCTAATTAATGCAGAATTTATTCATCCTAGTGTGTCATCGTGGGGTTCCCTAGTTCTGTTCACAAAGATGGTGGATGGTGGGATGAGGTTGATTATAGAATATCTAAGGATGAATCAAGTAACAGTCAACAACCATTACCCACATCCAAGTATATAAGATCTTATAGACTATATTATAGGGATGATCTTGTTTTCTAGGATCAATATGTGGTTTTTATATCACCAGTTAATGGTGAAGGATGTATATTTCATGAATAATTATTTCGGGTGAAGGTATGGTCACATTGACTTTGTAATCATGTCGCTCAGTACTACGACCACACCAACTTTGTTTATAGGAAATATGAACTCTATGTTTTTTGAGTTTCTAGATCTTCATGTTATTGTATTCATCGATGATATCATTATCAATTCAACATTAGAGGAGGATCATACTGATAATATCATAACAATCATTAAGGTTTTTTCAATGCCACTAGTTCTATAGAAGGTTTTCCATGTGTATATGATGGTTACATTAGGTGTGTTTCCTTGGGAATGTAGTGACTTAGTGTGGTGTTGTAGTAAACCATTTGAATGTTGAAGTAGTTGTTTCATTGGAATCACCCCAGAATGTAGAAATTTTTTTTATTTTTTATTGGTCTTGTATGCTATAATTTGTTGTTTTTCCATGAATATCTTGAGTTACATCACCATTGACAACAATGACTAAGAAGGAAAATGTTTCTTTTGTAGAGTGGTATGTTCTAGGAAGCCTTTGGATATTTTAATTGTAAGTTTGTCAGTGATACTGTGATTTAGTTTCATTTGGAAGGGGTAATGTTTGAGGTGTTTTTTGATGCTTCTAGTATGGTCTTGGGATGCGTCTTGATGTTGTAGTGAGTAGTTATCTCTAATGGGTGTAAGTCGTTATGCCCCCCGGAGCAGAACTATGCCACCCAGAATTGGGAGCTGGCAACATTCGTGTTGGCGGTAATGTTTTAGGGATATTAACTCATTGAACATTTATTTTTGGTTTTATGGATAAAACAAAGATTGAGTTACATCCATTCCTAGAGTGATTTAAACATGCAACGACAGAGGTGGATGGAGTTTTATTAGAGATAGGATTTTAGGATATACTAAACATCATTAAATGATAATGTAATTATAAATGATTGGATATGGAAGTCACATATTTATGGTTTTTGTGAATCTACGGAATCTTGATGAGTTATGGAGGAGTTGGATGTTTCTCACATGGATGTAGGAGTGGACGGCGGTAGAGGTTGTATGATTCAAATGATAGTGAAATATCATTTGACGAAGCAGGTGGAAGAGTATCAGTGGTTAGACTCGTTTGTTGAGTTATTTAAAGATTTTGTTGTCCATGGTGATGCTCTAGAGGTGTGGTTAAAGAATAGTCAGAACCATATTTTGTTCCTTGGGATGTTGTTCCTTCGAATGTAAATGTATGGGGGAGTCCTTTATGAGTTTCATTTCACACCGTTAAGGATACACCCATTAATTTAAAGATGTAAAATGGTTTGAGTATGGAGTTTTTGTGGCATGGTATGATTTGGGTAGTGGTGGATTTTGTGGTGAAGTGCTGGATCATCCAGCAGGTAAAATCTGAACATCTTTTCCCAGAGTTTTGTTGCAACCATTGGATGTTCCTAAGTTGAAAAGGGATGACCTTTCAATGTAGTTAATCATTGGGTTACTCTAATATTAAGGAGGTTGTAATTTCAACATGGTGATCGTGTATCAGCTGATGATATTAGTTCACTTTTTAGTGATCAAGGAGTCGGGTCTAGTGGATGCCTTGTCCAAGAGGTATGTGGATGAGTTGGTGTAGCAATATGGAGTTCTGAGATCCATTATATTAGATCCAGACACATGTTTTACCTCACTTGTTTGGAGGGGATTATAGCATACAATCGACACCTAGTTACGAATTAGAAGTTCTTTCCACCCTTAAATATATGGGAAAATGGAACTGATAATCCATATATTGAGGGATATGTTATGAGCGTGATTCCTAGAATTTGAAGTATTTTGGATCAGACTCTAGACCTTGGTAGAGATTTCATATAATAATATTTATCACTCTTCCCTCTTCATGAATCCTTTAGTTTCTTTTTTATATATCACTATTTCATTCATCGTTGTGCTGGACAGAGGTTAGGGAGATAGTTTTTCATGGACCCGAGGTAGTGCATAGAACAACTGAGAAGGTTCAGATAGTTCATAAAAGGAAGAATGAAGAACCAAACCGGTAGAAGTCTTATTAAATTCATAGGAGGATTCACTTTGAGTTCGAGGATGGGGTCATGTGTTCATGAATGTTTCCCCTTGATGTGGGAAAAATATGATTGATTGAGGGAGTAATCTTTCACCCCAGTACATTAGAAATTTTAAGGTGTTGGAGTAGGATTACCAGTTCCATAGCATATTGGGGGCTCGGTTTATTTAGGTCGTTCAGGTCAGGGTAGAGGCTGTGGACGCAGTGTTCATGATTACGGAGGGTTAGCTAAGGGATCTTAGGATACTACACAGGGTTGCGGTACATGCCAGACTTTTTTTGTAGAGTAGATTCATCAAGAGTAGGATCTTGGACCTTCTACAGTTTGAGGTACGATCTTAGTCGCCTCAGTTTTATCTTCAACTCTTTTTGATACTAGTGCATCGCATAGCTTTATCAATGTTGCTGTCGTGGAGAGCCTTGGGCATTATATCATTCATCTTCTAACATGTTGAATCTTGACACACCCTTGTGAACGAGGACATCTAGCATACATCATTGCAATGAATTACCTCTTGATGTTGAAGGGTGTAACTTCTTATGGGACCTCTATTTCCTAGAGATGACAGGCTATTATGTCATTCTCGGGATGGACTGGTTGGTTCCCTTCCAGGCTGTCGTCAATTGCTATCGCCGGAGGGTGAGTTTCGTATAACTATACGGTAGGTCTTTTCTTCATAGATGCGAGTGGGATGTCCATGTTGGTAGTGCTGGAACCGAGCATCATGGGCTAGGCAGAGTTACATATCATATTTCTAGTCTATGTTTGGATGACCAGGGGACTTCACAGTTAGATATTCCTCCAGTGTTGGATCATTTTAGGGATGTCTTTCCAGAGAAATTTTCAGGTTTTCCTCTGGAGCGTGAGGTAAAATTATTGATCGAGCTCATGGATGGAGCGGCACCGGTGTCCATTCCTCCTTATAGGATGGCTACACCTAAGTTGCAAGAGCTCAAGAAGCAGTTGGTGGAGTTGTAGACAAAGGGTTTTATCCGACCCATATACTTCTCCTTGGGGTTCACCTGCCCTATTTGTGAAGAAGGAAGATGACCCCCTTTGGCATTGTATGGATTATTGGAAGCTGAACCAGTTAACAGTCAGGAACCGATATCCCTTGCCGAAGATCGATGACCTCTTTGAATAGATTCGAGGAGCCCGGGTGTTCTCGAAGATCGACATGAGGTCCGGTTGTCATTAGTTGTGCGTTAGAACATCAGATATACCTCTTACATCCTTTAAGAGAAGGTATGGTATATACGAGTATACATTCATGTCGTTCGGTCTCATGAACGCCCCAACTGTCTTCATGGTGCTGATGAACAGAGTTTTCCATCCTTACATGGATTCCATCATGGTGGTTTTCGTGGAGAACATCTTGGTGTACTCTAACACTTGACATTACCATGCTACCCATTATGTGATCTTTTTTAGTACACTGAGGGAGCATCAATTATATGCTACGCTCTCAAATTGCCACTTTTGGATAGACGATATTCACTTCCTGGGTCATGTTATCTCAGAGACAGAAGAATCAGTAGACCCAGAGAAGGTGAGAGCAGTGTTACCTGGGAGAATCCGGGGAATGTCTTTCAGGTACGGAGCTTCTTGTGGCTAGATGGTTACCAGAGACAGTTTATACAGTACTTATCACTCTTAGAAGCGCTGTTAACATGCTTGACTAAGACGTGGGTGAAGTTTTTCTGGTCAGAAGCATGTGTTTCATCCTTTCAAGAGATGAAGGGGAGATTGACTTCAGCACCGATTCGTGTTTTTCCAGAGCCGAGCAAGAGTTACATAGTTTTCTGTGATTCATCTTGCATCTTCTTGGAGAAGTTCTTATGCAGCAGGATCATGTTATTGTGTTCTGATCTCTGCAGTTGAGGCTACATGAGAGGTACTATCCTACGAATGACTTGGAGTTGGTTTCAGTTGTTCATGCCTTGCGATGTTGGAGTAATTATCTTCTAGTAGATCATATTGTGGTATATACTGGACACAAGAGCCTCAAGTACATCTTCGCGTAGTGTGACCTGATTCTAAGATAGTGGAGGTGGGTTTAATACCTGTAGTCTTTTGATTTTGAGCATGCCTATACGCATGGGAAGGGAAATGCAATGGCTGATGCACTAAGTAGGAGCACTCAGATACAGGCAGTTTAGGAGGACATCAGTGAGTGTCAGCTTATGGCTCTGTTCTCTGTGATTCATTTGGAGCTGCACGACAGACAGGGGAAGACTTTCCTATATTCTGTAGCTATTACCTCTACACTTATTGACTGATTTTGGATGAGTTATTTGTCAGAATTTAAAGGCCTAGTCCTACGGGAAAGCGTGTCAGGAGAGGACCATCATCCCGGATGGACCGTTGTTGAGGATGACATCCTGTGTTTCCAGGGACACGTACGGGTGCCATCAGATATATGTGAGGAGCTGATGTGAGACATTCATTCCTCAGTTTGGGCAGTTCATCTGGGCGTCACCAAGATGTATCTTGAACTACACCACCAGTACTAATGGCCATGTATGAAGAGAGATGTGGCTGGTTTAGTGACATGGTTACTAAGATCGCCTTGAGGGAAGGACGCAGTATGGGTTGTTATTGACAGGCTCATGAAGGTTGCACACTTCTTGCTGATAAAGGAAACATTTGGTGTCGATGAGCTTGGACGGTTGAACATACGTGAGATTGTGCACTTTCATGGGGTTCCGAGTACTATCATTTTTGATAGGGATGCCTGCTTTACATCGCATTTATAGCAGGGGCTATAGAGGGCCTTGGGTACACAGGTACATATGAGTACAAGTAACCATCCCCAGACAGATGGCCAGTCAGAGCGCATGATTCATGAGCTTGAAGATATGATCTGAGCTTGAATTCTGTACTTTAGCGGTTTTTGGGAGAAGAATATTCCTCTTGTAGAGTTTTCCTATAACAACAGTTTTCAGGAGACTATTTAGTTGGAACATTACGAAGCTTTTGTATGGTAGGCCATGCCGATCACCTTTTTGTTGGCTGGAGGCAGGAGAGGAAGCTTGGCTGGGACCTCATCTTGTTCAGGAGACATCATAGTAGATAGAGTTGATTTGGAGGAGGTTGGATACAACACAGTCTCGATATAAGTCTTATGTCGATCAGCGGAGACGCCCTTTGGAGTTCAAGGTCAGAGATCAGGTATTCTTACGTGTTACCCCAAGGTTGGGACATAAGAGGATCAGGATATAGGGTATGATTTCACCGAGATACGTCAGGTCGTTTGTTGTTCTAGAGAGAGTCATGTTGGTTTCTTATAGGTTGCAGTTACCTCAGAGATATCAGGCTATGAACCACTTCTTCCATGTTTCTCAACTTCGACGCTATTTTTCAGACCCGTCTCATGTTTTTCGACCTGAGGTGGTTGAGCTAGAGAAGGATGCATCATTCAACGAGCATCCAATCAGGATTGTTGATTGTAGTGCAAAGATACTTCATGGCTGGTCTGTTCCTCTGGTACGGGTGTTATGGAAGCATGGTCGTGTATAGGACGAGACTTGGGAGAGGGAGACCGATATGCGATCATAGTGGCCAGATTTGTTCGAGGTTTCTTCATAAATACCTTTTTAGGGAAATTCGGGAAGAATTTATTTACGGGGGGAGGTTTATAAGAACCCGGAACTTCTTTTCAGGTAATTTTTTCTCTGTTTAGTCATTTTTGGGAAGAAGAAGTGTTTTTGGAGATTTTTGAAGTACATGTCGTGTACTTTATGAGTACACGTCATGTACTCCTTTTTCTCATGAGATTGTGTGCTGGCCATTTCTGGACCACACACACGGTGTGTATGGGCGATGTGGAGGATGCTTAAAGCGGAGTATGGAAAAGCTGAGTACACGCCGTGTACTTCAGAGGTACATGTAGTTTATTTTTTCATTAAATGGATCGGGGTCGCTCCCCATCGACAGAACCGTCTTCTTCTCTAGGTTCATCGACCGAGAGCATTCCGTACGACCATTGATCTTCGCCGAGCCTCCGAGTCCTCGTCCATTCTCCGAGACAACCGCCATCGATTGGGTTGGGACAGCAGAAGTAAGCTCTCAATTCTCCTAGAGCTTTGTTTCCCAATTACTATTCTTTCTCAAGTTATCGAGAGTAGAGCATTTTTTGCGTTATCATAGATCTATTCCGTTCTAAGGAGAATCAAGCCTCGTGGTTCAAGTATATCGATCTCCTAGGATCAAGTTAGGTGGTTTTTTCCCTACGTTGAATGTTTCTGAGTTTTTGGCAAAAAAGTGTCGGATACCCATGTATCGGGTATCTCGAGTTAGGGTTTTGATTCTGTATTGTTATCTTCCATAGATTTCATGTATGCTTGAGGTTATTAGATAGTTTATAATTTCTTGTTAGCATGTTTGAGGATCACCCCATGGGTGTTCCCCGCATGTTTGGATGTTTATCGCTGTTTGGTTTAGGTTTCCCTTAAGGAATACCGTGTAGCATTGTTTTCCTTCTTTGATATAATTGATTGCATGTATTTCTTACAGTTTATATGGTTTTGATGAATTGTCGCTATTATACAAGTATTTTTTTGAGCATACGTTGGGCTGATAAGAGTCGATTGCACACGACTACACTACTCGAGGCTGTGGGAACCTGGTCTGGTAGACTAAAGATGGAATTGACGATTAGGGCTTCCCTAGAGAGTCTGTTATAAATTAGTATCATTCACATGACCTATGGGAATGGGAATCTGTGATTCCTTAGAGTGTCCTTAGTTACGTATCGAGACTATATAGATAATTAGATGTAAGTTCTTATTCATGGAGTCGATAGTTATCATTACAAGACTGCAGGGGAATTGATGGTGAGAGATTCCCAGAGTGTATGTGCCTTTGTATGTTTACTTGACTAGAGGGGTATACAAGTGTGAGCCACCCAAAGTGTCACCTTGAATATTGTTTATTTGGTTGTGATGTGTCCACCAAGACAAATAACATTCTTTAGTTTTTCACTATTTGTTGTTTAGGTAGTCTTTTGAGATACCTGTTGTGCTACCTGCTATGCCTAGAGAATATAGAGCTGGTTGCTATATTCCTTGGTTGATAATTTATGGAGTGAATTAAATTAATAAATAAATGTGAATGTTGATTTGTAGGATTGTTTACAATAGTGTATTTCTATTTCTTTGGTGCATTTATTTCTTTTACTTTTGCTATATTTCTCACTGATAGTATGACACAGATCTTGTGGTGTTTTCCTACTGGGATTAGTCTCACACCCTGTTTGGGTCCTTACCTTCGGCCCAAAAAAGTTATATGGTTGTAGATGTGGATAGATATTGTGGACCTTATACATCAGGTACATGATTGATGGTTGGAGCTAGAGATCATAGGTCTGATCCTAGGCTTTCGATGCTTCTAGAGTTTCTATTTACTTTTAGTACTTTGTTCTCAGTCGTATTTCAGTATGTTGTTTTGTTTGATTCTTTCATTAGATACTTGTACCTGATGCATCATTTTCATCATTATTATATTATACATTACTTCTGATGTTTGGTTTTATTTGTTGTATGTTGTCTACTACTTCTGCTATTGACTATTATTTCCTTTCATTGTATACCTTACCAAATGAGGGCATAGTTTCCCCAATGACTCACCAAGGCCCTCACTGCTAGTCGGCAGCCTCTGGAGTTTTGGGAAATGCGCTTGAGGTCATGAACCATCATTTATTCATATTTGGATTGTTCTTTCCTCTCATTCATTAAATCCCTAGGCACATCGATGTTTTCTTCTATCCCATTCCCTACCTATTTCATATATCTATCTCGATGGATGTTCATAAGCAAAATTTAGTCAGTTATATTCCCTTTCTCATCGGTTTCCTTCAATTCTAATCCAAGGGATCCAATGTGAAAATGATTTATTGGTTTGGGAGATGCACTGGGTTTCATTTTGATGATCCTTGGTGCAATGTATGTTGATTCACCATTTTCACAGTGTAGTTGTGGTTCACAATAATTGTTCCTTGCCATATGGATTACAGAAAGTTGAAAAATTTCATGACGTAAAATTTACTTAATTTCTCCTTATTTTGAATCATGTAAGATGGGTTTTAATTCTTTTTTACAGTGAATCATGGTTATCCTAGAATAAATGAAAATAAATAATTATGTAATTTTAATTAAGGGGAAAATGGAATTGTTTGTATGAATTTACACCTTGATTTGATTGTAATGTTATGGTTTCAAGGTATTGATGCCCCAATGAAAATTATGGCAGTTGGGGGCTTCGTATGTGCACTAAATATATTGTGAAATGCATGTTTTATGACATAGGATGGATAGTTATATTCGAAAATTGATTAATCATGTATATCTGGCTAATTAATGGATTCCTGTGGATCAAATAGTTTCTACAACAACCTTGGAATTACCACATTATATTATATAAGGTATGGCATGTAAAATTTTGAATTTGACAGTTCCCATTGAATGTCTGGTGATGTGATGTGTGTGTGGGACTGATTCTGGTTGGTGTTGTAGTTTGGTTAAGATCAAGGTTGTGTGTTATGGGATGGCTTGTGTACTGTGACGAAATCATAGGTTGAGGTATTGATTGATTGTGGAATTTATTATGAGTGTTGTGTTGTGAGGCATTTAAATTATTATTATTTCAATGTGTTATTGTATGGGTTGTGAGTTGGGGCTGGATTAATTTATATATGACATGAACATGATGACTTTGAAAAATTAAAGTAGTGAATATTATGAGTAATTTTCCTAGAGTTTCTCTATGAGTAACATAAATAAAGATTCTGCCCCCAGCCCCATATCTAGATATTTACAAAGGATATATCAACAATCGGTGCTAAACATTGATGAAATGTGAATACCCATTAGTTTGTCAGTTCTTTTCACCTTCTAAGAATGTTCTTTCTTATTATGTGTTTTTCTTAACAGCTTCCTAGGTAGTTATGTACTAGATTAATGATTGATTAAAAATATTTGGAATGTCTTGGGTAGGTTTGGCTAATAGGATGGAATTGGATAATTAAATTGTTTGGGAATGTGAATGGATTTTGTGGCTTTTTGTGTGGTGTTATGCATTAACAAGTATTAGTAAATTTGGCAGTGTTGTGAGTTGGATTTCTTAGAACCCATATGTTGGGAATGAGTGGTTGGTATCATATATGTATATAGTTGTATTTTACTTGTGATTTATATACAAAATCTACCCATGATGGGAACTAAGGGAGAAACACCCCCATCGTCCGGGGGGAGGGTGTCTCTCCCAAACATCTTGCTGAGAGACTGGATGGATGGCCACCTTCTCTTCCATGAACCCTCTTCTAGGCAGTGATATACAAGATTAATTAGGGAGGCTATAGTTTGGAGGCACATGTTTGGGCAGACAAGTTATGCTCTCCCAGGTGTGTTCGGGATAAGATGTGGGTTGTGGAAAAGGGGTCTATGGGCATTATGTCATGTGGTTTGGGTCCCAGGTGTCAGTGGGCGGGAAATGATCTAGTTTGTGGCTCAGATGTATGTAGGGGTTGGTGTGATGTGGTTTGTGGCCTAGATTTATGCTAGAATGATGTGATGTAGTATGGGTCCAAGGTATTTGTAGGTGGGATGTTGTGTGGTTTGTGAGGCAAAGGCTTGTATGAGCAAGTTTTGTCATGGCACATTCAGAATATGCGGGAGAACAAGGATTTATTCTGTTATGAAGGTATGAAAAATAAATAGGAAGTGAGGTGGTGTAGATTATCATAGATTTGTATTTTAATACACTACATGACTTTTTTAATTTAGTGGGAAATCATTGGTGACGTTTGGAAGGCTGGTATACCTGTTAGATGCTATTTGGTTCTACTATTTTCTCATAGAGGCATTTGTATGCTTCTCCCACTTGTCCATGAGAAAATATGGATTAAATAAATAATATACATTTATTCTCACACTATTAATATAAATTTGATTTCTAGTTTCTAGGATGATTTTAGGGACTTTTATGGACACTCATAGCTAGTATCTTGATAGTTATTATGTCGAATCTTACCATTACTTTTTGTATTTACTTTGGTGGTTTTTTAATAGTTCTAATTTATACATGCAAATGAAATGGCTTTTTTACTTTCTTTTCATATATTTCATTTAGTTTTTTTCAGATAAACCATCTTATATTGTGAACGAATTTCCCTATAATGGGTTATTCCTCCCATGTTGTGTGATTTGTAATCCATTCGTGGAAGTCACTGTCATGGGGCCTACTTGTGGTGGGACTCGAGGGGTCATTATCTCCCATTATACAATTTCATTCTTTGAGGGGAATCATTCGTAGTCATTCTGATGCGAGGAGGTATGTATCAGTGGTGGATTTATTATATGGGGGTGCGGAAGAATGAAGACTTTTTTGGGTCAAATTTGAGTAGAAATTCTAAGAAATTTTTTTTTTCATCAGCCATGAGTTATCAGAGGAGGAAGTAGATACTCTCCCTGCAATAGGGGAGTATGTTAGTGATGGATCATGGGATCATGTGCAAAGAATTTCTCTTTTATTCACCTGATCTATATATGGATGATTAGTCTCATGTAATATGTCTTGAGAATGTGAAACATCCCATGATCCATTATACAATTATTACTTTTACGTTTCCAACATACATAGAGGTTGGTAAGATAGAAAAGAAATAAAAAATATGCACTCTGGAGGAGGTCCACAATTAGTGGGGAGACAGTAGAGTTTTTTGAGGGGAAGCGTTACCAGTGGTATATCATAGATGTCTGGACCTTTGAGGTTTTGACTGTCATGGATACAACTTCAGTACCTTCCTTTAAATACTTATATTTCTTGTGGTTAATGTGCTCTTCATGTGGGCTTGGAGATGTGGTGTTTCTTATATGTTGTACAAAACCATCATTAGAAGGAATGTATACTAGCTATTAAATCTCAGTTTGGTGGTGTTGAACATGATCAACACCATCCTAGATATAGCGCATGGCCTTTACCTACAATAGAATATATACGAAGGTCAACACATCATTTAAGAGGTTTCAGGGTGTGAGCTAATATGCTTATTATGATCCCACATAGGTGTTCCATAACCAGTCTCTATAAAACAATTATTGTATTATCTTTTTAAATATATAAAATAATGACATGTGGTAAAGTGGTTTTATAGAAAACATGATAATTATTTTCCATTTATCATATTTTAGAAATTAATAAAAGATATCAATTCCAAATAATATTTTACACACCACCATTCTCCTGAATAAACATGAATATCAAGGTTAAAACAAATATTAATGAAAAATAAAATAGAAGCACATGTATCAGCACCAAGGATCACTATAGGTCATACTAGAAGACTAGTCAAACCATAATCAATCAATTGGAAAATATGGTTCATCAAAAAGAAGCCTAGGATGTACATGAATACCATATGAGTAAACCCCTCCAATTCCAATATTGTTCCCCTAGAAGAAAGCACCTATGATGTAGGGGAACGATAAATGAACAAACCTCCTCGTAATCACAAAAATGGATCATTTCCTCAATTTAAACCATCAACCTATGTTCCCATTGTAACTCATGTGACTATTTTAAAAATTCATTCAAATGATTTGAAAAACTATTTCAATACCATTTCACAATTCTATTTTAGATTTTTTGAAAACATCACTTTTCATTCCATTTGTCATTAACAATGGAAACCCCATTTTCTATCAAAACACTTTTGGAAAACACAAAAAATCTTGATAATTATATATAAAAATTATTTTTTGATAAAATAACAATAAGGTTCATCAATATAGGCTGGATATTGTCCCACTATCCTCGAAACTCATGTCGCACTTTCCCGCAATGTAATCCACCAACAAAAAAACCAACGATGTCCACGACGGCCCTAGAATCAAATCCACATCAAAATATTTCACTAGTTTGAAAGACACTAGATCCTATGAAAGAATAAAATAAAAAATATCAGGAATGAATTCTCACTACACCACGAACAAAATTGGAATAGATTCTAGAAAAAGTTTGACCAACATGTCATGAAGAATAAATGATGAAACAACAACGTATACTAATGGATCTGATAACACAACCCAAAGGTACTACCATAGTCAATGGAAAAAAATAAGAATAAATATAACTTATCGATAGAGATGTACCACAACATTAAAAATGTCGAACATCAAACACATTGATCTAGATGGAATGGAGTCTCCAAAAATCATCATAGAAGGGATTTGGTTTGAAATAAATACAAATGTGGTAGCTGAATGGTAAAAAAACCCAAAAGGCACCCAAAAACATCCCTGTGTAGGGAATTACATGGTGTGTAATTCCTTTAACATCATGATGTCCACAATGTTTATATATGCAAGGAAAATTTTCAGTCTAGATTTAAAATACATTAATGAAAACATTCATGATGGAAAAAACTATCTTCACGCCATGTAACTGTTAACATCCTGAATTCATTAATGACGTTCATCCAGTGAATCGTACGTATAATGTAACATAGTTACATGGCTCGACATCCTCCTTCACCGTGCAAAAAAAGCCGGTTGATGTTAAGAGTCCAACATATCTATGAATTCACCATAATAACTATCCTATCAATTCATTCTCATATCTATACAAACAATGAAAAAAGGAAAACCATAATGAGGTTAAGGTCACAATTGATAGATTAGTAATGATATGTTACAAACTACCCACCATAATGACTTTTCATCCATAATAACTCATGTGGAATAGTACTCACTCGAAAAATATGATTCTAATATTGCTTCCTCAAGGGAACATGTTCCCATGTAACATGGGAATCTCATATGCGATTCCATACTACTATGACTAAAATAATTGACCTCCCATGTGAGAATTTCACTTGATAGATTATGATATCAACAACTTCCTCCAAAACAGTGTAATCTGGATCTAATACAATTTCTTCCCAATTCCGAATGTGAGGGGGATCAAGATGGTACATCTTGAGGTGATATATGTTAAATCCTTAATGAATACTGGTTAACTAAATTTTCAATGAAAATAGATAACCAACCATCTTAATACTCTAATCAACCTCAAAATGTTCAATATATATTAGATCTATTAGTCCATATTTTCCTATCTCACTTTTTCCCAAAAAAATAAAAATATTTCATGAAAAAACAGTCATTAATGGAGAGCGCCAGGATATGATTCTGTCGATCTGTATATGATTTATTTCAACTCTATACTATAACCATAGGTCGATGTACATCCTATATCTTTTCCAATGTCTCATGGAAAAAATGTGGTCCATGTAAAGATACTTCACCCACCTCCATCTATCAATGATGTGATCTTCATGAATGATCAAAAAAATCCTTGAAGTGATTAATTCTTATTGATGATTTATAACTATTGTTGTAAAATAACTCAATCAGTCGTAGATGGTTATCCCATGATCCATCAAAAGCGATGACTTGAGCATGAAGAATATCCTTTGGGATCTAAATCACCATCTTCATCTGACCATCAATAATTGAATGTTACGTTGTGCTAAACATGACCTAAGTTCTAATTGCCTCTTAGATTCTCCTTGTATACCATGAGGTAAACCTATTTCCCATATCCTAAAAAATTGCTTATAGACTACCATGTATCTTCATAATTTGATGTACATACATCTTACCTAGATCTCCAACCATTGTGGTGTCCTTGTTAGAAATTAAATAAGCATACATCATCAACCAGTCAATGATTACCCAGATAGAATTTTTCCCTAGAGGTGTTCATGTTAATCTATAAAAAAATCCATGGATACCTCATGGAATTTCAAGACTTCCATAGGAAGATGCCAAATGAATCCAAGGGATTTCAAGTGGCCTGCCATTATCCATTGGCACCCGTAACAATGAGACACATAATATACAATGTCAGGCTTTATTCCTGATACCCATAATGATAGTCTCATATCATAATACATCTTTGTAGTTCCAAGAAGGGTTATGAAAATTAAACAAGAATACACTCTTAAAAGATTATTTTAGTCCAACACACTTCACAATATTGAGTATACCATATAGAGAGAGAGACCAACCTATGATGGTCTCCCCGCTATAAGTGTTTTCTTAATATTTTCTAACCTCAACATATACGGTTGACTCTTCAAAAAACTCCATGAGAGATTATGATTATTTAACATAGGTGAGAACCATACCCAATACATCTTCCTAAGCATCAAAGAGGAACTATGTGAAAATCCCCCTATGGTTACACTCCTTCGATTCTAGAATATCTTACAATGGTACATTCTTCTAAGATTGTTTTTAATGACATTACTCATCCCTAGGGTGTAGGTGATATTGAATTAAAATTTATAATGGTATTCTTCGCATTCCTATATTTGAGATTCAATACTTTCTCAAAGATATAGAACTCAATATATTTGGATCAGAAAAAACCATGAACCTCTCTCCAAAAACATAGTGTCTCCAACACTTAGGCTCATGAATTACTATAACAATAAATAAATCATGAGTAGGGTAATTATTGTCATGGGGAAAAAGATGTTGAGAGTAATAAGCTACCATATGGTCATCCAGCATAAACACAAATTCCAAACTAGCACCAGAAGCATCACAAAACACCACGTATCCCTTATTAAGATCAGGTATGATCAGAAATGGAGCCAATGTCAGAAGTCATTTCAGCTCATATAAATACTACTATCACATCACATACCATGTGAGTTTCTCCACTTTACTAGTAAGAGCAGTCAACAGTGAAGCCATCAGGATGTTTCCTTGACAATACGTTGGAATTATCCAACCGAACAAAGGATTCTCTAAATTTAAAAACCATTTTATGTTTCATTCTATAATAGAACAACCATAACCTTCTATAGATCAACTAAAAATCAATGTTCAGGTATTTTATTCACTAAGAACATCAATTTTTATATCTAGAAACTACATTTCCATATCATCTTATACAAAGGGTGGCTCCTCAAAATTTGTAGAACCGATCCTAGATGGTGATCGACCCACACTTGGACATTGAATAGACATGAATTTCATCCACAAACACTACCAAAAAAGTGTCAAGATATTGATGGAATATCTGATTCATCATATCCCTAAAAAAGGAAGGTTTTTTTGTTAGACCAAATGGAATCATAAGATATTCATAATTTACATAGCATATCTTGAATTTTGACTTCAATATATCATACTCGTAAAAACTATATTGATGATAACCATACCAAAGATCAAAATTTGAAAACAATAAATTCATAAATGTGAGAAAAATTATACTTGTTCTTAAACAAGACCATGTTTAACTTCTGATAGTCTACACACAACCAAATTGAATCATATGCTTTCTTGGATGAGAGAACAAGGGGTATCAAAGGAGAAACTCTAGGGTGAATGAAAACTTTTTCGAATTGGTCATCCAATTAAATCATGATCTCTTTAAACTCCAATAGTTCCATGCGATAAGAAGGTATCAACATAGGCTATGTACTTAGAACAAGATCCACTATATTATCTACCTCTATCTCTTGAGGATGACTTGATTAGTCATCTAGGAAAAATTTAAAATTGTCTCAAACAAAAATGATAATATAAAAAATATGAGAAATGTCATCAGAATCAATTGCAATGTCAGAAGAAAAACCCCAACGGATTGGGTGGGAAGGACCTATATGACATTATATCGGGACTCACTCCCCCTAAAATACTTGAGGGCTCCCATCGACAGTAAGAAATAAAACACATCGATGATAACAATAATCCTTAGTTTGATGAGTGACTTGAAAATCCATACCAATGATGATGTTAAATAGATCTAGATCAAGTATTAGAAAACCCAAATCCAACAACATATCATCTATCATGAAAAAAGAACAAGGCCACTAAATTACATGATATTTCCTCTTTCCCATAGGTGTTACTAAATCCATTTAAATTGAAATGAAATTCAATATATGTTTAAGAATATCAAAAAAAATGTGCATCAATATTTTAGTGGGAGGTAAAAATATAATATAAAAACATATTTACAGAAGATGTAATACGTATAGTTCATCAAACTATTATTGGAACAACAATGACTTATAAAGGATTCTCATCTACTGTGTGAAATAGCTTCACTCCTGAGGCATATTTCTAGAGCCCTGTATTCTATAAAGCTCTTGACTTCATTGAAAAATCCTTTGGATCCAACAAACCATGATCATAATGAGGCATAGTCATAGCCCAACAGAAATGTTGTAAATGTCCAATGCATCCATATCCATTTCCATTCTTCATGAGGATAAGAAAAAGGTGTCTGGTGTTTATGACCATTCCATATTTATAGAATGTTAGGGGTACATTTCTAGTTATAGAATAAGGTGCATAAGAGGCACACTACTGAGACCCACATCCACCACTCCTGCGATGATCCTTCCACATCTTCTTCTTCTTACCAAGCATGCCACAAAATCTACCACTGGATTGAAGATTAATGGTTTGATAGAAAAACATTCTTACCATATTGATCTATTCCATAATAGTTTTGTATACTATATATACATATGTTTAATGATTTAGCATTACCACCTATGATATTATATCATTCCACAAATCCTACAAGTAATTATGAGTCTTCTACTAGCCATTCTTCAAAACAACTCAAGAAAAAGGACATGATCGGTAAAATTATTGTTGTATACTGACACCGAATGATCTTCTTTCTATAAGGATGGGAACTGTTGCGACATTTTTATAATAGTAAAATCAAGAAAAAACTACTGGTATAATAGGGTTTCAAACCCCTTACATTCATGGTCTATGTGTATATCTTCCTAGACCACATGATCTGGCCATCTCATTCCAGATCCCTTGAGCCCAAATGCTGTATACTACACCCTAACATTCATAGGTACCTCTAGGAAGTCATAGATTTTATCAATTATATCGATAAATTACTCCTCCCTTGAAGGTTTATTTGTTCCATTTAATGATGGTGTATTATCAGGCATGATTTTCTATGATCCATCTCCTGTGTGATCCAGATCAAGGATATATCTGAAAAACATTGTTCTTAAAATGTGATGCAGTCTGATCAATGACACTAACTGCATGTTTGATGGTTTCCATTAGATTTTGATCTATGAGAGGATTCCCTTGTGTAGCATAAGATACATATTCCTGAGGAACTCATGGAATATGTCTCAGAGCCATACTATTGTATACCATAATAGAGGTAACCATCAGATAACAGAATAAATATCAATTCAATCCTTAAAACCCATAATTTGAAGATAAGAAATAAATGAAACCCAAAACTCAGGAAAGATACCATAACTTTCCATGGAATCTTGTGTCTCCACATTCTTGGTGGTTTGTGGCTGCCCTTGGATGTTCCTGAGTGGTAATGGGATGAAATATCAATGTATTTTTTCACTGGTTACATAATTCTCGTGATGGTTTTGATTCCATCTAGGGGACATTGAATCACCGGATGAAATCAGTTCACTTTTTAGCGATGAATTACTCAATCACAATGGATATCTTGTCAATGAGGTCTGTGGATGAAGTGGTGAAACCACATGGTATTCCAAGATCCATTTTCGTAGATCAAGAAACATGTTTTACCAGGTGGTTTTGGATGGGATTGTAGAATGAGTTGAATAACCTGTTACACATCAACACATATTTCCACCGTTAGATAGATGGATAGAAGATACATACTATCCAGACTTCAAAGGATATGTTACAAGATTTCTTCTTGGAAATTGGTGTATCATGGGTGTGACACCTTCCCTTGGTAGAGTTTTATTATAATAATATATTCAATATTACATGGTCATGGGTCCATACGAAGAATTTTATAGATGACTGTGTAATTCACTATTGAACTGCACATAGGTGGGGAGATAGTTGTTCACTGTCTTGACGTAGTGTAGAACACAACAAAGATGGTTCATCTAGTTCCTGAAAGGATGAAAGCAATGCAGGACAGAAAGAAGTCTTATACTAATAGTGGGAGTATTCCCTTGAAGCTTGAGGTTTGGGACCACATGTTCTTGATGGATCTCCTTATCATGGGATGTAGTGGTTTTTTAGAGGTAAAAATCATTCTATGAGGTTCATTTGACCATTTGAGGTATTAGAGTGAGTTGGCGAGGAATCATATCTCTTAGTGTTTCCATCATGGTTGGAGAGGTTCTATGATATTTTTCATACCTCCTAACGTCATTGGTATCTACATGATTATTTCCATTTCATTGACTAGGCAGAGTTGGATATCGAGGATGACATGAAATTTAAGGAGCTACATGCAGCAATCTAGCATCATCGAGAGAAGGCGTTGAATGGGGGGACCATTCCATTGGTTCGTGTGTTTTGGAGGCATGTTGACCTGGAGGAGAGTACTTGGGAGAGTGAAATGAAGATGCATGCCCATTAATCTGAGTTTTTTGAGTTGTTACTTGCACTGTTTTGTTTTGAAATGAAATATTTGAATATCAATTTATAAGATGAATTGTTCCCCTAGGGTTCAGGTGTGTGTGGTGTGTTGTGTGAAAAATTCCTGAGAAACAATGAGGAATGAACCAGATTCATAATCTATAAACATTAATTTAAATGTGATTAAACTCATGCAACTGAGTCTTGTCCACCTAGAGTGGATAATATCATTACATATAAGATAATATTCCCTGATTTTTGTGTTCAGAATACAATGTTCGTTGGCCATAGAGGTTGTTGGTTTTAGTAATATATATGTTCATATGGTTACATGGTGGTTGTGTGGAAATTTGGTTGTGATAGGCTAGACTTCTTGTGGTTGTGGTGTTGAGGTTGTGTAGTATGTTTTCTGTTATTTGGGTTGATATGTTTTTTTGGCGATGGAGTCTAAGGGATAATGATATCCTTGAGGGGTATCTCAAGGGATGGTTGTTTGAACCGCTTTTCAACTGGTATTGGTTTTTTATTCTCACAGGTAAGAACTATTTGAGTGGCGGAAGATCAAATGTTCCATTACTTTATAGGTTTTGGTTGTTGGAAGTGTTTTAAAGAGTCTCATAATGAGTTTCGATATGTTTAGTTGTTATAGGTTGGAAGATGGGGGATTAAATAACTTGTAATTAGATTACATGATGTGAAATCATATTTCATGGTTTTCCATGGATGTTTTACAACATGTAATATTTAATGGTTAAAAAATAAAATAGATAGGTGGTGCGTTTTTAGGTGAAAACTGAACCCTGGGTACTACACGACATGAAATAATATTATTCATCATGTAATACTCTGATCACGTGTAGTTTAAAATTTATTTTTTATACAAATCCTCAATCATTCATCTGTGGTATCATTTTTAACTATCAATATGGGTGAACCCTAGGTGCACTGATGTGTTCTTCGAGACCTTTCCCTCCCCCATCAATCTGTTGATCCCAGTGGATGTTCATTGGGGATTTTTGGTTAGTCATTTTTGATTAATCATCGCATTCTCATTTGTATCCTTCCATTCTTCTCCCAGGGATCCACTTTGGTGGTGTTTCATTGGTTTGGGGATGTGTGGGGGAACATTTTGATGTAAACTAAGTGTAGTCTAGGTCGATCTGTCATTTTCTAGTAGGTTCTATGATGCCACCAACTCTGCGAAATATTGGCCATGTGTATGTCCTGGACATGGGCAGTTCATTTCATGATGATGTGGTTTCACATCAAGGTGTAGTATTAGACCCTTCTACGGTTGAAGAAGATGTTTCTTAGGAAGAATCCAATAATATGGAATAATTTCAATGATTTATTTGTCTAACATGGTACTATCAATGGATTCTACCTGATATCTATCAAGTTGTGTCCCCATTAACATCATTGACCAAGAGGAACAAATATTTTGTTTATATTGGGAAATTCTAGTTAGGGTTCGTTTGTATTTAGGGGAAGGTGGTTAGTTCTCCAGTGCTCTACTTCTCTTAGGATGGGGTTATTTTTTATGGGTTCTATGATGCTTCACTTTTGGGATTGGGATATGTCAGGATGCTACAGTGAGAAGTGATCTCTTATTGGTCAAGGATGTTATGTCTCAATGAGATAAAATATGCAACCCACAATCTGGTTATAGCAACATCTGAGGATGTGGTGACATTACCTCATTGGAGAGGTCTTTATGTTCATTAAAAATTTAAAAATATTGAGGTATATATTTTCCCAGTGAGATATGAACTTGCGACAGTAGAAGTGGATTGAGTTTTTTTCAGGATAATGGATTTGAGATCTCCAATATTTGTTTAATGGGGAATGTTTTGGAAAATGATTGGAGTAGGAATTCCTATAAGGATATTGTTTGGGAATCTATGGATTCATTGAAAGTGATAGAGAAGATTGAATCTTTCCTCTTTGAAGGAATAGTGGATGGTAGTAGAGGTTGTTTTTTTAAAATAGTAGTGTAGCCTCCTCCGATGTAGTTGGTGGAAGAGTCTTAGTGGGGATAACCGAAGGTGGAGGAGTTGGGTGATCATGTTTTCCATGGTGCTTCTCTCGAATAATGGTCAGAGGATGTTCTGAAACCACTTTTTTTATGTGGGATGTTATTCATTATAGTGGCGATATACGATGTAATCTATCATTATTTTCATAGATCACCATTAGTGGTACTGCAAGATATATATAAAATTCACTTTTGTTTGAGGATTCAATTTTGGTGGATCAGGATGAAGTAGGAAGTGGAGGAGTTTGTGGTGATGTGCTTGGTTTTCAAATAGGTAAAATCTGAAAATTGTGATCTTGGTGGTTTAACGTAGACCTTGGATGTTCCCTAGTAAAAATGGGGATGAAATGTTAATGGATTTCTTCAGAGGGTTACCCAATTATCTAAAAGGTTGTGATGAAATTTGATTGATATTGGATCAGATGACGAAATCAACTCACTTCTTAGAGAACAAGGAGTCGGGCGTAAAGGATCCATTAGACAAGAGGTTCATGGATGGTGTGGTGTGGTTTTATAGACTCCTATGGTCTATTGTGTTGGATTATGACAAATATATTTCCTTTCAAGTATGAAGAGTATTTTAGAATAATATTTGCACCTAGTTAAACCTCATCACTGCATTCCACCCTCAAATAGATGGGTAGATGAAACATACAATCTTCATGTTGGATGATATTTTTTCCGGCATAAATCCTGGAATTTGTCTAATCTTGGGTGTCACACATCCCCCTAGTGGAATTTTATTATAATAATAGTTATCATTCTTCCATTTTCATCAATCTATCTATATATTTTTATGGAAGACAGTGTTGTTCACTATTTTGATGGATATAAGATGGGGTGACACTTGTTCATCGTCCCAAGGTAGTGTAGAGTGCAACCTAGAAGTCTAAGCTAGTTCACGAAAGGATGAAATAAGTACAAGACCAGTAGAAGTCATATGATGAATGAAGGAAGAGGAATTTGGAGTTCCAAGTTGGGAACCACATTTTTCTGAGTGTTTCCCATTGATGTGTTCAACATTGTTTGGGTAGAGAGAATATTCTTTCTCCCATGTTTGTTGGCCTCTATGAGGTTTTGGAGCGAGTTGGCGAGGTATCGTATCATTTGGAATTTCCATCATGGTTGGACAGGATACATGATTTCATTCCATCCTCCCATATTCATCAGTGTCTACATGATGACACCCCTATCATTGAATGGAAAGAGTTGGATATAGATGATGACTAGATGTTTGTAGAGCATCCAGTGGAGATCCAGGATCATTGAGAGCAGGCACTGCATGGCAAGACCATTCCCTCTATTCATGTGTTGTGGAGGTATAGTGACAATGAGTAGAGACATTGGAGGATGAAACGAAGATGAATTCCTATTACCCAGTGTTATTTTGACTTTTTCCTTACTCTTGTTTGTTTTAAAATTAAATGTTTCCCCCTTGTTTCATAAGATGAGTTGTTTTCCCTTGGGTTTAGGTGTGCGTGGTGTGCTATGTGATTAATTATTTAAATAGATTTATGGGAGGACAAGGATCGTAATTGAAACATACTAGTTTTTTTGTGACTAAACACAAGTGAGTGAGTTTGTGTTGCCTAGGTCGGATAGTATCCTGACATGGAGAATTGAATTTCCTGATTTGTGTGTTTATGATAAATTGGTTGGTCGACCATTTTAATTTTTGGATTGGGACGTGAAGAGTTTGAGATGGTAACACCATTGTTGTGTGGTAGTTTGGTTTTTTGATAGGAGAATACTTGTGATAGTGGTGGTGAGGTTCTATAGTGTATTCATGTCCATTTAGGTCAGTGTTTTTAACTAGTGTTGGTGTTTGAGGTAAGAAAAGATCCCTATGAGGTATCTCATGGGGTGGTTTTTCGGGACACTTCTCTGAAGGGATTTGTTTTGGATTCTCAAGGGAGGGAATCATTTGATAGGTATATGATGTAATGTTAATTGCCTTCCCTATCTGTACATTTCATATTTTTGTAATTATAAGTGTTTAGAGGAGGCTCATAGGAGGTTTGGAGAATTTTGGTTGCTAAAGGTTTGGAATAAGGGGGATTAGATGTTGTGTAAATTGATCACAAGAAGTTAAATCATGTTTCATGGTTTGTTTTAGAGATTTAATGACATGTAATATTTTGGGGTTAAATAAATAAATAAGATGGAGTGGTAAAATATTTTTTGCTGATAATTGAATGTTGTTTATTACACAACATGGAATAGGATTACACATATTGTAATACCCCGATCTGATAAAGCTTTAATATTCTTTTTCAGACAACACCTCACTAATTTTGTGTTGGTTTCCTCTTTCCACTTGTTTTGGGTAAACACTTGGAACCCCATATTTAATTTGATTTCATTCCCTCCCAGATTGATTTTTCGTTAATGGTGGATGTTTATTTTAGAATCCAAGGTCAATCTAGGGTTATTTCTCTTCTCTTTATCATTTACTACATTCTACTCTTCTCCTAGAGATCAACTATGGTTGTGTTTGTCTTGTTTGGGGATGCATGATGTTGCATTTTATTTGGATCCCTAGTATGGTGTAGGTTGATCTTCCATTTTCATTTTTCTGTTGTGGTTATCAGGCGTTCATCATTTCCTAGAAGTGCAAAACAATTTGGATTTATCCCCAAGTTATGATTTTCTTTCATTTATTCTTGTCATGCATCATGAGTGGGGGGGGGGGGTTACTTATATTTAATAGTGAATCGTGGTTTCTCCCACATAATTGAAGATAAAGAATAAGTTAATTCAAAATGAGGGGAAATGGGGTTTTTCATATGCTATTATATCCTAGATTTTGTTTGTGATTTTGTATTTATTTAGGCCCGATTTGCCACCAAAAATTGTGTGTATTGGTGTATTTTTTTGGGAACTAAACGGATATTGGAATTCATGTTGTTTGCATTTTTTTTAGGAACTTATATATGAAAATTAATTATACTTAAATAACAGTATAATGAATTGAGGCCCCATGATCATATAGATTCAATGGTAACCCATGAATTAACATGTGAAATTATGTAATCGATGCATTTTTAAATATGGAATTTTTGGTTTTCATTGGGTGGTCTGGCGATGTGACATGTGTGTGGGTCTGATTTTGGTTTGTCTTGTTGTTTTTTTTGTGAGAATGGATGTTTATTGTTAGATAGCTTTAGTGGTGTGATGGAATCTCTTGTTAAGAGACTCTTTGATTGTGGAATAGATGAATAGTGTTTGATAGAGAGGTAGAAAAACTACTTACGTGGTAATGTGCTACCAGATCGGTTATCATTTTGGTATTGTTTGTTGATATGTGACATGATAGGGATGATTTTGGAGAAGGATAGTAGGGATTGGTATGGGTAATTCGCTTGGTGTTTTTCCATGAGTAACATGGATAAATATTCTCCTCGTATCTAGATATTGATATATGATATATCATGAATAAGTGTTAAACATAGATGAAATGTTATGTCCCTCCAGTTTATCATGGTTCTTCATCTACTGAGAACCTCATTTCCTATTTTTTTTAACAGATTCATGGGTAGTGATGGACTAAATAAATGATTGACTAATAAAATCGGGATTTCATTACATGATATGGCTAAAAGAATAGAAACGGTTAATTAAATTGGTTGGAAATTTCAATGGGTTTTGTGGCTTTTTTGGTGTTATGCATTTAGAGGTAGCTGCATAGTCAGAATTGTGTCGAGTGTTGAGACCATAAATTATTGTCCCACCGGTGCAGTGATAATCACGAGATAAAAATAAAGTGAAAAATGTGGAAAAATAAATGACCCCAGATGTATCGTGGAAAAACCCCAAAATGGAAGGGGTAAAAAACCACGGGCAAATATAAGGATCAATATGGGGTAAGCGTGGGTACACACTCCCTCACTACTAAAAGTAGAAAACCCTCATAATATTCACTCTTGAATAAAGGGGAAAACTGCCTCACTAAATACCGCTCAAATAGGATCTGCCAGGGATGAGAAACCAGATAGAAGTGATGATGGGATGATATTGGAAGAGTGGAGAGCCTCCTTTTATAGGCCTCCTCACCCCTACATGTTGACTTCTCCCGCTAAATATTTGGTGGGGGGGTTTGTCCAGCAGACAGCAACCAAGCCCACCCCCTTTGACAAATTGGGGGGGGGGGGGCAGTGTTGTTTAGAGAAAATTTTTACCACACATCTCCCACTAGGAGATTTGATTGTTAACCAATGAAATCTCGACATCCTTTTTATCTACCAAACCTTGCTGTTGAAGTATCGTCAAGGCCACTCGAGGATCTGCACCATCTGAACATATCGTAGTTAATTGCCTTCGTTAAGAAATATGCCAGATTTTCTTTACTATGTATCTCTTGCATGTCGAAACTTCCTACCTCCACGACATCTCATACAAAGTGATATTGTACCTCAATTTTCTTCATCCTGGAATTAAAATATTAATTTCTTGCAATGTGCAAGGTGGTCTGACTATCACAAAACAATGGAATTTACTCTAATATGTGCCTGATATCATCCATCAACCATCTCATCCAAATTGCCTCTTTGAACGGCTATGTAGCTGCCATGTACTCTACCACTATCTTGGATAAAGCTACAACTGATTATAACATCGAAATGCCGCTCACAACTCCTCCTATAAGAGGAAACACCTAACCAGTATTGGATTTCCTCCGTTCAGAATCACCTACAAAATTGGAATAATCATATCCTCTGATAGTAAAATATGATCCTCCATAAAATAATGCAGAAACTGAGGTCTCCTTTATGTATCTTAGGGTACTATTCACTATTCTTCAATGCTCCTATCCTGGATTCGCCATGTACCAACTAACTACTCCCACTACATGTGGAATTTCTGGTCTAGTACAAACCATAGTGAACATTAGACTACCCACTGTCATTGCATATGGTACCCGAGACATTTCCATCCTCTTTTCTTCACTACCAGGACTCATCGTGGATGATAACATGATATTAATGGGAAGAAGGGTAGAGATTGGCATAAAGTATTGAATATTGAAGCGTTTCAAGACTATCTGTAAGTAAATATTCTATGATAGCCAAATCTTCCGATTATTTACTTCTCAGTAAATCTGCATCCCAAGAACTTGTTTTCTAGTCCCAAGTCCTTCATATCAAACTCCCTATCCAATTGTGCCTTCGTCTCATGGATCTGATCATTATTGGGGTCTGCAACCAACAAGTCATCCACATACAACAGAAGAATGGTTAAATCATTACCATCCCAACCCTTGAAATATGAACAAGGATCTGAATGAAGTCTTTCGTATCCATGGATCGTGATATTGGAATCAAATCTCTTGTACCAACACCTCGGCACCTGTTTGAGGCCGTACAAATATTTTTTCAACATGAAAACCACGTTATCTTAAGCTTCTTCTAAAAAACCTTTCGGATGGAGCATATAGATCTCTTCATCAATATCACCGTGTAGAATAGAAGTCTTTACATCCAACTGCTCTAGATGTATGCTGTATGTCACACACATTGCCAGAACTAACCAAATAGTCATCTTTCTAACAAAAATAGAAAATATTTCATTGAAATCAATACATTATTTTTTAGAAAATCCTTTGACCAACAATCTTGCAAGATATATTTCCACCTGGTCATTTTCATCCTACTTGATCTTAAAGACCCATTTGTTTCCGATAGCCTTCCTTCCACGATGTAATAGAACAAGATCCCATGTCTTGTTCCTGTACATGGATTAATGTTCCACCTGCATCGCCATCATCCGTGAGGATACATCTGGACTCTAGGACATCTCCACAAATGAAGATGGATATCCATCCTCTGTCAACTGGTAGTACACAATATTTCTCTCAGTGACATAGTCTTAGTGCCATACTGGTGCACTTTTCTCATGAGTTGACCATCATGGTCCAGACTCAACCGGTACTAGATCATCGTGCTCTACTAATTACATATAAGAGACTCATTCTTCCTTTTATTTTTCCTCTAATTCAATTTTTGTAGTTTCTATATTCTCCTTCTCCATGTCTTGATCAGTTTTCATTTTCTCCTTGGATTCTATAAAAATGACATCTCTGGAGATGATAAATTTGTGTGCAGAGGGATCCCAAAAAACGATACCCCTTCACACCATCAGTGTACCCCAAGAAGATGCATTTTATGGATCTCGAATCCATCTTCGATCTTTCCTGGAAATTAAACATTTCATATACAATACTTCCAAATGTATGTAAACTAGAATAGTCCATGGTTTTACCAGTCCACATCTCCATCGGTGTCTTAAGATAAATCTTTATTGAATGAGATCGGTTGAACACCTAACATGTGGTTTTCACTGCTTCTGCACAAAAAGTTTTGGGAATACCTATAGTCTTCAGCATTGCCCTTGTTCTATCAAATAGGGTTCTGTTCATCCACTCTGCCACTCCATTCTGTAGAGGAGTGTATGCCACTATGAACTGTGTCTTGATTCCTTCCTGTTGACAAAAAGTATCAAACTCCTTGCTTGTATATTCTCCACTATTTTCAGTCCTTAGACACTTTATTTTCTTTCCAGAGTCAAGCTCCTTCCGTGGTTTGAATGTTTTGAAGACTTCAAAAACATTCACCTTCCTCTTGATTGGGTACACCTAAAATCTCCTCGAATAATCATCAATGAATGATACAAAGTACCTTGCTCCTTCTAGGGATATAACCGGTTTTTTCCAAACATCGGAATGAATCAACTCCAATATCTCCTAAATTCTTTCTTTGGACGTCCCGAAATTTAACCTATGTTACTTGCTCAAAACACAATGCTCACAAAATGGTAAGGGTACCTTTGTCGGCCCAGGAAACAACACCTAACCCGCAAGAATCTTCAGGCCTCGTTCTAACATATGGCCACGCTTCCGATGACATAACATCATCAATGCTTCAATCGAGGTAGTTGATGCAACAACTATCTCCTCCTCCTTGTGTGTTTCAACCATAAGAACATACAAGTTTTTTTAGATATTTTCTTCCTTCATTACCAAAAGAGTGCCCTTCGTGATTCTCATCACTCTATTCTTAGTGCATGTCATGCATCTGATGACCGCATATTATCCCAAATACAATATGGTCTTCTTCAGGCCCTTTACATCACATACTCCTTGGATGGTCCGTACTATTCCATGATGCATATTCAATTTGATGGTAATGAATCCAATGATCATCAGAGTGTGATCTTTCCCCATTTACACAATTCCTTCTGGGATGGTTTCATATTGGTCAAACAATTCCTACAGTGACGTCACGTGACATGTTGCTCCTGAGTCGATAATCCATGCATCGTCGAGATGTTTCCTGCTTCCAGTAGTTGTTTCCACTTCACAGACTAGTATATCTTCCCTTCTAAAAGTACTCACCACATTTCCTTGAGAGATCATTTCACTACTCATTCTATTCCAAATATCCCTCTTGTTGTGCCCCTTATTTCCACAATTGAAACATGTGATGTTCTTTTTCATACTCCTTGATTTGGACCTTCCATGATTTTGGAACCCACTGGAAGCACACTGCATCATCCTTCCTATCTCCATTGACAGAGCCTCACCTTGGTGTAAAGTTGTCTGTCTGTCTTCTTTTTTCTTGCACTGAATTTCTTATACAAGAGTCGCGGCTACAACATCATTAAAGAGTAAAATATCTATTAGGATATTGTTATTGAGGTTGATTATGCGTTGGTCATAAAAATTTGGAAAACTATGAAGTAGAATCTCCGCACATTCAGTACCCACAATCATATAGTCCAACGCCATGAGATAAGAGAAAAAAGTATATAGGTTTTTGATGTGGTCAGTCACCGATGATGACTCCGTCATCTGAAGAGCGTACAATTTTTTCTTCAGGAAAAATTTTGTTGTGCAGTGACTTGGCCTTGTATATATTCATCAGAGTATCACATATTTCCTTTGCCGTATTTTTCTCTGCAATTCAAGATAATACCCTGTATGAAAAAGCCAAGTGGATTTTGGAAATAAAATTCCCATCCATAGCATTCTATTTCTCCTCCGTCACACCCGCCAGCTTTTCACCAATTTCCAGTAGGCAATTATCCTTCCACATCACTGCCTACATCTTCATTTTCCCCAACGAAAAATAATTCCCGTTGAATTTTTTGATCTCTAATTTTGCTGCCATCTAGACATACTGTCAGTCCAAAACCTCCTCTGTTTTAGAATGATGTATTTAATAATCTCAATAATTTTTTTTCTGATGTGACATATCAACGGGAGTTTCAATCACCGAGCATACAAAAATTTACGAGAATTATTAAAAAATTGAAAACGTGAACTACATCGGGCCAGAACCTTGCCTCTAATACCACTTGTTAGGACCATAAATGATAGTCCCACCGGTACAGCTATAATCACAAGGTAAAAATAATGTGAAAATTGGGGAAAAATAAATGACACCAGATGTATCGTGGAAAAACCCCCCAAATGGAGGGGGTAAAAACCACGGGAAAATTGAAGGATCAATATGTGGTAAAAGTGGGTATACACTCCCTCACTATTACAAAGAGAAAACCCTTGTAATATTCTTTCTTAAATAAAGGTAAAAACTTCCTCGCTAAATACTACTCAAATAGGATCTGTCGGTGATGATAAACTGGATACAATTAATGATGGGATGATATTGGAAGAGGGGGAGCATACTTTTATAGGCCTCCTCACCCCTACATGCTACCTTATCCCAATAGATATTTTTTAGGGGTCTGGCCACCGAACACCAACCCTGCCCACCCCCATTGACAATGTGGGGTGGTGCGGTCCCGAGAAAATTCTGTCGATAGTGAGTCGGTATTTTTTGTTGAAAAACCATAGGTTTGTATTGAGTGGTTGGTATCATATATCTTTATAGAATTATTTTCTTTGTGATTTCTATACACACCACACCCCAGATAAGTAATATGTGTCGATCTCCCCCATCCTCAAGGGGGGAGGGTGTCTTTCCCAAAAATCCTAGTTGGAGGATCAGTGGCTAACCACCAACTCGTCCCTACTGTCCCATACAAATAATGTTAGCCCGTGATTTTCCTATCATGTTGTGGTTTGTGAGTCCATTGTGTGTTTCAGTGAGTTATGATTTCTCGGTTGTCTTTGAGATGAGATGTGTTATTCTTTCCTATGTGTTTTCAATATGGGGTGTCAGTTGTTTCCTAGGATTATGGGGGTGGGATGTGGTTTATATTATGTCCAAGATGTCTATGGGTGGGATATGATGTTTTATATGGGCTATGTGTTTATAGGTTGAGGGATATGTTGTGTTTTGTCACCCATGATTCAGTAGGGGTGTTGTGATGTGGTTCCTGGCCTAGGTGCCTATTGGTGGGATGGTGTGTGGTTTGTGAGACCCATGTGTTTTAGGGTGTGTTGTGACATGGTACTTTAATAAGAGGTTGTAGACTGAGGATGCTTTCCATTAGGCATGATCTTATAATTAGTGTAACACCCGAGAATTTTATGAGAAATATTTTTTTTATGTTATATAAATCATCAAAGGAATCTTTCACTACACACAACATTAGCTTGGCTTTCATTACATGTAATCGCAACCTTCCTCGATAGCTTGCGTCATACGCAATACCGAGTTTCACTAAACAATGATATGCTATTAAAATTTTATTAAAACCAGCCGTTATGAATAGTAATTACCACTTTTTGAAATTTTGTAAGTTTTATTTTTCAAAATGGACTTAGTTTTTGGATTCGAAGTATCGAAATTAGACTAGGGTGAAATTTTGGTATTTTTCTAGAAACTTTCAATTTTTGATGAATAGTGAAAACACTGGGTTACTATTTAAAAACCGAATTTTTATTTAAATAATTATTTATTTTATTTAAATTTATTTGAGGTCAAAATTGATACATAATACCTATATAATTTGAATTTAATTCATTGAAGTAATTTTATAATAATTTTAGATATATAAAAATTTTATTGAACTTTTCACCGTCTTTTACCCACCCTCTATGAGAATTTGCAAATTTACATAAAACTTAATTTTACCACTTCTGTGAGTGGAATTTCAAAACTCTGAGAGACATAGTTGATGTCATTAAGTAAAATGTAGTTCAATGAGATGAAAATAATTTTTGGTGAATAGTAACTTTTTACTTTTTTTAACCTCGGTTAAAAGTAAATAGGGTAATTATAGGTAAAAATGATATTATTATTACCCTAACACATGTCCAAATTCTATTGGATAAGTTTAATTATACCAAAAACAACTTTAGGAATAATCTATGACCATTTAGGCCCACTTGGATTAGATTAAGACATTTATTATTAATTTATTTAAAGAAAGGTTAAAATAGTTAAAATCAAATATTAAGAAGTAACCAATTTTTAATACAGGTTTATACATAATAAAAATTCGACTATAAATATTCATTAGAAAGATAAAAAGATTTCCTACATAATGGTATTTTATTTGTTATTTTTAGACATTAAATAATTTAATTTATTTATGACACAAAGATGATCGAGTAATTAACTTATTATTGAAATATTGACATAATTGATGTTATAAATAACCAAATAAATGTAATTTGAGACTTTTTATGAATTCAAATAATTTTATAGGTTAATATGACATGTTAGTATTTATTTAATAAACTTTTTGAGAACTAATCATTCAATTATCATTTTCACAAAAATCAATTACTAAATAGTGTCAAAATTGACATAAAATAGGTTTTAAAACAAATATTATATTATTAATTGTTATTTTATTCCTAAAAATCTAAGGTTTAGACAAATGACCTAGATAGGGTTATTTATATTAATAATAAACAACTTGGGATTCGTTTGGATTGTTATAGTAAGTTTATTAACCTTATAGTGTAAGAACACAAAAAGACACGGTAAAAGTAAAATTATTTAACTTAAAGTTTAATCTAAATGATAAGGTTAAATTAGGAACCTAAACTTGTCTAAATTCTATTGGATGAGAGGATTTAGACCCATACCCACCTTAGATTCGAAATAAATCAATTTGGATCTATTTAAAACCGAATATGACTTTATAATAAAATAATATTTTTAGTTTTTCCAAAGGTGCCTCTCTCCTCCCTTATAAAAGGGAACCTCCTCCCTCTGTTCCTCACACCACTTTGAGCCTCCAATCTCGGAAAATCCCTGCCAATTTATCCTCTCCACTTCCCTAGAAATATCCTAGATGTCGTGGTCTTCTTCAAAGACTAATTTTACTGACATAAAAGGAGGTCTCAAAGAAGCGCTTCAAAGAAGAGGTAACGTCCGTTACCGATTCGTTCATCTTTATTTCTACTTCCACTTCTTCTTATTTATTTTTTTCATTATGTATTAATAACATAAGTATCACTAATATACTGATATGTTATTATATGTATGAAACAACCCTATTTCACCATCTATTCATCCTACGGAAAACGAAATCACCACACATGAGTACGTACGGAATACCGTCTCCACGCCGTGGTGTAATCTATTTTCCACCACCACCTTACATGGATGGGTATAATGGTCTAAAGAATGAATATATATGATTATTGTAAAATGATATTGATTATGAAGTAGTATACAAACACTTCAATACAATTCCACGATCATGGGAATTATATCATCACTCGTGCGTACGTACGGAATACCGTCTCCACGATGTGATGCGACTCGTTTTACATGATTTTCATTGCATAATAATTAAATAAATGAATTGAGTGAATAAATATGATATATATTACACTAATAACATTATGGAAATGAGGTATCTATAACCTAAAAAGAAGAATAAGAATTTATTCGACAAAACACGCATACGAACAAAAGGTAAAAAAACACTCGAATAACAAGTAGCACTGCAATATTACTAATAATAAGCTAATAATATGACCATATATGATATCATAACAAGGAGTATGATTCTGGAATAAGTCAATGACATTATTTAAATCATTATACAGGAGGTTCGGACACTTACAAATCAAATCGGACCTAAGGTAGGGGAAAATATCACAATCACATTTTTATCCGAGATTGTTTATACTTTGTTATTTACTAGGGTGTATTTTATCATCCACATCAATCTTTCCTCAATATGTAATATTATTGAAATCCACCTAATATTGTTTAAATCCAATTTTACCCTTCGTTGAGTTTTTATTAACAGATATGAATGAAATATTTTGTCATTTTTCGTACGGGGTACTTTTTGACTTTTCCGAAAAAAGTACGAGAATAATGTTTTTTAATTTATACGGCATGAATGGATTTTTAAAAAATTATTTCCAAGAAGAATCCTTTAAAATATTTCAAGTTTATTTTTAATCAACTTCTTTTAGTTTATAATTATATGATATGTTAAGAACGGAAAAGTGTTTTTGAAGTATAAAGTATATTTTCCTCAAGAATGGAGTTCAAGTGTTTTATCAAAATTATTTTACATATAAGATAATAAAGGGTTCGGTTTATATCCCTATTATTACATTGATTTTATTATGTTGTGATGGAATTATTTTTATGAATTCCTTTATCCTATATGAATTGGTTTATGATGTCACGATGTTTAAGAATCCCATTTTTATTACATGGGTTATGCTATGATGTATGGTTTATGATTTTTTGGCACACATAAGAATTGTATAATTATGAGATGGGTGGGACCTATATCTCCCTCCAATGCATTGGGTAACGATTTTATATACAATGAGATAGACATGGATGGAACGGCAGGTTAAACCGGTTCAGTGAAATAGGACTAAGACGAGGAATGAACTCGGTTTAGAAATGGACTTTTTCCAGTAAGATAGTCTTGGCAATGAGTCTTGACTAATAAGAAATAATTCTCTATGATTATGTGTCTATGCCATAAATATTCATGTTTTAAGTTATGATTATTTTGATTACATTTCACTACCATGATTTATCCCATATTATGAAATTATGATCTCTTTTGCTTGGTAAGATTTCAGAAATGTTATGTTCTTATGAATATAATGTGATTGATATTTCTTTTGTTTACCCTTACTGAACATTTGATCTCAATCTTTTGTATGTTTTCTTTCCCCATGTTAGGAAGAAGGTTATTAAGTAATATATTCAAAAAGGGACTATAGATATGATGAAATAAATGGGAGACAGTGTAGACACTTTATGAACCAGTTGTTTATGTTTCCCAGTTTCTAAATACACTATACCTATGCGGTCCTTTCATGGTTTTGTTATATGATGTAATAATTGTGCTTAAATTTTGAAGTATTAACAATGTATGTAAATTATGGGTTGTTATAATCAGTGTGAAGTGGTGTGTGGTACCCTATTATTGAGGTTAACTGTATTACATTACAAGACATGCATTATTTTGGGACCAGGCCCTAGTGAGCAGGGGAATATTATTTTACATGATATTTGATGTTGGGTTCTACTATTTTCTCCTAGAGACATTAGTATTCTTCTCTCAATTTTTAATTAAAAACATTTGTTTTCTAACTAATTATTATTATATTCTCACCCCATTAATATAAAAGTTATTTCAATTTTCATTGAGGATTTCACTGACCGTGTTGGACCCTAATATCTCTGATCTTGATAGTTCTTATGTCGCTGATTCTATTTACATTATTATTTACATCGGAGAATTTTGGATTTGTAATATTTTTACCTTTTTTATGAATGCGGACTGGTTTTTGGATTTCTTTTCATACTTATCATGATGTGTATTTTTAGATGAATTGTCTTATCTGCCGATAATATTTTCGAATAATGGGTAATGCCTCCCATTCAATGAGGATTGTATACCCTTGCAGTTAGTCTCCAACCACAGGACTATTGAAAGTGGTACTTAATGATTCCCTAAACATTTACATATACAATTACATGATTATAAGCATAATAATACATCAGTGTACATTCCATTGATCGTAAGGTCTAGTGTCTTGGAAGACTAGGTACATAAAAATAAAATCCTTAAACTATATAAAAAATTTACTTATTTAATCCTAAAACTGAGATTCTAACATCCATTGTGCTAAAAAATATGTATTGGGTGCCATGGGGAAGACACCAACAATGGGATGAGCTAAATACACCAATACAGGAATAACCATAAGAACAAGGCATTAACACATGGGATAAAAGGAATTACATGATGATATAAAAAGTCATGTAACATATGGAATCATAACATTTAAACATGTAATCATATAAAAATATAATCTTATAAACATATTGAAATAATAATGTGTCATAAATATATAAAATGACTTAGCATGAGTCAAGGATCACCACCAAGACTATTTCACATGGTACCACAAGCCAAGGCTAACCACCAAGATCGTCACACGTGTTAGCACAAGCCAAGGATAACCACCAAGACCATCATAGATAACTTATGATGAGACTCAAATTTAGCCATTGCATTGGAGAACTATCTAGGTGTACCCAACATAACTTTTTATTAGTATGTTTTCCACATAAAGGCTCATACATAATCAATCTTATATAAACATAATGGTTACCTAGGAAAAATATTCGATACCACAATCTTGACATAATCCATAAAAAATTGGAATATTATAAATGTGTCCATGAAATAAAGGAACTAAAATGTACATGGACATTCCTAGGGGAAAAAATTCCTATATCAGGGTAATTGACCTTCTTTTAGAAATGAAAAAATGTAAAAAGAATATAAGAAAAGTTAGTATTTAAACATTTTTGTGCAGTTTTGAGGAAAATAATATGGACCCATTAAAATATAAAAGAGAAAAATAATTTATATTAAACTATAAGGGAAAAAATAAGGATATAATAATCAAAATACTGATTTTATAGGGACAATTTTGGATTAAAATAGTTGATATAGTTCACTTGAAATTGGGTAAGAATTCAGGAAGTTCCCTTAAAAAATATTTTTTTATCAGAAAGTATTAAGGAGGGAATCACATAAAAAAATGTATATCCCCTAAATAAAATGACGTAAGGGTCATTATAAATGAATTTGGTACATGTAACTAGAATTTATAATATGCACATATAAATATACGATAACTTCATTTTTGTGAAAAGAAGATAATGCAACCCGAAGGAACAAAGGTTGCTCAGGTAGAATCCACTATGGATTATCAGCATTATATCAAGTGTACATAAGAGGGATTTATAAGAGAGAAATGGGGTTATCATATTTAATACATTTTTATTTAATTATAGGTGTTGTAAAAAATCAAATCCCCTCATTAGGTATTACACATGAAAGGGAATAACCTAGAGGACATTCTCGAATAAAACTGAAATAGGGAGGATCCCTTACCTTATGTCTGATGTCATTTTTGAAGATATTAATGACCTGAATAAACCAATTAGGTTCATTAATTACTAATAAATGACAGTATTCTATATTTAAAGGATTTATTATAACCTTTTTATGTTCATTCGTGACCTTTTTTATGGGTTATATGCATGAATTTAATTATTTCGGTCTATTTGTTTTCATTGTCATTATGATCGATTTACTTATTTTCCTGAATGAAGAATCATATAAAATGGAGATAGTTGTATAAAATTGGAATGATATTTTATTATTAAACATTCTAATGATTTCATGGTTTTAATATTAATTTGGTTACTTAGAGTGAAGATGAATCATTAAACAAAACCATATTGATAAACACTTGGATTAATTTTGCGATTTTTCTCATTATTGACTTGTTTTGTATCATTAACATACATCATGTGAGAAAAGGGACTCCAGAGCATCAAAAAATATAAAATGTATATTTATTATTAGTTTTAAACCATAAAAATTGTTTTATTACCAGAATTAAATATGGTAAAATAAATTGATAAATCGTCATGGTTGAATGTGATAAAATAACACATCTTGAACGATGTTTTCATTTAATTCATATAAATGAAGGGGGAAGGATAGATGATAATAACATCTTCAATTATAATAAAATATTTATTGTACATATAAGCTAATGTATTTTTCATAAAATTTGCATAAGGAGAGGTTTGGATAGGAATGAAAAAAATGAACTTGAAAAGAAAGTGAAAGAACTGAAAAGAGGAATTTACCACCCGAATCAACCTTCCTTGAGAGCCTCTTATCCGGAGAGGATTTTGTATTTTTAAGAGACTAATGGATTTTGGACATTGGTGATGAGATTGGGGAAATTTGGGAAGAAAATAGTGAAGGCACATGTCTTGAAAGGAGTGAAGAGAATGGAATGGAGGGGTGGTATTTATAGTGGAGGGGATGAGGGTTTTCATAATATTTAATTCCTTAGTATATTAATTTCTCTCAAGACCAGCGATAGTGATGATTCTACGACCAAAAAAAGTAAAAAGTGTATGTGATTTCTAGATTTGGGTGTGTACATCCCTTACGATGTCATGAATAGTGGATTTATATTATAATGTATTTATATAGTGAATTAATGCATTTTACTTATCTTAAAAAATTCATGTTTTTTCAGAAAAATCCAAAAAATTTACCCTATACATTTTATAATGGGTATAATCCAAAACTGGACTATATTTTTAAAAAATATTATTATAAATATGATAGAAATAATTTTTAATAAAAATCATAATTTTCTTCAAAAATACAAATTTTAAAACTATATCTGATATTTTAATGCTTTCAAAAACTACATAAGGTTTTATTAAATTATAATAAAACCATAATAAATAAAAATTTTCATCTAGTAAATAAATTTTAAAAAATACATTTTCTTTTAAATTAATTAAATAACGGGAATTAATTATTTATGACTTACAAAAATACCAATACTTATACTGTGGTCATATTATAACTTACAAGATGCCTCAATTTTATTTACACATTCAAGGTGAGGTTACTATTCTTTTGGTAGATTTACTATTAATAAGGGTCATATTACTATTCTCAAGGGTTACATTACTATTCATAAGGGTCAGTTACTATTAACCCAAAAATATGTTTCTCTAATCAGACTCCAAACATCATACTGATCGCAACCCTATACATCATATTTTTTGAAATTAAAATCATATAAGTGTCAAAATTATGTTGAAAGGTCACATAGTACATAGTAGTTCATTGTGTTGTGATTTAATGTGATTATATGAGGTAATTATAATAAGGTAATTTGTATTGAAAATTCATTGAGTCGTTACATTATTCCCCCCCTTATAAAATTTTTCCCTTGAAAATTTGTTTTACATTATATGCTATAAATATGTGTGGGTTATTTTTGTTCAATTCCTCCCCCAGTTCCCATGTTGCCTCTTCAAATTTATGGTTTTTTCATACATCTTTAACTAGGTGAGTATCCTTGTTACAATGAAATTTATCTCTATGGTACAAGATAATCACTGGCATCTCATCGTAAGAGAGATCATTCTCTAACTATACCACTATTGATTAGAGTACATGTGAAGGGTCTGATATGTACTTCCTTAAGAGGGATACAAGGAAGACATCATGTATTTTAGATAGGTTAGGTGTAATTTCTAGTCTATAGGCTATGTATCCAAAATGATTAGAAATATCATATGGGAAAATGTACCCGAGACATAACTTTCCATTCTTCCAAAACCTCATGATGTTCTTCTATGCAGATATGCGTAGAAATAACATGTCTTCAACTTTCAACTCACGGTCTCGTCGAAGAATTTCTACATAACTCTTTTGTTGTCTTCAGGCTACCTTTATGTGCTGCAGAATGGTTTTCACCTTCACCACCATTTCTTTGACCATTAATGGTCCTAGTAGCTTACGATCACTGAATTCAACCCAAAAAAATTGGTGTTCTACACCTTTTCCGATTAAATATGTCGTATGGTTCCATTAAGATTCTTGAGTGAAAACTGTTGTTATAGGAGAATTCAACTAGTGGAAGATGTTGGTCCAATACTCCTTTGAAGTCCACAGAATAGGTTCTCATTATATCTTCATGTGTCTGAATAGTTCCATCTGATTGGCCATTAGTTTGAGGATGATTGGTTATACTAAAGTCCAGTTCCGTGCTTTTATCATGTTGGATAATTTTCTAAAACATCAAGGTAAATCTATGATCTCAATTGGATATAATAGATAGTGGTAACACATGTATCCTTACCACTTCATTGATATATATCCTCAAAAATTGATCTAATGATATGTCCTCTAAAATTTTGATATAGAGATATATATTTTTAAAATGATCCATAATGGCCCATATATCATTGTTTCATCTGGATGTCTTTGGAAGTTCAGTGAAAAAGACCATGGTGATGTTCTCTTAGTTTCATTTTGCTTTGGGTAGTGGTTTCAGGATCCCCTTAGACTTCTATTTTCTAGCCTTCACTTTTTAATATACTAGGAACATTAATATACACTCATAAATCCCTTTATTCATATTTTCCCACTAGAATTTCACTAAGAGATCTTGATATATTTATGTGCTCCCTGGGTGGATAGAGAAGGTTGAGATATGCACATCATTCAGAAGTTCATTCTTTATATGTGGATCATATGGTACACATATTAATGACCCAAATACTACAAATCCTTCCTCATCAATCATGATCCTAGATGATTTCCCATTTTTAATGGCTTCCACCATTTTAGAATTTCTACAAATTTTCTTTGATCATTTATTATTTTCTCCATGAGGAATGGATGACCAATCATTTGAGAAAGGATTGATGATGTTCCTCCCCTAAGATCACCATGTCCATCCTATGTAATTATAAGAGGATAAGATCATTTTCTATTATCATCATTGATAAAGATTTAGGATCCTTTCTACTTGGAGCATGCACCACCTTGTTTACCTTTCCATAATGGTAGTCAATTTTGAATTCATAATCCATGATGAGTTTAATCGATCTTATCTGGTTCATAAAAGATCTTTCTATGTGAATATATATTTTAGACTCTTATGATCATTATATATCTCACACCTCTCCCTATAAAGATAATTTCACTAGATTTTTTACACAAAGATCTCAACTGCCAACTCCTCATCAGGAATAAGATAGTTTTTATCATCGATTTATAGCTTCCTTGAGGATTAGGCTATCACAATATCCTTTTTCATAAGCACATTTCCTAGTTCCTTATTTTAATCAGAAATGTACACCACAATGAGTTATCCAATTTTTTTAGTGTTATTACTAATGAAGTGATTAGCCACTTTTTCTACTCTTTAATATAGTTTTCACAATACTGAGTCCAGAAAATCTATACTCCCTTCTCTATTAACAGGGTCATTTGGTTTGAAAATTATGATATGTTCTTCAAATATCATCAATAATACACGACTAGACCAAAAAATCAATGGATATCCATTACATATGTTTTCATGGGCCACACTTCAATTACCGTTGTCTTGGAAGGGCCCAAATATATCCCTTTACATGTTATTATAGGTCCGAAAAATGATAATTCTTCAATCGAGAACTCAAAATTACTATACATTTCATAAATATTCTCCCTTCTCTAAATCTTTATCAAAGTATACAAATGCTCCTAACATTGTTCTATTCTATTAGAGTATATCATAATATCATTGATAGTGACTACCAAAAATTTCACAAGGTAATCTATAAAGACTCTATTCTATAAATCCATGAAAATTGCAGAAGAATTTGTGATTCCAAAGGTAATCACTATGAACACATAGTTTCCATACCACGTTCGAAAGGCATCCATGGGTGTATCTTCTTTCCTCACCATTAATTAGTTATATCATGACCGAAAGTCGAACATAGGAATTTATAGGCCCCACAAAGCTAATAAAAAAAGAGATATATCCATGGAATGGGATTCTTGTTCATTATCATGATTTTACTGAGCTCCCGATAATCATTTCTGAGGAACATAGATTCATCCTTCTTGATGATGAGTACTAGTACACCACATTGTGAATCACTCAGGTGTATAAAACGCATCTACATATTCTCATTTAACAGCTTCTTCACCTCCTCCAACTCTAGAGTGGTCTTTCTATAAGTTGTATTTGATAATGGTAGAGATCCAAGAATATGTTCAATTGAGAAATCAACCACACAATGAGAAAGAATATGAAGAAACTCTTCCGGGAATACATCAGTTTAATACCTCATGATGGGAATGTCTTCAAGAATGATTCCCTCTAATGTATCAATCATTTGTGTTAAAAATTCTTGATTATATAGAATTAATATCCACGCATGAGAACATAATTCTAAAAGAGATTCATCATCCACTATAATATTTTATTTAATTTTATGATTCTTGGGGATGTGAAGAGTTATCTCCCTTTCCTTGTAGTTGTTGTTGGATTTGTATATTGATTGGAAATAGATGCCCAATATAGCGTCTACCTCCACTAAAGGTAGTATGATGAGATTTTATAGGATATTACATATGAATACATTAACTATGGAAGAGTTATAATCCATGGTCACAATAATTTCTCGATTCATTATCCTCAATGATAACTTATCATCAAAATTTTCAGGTGGTGTTTGAAAGGTTCTACTAAAGAAGAATGATATGATAGAATGTGTAGAATCATAATCAAATAGTATGTTCTCTATTCCTTCATAAATAACTAGCATATCTATCACCACATCATTGTCCAGCTCCACAATAGAAATAGTGATTGCATAAGCCCTTCCTTGATTCCGTGGAGTTTGTTGTTGATTGCCTCCAATAACCCACGACTTAGGAAAATTGTTCGTAGAATAGCCATAATACTTGTAGATGAATCACAAAACTACATGTTGAGTGTTGATATGATCCTTTATTTATTTTTTCACATTTGAAAAATTACTCAAATCCAATAAAGTGTTTTTATCCAGATGTCCCAAATTTCCACATTTGAAGCAATTCCTGATTCCCTTTAGACATTTCCCATGATGCTTCTTCCCACAATTTCTACATGCAGCATTATCAAGCTTCTTCCCATCATGAAATCTATTTGTGGGAATACCCACATTAGATTCCAATTTCCTCTTCTTGTATGTTGTCCCATTATACAACTGAGAGTCTTCAATATCAATTTCAACCTTGAAGGAATGATGTAAAATCTCTTCATAACTGTCGATGTATTGAATCACCTAAACTTTTTTCAGACTTGGCTTTAATATGCTAATTAAGTGATCCAACTTTAGTTTAGTGTTCATGACAATTCCAGAGAAAAACCTTACAGGCCTTATGATGTTTTTCCATACACCCTGATTGACTCATCTTCCTTATAATTGAGTCTATAGAACTCTCTTTCCATCTAAATATGGAGGGTTCAGGGAAGATATTTATTTAAAAACATTCTATTTAATTACTCCCAATCTATGGAATAAATTTCCTACTAGGGATACGTATTCATGATCAGTTTCCACCATTGATCATCTTCCCCATCAAAATTACAGAGCTCAAGTAGGACTTTATCTACTTCCGAGCACTATAGGACAGAGAATATATTTTCAATGGAGTTAGTCTACTATTATGTGTGGTGGGGATCAGAATAATCACTAAACATGGGAGGCCTTTTACACATGAATGATTCAATGGAAACTAGCTCTTTCCCTTGATAAGTATGGTGTTCCACCATATTGAAGTTATTACTCATAACTTCATCCAGTTGAGAAAGTACTGTTATAATGTTTTGAGCACTTGTCCCCATCATATCAGGCAATACATTAAGGAATCATTCACATTACATATCATGTTGATTGAGGGAATTTGTTTTTCTATTTATCTCCATTAACTATGAATAATTAATGTACAATGAGAGGGATTTAATACCTAACTATAGATTATAAAAATGGAAACTTTAAACATTAGAGGATAAACTTGTAAAGGAGAAGTATATCCTATCTTTTGATTACCTAGGTTTAAATCTAGGTTATCCTGGATCTATTTCATATCTTATATTATTATGGGACCTTTTTTATTCCCTTAATAATGGTTCTTACTATGCTCATGGATTTACCAAACCATATCCCCAAAGAGTGTCAATCCATGAGTGCATCAAAACCCGTTTTCGTCCACCAGATATGGTTTGAGTCTTGCTCAAAGCAGTGTTTTCGAGTTTTACCCATAAATACACATGTTCTAGAGACACCGATACCTTTTTTTGTATCCATACATGGATATATTTTCTTGATAAACCACATAATCTAAACTTACCAAAATTTACGGTTGATTTCTAAAATATAGTCTCATGCTTAATATTATTTCTAAAGTGCCCTATTACTAATCTCCATAAATAACTACACCATCATCTGATTCCAACTACAGTGAACCTAACCTTTTAAATATTACATTAAATGATTTTAGGAATAATTATATATCCGAGTACAATCCAATGATTATAATGTCAATTGTCTTGTAATACTATGTACATAGAAATGAAAACATTGAAATAAATAAAAATTTCATTATTTAATCATTATATTGAGATCTTAAATTCCATTGTGCACAAACATATGAATTAGGTACCCTAGGGAAAACATGAACAAAGGGATGAGAAAAATTGCTCAATAAGGTAATTACCAAAAGAACAAAGCATTAGCACATGGGATAGAAGGCATGAAATGATGATATAAAAAGGCATGCAACATAAGTAATCGTGACATTTAAAAATGGAATCATATAAAGGGATTCATAATAATATAAAAGAAATGTAAAACATGTCTTTAGCATGATTCAAGTCTAATGACTAGGACCTTTTCACTTGGTAGCACAAGTCATGGCTAACCTCCATAACCGTCATGCATGGTAGCACGAGACAAGGCTAAATGCCATGACCGCTGCACATAACATCTCATGAGACTCAAATTTACCCAATGCATTGGATAACTATCTAGATTTATCCATTTTAACTTTTCATGAATATGAATTCTTCATAATGAATAATACATAACTAATCTTACATAAACATTTGTGTAATCAGTGGAAGGAATTTGGTATCTCAATCATGACATAAAGCATAACAAATTGGCATATCAAAGATGTCTCCATGATAGAATGTTACTAAAATTTATATGGAAATTAATAAGGTATATAGTAATGTTTCATAGATAGTGATGTCTTGTAGAAGTGATAACATGTATGAAATGTATTTATGAAATTTTATCATTGAAACATTTTTGTGTGGTTTTAACGAAAATACTATAGATCCTTAAAATATGAAAGGGAAAAACATTTTATATATTACTAGAAGTGAACCAATAAGGTTTTAATAATAAAAATACTAATTTTATAATTATAATGGTTTCTTAAAATATATGATATATTTCACTTCAAATCGGTTAAGAATTTGTGAATATCCCTTAAAAAATGTTGCTTATTGGGAAGTATTGAGGAGGGAATCACATAAAAACATGTATATCACTGAAAGATAATGATGAAAGTGTCTTGAGAAAAGAGTTTGGAACATGTAAAATCATATATAAGATTAAAAAAATAAGAAAAATTCATTTTTGTAAAATAATAATAAGGCAACCCGAAGGATCAAAGGATGTTTGGGTATAATCCCATACAGATTATCGGCATGGTATCTGGGGTACTTTAGAGGGTTTAATGAGAGATAAAAAAAGGTTATATTCTTTTATACATATTTATGTAGGTATGGATAATTTTTTAAATCATACTCCATCATTATGAATTTCACATAAAAGGGCGTAACATAGAGGACATTCTTGAATACAATATAAATAAAGAGGATTTCTTACCTTATGTATAATGTTGTTCTACGCATGGTATTAATGAATATAATAATAAAGTAAGGTTTATTAATTAATAATCCCTTTAAATATTATATATGATAATTATTTATTATAACCTTGTTATGTTCATTCATGACCTTTTAAGGGGTTAAGAGGTTTAGTTTCATTGTTTGGGTCCATTTGTTTTTATGTACTTTACAACAAGTTTACTTATTTTCATGAATGAATAATCATGTAAAATGGAAAATGGTTTTCCAGAATTCGAGTCATATATTATTATTGAATATCTGAAGGTTACATGGTTTGAAATTTAATTTGGATACTTTGAGTGAATTTGAATCATTATACAAAATATTAATGATGAACACAAGGATTAATTTGGTGATTTTGCTCATAATTAACTTGTTTTGAATCATTATCAGAAATAAAGTAAGAAAAGGGACTACAGAACATCACATAAGATAAAATACATATTTAATAGTGTATTTAAACCATAAAAATTGATTCATGATCCTAATTGAATATTCTAAAAAATTGATAACCTGACATCCTAGAATGTGATAAATTAACACATCTCAGACAATGTTTTTGTTTCATTCATATAAAATAAGGGGACATTAGTTATAATAATAAATTATTCCATTATCATAACAAAATTCCAGTTCATGTAAGGTATAGTATGATTCATAACATTTGGATGAGGAGTGTTGTGGATAAAAAATAAAAAAATGAACTGGAAAAGAAAGTAAAATAATTGAGAATAATAATTTACCTCTTGAATCAATAAGACTTGAGAGACTCTTAAGGGGAGATGATTTGGAATTTGGAAGAGACTATGGGCTGCTGGAAGTTGGGGAGGATCTTGGAGAGGGATTTGGGAAACATTTCGGCATGTCACAAGCCTTGAGATGAGTGAAGAGAAGAGGTAGGAGTGGTGGTATTTATAGTGGAGGAGAGGAGGGTTTACATAGTATTTAAATCCATAGTTTATTAATCTCCATCATGTCCAGAAAGAATTATGATTACAAGACTAAAAATATTAATAAGTGCATGTGTGTTCTATATTTTTGTGCTTACATCACTTATGATGGCAGTAATAGTGGATTTAAATTATAATGCATTTAAATGGTAAATTAATATATTTTACTATTGACCAAAAATTCATGTGTGTCAGAAAAATCCAATAATATGCACCATAACCATTTTTAGATGTATAGAATCCAATAAAAATGTCATTTTGGGAAAATTATTTTTTAAATTAGGTTAATTTATTTTTTAATTAAAATCATAATTAACTTGAAAAATACAAATTTTAAAAATATAACTGATTTTATATAGCTTTCAATAACTACATAAAGTGTTATAAAATTATCTTAAAACCATAAAAAATTAAATTGCTAATTTGTGAAAATAAATTAGAAAAATAAATTTTATTATAAATTAATTAATTAATTAATTATGACTAAAAAAATACTAATACTTTTACTATGGTCATTTTATCACTTATAAGATACCTATATTTTATTTATATATTCAAGGGTGAGGGTAGAATTCCATTGGTCGACTGACTATTCATAAGGATCATATTTATATTCAAAAGGGAGGTATTAGTCTTCATAAGGGTCAGTTACCATTTATGAAAAACAATATTAGTCTTATAGGACTCCAAACATCTTGCTGATCACAACTGTGTGTGAAATGTTTTTGAAATTCAAATCACTGAATTGTCAAAAATATGTTTAAAGGTCATATTGTACTTATTAGATCATTATGTTGTGATTTAATGTGATTATATGACATAATTGTAAGATGATAATTTCCATTGATAAAACATTATGTTGTTACAGGTCTCCGGGGTTCATTCCCACCCACTGACACCTATACCATAAAGCACATCACATCTTTCATGAATTCACCAAGCACACAACCAACATCTCATACTGATGACACCTCAAAAATCATAACCCATCTCATACTGATGACAATTGGGAAATCACAACTCACCCACACACACCTGGGCCAGGCAAACTACAACCTATCGGATGAATCTTTTGATATCACCCCTTGGAAGAGGGAGTAGATAAGCGTGTGTGGCTAACCATCCATCCTACCAATGAGATGTTTTAAAAATACAACCTACCCCTGATGATGGAGGTGTTTGACACATACAGCTCAACTTGGGTGGGTGCATATATAAATCACGTGTAAAATACAAGTATATACATATTTTATACCAACCAATCATGCCCGACAAATGGTTTCTCAAATCGAAAACACAATCCATAAACATGAAACTTTGATGCAACCTCTAAATTACAGACACCACACAACAAGGCACAAAACCCATCCACATTCCAAAAAAATATTAAGTAACCATTTATACCCAATTAACTAAACTAACCAAAAAAATTCCAGGCCTTACTAATCAATCATTTATTTAGTCTATGACTACCTAGGAAACTGCTAATCACAACACAAAATAGGAAACAATCTTCACAGAAGGTAAATATACCTACTAAACTAAACAGAATTCACATTTCCTCTACATTTAACAACCCTTCATTATATATCATATTTTAATCTCTATATATGTTGAAATGAATTCTTCATGTTACTCATAGAGAAACTCACGGAGAATTACCCAACCTATTCACCATTGTACTTCTCAAACTCATCTCACCCTGGTCACATATTCCTAGAACCGACCCCCAAATAAGAACTAATCCTATAACACATTACTGTAAGACCAGTTTCATTGCCTTGTGGCACAATACATCTTATATATTCTATAATAAATCAATCCCTCAACATGAGATTCCATAACACCACCCAAGCCATCCCACATCAAACATCTGTGATCAAAACCAAACTATACCACAAACTTAAATCATACCCACGCACACATCACATCACCACACATTCCAAGGAATATCAAGAATTACATATTTAAAAAGGAATCCATTCTTAAAATCTAGTTATTAAATCAGTGGTTATCATAGAAACTGTACAATCCCTGGATATATATATTCATTTGTCGAATATCCATTATTAATCAATTTTCATACAAAATTGTCAAAGAACAGGAAAACAAAAAACATTCCATAATCCATTTAATGCAGAAACAAAGTCACAAATGACCACATTTTTTTAGTCGGGCATCATCCGGAACAATAACAATACCACAAAAAAATCAAGGTTATAAAATCATATGAACAACCCAATTTCCCCTGAATTTCAATAATAAAATTCATTATACACAATTAGTGCAGAAAAACCATGATTTATAGGGAAAAATATGTAAAACACTCCCACATGATGAAAAAAAAGGATAAATGAAGAATCTAATACCTCAAGGATGATTTAGAATTGTTTCAAACCATAGGGAAAACAAGAATGATGGTGATCTACAACTACACCACAGAAACTGCAGATCAACCTACACCACACGAAGGATCTATCAATATAAAACCCAATTCATCCTTATACCAATGAAACTCCAACATAGCATAACATCAAGAGAACAATGGAAGGAAAAAATTACAATAAAAAGATAACTCACTATAGATTGACCACAGAATGCCAACGAACACACGTCGGGATCGATAGATTGAAGAAATAGGAAAAATGGATCAAAGAACAGTTCAAGGAATCTAGGGGTTTGCATAAATTAGAGTAATAAGGTAACCATAGCTGAATGAATGAGGTTTTAGATGAATAGATTACTAAAAATTCACATGATCAGGGTATTACATGATGTGTAATTAAATTTCATACTATGTAATACTCGGAGATCAGTTTTCACTAAAAAAACATCGCCTATGCAATTTATTTATTTTTCTATCCTTGAGGTATTACATGTTGTGGACCCTCTATGAAAAAAAGTGAACGAGTATTTCATGTCATGTAATTCAGGTACACAACATGTAATACCTCTTCATTCAACCTTTAGCAACTGAACTTCTCAAAAATCCCCCTGATCTACCTCTAATCCAAAACCCACTATGTAATGGACTGAGATTGAACAAAGTGTTTAATTAGTTACCTCTGAAATGATTCATTCACTTGAGAATCCAAAAAAATGAACATAATAAAAGGTGTTCGAACAACCACCCCATGAGATTCCATTCAAGGATCTCGTCGTACCTCTTACACCACCACCGACTAAACATGGCATCCCAAAAGAACAAAAACCTACTACACCAACTCACCACCACAATCACATGTCATATCCTCCCACACAAACATACTACTACAAAACCACTGAATATCCATCTCAACATCTTCACACCCCAAACAAACAACCACTATGGACAATGAACTGATTTTTCATGAACACAAGAATATGTGAAATTAATCCTCCAAGTATATATACTATCTAATCTAGGTTGCCCCGAAATTCCTACCCAGGATTAATTTCATTGAAATTAATTCATCTAAACTATTAATATACTCTTACTCGCTTTGAATATGAAGAATTTATCACATTCCACACCATGAACACCTCAAACCAACAGAAAACAACTAATATTGTAAACAAGTTTCAAAATTTTCATTTCAAGACATAATAGTGAATGTGGAAACTCAAAAAAACTCAGGGTACTGGGCATGCATTAATATTTCCCAATCCCAATTACTATCATCTAGGATAGCATGCCCCCAGAAAACATGAACCATGTGAATGGTCCACCCACATAGTGACTTCTCTCAATGATCCTAGATCTCCACTATCTACTACAAAAATTTCATGTCATCCTTGATATCCATCTCTCCCAAGTCGGTTTCATGGGAGTCATTGTTTATATACCAAATAATGCGAGTGATGTAAAAAAATTCATGGATTATCTCCAACTACGATATAAATTTCAACCGATATGGAATGTCAACAACTTGTTCTGACTCCTCAAGTGGTCCAATGAACATGGAAGAAATATTACTCCATCATCCAAACCTCAACATCCCACATTGAGGGGAATCCAAAAAGAACATGTTGTCCTGTACCAAAAACTCCATGAACCTCCTTCAGATATCATCATAACACTTCTTCCTGTCATGTTATACATTTTTCCTTTCATGAACTAGTGAACCTTTGCATATGTTCTCGGCACTAACTCAGGATCAAGAATAACTATCTCCCCTACCACTATCCATCACAATAGTTAATGACATTATTTTAAATAAAATGATTCAAACAGATCCATGTCAATGGAAGAGTGATATATATTATTATAACAAATTTCTACTAAGGGTATGTTTCACACCGAAGATCCACCAATTTCCAAGTCGCATGGTCGCAACACATCCTCCAATATTTGGATAATCTATTCAATTTTCTAATATATCATAGGGACAAAAGAAGTTCTATGGTGTAATTTGGTGCTAAAATCATTCTGTAATCCCCTCTAGGAAAATGAGGTAAAAATTGGGTCCCGATCTAAGATAATGAATCTTAGGACTACATGTTTCCAAAATACCTCATCCACATACCTGTTGGCCTAGGAATCCATTTCTCTTGACCCCTTCATCACTAAGAAGTGAGCTTATTTCATCAGTGAATACACTAAAGCCCAGATGGCATCATAACCACCTTGATACATGGGTAAGACAATGATTAAATCCACTGATATGTCATCCCATCTCCACTCATGAACATCCAAGGGATGCATCACACCTCCTTGAACATGGTTTTAGTATTTTTCCTACTGGAAGACCATGCACCTCTCCATAAACTCCACCACTACTTGGTTCATCCCAATCCTTCAAAACGATATCCAAAAATCAAAATACATCTTAGAAAATCCAAGGATTACCATTAATGGGAAGATAAGAAACGCAAGAAAAGTACCTCACACATCGCCATGGGAATGAACAACTTCCCATTGAACAACAATTGGTTCTAACCATCCCCTAACCATCACTCTAGATCATCACCACATACAATATGATGGTGAAACACCTATTCCTCTGAGTATCCCCATTTAGATTATTCCACCTAAAACATCATAAGATACTACACTATCATATGAAAAAAACATCCTCTACATTTTTCCACTCCTATATTTAAGTGAAAAGCTACCAGCTCCTCTAAAAATATCAAAGAATCTATAGATTCTGCAATATCCTGCTTCTATGAATTACTTCTCAAATAATTTTCCATGAAATTCCCCAGTCCTATGGTGAATGAGATATCAAAATCATTCACATGATGAAACTACGACCACATTTACTATCGCATGTTCAAATATCACTAGGAAAAGATATACCTCAATCATTTGTGATCCTTGAAGCCCACAAAATTCTCTCCAATGAGGTAATGACTTCAAAACATTAGTGAAAAAATGAATTCTAATTGTTTTACTATGTGGGTTTCATGATTACTATCATGGGGATGTTACTTCCTAGAACCATTAGAGATCACTTCTCGTTGCTACAACATGACACATTCCAAGCCCGGGTGGTATGAATCATAGAACTTCTCAACCATTACCCCTTCCTCGAGAAATAGATCACTAGAAGATTGAATAACCTACCATTATATTGTCCAAATGCTATATAGAACTAAACACTGTAGAACTATACTTGATATTCATGGTGAAAGTTATCCATGAGACTACATCTCAAGAGTAATCGGGTACAAAACTCTGATACCAGACTGTAAGACTAAGAAAAATGAAAACTTCATCCATATTCTTGGGTACTGCTGAAGAAATAATTACTCAACCATTGAAGGGTATACATGGACACCATTATGAGACACCACATGCCCCATGAAACACACCTCCCACATCCGGATCATATACTTGGAAATCATTTTGTAGAGCTTGTGGCATTGATGAACCTATAAGACAGTTCAGAGATGCTCGATAGACACTTACTTTTATTTGAGTATATCAAGTTATCATTGATGAACATGATAATTGAACCAAAAAAGAACCTCATAACAAATAGAGTTCATAAGTCCAATGAGCATACCTATATCATTAGAAATACCAAATGACATGACTACGAGCTTGAAGTTCCCATAACTCCACTTCAAAGAAGTCTTCAGGATATCAGCCTTCTTCAACCATAAATGGTGATATCCATACTATAGATCAATCTTAGAAAACCAACATTCCCCTCTCAGCTTGTTGAAAAGATAATTTATCCTTGGAATGGGGTAATGATTCATCAATGTTACATAATTCAACCAATGATAGTCTATACTCAACCTCGTACCCCCATATACCTTCTTTGAAAAAAACACTGGAGCCCCCAACGATGACACACTAGGACAAATTAAATATCTCGTCAAATGATATCCTATCAAAATCCTCATCTCCATCAACTCATAAGTTTTCATCTGATAAGGATCAATAAAAATAATAGACGAACCAATCTACAACTTTATTCCAAACTAAACATCCCATTGAGGGGGTAGAATCACAATATCTTCTTGAAAAACATCTTGGAATTCCCAAATGACCATGGTAACATCCACCATATTTTTGTCCACCAATACTATTGACAAATCATCCGACAAGGAAAGAAGATGGTCCACATGCTGAATACATACCCAAAAACCACACTCACCAATTAAAAACCCACATTGTATATCCGTATCCAAAAGAACGACTCCCCTCCAGAAGCCATCGATGACAACATGCATGGAATAAAACAAGTCGATTCAAAGGATGACATCATATGACTACATCTATATCAAGAAAAGATCCCCACCAGGCTGATTTGATCTCATCATCATCTAACACCCCCGACATAAACCAAATATGATTTTCTGGCATCTAAATAGAATATTCAACATTAGTGGAATGAGAATCCTATCTATATATATTACATGATCATGTGATATAGCAAGTGAAACCAAGAAGTGAAATTCTCATGAAACAAATAACAAAAAAGTGTACTGAACAAACTAATCATACCTTTGATGACCTCGGTTACTACTAGAATTACTACCTCTACCATGTGAAACTGGCTAGCCATGACTCCTCTACCCTTATGCCGATGACTGCCTCCATGAACATGTATGCATCAATTCCCCTGAATATGAGGGACATATTGAGTTCTACCTCTCCCTACTCTCTCTCCCCTAATTGGAGAAAAGTCCTCATGTTCCTACTATTGAATCTATCTCATCGACAACTACTACATAGTTTGACAATGAGCCTATCCACCTCCACTGAACTGAGCAAAAATAGCTCATATAAACTAGTTCTGATGATCACCAAAAACTCCATTGATGAATGACATAATCCCCATTCCCACAAAAGAATCATAGGAACTACTGTCACTAGAAGGTTTGAAAGGAAGTTTCCAAGGTTGACTCCCTGTTGGATGAAACCACGATGGTCCTGCTGACTATGACCTACAGCTGGTAAGACATCCCCTCAAAGAACTATATTGCATCCTCTATCATGGTATAGCTTCTTTTGAGTGCATCTGTTCGATCACATATACCTTCTACTGAACCTCTATGTACAATGGAAATGTAAAAGGAGTAACCACATATTAGATCGAATGATGGAGTTCATCCACAATAAATCTCGCATGAGATTCCTCATCCAAAAAAATATCTTCCAAAAAACAAAGATGTTCATTGATATTGATACCAATCTCCCACATTGACAAACTCCCATACTAGAGGGAGTGTAGATCTTACCAACTTCTCAATCATCATGGTCGATGAAAGGAACTCTACTGGGAATTTCTTCTCGATGTTGACCCATAATATGTCTTCCCCTTTCCTCTCCCACATATAATGTATCCACCACTGACTCATAGCTTCTAACATCTATCTATTTTTAAAAGTATCCCAGTACTTTTTTGTGGCCCATATAAAAATAAAGTTGATCTAAATCTCCTAGAGAGGGATTTCCATCTCCAGGTCTACAACAGTACCCCTGTACATTCCCAAAGCATGCCGCTTCAAAGCACACAATGTCCTCTACTGGTGGTCATCCTTCTAAGATGGATCAACCCTTCATCCATTAACCAGATAAACTTATGGAACATCAACATCAAGAGCTAGAGGTGGACATTGACAATGATCCCTAGAAAAAAAATTAATCAATGAGTTCCTAAGCCCGATTAGTTTGAAATTTTTATGAATGATTCATTTTAATTAATTTCATCCTTCAATATAATACCCAATCCAAACAAGAACACAAGTCATTTAGATGAATCTACTATTCCTAGGGACTCTTCCCTGCATATTTGGTATCCTCACATGGTTGTTTGAAATTCTCAGAGTCCTTGGATCGGATCAAGGTAACCCATGTGCTCATTTACATAATCATTAACATGTTTCAAAAAATTATTACCAATATATTTCCCTAATCCATTTAAATTATTTGAAAATAAACTTTTTCCTTCGATTTATCAACAATCATGGAAGAACATTCTTCAAAAAATCTTTTCAACACACAAAAATAAAACATGCAAATTCCTTTTATAAATTAGTTTTTAAATCAAGATGAATAATATTATTCAACATAGGCTTGAATAGAAAAAACCTACATTGAAACTCTGGTTGAACGTACCCATAGTAGGATCTATGAAAAATAATCACCCAACAACATCTACAAAAATACTTGAAGAAAATTCAAAAAACAAGGGGTCGATGGAAAGTAGAAATACCATAAACATTAAGAATAAACCCCTACTGTAGAACAGATAGAAAATGAATGGACTCAAAATAATAGAAAAATCAATGGATCATAAAATAAAATGAGGTAAAATATAAATTTAGATCAAAACAGCTGATTACCCAACTCACAAGAAATACCATGACAAAAAAGAAGGAAAAAGTGGAAATATCACTTACCCGGAGAGACACACGACAACAACAATGAATATTGATCATCGATCAGATCATTATAGAATGAGAAGTGTCCATTAATAACACTTGATAATTTCCCCTAGTTGAGAGAAATAGATTTTGATGAATTAATCGAGACAAAATACTCATACAACTATTTGAAAAACTATACATGGGCCATTACATGACGTGTAACCTGGTTACATGACATGTTACCATCAAAGTCCTACTGATGCTAGAAAACCCCTCGCCTAAGATTAAAATCCATTATTAATATCATTAATGTTGTGAAATATCTCTTAACATTATGTATTATATCATGGCATGAAGCATTTTCTGACCTGCATCCAGCAACTCTTATAGACCTTGTAACCCAGTTACACAGTGTGAAATCCTCATGTAGAGTATAGAAAAATATAGTTAATCATAATAGTAAATCACATCACTGACTTCACCAGTACAGGTATCCACCAAAAAAATTCATGGACCTATAAAGACAATAATAAATGGAAAATCACAATGTTGTTAGATACATACTAGAGCGATTATTAATTGGATGTTACAGTGACCAAATTGATACCCAGATGTTTTGTGTGTTCATTTTAATCACTAAATCTCAGAGATTCCTCAACCATGATTGATCATAGTAGGTAATAGTTCGGAGCCACTTTTATACCTTTTATATACCTTCATCACCATTTCAATGTTCATTTTTATATCATAGTATATGGAAATAGAAAACACCATTGTAACCCATGGCGATACTCCAACGGTGTGTTTATCCCGACGGTCCACCTCATGGGTTCCTGACTATAGTGACATAGATCACATAAATATGGTTTGTGTTATTATTTGGTCCAATATATCATCCTAATATAGAAGTAATATTACTATTCCCAATGGTCAAACAGTGCAGATTACAGGTTATTGGAGTTATTCAATTACATATAGCTTGATATGATCTGTTTTTCCCTTTGTTCCTAGTTTCCAAGTTAATATACTATCAACTAGTAAACATACATCTATCTTATAGTGTTAGGAAATCTTCTTTTATGTTTCTATTATATTTAATGTCAATTCATAGAATTAGGTTCATAATAGTGGATGTCTTCATGGAAGGAAACAATATATTACAATATCCCCACCTTATAACACCTAAATATATCAATGATGTTTTAAATTAAATTAATCAAACTTTCATTTAATTGATTCAATACAAAAATCTAATTCTAATGAAGTGGGATATTCGAAATTTTTTTTGTATTATAATTAGAACCCCCCCCCAATGTAATTTATTTGGGGTATATTTATGGAAATTGGTTGATTTAATTTTTTTTATTTAAATTGGATTTTTAATGGAAATGAAATCAAATAATTGTAATATTTAATTGAAGAGATGAATTATGAAATTGATGGATTTGGTTTTGAGTGGATTACAATTTTGTGAAGATGGATTAAAAAGTATTGATAGAAACCCAATGGTATTATCTTGTCAAAGAAGCATGTTTTTTTGTTAAAATCATTTTAGTTTTAAATGTAAATTTGGAATTCAATTAGAATAATGGAATTTAATTTTATATAAATAAGTTCTCATCTAAATTCCACATCATTGATTTAATAAGAGAACATGTATGCCTTGTGAATTTGGTGAGTTTTTTAGACACACACTACTCTATAAATACCTTCTAAAACATACATGTGGAACTCCCTCTCCCCGATGGGGTGGAGACAAGTCACCTTTGTCTAGTTTTAGGGGGAGGCATGTATATACTATTTTTTAGATCACATTGAGATTACAGCGACCTATAGCCTAAAACATTCATACCTATTTTTAGATGACCATATTTCTCCCTTGTTTTATATTAGATATATATATATATATATATACATGATAATGTTGTTTGTAATTATTTACAAGCCATTAGAATTTACATAAACATTTTTATATAAATTCTTTATACTATCAATTATTTTATCAAAATTTGATCACTTGTAATGTAAATAATATAATAAAAATATTTTCCATATTTTTAAATGTATATCATTACTTCAATAAATATTCATTAAAATGTCAAAACATGTTATTTTGAAATTGAAATAATTCCTTTAGATAATAAATTATTGGATTCTGATATGGAATCTTCGGTGAGACCCTATTTTTCATTTTAGCTGACACACTACATGTGGCGATGGTTTTTTTTATTGTATTCTTAGTGGTCTGAGAAATGGGAAAGGACCACATAGAAGTGGATCCATATATTGGTCCTAGTATTTGGTAATTTGTTTCCTTAATAATATGGTTTTATTATCTATGTTTTGTTACTGGGGATTTAGTACTTTGTGTCTATCTATTCCCTACATTATTCTTGTACTCTACTCCCTATAGAATTTCATTTGTTATGTATAATGTCTTATCCCTTTTGAAATCATTAATGTTTGTGGTATAAATATTCCCACGATCAATTATATGATTCTAGATTCTATTCACTGACCAATGGGTATGCAGAACACCCTTCGGGATATTTCCAGATTGGATCAGTTATCTAATTATCATGGTATCTGGGTTTTTTCATTACAAGATTTTATTATAGGAGGTTGTCAGGCTTTGGACATAATGTTATTATGTATTTTAAATCTTGTGGGGACATAGGGGTTATTTTTTATTGAGTTAGTGGCAATTTCATACCATAATTAACCGTAAGTCACAAGGGGTGGTTAATTAAGGACGTCTTATGGATTAGTTCTAGTATTTTCCCTATTATTATTTGGATAAATTTAAATCCAAACATCATTATTCAATTCATTGGAAATAATTTCCCTCGTTTCTTAGTTTTAGTGTTAGTCTGTTGAATTCCTTATTGACTTTTAATGTTTTGTAGCATCATTCCATTGAGAAGATGTGAAAATCAGATCCATAAGGAATACGCTTCTTAATCGAAGAGATCAAACCCTCTAATGGAACCACGTGTTATTGAGGTGATTTTTTTCACAATCCATGCTATAGGAATGACACAGCCTCCACACCCCATTCAGGTTCCTCTTGTGGATCCTCTCGGGGATATTCTGTGAAATCATTCCCATGTTTTCTTATTTAAGAAGCAAGTATTTTTCGAAAGCTCCATTGATCGCCAACATTATAAGGAATGGTTGGGTAAGATAAAATGTTTATTTGAGTTCATAAAGACATTGTATGAGATCAAGGTAAAATATTCCACATTCATGCTGGAATAAACAAGAAGGAAATGGTGGGACATGAAGGTGTCGGTGAAGAAACATGAGTTCATTGAGTAGAAAGTCGTTAAGGTTTTATTCAAAAACTAGTTAAATTCAGAGTCTATGGTGTTGTCCATGGATCTTCATTTTTTCAAGCATAAGTAGGAAAAGGAACCGTGAATCCGTATTACATTCACACTCCTAAACTCATAATATTTTCAGCTACGGTTGTATCTAATGAGACAATAAAGGAACAATAGTTGGAGTTGGGAATTCAATTAGTTTTCCTTTCTATGGTTTTCTTTCTATATCGTCCCACTTATGATGCTATATGGGATAAGACAATGATTGTTGAGATGGGCCTAGCATGAGAGTCAAGGTTATCCACAGTTTCATTCTCTCCTACTGGTTTTGTGAGTACCTTCAAGGAAATAAATGAACATTATGATTCCCATAGCGGTTCACGATGGTAGGGTCATTTCATGCTTCCTATAGTTCTATGGGGAATCTATTGGTTTTCCCTCAGTGTGGCATGTTGGGAAATTCTAATCGGGTTTTCACTAAAGATCTCAATAACAATAGACCATGTAAATGTTTATGAAACTTAAATAGATTATTTTATAGCTTCTCAACTCTCTGTTGTGGAATAAGATCATCAGATCCTCCAAAAACTACTGGTCATTATGAGCTTCACGAATAAAAGTGTTCAACACACATGCATCTAGAATGATGCTACTACACGCAGTGGAAGAGTATCTAGATGAAGAAGAAATGTGTCCAACTACTATGATATGTACAATTACTATATCTTTGACATTATTAATTGATATATTTGATTCTAATTCATCTCACCCATTTATTTCAACCTTATTTTTAGTCTACGTAATAATCATATAGAGATTTTATATTATGTAATGGGTATTACTACACCACTTGGTACAAAAAGAGAGATTGGTCTCTATAGTCCTGATTTTTTCTCCACTATATCTGATGGTGATATTAATTTGTGTTTTCTAGTCCTCGACATGAAATATAATTCCCACATATTAAAATGGATTGGAAAATTTCCCATAACTCCCAAATTGATTTTTTTCTTTGGTGGGAAAACTTTAAAAAACCCAGGGATGTGTATCTTGTTTGTTCTAGAGATTGGGTCCCCAGGATGATAAGAACCAAACCATATAGGAAAAGTAATAACTAGGTTTTCTTTTGATCAGGTGTTGGAATTTTTTAGTAGTAATCTCCCTCCATTTGTAACAGGATTACCAACATATTACTTTCATATTCCTCTAGTTTTCCAACATTAATGGGAGTAAAGTCTTCCATTGAATTAAAGATTGGAAATCAACTAATTTATATTCCATTGATTCAAATGAATCATGATGGAATGAATGATCTAAAGACATAATTGTACAATCTTCTTTAGAAAAAAGTTATACTCCAATGTCCTTCACCTAAGGAAGTGTTAGTTATCATAGATAATAAAGGTGACGATTTCCTACACTTATGTACTGTCTACCAAAATCTCAATCCATTTATGGCAAATAACAAGTATCTATTTCCACATATTTATGATATTTTTGATTAACTGAATGTGGATTGGGATGATCAAATAGTACTTATTGAGTCTTCATTTAACAATAGAATAAGTCTGGGATCAAAATGGAACCTTCTAATGGATAGTATAGCTGGCATTGTAAAAATATACTGTGTCGGTCAGAGATTGGTGAATGTTCCTTGTTTGGACTGATCATAGTGCAAGAGATTCTATTCAAGGAACATATGATTCTTCATAAAATGTAGACTAAACATAGCTGATATAAGTGTTATTTTGATCATCACCATATATCATTGGATTTTTATGTTCGTGGCCTTGTGTTATTAAAAATTTTACCCCGGTTGGGTCATCGATGTATTAGGAGGTAAGGAAAGATTGCTCCTCGTTTTGTGGGAGCTTTCGAGGTTTTTAATAAGTGGAGAGAGTTTCATATCATTTATTTCATCCACTATAGAAGAAATAAATACATTAAATATTCCATGTATCACTACCGAGAAAGTGTTCATTTGATCCTCTTCATGTTTTGGGTGGGAGTGATCTTGAGATTATATATGATTTGTCTTTGACTGAGCGACCAGTCATGATAGATGATTCTGAAACCAAGGTACTTCTGGGGAAGAAAAAACCATTTGTTTGTGGGATATGATAACATGTTTATGATATTAATGGGACATGGAAATAAGGGGGAATTATGAGAGAGAAGTGGCCACATATTATTGGCATGTAATATTATTCAGATGATTTTCAGGTCTAAAATGTTTTTATGGTGGGGAGGTTGTAACATGATGTCATTGATATAATAGGTATGCCTTAAAAATGTCATGTATTTTCCTTTTTGATGATTGTGTGTGGTTTATAATGAATTGTGGGTAACCTATAATGGTAATGTTAGATATTTGTTTTACTATCACCTTTAATCTAGGGTTACACAATATGTAACTAGGTTACATGATGTGTAAAGGATTCTATAGTCTAGTAATGAAAGGCTTCATGATTTGAAAGGTACATGATGTGAAGGTAAATTACACATAACTAATGAATTAATGATCAATTTTTTATTCATAGTGTATTTTATTAAATCGTGGTGACACATTTTTGGTCAGTTTGAGATATTAACAGTTTCTTGACAAGAAATGGTATTACCTATCAAATAATACCATGATTGTGGTTTTTAAATTGGTTGTGTGTCTAATATTCTTATTCCTTATCCACTATAATTTATTCTCCCTCAACCTAATGTCTTCCCCAGGGAATTTTGGATCTTTCTAACCCTTCCAAATCCTATATGTTTTGGCATTCGATCGTCATTTCGTTTGTCATGTGATTCCTATTTTTTATTTCTCTCTATTAATTCGTCTTTATCTCTTTCCATACCATTGGGATTTCAATATATCATCCAAATATTGGTGGATATATGCTCAATGATGTTTTATCTAATCTCTAGTTTGTTTTCTGTGGTCGTATACACCTTCGTTCTCATTAACGCGTGTAATTGGGAGTGTTGAGTTTCAGGAAAAGGTATGTGATCCCATCTTGTTTATCCAAATTGATTAACATTAATTTTTATTTTGTATTTAAAAAGTTTATTTAAATTCAATTCCTAAAATTATCTTTCAATTTATTCAATAATAAAATCATCTTCTTGTAAATTGGGAGATTTCCAACGATTTTGTCTTGAGAATTGGGAAAGAGCCCAATTATTTTGAATTAGGCCATGTTTATAGAAATTTCAATATTTTAAATGATTAATTTAAAATGGATTTTTGATTGAAAAATATAAATTAAATTATTTTTAATTTAATTATTAAAATAATTTGTGAGATTGATGGAATTATTTTTGAATTTATTTCAAACTTTTAAAAATTGATTAAAAAGTGGTGATAGAAACCAGGTGCTTTTATCATCTTAAATTTTCATAATTTTTTATTATAATATTTTTTTTAAATGGTATAATCAGATTTCATATAGTTTAAGAAGGATTAATATAAATTTACTTTCATTTATTATGTTATAGAACAAGCATGCCTTAGGTAGTGGGAGAATTATTTGGACATACTCTATTCTATTACAACATTTTAAAACGTACATGCAATGGGTCACAACCCTAATGGGATGGTGATGAGTAACCCTGGCCAGTGTCAAGGGGATGTGTGTATACACATATTTCTGATTTGACTTTTAGATTGATAAGTCCTATAGCCTAAAACATTCATACCTATTTGGAAGATGACCATCCTCCTTGCATGTTTTAAATTTGAGATATAAATATATGATAATGTTATTTGAATAGATCTAAATGCCTTTAAAATTTATATAAACTATTTTATATAAATTCTATAATTATTATTTTTTTTATAAATATTATATCACTAGTAATGTGATGTTTGTGATTATATTATGTTATATCATTTGAATTATATATCATTATTTTTTTAAATATGTGTAAAAATACAATCCCCTTTATTTTAAAATTGAATGCATTACTTTGTATAATCTATTATGGGAATAAAATATGGATTCCTTATTGGGACTCTAATGAGATTTTTAGCTCACAACCAACTTGTTTCTTCAGGTTTTTTTTAGATTTTCTTCTTCCATGTTCAAGAAAGGGGATAAATCTCTTTGAGGAGGATCCCACAATTGAACCTTGTTTGTAGTGAGTTATGTCTTTTTGTACTTGGGTTTCTTCTCCCAATTTTGGTACTTGGGTTGTAGTACATTGGGAATGTCTATGCCCGATAGTATTCCATTACTTTATCCCAGTGGAGTTTCTTTTGTTATTCATACTAAATTGTCCCTTTTTTACATCTACAATTAATGTGAAATAATTATTCCCACTTTTAATTATGTGATTCCAGGTGATAGTCACTGTCCCCTGGGGAAGGGATCTCCCTTTGGGTAATCTCTGGGTGTGATCAATTATTGGGATTTCAGGTTATCTAGTCTGGTTCACGACTCGTCATGTCTTGAAATCCCTAGAGGTGGATCGTGTTCATATGTTCCATGTAACATGATGAAGATACAGAGATGGATGATGAGAAATGATGTCCTCGTTTTGGATAACATAGTGTCGTGATGTTCTAGAGTGATTAGACCCATCTGTGACGACCATGGTGTTTGATGATCATGACTAATTAGAGATTCATGGAAATAGTTGTGAATGATGGTCTATGTGACCTTTCATGAAGATAACGCTGGGGAATGATGTCCAAGTCTAGTCTACCATGGATTCTTCGGGCCATTAAAACAATCAAGCAACCTGAGGAAGAATCCATTGTGATATATATTATACAGGGTCATAATGGGTTATTGTGGTCTAACATGGAGGCATATGGCATGTCTAGCTATCAAGAAACTTTATACTAGATATTTCAATGATATTTTTCCATGATTTTTCTAATGTCATCATTTATATATGCAATGTTCGTATGATCGGGGGTTTATGGAGTCTTGGTAAGGGTTTAGAATATCATTATTTGGATCATATGTTTATTATTGATAATGATTTGTTAATATTATTTCATAAACATCTATACATGAGAACACATGATTAAGGACACATTTTTGGTGTCCAATGGAGTCTTGTACTCATACCATACTCAGTAATTTCAATGATCTTAAATATTTCCTGAGGAATATAGTGACTGGAAAGGGAATTGTGGTGGAGAGATGATCAGAAGAGAATAGAGCTAATAGGAGACTAGAATTAACACCAAAAGACCATCTATACATTTATTACATGAACTTCATTATATTCTTTTGACATTCTTTCCAATTTAGGAGATACATTAATATGTATGTAATTATTCATTTTCAATGTTGTAATATGATTACTTATTTAGTGTTTATTATTATTCAATATTTTGTTTCTAAATTAAATGATACATAAGGTATTGTACTCCCACTATCATATTTATACCCTCCATTATTTTTCATTTCCTCTTTCATATATGGAGGCATGCATGGTGTTATGTGGAATTTTATCTCAAACCTGGTGGTTTAGGTCGGGATGTTACACAATGGTATATGAGTTAGAATTTACAAAAATTTTATTCTATTTATTTTGGGATAAGAAAAATTAGACATGATATAGGATGATTTCAACCAATAATGGGAACTATGATATTTTGTGGCCAATAATATATTTCAGACCTATAAGTATCCATAAAAGTTGGAATTTATATTTTTATATCAAAGTTGTTAAAATTATACTTGAGTTATGCACATAATGTTGATATGTGATTTATGGGATTTGATGTATGTTAATACATCATCACTAGGCATTAAAGGGTCACATCCTATATTTATACATGTATTGTGATGTATAGTAGTCCATTAATTGAATTCCGTGAAGTTTATGTTATTTCTTCAATGTAGTATCTCTGATTGTCTAATATATGTGTTTGAGATAATGTTGTGATATATATTTGTTGTTATTGAATAGATTAACTTCCACTGTTGTTGTGTAAGTATATATATGATGGTTGTGACTAACATTAAGGTAGTGAGACATTGGTTAGTTCTAGGAGGGTTATTCAATAGGTTAAGGGTATACTCCTAGAATAACCTTGTATGATTTTTGAGACAATATAAGGTGTTTTTATGTTCCTAGAGTTCCTCCTATAAGAAGATTAGGATTTTGATGCTCAAAATGAGTGGTTTGAGTTGTTCATGTAGGACCATTAGGGATACTTCTTAGAGATGATAAGTTAATATATGGGTAGAATTTACATAAAGAGGAATAACTGAGTTATACTTATATCGATATGATTTCCAAAATGATTCGTGATTGAAAACTCCATTATTCTAGTTTTAGGTATATATAATTTTATTTCAAAACATGGATGATTTAAATGATAGTAAATGTCCTAAAAAAATTATCCAAATTTGAGTCTTCGATCAACGTACATACCACCACATGTTTCGAAACCTTAACCACATATATAGTGATCAAATAAGGTTCTTTATTCATCCATGATATTTTTAGGGTTATATCCCTTGATTAACATGTTATTTAATCGAGTAGTTCCCCATCTATATGTGTTTGAATATTTGATAAATGAAAGGCCTATTTATTTCCCTTACAATCATGATCCTAATAGCATTTTCTACACCCTTGAAGAAAACTCCCATTTCTATCAAGAGTGACCCATGGTGTTTCATTATATAATATTTATGTGTTGGAAATACCACCCTTACCTATTTACAATTCCAAATATTTAATTTTTACAATGTATATCCACCTATTAAATCTATTATATTTCATAATAAAATTGAATAAATGGATAATTACATCTCTTTATTAATAGCGCTTTGTATTATATCCTAAATTAGAAAATATTTATAATATTTTAAGGCTAAAAATTATCACATCAAAGAATCCATCTATCTTAACTCTTAGATTTCACACATAATCTCAAGAATAATTGGTTATACTTTTAATTTCTAATCCTAATTCAATAAAATTTTGTCAAAAATATTTCCTACGATTGTTTAATTTACCAACTAGAAATGTATTTATTATACTTGTGGATAGTATTTATTATTTAATATAACAATGAATGTACTCCACTTAATACTATTTATTTCACCCAACTCCTTAGTGTTTAGGATCAATGACCATATTTGTCCATCATATCACTTATGTTGATAAACATCAATAATAACATACTATTTTCAATACTTCTTAAATTGAGATAAATAATCTCTATATATGTGATATATTTCTCTTATACTAGTGTATTATTAGTCCCGTTTGTTAGAAAGGTTTTTTATTAAATTATGTGGTCTAACATTGTAAGACCATGTTAGATCTCAACAAGTTGTACAATAGTGGTAAGGATAAAGGCCAAAACCATAGTCATTTATCCTAATATAGTTTAAATTTTATCCTTTTCAGCTTATTTTTATTTTATTGGAGAAAACCCCCTAAATCGATTACATTAATTAACAAAGTTTCAATTCCATACAGTAGGTATCATTTTGACCAATGTGATACATTGAATTTTCTCATAACTTGGTGAATATTAGATGAAAATTTATAATACCAAATTTTATGTAATAGTAAGAATAAATTAAAATTTTATACATAGTTAATCATAGAATAATTACAATAGTATATATCCAAATATCGTTAAAACAAAAAATTGATTTCAAATAATAAATTATGGTTCATCGAAGCTTGTGAGTTTACCAAATAATATCACCCAGTATTGTCTAACAAGGTGTTCAATTATTGGCTAGCTCTTCATGTACTGACTGAAGATCGTGTTGATACTAAAACACCCATTTTCATGGTCCTTAATCATATGTGCATCTATATAATAGAAACGTATAATAACTAGTTTTCAGACAAAGAAATAATTTATAGGAAACCAACCATTCAAAACCTAATAAAAATATATATGATATTATCTGAAACTATGTTAAACATTAATTCTTTTCACAGGTTTATATTATATAATAAATTTTTTCTTAAATATTGTTCCCAAGGATTATAAAAAAAATTAATTTGATACTAACTATATAACCCAGAGTCCAATTACCCAGAGATTGTGGTTACATTACAAAGCTTGATAAAAAACAAAGAGATTATATTTGGAAGGATCAAATACTTTATCCATATTATGATCCTAGATACATTCATGATCAACATAATAGATTTCAAGATATGAAATATAACATCAATATAAATATGAATACATTATTATTTCTTTTTTTATAACCTAAAAATCATTTATTCATCCTATATTTTTATCTAATGAAAATTTAAATATAAATAGTGGGAATATATGTTTAGTAAGGTAATGCATAAAATTAAAGCTATCATAGAATAATTAAATAATAAATAATATTGAAGATATAAACTATAATAAAAATGATAAATATCTAATTTCATAAAATGTAAATATATTAATGTATAACCAATCAACATAAATAATAATATGGAAAATAATATCTAGTTTATTAATGATGGAATATATAATCTAATGCATTATAATATTACCATGAAGGCCTCTTTACAAGACATTTTCTACCAATATGTATATCATACAAAAAATATAAAAACTGGTTTTTATCCTCAGACTCACAAATGCATCATTGGGAAAAAATGGACCCACCCATGACAAAAAATGTCTAAATGATTCATCTTATAAAATAAATAATAATAATTAAATAAATAAAAAATATCCTATTTGTGTTGATTAACGAGAAAATGAAATGTTAATATTTTCCGTACTCAATAATAAAAGAAACATGATCACAAGACTTATCGTAAAATGTGGTGGATGTTATCATCATAGTTTATCCCTAGTGAATATGTAGAATCATAAAATTATATAAATTTATATTGAAATAATTTTAAAATAATATTTGAATATTTCATTATAAAAATAATGATTTCATTTTGAAATCACTTATTTAAAAACATAAACTTTATTGAAAAATAAGAGAACATCATTTCATTTAGAGTAACCATGGAAAATTGTAGTGGGAGATTGAAAGAAAATAATAATTTTTACTATGATAAAACTCATTCATGTACTAAATCTCACAAAATGATAATATAAAAATAACTAAAAAAGTCCCTTTTTATGAAAAGGGAAAGATGACTCATTCAAAAAAATATTATAATAATAATAAAAAACTGTGAGAAGTAAAGTTATGTAATAATTAGAGTATATTATAAGACTTTTTTACAACCATGCAAAAAATAGGGACATAAAATGAAATGATTCTAGAATGAATAAAAAATGTATGGTTGGTTTTTCATAAAATAAATTCTTTTCGAATGTTGTATAAATAGAGAGTTGAATATGAAAGAAAAAATTGTATCATCTATAAATAAAAATATTATAATAAAATACATAATAATTTTGAGATATATATCATTTAATTATATCATCACAAATTTATTCATAAAATTTATTAGAAAAAAGTGATATTGTAGTGTAAAAGACATACCTGATGTACGACATTCTATGTAAGAGATTTTAAATTCTTCTAAAATAAATTTAGATTTATTATAATTAAATGAAATTATAATATCATGCTTATAGAACCATAAACTGTATACTTATGAAATTTTTTGATTCTTAGTTTTGGATTTGTTTTCTCAGTGTTTAACTATGTGATTTGTCAGTATGTTTGAAATTGTGATATTAAGAAATTATTTATGGATACTGTGGTGATTCCAATAGAATCTTTATAGATCCATCAAATAAAATTATATTTCACCATTGGAAAATTATTATTATATGGAATTGGATATCATTCTTATATAGTTATTTTTAGAATTTAACGCATGTAAATTTTTTACTGATATTAATGCAAAATGACAAGTGATAATAAAAGATTTTTATTGCAGAATATAGATTATGTTCTTAAAAGACATTATTTGAATGATGAAATTATTATTTTAAAATTTCTGTGTAAATAATTTATATTGTTTTATCATTTGAATATGGGATATTGGAATTTGTTTATGTGTTTATTATACTTCATTGTATAATACAAAATTGTACATAGTATTTAATAATTATATTTTTATTTAAGCATCATATTGAAATAGAGAGCCAACACACTAATATCCCATGGCAACCAAAACCAAAGATTGTGTGGGACCTAGAGGTCAACAATACTAAAGAGAGGTAATCTTGTGCAAGAAAAAAGGTGGAAAAGGGCATATATATTTTCCAAGGGAGAATGTCCATGTATTGATCCTATAATGAATCGACTAAAAGGTGTGAATTGGTCAGGCCAAATGCCAATAACATTTCAATGAAGATGTGTTACCATTATGTGGGATGGAAAGGAGACATGGGGGTCTAGATTTCTGGTATCTCAATGGTGTGACCTAATATTTATACTACAGCCTTAAAAAATGTTATTTTTTATGCGCATGATCTAGTGTGGAAAATATTTCACTTGTCAATTAAAAATATCAATCTAATGAACACAATATAATCTGGTAACATAGTGTAAATGAGATCCATATGATCTTCATTAATGGTCATTTTCTTCCTAACATGAAAGATCTCATCATGGAAAAATCCCTCACAAAGGTGGGTTTGTTGAATAAAAACCTGCTAGATTATGTACCACGTGGGAGCCTCCATAACACTCTTCTAGAGTATAACTAATCAAATAAGTACAGATATTTGAAATGATATCAAATTTTTTGTGATGATTACTTGAGTGGTATGTTCTTAATGATGGGATGTTTCTAGAAATTGGTTTTTTTTTGTTAGAGTTAAATTATGTATGAAGAATTCTACATGAAAATAATGCTTTATGGTGGATAAATAATCCCATGAATGACGGTAAATGAAACACTTCTCATGGATGATGATTTGAGTATGAAACACCTATGTGGGTGATTATTTGTAGGTGGTGATGCTATATAGTAAAGATGCTTTGGAGATGAGGAGCTTTACATGTGATGTTATTAGTATATAGCCATGTTGTTCACTATCTATTTTGATTTTATGGGAATCCAAGAAATTCTGTGAAATGTGATTTATTTGGTATTATGTAAAGATGTTTTATGGATGATGAGTTACTGTGAAGTGGAGATTGGTTGTAGACAGCACCTATGTGGTCATTTTATTTTGTTTGTGTGAGATTTACATCATACGAATATAAAAATAATTCAATTAGAATCTTATATGTATAAGTCCATGTGGAAATGTATTAAAATGATATGTGGGGTAAAATTAACTATTTTAAATCTTTCTTTCATGATCATATAATTTTTAAGCTATAACTAGTTCAGAAACCACCGCATTTGTGCCTATAAAAAGAAGTTCCACTTCCCAAATAATAATGAGTCAAATAAAAATATGAAAATTAATAATAGGATCTAAAGTAAAAAAAATATAATTTTCAAAAAAATCATTTTTGTCTCACATGATTAGATCATGTTTATGGATAAATAAAATTTTTTACATTCAATATCCAATAGTGTATGAGTGGGTAGTCATCAGTTCCAAAAGGAATATTTTATTTTTGTGGAATATTCAATTTATGATACGTATTTAAGTCCATAATTATTTAAATTACATAACAATAATTTGTAATGATATGTGAAAATAAAATAATTGAGCAGTTAATATACATAATTTTTAAGAAGAAACTATTTTGTGATATACATCAATTTTTAATCATATGATATTTTATTTATCTTGATTGTTCAAAATAAATATAATCATCAGTTATTTTAGTACAAATAAACATTAAAATGTATCCTTTCTAGTTATTTTTGTAATCATTTTTTATAAGTTTGTTTGAAACTATTTCTCCACAGGGACTCTATGCTAGCGAAGAAATGTATGTTGTAAATAGTTGTAATTATAGAAGTTGATCTATGATTGTGGAATTTATATAATCACAGTAAAGAGTAGTCTCATTTTTATACTAAACCATAGTATAATATGTTTTTAAAATTTTGTTATTTATATTTAATTTTTTCAGGGGAGGATTATTTATCATAATAGTGGATCAGAATCTAATAGGTCAACAAATTATAATTTTAATGGAAATATAAATTGAAAAATAACCACTAATTCAACCCCTTAAAGATAGTGATACTCTTCGTGGTACCTTCAATTTTTATTAGAACCCTTGGTTCCCTCATTCAGGATCCACTAAAAATTGTATATGGATATTCTAAATTATATTAACAGAAGGGGTGTCCCTACATTTGAGGGGAAGAACAATAATAGATGGATGAATATGATTTCCCCATATCTACTATTTATTACCCATGATTTTATAGATGCATTTATATTGAGACACACACACATTTATGATGAATATATTATTAATTTTATAGGGAAGAGAAATGTGAATGTTGATGGGAAATCTAAAAATTCCATTTTGATGTATGTTCTAGAAAAATTACTCAATGGTTATGAGAATCAAAAATTATAAGGAAATATGGGTTAAATTTATAATAAGTGATGTTGAATATTTGAATGTGAGGGATTCATAATTTCAAATTTGGATAATAAAATTTGATGGTATCAAGATGGTTTAAAAATAAAATAATGATTACTACTTCACTGGAGTTAATTAAAATTTTAGAATAATTTCCGGTTTTGGTGAAAAGTTGGATGATTCAACTGTTATAAAAAATTGATGAGAAATTTTCCTGAAATGTTTGATCGAATATTTTGATCATTAGAAGATATACATGATGTAAATCCCATTGAATTTTATAACATATTCGCTGCATATTAAATTTGAATGATCCAAGATTCCAAGATAAAGAAAAAAGATGGGATGAATTATGATGCTATGAGAAATCTCAAAATTAAAAATGACGAAATATTAGAACCATATAAATCTCATGATGAAAATGAAGATGGATGTTTATTCAAAATCATTTCTCTTGTATCGAAATTATTCCAGAAGGAAATGTTTACGGGTAAAATTCAATACCTCTAAGGTGCTATAACTATAATGAAATTGGACATTTATCTATAAATTTTCCTAAAAAGAAGACTATAGAATCTGAAACATATGATGAAAACCCATAGAAAAAGAATTGGGGGAAGGCATGAAAAGTCAAAATATTATTAAATGAAGAAACAAATTATTTAAAATAAAAATAAGATGTTTAGTGTGAATTTATGATGAATTTAACTCCAACACAAGAGTCTGATCAGAAGTTCAAAGTAACTTCATGGATCAAGTTACAAAATGTTTTGACATATATGAATGTTTATAATATGAAAGTGAATGAGGAGAGATAGATAATATGTTTAGAAATGTATTGAAAAAATTTTGTTGTGAAAAATACTAGGATAAATAATGAAAATATATTATAATATATTGAAAAGGAAAAGATAACTGATGATAATGATTACTGTGTACAGAAAGAGATTATTTACATTGAATAAATCTAATGAAAAAAATTAAAACATTATGAAATAAAAAATATGGTAATGGAAATTGAAGATAAAATCTCTCAAAATGAAGAATAATTGTTATTGACCATGTATAAATTTCATTTAGCCTAAATCAAACTGAAAAACATAAAATAATATTTTATCAAGATTTATTAGTTCAATTAAGAATCATCATAAATTTTTGAAAATAATATCTCAAATAAGAATGTTAATTCATAACATTATGAATATAAAAATCAATCAATTATCACTAGAAATGTAGATTCAAAAATAAATTTTTGAAAAGTATAGAATAGGAAAACTAGTGATAAATCATCTTCTAAATAAAAGTATGTATGAAATTATACAGGAATATCTTTTCCTTGGAGTAGAGATAATCTCAATATTTAGAAGTAAAATAACCAAAATCATTATGAGAGGGATATTATCAGTTGTAAAGATAAATTTTTAGAGGGAAGGCATAGTTTTGTGGAGTGTTTAGGGGAAAATATTATTCATTTTGTTATAAACATTTCCTATAATAAATAATACATAAAAAAGGGGGAGATATACTGAGAAAAACAGAGAACATTTTCATATCAAAAAAGAATTATATGGAATTCATCCCATATGCCATTATAGAAAAAAATTACAATTTAGATAAAAGGTATAGTATATTTCATTAAAATGGACATATTTTTGAAAAGTTCATTTTTATTTTCCATAATAAAAATAGTAATTTTTTTAATGAAGGGGAGTTCAAAAAAATATTGAATGAAAGTTTTGATTTTTTAAAGTCTATTTGGAAGCTAGTAGAAAACATGTTATGGGTTCTTTATTGTAGATGTTCATTACATATAATGGATATCAAAAATATTATATGAAAATTTTATAATCATGAATTTGGATCTGTGATCTTTGGAAATGATATTTCACGAATAAAAAAAATACTTTTCAACGTAAAAAATTTAATTCCAAAATTTTATGTCCAGTATTGATTAATTTTTTTAAAGTCTCATACCCAATTTTCTTATTTTCAAAAAACGTTGCTATGATAGGTATAATAACTTTTTAAAAAATAATTCATTTTCCTCAAAATCACAAAAGCTGGATGAATTATCACTTCTGGAAAAAATAACCAATGTTAATCTATTTCAAATTGGTGATTCTATCAAATCATGTTATTTAAGATCCAAAGATGAAAACAACCTCTGGCATAAAAGGCTTGGCCATATTGGTCAATATAGTAAAAGTAAAATTGATATTCTTGATATTGTGAGAGTCATTCCAAATATATGAAGATAAATATATGGAATATATGAATCTTTTCAAAAATTTAAATTGACCCAATATTTACACGAATGGGTGGATATCCTAACTTCTTGGCCGCTTAATCATATTTATACCGATTAATGTGTCCAAATGATAAAAAATAAATCACATTTGATATTTATTTCATTATATTTATTGTTTATTAGTCTCAAAAAATAGATGTTATTTTTATCAAGAATAATTCATAGGAAATTAAAATTTTATGAAATTAGAAGGCCAGTTGAGAAGAAGAGGGATATTGATAAAAAAAACTGAGATTAGTTAATGGTATCCAGTTTACATGTGATTATTATCAATGTTATCTTCATAAAAATACAATCATGAATCCGAAAAACACAATATATGCTCCCAATAATAATGGGGTAGCATAATTAAATAATAGAATCATTGTTTATATGGAAATTAAAATGTTAGGTGATCATAATATCTCAATGTATTTCTAGATACAAGATATTTGTACTTCCATAATCATATAGAATAGATTTTTACTGAGAGAAGGAACACAAAATGTTTCATATTAAATCTAATAAAATAATAAACCAATGATTATATATTTATATATATATATATATTAATTTTTTGATGTTCATTAATTATAACAATCAAGAAAATGTAGCTAGGAAAATTTGATGAAAAATAAGAGGATGTAATTTTTTGGGGATGCCTTTCAGGTATCATTCTGAATCATTATGAATATTATTTAATTAAATAAATTGATATTAATTTAATTATTTTGTAAAATAATATAAATATTTTATCTTACATCACACACAATACCTATTTTATCTTTCATTGAATTCAACATTGAGTTATACCAAATAAAAATATACTATTAATATTATTATTTAATTTTGTGGCTTTTCTACCATTTAACGGATGAATTGATTTAAATCCAGATATTGAAACATATCATTATTATAAATAAATACACCTTATTTTTTGATGTGGAAAATCAAAATTATCTTTGGGTGAATTTGTCTTATTTTTCTGTGATGTTTTGTTTTTTTGATGAATACTGACAAACACTACATTTAAATTAAAATTTTCTTTTTTATGTAATATTTTTACATAGTTATATTATATTTTTTATTTGTATTAATGTATAAATAATTAAATTATTAATCAATCTATTCAATTATTATGGATTCAATTTCACCATGATATTTTATATAATTTTTTTTAATCTTTTGAACATTTCCCCTTAAAACGTATTGTCTCACTGCATCTATGAGATTAAATAAAAATTAATTTCTACCACATGTGGGATTTTAATATGGAAAAATGGATTCCATATTTTAAATTATCATGATTTGTAATTTCTAATAGTATAAATGTTTTTTACATATAATAATAATAAAATGAATTGAAATTAATTAAATTGATTAGGGTAAAAATGTTATTACGTAGTGGTTAATCATTAATCATAAGAGCCTAAATGACCAATAAGATTGTCTACAATAAATTTTATGACATATTCAATCCATATACCACTTTGGGTTCTAATTTTATGTGTTTGTGGGACACATGTTAAGGAAATTCACTGATATAATAAGTTATGTACAGAAAAAGACCCAAAATATACCGCCATTACTTTTAATTCCAATAAAGATTTTGGGTATGGAAGTAGATACATAGTTTGATTTATTAAGATTATAATGGATTTTAAATGATTTTTTATATCATTATAATTTAACTATAATATTTATAGATGAATTAGTATGATTAATCGCTTAACAGATGCTAACACATGGATTATTTAATCAATAATTAAATTAAATAAATGATCATAAAAATATTATAAGTCAAGTAAATTTAAAAAATTATTGTGTTAAATTAATTTTTTAGATGAATATTTTATATTTTAAATCTTTAAAATTTATAGATATTAATTCCAAAAATAATTTATATCAAGAAAATAAAATTAAATAAATAATGTCAAAATTAACATTTATGTTATTTTACATTAAATGATTTTTATTGAATGATTTAAAATTCATAAAAATACTACATTATTACATATATTTTTTTAATTTTTTAATAAATTTAAAATATTTTCAATCCATATAAACAATGATGCATTATAATGGACATGATGACCCATATATAGTGAAAACATTTTTAGAAGGGTTCGGGTTAAAGAAATGTTTTTGAGCATTATATGCACTTATTTTAAAATTAATTTACAAAACATGGGACTTATATTTCTAAAAATATATATAATATTTATAATTATCTATTTCAGCATTTTGATAAAAATTTCACTATAATATTGTTTTAATGGTTTCATTATATATGATAGAAAACAAGTTACATTAATAAAAACTAAAATGATAAAAACAGTAAAAATCAAAGACCTAGAAAAAAATTCATAAGAAGATATTTTATGTGGTCTGAATATTTTATGACCTTATTCCACTGGTTCTCCCTTATTACTGCATTTTGGATTTACATGATGTATGTGAGACCTCTCAATAGTGTTTTTGGTATTTACAATAGTACCATTCCACCTCTAATGTAAAAAGATAATCACTTTTCCCCATCCTGACACATCTACAACCACATTTCATCTTCCAGAAAATTCCCAAATACGCTCCCAAAATCCATAAAATCACCTTATAGTCCTCGCATTGTTAATTACTCCATCATTTAAATCCCTTTTCTGAAAACCAAATGTAGTTTCTCAAAAGAGAGGTAACATTAATCAACTTGTATATATGTCTTATTTCAGTCTCTACACATTAAATTATTCTAATTTACATGATAAAATAATATTATTAGTACCCTAAATACACTAATATTTATTTATGTTCATTACTATACATGAAAATATTCCCCCTTCCATAAAATGGATAACGAGCGTATTGTTCATGTGTACGGTGAACTACGACCTCGCCAAATCATGTCCATCGTTTAACCTTTACCACATCTCAATGTTGTAAATTTTGATAGACACATTATTTTTTTATATTTATTTTTTCTTCATTCATATGTAAGTTTTATATATCACATTCCATTAAGAAATTAATATTTTTGTAAATATGAAAACATCATTTGTGAACATGTGGAATACCACCTCCTTAATGAAATATGATACACTCACACATTAAATGGAATGTATTGTGGTTGGGATTTGTTAAAAGATAATTTAAATATTTAACAACTATATTATTTTCATGAAATAATTTTTTTAGTTAATATAACATCGTCTACATTATTAACCTTTCATACACAAAAAAGTGATAATTTCATTCAAGAACGTGTGGGATACCACCTCCTCGATGTATGGGATTCCTTTTATATAAAAATAAATATTTATATATTTATATATTATAAAATTGTTTGGTATTTATTACGTAATTATCATTATATAAATATCAATGTTATGTTTCTTCATTCTATGACAATCTTTGAAAATGAGAACGTCAATCATGCATAGGTACGACCAATGACCTCTATGATTGTAACATTGGTTAATTTTTAATAACCATCATTCTGGATTTGTTTTATAAGAATAATTTATGAATACATATGATTATTATATAATTATTATTATTCTGAATATGTCTCTATATTGACCCATATGGCAATAGTTGACCTACAAAAGTCATGTTTGACAAATAATCCGAATATAGAAAGAACATATGACATAAACATTATAAACTATGTAAATTTATAAAACATGTTTATAATTGAAATAAAATTTATAATAATGAATTAAAATTCTATGAATAATGGGTATAAAACGAATAGATTAATTAATATGTAATATATATGGAATGCTATACAATTTAGTCACAAGTAAGGGATTTTAATCTCAATATTTACATTTGTGAGAGAAATTTCATATTCGCAACTATCGTGGTTTATGTGGTGTACCTACTACAATTTTTGATATGTTATATTAGGAATTTTTTTATATTAATGGTGTTGTAATATTTCATTTCAGGAATATTTCTTTATAGGGTTTATAGTTTCAATGTTACAAATGATAAAATGGATTGTTGTCTCCAATTTCATTCCTTGTGATGTTTGTTATGTTATTCAAATATATTAATTTCTATTGGATTTATACTATATATTTCACATATTATATAATAAATATCTTTATATTCATGATATTATGAATTTCATTTAATTTTATTAACCTTATGGGGCGAATGATTCAAATGTTTTAAAATGGTATGGGATGCTTTGGATTGTTTTATGATTATTTTCTTCAAAATGTGTTGATGGTCATTTTAAGGTAATTTCCATAAATAAAAATCAAAAACCACTATTGTTACATATCCTCCACTGGTCATATTTATTATTGATACCATAATCATTCTTTCTTTTTATTTATTATGTTATTTCTACAGAGATTTTTGTGAAACATTTTATTTCATGGGTTGATTATATATTAAATAGGATTTTTTGAAAACTATTTCCTTTCCATATATTGAATACATCCTAATCATATATTTTTTGAAAACCCTTTCATTTTAATTGGTTGAATATTAAATAAATTGATTTTTTGGAACCAAATTATTTTCCATGGTTTAATCATGTTTCAAAAATACTTTTTCAGACCCATTTCATTTTAATGGGATAAACGTGTTTCAATGATATTTTACCATTTACTTTTCTATTGGTTTTTCATGATTCAATGGTATTTTAGTCAAAAAAAAATTATTTACCAAAGCTTAATCATGTATCAATGATATTTTATTGGAACATGTTTCATTTTTTAGGGTTAATCATGTTTTGAAAGAATAAAAGATTTTTCAGTGACATTTTTGGAATTATTAATGTATCCGGTTATTTGAAATTATAAATAATGGTTGTACCTGGATAGTGTCGAGCTATCCCATTATATCTTATATGATGTATTCCCCCATATAGTATACTAATGCATTATGTACTCTGGATACAAAATACATCGTTTTTTGTTATTCTATTTGTAATTGTTCTGTAAGGGATCAATGATAATATGATCCAAGAAACCAATATATTTTATAATTGCATACTGATGGTTTATAATGTTTTTAATTATTTATAGTTATATCACATGGCTAATGATAATTTATTCTAATGGTTCTAGACTGTTCCATGTTATCATATTCTATGGTCCATGTATTTATGGGCATGTGTTAATTTGTGATTCTCTAAGACATTTTCATTATGTCATCATGCCCTTTTTCACTCTTATGCACTTTGATGACATTCAATAATTAATTATTATGTTTAACCTTTCTGATTATCTAATATCACCCTTCTCATGGTACCATTTCCCTAGGATTATAAAATGATGTTGAATAATTTATGTGTGTAATAAATTTCACAGTTATGTTACTGATGACCAAATATGAAAAAAGAAATTATGGGGTATAACAAGAGATGATTTCCAACTGTATGAACCAATTTTTTATGGTTCTAATTTTATGTGATTTGTTTATTCGATATTTCTTCCTATTTATTTATAAAAATGAACCTAAATGATCCTTTAAAATTTTATTTATACATATTTTCCTTTTGTTGATATAATGTTTGATAGAAAATTTGGTGTCGGAATTATCAACCTCATAAATAGAAATGATATGTTATATATACGGGAATATGATTTTTGTGCGCAAGTCATATGCTATTATAGTTTGTGTAAATGGTTTTTTTAAATGAATGTGAGTAGGATGTTATAATATAAGATAATCCTATGATTTAGAGACATTGTTATAGGTCTATAATCTTAAGGAAGATGATAGGTTCAAATTTTTAGATACCCTTTTTATTTTTTAATTGATGAGATCTTTATGGTATTTTTGGAGTTATTTTTTGGGATTAGATATTTTTAACCAATAAGATAAAAGTAAAGTGTTTTTTTGGTTGCGGATTTTTTTATTGTCAATTTAAAAATGGGAAAATCATATTCTCTTTGACAACATGTAACATCAGGTTAGGTGGTGGTGCTAGAACACATGATCGAATGATGACAAGGGTTTTGAAATGTATCACTAGCCTATGTGTTATCCTAATTATTATATAGAGTTTTATATGTAATTATTATTTGTATCTAGTAAACATATGAGTTTTAATGTGAGGAATAATGGTTGATTAATCTTGTAATAATATATTCAAAAATCATTTTAATCTTTTGTTTTCAAACATAAGAAGGAAACAATTAATTAATTTTAATGGTAGTTATTTATTTAATAATTAATTTTGATGTTTTGGTATTTCTATCAAATTTACAATATTTGTTTACAATTTTAAGGCTTACTCATTTGGGGAATTATATCAATATGTGATAAAAATGATGTGGTTTGTCAATGATTAAAGATAGTATGAACAACAATAATAGAGCTTTTATGGTTATATGGTCATTAAAAGGTAATTTATGTACCTCAAGAATAAAAAAACATCTAGAATACTCATCGTCTGGTTAAAAATATATTATTTGGGTGTAAACGATAAAATTATACTAATTATGTATGTATATTTCATTTTTCATTTTCTTTTGGCGATGATGGTAAGATAGGTCATTAAATATATGAAAAGGATCTTGAATAAAATATTTTATCCAAATACCTTCAATTATGTTGATTTAATGGTCTTAATAAACATTACATAATATTTTTAATGCGTGAATTAATTTTTTATTGACAATTCACTTGTTTTTGATTGATTATCACAATCACTCTCTATAATTATTTCACTTTTCTTCAATTCAAATCAATGTTCCCCCATTGTGGAATCTGAGTTATTCATTACTTCTGGTGACATTTTTTCAATCATTTAATTCTTTTGAGGATGTTTTATTAACTATTTTTTAATGTGGTTTTCAATAAAGTAATTCAATAAATCTTAATCATTTTGTAACCAATAAAATTTTGATGAAAAAAATTATTTTAAGGGGTGTGGGATTAATATCTCGAAATTTTATGAAACATCATCATTCAAATTAATTTTTTATTTTTATTTTTTATTATTTTATATGAAATATAGTGTTTATCTTGTATAACACTTAATTCCAACTTTATCTTGCATTTCACAAAAGGTTGTGTTATACCAAATAATAAAATATAATTAATATTATTATTTACTATGGATGTCTTTCATCGTTTTAATGGAATAATTGATATATATATAAAGAAATAAAATTTAATAATTTTGATATTAAAAAATAAGAATCATTTTTTGAATCATAATAACAACATTTAAAATGGGTATATTTTTATTATTTTTATGAGAAGTTTCCATTTTTATGAATTGTTAAAACATTACATTTTAATTGAAAATTGATTTTCTTATAATATATATATATATATATATATATTTAATTGATATTTTATATTTACATAAATTTATAATTAGATTAATTATAGAATAATAAATACAATTTAGGTCAATGGATTCAATTTCACATGGAAATTGAATATAATATCATTCTGGACTATTGAACATTTCTTATTTATTACCTGATGTATCACATCATCTGTGAGGTTAATTTGAAATTAATTTCTTCCACTTATATTATTCAAATATTAAATATTGTATTCAATATTTGGACCCTCGATTAATTTATAATGTATAATAATATAGAGACCCGACATTTCTTATATAACCATTACATCAATTTAATGATAAATAACATAAAATTGCTACAAAACTTAGATCCAAGGGTTCATTGTTTTGGAAAAATTAAAACCATACACAAATTTTACATAATAAACAATAAAAATATTTTAATTCCATATTCACAGTATTTTTATTGGCCCTTATTTTCTCATTATTATAAGTTCTCCCATGAGGGTACACATCAAAGAAATGGTGGAGCTAAAAGCCTAATCAGAGGACAAAAAATTACATGAATCAATATAACATGGTTAATCATAATCAATATCATCATAATATATGTATGGAATAATAATCATATTCATGATAGGAATAATTATATAATGCAATGGAATTTTGAAATTCAAAAAAATGCAACATCAATCCTTAGTGGAAAAATACCACATATAGTTGGGAATGAAGCTAGCATCATGTCCACAGATAACATACGTGAAGAATCCTAACATCATCATTATGAAGAAATATAGCATAATCTTCATGCATATTGAACATTATATCATGATATATTTCTCATTACCCAATTTAATTGAGTTCTATATAATTCTGGGCCCACCAGTTACATCATAACATTAAAAAAGTCATTGATTCCACATATACCATATATCAATCAAATTCATGGACTAACCCATGTAAATAAAAAAATAGTTTCATAATGATTTAATAAATAATTAATAAATAAGGGGTACCAGAATAATGAGGTAAAAACATATTTATAATAATATACATCATTCATATGTGAAGAATAAACTACTCAAGAGGAGTCAAAATGCAGTTTGGATGGACCATTTATTTTATAAAATCATTGCGCATTTCATAAGATCAGATCAAAATCATGTATATCGTGTATATTAAGGGGGGGAGAAATTATCTTGGAAATAATTGAAAGAAATATCCACTTGTAAAATTTTAATGATAGAGTAATAACCCAATGAAATGGAGTTGTGTTTAAGAATTCCCCTTACCGTATGTTTGAATGCTTTATTTACTTTAATATTACGGAAAAAAAATTATATTAATTATTTAAAAAATAAATAACCTTTAAAAAATGAATTGGATTCATTAAATTTTCTTATGTTTGTTTATATCCATTTTGATGAGTCATAGAGTTCAATTTCATCATTCAAGAGTGTTCACTTTCATGGTTTTCATGAACGGTTGACTTGTATTCATGTATAGAAGATCATGTAAAATGATAATAAATGACCACAATAGAAATTATCTATCACTAATTATCTTCCAAAATTTTAAACAAGAAAAATTATTTTGTTTTCAGATATAATTTTGGTTCATTAAATAAAGAGTTTATTTTTATAATTTAGATTATTTTGTTGTTTTTTCGATCATCAGGAATTAGTTTAATTTTTTTAATTTAATTTTATTTTTATATGTTACAACCATAACTGAGAATAATAATATCATAGATTTTGATATCCGTTTTAGCCATTATAATGGCTTTATTACTATCCAAGAATGCATTTAACTGAAAATGTAAATGCATCGTCCCTGATGATTATAAATTGACACGTCCTGAACGATGTTCTCATTTATAGAATAAAAGAGAGAGGATAATAGGATTGATGATTTATTACTTCATAAAATAAGAAAAAATATAAATATAAATATAAATATAAATATATATGAATTTTATTTTATCAATTCATAGATATTCGGGGAGGTGATGATAGAATATGAAATGTAAAAAAAATGGAACGAAATTAAATGAATGATGATTTTACCTCATGAAACCATCTCCATGAAAACCTCCATATGGAAATTGTATTTGGTATTTTTATGATAGAAATGGATATATATGTGGGGAAGAGGCTTGGTAATATGATTTGGTAGAATATTTATAAGATTCAAGGCATTGGAGGTGTGAGGGGAATATGTTGCTACAGGTGGTGTTTATAGGGGATGAGAGAAGAGTTTTTTTTATTATTTTATTTATTATTTTATTAATTTAACTCCAATAATTGAATACATTTGATTCTAAAATCTAAATTAAGATAATAGAAATGTTGTTGTCAAGTTTATCGTTTTTATATCTATAATGACTCAAGAAATAGTGAAAATTAATTATAATGTTATATATGAAAAATTACTATCATTAAATATTCACTACAAATTTAAAAAATGCAAAAAATACAAAAAACCTCACCCAACACATTTTTCAATAGGAATAATTAAATATTTAACTCTATTTTATGAAATCAATTTTATAAATATGAGAACATAAAATTCTAATTGAAATCATCATTTATTGAAAATACGATTCCCAATAATCCAAGCACACTCCCCAAATAGTTATCACTTCAAAATATGATTATTTCACACTCCATAATCTATATTGAGTTATGATTGGTAGAAGGGAGATGTTGGTTGATCATGTCCAAATGAATGGAATATTTTCTCCTCCACCTTTCTGGATGTGATCCATATTTTGTTATTATAAATTTTTCCCCCAGTGAATGGTCTTCCATGATATCTTAGGAGAACTAGTATTGAATAATGTTGATAGAGGCTGAAATGATTCTAATATTAATACCCCGATCCTCCATTTCATAGGATATACTGTTCCATGAATACTAGTGAATATATTCATATTCATTCACATTATATATAAAATAAGACATATGATTTTCAATATTTCGGATCACTACCTTTGGGACATTATTACCCAAAAAATATGAACTAGAATAGATCAAATGTTGTTATTAACAATTTTAATCTGACCCCAAAAGTATATAAATCGTTTGTCCTAGATAATTATGAAACTATAGATGTTTTCAACAATCCTATCAATATGGTGGATTCTAAACATTCTTGGGGATATTAGAGCATGAAGATAATAGAATTGTATAGATCTTTTTGTGACCCCAATTTTGTCAGGGATTCTTCTTCCTCTGTTATTCTATTAGGAAATTAATATTAAAATATTAAAATTCCTTTTCTAGATTAAATAAACACTCAACATGTTGTTTTCATTGAGGATAATGTTGAGATCATGAATCAATCTACTACTACCACTGGTTAAAAATTTTATTTTTTCAGTAAATAAATATTGAGAGACCGCATTGATGTTTTTATTGTAATAAAATGGATGTACATATCTGTCATTGAAGCTCAAATAAAGTTACCTCATGAAAGAATTATGAGGTAGAATGAAAATATTAGTGGATAGGGGATTCCGTAGACATATTCCACTGATTGACATGATGAATCTATAATTTTTTCCATTATGTTAACCGAGAACAACATGGCCATTATAACAGACGAAGCAGTATACCACATAATAAAAAATTCCTATAAAACACTGTTTTATAAAATAAATCTCCTCTCCACCCAATTATAGGCCCTATTAATATCAAACGTAACTACAATGTTTGACATTCTAGTCATCATTTATATGTTGAGGATTATCTCATGGGCTTCATATAAGGTTAATAGGGTAGATCATTTGTGAACAAAGGCTTGTTTATTCCATCGAACCATATAGGATGATAAACAGTGTTTCTCTTACTAATACCAATAGTAATAAATTTGTATGGGAAGTTTTAGAGATATATTATCAAGTAATATTTGATAAAGGATGGATATTTGACTCTTGAAATTGGAATCAAAGAAGAGGAATGAGAATCTCAAGGAAGGATTCATACTTGAAATGAATCATTAAAAATAATCACCAATTCTTACATAATGTGGTCCAATTAATTCATGTAAAGAGATTTAGGGAACTCATTAGGACCAATGGAACATATAGATTTGAGATCAATGGTAGATATCCAAACCTCATAAAAATCAAGAGTTAGTTTGAAAAAATACAATTAACATCTACATACACAACATGGGGAACACTATAAAACATACCTGCCATCCCACATGGGTAGCCACCATGTATGTAAGAATTCACATCTGAAAGTATATAATGAAAATGGGATGCCTCCATATGTCTTACTATATTAGGATAAATTGTGAATGAACCATCCTCACGAAGGATATATTGAACATGAGCACATTTCATCTCCTAAATGCAACAATAAAAAAATTTGTGTTCTTTTATCCCTCATTAGACTAACTCACCCAAGGAATTTCCATGGATGATCATTCATACTCATAAATAAGTATGTAAAATGGATTCTTTATTCCATCTAGGATTCTAAAATAATCATCATCTTACTCAGTTTTTGGCTCGAGTTCAATATACATAATGTCTACCACAAAAATATAACACCGTGAAGTATGAGGGTTGCGAGACTCGTATACAAAAATATCCTATATCAGATGATGATGTTCATAATGAAGTTTGACCGAAAAATCAACATCCATGTGATTATCCCTTGACGCATGCATCCCATGATGATAATCAAATCCCACATGCAATTTATAGAAAACAAGAAACGCTCAATGGAAACACAATTATCATATGAGATGATATGAAAACAACAATGAATTGAATGTTCTCAAAAATAATGATCCATACTTTCATTTGCAATAGAGGATATATCATGAATATTATTAAGTAACTGGTCCAAAAGACACCATGTTCCATGGTTACATCAATGGAATTTACACCACATGAATTTCTCCTTAGAGAAACCCATGTTAAGAATCACATTCATTGATATGAAACTAGAATACTATTGACTATCCTCTACCACATAAGCCGTACCTCACAATTTCTCAGAAAAATCCATTATGAAATTAAAATCCCCCATGACTAGAAAACATGCATCACCCCTGATGAAGTGGTCTCAATCCTTCCAAACAGACTCTCTCTCCCTCGCATCATATTTTTCATAGTATAAGGACATGAAGTAGCTAAAATTATCTGATGTTATATTAGTGTAAATATGATAAAAAGAAATAATTATTTTTCAAACAAAAATAGAACCACTCCTAAAAATCAAAATTTTCATGTTAATTTGGTCACCATTCTTGCAATTATATAAACTGAGATTCTTAGAAAAATAAAAAATTTGAATAGGTTGATGTTTTATCAATAATAGAAACTAAAAAAATGCATATTTCATGGGATCATAGAATCTTTGAGTATATTTTATGGAAGGATTCATCATAAAAGGTTCCTTCATAAAAATTCTTTTAATGATTGTGATATCTGAATATGCACATTCTGCTTAAGGGATTTTAAGAGGCCATTGTTTTAAAGAGCTCCCTCCCTTATATATTTTTATATTTTTGTTATGTTTTGTTTATATACATGTATATAATATAATTAAATTAAATATATAATAATAATGATGCATATAAAATAATAATAATAATATAATAACAATAATAATGAAATTAAATAAAAAATTAAAAATTCAATATTATTATTATCAAATATAATGAAACAATTTTTTAAATAGTATAATAATTTATATTTACCCTTTATAATAAAATAAATTAAAATCATATTGTATTTAAATATTATTATTATTAAATAATAATTATGCGCACGTACTCATTTTCACTTAATAATTATTTATAATTAATTAAATTATTAATTGTATAATTATTTAGTATTATTAAATACATAAGTAACTAGAATATATATAATATTCAAAATTTTAATATATTTAATTTTTTATTATTCAAATATTATATATTTTACTATTATGGTTATTATAAATGATTAATAATTGCATTAAATATTTTTAATAATAACATCATTATAAAGAGTTATATTTTCAAACATCAAATTTTAAATAATATTTATTTTAATTATATTATTAACTAAATTACTTTTTACCTTAAGAAATATTTTTTACATCATTATTAACAGTTATTATTTTAATTGTCATAAATATTTTAAAATACTATTATTATTTATTAAAAACATAATTTGAAGTTTTTAACAATAGTAAAACAAATTAATTATTATTATTTAATATTTTATAACATTTATTGTACTACCAATTTTATCAGATTCATGGTTTTAAATTTTATGTACATTTTATTTATACTATAATTCAAGCACAAAAATGTTTTTATGTGAACTTGTTATATTTTTAATTCATAATGTCTTTATCATTTAAATTATTAGCGGTCTATTATATTTAATAAATTCTTTTTATATTCGTACATTTTAATATGTTTACTTCATTTATGATTTATAATTTACTATGTTAATATATTTTATATTTTGTAGTCTTTCTTAGTCAACTACTTGATATATAATAATTTTTCAAATTAGTGACTTTAAAATATTATAAATTACTTTTCTTCTAAATTTTTTTAATTTTTTTTCTTATTTTGAACTATTTCGTATATTTTTAATTTGCGTTTTATGTTTCATTTCTATTGTTTCTATAGTTTATAATTTATTGGCTTTCAAATTCACATACTTGAAACATTTTTACGTTTCATTTAGGTGACTTTAGAAGCCTGTAATATATAAACTATATGACCTATCTAAATGAAAAATGAAACCTGAATTAAAAATACATTAAATAGTTGAAAGAATGAAATATTAATTAATGTTACAACCCGAAGAAAATAATTTGAAACAAACTTATCAATTTCAATCATAACATTTATAATTATAATTTTTTTGCTGCAAACATTTTTACTGTATATTATAATTTAGCATGTATTTTTTTGAAATAAATTTTATTTTCAATTAATTTTATTTTATAAATTTAATTAATAAATTTTTTAATGATTTTATATATACTATATTTCCTCGGCATAAATATTTTGAAGTGTATATGTTATATTTTTATTCTTTGATGTTTTCATATTTAAAATTATTATTAGTTTGATATATGTATTAAATTATTTTAATATTAAAATATTTTTACATGATTAAATGATGTTTGATATTTTATTTAGATTTATCTTTTAGCTTATATTTTATAGATTTTAAATTTACCTACTAGAATCATAATAATGATAAATGTAAGGGACATTGAAAGATTATCTATTATTTTTCAACCACATTTTTTATGAAATTATTTTTATCTTCAAATATTTATTATATGTTTAATCAAATTTTAGACTTCATTTATATTGTTTTTATAGTTTATATATTATAGGATTTTAAAGTCACTTACATGAAACATTTTTACGTTTCAAGTAGGTGACTTTATTATCCTATAAAATATAATCAATTTTAAAAATTGAAATGAAATGTAAATAAAATATTTTAAATATAATATAATGTTAAAATTTAAAAAATATTAATTAATATAAAAAAACAAAAATAATTTATAGGACAAAAAAATATTATTTTTAAACATAACATTTGTGCTGATAACTTTTTTTATGTCAAAAATTTTTATGTATATTTAAAAATAAAAATAATAATTATTATTATTATTATTATTATGTAATTACATGTTGTATAATTACTAATTTATGAATAACTAATTATTGTATTACTGTTATTAATAATTATTTTTTTTAAAATCATTTTAAATATTTATTCATAATTCACATTAGTTATTAATTATTATTTAATAAAAATTAATATTAATAAATATAAAGCCATATTATTTAATTAATATTTACTAGTAATTAGAATTTATTATCAATAATAGGTTTCTAAATAATACAAATATAATAATAATTAAATCCTAATTATTAATTTAATAATTTAATCATTATTACTAATATGTTGTAACTAAATAATATCTTCAAATATTTATTAGTAACTGGATAATAATATTTATTAACATTTATTAATAAATTAATTTTTAATAAATAATTTATTATTTAATTTGAATGTACAGTTTTTAATAAATAAAAAATTATATATTAATTACTAATTAATATAAAACTATTATTTATATTATTATTTATTAGTAATCGTGTTGTAAAAATTTATAAATTTTTGTTATTTAATGATTAGAGTTTACTAGTAATTATTAAAATTAACACATATTTAAATATTTAATAATCTCTAGGTAATTAGTTACTGTTAACTATTAAAAATTTATTAACATTTATTATTAATTAATTAGTTGTTTGTTAATATTATTTAAAATATTATCAATATAAATTATTAAATTATTAATATTTAAAAGTAAACATTAATAGATAAATATTATTTATTATTAACTGATATTTATTGTTAATATGTTAAAAATGATTTATAATAATATATTAGAATTTCTTATAGAAAAGAGATAACCTCAATCCCACATTGGAAATGCATAATGTTTTGTGTAAGAAAAGGATAACATGAATCCCACATTGGAAATGCAAAATTATTTCCATAATAATCCCTCTAATAATTGGGAACCATGTGTTAGGGTTTCTGTCATAATTCTGGACTGCTTTACTGGTAGTAATTCTAGAAATTAAAAAGTAGGTAAATTCTATAGATAAACCATTAAAGAGAGCGTCTTCTTTAAAATAATTTTGATGAAGGCACTAACTTAATATGTTCCTTATTCAATGTTTTATATAAGGAAGGTGTTTTTTATCAATGTGGCCACCCTTATGCGGATTTCCTCCATGCATTTCCTTTGTTGAGAAAATATTTATCCCCAACCTTTATTTTTGGAATTTTTATCTTTACATTATATGTTTTATTTTTCCCTAAATTTTTGGATTTAAAAAAGTGGAGACTGACTACATAATGGTGAATAACTAAAGGTGATCTGAAAAAACATCATACAAAAATCTAATAATGCGGGAGGGAGGATATGGTAGCTAGAAACCCATGAGGTCCCAAAATGATTTACAATTTGAACTTTAATTGGATCCCTAAGCAAGGATCGGTGGCTAGGTGGTAGGACCATAAGATCAACGGGGTCAGGTATCCTTTCCACCGGGGGGTCACTAGCCACCTTATCAACTACCAATGCCTTTTGAGATATAAAGTTATCAATATATGCAGATTGATCCATACAAAGGTTAGTAGGATTTACTAAGAACATCCAATCAATATTCAAATATTTCTCTTGAAAATTAAAACAAATGCAAAAATGGGATGCTGAAAAAGATAACAACTATTTCTACAATAAAAAGCCTCACCTTCCTTGAGAAGTGTATGAGCTATAAGTGCTTGTGATAATTAAATCTCAACATAGATACACATTGTTTTTGAATATTTAATCTGAAATGTGTGTTCCTCATCATAATAAAATGATCCTACAGTGTCCCATAATCCATCAAAATCAATATTGTGAAAAGGAATGGGGAGACCAAGGAGAATGAACATTATTGCCTCTTGAGGGGATTCTGGCCCCATTTGAGCTTCGATATACAATATAAATAGATTGAATGAAGGTTTTCTAATGGATTTGGAATTTAAGGAAGAAACCTTGAAAAAATCTTCATGGGATTCCAGATAAACACAAAATCATCTATTGTTATGGATTAAGACACACGCAGGATGCACTACTAGAAAAAATATAGGAATATGGAGAGGACATATGGAACCTTGATGAGTGAATTGTATTTACTATCAAAAATGGTTTTATCCACCTCCACATTGATGGTATATGGTTATCAATGGGGGTTTCCCTTGTTTATTTCACCAAGAGTTGTGGAAAATCAAACACTAACTACTAATATCCCCATTAAATGGAAACAAGGAGAAATCCAGAGAATATTTTGGATTGAAAAATGATTTAACACATGATTGGTCTCAACATATCATATATATAAATCTAAAATTTGGTTAATTGCAACCAGATCGATCTCACCATTTCAGAGGTGGTTCACCCGTTCAAAATTTCAATATGTGAATCCCAAAAGTTATGACTAGTCAAGCTATTAGTTTTCTGTTCAAAATATTGTAAAATAAAATAAAATAAAATATTTCTTGTTTTTAGTTTTGTTTATATATATATATGTGTAAATATATAATAGGACATTTTAATAATATTTTCATTTAAAATAAACATTAATATCACAATAAAAAGTAGATATTTTTTTCAAAAAACAAATCTTAATGCTCCTTTTTTGGAGATGAGCTATGGGATTATATCCACATTCTCCAATGTGGGATTCACCTTTTTTTAAAGCCAACTATTTTATCTAATGAAAGGGTGTTTTCACAAATTAAAATATTCCATTATCTTAATAGTTGTTTTTGAATAAAAATATAACAACACATAGAATTATTCAAAAATATTATCTCTCTAGACCACAACTGATTCATTATACATAATGAAGGTATATTTCGATTTAAACCTTTAAATAGTAAAAATATATCACTGTTTTATCAGATTTCTATGTTTTTGGAAATATTAAACAAATTAAAATTAAAGTTAAACCAATGATACCATACATATAATGAAACATTCATCCATCTTCTCATTTTTCAGTACTATTATGGTAATAAACATATATCATTTTCCTTAACTCTATAATGAGTATTCCCATTAAATATTGTAAGAAGTGGCACAACTTCTATGATGACATAGGAATTATATAACAATGTCTATCCATTATTTGGGAACATAACCCATTAGGTCTTAATATTTTTTAAGAGTTTATAATTGAACCTCTATTCATACATAACAATATTGAATGAAAAAAATTGGCGATATAAATATCAATATCAGTCATTAGCTTCATAACCTATTTTCAATCATTAAACACATTGATTAGTATCTACGAAAACAAAATGTTAGATTTAAATTACTAAAAATATTTATTTAATTGGATATAACACCATCTATTTTTTAGTGGAACAAAAGATATCCCTCAGTAGATATTTTGTAAACCATTTTAATGTATTTTTACATGATCTCGATGTAACAATTTTTAGGGCAGCATCATTTAAAATTTCTCACATTATAGTGTCTTAAACATATATGTCTAGAATTTATATTGTATATGAAAGTAAATTCAATTGATAATGTTGCATCACTATTAAATCTAATAGAGATAAGAGGCATACTATTAGGCCATAATCTAATATCCGATAATATATTCCTAATATATTCAACTTTCATTCCACATACCTATAAAGGGATAAACTCAGACTCCATGTTTGAATGTGAATTACATGTTTATTTTTTTCTCATCCAAGAACTAACACAACCAAAAATAGTAAAATATCATCCAGAACTTGATTGGATATCAGCAATACTTGTAATCCTACTATATTCATTATATGTATCTAATACAGTCAGATAATTACTATAGTATAAACATAAATATTTTGACTTCATTATTACCCAATAATTCTCATTATACATATCCAATTATCCAAACTAGGATTAGTAGAATATATACTAAATTTACAAAGCAAAAATCTAATATCAGGTCATGTAAAATGCATCCCATACATTAAACAACCAATTATAATAGCATACTCAAGTTATGCTACATCACTATACATAATTATAAAAATCATAACAACAAAATCCAATGGAATACAAGAATCATTGAAACTAAAATGACATAATTTATTTAACATATTTTCTACGTAATAATAATGACATAGAAAATAATCCACACTATGTTTTCTAACATTAATACCGAGAATAGTATCAGTTATTCCAAGATCCTTCATTTTAAATGTAGAACATAAGTAATTAATTGTCTCAATTAAACCATTAATATTGGATCCCATAAATATAATATCATCCACATATAGACTCCCAAAAACTCCATATTATTTTGAATATATTTTATAAACACATTCATCCATATTATTATGAATACAAACCATTAGTTAAAATAATACAATCAAATTTCTCATAAAATGACATCAAATATTTTTTAAGACCATAACAATATTTTTCTAGTTAACATACTTTGTTTTCTTTACCTAGTAAATAAAACTCTTCTGGTTGTTCCATGTAAGTCTATTCATTAAATTCTCCATTTTAAAATGAAATTTTGACATATATTTGATGAACATAAACATGATTAATTATAGCAAAAAAATAACATCATTATTGATTTAATTTGAGATACCTAAGCAAAAGAATCAAAATCATAAACCCCTTACTATTTTCTACAACCTTTGGTATTAAATTTATATTTAAAAGCATGAATGTAAAATTATATCATTTTTTTAAAACATATTTACTACCAATAGGGTTTTAACCCCTTGGTAAATCCGTAATGACGCATGTATTATTTTCCATAATGGAATTCATTTCATAATTAATTTTATTGTTCCAGAAAGAAACATGTCTATAAGTCATAGCTTATTTATAACTCTTTGTGTGATATTCTATAGTCAATACCATATGATAAATATTTATAAGTTTATTTTTTTTCTCATTCAAAAATGATAATTATCGAATCAAGTTGAAGAAAGTGTGGATGTAAATATTTATCCTTCCTAATTCTTGTAGTACTTTTAGGTTCATCCTTAGAATCATCATTATTATCTTATATTGTATTTTAACTAAATGGAGTTCATGAGATATGGGTATAATGAATAAATTTTTCCACATCATCTTTATAAATTATATTTTAAAACCATATACATCCCATGATTCAATTATTATATCAGCTCCCAAATAAAAAATTTCTATATGTTCCGTATTTTTTGTATATCCAACAAAAGCACCATCAATTTCTCTTGGACTGATGTTAGTTATTTTATGATCAGGAATATATAATAACTAAACACCCCAAAACATTGAAATAAGAATGGTTAGGTCTTTTATCTCTCCAAATTTCATCAGGGGATAACTTTGTTTTCCTCGGTACTATAATATTATGAATATGATAAGAAGCTAATATATCATCTCCCCATAAATTTAATGGTTACATAGATTTATTAATAGTTAAATCGCATATTTCTAATAATGTATGAAATTTTTATTTAAATTAATCTATTTTTTGGGTTGTGAATGGATAATTACATTGATGAATTATACAATTTTCTTCATAGAACACAATAAACTCATCCATTTTGTATTCACCACCTATATCTCAGTGTAATACATTAATATATTATTTTATTGACTTTAAAAATAATTCTATATACTTCATAAAATTATTAGAATCATCAACCATTTTTCTAAGAAGATATATATGTTGATATCTACTATAGTAATCAACAAAAGAAAAAAATATATTTCTCTTTAAGGAGATAATAAAACATTTAATTCAAAAATATTAGAATGCACTAATTCGAATATATCATACTTTCCTTAAATAAAATGAAAGGGCTATTTATATATTTTAAATTCTGTAAATGTTTTAAATTTACTAAAATCTTTTTCAAAGTAAATCAAATTTAAATTCTCCATTAATTTTATTGAATTGTAAATTACAATTTCTAATCGGTCATGCCAGAAATTCAAGTAATCAATCAAGTAAGAAAAAAATTCAATCATACTGTTTATAGATAGTTGGTACTTGCCATTATTTGAGTACACTTTACCCACAAAAATTTATCATGTTGAAAATATAACCTTATCATATTCGAATGAAATAAGAAAACCCTTCTTATAGGGAAGATTGATAAAAAATGTGCTCTTTTTAAAGTTAGGAACATACAACACTTTAAGAATAGTCAAATTACTCCCAAAAGAAATGAATATATTCATGCTACTATGCCTACTAACATTGATGCATGCATTGTTTCAATGATTTACTTCCTTTTCGATAGTACAATCATATAATTTATTGATATTCGAACAATACTTGCACACATGCACCATTTCTCCAAAAATCAAGCTACCATCTCATCTATATCAAATAAATATTGAATTCCTATATCATTGCGACTATATTATTATTTAGTTAGCATATTTTCAGCGAGTTTATCAATATTATTTCAATAGAAACATTCCCTTTCAAAATGGGATGGCTTTCCATAGACAATTAATTTATTTTTATTCTTGGAAGGATTTACATAATTTTTGAATTTTTTAATCTTATTTTTGATATATAAGGCTGAGTTTGGTTGTGTATTTCTCTGAATTATATTAACCATGGAATCAAATTACTATTTCATAACCACATCTCTCATCATGGATGCTTCTTCAATACAAAAAAAAATTTATAAATATTCATAAGAAATATAATCATTGTTTTTAATAATTGGTTTACCAAAATCATTTTACATAAGAGGCAATTTAGAAATAATTTCACCAACTTGATAAAATTTAGGTAAATTAATCTCAAGGGAAAATAAGTATTCTTTCTAAAACATGAAGCTCATGATAATTATCCTATTGCTTTTTGTTATCAACCATATTGTTTTTAGATACTTTTCACCAAAATATATATTGGTACATTCTTCCTCTACATTTTATTGGAATTCAAGTGCATCTGAGATCTCTAAAGTGGTACTTATATGAAAAAATAGTCATAAAGGTGAATTGATAATGTGTTGATAATATTTCCTCAGTATAAAACATGATCATATTCATGTTTCATATTTTGTTCATCGGTGTGATCATCTTGAGTAACATAAATTGGTGTGTCATCGTGATTAGAAGTAACATCCTCAGAAATGGGAGGATGATTTATTTCCAGAATCTATGAAATCCTCAACACCATAAGAAGAAACTTCATATTGTCTTTCCATCAGGAGTAGTTTTTTCCAATGAAATGATAATGTTTGACCATGTATTGCTACATCAAATTTGACGATTTAGAATCCATCTTAAATGTTGTATATTGATTCTAAAACCATTTTGATTGTTAGAAAATTTATAGGCAGAAGGAGGAGACACATTGAACCTTGATGCATTAATTGGATTCACTATCCAAATGGGTCTGATCCACCCTATGTTTATCGTGTTTGATTCAATGTGAAATTTTTCTTTTAGGATTTATCCAAGATCTGGGGGAAATTTGGAAACAATTTCTAACTAAACCATTACACTAATGTTTGGAGGAATATGGAGAATATCGTGTATTGAAAAAATAAATAACACAAAAGTGGTATCGACAAATCTTATTTACAAATATGAAATGATGTTAATTGCACCAGTTCAATCTCCTCACTTCAGATAATCCCAAATCTTTTGGAAGTCGAATAAATGAATCCCAACAATTAAGACTAATCATTTTATTAGTTTTCTTTTAAAAATAAAATTAAAAAAATTAAAATATCTTATTTTAATTTTTTTATGTATTGTTTTGTTATATATTAATAATAAAACATTTTTAAAAAAATATATTTTTTTTTTAAAAACATTAATAATATTTTGGAAAATATATATTTCATTGACAAACCAAATATCAATGATCATATTATATGAGATGAGCTATGAAATTCTATTCACATTTTCAAATATGGGATTACCACTTTTTTAAGGCCACCTCATCATTCCATGTAATAGGTGTTTGGAAAATTAAAAACCCTCCATAATTTTAATATATATATTTAAATAAAAATATAACATTCATTATACCCTAGAAATAAACAAAATTCTACAATTTAGAAAGGAGAGGTATGTCAGCCACCAACCAAGCCACCAAGGTCCACCAATTCAGTTCCAGAACCACCTCGAACGAGTCCATCTGAAAATAGATCAGTAGGGATCCTTCCATGGAGGAAGATCAGAATATTCCTAGAATGTTTTTATATATTAGATCAAGACTATCTGACCTAGTGGGAGATATTAAAGGTTAGCATTAATCCAATATGGTCCAGAAAAATTAGTCGGAGATGACTGAATAGGCTCCATATCTGAATGTGCAGGTGGTGGGAGACTACAGAAATGAGAAAGGAAATGTTTAATTAGCTTGGAGTGGGTGATGAAGAGGAAAGTGGAGTTGGAGGAAGATTCGGAATAGGTGATTATTTTCTAATATTGGGAAGAGTGTGTGGAATATACTCCCAAGTGGGTAGAGTCATGCGTCCATGTACATATCCCAAAAAATTATAGAACATTTGATATAAAGGCCAATTTTAATATTCCTTAAACAAGTGTGGATATGCAACTAATAAAAAACTATTGTAAAAGTGCATTCTTAAAAGGTGATATTTTATTATGATATATATGTTATTATCCATAATTTAATAAGAGTAATTAATATTCAAAAAAATGGTTTCCTATAAATAATAGTTTTTCATGTCAATTTAGACTTTTCATTCAATGTTAAATTAAAAAATATTGATATATGAATTTTTAAAAATCATTGTTATTTTTAAAAATATTATAAATAATTACATTGATATTTTGTTTTGAAATTGAAAAAATATTAGTTTTTTTAAATAGTAAAAATACAGTATATATATATAACCTAAAATTAGATAAATTATTCAAATATAAGATTGAATTAGAAATTTATGAAACCATTTTGAAATAAAATATAGTTATTTTATAGAAGAATTTATAAATTGAAAATGTTAGGGAATAATATAAAAACACATATTAAGGATTTTAGATCACAAGTTATATTTTTTTTAAAAATATTTTTAATACATAATACATTTGTATATAAAAATTTATTTTATAAAAAATATTAATATTAATATAATAAAATGTATTAAAAGATTTTAATTATAATATTAAAAAATTTATTATAAGAAATTTCAATTTATATAATAATGGAACAGTTATTTTTGAATAAAATATCCCCTCAGTTAAAACAAAAATGGAAAAATGCATAAACAATGTGTGAAAGGAAACATGCATGTTTGAAAAATGTGTGGAAATGGGTGGATGAGGTCATTCATGACTATATACCTTATTCTCTTCATTATTTTAAAATTTTGGAGAAACTTTACTTGGGAGAGACTTCCCATTAATGCGAAATTTTTTGTATTTATAGTAATGTCCTCCCATACCATTTATTAAATGATCACCACTCTCCTCACTTCCCCTCACACCACCACAGACCTAGTTTATCCCAAACTCTACATCAATATTTCAAAAAAATTCCCATAAAAATTAAATAGCTTTTTATTCCAAAAATATCATCCATAGATGTATTAACCCCTCTTCAACAGTGTTAATCCAAGAAGTGCAGTATACATTTATAACATCTCCTTTCCAATTTCTATTTCATAATGTTCACTTAAAATATGTGAAATTAAATTAAACCATATTTAAATGATAAAATTATTATAATTATTACATTGAACTTTTTGTATTTTTTTGTTATTATAATTAACAAACTTTCGCTCTTCCTATAAGAAAAAATTAATACTTGAACCGTGTGTGTGTGTTTATGGACAACAATCTCTATGAAAAACGGTTTATTTTCCTTCATGTCCAAACATGATTTTTCCAAAAAAAAGTGAATTAAATAAATATATATTATATATATATATATATATATCCCTTTTTAAATTTTATAAAATAATATACCATTTTATATCTTTATCCATCCCTTCAAAAAATGTAATCATCGTCTTTGTATATGTGTGGAATTACATCTCCATGGAATGGTGCATTTCATTATTCACTAAAACCATAATGGTATAATTTAGTTAATATTACATTTGTATAAATTACTTATATAATTATTATATATAATTAATTTGGTTATGTATGGATTTTATATACATTAATGATCATTATAATTTAATCCATCGATATCAATAAATTACCCAAAACTACTACCACACCAATGGTGGGTTCCCACTTAATCCCATAAAAACGTTTTATTATGAAAATAATTACAGAAATCATTTTTGTGTTCAACATCAATTTTTTCTTCTTTAAACCCAACTGAAAACCCCATGTGATTTAACTATTAAATTTTAGGGGTGTATAAAACATTGATTCTAGTACATTGATTGTTTGAAAATAATTAAATTTTGGAAAATAAGAAACATTGAGAATGAATTTATGAATTTATGTCAAAATTCTAGATATTATTATAATCTGTTTTTGAAAACTGATTTTAAAATATAATATATATTTATAATTATTATTACTAAAGATTATAAAAATAAATTTATTTGAATAGTGTTCTAAAATAGTTAATAAATATTTTTTTATTTATGATACATGATATTATATAACTTTGACGGAAATAATGTTTAATGGTAGGTGATTCCGTAACTAAAAGTCATTTTATTGAGTTAAATAATTTCATATTTAACATGTTTCTCCCAATTTTATTCATTTTGAATGAATTTTTTTTAGTAAAAATGATATTTAGTTCAAAATTAATTTCTATTAAATTTTTTCTCTTCACTTATTTAATAACAATTGAGGATTTAAAAAAATAATAAATAGTTCTTCTATTAAGATAAATAAAATATTTGTTTCCAATAAAATTAATATTTAATTTTAATTATCATAAAATGTTATATCTTAATGGAGTAATTTGTGAAGTTTCAAACAATATATTTCTTTTATTTTGAACCAATTTTTGTTCATTATTTTTTTGGAAAAAAAATAATTCATGATGTGATTTTATACTATTTTGATATGTTATGAAAAAAATTATATTTATACGTTATTTTTTAATATTGAATTATTTATATTTTTATGTTTTATGAATCTATTCTTTCATTGGTTTGTTGTTAAAATTTAATTATTTCTATTTGATTTTTTATTTTTGCTACTTTTTTCCATCGGTTCATAAAAAAATGTGAATGACTTCCTATTGGATTTATTATGAATATTATTTTGTTTCCTTGGATTATTTTTCAAAAGAAATGATTTTCATTTAGAATTTATTTAAATAAATTATTATTTCCATCGATTCTTGATGTTATGAAATGTGTTTTTTTGTGGAACATAGAAGTAAGGATTCATTATGGGGGTGTTCCTTTATCAATATCACATAAAATGGAAAATATTTTTTATCACTTGGGATATGTATTCATGAATACATTTTAGTTTCCAATTATAATGGGAATTTAAGTTGCGACTCATGAAATTATTATTTTACTATGATACTTTATATTCAAAATTTGATGATTTTTATTCATTTTTATGTTATTATCCCATAATTCATTTTTATGGTGTATATCTCTTAGCCAAGTAATAGCTATTATTCATATATATTGATAATTTAGGAATTGATATTTTTATTCCATGCACTTTTAATATAAAAAATATCATATTTTTATCACTCATTATTTAATGATATATCTCTTATGATAATCTTTTTACTAATTTTCATGAATGCATCCTTAGTTAAAAAATTATTCACCCCTTTCTAAGAGTATGATCGTACCACATTAGTATGTCCTCATTTCCAATGATTTGATAATGATTAATAATAATGAGATTCGTAGAATATGGTCTATTATAGTTCATTTATGTTGAAATAAACACGAGTAATGTAAAATAAACTTATTATGTATCTCATCTCTAAAGACACAAAAACTATTAGTCCTTGGGATATTATTATTTGTTAAATGTAATTTTTTCAAACATGTAATTGATGAGAAATAAATGAATTATCATATTAGTTAACGATAGTTTTAAAAATTCTAAAATAAATCTTGGTTATCAAATAATATATCTATTTTTTCAATAAATAACCATTGTCAATGTCCACACCACTTGTCAAAAAATTCAACACAACTCAAGGGGTGTCAAACAAACCCAGTTTAGGTTTATTAAAACATACCATAAGATATCTCCCCATTGTAAATATAATATAATGGGGAAAACTATGAGTGTATTTAATAATTTATTTTTCCTCTATATGGTTTGCTCGGGTCATATGCCTCTTCATTAATATGGTTCTCCCTTTTAAGCTTGTTCATCCACTCTAGATGTTGTCATTTGTTTCCCAGATCAAATAGATAGAGATTTCCCCTTTCCCCCTATCTTCATTTCATGGTATTCCCATTTATTTTTATACCATATAATATATTTGAAGAAACCCCAATATGTCTCAAATATGTCTTTATCAATTAAGGGTTCATCGCAAGATTATTTTTCTCCTTAAAAGGATGCAGCAGTTTCTAAAAATTTTTATCTATCCCTTTTAAATCAAAATAATCATTTAGATATTATCACCCATATTTATAACTTTATTTTTGTAGTATTTAATTCTAAAATCTACATTATTCACAATAATTATAATATTTCAATGAGTTTCAGTGGGTGAATTTTCAACATTTCACTTGAACAGTAAAAATATTTTTAATGTGTAACACTCTGAGATTTTATGAATTATTATTTTCGAATAATTCCAAATAATTTGATGTATGGAATTTCTAGCTATAAAAATTTATTTTTACTTTATATAAAACACTATTTTAATATTTTTCTACATGAAACACTATGATTGGAGTGTGTTATTCACCACACATAGTTCATTCGATGCCTTATTGTACACACAAGAATGTATTTCACTGAAATTTAATATACTCTTAATATTAATATATAATGTTATTGATACCACCAGTATATTTTTACATTATTAATAAAGAGTATTAAATTATATAATAAAATTTCTAATTTTAAATTTATTATGAAATATAAATATAATAATAATTTTTTTAAAGATTATAATATTTTTTCTGAATAAATTGTATCATTTTTAAAAGATTGTATAATAGTGAATTGCACACAATATTGAAAATTAACATTTATGACTATTATAAAAACAATATTGTTAAAATATATATCATTTTAAAAATATGCATGTCAACATTATCTTAAGGTGATGTTTTTGGAATTTTTCTGAGAATTGTCAATTTTTGATGAATTGGGAAAAATATAATGTTTTAATTGAAAATTTATATTAATTAATATATTTATGATGCTAAATTATATATTGAATAAGTTTAAAAATATAAATTCAAATATTATATATTTTTTAATCCAATTTAGTTCAGTCTAATAAATTTTATATGGGTATTTAATTGAAAAACATTTTAAACTTGAGATCATTATTCACATTAAAAACATGCTTTCTCGTAACTACTAGGGGAATCATTTTAAAAATATTTTTCCTATTATTTTATGGGGTTATGTAAAATTTGAATTCATATTTACAATAATCATAATACATAATGTCTATTAATTCGATCATAATTATTGACCAAAATGACTAGTGAAAGTAGTTAAAATTAACAATTGTAGTTAAGAGAAAATGAGTTCACCTTGGGAGTAAACATTAATCTTAAGGGTCAAAATAGACATGATAAATATTAAAAAACTATTTAATGAACATATTTCAACCATTACCACCTTAACCACTATAGGTTTGAGTTATAGGGGTATTATTCTATGTATGTGTTCTATATAATATGTTATGTAATTAAAAAGACTGAAAATGCACCTTTAATAATTTTTTTCTATGTAAAATTAGAATAGAGTTAAAACTAGATAGGTTCAGTTATAAGTATAATTTTTTGACATTAATTATTTTCATATAATTTTAATTTATTTATTTATTTATTTATTTATTTATAACATAATAACATTAAAATATTAAGAATAGACAATGTATGAATTATTTAGTTAATAATTATATAAATCAAAAGATACTAAAAAGATAAAAAGTGAACTAAATTGAATGAAGTATTTTGATAAATTATTTTTAAAGATGAATATTTCAATTCAAATAGTTTTTAACATAGTGTATTTTATTTCCATTATTTGTTTGATATTTTAAATATAAATTAGATTAATAATGTCAAAATATACATTAATATCATTTTATAACAAATGATTCTTTATTACATGATTCAAAATTACTAATAATACAATCATTTTTAGACTAGTTTTTCTATAATAATTTAAATATAATTTTATGGAGTAATGGACCAATTGTTCTTTTATAATTACTATATTGATCATTAAAATGAAAAAACCTCTGTTAGCACCATTACGATTTAAGATGCGTGTTTGCGCGTTAAATGCGCTTATATTAAAGATAATTTCAAACACATGAAGTATTTATAATTTATAAATTTGATATAATATTTGTAATCATTGAATATAAATTTTATTACATGGATCATTCTAACTTAGTCAAAAGAAATTAATTACATTGGTTATAAAACTAATTAACACATTGAAAAAATAAGGAAACATAGATGTTAAGGAATGGAATGTTTAAAAACTATGTATAAATGTGTGTTTTAGGTTTTTATAGACCAAATACGTAAAGACCCTAAATTACCATGTAATTTTTTATAAACAAATAGGAATTTTACGAGTCTGTGAAAATTTGCGGCGCATGATTCCGTGGCCGGGAGTTCCTAGAATGAATTTATGAGCGTTTTTTCGGGTACGTTCTGTAAACCTGTGAGCCGGTTTTTCTATCTTTTGAACCGGTTCTCAGAATTGAAATCGGAGGGCATTGTTGAAATTTCAGTGATGATATTCACTTACTAATACTTTCACATCGATGGCTATTGGTCGAGGGTGAAAGTTATTTTTTTGGTTTTTTGTGGAAATAATAAAATAAAATACACACATGTTTTATTTTATTTTGTTGTAACCAACCTCCATGTGGATGTTGTTGGTAGGGACCACCAGAACCAAACCTCCCAAGAGAGGTTATGGTGTTGGGGACCACCCGATGCTAACCTCTCATGAGAGGTTATGGTGGTGTGGACCACCTGGGATTAAACCCCCTTGAACCCCCCCTAATTTGGAGAAAAACCTCAACTCCCTCAGAAATGTACGAAATCATCTCACACCCCCCCCCCCTCATTAATGTGGATGAGTATCTTGAATTCTTCCACATTAATTGTTCCAATGCACATATCATTATTATTCCTACTCCACTTTAATTAATTAATTCATTTTTTAATATTATGCCAACGACTCATTAGATGTTACAATCTATTATTTTGGGAAACCTATTCAATTGTTGGCAATGGAGGATTGGGAGAACATGGGAGAAATATCTCCAAAAAATATCTCTCAACCAATGAAGAACACCAATCTCCTTCAACCTTCTTCCTCAGGGCTTATTCTGACAGGGGACGTCTTCATCTATGATAAATAGATGATCGTACTACATCTTTGCGCTAATGTCAACAAGTGAATGAGGTATGTGTTTATTCCTAAATGTTTTTCACTCTTCATGTACTCCCTTCTATAATTTTGTGGGTTGGGAAAACATATTGTGGAAGATTATGGTTTCACATTTATGATTCATTCTTTGTGAACCACTTCCTACCACTCTAAGCGTAGAGGGTGCAGGCCAAAAAAACCTTGCCCGACCCCTCCACCGTTATTCTTTTGTGTAATCTTGGAAATGAAGGAATGTGACGAAGATGAAAGAGGCAACGACCCGCCACCCATGACCTCGCCACGCCAGCCCGGCCAACCCAGGACCTCATTGCACTGCCCCTGCTGACCCACGACCTCGCTGTGCTACACCATCATCCGCCGAGTTGTGCTGGCCTCCGAGCCGAGTCGTGTCACCGTCCGCCGAGCCGCGCCGCCATCTCAACCGAGTCGTGCCCCCGTCCGCCGAGATACACCACTGTCCGAGATGAGCCTCACTTCCATCCGATCCGAGCCACGCCACCCTCCGAGCCAAGCTGCGCCATTGAGCCACGCCATCGAGTGGAGCTGGTCCGCCCTCCAGACCGAACCTCGGCCGAACTGCGGCCGGTCCCCTGACCCGTGTCTATGTCAGCCGCCCTCGTTGTACCCATCAGTTGAGCCGCCATCGTGGTACCCTCACGGTTCTGGCAGGGTTGGACCAGACCCGGGCCCACTACGACCCATTTACCTTCTTTTGCCCATAACTTTGACATGAGACATTTTTTTGACAAACCATCAATGGAACTGGTAATATTGGAGCGAGGCGGTCCTTTTGAGTATACCCCACTACAGTCTTCGGTATAGTTGAGGGATGGTCAGGTTGGATCGAACAAGAATCCAACCGGGCCCCCGGAATTAAAAGGCTAATAACTCATAGATTGGGCGTCTGATTGATGCACCCTCTATTACGTTGAGACCCCTATGATGTGGCAGACCTTTTAGATACTTATTCATGGGACATTGTGGCAGTTGGAGTATCAAATTGTATCTTTTTGATCATATCCTCTCGGAGACGTGCGAGGATAGTACATAGACCTAGTAGCTGGTTGAGACATGACGATAGTTGACCATTTGACTAGAAGTGACTCGACAGGCCCAATGGGTAGCGCCTTGGTGACACGCAGACCCATGGTAATCGACAAGCGGATTACCTCAGCAGGCCTTGATGAGCAGCGCCTCTGTGTGACGCGGATGACACATAGTGGAGAGTGCCTATGTGTGACGCAGCAGACCCATGGTACTCGACAATAGAAGCATCTCAACAGTCCAAGGATAGAGGGTAGATCCTCTGTGTAGTGCAGCAGGCCCACTGTACTCGATAGAGTAGGAGTTCTCTAACAGCCGAGGTGTTCGATGTTGTGTTTGGAATATTACTTGATATTATCCCTTGTATAAATCCTTGTTTGATCAGAGTCATAACCATTGTGTTTTTATCATGACTGAGAATTATTACATGATAACATAGGTATATGTATGGGAATTTACCTATGTAAGGTTATATGTAGATTTTTTACTTTTTGTTTTATCCTGGTTGAATTTTGTGAGACATAGAGGGTCTTGAGGTCCCTACTCAGTATCGTTATACACAAACCTGCATGGGCTATGCATGCACCGTGTTCTGTTGGATGGAGATGATAGAGAGCGTTGACTGAGGCTGAGAGTACCAGGACTAGACGGTATATAGAGGTCGACCTTACGATGAGTCGGTACACAGAGGGGATGGACTGTTGAGGAGTACTACTTACCCTTCCAGTAGGTACCTTGGAGGATGACCCCACAGCTGACATCCTATTTTCATTAGTTTTATTGTATCGTTGATGTACTTGTACTTTCAAGTTGGTCTTGTATTCTGGCCCCTTTTACATTCATCACTCTTTTTTTATATAGTTTACTTGGTGTTTCGTCTAGCGGTGTGCTTTCTTGTGTGTGTGTGTTTGCAGGTTTTAAAGGAAATAACTTCCAAATTTTAGGGAATTATGCCTTTGGTGCTAATCTCCATCCCCTGGCCAATTGAAGGCGGGTTTGGTTTAGTCACGGCACTAGCCCCGGGAGACGGGTCATGACAAATTGGTATCAAAGGAGTCAGTTCTACTGCAAAACATATAAATCTGATCTTTCATTTCGATTAAGCAATAGTGTTTAGGTTAATGAGTGTGTTTTTCAGTTCGGGGAGTCCATTGTTGGCGTAGCAGCCGACATATCCATACAGTAGGACCTTGACTTCTTATTTTCAACTCAGTCCAAGAAAACAATGATTTCGAGTGTGTTTTTAAAACTTTTATTTGTGATATTTTGAGTCAATTCAACCTGTATAAATTTTGACCATGGCGCACTAGATTCATTTCAGGATTCCTCCACACAGACAACCAGATAGAGTTACAAGAGTTGCATGCACTGATAGCCCATCGAGGGATGAGGCCTCGGTGAAGGGACCTTTTTCTAGTAGAGGAAACAACAGAGGCACCAGCGGTTCTTCTTCCCATTGGGACATCGATGCCACCAGCCCCATCAAGAGATGGTGCACACTGCTTGAGCGCGTTTCATGATTTCTAGTTCTAGAGGCCACATAGATTCAGGGGATAGATGAACCCGCAGGCGTTTGAGGATTGGCTGGAGGCTGTGGTGACAGTTTTCCGACTGGTAGTGTCACCAGACGATCTCTAGGTGATTCTGGATGCCATCCTTCTATAGGAAATAGTGGGAAGATGGTGGAGCTTGATTCATCTGGTTCACGATGAGGTGATGATTCACTTGTCAGAGTTCGAGAGTCTGTTTTGGGTAATGTTTTTCCCAGCGAATCTCCGCGCAATGTTCATTTAGGAGAAACTTCATCTGCAGTAGGGAAGGATATCTCTAGCTCTTTATTCAGTGCGGTTCACTGACCTCTCACATTACTCCACGTATATGGTGTATGAACCTTTCTTTAGGAACCGAACCTTTGAGAAGGGACTTGGGCGGGATATTATAGCTTTGATGGTCTCACTCAGCATCCCAACGTAGGTGAGGTTGTTAGAGAGAGCCCTCTTGGTGGATAGTTTCCTTGCTAAGTAGACACCAATAGTGAGAACCACTACCATTAATCATGCAGTGGAGTCTTCTACAACTGGCTGCAGACAAAATTCATAGAGGTCCAAGAGGACCAGAACTACAGGTGGACGATCGCATGACTTAGGATCGGTTGTGCGGGGCACCCTCAATGGAGCTTGTCATGCCAGGAGCGGGAAGTGTTATGCATGCGGCAGGCATGGTCACATGGGTCATGACTATTCGACCCGTCATTTGAATGGTAAGGATATTTTCGAAGGACTTCCAAGGTATAGATAGAGGGTCGACCAAGGAGGTCCCCTTGGAGAAGGAAGACGGGGCAGAGGAGCTGACCGAGTAGCTGACAGTGGGTGACTGTTAATGCTCCTTTCGTCGCAGAATCTAAAGATCGGAAAAGGGAATATCTGAGCTCAATGTGATTCAACCTTTGAAGAAAACATCAAAAATCGACAAAGGCATGAACAAAGGATCGACGACAACGGCACCACGCAAGTTTTATCACTGTCATGCAAGTACACTTGCACGACACCCTTGGTCGCGCAGGTGACTTGCGCGACCTAAGTGGTAACCGCCCGGTAACCGCCCGGGGTCTTCTTTTGCCTATAAATACACCATGTGGGCCCCCCATTCGAGATGATATTTTTTCAGAAACTCGGATTGAAGCTCCCGACGCCCAAGTCTCTTCTCAAAGCTTCTGGAACACTTCAAAGGTAATTTCTTACCTAGAACGGAAGATCTAAAGAGAAGATGGAAGGCCTAAGTGTTGAAACTTATCAAACACTTGCGCACCGACTTATTTCCTTCAATATAACTTGCGTGTCCCTTTTCTGGAAGAACCTCAAGAAAATTCTAAAGGTTTTAAAAAAGAGTCGCTCAAGTATTTCAATGCTGGTTGAAAATTGCGCAAGTACACCATGTGTCGCGCAGGTATACCTGCGCGACCATACTTGCGCGCCCACGGAAGACTTGCGCGCCTTGAAAGACCTGTGTGCCCCTATCTTTTTGGGTGCCCATCTTGCCCATTTTTACCCCTCTTAAGCCATCACACCTTTCCTTTTCAAGATTCAGTCTTCAAGACACTCTTCAAAGCCATTTATGGCATGATTTCTTGATTTGACTTCCTTATCTGAAAGGAATTCTGTGGAATCTCTCTTAAAGTCTAGTGATTTAAATATCCTTATGTCACTAAATATGGAGAGTTCATTCATTCAACCTCATCCTTTAAGATGAGAGAATCCTAACCTGGGTCTCCTTTTTAGGAATAAGACATAGTCATAACCTGGGCCTTCTTTTTTAAGAGTAAGTCCCAGTCATAATCTTGGGCATCCTCCTCAGGAGTAAGCCCCAAACCATAATTCCTTAACCTGGGTCTCCTTTTTAGGAATAAGACCCAGTCATAACCTTGGGATTCTTTTTCAGGAGTAAGCCCCAAGTCCCCTAACCTGGGTCTCCTTTTCAGGAATAAGACTCAGTCATAACCTTGGGTTTCCTTTTCAGGAGTAAGCCCCAAGTCCCCTAACCTGGGCCTCCTTTTCTAGGAATAAGTCCCAGTCATAATCTTGAGTTTCCTTTTTAGGAATAAACCTCAAGACCCCTTAAAATTCTCTTAACCAGTCATAATTTACCTTTGATTTGGGTTTCCTTTTCAGGAGTAAAACCCAATCATAAGTCCCCTCCTAACTTGGGCATCCTCCTCAGGAGTAAGCCCCAAGATTAGAGTATTCAAATCTCCATAAAGCACATATACCTTTATGGACCATGTTCCTGGATTTTCTCCCTAAAAGTAAATCCTAAACCTTCATCTATTTTGGGCTTTCATACATACATAAGCCCCAAACAAATTCTTATGATTGCATCTTTCATGGAACAATTGTCTAAATTTTACCAATACCTCTTGTTTCTCACACCGAGCATGACTCACGTGAGCTTAGAGTGTAAAAGTAATTATGACATTCTTCTTTGAGCCATCAATCATAAACATCATACTCCATTACTCGAACTACGTGGGTTCTGATTCCTTTTTCCAAAACAAAGGATACGTAGGTAGCCCATTTATGGGTTCGATCCCAACTTTGAAATAATCTATGTCCTTCTGAATGACGATAAACTTCAAGTGCCCCACTGAGTGGCTTTAAAACTAGCCTGGTCATCATAATGACCAAGAGACTTTTATATAAATGTTTTGAAGGATACAATTGACCAGGAATCTCTAAACAGATATAGATGATTCTCTATTGATGAAGAACCTCGAATACATATAAAATATTCTCTAAATTTCTTGCATATTTAATCATTGATTGTTAAAACTAAAGGAAATCACATTTTATACTTGGTAATGTAATAAGGATTCATGAACATAACTTAAATCTATAAAGAGAGTCCCAGAGTAGACAATAATTCCCCTCAAAAAGGTGTGATGAGTCCGACCTCCCATCCTCTCGACCAATGCAAATTCCTAAGGCTCATTAGTCCACATGCTAATGAGCGCCTGCCTTTGGAAAGTAGGTCCAAAAGGATGTGGAATCATTGGATGTTTCCGGTTCTACGAACCAACCCGTTAGAAACTGATCGGAACGTTTGAATCTCCCGTCCAGGAGGTCATCCCCGGATTCCGTGACGAAACAAAAATGGTGAACCCGACGTGAATCCTTAACCAAGATAAAGTGATATTCTTCTTATTTGTTAGGCCCCTTGGGCCAACAAAGCAATCATTGACATGTACTCATCCAAACGATGCAGTGGCTGGATTCATCTTGATTATGTCTGTTATATGGAACATGCACTCTTTTCTCAAGATCTTCTGCAAAATGGCTTTCCTTAAATTCACCTCTGTGAATACTGCTGCTGTGAACACCTCTACTGTGAAGTCTGCTGCTGTGAAAACCAATGCTACTACTCCTGCTAGAACGTCGTCCGCTCTGAGGATGACATCACCAACTCAGAATCTTCAACGTTGGGTTTCTAATGCACTGGTTAAGGAGTACCGTCGCAACGGTACTATCCCAACTCTTGAGGCCGCTCGTCAAGCCCTCCAAGTTAACAACTCTACCTGGTCGTCCGGACAACGGAGGCCAACGATCAAGAAGCAGGCGGTGCTGACTACCGTCTCCAACTGTTTCGGGTCGTTATCCCCGGAACGCAATTTCCATTCACTCCCTTACTCTGAGGAAGTGAATGAGCAGGTCCCGCATGACCTTAATTCAAAAAGACAGGATTCCTTCTCAAGGGCTCCCATCAACAATCGCTGCCAGACTCGTGCGGTAGTGCGCCCTCAACATGATGAGGGTACCGACTCCAGGCATTCAGCTCAGGTTTCTCGAACCCGAGCAGGCAAGATGAACCGCCAGAGATGGAATCCGGTTAACAATAGGCAGGTTTTCATCCCTGCCATCTCCGGAGAAGTCCACCAACCTAACTTGGTGGCAAATAACGAGCAGGCACAATCACCTGCCCGTTTTAATTCCGCTGTCCAGCAGACTCGTCTGGCAGCATCAAGCCTATCCCGCCAGGCAATTCCGGCGGAGTACCATAGGCAGGAACATACACCTGCTTATACATCACTAGTTAGTCAGCAGGCTCGTCTGACTACATATGATGGGTCTCGTCAACCGCGTTTGGCGAAGTGTAATCAGCAGGCACATACACCTGCTAATACTAATCAAGCCTACCAACAGTCTCTCTTGGTAGCGCACAGAGAAGTCAGTCAGAAAGTCCCGACGACAAACAGGAGGCAGTCTCAACTCTCTGCCTCCACACTTGAGTACTGTCAGGATTCACTGACAGAAAAAGGAGGACAGGAGCAGGCACATACACCTACTCCAAGCCCGGAATGGACGTATATCCAGTTCCGGCGGCTGAAGTAACCAAACATATTTTGTCAATGGTGAAAGAGCAGAAGAAAATTCCTGCTCATATTCTGGATGCTTGCCAGGATATCATAACAGCTTCAGCATTATCACAGGGACAGACACATAAATCTATCCCTAGCAATGGAGTGACACATCAACGATTCACTCCGGAACAGACACACACATCTGTTCCAGTCCAAGATGGTTATGGGGCATACTCCCCCATATCATACAGACAACCAAGTCAGCCACATACACCTGATTTGAGTGGAGATCGTCAGCCTAACCTGACCATCTTTCCTGATCAGGCACATACACCTGCTCAGAGCAATCACTTTCGTCATCAAGTGGTTTCTAAAGCGATTAAGAAGGAATCTAAGAAAAAGATCCGCCCAACACAGTCAGGAGATCAAAGGCCAATCTGAAACCAAGCCTTACTCGATGCTGGAGTTCTTGAAGCCCTCAGACATTTATCTGTCGAAATTCAAGATTCTACTCCCTCAGTTCCCAATAACAGGAACATTAATTCTGAAGGTCTTCAACAGACACTTCCTCATGAAGACTTTCTTCATGAAAATTCGGTCAATCTTGAAGTTTCTTCTTCAGATGAGAGCCACAGGAACCCTCTGTGTGGTCAGAAGACCAAGGAGCAAGAAATTTCATCTTTTGTTGTAACCCATCATGACGGTCCTCCTCATGGTGATGAACTTCGATGTGAAATTCCTCTCCGCAGTAGTGATTCACGTTGTCTCGAAATTTTTTTCAGAAGGCAATGTAGTGACGAGAAAGCCCTCCTATCTCGAGGCACTTGCAAACATAAAACCAGTCATGTCTGATGCTTTACTATCGGTAGGTGAAACTCTTTCTCCATCAGAAGATAGCCTGGGGTTCAGGTTATTCTCCAAACCATCCCTGGGTCATTCATCTTCCAGCATGAATAGTGATTTCTCTACCAATCTTGTTGAATCCGATGAAGTAACAAGGAAACACCAACTCTGGTCCAAACAGGTAGAAGAATCTTCATTTAATGATAAAGAGGAAATGCTGAACATGAGAAAAAAACTGGCAAAAGGTGAAGTTCCAGTCATGTTTTGGCCTTTGGCTGACTCCCAGTACGACATTCCAAAGATGTTGACGGATGATGGAATCTATGATATTCGTCTCAACATATGGAAAACTCATTGTCAATTAAAGAAGAAGGTATTATCTTACGATGAATATTAAAATCATATTAAGATAATAGAAGGGCTACAACGTCAGATTGATTTGGCATCTCTATCAGTCTCTCGGTATCCAAAGGCTGAAAAGCAACAGAGAACCCTTCAACGTTCATGCCTTGGCGCACTAAGAAAATTGCGTCAGTTAATTTCCAATGCTCCATCTGATGTTCATATCAGAGGATGGGGTGTTCACGGAGCACTACATTTTACAGTGCTTTCCGGTCAGCAAAGCCCGCCGAAAATGGTCTCATGCAATGTTATTGCCCATGGCCGGCCACAGTCAATGGGCTTTGTTCATAATCAAAATCTTGCTCAAGAACAGGCTTCAACTAGTTCATCTCAAAATCAAGTATATAGAGAACAAGTTTTTGAATTGCTCCTACATCAAGCAGGCGAGAATATTGCACAAGCTTCTCGTCTGGAGAAAACACGTCATCAAATGACAGAAGTTTCGGAAATCATCCAACGGTCTGTTGAACCAGGTGATAAAAGTGGATACAGGTTAATTCATCCAGCTAATTTCTGAACTAAAATTCGCAAGATCAAAAGATATTTTAAGAATATCTCAGACATAGCATGTCAAGAGACACCCCATCTTGCCAGACTGGGGGCTTCTCTAACCCAACCCTCAGAGTCAACAAATGGGATTCGAGGAGTTGAGCGGAAGCAGCAGGAACATCCCCAGTCTACCGGACTGGGGAATTTTTCAAATCCTCAATCTCTCCCTCGGAGAAAGTCAGTATTCTCTCGATTAGGGAATAAGCCTCAAGAGGAACGAAGAGCCAAGCTATCAGGAGATTCTCTCCAAGTGACGGTTCTCCAAGAAGTTCCTAAGGGATCAAGTCAACGGAATTCCATGTCTCGTCATGGACATGGAAGAAGACAATATCACAAAAATGCTAATAGAAAGGATTCCATGAAATATGCATCCATTAATGTCATCAATGCCATTGCTGCTGATTCACCAGATGAGGCTCAATCAGAGGGATCAGACGAAGAGGTTCCGGCTCAAGAAGTTGCGCACACAGACCTAAATGAAGAAGGTGTGCGCACACGTAATCAAAGGCTTACCCAAAATCTAGGTATTCCTTCAAGTAACCCACTTCACCCTATCCAAAAAGAATCCAATAAGGGGAAAGGAAAGAATCAGGTTACTTCTCACCCTTCCTCTGAAGGAGGTCAATCGCTCTCATTAGAGCAAAGGTTTGCACAACAGGAGGAAGAAATGAAAGAATTAAGAAGGTTGAATGTAGAACTACTTCAGAGTAGTCTTCTTATTAAGAATGCTGAAGTCCGACAGCCGAAGGAATTTGTTGTAACTACTGAGATGGATCAATAATATCCTCCTTTATCAGTACACCCACAGAGGTCTAATCCTACGGGTCAAACGCAACAACGGTTGGCAGCACTACCATCAGTTGCAGCACCAACCACCATGTCTGTCCAAGCTCCATTCATTGCACCTACCCAAAACCAAGTTCAACCTGACGTTTCTCAAAAGTTAATAACTACTATTCAGTCATTAACAGCTCGGTTAGAAAATATGGAAGGGAAACAGGCACAGGTTCAACCTGAAAAGAAAGTTTACCCTGAATGGGTAGATTCAATTTCTCCTCCATCCAGTTTTGGAAACCCTTTTTTCCCTACATTCAATGGATCAGGCGACCCCGAACAACATTTGACGCATTACGTGTCTTGTTGTGATCCTATGATGGGAACTCCAGAGCAGCAAGAAGCAGTGAAACTCAGATGCTTCGTGCGAACCTTGCAAGGACCAGCTTTTGTCTGGTATACAAGCTTGCAATCCCGGTCAGTCATCGGATGGGAGGATTTTCGTCAAAAATTCCTTCTTCAGTTTAGCTCAACATTGCCAAAAACGACAGTTTTCGATCTTACAAACTGCAAGCAAAGGGAGAATGAAAGAGTCTCTGATTTCATTGCTCGTTGGAAGGGATTAACGTATTCCTCGAGTTTAGCACTCCCTCAGGAGGAATTGTTGCCAATCTGTGTGGCAAATTTGCATGACGAATTACGCACGCCATTGATCCCTGTGAAATACACAGGAGGGTTTCGAGACCTTACTTCAATCGCTCAACAGATTGAAGATTCCCTTATACAGGCTAAGGTTAAATCTCGTATAATTCCATCAGCTCCAGGAAGAAGAATGGGTAAAGCAGAAACTGCTACAGTTATGATTAAACAAGCACCTGTACCTATTTCTACTTCAAAACCTTCATCTTCTCGAAGGGCTCCACCTCCTGAACGCCAACAACAAAGGCTGTTTCGTCCAAATGATCAAAAAGATCAACGACGGAAACAATTTGAGGATATGAAGAGTAAAACATACTCTTTCCGAAGTGAGCAAGTTCCTGGATACTTCATTTCAGCTCTGGAAAATAATTTGGTTCAATTACCTGTGCCCAAGAGACCAAACAAGGAAGGAGATGAAGACCATCCCAATTATTGTCCCTTTCATCAAATGTTGGGGCATCCCATCCAGGAGTGTTTTTTCTTTAAAGTCCTCCTGCAAAAGATGGTCGACTTGGGACAAGTCAAATTGAAGGGTTCTTCAGCTCATGTAGCGTGTATTACCGCTACAGATCCAGAGGAAGGAGGCGAGTGGCAGGAAGTCAAAAGCAAAACTGCGAAAAAATATGATGATTGGATGGTCAGAAAGATAATCAATCGGACCCATTCCATTTTGCGAACACAATTGAAGAAGCCAATTGTGTCTCCTACAAAAGCTACAGTAAATCCTCTATCAAAAGACAAATCCTCAAAAGGGCAGCGCAATTCAAATAAGAAAGAGGAATCAGGAGAAGATTAGTATGTATCAAAGCCTAAATTGTCTTTGACTCTGGCAGATTTCATGCCATCTACTTCAAAGCCACGGGCACCGCCCCATCAAATGGCACAACCTAAACAGGCTAACCAGGAAGAGTCTTTATCAGACGAAGAGTTAATCTTTGGTTCTGTTAATATGATTCAATTAACAGATCCATATTCCAGTCTTGATGAGCCTGAATTCCCTGTATCAAATAAGTGAACCCGAGGAAGTTCTAGAGGTTCAGGATATAGGGGAAGACATGGATATTTCCGAAGCCACTACTCTAATTCTACCCCTTCTAGCACTGTATATGAAGTAGAAACTCATGGTAGAGCCCTTCAGCGAGCTCAAAAAGAACAAGCAAGTTCTTCTGCCAATGACCAACTCAGTTTTGGTACAGTTATTTTGGAAGACCGATTAAAGGTTCCATCTTCTTTATCTCAGCAAGTAAATGGATCTAATCAGTCTAATCTTCCAAAACCAATGATGTTTCCAGCTTCAATACAAGATGCATCAGCTTCCAAAGCATCTGCTTCAAAGGTACCTGCTAAACCGCATATTCCTATTGGGAAACGCAGACCTCTAGATCAAAAGTATGATATTTTGAAACACTTGGCCCAAGTACCATCCATGTTATCAATTTTGGATGCTTTGAATCTGTCAAAAGATCGTTGGGAAGAACTCATCGAAGCTTTGTCAAGTCCTCAGGAGTTTGAAGCTGAAATTGCTGTAGCTGAAATCTATCACATAGAGAATAATCCTGCAGAATTCCATGTAGTGATATCTTTTACTGATAAAGATGAAGATAATTTTGTGCATGGGGACATAAAACCTTTGTACTTATCTGTCAAAGTCAATGGTATAGATGTTCGAAGAGCCTTCATTGACAATGGGTCAGGAGTCAATCTCATGCCCATTCGTACACTTCCTCTATTAGGCCTTACGGAATCTGATTTATCTCCTTCTACCATGATGTTACAAGGATATGATAAAAATGAACAAGAACCACTGGGAGAAGTTAAACTCAGAACTCAGTTTGGAGATCTTGTTTCCAATTCGGATTTCATGATTGTTGATCAAGACTCAGCTTTCAATATCTTGCTTGGAAGACCCTGGCTACATCAGCATGCAGCTATTCCGTCATCATACAATCAATGTCTCAAATACTGTTTCGATGGTCAAGTTGGAACATTGTATGGTGATAAGGCCCCGTTCAAGACATGTGAGTCTCAATACATTGAGGCGGAATTTTATCACGTGAAGGGAAGAGAAAAATATACAATGAAGGAAATTACCAAAGTTAATGCTCCATATGGTTTGAAAAAAATTCCAATAAATCCATTTTCACACGTGAGTACAGATTATGTGTTACCTATCAGTCAAATTGACAAAATAGGCCCAAATCAAAATACTCTTATGGAAAGATCCATAATGTTAATTACGGCAATCGAGCCAGAAAACATGGGAGAAATTGGTAACTTACCAAGCAGTGATGAAAGCATAAGTGGCGACGTTTTCATTTCGTCTGCTGAAATACAACAAGTCTATACTTCGCTAATCAGGCCGGAAGAAGTTATAGCAACACTAGAGGTGAATAATGATGTCGATTCTCAATCCATCATCTCCTCTTTATTTCCCAAAGAAGACCCTTTATCATCAATAGGGTCGGAAATGGAAGCTTCTTCTTCAAAATGTGAAAATTTTGACATCTCTTATGATCATGAGAATTTCGTTTTTTCATCTACTTTGCAAGTAGAAACGGAAGAAATAACACGTGTTGAAGAGGAAGAGGATGATCTTAGAGATTCTCCCCCAGCATTTGAAGAGGGTATCTCTACCACTGTGGATGAACTCAGAGAAATAAATCTGGGTACAGAGAAAGATCCAAGCCCCACTTTAATTAGTGCGGCCATGACCCTTGAAGAGAAAGAGATGTATATTTCTTTTCTAAAGCAAAATAGAGATATTTTTGCTTGGAATTATACAGAGATGCATGGCCTTGATCCTGATGTTGCTACTCATCATTTGGGTTTACCAAAAGAACATCGAGGATTCAAGCAAGCCGCGAGAAGAACACACCCAACCTATGCTTCCGAAATTGAGGCTGAAGTGGATAAGCTTATCAAAGCTAACTTCGTCAGAGAAATCAATATCCCAAGTGGTTGGCTAATATTTTCCCTGTAAAGAAGAAGAACGGACAAATTAGGGTTTGCATCGATTTCAGAGATCTTAATCGGTATTGTCCTAAAGATGATTTCCCAGTTCCGATTACAGAACTCTAAATTGATGCGACGGCTGGCTATGAAGTACATTCTTTCATTGATGGATATTCTGGATATAATTAGATCTGAATGGCCCCAGAAGATGAGGAATATACAACATTCAGAGCTCCTCAAGGTGTGTTTTGTTACCGGGTAGTGCCTTTTGGTTTGAAGAATGCAGGTGCAACATATCAACGCGCCATGCATCGTATCTTCAAACCTCTTTTAGGGATGTTTGTTGAATGCTATGTAGATGATTTGGTGGTTAAATCCAGACAACTTTCTAATCACTTGGCTGATTTGGAAGTCATGTTCCACAAGCTTCGACAACATAATTTAAAGATGAACCCCTTAAAATGTGCTTTTGGGGTAACCTCAGGAAAAATCCTCGACTTTGTTGTATGCCATTGTGCTATTGAAGTCGATCCTGAGAAGACCAAATCAATCCTTTGTATGTCACCTCCTCAGAATTTGAAGAATTAAGAGGACTTCAAGGACACTTAGCCTATATTCAGCGTTTCATCGACAATTTTGCAGGAAAAAGTTTACCCTTTACCAAATTATTGAAGAAAGGAGTCACTTACCAGTGGACTGAAGAATGTCAAGAAGCATTTGATGTTCTCAAGAAATACCTCTTGAGTCCACCAGTACTCATGCCACATGTTGAGGGTAGACCTCTTATCCTCTATGTGACAGCTTTAGAGCGATCATTAGGTTCCTTTCTCTCTCAAAAGAATGATGCTGGGAATGAAAATAGTCTCTATTATCTCAGTAGAACTATGCATGAAGCAGAAACCCGGTATTCAAGTATTGAAAAGTGATTCCTAGCATTAATATTTGTAGTTCAGAAACTGAGACACTACCTGCAACATCACAAGGTCCAATTGGTATCTCGTAATAATCCGCTCAAATTCATCCTTAGTCGTCCAATGCTTACAGGACGTCTGGCAAGGTGGGCGTTTATTCTACAGCAGTTCGACATTCAGTATGTGTCTCAAAAGGCAATTAAGGGCCAAGCTCTGGCTGATTTCCTGGCTGAACATCCTTCAGTGGAAGACACGTATTCAGATATCGAACTCCCTGGTGAGGAATTTTTCTCTATTCAAGAGAGTCCTCAAACATGTGAAATGTATTTTGATGGTGCTTCTAGAAGTCCAACAGGGAAGAAAATGGAAAATCCTAAATTCAACAATGTTGGTTTAGGAATTATGCTCATTTCTCCAGATAAGGCAGTGTTACCTTATTCCTTTTTGTTGTGGGAAGGTGGTACCAATAATGAAGCTAAATACAAAGCTCTCATTACAGGCTTCGAGTTAGCACTTCAAGCACAAGTTAATCACTTAATGGTGAAAGGTGATTCAGACCTGGTAATCAAACAAGTCAATGGGGAATATGCCATCAGAAAAGAAGAATTAATCCCTTTGTATGATTACGTCAGAGAGTTAATGTCGAAATTCCCTTCAGAACCGACATTTTCTTATGTCCCAAGATCACAAAATGCTCAAGCTGATGCACTGGCTAATATAGCCACAGCTTTAGCAGATCCAAATTGGGACGAGACAACCATCTGTATTGCCCACCGTCATGCAATTTCACCTTATGTTCAAGTCAGAATAGAGGAAATTAATGAAATTAGTCCCATTCCTGAACCGTATGGTCATACTACGGGATGGATGTCACCTATCAGGGAATACCTTCAAAATGGAACACTTCCACCTGATAGAGCCGAGAAAGAACAAATCCGGCGACGTGTGGTCAATTTTACTCTTTATGATGGCCCAAACCACCTCGAGAAAATTCTCTACAAACGTGGTTTTGATGGAGTTCTCTTCAGATGTATTGATGGTGAAGAGACAATGGCTGTCATAAAAGAAGTGCATGCAGGAGTCTGTGGTGCCCACCAGTCTGGACATAGACTGTCTGATCAAATTCGAAGGCTTGGATACTTTTGGCCTTCAATGATACAAGATTGTGTTAATTTCACAATGAAGTGTCATTCATTCCATGTATATGCCAACTTCATTCATAAACCTCCAGAGTTGCTTCATAGAGCTAAATACTCATGGCCATTTTCCACATGGGGAATGGATGTGGTGGGACCTTACCCTTCAGCTACGGCCAAGTAGTTTAAGTACATTCTTACTGCTACTGATTTCTTTTCCAAATGGGCAGAGGAAGTACCTCTAAAAGAAGTCAGTTCTAAATGCATTGTTAGCTTCATCAAGTCGAACATCATTACTAGATTTGGTGTCCCTCATACCATATTGATGGACAACGTCACCAACTTCTGTTCTTCTGAGGTAAAGAAATTGTATCAAGAATACAACATTAAGTCCAACCATTCATCTCAATATCATGCAGCGGCTAATAGCCAGATAGAGGCCTTCAACAAGACTCTTTCAAATATACTGCAAAAGATGGTGGATTAAGATAAGAGGTCATGGCCTGATAAACTCTTTCATGATTTATGGGATTATCGGACTACCACTCGCAATGCAATGCGGTCAACTCCATATTCATTGGTATATGGAACAGAAGCAGTTTTGCCAATTGAAGTTCAATTTCCCTCACTCAGAATAGCCATTTGTGATCAATTATCTACAGATGAGCAATCCCAAAAGCGGTTGAATGAATTGGAACAGTTAGATGAGAAAAGATTGTGCACTTTGCACCACTTGGAAATCTATCAGAATCGAATAGCACGAGCTTTTAAAAAAAAAGTTTGTCATCGTTCATTCATTCAGGGAGAATTGGTATTGGTTCTCAGAGCACCAATGATACCAGGAAAGAAGCCTCCCAAGCTTGAACCAAAATGGGAAGGACCTTATTCAATACATAAGGTCTACTCCAATGGAGCATATTCTCTAATCTCAATGGATGAAGAACACATTACGACTCCAACTAATGCCAGATTTCTGAAGAAGTGTTTTGTATAAACACAAAATATTGTTCCCAGATCCAAAACAATCACATTGGTTCATGATTTTCTCCTACATGACACTAAACTGTATTGTTGTCCTACATGACACTAAACTGTATTATTGTCCTACATGACACTAAACTGTATTATTGTCCTACATGACACTAAACTGTATTATTGTCCTACATGACACTAAACTGTATTGTTGTCCTACATGACACTAAACTGTATTATTGTCCTATATGACACTAAACTGTATTATTGTCCTACATGACACTAAACTGTATTATTGTCCTACATGACACTAAACTGTATTATTGTCCTACATGACACTAAACTGTATTATTGTCCTACATGACACTAAACTGTATTATTGTCCTACATGACACTAAAATGTATTATTTTACTACATGACACTAAACTGTATTATTGTCCTACATGACACAAAAATGTATTATTGTCCTACTTGACACTAAACTGTATTATTGTCCTACATGACACTAAACTGTATTATTGTCCTACATGACACTAAACTGTATTATGTCCTATCTACATGACAATAAACTGTACAGAAGTTCAATATTTTTTCCGAGATGACATTAAACTATATTTTGTTCGAGATGACATTAAACTATATTGTGTCCTAGAAACATGACATTAAACTGTGTGGCACTTTCATCGTCCAGCATGACGTTAAACTGTAAAAAGTCCCCAGAACTGATATCCTCATATTGGTTCACCTTAGTCCTAGCTACATGACTTTAAACTGTACAGCACCAGTTCGTCCTTGCTATATGACGTTAAACTATACAGCAATGGTCCAGTATGACTTTAAACTACAACTTCGTCCAACACGACATTAAACTGTGAAAAAGTTCCCTAAACAGTCCAGCATGACCTTAAACTTCATCATCCCTGGTCCAGCAAGACATTAAACTGTGACGTCCTAACTACATGACGCTAAACTGTATGAAAGTCCCTCACATCCGGAAAGACGTTAAACTATATAATCATCAAAGGTCCAGTATGACATTAAACTACACCATTCACGGTCCATGCATATGACCTTAAACTATTCGCACTTTCGTCCGACATGACGTTAAAATGGTACACTCTTTTGTCCTTATTGCATGACATTAAACTGCACAATCCCCCTTTCGTCCAATATGACGTTAAACTATTTTATCCCCATCGTCCTAACTACATGACGCTAAACTGTACAGAAAGTCCTTGATATGTCCTACATGACATTAAACTGTTATTTTGTCCCTGCTACATTACACTAAACTGTGCAGCACCAATAGTCCTAACTGCAAGACTTTAAACTGCATAGTCCCTTTTTTATGTCCTACATGACATTAAACTGTGCATCGTTAAGGTTTTTATTACCTCTTGTTTCTCATACCGAGTATGACTCATGTGAGCTTAGAGCGAACATCAACCATAACACTCCCTTTGGGCCACTAACCATGTGTAAGTCCAACCAATATTTTTTTATTAGATCATTGTCCACAAGAACAACTTTATCATTAATTCATTCTTTAATTGAACTACACGGAATTTGATCCTTGCCCTCCAGGCTGGGTATGTAGGCAACCTCCCAGGGTTCAATCCCTAAAATAATCTCTTCACATCGGTTCACCACCATCTCATATGATGTTGATTCGTGAAACCTCCCCTAGAATCAATATTTTTTACATTGATTCACTTTCGTCCTTGTTATATGACGTTAAACTATACAACACTTTTGTTCGGTACGACAATAAACTACAATATTCTTTGATTTACTCATTTGAGAGAGAACTATTATTGACATTGATTTTTCAATCATGGTTTTCATTTTCAAAAGACTACATGCATACATGGTAATGCCTAAACCTTTTTAAGTTAAACCATCATTGCACTAATGTCCCCTTTCACCCTTCACACGTACGAACCAAATTTGTACAAAGGGAATTTCTAGAACTACGTGGACTTGATTCCCATCCTTATGGGATACGTAGGAACATTCGGGTATCCCTCGAATCCAGTCCCAAGTTTTTTTGGGCCTAACCCCAAATTTCACTTTCAGTCCCTTGGCTGAAAAGTCTTGATGAAAACACACACTGTGTATTCATTATTATGGTCTGAATTCTATGACCCTAAACTAAGATCACTCATACTTTCGTCTTGCACGACGTTAAACTGCATTTCAAAGAATACGTATGGCTTGATTCTCATTCTTATGAGATACGTAGTGAAGTCCAAAATTTCAAATCAGGACCCAGCCACAACATGATTATGGTTTTCATTGACCTATGTATCCCTATATACATTGGAAAATACCCATCTTTATGTATTATAATCCTAACCTTAAATATTTTCAGATCTTCATAACCCTTTTCATGAATTCTAGTCACAAAAATGTCAAACTTCTGAGAATTCTTTTGCCTGACTATGCAGCACGTGCCCATAGGTGGCCTTGTATAAATAGTCCACGTAACAGACTTGTCAGCCAAAAGATACTATTTATTTGACCATTCAGCCAATGCCCTTAGGTGGCCCTGTATATTTCAACCCCCTAACGGGTTTTGTTAAATAATAGTAACTTCATTCCTGGGAAGAATGCCTCTTTTTTCCTTATTTGTCTTAAACGACAGTATGTAGGGATCCGCAAAAAAATAGCCATCCTTAACATATTTGTCCCATATCCTTTTTCATGATCTGAAAGTATTCAAGTCTATGGTTTATTCTTCTTCCCTACATTTAGGTCAGACCTTCGTAGGAGTGATATTCATCCAGTTCTTCGATATTCTTGTTCGGAAATATCTTCTCCATATTCAAGTACCTCTTTCCATACAACAAACTCTATACTTTAGAAAATTTGAATCTCCAAAAACTTTCACTGGCTTTTAGCACTAGGAATGTAAATTTCTGGGAGTTCTTTTGCCTGACTATGCAGCACATGCCCATAGGTGGCCTTGCATAAATAGTCCACATAACAGACTTGTCAGCCAAAAGATGCTATTTATTTGACCATGCAGCCAATGCCCATAGGTGGCCCTGCATATTTCAACCCCCTAACGGGTTTTGTTAAATAATAGTAACATCATTCTTGGAAACTACTTCTTCTAATGCCTTTTATCTCTTTTTAATATCATTCCTCAGATTCAAATATTCTTAAGCCATAGTTTACATTTTTTCCCTCATACTTGAGTATGGTAATATGTTTTCAGATAAATTTTCAAAGAATTGAATCCATTTTAATCCATTTTGGTCAAAGCTATTTCGACCTTAAACATTAGCCCCTTTATGTCCGACATGCATGACTTTAAACTGCCCACAAAAGACAAAGGAACTCTGAATAAAAGTCAAGATCCAGCACACTTGTGCACTGCCCTCTGTGCCCTGAAGACTTGCGCGCCCCCTTTTCCTTTGAATGTATTCAATTTCCTCAGAGTCAAATCCTCATTTCTTTCCGGATCTACCTCTGAGGGGGGACTTTTGTTAACGCTCCTTTCGTCACAGAATCTAAAGATCGAAAAAGGGAATATCTGAGCTCAAAGTGATTCAACCTTTGAAGAAAACATCAAAAATTGAAAATGGCATGAACAAAGGATCGACAACAACGGCACCGCGCAAGTTTTATCACTGTCGCGCAAGTACACGTGCGCGACACCCTTGGTCGCACAGGTGACTTGCGCGACCTAAGTGGTAACCACCCAGTAACCGCCCGGGGTCTTATTTTGCCTATAAATAGACCCTGTGGGCCCCCTATTCGAGATGATCCTTTTTCAGAAACTCGGATTGAAGCTCCTGATGCCCAAGTCTCTTCTCAAAGCTTCCGGAACACTTCTAAGGTAATTTCTTACCTAGAACGTATGATCTAAAGAGAAGAAGGAAGGCCTAAGTGTTGAAACTTATCAAACACTTATGCGCCGACTTATTTCCTTCAATATAACTTGCGCGCCCCTTTTCTGGAAGAACCTCAAGAAAATTATAAAGGGTTTAAAAAAGAGTCGCTCAAGTATTTCAATACTGGTTGAAAATCGCGCAAGTACACCATGTGTCGCGCAGGTATACCTGCGCCACCATACTTGCGCGCCCACGGAAGACGTGCGCGCCTTGCAAGACCTGCGTGCCCCTATCTTTTTGGGTGCCCATCTTGCCCATTTTTACCCCTCTTAAGCCATCACACCTTTCCTTTTCAAGATTTAGTCTTCAAGACACTCTTCAAAGCAATTTATGGCATGATTTCTTGATTTGACTTCCTTATCTGAAAGGAATTCTGTGGAATCTCTCTCAAAGTCTAGTGATTTAAATATCCTTATGTCACTAAATACGGAGAGTTCATTCATTCAACCTCATCCTTTCAGATGAGAGAATCCTAACCTGGGTCTCCTTTTTAGGAATAAGACTCAGTCATAACCTGGGCCTTTTTTTTAAGAGTAATTCCCAGTCATAATCTTGGGCATCCTCCTCAGGAGTAAGCCCCAAACCTTAATTCCTTAACCTGGGTCTCCTTTTCAGGAATAAGACTCAGTCATAACCTTGGGTTTCTTTTTCAGGAGTAAGCCCCAAGTCCCCTAACCTGGGTCTCCATTTCAGGAATAAGACTCGGTCATAACCTTGGGTTTCCTTTTCAGGAGTAAGCCCCAAGTCCCCTAACCAGGGCCTCCATTTCTAGGAATATGTCCCAGTCATAATCTTGAGTTTACTATTTAGGAATAAACCTCAAGCCCCCTTAAAATTCTCTTAACCAGTCATAATTTACCTTTGATTTGGGTTTCCTTTTCAGGAGTAAAACCCAATCATAAGTCCCCTCCTAACTTGGGCATCCTCCTCAGGAGTAAGCCCCAAGATTAGAGTATTCAAATCTCCATAAAGCACATATACCTTTATGGACCTTGTTCCTGGATTTTCTCCCTAAAAGTAAATCCTAAACCTTCAACTATTTTGGGCAGTCATACATACATAAGCCCCAAAAAAATTCTTATGATTGCATCTTTCATGGCACAATTGTCTAAATTTTACCAATACCTCTTGTTTCTCACACCGATCATGACTCACGTGAGCTTAGAGTGTAAAATTAATTATGAAATTCTTCTTTGAGCCATAAATCATAAACATAATACTCCATTACTCGAACTACGTGGGTTCTGATTCCTTTTTCCAAAACAAAGGATACGTAGGTAGCCCATTTATGGGTTCGATTACAACTTTGAAATAATCTCTATCCTTCTGAATGACGATAAACTTCAAGTGCCCCACTGAGTGGCTTTAAAACTAGCCTGGTCATCATAATGACCAAGAGACTTTTATATAAATGTTTTGAAGGATACCATTGACCAGGAATCTCTAAACAGATATAGACGATTCTCTATTGATGAAGAACCTCGAATACATATAAAATATTCTCTAAATTTCTTGCATATTTAATCATTGATTGTTAAAACTAAAGGGAAGCACATTTTATACTTGGTAATGTAATAAGGATTCACGAACATAACTTAAATCTATAAAGAGAGTCCCGGAGTAGACAATAATTCCCCTCAAAAAGGTGTGATGAGTCCAACCTCCCATCCTCTCGACCAATGCAAATTCCTAAGCCTCATTAGTCTACAAGCTAATGAGCGCCTGCCATTGGAATGTATGTCCAAACGGATGTGGAATCATTGGATGTTTCCGGTTCTACGAACAAACCCGTTATAAACCGATCAGAATGTTTGAATCTCCCATCTAGGAGGTCATCCCCGGATTCCGTGACAAAACAGTGACGATTTGAGGTGTTACCGCCACCACCAACAGGAGGTCCACCCAGACTGTAGAGAGCAGGTCGACATGAGAGAGCTCATCTCCATGAAGCTGAGTCCTACAATCACGGTGTTCCAGAGATGATATGAGTTTTGATATGTGTCTACTCCACCATTGCTGCAATACTTATAAACACATGTGCCAGTCATTCTTTTATTTCCACTGTCCTCATTCAGTGCTCGGAGATTGTGACAAAATTGTTGGATCAATACTTATGGCTAGAGACTCATACGGGGTCTGATTTTATGATCAGGTACTGGTGCCGGTAGTGGAAACATACTCTAGGAGGTTTGAGCTTCGGCTGGGATCTCCTAGTATCGGTGTAGAGGCCTTATGATGACATCTTTATTATGGACTTGTTATCTATAGTCCATGATCATATTGACTATATTTGGCACAATGTGGGGTGTTTCCGCACGAATGGGACTTGGTTTACCTTCACCGGTGGGAAGGAACCTATGTAGCGTGGGATGGACATAGTTGGTGGAGAGTGCTGCCAATCACCCATCAGTTGGCTTGCCTTACCTTTAGAGCTATGGATATAGAGAGTCTGAGCTATCCGGTAGTGGTGAACATTACGCGAATGTTTTCCATGATGAGGATCCGAGACTACCTCTTCATAGGCATGTGGAATTTTCCATTTACTTGTACCCCAGGACGACACCAATATCTACACCAGCATATTGGATGGATCCCGCGGAGCTTCGTGAGCTTCGGGTACAACTAGAGGACTTGCAGGGGAAATGATTTATCTTTCCTAGTGTTTATATAGGGGCATCCCCAATTCAATTTTCCCAGAAGGTGGGTGAGAGCTTGAGGCATTGTTTAAACAACTGGTGACTGAACTTAGTGACCGTGAAGAAAAAGTTCCCACTCCTGAGGATTGATGACCTCTTTCCTCTACTAAAAGGGCACGGTGGTTCTTGAAGATAGAACTCAGATAACGATATCACCAGGTCAGAGTGAAAGTCTAGGATGTACAAGAGACGACCTTCAGATGTCTGTATGACCATTATGAGTTCTTGGTTATGAAATTCGGCGTGACCAAAACTCTAGTAGTGTTCATGGGGCTCATGAATTGGATATTTTTGGTATACCTTGATTGCTTTGTAGTGGACTTCATCGTCGACATTCTGATCTACTCGGCTACTGAGGAGGAGCATGCCTATCTTTTTCAGGTAGAATTGGGAACACTCTGAGAGCACCAGCTTTATAGTAAGCTCACGAAATGCCATTTATGGATCCGAGAGGTTCACATTCTGGGACATGTCTTACCAGAGGCTGTTTTTGTAGTGGATCTCGTGAATATTGAGGGGATACTTGCTTGGGAGCCACCTAGAGGTGTGACAGAGGTACGTAGTTACCTGGGTTTGGATGGATATTACCAGAGGTTTGTGCCAGACATCTCCAGAGTTGTAGCACCACTATCATCTTGAAAAAGAAGGGGAAAACAATCGTGTTGTCGCAGAGATACCAATGGTGTTTTCATTAGCTGAGGTAGAGGATTACTAGTGCCCCTATCATAAGGCCTCTAGATGAGGGTTTAGGGTATGTTTTCTACTGCGACACATCAGGGACCATACAAGGATGTTTTCTAAAGAAATATTGAGTAGTGGTCTCTTATGGTTCTCAATAGCTAAGATAGCATGAGTAGAACTATTCTACCCATGACCTGGAGTTAGCAACAGTTGTCTTCGACTTGAAGATGTTAAGACACTATCTGATGGGTGAGCGTTTTATCATGTACATTGATCGTAAGAGTCTCAGGTATATCTTCTCTAAGAAGGACCTAAACCTGATATAGTGACGTTGCCTTGAGTTCCTCTAGGAATATGACTATGAGATAGTCTATAATCCTAGTAAGGGGAATGTTGTAGTAGATGCACTCAGTTGGAGGTCTGTTATTTAGTCTCTACAAGAGGCGACGGAGAAACTGACCGCTTTGACGATATCCTTTTTGGAAAGAGATAGAGAAGCGTTTATTTAGTCTCATATAAACACTCCCCCACTTCTTTAGTGAGTCATGGAGGCACATCGTGGGGATGATGACTGCGAGGAAGGATGTGCTCAGATATCCACAGGACAGGCACCTGATGGATTTTCTGAAGGTGGGGAACACATCATCCACTTCAGAGGACGTACAATGGTACCAGTGTAACTTCATGAGGAAGTGTTGAGGGAGTTCCACACATCCCCTCTAGCGGTACAATCCAAGAGTGGGGACGATGTACCAGGATCATTGACGATAGCACTGGTGGCCGGGAATGAAGATAGCAGTATCAGAGTTTGTTTCTCGATGCATCACTTGTCAGAAAGTGAAGGCAGAGCATCAGGTACCAGCAGGCTTGTTTATGCCTTTAGAGGTCCTAGAGTGGAAGTGGGATGGGATATCGATGGACTTTGTGACTGCACATCCTTGTACATCCAGAGGTCATGACTCAATTTGGGTGATCGCCGACCGACTCACCAAGTCATCCCACTTCCTACTGATCAGAGAGTAGGGTTCAGAAGAGATCTTGGCATGCCCCTATGTTAAAGAGATTGTGTGGCTACATGGAGTGCCCATGAATATTATCTCCGATCATGATGAGTTTTTTACTTCCGGGCTATGAAAGGGGTTTGAGGAGTCTTTTGGGATGAAACTTCATTTTTGAAATGCCTTCCATCCCCAGATGGATGGTCAAACTGATCTGACCATTCAGACTCTCGAGGACATGCTCTGTGTTTGTTTCCTCGACTTCCATCACAGTTGGGAGGATCAATTTCCATTAGTGGAGTTATCATACAACAACACCTATAACTCCACCATACGGATGAAATATTTTGAGGCATTATACAAATGACCTTGTATATCTCCTTTGTGATGGACTGACCCAAGGGAGTCATCACTAGTGGGAAAAGAGTTGTTACGGGCTACCACATAGAACGTGCATATCATCCAGGAACAGATGAAGACTGCATAAAGTAGGCAGAAGTCATATGCTGACCGAAGACGAAGGCCTATGGAGTTCGAGGATGGTGACCACGTCTTTCAACGTGTCTCACCCCGATGAGGTATACATAGATATGGCTGAGGCAACAAGTTATCTCTGAGGTTCATCGGACCTTTTCAGGTCCTCAACAGAGTTAGCGAGGTGGCATACCGCTTAGCTCTTCCACCTCTGTTGCACTGAGTGCATGGTGTATTCCACGTATCCCAGTTGAGGAGATACATGAACGACCCTTCTATCATCATCAACCATGGAGAGATATATTTCAATGATGGGGAGACTATTTTTTAGGTTCCAGTAGAGATTGAGGATCGACAAGAGAAGGTCCTTTGTGGACGGTCGTTACCTCGGGTGCTCGTTCGCCGGCAGCACGGGAACCTCTAGGAGAGAACATGGGAGGTGGAGGCTTAGATTCTTTCTCAGTAGCCCCACTTGTTTACCTAGTTTGAGTTGTGTCTTACGTGGATGTAGAGCACTGAGGTGGGGAGAATACAAAGTCACGAAATTTCAATTTAATTTCTTTTAAATAAATGGAAATTTTACGAGTCCGTGAAAATTTATGGAGCGTGATTCTGAGGCCTGGATTGCACAGAATGAATTTCAGAACATTTATTCAGGTACATTCAGTAAACGTGTGGGTGTTTTTTTAACTTGTGAACTAGTTCATGAAATTGAAATCTAAGGGCACTGTTAAACTCGCAACGCTGGTATTCACATAAAAAACATTCACCTGGATGGTCGTTGGTCGAGGGTGATGGATAGTTTTAGGGTTTTTTGTGGAATTAATAAAATAAAATAAGCACACATTTTATTTTATTTTTTGTAACAAACCTCCTTGTGGATGTTGGTGGGGGGGGGGGCACTAGGCCTTAACATCCCGAGAGAGGTTAAGGTAGTGGGGACCACCCGATCCTAACCTCCCAAGAGAGGTTATGGTGGAGGGGACCACCTGGGATTAAACCCCCTTAAAACTCCCCTTTAACTATGAGAAAAATTTTATCTCCCTCATAACTGTAGGAATACATCTAACCCCCACAACCCTCATTAATATAGAGGAGCCTCTTGATTTTCCCCACATTAATTATGCCAATTCACATATCTTTATTATGCCAACTCTCCTTTAATTAATTAATTCATTTTTCAATATTATGACAATGACTTAATAGATATTAAAATCTATTACTTTGGGATACCTATTCATATTTTGGAAAATGTGGATTGGGAGAACATGGTAGAATTCTCTCCAATTAAGAATGCTCCACTAACAAAGAATGCCAACCTCCTTTGACCTTCTTGCTTAGGACATCTTCCGATGTTGGACGTCTTCATCTATGATGAATCAATGACCGCACATCCTCATTTTTCCATCATAAACAAGAGAATGAGGTAGGGTTTTATTCCTAACTGTTTATGACACTCCATGTAAACCCTTCATTTCTTATGTTGGTTGGGAATATACATTTCGGAAGATTATGGTTTTACATTCATTATTCATTCTTTGGGAACCAATTTATACCACTCTATATATAGAGGGTGCTGGCCAAACAAACACATCTTAACCACTCTGTCGTTCTTCTTTGGGGTATTCCTTGAAATGGAGGAAGGAGACGAAGACGACGGAGGCTACGGTGCCACCGCCCCGACAAACCCACAGTCTCGCTGAGCAGGTCCACCTTCTGCTGGGCTACAACGCCATCCTAGCCGAGCCACACCGCCATTCGCAGATCCATTCCACTGTATGAGATGAGTTGTGCTACCATCCCCTGAGCCGCACCACTGTCCGAGCCGAGCCGTACAGCTGAGACGAGCCACCATTCGGCGAGTTTCATTGTCTTCCGCGCTGAGCCGCACCATCATCGGTCGAGTCGCGCCGCCCATTTCCATGTCCCAATGCAGTTCGACCCAAGCATCACCGTCGAACCGCACCACCGAGCCGAGCCACTCCACCATCTTGAACGAACCATCATCAATCAGTGGCTGGCCCGCCGAACTGCAGCCAATCCATACCCCTCGTGGTTGTTCTGCGCCCACAGGGGATGTCTGTGCCCTCGTGGTAGTTCCACACCCTCACGGCTTGGTTTGCTGCCCTCACGGTACCCCTCAACCTAGTTTCCCCCACGGTACCCCTGTGACCCTCGCATGCCTGGCCAGACCCAAAGGGATGGGCTGGGTCGACCCAATCCTGGTCGGACCAGGCCGGGTCGGTCCGACCTGGTCGGAACAGACTCGGGCCCACTACGACCCATTTACCTTCTTTTGTTCATAACTTTGGCACCATACGTTCATTTGACAAACTGTCAGTGGTGTTGGAAATCATGGAGTGAGATAGTCCTTTTGAGTATATCCCACTACAGTCATGGGTATAGTTGTGGTATGGTCGGGTTGGATCTAGCACAAATCCAACCATTCCCTCAGAACTAAATGGCTAATAACTCATCGATAAAGGGTCTGATTGAAACACCGTCTATGACGTTGAGACCCATATGACACGGTGGATCTTTGAAATACTTCTTCGTCAGTCTTCATGGAAGTTGGAGTATCGACCATTAGATTGTAAAGCGGATCCTCCCGGAGACGAGCGAGCATAGTGCAGAGACCTAGTTGCTGGTTCAGACTTGACGACTGCTGGCCGTTTGACTCAAAGTGACTCAATAGGACTAGTGGGTATTACCTTGGTGACACGGCCGACCCACAATGGGGAGTGCTTCTATGTGATGTGTAATACACATGGGACATGACCGGAAGAGTAACTTTGCAGGACTTGAGGGGGAGCACCTCTAGGTGACGTGGAAGATCCACGGTGGGGAGAGCCTCTATGTGACACAGAAAACAAACAGTACTCTACCGGAGGAGTACCTCAGCACTCCATGGTTAGTGGGATGTTCTTCTGTTTTTCACAGCATGCCCAATGTACTCGATAAAGGAGAAGTTCTCCCTAGAGACGAGGTGTTCAACATTTTTTTAGGAATATTACTTGATACTACCCCTTGAATAAATCATTTTTTGACCTGAGTCATAACCTTTGTGTTTATTTCTTGATTGAGATGAATTACTAGATAACGTAGGTATATGTATGGGAATATACCAAAGAATGTATATCTATTGATTTCGTAAATTGTGTTTTATCCTTGTTTTATTTTGGTAGGCCTAGAGGGTCTCGGGGTCCCTAGTGAATATCATTAGACTCACCCCTGCATGGGCTATTCCCACACCTTGTTGTGTTGGATGAAGACGACAGACAACCCTGACTTAGGCCAAGAGTACCAAGACTGGATGGTACCTAGATGTGGACCATACGACGAGTCAGTTCATGGAGGGGATAGACGGATGAGGAGTACTGAGGTGGCTATTTGTACCTACCCTTCAGGTAACTACCGAGGAGGATGACCCAACATCTGACTTCTCATTTTCATTATTTGTATTGTATTGTTGTTGTACTTGTACATTCTATTTGGGATGGAATTATGGCCCCTTTTACATTCAGTACTCTTTTTTTATATAGTCTACCTAGTGTTTCATCCATATTTTTTCTTTCTTCTGATTGTGTTTACAGGTTATAAAGGCAGGTCCTTCCTCGTTTTAGGGAATTACGCCTTTGGTGCTAGTCGCTAGCCCTAGGCCTATGGAAGGAGGGATTGTGGTAGTCACGACACATGCCCTGTGGGATAGGTCATGACAAGATAATACCTAAAAACCTATAATAATTATTTTTTATGTTATTTAGGAAATTTTGACCCCTTAATGGTGAATAATTTTGTTTCTTTATAAGAATGTCACTCCTCCTCCACTATAAATGTGCAATCACTCTCCTCAATTTTTTCACAAATATCAAGAATTTAGAGTTAAATATCCCTACCGAATCACATAAAAATTATATATACTCATCATTTTAACCATTTTTGTGATGAAATCCATCCTTTTATTTTTTTAGTACAATCCCAGGAAGGATACCCAATGTAGAGGTAACGATCTTAGGATGGCTATTCTATTTTATATTTTTCAATACATATTACAATTATTATTATATAATTAATATATAATAAACTAATTATGTTCCATATATTGGTATTTATTATATTTTGGTTAATACCTACAAAATCATACTTTCATCAAATGGGTTTTGAAGTCATCCATCTTGTGTACGGGGAACTACCGCCTAGCGATCATATGTTAATTATTTTTACATTACCACCTCCCAGTGATGGTAATAATGAGGGAAATAATGTTTATATATACTATTTATTATATTTATGATATTTTTATCACTCTTTAATTGTTATATAAAATATATCTTCATGCATTCATTTTTCTGGAATACAATAATGTTGTTCGTGTGTATGATGAACTAACACCTCGTGTTGTGATGGGATTCATTCATGCATTACATGAAATGTGTTTATTATGGGTTTATTAAAAAAATGTGTCATGTATGAAATAATATTTTTTAGGTAATGATAATATATATATATATATATATCACTTACTTTATTTCATTCAATATGAAAAGGAAAGGGAAACAAAATTAATGTGAATATTGCCATAACAACCCAATGAACGGTTCATTTCATTCTCTATCACTGAATTTTACTAGTTCCAATAAATACATATTGTCACAACTCATCCCCCATGGCCCATGCTATAACAACCTCAAGCTCTCCTACCATAGGACATGGGGTGTGACTAGCACTAGAAAAGAAAATTCCCTAAAATGGGAAGGAATTGCCTCAAAACATGTATACACACAAACAAGGTACAATGCGCATAAGTAAAACACAATGACAGAAGAAAGGGAAACCATAACTAAAATTCATCATAGAGTGTAAAAGTATGTACTAAAGTAAATGGACAAGAATACAAGTCCCACTAAAATGGAAATACAGTAAATGGGAATAAATCTTCTAAGGTCATCCACCAAGGATATTACATAATGGGTAGGTATAACTCATCATTGCGGCTCTCCACATCAATTGGTCACCTCTTTACACTGTCTAGTCCTGGATCCTCAAAACTCATTAAATGATTCCTATCTTTTTCACGAAACACCAAGTGGTGTGGGAAAATCCCATTCAGGGGTGAGTTTTACAATACCCAGTACTGACCTCGAGACCCCCAAAGGTCTTTTAGAATTCCACAAAGGGAAAACACAAAACATTATCTCAATCACAATGCACAAATAAAAATATAGCTAAAACTAGGTTTAACATGTGGATAGATGTACAGATGTCTAGTCTTAAAGCTAGATCATCTTATTCTGTAACAAGACACTACTACTGACGCTCAAAAGAATGCTCAGGGTTGATCCACATAGGATCGCTCAGTGCTGATCCACACAAGATCGCTCAATGTGGATCCACATAGGATCATTCAGTCCCCATCCAAACAAGATCACTCAGTTTTTATCTACACAATATTTCTTTGTGTTGATCAACAAAAGATTTCTATTCACTCTTCACCTCTCATCCAGCCACTAGATTCACACACATTGAATGCTTGATTCTGGGTGGATCCACTCCTCGGTCCATTAGTCATATATAATCCAGTATGAAGATTCATGTAGATGAAACATGATGACCCTCCATTCTACAAGGGTTCTGATACACCATACAACACATCATCTAGACACACAGTCTATGAGTTATAAGCATTTTAGTGCTGAGAACCTGGTTGGATTCAGGGTTGATCTAACCCGTTTGTTCCCCAAAATTATCCATAGAAAAAGTGTAGTATAAATAAAGGACCGCCTCATCCAAAGGGTTCTAGTACCATAGACGATGCTTCAAACAGATGTCTGGTTTGTGAGATACACCCGTTTTTGTGAAACGTGGTCGGTCAGGTCCTGATTCGGAAGTTGTCTTGCCCAACCAGCAGACCTGACACGGCTCACAGGTCCAGTCCAGCTATTGGACCCGGCCTAGTTTGCTGGTCTGTCCTAACTAGTTGGTCAGGCACACATTCATGCTGGTTGATTGAACATTGACTAGATGTGGAGCATCCAGTGCGGCCAGCTGGTGGCGCCAGCGGGTGCTGCCCCCTCTTTTGAAACGGCTGGATCATCTGGATCTTTTGTCCAACTGACTTTCCCGAGAAGGCCCCTTCATCTTCACTGTGGGTCACATCGGTGTCACGCCCTTCAACCACTGCATCCTGGTTGGCCACAGTTTCTATCATCGTTATGCGTATAGGTACCGCTCCTCCAAAAGGGCGGCTCGGCTGACCACATCTGTCGGTTTAATGCACCGCCGCACCAGCGATTGCCTCTACGGGCCACCATAGATGCTATGGTGATATTCTTTTCTTCCTTTAAACACATACGGGCCTCTCGGGTTTCCTCCTACACTAAGTGGTACTCAAATACGCCATCCAACTACAATCGTTGTTCTGCAACAATTAACTCTACAAGGAAGCGTTTAACAGAGGGTCCAAGACTTTTTTGGTTCGGCCCACACCCTCCGCGTTAGCGTTTTAATTAATGGGGAAGTATAATAACAATATTAACAAAAACAATCACAAACATAAGACCCCCCAACAACCACCGGCATGGATGAATGAGATGTGGATCAACCCCGTTAGTCGGTTGGTCCACATTCATTTTATTTTCTAGAAACGAAAATAGAGGGATCAACAATGCACATAAACCACCTACCTCGAGTTTGTTGGAAGGCGTTGCAATAGAGGAAGTCGTGTCCGCATCTGAGGGTGTTGAAGACGAAGGAGAAGGCTCACATCTTATGGAGCTCAAAGTATAATACTCCAATAGTCGTCGAAGCCTCGTTCTATGTTTGTGGAAGATGTTGCAAAAATTCATCAGAGGCTCCTCTCTTGAGTGCCAAAAATTCATGCCTAGGCTTCGTTTAAATAGAAAAAAAAGTGGATCAACACACCAAACAATTAATGAGGTTCATTAATGTATTGAATTAATGAACCTGTTTATTCTCCCAATAGTTCAGTTACACAACCAAGTGTAACCATGCATTTAATGGTCTGAAAATCCAGTGGTCCCTCCACCACCGCTCAACTAGATACAAGAATGAAATAAAATAACACATTGAGTTATTTTATTATTATTTTTCTAATGTCCCAAAAATTATCTTTTTCATCCAAACCATTCCCATTGAAGTTAATCTTCCCTTTAGTGAATATTTGTGATGAGGATTCAATGTTGCCCATGGATTTATAATTAAAGCACTGATTCAAAATAGATAATTTATTTCGGAACATTTAATGATCATACCATAAATTTTTTGTACAAAATCGGTTCCAGATCATCATCCCTTAGAATCATGTGCCATCAATTTTCACCTAATCATAATAATCCCAAATATTTTTAAAAAATATTTATATGTTATTTTTAGGTCTTTACATTCTTTCAACCAAAGGACATTGTGTCCCCAAAAGCTATAAAAAAACTAGGGAAACAAATAGGGGTATCGAGCAATCATCTGAGCCTCCCACTCCCATGTTATTTCTTGGAGGTTCTTGTACTTCCACCGAACTCGCACCAGAGGAATAGACCACCCACAAAGTACCAACTCCTGTTTATCCTTTATCTTTACTAGGAACAAGGAAAACATCACCCCATCTTCGATGTTCAGCTCACCCCCATCGATAACATCTGATGGATCATCCGTGTACCTCCCCAACTACGACACATGGAAAACATTATGCACCATATGCGTCTGTAGGGGAAGATCTAGATGGTACACCACCTCGCCTACTTTTGAGGATCTAGAATTATCTGATAAATCTCCAATATAGCATTCATCCCCAACAAAATTTACACAATCCTCATCAGGGTTAGACCCATAAAGAAGACACGATCTCCCCACTCAAACTCCATGGGTATTCGTCTCCCATCGGGAAAAGACTTGTATCGGCTATGGGGAGTTTTGTCAACTCTTGGATGATCTACACATTCTCTGTGGTTTCCCATACAAACTCTGGACCCATAAGTTCCGAAACCCCTCAGTCTTTCTAGTACAGAGGTGATCTACATTTTCTGGTGTACATGGACTCAAATGATGCAATGCTGACTGTGGAGAGTTGACTATTATTTTATTCTAACACCACCAGTGGAAGGTGGTCCTTCCAACTACAGCCAAAATCTAGAATGCATGCACTAAGCATGTCCTCGAGTGTCTGTATGGTCCACTCCATCTGACCATCTATCTGAGGATGAAGGTCATCACATAGGAACAACTAATTCTCGAATGCCTATTGTGATCCTTTACACATTCAGGATGTAAAACGTGCATCATGATCTGAGATGATAATAGATGGCACCCGGTGAATTAGTACAATCATCTATACATAGAAGTATCCCAATCCCTCTATAGATATCTACTCTCAATGAGTATGAAATGGGATGACATTATGAGTCGGTCAACGATCACCAAAATGGATTCATGGCCCCTGGATGCACATGGCAGCCCTATCATGAATCTAATGGAGACACCATCCCGCTTAAAATATCGCACCTCAAGATGATGAGCTAAGCCTAGTAGTAGCTGATTTTAGGCCTTCAGTTACTGGAAAGTGTGTCCTCATGATTCAAACTCTACAATGGATTTCTTCATCTCTACCCACCAGTACTAATGTCAGAGGTCCGATTACTTCTTCGAAACTCCACGATGTACCTCAAAAGGGGATGTGTTTAAATCTCTCAATACCTCCTCTCATAGCATCACAAGTTCCATGGTGCATCCTATAAAGGGAACAACGTGCTACCCAACTTCAGAAAATCCATCAATAGACTGTCCTGAGGAAATATGAGAACATTGGGTCTCGCAATCAAAGTCCCGAAGTTGTGCCTCCCAAACACGCTGAAATAATTGGTGAGTGAAATTCATATACTAGAGGTAAGCTTCTCCACCACTATCCAGGAATGATATCTTCATTGTGGCTAGCTGCTCAGTTGCCTCACTCAGCAACTGTAAACCAAACCTCATGTTGAGTGTGACTTCCACCCTATTTCTCTTATCAGGGTTGTAGAATATCTCAATGTAATAATCATGGAGGAACTCCAGTCATCGATGATGTCTAAGGAACATGTCCTTTTGTGAAAATATATACCTAAGACTCTTTTTATTGTACTAAACAGTAAAAATATCACCCATCAAGTAGTGTTTCCATAACTTCATCGCAACACACATTGATTCTAACTCCAGGTCATGGGTAACGTAGTTCTTATCATGATGTCTCAACTATCCATGAGCCATAGGTGATCACCACTCATTCCTATATCAAAACACATCTTATTCCAGACCCTGATGTGTCTTAGTAGACTCCATAACCAATGCCCTCTTCTGGCAGCCTCAAGAAGGGGTAATAAAAAATCTCAACCTCAGCTCTTGGTAGCTCTACTGGAACTTCTCCATCCACATTAATGGCTAACAATTCTTCTTTAAAGATGAAAAGGGATCCTCTACCTTGGATAGTTCAGGTAAAAATATATGGTTGTACTCATCCAATCCCAATAAACTATGTACCTCGGTCAAACTCATAGGTGGCTCCGAAGAATGCACTGCCTCTCTCTTCATCGAATCCACTGCTACTCTAGCCTTAGAGATAATGTGCCCCAGGATGGGGACTTCTTGTAACGAGAACAAAAAGTTCTAGATCTTTTAATAAATCTTCTGCTCTCGCAGTTTATTTGAAACTATCTACAGGTGTGTCAAATGATCCTACTCCATCACCGAGTACACCAAGTTGTCATTATGGAAGACCACCACAAAGCGACAGAGGAAAGGCTGGAATATCCAATTCATGAGTCCCATGAATACTATCAGAGTGTTGGCCACACAAAAAGTAATTACCAAGAACTCTTAACTTCCATACCAACATCTAAAAGTTGTCTTTGGTACGTCCTCATCCTGTACCCTGAGCTGGTGATAGCCTAATATTAGGTCTATCATCAAAAACCATTGTGATCCCATCAGTAGGTTGAAGAGACCATCAATCCTTAGCAGAGGATACATGTTCACCATGGTCACCTGATTCATGCACCGATTGTCCACAAAAACCCTTAGACTCCCATATTTCATCTTAGGAAAGAAAATAGGAGCTACCCATTGAGATAAAATAGGCCTTACGAACCCCTTCCTCTGTATGTATTCCAACAGTACCCTCAACTCACAATGTTCCATGGGATCCAACAGATATGTTAGTCTAGATATCAGTGTCGTCCCATGGTATAGGTATATATAAAATTATACCTATCTAATTGTAGGTAGTTATGGAAATTTATTTGGGATGAAATATGCATAGTGGTCCACCACTATATGATAGCTTGGACTCATATCATCCACTACAACGAGGGTGAGGAAAGCCAACTGATGAGTGATTAGCTGCACCCTCCCACAAGAATGTACATCCAATGCTGCAAATGTTTCCTTCTCACAGGTGAACAAAAACCTAATCCCATCCTCACAGACACACCACACTCTTTGCCTAAAACAGTCGATCAGAGCATGCACTGTGGATAGCCAGTCCATACCCAAGATGACATTGTAAGGCCTTGGCACTACTCCTATGAGATCATAGCCAAATATCTCACCTCCTAGAGTGATCAAACATTGCCTACAATAATGTGTAATTGTTGAATTCTCTCCCATAGGAGTCTCCAATCACAATGATTGATCCAATAGCTCCATCATAATATTCAAGATCTGAATGAGTGTCATGGGAATGAAAGAGTGAGTGGTAGCTGTGTCTATAAGAACTACAGCTAGTGTGGAAAATACATAGACCGTACCTAATATCATCTCTGGAATTTTTTTCTCTATGTCCTCTTCCTCCTGAAGCTGAGGTCACCCCTGTCCACAAGTTCCCTTTGGTTAGGGTGGTCCACCTGGGGTGTGGTGGTAGAATTCCAAAATTTTATCCACAACATTTGGCAGGACCTGTTCCTTTGCCAAGTCTGTCGCCCTGAAAACCTCCTCTCTCAAACCTCACTCACTACCTCAGTGGTCCATTAGCCATCTGTAGATCATCAACTTGGGGAGTCAGACAGTCGCGAGCCATGTGTCTCTCTCTTCCTCAAGGGTAACAGACTATAGTCCTCATAATACTTCTTCTACATTACGAGCTCTGCACCTCCAAACCTACATCTTGGATTCATACTCTAGAAGGTCTAGCCCACTTGGACCCCAACCTCATCTTACTACAACCAATTGAATAACACTTGGCTACCTGTCGTTCGGTGGTGGCTCTAACTGTCAGTACCTACTTAGCTAAGAAGTTATCCTCTAATAATTCTCTCTCGAGTACTCCAGCTTGTATAAGGATATTGAACGATATCATTGATACTCTAATCTCCCCCTAGATACCATTTTCATTGTTTTGGGCACAAATGAATTTGTCTCGTACCATGTCAGTGTAGTAGGGAGATAGGTCAATAAATCTCACCAAGTACTAGGACACTATCAGGCTACGCTAATTTATGTGAAGTAGCTCTAGGATACACACTGAGCCTAAATCTACTGGTACGAACTCCTCCCTAAAGATCTCTCGAAGTCCACCCATGAGAGAGTCAACTTTTCATCAGTGTCTGGGGCTTCAAACTCAACCATATCCACATTGCACCCAGAAAGAGGCTAGCAGCTAGGATCACCATCAGGTCTTCTGGTCTCTCAACTGTAAAAAAAACTCATGCCACACCCTCCAACTAGTCATCAGCTGCCAGGTGATCCATCTTGCCTTGAAACCTCAGAGTCCCCTATCTTTGGAACTCGTGAAACTCATTCAGTCAGAGTTCATGGCCTTCTAGTGGATTTGGTAGAAACTACTTCCCCATGGGTGGTGGTGCTGTTGGTACACCACCTGAAGGTCCCATTACCATAAAAGGGACCTTCACCAATGCCTCAATACATGGTGGTCCATCATCATGATCTCTCTTTGGAATACTGGATAGCTATCTACACATAGTCATCTAGAAGGAAACAAGTAAGCCACAATCAATAAGTTATACCAGGTGAGCTGACTCAAAGAAATCAAAAGAAAAACAACATTTTCAAAACACACACAAACAGTGTTTTTGTGTATCGATTCAGAAATCATAATTTTGGGTCATGGTGTATGGATACGTCGGCCGCCGCACCAACACCGATATCCCTAAACTGAAACCCAATCTCAAGATACATAACACTATTGATCATTTGAAAATATACACTCTTAATTCTTCTAGTATAACTGACCACCCTATATTACCACATTGTCATGGCACATCCCCCAAGCCCTCTTACATGACTTCCCCATGCCCACCTTCCATTGTCCAAGGGTTGGTGACTAGAATCTGAAAGGAATTTCTCTAAAATGGGAAGGAATTGCCTCAAAACATGTATACACATAGACAGGGTACACTTCGCATAAGTAAAACACAACAAAATGAGAAAGGTGAAACCACAACTAAAATACACCACAATGTGTCAAATTATGTACTGATGTAAAGGGTCTAGAATACAGGCCCAATAGAGATGGAAATAAAAAAATGGAAAAACTATCTTGATGTAATCTTCCGTGGATCCTACCTGAATGGTATGTATATCTCGTCCCCATGGCTCTCCACATCAACTAGTCACCTATGTATCTCGTAATGTCCTGGCTCCTCGAGACTCAATTAATGCTTCCTATTGTCTGCACAATACAAAATGAGGTGCAGGAAAATCCCATGAAGGGGTGATTATAACAATACTGAGTAGGGACCTCGAGACCCATGAAGGTCTCTCAGAATTTCACAAAGGAAACACAACAAATCATGACTCCAATCACAAATTAAAAAGCAAAAGATAGCTCACCCTGGGTTTAATGTTTGTACATAAGTATAGATGTTTAGTCATAAAGCTACATAATCCTATTATATCACGAGGATCGGTACTGATCCAAACAGGATCGATCATGATCCACACTGAATCCCTCTATGTTGATCCACAGAGGATCCCTCAGTGTGGATCCACACAAGATCACATGGTGCTGATCCATATAGTATCACTATTCATTCTTCATGTCTCAATCGGCCATTGGATTCTTTCACTTAGCATGCTTCATTCCAAGAGGATCATCCCCTTAATCCATTTTTCATATTTCAACTAGCATGAATTCCCATGATGAAGTAACCCAATAAACAACTATTCCATAAGGGTTTCAATGCAATATTTGGAACATCATCCAGATTTACAGTCTATGGGTTATAGGAATTTTAGTGACAAGGGATCAGTTGGATTTGGGGTCGATCCAACATGGAAGTTCCCCAACATTCAACAACACTCACGTGAATTATCAATAAAGGGGACCTCTTCCTAATGGTTCTAGCATCGCACACGAAATTTGAAATGGACGCCGGAATGCCAGATACTGCCGCTTAAGTGAAATAGGCCCAGTCGGGTCGCAGTTTGGTGGGGGTTCGACCCAGCTGGTGGGTCTGGCCCAACATGAAGAACTGTCCCAACTTAAGGGTATAGCACAGCCGGCAGACCCTGCCCGGCTGGTGGGTCTGGCCCTCCTGGAAGAACTTGGCCCGCATGCGGGCCGGTTGATGGTCCACTGACCAGATGATCTATATCCAGTGCGACCAGCTCGCTGCGCCAGCTGTTGTCACCCCATCTTTCGAAAGTGCCAGCTCAGCGGGCCATTATTTACAGCCGAGCGGCCCAAGAGGACTACTCTTTACTCTCTGTGTGATGTGTTGGAGCGGCGCCCTTCCACTATCGTGGCCCAGTTGGTCGTTGTTCCTACAGTCGTGTCCGGCTCGACTGCTAGCCGATGCCGCTACCCCAGTGGTGTTTCACCGAAGGTTGCCACATTGGGCCACCATAAATGCTCTCATGGCCCATTCTTCTTCTGGTCTATGCCTAAGGTCCTCCAAGGTTCAAGACATCACTGTGCGGCCCTCATATACGCCTTTATACATCGTTTATTATTCCACCTCAATGAATGCACCAAGGACAATTTTAGCATAGGGTCTGGGCCTTCTTGGGTTCCGCCCACGCCCTCTGCATTAGAATTTTAAACTACGAGGATCTATAATAATAATAATAATAAGAACAATACCCATATTTAGACCCCGCACCAGCCACCCACATGGACAGATGATACGCGGATTAACCCGTTAATCACTTGGTCCACATTCATTGTATTTTCCACAAATGAAAATTTAGGGAACAACAATTCCCGTAAACCACCATCCTTTAGTTTGTTAGAGGCTGTTGCATAGGAGGGAGGGGTGTCCATATCCGAGGGTGTTTCCAACAAAGGAGAAGGTTCACATCCTATGGCGCTCATTGTCGAATCCTCTAACAGTCTTCAAAGCATCATTATCGGTTGGTTGAAGATGTCGTGGCACTTCGATAGAGGTTCCTCTCTTGAGGGCCAAAAACCCCGACCTGAGCATCGTTTAAATAGATGAAAGTGAGGATCAATGCACCACAAAATTAATGAGATTCATCAATTACTTGAATTACCGATACTATTAGTTCTGCCAATGGGACGGTTACACAACCATGTGTAACCAACCATTTAATGGTCTAACAACCTATCAGTCCTGCCACCATGGCATAACATTAAAAATAAATTAATAAAATAACTCGTTGTGTAATTATTTCGTAATTTCCAAAAACAAAATTTCGCCCGACCCTTGACAGTCGAAGTTATTCATCCCTTAATTGAATCATAGCATTGCTGATTCAACAGTGCCCCCAGATTTTTATTCTAAGCACCAGTTCAAAAGATAGAATTCACTACCAGCACGTTTATTGAACGTACCATAAAAAGGTTCAAAAGATTTGTTACGGGCTCCCCGGGCCCTGAAATCACGTTTCGTCAATTTTAACAGACTCGTAATAATTCCATATAATTTAAAAAATATTTTTTTTGGAATTTATGGTTCTTTACACATATATATTAAATTACATAAAATATTTATATCATGGATTAAATTTTTTAAAATTTTGAAAACCATATCAAAGTATGTGCACTATAAATAATAATAGAAAACTTAAATGAAAACAAATGGGTAATTACTTGAAGCATAACATTATCATGAGATTGTTAATAAATAAGAAATATTATTTCATAATAAAATCATATATGGTAAGATATATATATATATATATAAGAAATGTTTCTATTTTATATGTATAATAAACTTATATTTAATATACATGTGGTTTGATCATGGGCGAATGAAGTCAATACTTAAGGTAAGGGATTTCCATCTCTCAATTTAAATTTTGGATTCATATGCTATATTCAAGAAATCTTTATTATATGTAATATATATAAATTTCATGAATTTTTGTAATGAATCTTCTATAAATATTTATTAGTATTTTTATATACATTTTAGGACCTCTCTTTCATGGGTTTTATGGTTCAAAAGATTCCAATTTGGTGAAGTAGTTTTTTCTCATTTTTTTGGGATGTATGTTAGCATATGCCTCAATATCATATAATGAGATATATATAAAAACTCATTGACATGTTTACTCATTAATTAATCCATCTTTTTGATATTATACTTACCATTCTGTGTTATTTCTTCATTTTCCCAATGATTAATGTTACAAAGTGGTTAATATTTTTGTTATAAGCTCATCTTTTGTTAGCAATGATTATGATTCAGTATCAAATGTTTAAATATAATAATCTAACTCTCAATATTTATCGTAAATTTTATTTCACTAATGTAATTAATGATATCTTCATGTAATTGTAACATTTTCCCACTCATTGGAATTTTCGATAATTAATAAAATTATTTTATGAAAATACATATTTATTTCTCTCTTTAGTTAAAAATATATTTTCTTCCAAAATCATGTTTTCTAAAAAACACAAAACGTTTTTAAATGGTATTTTATGCCAATTTCAAAGAAAATGACTTAAAAATGATTTATGTTACAAAAATATTTTTTTCCCAAATTGATATGGTATTTTCTTTAAAAAAATTATAATTAATATAAAATAATCCATTATAAGTTTTAAAGGATTTTTTCAATTAAAATAATATTCATAATGATTCATATTTTAAAAATTTATTTTCAATGAAAAAATAGTATCCTCAAAGTAATATCTCAAGTAGTGTTTCATTATTATTTTCCATAAATTATAAAATTTCTTGAGGATACATATTATTTACTAGTAATATGATCCAAGGATTCCATTATTATTATTTCTATGAATAATAAATGTTTATGATGAGAAGGGGTTTTTGAAAATCGTTTCTCTAAAATGTGTTATACCATGATAAAATTCTTATGAAACCCGCTTCATTTCACAGGTTATTCTATGATAAATTGTTTAATGTATTACCAAAACATTTTTTTATTCATAGGTTATGATATTGGGAATTTTTTTTGTAAAACCCTTTTCATTTTTTGGGTTATAATATAGTCAATGTTATGATCTTGTGGAACATATAAATGTGTTTTTTATTATTTGATGGTTGAGTACTATATCTACAACCATTTAATTTGGTAATGATAAATTCCATAATATCTCAAAGGGTACATAGGTGTTTATCACATGACAATAGATTATGTAACATAGGTTTTTATTCCTATTCCAAAGATGAGGGTACACTGGTGTTTAGCTCAATACACAAATGGAGGGTACACAAGAGGTCAACCCCAGTCCAATGTATAGACAACAATGGATAGCCCAATCCTACCATGTTGTGACCTCTTTTTTGAGTAGATTTGACCTATAATTTTCCATTCTTATATGTATTCCAAAAATTCCATTTATTATTCCAATTTTATTCTCGTGTTTTCATACAATTTTTTTCCTTATGCATTAATGTCTCATTTATTTACCTCTACTGAGCATCTGAGCACTCTTTTTCTCCGATTTCATTTCCCCATTTTATGAAGAATGTTTTTATATATAAGTACTAAATTGAATGATTCTTGTGGGAGACATTGAATATATATCTCCATATTATAATATTTGTCCCATTTTACCAATAGAAACCTAGTATTACAGTCCTCAAAAATTTCATTATGTAATGTAATGAAAATTCATAAAAATTTATTTAATATTAGTATATGTTAATAATATTAACTTATAGTTGGTATAAATGGAAAGATTTAGATCAAATTTGGAAACTAGTATGAGAGATCATTAGTAAGATCTCTACTGATATTTCAAAGTATATGTCTTGGGCTCCCTCTACGGATAAGTCAAATAATCGATTCAATGATTTGAAAAATGTTTTATAATTTTGGTAATGTGTTTTTTGAGTGGTTTACATGAAATTATATTCCTTTATATATACTAAAAGTTAATGTGGATCTTTCAAATATGAATATAGGGTTAAAACTATGAAAACACTGTGTTGTGTTAGACTTGATTGGGAATTGGTGCATGAAAATAGGCCTTACAACAGAATCGGTTTGACACTCTTAATGGATATGGATAGAAATTGAAAAACACATTAATAACCATCCTAATGTATTTAATCACAAGATTCAAATTAATGACTTATTATGAAACCATGATTTAATAGATTAATGAATGTTTCATGATATAGTCATCCTATGAGTAATTTTCATGATTATTTTTCATCTAGTTGTGATTAATGATCCTAACACATTATTTCTTACATTTAGTCAATGGAGGAGACCGGAAGAAATTTGGTTAAAATTAAATGTGAAGGAAAATTTATATTTTATCTTCCAATTGGGTTGAAAACTGCTTTAAATGTTGTTTTGATAATGCCCAACCAATTTTCACCGAACACGATTAACAACATGTACCTTAATTAACTCTCACACTCACTAAAGAAGATAATGAATGAGTTCACTGGGTGTTCTTGTAGTATAGATACTAGAGGAAAGATGACTCAGTTACTATACATGATGACAATGAGGGTAAAAATAACCTGGTGGATGTCTCAAATTAATAAGTAGATGTTTGGTCTATTGAAATGAATGATGAAAAGAATGAAACTTCCAAGGAAAAATGAATATTTCATTTAGTACAAAAGAGGTGAATGCTAGTCTCCACAAGTTATTATCAATGGTTCAGTACATTAAATTTTTAATATATGGTAATTATGAATATTTATTTCCTTTTTGGAACGATTTTAATGAAAATGACTTTGGTGTAATGTGTAATGGTCATATTTTTTATGATGGAGAGACTAAAAATGATATGTAAATGGAAATAAATGATACAGAATTGGACAAATAACAATAGTAAATATATTTTATAAGGAAGGGAGATGATTAGAGTATATATGTATTGAAATTCAATGATTATGTTATTTAAATAATTAAATATATATTTATTATTTTTTATAATTTTTTCATTATGGATTTTAAAATAACAATTTGAATGATGTTGATGGACTGGAAAAGTGATTTAAAAGAAATGTGATATTCATGAAAAAGACATCATTTAAGGAAATATAACCATTAATATGTTCATGATATTGATATAATTAAGTTGGCATAATGATATGATATATTAGGATAAATTGAAATAGATATTATTGATTACCTTGTAACTAATTAATGATTTTTTTTGAAATTTGTTATATGTTATAATGGATGTAGTTTACTAATTTTTCAGATTAAAGGAATATATCCAATAATATATTTTTTATTTAAGGATTGGAGAATAACTATTGTTTTATAAAATGTTTTCCAGTTATTAGTGTTATAAAAATATTTTAAAAGAATGCATGATGAAGGTATTCACAAATTAATTATATGACTACTAGTGTCAACATTATGGTATATGTGGGATTAATGATCAGTTCATTTTGGAAATTTTGTTACATTTCCATAATTTTTGAACTAGGTATGGATTATATGCTTGACTATTTCTAAAATGGATAGATTTTTTACTTTAAATGAGGTTTTTATGATTAGTGTTTCACAATATGAATATTTTTCCATTTGGGTAACCTATGAGAAAAATTTTGTTGATTTGATAACTAAATGTAGATAAAAAGTCTTGTGAATTTATTTTATGGATCTTATAATCCATTATTTCATTAGAATCAAAAAATTATACTTTATTACATTGATTACGTGATGAAGTGAGAATTTATCAAGGAAAAACTTATTGATAATATTATCGTTACTAATTGGATGTAAATCAAGTAATTATATCTCCTTATGAAATGCCTCAAATTTATGAAAATGATAATGGGAATAAAATGTTATCATAGAACATTTATTTCTTTTTAATAAAATAGTCCCGTAAATCATCATATATTTATTGATTTTTCGTTTGAAACATTATCTAGATCATCTAATTTATTTTCATCTATTATCTATATCACTCTCTCTAATTATTTATGTTTTTCTTCTAATCCCAAATCACTAATTCATATTTATGTTATCCTATGTGGAAAACAAGTTATGAGTAAAATTTGGTAACAATTATGTTTCCAAAATTAAATTTTATCAGAATTTTTAGTATTAATTTTTAAAATGTTGGTTTATATGAAAGGATATTTCAGTTATTAAAACTTCGAGGACTCAGATGATATTTTGGGGCAATTTCTTATTTAGGTTTGTAGAATGTAACACCTTGAGTTTTTATAAACTATATTTTTGGAATAAATGAAAATAATTTCATAGCATGCATTGCACAAAACTACCTGTTAATATTTATTTATATGAAACTATCTATTAATATTGTTATACAGGAAACACTATGTTTGGACTATGTTACCCACAACACTATGGTCCTTTGATAATTAGTGTTATATTCAACACCGAGTTTTACTGTACATCAATATACTAATGATATTATTATTTAATATGATACCTTATTACCTAGAATTTGAATGAAGGGAATGATTAGGAATAACTAGGATTTGAAAATATATATTTTTAAATTTTTATTAAGTAGAAAATAAATAAGATTCATTTATATTAAGAATAGATGTTTTCTAAAAAACAATATATTTTCTGAAAGACAACTAATAGTTCTCTATTCCCATAAGCTAAACCTAATTTTAAAAAATTTGGGAAAATTTATTAGAAAAAATATATTCATTTTTTAAATAGGAATATTAATATTTGATTAGGTTGAGTTTTTGGAATTTTTTGAAAAGGTATTATTTTTTATGTATAACTAAAAATGTTGAGTTTTGATTTTAAACATCATTTTCATATATACTATTTATAATGTAAAAGTATTATTCAAATTAGTTTTCATGTATATTTTGAAAATTTATATTTATATTCATCCAATTCAGATAATTTCTATCAATTTGATGTTGATATTTTATATAAAAACACTCATGTCATCCGGTCACCTTTGAATTAAAACCCCACATTCTAATCAGGACTATGAAAAAAATTGTAAATTAATTTTCTCAAATTATATTACTCGAAGTTACAAAAATTGATTTGATACATTGAATAATAAAAAATTTATAATTGATAATAAGGAAATATTATTTTTTTATACAAAACTTTTCGATAAAATAATTAAAATTAATCATGATAGTTAAGATGAAAACAATTTAACCAAGGGACAAAACATTTTATATAAGGGGAAAATCAAATATAAAATTTTACAGCATCCATTTTATAGATATATTTATAACCTCAACACCATAAGGTATATTTTAATGAGTAATTTTTGAACTATTACATGAATGTGGAACATATAATAAATTCTCTAATGAAAAACAAAAAAAGTAACTTTTTTCCTTTTATAATTCATTAGAATAAGAAAATAACAACATTGTTATAATCCCTTGAGATTTTGTGAGATTTTTTTTGATGAATGAATTAATTTTAATTGAATTATTTCATTACATTATGTTATATATTAATATCACATGGAACTAATGTGTCTTATTCAATGAGGAACACTGACATGGCGTACATTATACGCAACAAGGAGTTTCTATGAAACATCAATTTATTTTTATAATTATTTAAATGAGATTATTATAACATATAGATTAAACATAATAATATTAAATGTAATAAATACATTTCATATATTATTTATAATGGTGTAGAATAAATAAAACTTATTTATAATGAAATATATAATTTTTGGTGAATCCTTTATATGTTTTAAAATATTATTTTCTTAAAGAAATTACATTTTATTTTCTTCTGTGAACAATTGTAAAATTAATTTTAGACACAAATAGAAATTTAATTTTATAAAATTAAATTAATTTTTAAATATACAATGTTTTAATTATATTTGGTTCAATTTTGGGGATTCATCTGAGAAACAACTTTTTCGAATGTTAAGTAAAACTTACTATAATTCAATTAAAATTTCATCCCCGTTTAAATAATTATTAATATTAAAATATATTTTAAATTGGATTATAAAGATAAAATAGATCGATTACACATATATTAATCATATTTAGGTTTATATGGTAATTAGATACAACCACTTATTGAACTTATGAACATTTTACTTTAAAACCCTGATTTCATCCTACATCTGTGGGATTAGTGTTAAAATAAAATTTTCCGCTTATATGATTTAAATTTTGAAAATTGTACATAAAAATTTGTAATAAGTATTATATTATTATTATAATCAGAACATTTCAAAATTTTTTACCAAATATATTAAGGGTAGTGTTTAAAACTAATTCAAATGATTAAGATAATATTAATATTAATTGAAGCCTAAAATATAAACATAATGACAAAAATGACCTTAATACTAGTCCAAAGGACATTGGATGCCAATAATTAGTCTATATCCCTTTTTGATTCAAATTTTATGGTTTTTTGGAATTATTAAATGAAATTAATCTATATTAAATGATAGGTAAGTGAAAAAGGAAAAAATAACCATTCCATAACTTCAAAATTTAAAAAACATTGAGATATTTACAAAACATCAAATTTTATTTTATATATATCATTTTGAAAAATAAATAAGATTCTTTTGTAACAAAGAATTATAAATTATTTTTTTATATGATTTAGTTACATAAAATTACAACCAAATGAAATCATATTGATTATATTGTTAATAATAAACTAAACTAAATGATACTATAAATGTTAAATGTAATGTAAATTGATTTATTTATTTTCTATATTTATTTTTGATGATAAAAAATAATGTTACAGTTAATTAAAGAAAATATATTTTAATTAAAATATTGTTTTGATATTTTATAATTATATTTATATAAAAAATATTAAAATAGACACTAATAAAATATTACAATAAATGATATTTAATTAAATGATGAGAAATTAATAAAAATAATAAATTCTTCCAAGTGAATTTTATTTTTTAATTTATATAAAATATGATATATTAATGAACCAATAGATATTTTATAATTAACATATTGACCCATATTTTATAAAAATATGTTTTTAGCACAGTCCGGGTTTCAACATCATTTTTATGGGTCACATGCGTTTGTCTTAAAATTAATTTTCAAAACACATGAAATTTTTTTTATAAGTTATAAATAATATTAACAATTAATTGTGATTATATTTTCTAATAAATATTACTTTATTTTATTCTTAATTTTAATATCTCATAGGTAATAAAATTAGATTCTTTAATAAAAACCAAAATGATAAAATTAGTGAATTATAGAAGTTAAGGAACCAAATTATTAAAATTATAATATTTTTTTGGTGTTTAGGAATTTGTGTAAAAACAATATCCTTTAAAATATTAGTTTTAAATTTTAGTGGCCCATTATATATGGTCAACCTCCCATTAATGAATACCTTTTGGAATTTAGATGAGTTTCACTCTTCTTCCACAATAAAATGGAATGTTCTCTACCTCTTCATTACAACCCTCAAACCACATTGTTTCTGCCAAACTCAGAACAATAAAATTAAAAAAAAATCCCTACCATCCTCTTATAATCCTATCCTTTGGAATAATGAAATCCAATATTTTATTTTGGAACCAATAAAAATGATTTATGCAATTAAGTGGTAGCAACTTCTCTCAAACTCCTTTAATTATTTTCATTCTCCACCAATCCACACTCATTATTTCATTATTGTAGAAAAAACAATATCAAAAATATAAAATGTTTTTTTAGGATAATTTATTGACCTAAATTTACACAAAACTCTATTTAATGGGTACCAACCTTACTTGTTATGTGTATGATGAACTACATCCCCACAGAACGATGATTGTTCGTTTGTTGTTACCCCCTCTCATTATAGAAATTTGGATGAATAATTTTGTTTATATTTTTTATATATTATATTTATTATTAAATAAATCTTATTAAATAATTTGAAAACACATATATTTAAAATTCATAGTTTTGGAAAATATGCTAATTTCGTTTGAGGAAGTGTGGGCTATCTCCCCCATAAACTGATGTGATTCATTCACACACTACATGGAATGTATTATAGATGGATGTATGGAACATATATGATATATATTATATTATAATTATACGTTATTAATTATATAAATTTACAAACATATATATATACAGAAATATTTCTTTTATCTTCTTTGTCTCAATATGATAATAATGGCGGAACTAGAGTTCATGCGTAGGTACAACTTACCATCTCGATAAATAGGGTATTCCATTTCATAATTCTATATTCTATAAATTATTATAATAAGAATATATTCAATATAAATGATATTTTTTTCATTATGTACATTCATTGTATCATGATATAGTTATAACGACCAAAGATATCACATATTAAGGCACATGCAAAGAACAAAGCGAATATTAACCGAAGTAAATCCTAGACATAGGATTGTTAACAAGTGAGTAATAGAAGGTGATCATAAAAACATAAATATTAGTAGATATAAGAATTATATTATTTAAATGATATTTAATAATATTATATTTATTATACATGAAATATAAATGGGTACGATGAGATTCATGATACAAGGTAATGAAATTTCATCTCACATTTATTTCCATGTGATACATTTCTTAATCACTACTCACTTATTTTTTGTGGTGAATCTACATACCATGATTTTATTATATTTATATTATACATATATTTATGTGAATTAAAATATCTATTTTTTGATCTTCATTACATGGGGTTTATGTTTCAAAAGATTCCAAATTGGTAACTCCATTTTGTCTCAATTTCCCTTCTTGGAGAAGCATATTTTTTTATACACTAACATTTGTTTAGAGCTGTATATAGTTATATTTGACATAATAGATCACTAATATTATTATTTTTTTGGTATTTTTAGAATCATGTAATTTCATCATCTTTCCTGGATAGTATGATACCAAGTTACCAAGTGATCCGAGTTTATTGAAATAATCTCATTGCTTTTTATGACGGATAATGACTATTCATTAATTGATGGAATATCATGATCCATCTCTCTCGAAAACTCATAAATTTTCTTCTACACTGGTTATTCAAGATATTGTCATGCATTATTACCATTTCACCCTTTTATTACATCAGATAATTTTTTTATGTAAAATATGATCACCTCTCTCTTTGGTCAGAAATTTATTGTATTAAAAAACAATACTTTCATAAAATCATTCAAAAAAAGATTTTAAAATATATTTGACTCTCATGTTCTGGGATAAAGAATTTTTAAAACTTTTTATTTTTTTCAAAACATTATTTTATATGTTTTCTACTCTATTTTCTAATTTAATGGTTCTGAAAATGATTTGTGTTTTAAGAAATCATTTTTTAATGCAGAGAGGATATTTTCCTCAACTAATGTTTTGATGTGATATTTCAAAATAATTTCCCAACTGGGATAAAATCCCTTCATGTTAATCATTCCTTTATAATTGATTATTCAATTACTACATTAATATTATTTCTCTAAATAATTTTTTTATTACATGATTTTGATGAAACCCATTTTACTTTCATTGGTTATATTATTTTGAATCACGTTTCATTTCATGGGATATGTTTATGATGAAATTATTATGAAAACTCTCTTTTTACAAAGGTTTTGATATGATTACAAGTTTATAATATTCATTTTATTTAATTGGTTAGGATATGGTAATTTATGATATTGATTCACATGTATTTCAGATTTCATTATTAGGTTTGTGGGGCATATATATCCCTTTACTACATTTGGTAAATATTTATATCTCATGAGATATGCTAAGACGGTCATGGGAATGAAACATGACTACAAATATGGCCATGGGATTGAACTAGGACTACCAAGATGGTATAAGAGTGAAATTATGCTAATAATATGGCCATGAGAGTAAACAATGACACACTAGATGGTTTGGGCGTGAACTCATACTACCAATATGGTTTTGGAGGTGATGGCTTGGCTACTAAATAAATCATATTACATATTATTTTGTTTCTTCCATAATTCCATGTTTTATTTATATGTTATTATTTCATGGATTATGTTCTTTATTTTCTTATGATTCATGTCTTCTGATCTGCAATATTTTATTCCATGATTCTTTTTTATGATGTCTGATATAAAGGGTAGATCTTCTATTTTCAAAATCATGTTATAATACCCTAATGATCATGAATATTATTACATATCCTCCTTTTTTTCACTTAATAAGTATTTTTCCTCACCCTTTTTATGTTTATTTCCATTTTTTAAGAAGATATTTATTATTTTTAAAGTGTATATAAAGGGTTCTAGTCAAGGAAATCCTAGTATGAGATAATGTTTCTCCCTTATGAATCAGTCTTTTGGATTCCATGTTTCCAAAGGCACTAAACTAATAAAGTATTTGGGATTATATTTGTATAATTGTTTATGTATTACTCTAAAGTGATGTCATTTCTATGTATTTCATGACTAGGTCACTATAGTTGGTATCAGAGTAAAAAAAATTTATCCTTTGGAATTTAGGATAACAAAACTCTATTGTGATCCATATGTATATTTATAAAGCTATGTCTATAAATGTCTCAAAGGATTGTTTTAAGTATGAGTTGACATTTATGAATATGTCCAGTGATTTTGGTAAATTATAGAGTGAGTGGTTTTCATGAAATATATCTATTTCTTGATATAACAAGTTGATGTGGCTCTATAATAGTTCTTCTTATTGGTAATAACATTGCAAAATGTATTGGGCCTCACATAGGGTAATCTGGTACATGATAATGGGCCTTACTGCACACCTGGTTTGACACTCTTGGTGGATAAGATTTTGGAATTCACAAACTCATGAAAAACCATCATGAAGGATTTAAATAGAAGATTACTGTGAATAAACAAGGATGAACTTATGGTTTCATATATTTTATTATTAGTATCCATGATGTAAGAACCTTATAGTTAATTTATCATGATTTTATGGTATCCTTATATGATAAATATTGTAGACACTACCCTTCTAGTTTTAGTCAGTGGGGAGAACTAAATGGAACATTGTTAATATTTAATGATTCATATGAATAATTAATTCACATTATGTGAATCTATTTACCATGTGAAAATATCAAAATGAGAATCGGAAATTTAGTATGACTATTAGATGAACATATGAAGATAATGAGACTGAGAACAATATGTGAATGGTATGTGACGGTCTTCTAGTATTAATTACAACTAACATAAAGAGTAGAAATAGATTGAGGCTTAAGAAACACAATCATGATTGATAATTTATATTCTAGGAATGTGGTATTAGGAAATATGTTGATCAAACCTAATAATGCTCTAAATAATTAGTGTATTAATGAACTATTTATTTTTTAGAATTCAAATATTATGTTATATGAATCATGAAATATATGTGTATTTTTTGTACAGTTTTTAATTAAGGATTGAAAAGGATATTTTTAGTGGTGATGAAGGCATAAAATTAAGACTTAATAGAAAGGTTATATTTTGACTAAGGAAATGAAACCTTTAATTAATGTTTGACATTGTGATAGTGATGTATTCCTAAATATATGATAGATATAAATTAGTAAATTAGATGATATTGATTACCTTGGAACTAATTAAGGTCATGTTAACAAGTAGTTTATTCTATCATGGATGAAGTTTACAATTTCTTTGAATTTTTAAATATATTCAATAATCAATAGAATAAGGAAGCAAGCATGGTTTTCATATGTTTTTATTGTAATTTAGGTTATTAAAATATTTTTAGAGAGTATACGTTGAGGGTATTCACATATTTGGAATGTGACAAAAAATAGAACATTGGGATATATGGGGTATCAATGTTAATGTGATTTCAAGACATTATTTATAATGTTTTTAATTTTCCTCTTTTAGATGATTTATCTGGTTCATACTTTTTTTGAATTATTATGTTATAATTAAGATGAAGTCAATAATTTTAGGGTGTAATCTCAATATATGAGGATTTATGCATATTGGATAACTTGTTCAAACTACCTTATATTAATGATACTTGATTAAAAATAGGATGAAATAGTAAGGATTTCATGTTCTATTAGTACTATAGGAAGTAAAAAATAATCATCATTTTTAGAGAAAGAGGTGACGAGGATCACCAACCAAAAAAGTGTGATGGTTTCCTGAAATAATGAAGGTAAATATTTTTCTAAAAATTATTCATATTTAGGAAAAATTATCTTTGTGCCCAATATTATATTCCTAGTACCTTCATTTCTAATGAATCGATTGGTTCCTTTTATAATTTTAGATTTTATAATTTTATTTTTAAATTTCTCATGACCAATATCTCCAACACTCTTCTCTAGAACATGATAGTTAGATTTCTCTTTCATGTCCATTTTATCACTTGTCAATACTGTACTCCTATGTCGAAACCTTGCTATGTGTTACTCTAGGCAATAATTATGTCTCTATCATTATATTTATAGGATTTTTTATTAATTTTTACAATGTGGGTTTTTATGAATGAAACATTCAAGTATTAATCCTTGGATATCCTAGATGATTTTTGATGGTGAAATTCATTTTAAGGGTGGTAAAATGAATCAAACAAAGATTTTGTGAAATATTTTTATTCTTCAAATGAATTTTTTTAATTGATTTATTTCATTACACTATGTTATATATTTCTTTCACATGTATCTGACTTGTCTTCAACTATAAGGAAAATTTACTTGTCATGCGTTATACACAACACTAGGTTTCTCCCAAACATCATTTGATTATTATATTTATTTAAATAAGATAATTATAAACGAGATGTTATACATGGTAATATTAATATTAATAACTAATATTCAAATTTTATTTACATTTTTTTCTCATAAATAAAACCTATTGACAATGAAATATATAATATTTGGCTAAGTATTTATATATTTTAAAATAAAATATTCTTAAAGAAATTACTTTTTATGTGCTTCTATGAACATTAGTTAAATTAATTTGATGAACTGATAATATTTAATATGACAAAATAAAATCATATTTTTAATGTTGGAATTTTCTTAGGGTGAATTTATTTTATGTGAAACTTCATTTTGTGGTGAATAGTAATAGTTACTATAATTTAGTTAAAAATAATCTTCAATTAAATAACTATTGACATAAAATAATATGTTAAATTGTATTCTAAATTATAAATAGATAAATTATACATATATTAATCCAATTTATGTCATTATTTTCATTTTTTTGATATTTTTTATTAGTAGTTATTTTATATTTGAAGATTCTATTTTTATAACCTAATTTCTCAACATGTTGGATGGATTAACATTAAACCTAATATTCCCACTTCTGAGATTTAAATTTTTAAAAATTGACCTATATGGTTGTAATAAATATGATATTTTTATTATAATGAGTTGAAATTATTTTTTCTCCAAAAAGTGTAGTGGAAGTGATTAAAAATAATCACAAGGATTAAGCTATGATTAAACTTAATTAAGGGCTGGACCTTAACATTATAGACCAAAATGACATCAGAGTTTATCCTAAGGATATTTTATAATAATAATTCGGCCATATACCGACATTTCTTTATACTTTTATGGGATATTGTTATATTATTAAATGGAAGTTCCCTATATAAAGGGTTAAGTAAAAATTGAAAAATGGCACATTCCTTGCATTAGAATTTATAAAACATTGAGATATGTAAAAAACATCATATATTTTGTTATATACATAAATTTGAAACATAATTGGATTATTAATGTTTTATTAAATTATCAATAATTTTTAGATTTGATTTATTTACATAAAATTATAACGAAACACCAATATAGTGATTATTTATTTAATAGTTAACTAAAACAAATGATACTACAAATGTTAATAGTGATTTAAATTGATTGAATTATTTTATTTGATAATTTTTCTTGATGAATATATCATGTTAAATAGATTTAATTTCAGTATATTTGAATTCCAAAATTGTTTTGATATTTTAAAATTAAAAATAAATAAACAATGTTAAAAGTGAGATTATTGTTATTTTAAAAAAATTACAATATTAACTGATTTAAAATTAAAAGAATATTCTGAAAAGTGAATTTTATGTGTTAATAATTATTAAAAAAATTATAACAATTGGCCAATATATCTTATATTATTAATATATTTACCCATATATTTTGAAAACATTTTTTATTCACTTCCCGAGTTTAAGCAATGCTTCTGTGCATCACATGCATTCGTTTTAAAATTATTTCTCAAAACACTTGAGATTTTTATTTTATAAACTTGATATATTTTAAATAATTATAATATATATATATAATAAATCTCTCTTTAGTTAAGTCAAAATTGTAAAACAACTAGGGAAATAAAACTAGATTTTTTTAATAAAAACCATAATGATAAAATTTGGGAATCAGAGGAAACAAATTATTTAAATTCACAGTTATTTGTATGTTTTTGGTTTTTATCTACTATTATTCACCATTAATCCTTTATAATTCTATTTTTAGGCATGTTATGTAAGGTATACCTCCCATTAATGAATACCTTTCGGTATTTACAAGATTATCACTCCCAATCGACTATAAAAAAAGAAAACCACTATCCCTCTTCATCACACCTCTAAAACCACTTAGGTTTGAAGAAGATCTTACCAATACACATTAAAACATTCCTAACTTATTCTTATAATGATCCCCTTGGAAATAATCCAATGCAAGGAGTTATTTTGGGACAAACTAGAAAGAGTTACCCGATTAACAGATGACAACTTCTCTCATTCTTGTTTCATTATTTTCTTTCTCCAACACTCTACTCTATTTATAACATAATTGTATAAAAACACAAGTAAATTAATTATACTATGAATTTTTTTTGATAATTTTCAACTTAAACATACTCACAACTACATCTAATGCGAAACAATCATACTGTACAGTGAACTAATGCCTCACAAAACACTGTTTGTTCATTTTTTCATACAACTTATGATGGTAAAAATTATGATGAAAATTTAAAATATATATGTTATATATGTTATTTTTATTTTTTATTTAATATTTTTTTAATAATTTAACAAAAAAATTTCTTTGTACATCCCATTCAGTGTAAATGCAATAATTTTGTTTGATGAAATGTGGACTACCACCCCCTCAAAGCAATATGATTCATTCAAACACTAAATAGAATGTATTTAAGATGGGTTTAGTTAAAATATATGATATATTTGGTTTAATAATTAATATTGAAAAATTATATATTTATATATTTAAATACATATATATATTCACATATTTCATTTACCTTCTTTCTTTCAATACGCCAATAAGGGCGGAAACAACATTCATGCATACTTACGACATACAGTATCCATGAAAAGTGTACTCCATTTCATAATTATTTATTTTATAAATTAATATAATAAACATATAATTAATATATAATTAATTTATATATATCAGGATTTATAATCCTGAAATCAAGATATAAGTATAATGACTAAAGATATAACAAATTAAGACACATGCGATGAACAAACCAAATATTTCCTGAAGTGAAACCCTAAGATAAGATTATTTACAAGAGGGTATAATAAATATATAATGTAATAGAAAAATCATATATCGTATTAGATATACCAATATTGTTATATAAAATATTTATAATAAACATAAATTGTTTATAATGTAGGTTGTATCCAATACAACCAGAGTTACAATAAAAGGTACGGGAGTTTCTTGTCACTTTTATTTTAGTGAGATACATGCCTTAATCACCACTCATAAAACTGGTGTGGTGTATGTACTACCCATGGATGCATTAAATTTTAGTTATACATAAATAATTGAGTATTAACATATCCATATTATGATCATTTTTTCATGGGGTTTATGTTTCAAATTCTTCCAAATTGTGAAGACAATTTCATCTCAATTTTCCTTCATTGAGACACATGTGTTGTTACAAAAATAAAATTTTTAGAGGTGTATATACTTTAATTTGACATGTTATATAATTAATATACATATTTTCATGATATTTTTATCTTCATTTAATTTCATTTTTTTGACATAGAAAGTATGATCTCAAGTTACCTGGTGATAAGAGTTTATTATAACAATCTGATCTCTTTTGGAGATTGTTTATTATTATGTTTAAATTAATAAAATATTCTGATACATATCACAAAAACAGTATTTAATTTTAATCTTCTATAATAATTTATGATATCCTCTTTTAATTGTAACTTTTTTCACACTTTTGTACTTAACATATTGTTTTTATCTAAAATATGACTGTCTCTCTCATCGATTGGAAAAATATTATATTCAAAAACATTATTTTAAAAAATGTTTTCAAAAGATAATTGATTCATATTTTCAATAAAAAAGTATGTTAAATATTTTTATGGTTTTTAATTATTCATTTATAATTTTTCAAATTTATTTTCAATGGATAAGTGTTTCAAAAATGTTTTCTGTTTTAATAAGTGTTTTTCAACATAGAAAAGATATTTTCCTAGTGAAATATTATTAATGGATATTTCTAATGTATTTCCAATATATGATAACATCCATTGGTGTTAATTAATCCTTTCTAGTGAACATATTCAATTTTTCTATTCATATTCATTCTCTTATAGGATTACATTTTTATGTCATGGTGCTGATAAAACCCGTTTCTCTTTCGTGGAATATATACTTGTGAAACCCGCTTCTTTTCACGAGTTATGTTTATGATGAATTTTTTTTAGAAATATATTTTTTGTATATTTTATGATATTATTAAATCTTTATAATACCCATTTCATTTCATGGGTTATGTTATGGTTATTTATGTTCTTATGGCACATGTTTGTATGATTTCATTATGATATAGGTGGCACAAACCCCTCCCTCCAATTTATTTAGTAAATATTTGTATCTCATGATATCGACTAAGATTTTCCTGGGAATGAACCTAGACAACTAATAAGTCCATGGGAGTAAACTACAACTAACAAGGTGGAATAAGGAGTGAACTTGTGTGACTAGAATGTCAATGTGATTAAAGCATGATTACTAAGACAGTTTGGGGAGTGAACTCATACCATAAAAATGGGCTTGGAAGTGATTCCTTAGAATATATTGAAATCATATTAAATATTTTTATGTGTCGTTCACAATTCCATTTATTGTTCCTGTGTTATGCTTTCATGGATTATGTTTTTTATTTATTTTTTATCATTCCTTATGAACATTCTATAATTATTCCATGATTCATGTTTATGATCTTTCATATGTAGTGTTTGGTATTATATTTTCAATATCATGATCTCATACCCTTATTCACTAGATTAATCTAATATATCTAAATTAATTACCATTAATAAGCATTTAATATCACCCCTTTTTATTTTTCCTTCCCAAAGTTATAATGATATGTATTGTGTTTGATATTTCTATGAAGTTTGTTTGTCATGAAGAACCCAGTGGAAGATAATATAGCTCATTTATGTACTAGTTGTTATGTTTTTTTGTTTCCAAAATAACTAGAATAATATGGTCTTTGCGAGTCTATTTGTATAACGTTTTAAGTATTTCGTAAATGTTTTGTAATGCATATGTATGGAAAACTGGGTAGCTATAATTTTTCTGGATATAATTATTATTTTATAATTTAATTTTTTTTATTGATAATATATTTATAATTTCATATAGTTTTATTAATTACATGAATTTGTTATGAAAAGTCTATGCATGAATTATTTAGTCAATAGATAATGAAACAATGTGATACATTAAATAATAAAATTGATGTAAAAATAATGACTTACTGGGGTAATTATTTTTTTATGAATCTATATAAGTAATCTGGTGAAATTTTTTGTACTCTATTTCCATTTTCTTCGAAATATTTTTTAATTTTTACTAAATGAAAAATGTCAAAATTGATATTAATGACACATTTTAATGAATTTTATATTATTTAATGATTTTAAATCACTAGAAATATTATATTATATAATAAATTTATAATATTATTAAAAACAACATACTAACCATTCATGGACTAATATTACTATTTTAGTGACTATAGTGACCGTTAAATATAAATAAAACTCGGTTAGAATAGTTATAGTTAATGTTGTGTTTTCACATTACATGTGCTTTTGTTGAAGTTAATTTCCAAAACACCTAGAAAATGTGATATAAAAATTATATATATTATTTATAATAATTTATTCCAATTTATATTATTTATATAACACATAGTCTTAATTAAAAAATTAGTTAGTTTAGAAATCTATTTAACATAATGAAAAACCAAAAATAATAAAATAATGAAACGTAGATGTAAAGAAGTTCAATGTTTAAAACAGGTGTGTAAATGTTTGGAGGTTGTGTTTCTAGATCATATAATCCAGTAAAACATTTAGACATCAATTTTGAAACAATATTATCTAATAAAAGCCTCTCAAAAATGAATACCATTATATAATTATAAGAATTTCACTCCTCCTCAACTATAAAATGGAAGTCACTCTACCCATGCCTTCACAAATATAATGCCTTTGGGGTAAAACGTTATTTACTAGTGTAAACTACCAAAATCCATCCCTTAACCATGAAATTTAATTATTTTCATAAATACAACCTTTAATGGCTTTATTAAAAACCATAGATTATACTTGATGAATAGGTAATGATCAACAAATAAGTGTTTAATATTATATCATAGTATTCATATTTAACTTTGTAATATATCATGATTGTATAATAAACATATTAAATTCCATATACAATGATTTTTTTTATTTTAATGGAATGATATAAGAAACAAAATCTTCCAGCAAATGGGTTACAAAATCATTGATTGTGTCTATGGTAGACTACTGCCTACCGATTTATAGGCATTCATTTTTCAATTATCACATCTCAACGATTAGTATAATGATCCTAATACAATTTTTATATTAAATATATCACTTTTATTACTAAATTAAGCTTTTTGAATTATTTTATCATAAATAAATTATTATTTTCTATTTTTGTGAATACAATATTGTCGTTCATGTGTAGGACGCACTATATCCTCATAAAGTGATACAATTCATTCACAGTATACAACAAATATATTAAGTATGGTTTTAATAAAAAATATGTTATATACATGAACTAATAGTTCCAATAGTATTATAATATATATATATATATATCATTTACTTTATTTCTAACAATAAGACGGAAATACAGAATATTATTCATGCGTATGTATGACCAACCATATTCCTGAACGGAGTATTTCATTTTTTATCGCTAAATTTTATGGGATAATATAAATAAATATATAATGAATGCAAAGACCCAATGTTTTACAAATAGAAATAACATTCTTATAAATATTTCATATAATCATAGGATATCACAACATAGTGAACAACTAAGTGCTATGTGACCTTTAGACAAAAGTTTTCCCCTTATGGGTTTGAAATTTTGAAAATCTAACATACACAGTTGTAAACAGTAAGTTGTTTATAGTCTTATAGGGAAAACATAATTTTTGGTGAATAGTACCCAACCATTATGAATTGTAACCTACCATTTTGAGTAGTTATATGACCATTATGAATAGTAAATCATCCAAAATAATTGTATCTGTACCCAAGAATAATTAAATAAAATTTAGGCATCTTATAAGGGACAATTTGGCAATAGTAAAAGTAGTGGCATTTTTGTAAGTCATAAACAATTAATTATAATTTATTAATCAATTTAGAAGAAACATTATTTTTCGTTAAATTTGTTCATAAATTAACAATTCTATGTCTTCTAGTTTTTAGATAATTTTATAAGACCTTCAGTAATTTTTCAAATCATTATAAAATCAGTTTTAAATTTTAAAACTATATTTTTCAATTAAATTATGATTTTAATTAAATATTAAATTAATAATATTTAGATAATTTGTTTTTTAAAATGTACTTCATTTTTTGAATCTACACATTGAAAAATAATTGGGGATAATTTTTGGGATTTTTCTGAAATACTCGAATATTTGATGAATACTGAAATACCATATTTTACAAAATAAGATAAATAAGATATTATAATGTCATACATGATGTTCTGCTGATGCAAGAAATATTGGTTCAGGTTCAAATGATAAAATTATTATTATTTTTCATGGAAGACTTAATATTCCTTGTCTTGTGGGGAAATAATAATCTAATGAATTTTATATTGAGAAATCCCCTCTCCCCTCTACTATTAATACCATCCTTCACACCCTCATTTCCTCAAACCTATCAATCTTCATGCCTTGTACAAAATCTACCCTAGACTATTCCCTAGCCCCCCCCCCCATGTTCATGAGCTTCTGGTCTCATCATAGACCATGCCTAGGTCCCTAATGAGTATCTCAAGAAGTAGATTCAAGAGGTAATTTCTCTCCCTCTTTTCCGTTATTTTCCATTCAATTTTGAGTACTTTTCTTATTCTATCCCCACCTATCTTCATCTAAATGGTATGGTAACTCTTGTATCATACATATAATGGAATATTATGATACTAATGGGATATTATACCATCCAACACCCATCTAATTTTCCTTTTATTCTATAAAATAAAACATTGATCGTGAGGTGTTAATCTATCAACTTCAAGAACGACATGTTTTCTTTTTCCATTTTACCTTAAAATCAGGTCATCAAACAATTTTAATGGTTGAACCAGAATATATTATATGTAATATTTTCTATTTCAAATTATGGATCTAACTTATGTTCATATTACTAAATGATTAAACAAAACCAGATCGTTGTTGTCAAAATACCGCCCAAACTAACCCAAACAATCATCATTTAATTCTTATTTAATGAATCATCCACATTGTATATAATATAATAAATTATAAAATCATTTACACTCATTTAATATAATTAATAACAAGTAATATCTGTTCTGTATGTTTACCCATGTTCTACCCGAATATTAATTTATGAATACATGTGAACCGCTCAAGAAAACAATAAAAATGAACATTCCCAAACCATGGTTTTTAAACTATATAACTCATAAAAAGGCACAAAAAATTACTTAATGAAACCATAATGAACCATATTCATGTACACAAGGTTCTATAATAGTCAATTAATGAATCTAATATAGTTATACTTGACAATAAATAAAAGAAAGCGTTCAGATCAAGGTAAGGGGAAATTCATTAACCCAACATTCATCCTTCGGGCTCTCCCTATTTCACTCTTATTTGATATCGTTACACCTTAAAAATAATTTTCTAATCATTGTATTTTCTTTTTAAGGATATTCATGTTTTCAATTGTAGTTTATGTCAAAAATAAATTTCCCAAAAGAACTCTTCTTTTGAATACACATTTTAATTCTCATTCAATGCTGACCGTTCTTGTAACATGTATGTTATTCCCTATTTATTTTGGGAACACAAAGTTTATGAATATGTTATTATGAGTTGAAACCCATTCCTTTCCATGGTTATTATTGATATATGTTTTATGTTGTAAGAAGGATAAAAAAAGTGTTGTAATGTGACTAGTGCGCTAGGAATTATATTGCTCAATATGAATGTTATGATGTGACGGGTGCACCCAGAATTATACAACTCTCCAATGCATTGGGTAAAGCGATAAATCTCAAGAGTTAATGTGAAATGATGGGTGAACATGATGTTATATATTTTCAAAACAATTTGTGGTAGTTAACCACTATGACATGAAGTTTTTATTTTTTATGTATTTCCACATTTCATGTCTTTTATTAATGTTTCTTCTAATGATTTTGAAGATGATGTTATTTTTATGATTTCCCCATGACATATTATTCTTGTATACCCTCTTACTAGGCATTTAGCTCACCCATTTATGATTTATATCCTTAGGTGACTACATGTACTAAGGAGAGGTCAAGTTCCAATTAGAATGTATTGAAGACAGAATTAAATAAATGATTATTCTTGATGTTGTAATTGTTTTGTATGGTCCAATATTGCCGAAGAAACTAAACCTATAGATCCTATATGTGAAAAAAACTATTAAGTTTTTTAACTTTAAAATGATGTAATAGTAATTTATGAAATGGATGGGTCTCTATAGTTGGTATCAGAGGCAAGGTTTAGTTAATTTGGGAATTAGGATTAGTGAACCCAAGAGAAAACATGTTCCATGAGACTATGTACAAATATGCACACGAGATTTTTTAAATAGGGTTCCCATATGATAAGCTTTATTATATATCCTAAAAATGAATAACTTATTCATGAATTTTTGAAATATGTTTTGTTCTTACATTTTCTATTTTATTAGATGGTGGGGACCATAAGAAACCAGGCCAATACCATGAAAGGGACAATGCAATGATTACATGAATGACATCCCCAATGATTTAGAGGGGGTGTAGAGGTCAACAATTCATGGTATTACGTGCCCAAAAGCCTCAGGTTATGAAAAATAACAATAATAATGGAGAAATTCCTCCATAAACCAATAGGGAGCAACTGCATATATAATTTTTTATGAGGTAAAAACCACCAATGATTAGTGAATCTTCTAATCCAATAGTTTTAGAATAGTGGGTTAACTTTATGGAGAAGATAATTTTTGTGCTCCACTATACTAATACAGAGAAGGCGACTGAATCCATTTATCGTCTAGATGGAGAGGCCAATAAATTGTGGGCTTTGATTTAGAACACCATGCCAATGGAGGAAATTTAATATATTTAATGTGAAGTCTTTAAGATAGTGTTTGATAACTAGTATTTCCCAAGAACTCTTCGAACAGATATGGAGAGAGAATTCATAGAGCTTAAGAAAAATAAGGAAAATATGTCACAACCTATGAAGAAAATTTCACAATGCTTTCAATGTAGGATTCTAGTTTTGTTATCAACAATGATATAAGAATTGAAAGATTATTTAGTGAACTAAAACCACATATTTAGAAGGAACTTGAAATTCAAGACATTGGGAGTTATGAAGAAGTTGTTATGTGTTCTCACAAATTGGATATGGTGTTTGGAGAATGGTCCCACGATAATGGTGATATGAGATGAAAGATGGAGTTTCAATTTGGAGGATCTAATGATAAGGGTAGGAAGAAAAATCAATGACCCACATGCCAAAAAAGTGGGATGTTGCACTATGGTAACTGCCTCAAATGGACAAGGAACTGATTCATGTGTGGAAAATCAGGACACCATGGTCAAGAGTGTTAAAAATACTTGAAAGGGAAGGATAATGTGGTGGAAGAAAGGATAACATCACCCATGGTAAAATTCTACAACTTTTGGCAGCTAGGGAATTATGAAATCCAGTGCACTAGACCTTGAGTTCTCAAGGGTAATCTGCATCCACATCCACCAAATCCAAAGGATCAAGGGAAGGCTTATCCCATCACTAATTCATATATGGATCGAGATAATGAAGTCGTACAAGGCATACTTCCTATTCACTCACAAATGAAAAAATTCTTATTTCATTATGGTTCTACACATTATTTTATATCTTGCAATTTGTTTTGAACTCTAGAATCGAAGACCTAAAACCTTGAAGTGGAGATACCTATAAAAACACCAAGTGGTGAAACCATCGCACCCCAGATGTTTGATTATACTCCAATTGACATATATGGGATGATTATTCTAGAAAATCTCGTAATACTTCCCTTGTTGGAATTCGATGCTATAATGGGAATGGATTGGCTCTCGTTATATAAAGCATGTATCAACTGTCGAGAAAAAGAAAATATAATTTCATATTCTGAACCATCTCATGATACTCAAAAAATTAATGGAGGATCATGAATCTCTTTTGAAATATCCATAAATGATGTGGGTGTTGATTCCCAATGAAGAAGCAAACACCTCCCAATTGGTTCTGTGAATGAAAAGTTTTATCCTTGCAGAAATGCCCATCATGAGGGAATACAGTGATGTATTTCTTGAAGAGTAATCCGGACCTCCCTCAGATCATGAAGTAGAGTTCTCAATAAAACTCATACCCAGAGCTACTCCTATATCAATGTGTCACTATCGAATGGCTCCGGTCAAACTGGAGGAGTTAATGAAGCAACTACAAGAGCATCTCGACAAAGGGTTCATACTCACTGGTGCATCACTTGGTGGTTCTCCATTGCTCTTTCTGAAAAATAAGGATGGAACAATGCGACAGTGTATCAATTATGGGGAACTAAACAAGATCACACTAATGAAAAAGTATCTTCATCAGAGGATTGACGAATTGTTTGATCAGTTAAGAGGAGATAAATACATCTCAAAGGTGGATATTTGTTCTGGATATCATCTATTAATGGTTAAGATGGATGATATTCAGAAGGAAGACTTCCATACAATTCATGGGCACTATGAATTTCTTGTGATTCTCGGCGGACATACTAATACCTCATAAATCTTCATGGATTTAATGAATAGTGTCTTTAGACAATACCACAACAAAAATTTCATAGTGTTTATTCATGAGATTCTCATATACACCAAGAGAAAGGGGGAATATAAAAAAAATCTAATACATTTGTCGATGACATTGAGAAATGAAAATTTGAGCACCTAGTTAAGAAAGTGCGACTTTTAGATGAATCAATTCACGTTCATGGGACATGTGATCACAAGTGAAGAAATTTCTGTGGACCCTTCAAAAACTAAGAAGATTGAGGAATGGCCCATGCCATCTAATGTCACATAAATCCACAGTTTTCTTGGATTATCTGGGTAAAACTTGTTTTTTGGGAGAAATTTCTCACGATTGTCAACCATATTAACAAAGTTGACAAGGAAAGGGGTAAAGAATGTATGGACGGAAGAATGTGAGGGATCATTCAAGGATATAAAGAGAAGGTTGATCACTAAACATTTTCTCACACTACCAAAAAGTGGATAATGTTTTTTGATATATAGTGATGCTTCAATGAAATTATTTGGTTGTATACTCATCAAAATTGATAATGTGATATCCTAAGCCTCACGGAAATTGAATATCTATGAGCAGAACTAAACAATGCATGATTTAGAGATGGAAATAGTGATTTTTTCCTTGAAAATATGGTGTCACTATCTTTATGGTGAGAAGTTTGACATATATACTGACCACAATATCCTTATTTATATATTAACAAAAAAAGGAGCTCAACATGTGCCAAATGAGATATTTAGAGCTAATTAAGGAATTTGATTGCTCAATTCACTATCATCCTGCATAGGCGAACAACGTACCTGATGCTCTATGCATAGAAAAACCTACTACTCAATCCATGGTACATATTGAGGAAGACCATATCTTCTTTGATAAAAATTTGATGGATTTAGAAATCATAATGGAAGGGGATACATCCTATATTTCCCAAATGATTGTGTAAACTTCCATCTAAGAGAAGATTAAGCATGAAAAAAGGGATGATGTGGAGATTCCAAAGAGGTTGAATGCAGTAAAGGAAGGGAAGATTTTAGAGTTCCATATTGACGATGATGTTGTGATTTGGGTTGGAACGTGGATTTGTGTGCTTTAATCACCTAGTATAGAGAAGGTGTTATTGGAAAATGCACATATCCCATCATTCTCAATCCATCCTGGGTGTACCAAGATGTATTGTGATATCTGAGAACACTTCTGGTGGAATAATATGACGAAGCAGATTGAGGAATATATATCAAGGTGCCTGGTATGTCACCAAGTTAATGTAGAGAGAAAAAATCCCAAAGGAAAGGAGCCCCCATTTCCAATACCCTAGTGGAAATGGGAGAATGTCGCCAGGGTATTTATCATAGGGATCCCGAAGACGTCACTGGGAAATAATGCGATATGAGTTGTGGTTGAATGACTCCACATGACTGCCCATATTATTGGTATTTGGGAAGACCTCCCACGTGGAAAATTTACAATGATATATATGAAGGAGTTGGTGAGACATCATGGAGTTCCACACTTGATTTTCTCTTACCATGATCCAAGGTTCGCATCTAAATTTTGGGGAAGTCTCCAAAATTATTTGAGTAATGAATTAGATTTCCGTACAGCCTATCACCTCCAAACTGATGGCCAATCTGAAAAGACTATTTAGAATCTTGACGATATGCTATGATCTTTCTCTCTAGAACTCAAAGGTTGATGGGATCAACATCTCTCATTGGTTGAGTTTTCATACAACAATGCTTCCACTTGAGTTTTTAGATGGCTCTGTATGATGCTCTATATGGAAAGTGATGTAGAACTCCAACCTGTTGGGTTAATGTTGGAGAAAGAAAGATACTTGGATCTATCCTTGTAAAAGATACAATAGAGAAGGTCCAATTCATCCAGAAACACATCAAAACTACTCAATGTTAGAAAATGAGCTATGATGACAACCAGTGAAGGGGCATAGAGTTATAAGATGAAGATAAATACTTTCTTTGAATATCACCATGGATGAGAGTCAAGTGATTCAGAATGAAAGGTAAGATAAGCCCAAGGTGCATTGGCTGATTTGAGATCCTTGACCACATTGGATTTGTGGCCTATCGACTTGACCTTCCACCTAATATGGCTCAACATCATGATGTGTTTCGTATATCACTCATGGGAAATTATATACCAAATCCCAAACGTGTACTGAACTCAGAGGTGGTATAGCAGGAAGATGATCTCTCCAATGTGGGGCAAATAGAAGAGATTCCAGACATAATAGATAATGTTCTATGCAACAAGACAACCCACATTTAAAAAGCGATGTATATGAACTATATGTTTTAAGAAGATACTTGAGAACCAGAAGAGGCGATCAACGAGAAGTACCCTCACTTGTTTTTGTAAAATGAAATTTTGAGGGTGAAATTTCATAAGAGGGGAAAATGTAACAACCCAATGTTTTATGAATGAAAATTCATTTCTTATAAATATTTCATATAATCAAATTTAATCAAAACCTAGTGAACTACTAAGTGATATGTGATCGCTAAATATATATTTGTCACTTCTGAGTTTGCAATATTGAAAATCTGACCCACACAGTTGTAATTAGTTTTTTTAGTGTTCGATAGGAAAAACATAATTTTTGTTAATAGTAACCTAACCTTATGAATTATAATATGAACTTTATGAATAGTAAATTGTCCAATATAATAGTAACCTTACCCATGAATAATTAAATAAACATTTGGCATATTATTAGTGACAATTTGACCATAGTGAAGGTATATGTATTTTTGTAAGTCATAAATAATTAATTATAATTAATTGATTAATTTAAAAGAAAATGAATTTTATTTAAATCTATTCATATATTAACAATTTTAGGTATTCTAGTTTATATATAATTTTATAAGACCTTACATATTTTTGGAAAGCATTTTAAAATCAGTTTTAAATTTAAGAACTGTATTTTTCAATTAAATTATATTTTTAATTAAATATTACATTAATCATATTTAGAAAATTATTATTTAGAAATTGACTTCCTTTTTTTATTTTACACATCAATAAACGGTTGGGGTGAATTTTTGGCATTTTTCGAAAATACTTACATTTTTATGAATAGTGAAAGACCAAAATATACAAAATAAACTAAATAAGCTAATTATAGAGTCATGCATGATGTTCTGCTGATGTAAGTCCAATTGGTTCATGTTCAAATGATAACATTACTATTAGTGGTTGTGGAAGACTCACTATTACTTTTCTTGTGGTGAAATAGTAAACTAATTAATTTTATGTTGAGAAATCCCCTCTCCCCTCCATTATAAATTCCACCCTTCACACCCAAATTTCCTCACACCACTCAAGATTCAAGACATGTATAAACTATACAAAATTTTCTTTCCTAGACCCTACCACACGTCCAAGAGCTTATGGTTTCATCAAAAGGCCATGCCTCAGTCCCTTAAAGAGTATCCCAAGGGAGGGATACAAGAGGTAATTTCTGTCACTCTTTTCTTTTAATTTCATTTCAATTTCACGTTCTTTTCTTATTCTATCACCACCTATCGTCTTCTAAATGGTATGATAACTCTATTATCATACATATAATGTAATTTTAGAACAAATAGGACATTATACCTTCCAATACCCTTCTCCCCTTCATTTTATTTTATTTAAGAAAACGTTGTTCGTGAGGTGTTAATCTATCACCTCCAAGAACAACATAATTTCTAGTTATATTTTTACCTTTATATGGATTATAAAACCATTATTATAGTTGAAACAGAATAGCTTCTATGTATTATAACAAATTTAATATTTTGGATCTACTTTCTGCACATATAACAAAATGATTAAACAAAACAAGATCGTTGTGGTCGAAAAACCACCCAAATTAAACCAAACATTCATCATTTAAATTTTATCTATTGAATAGTCCTCATTTTTTATAATATATTCAATTATAAATTCATTTAATATCTTGTAATAAAATTATTAACATGTTATATCAGTTATGGATGATTTCCCATGTACTACCAGAAGTTCAATTTATGAATACATGTGAACTGCTAAAGAAAACCATAAAATGAAAATTCTTACACCTTGTTTTTTAAACTCTATAACTCATCAAAAGGCACATAAAAACATAATGAAAACAAAATGAAATATATTAATTTAAAAATATTTTTTAATTTTTATTTAATGAATCTAATGTAATAATACAAAACATTAAATAAAATAAAATTTTCAGATTCAAGGTAAGGTGAAATTCTCAAACCCACCTTTCATCTTTTGGGTTAACCCACTTTCACTCTTTATTTGATCTAGTTACTCCTTAAAAATAATTTTTTCATCATTTTATTTTCACTTTCCTGGATATAAATGTTTGACACTGGTGTTTATGAAAAAACATAATGTTTTCCAAATGAACACTTCTTTTAAGAATACAACTTTTACTTCCCATTCAAGGTTGATGGTTCTTGTAACATGTATGTTATTCCGTCTTTATTTTGGGAACCAAAATATAATTAATGTTTTATTATGAGTTGAAACGAATTATTTGACATGGTTATAAATGATATATTTTCTATTTGGAATTGATGATTATGAAAATATTAAGATGTGATGGGTGTGCCCGTAATTATATAGTGAAATATGAGTGTTTGAATGTAACGGGTGTGCCCATAATTGTACAATGCTCCAATGCATTTGGAAAGTATATGAGCCTCATGAGTTAAAGTTAAATTATGGGTGAACATGATGAAATATTCATTCATATCTATATGATGTAGTAATCCACAAACACACCATGTTTTCATTTTTTCATGAAATTTCACATTTCAATTTTTTTTAATATTTCCTCACATAATTTTGATGATGATGTTATTATTATGTTCACCCCACAATATATTGTTCTTATATACACTTATAATAGGATTTTAGATACCCCCTTTTTGATGTATATCCTCATGTGACTACATGTACTAAGGAGAGTTCAAGTGCCAATAAAAAGATGGAGAACAAGGAATTAAATAAACATTAATGCTTGATGTTGTAATTATTATGTATGGTCCCAGTTTTCCAAAGACACTAAGCCTTTGGATCCTCTATGTGTAAAAATATTATGTAATTTATCATTAAAGTAGTGTAATAGTAATGTAAGAAAATTTTGGGTCACTATAATTAATATATATGAAATTAATATGATGGTTTTTATTCTTGCAATGATGTAATCAAGATAAATTTAATTGGACTAGAAATGAAAATTCAAAGCTTATATGATAAATAATGTAGTTCTTATCTGAAATGTATCATTAACATGGGATTGTTAATAAATAAAAAATTCATGTAATAATTAAATCATATATGGTTGGATATATATGAATATGGATCTTATATATATTTCTAATAAATTTATATTTAATATACATGAGGTTTGAATTTGTATGAAGGTAGTCCGGATTTATGTTAATGTACATTTTCCGCACTTTTTAACATTGTGAGACACAATCTATATTCATAAAAAATTATTATATGTGGTATATATAATTCCCATGAATTTATTTTATGTTAAATATAATCATTATAATTGGTATATTCACATCCATTTTAGGACTACTCATAGATGGTGTTTCAAGATAAAAAATTATGATATCGAGAATATATTTTTGTCTATATTTTACTTCTTTGATACATATGTTATTATATACACCTATATATTTTCATGAGGAATTTTTAAAAAAGCATTGTCATATAATATCACGATATAATCTATCCACATGATATTTTATGTTCCTTTTTATATTTTTTTGGGGATTGTGATTCAATGTTACTAATGTTGTATATATTTATATTCCAACTCATTATTTATTCGTGTTCATTACGATTAAGTGTCCAATGGTAAAAAATCCTGACTAAAACATAATTATTTTTCATTAATTTTATTCTCAAATGGTTATTCATTACATCTTCATGTAATTTTACCATTTTCAAACCTTTGTTACAAAATATAATTAGAGAAATATGTATAAAAAATCAAACATCTTATATCTCTTCATTCAGAAATCAATTTTCCTACAACACCATGTTTCTTAAAATGTTTTCATAAATTTTTTATTCTTTTATTTTTATATCATATTCAAATAAAATGTATTAAAAAAATTATGTATTAAAAAATAATTTCTCAAATAAAAAAGTGATTTTCCTCAATAAATTATTTAAATGATTAATAAGAAAACTCCTTTATATGTTTTCAAGGATATTTTAAAAGAAAAATACATAAGTAGTGTTACATGTTTTAAAATCTATTTTCATTGGAAAAAATGATTACACTATGTATTGTCCCATGTATTATTTGGGAACTATTTTCCATCAAATATTACATTCCTTGTGGTTACATATTCATTATGGGGATATGTTCCAAGGATACCATTATTATTCATTATTCTGAATGGTTTGTCGTTATGGTGAGATAAATTTTATGAAAATTGTTTTTTATCAATGGGTTATACAACCATCAAATCATGATGATGTTTTCTTCTTATTGTGAGTTATTTTTTGATGAAATATTGAAATTATTATGAAACATTCCTCTCTTCTATAAGCTATTGTTTCAAAAAAAATTATGATACCAATTTGATTTCAAAGTTTTGGATATAATGAATGTTGATATCTTGTTGAAATCATTAATATGGATTTAATTTTGTGATTAGTGGTGCCTATTTCACCATATTATGCATTGGGTAATGATGAATTCTATATGAGATCATATGGTACTTAGTTGTTAACCCAAATATTAAATATGTGGGTACATGTGTGTTTACCTTGAACTTAATGGTGTGTGAAGACAACAGTTTAGTCCAAGCCAAAAAAATGAGGTTATAGATGTTGTTAGCCCAATCCCAAAGCATGTCCATGGGTGGTCAGCTGATGCCTATATTATAATGAAGGTGTTGGTGGGTAGCCTTGACACATGATTTACAATGATTATATGTATTCCAAAAATTAAATGCCGTACAAAAATGTAATTCTCATGTTTACACACCCTAATTTTCATGTTATACTGATGTATATCCTTTATTTACCCATAAATGTAGTCTTATATCACCATTTTGAATTTTTCATTTCCTCGAGTTTTGAATGAAATTTTCATGTAGGAGTACTAAATGGATGGTATTTATGGGTAACATTGATGATCTTTCACCAAATTTGAAGTTAATGTTCTATATTTCCAATGGAACTAAAATATTATGGTCCTCCGATGCGTGTTTATATTGTGTAATTAATATTCATAAAAATAATGTAATATCCTTGTATGTTAACCCTGTTTCATTATACAAATACTAATAATGCTTATTTTTTTAAAGAAAATTGTTTTTCTATAAATAAATAACAATCTATTTAGTGTGACTCACAATTTAAATAAAAATTATTGTATCTTAATCATTTAATTTATCAAAATAATAATCATGTGATATCCATCACACGTTCCCAAAAACACATAATTTTATAAAATTTATAATAATTGATCATTAGACATAATACATGTAAAAAAAATTAATCCATCTGTTATAATTTGAAAAAAATGATATCAAATTTACCATGATACAATTTATCACTTTTCATGTTTTTATTTTTGTTAAAAAGACACTCAAAAACCATGAAATATCTTCTCTACTCACTCCCCAAACATAAACATCAACTATTGACACCAAATATTAAAATTTTATACAAATTTATTGTTCCTAATATTAGGAAAAAAATATCTTGGATATTAATTAGTGGTATATAATAAATAGATACATCTAATATCTAATGTAGAAAAATGAAAAAAATCATTAAAACTGTAATTGTTTAGGCTACTTTCAGGTTTTCTCCTTTTCACTTCAATGGGATTTTACCTATAATTTAATAACATGATTCACCTAAAATTTATTTATTTTTATCCTAACACCATGTGTTTATTAAAATATGGATTTTACACCTTTTTCATATTCATTTCAAGATCTTTTAATTTTTTAAACTCTTGTATATATGGAGATTATTTTATGTTCATTATTTGTAAATCTATTATAGCATGGAACATGTATTTGATAGTTTCGAGTAAAAAAGTATCATTCAACACATTTTTATGGATCATATTTATCCTTGAAATATATTATTTATTCTTGCAAACAAATAATGGTTTCATGTAAACATAACTCTTACAGGTAACATACGTTTTTTTATATGAACAATCCATTCATTGAGTTCAAAAAAGTACATAACATTTAATAAAAAATCATGTGTTGTATCCCCATTATAGTACATAATCTCCTCAAAAAAAATTAAATTTTTTAATTTTTGGGGGTAGGGTTACAACAAACATCCACAAGTAGAAGAGTTGGGTTTGTCATGTTGTAAAAAACCATTTATTTCCATCATTCCAACTCCCCTTTCCAATTTTTGTAATAGTAATGCCACACTTCATTTTCTCCCTTTTATTTTAGATCATCCCCAAAGGTAATATTTTGCTTCCATATCCTTGGATTTATCTATATAGTAATATAAATAAAAATTTCAATATTTTATAACTTTACAACCTTCTGCAACTACACCAATCATATTTTTTTCTATTCTGGAGACCACATCGACATATCATCTAATCTTACCTTTTAGTGGTTTTCGAGATTTCACATTGAACTGATTCAAAACTAATTTCCTTGTTAACAACTAATTCCATATTGAAATTCATCATATGTAGATACTTTTATTTATTCACAACATGGGTATCCTTTTTCAAATTCATTATTATTGAATGTTATTCTTAGTTTCTCCCTATGTTAACCATATTTCTTTCTAGAAGGTTATTCTGTTTCAAATGAAAATTTATAAATTTTTCCTCACCTTTTTTCGACATGAAATTATATTCCAAAATCCACTGAAATATTTTCTTGAGTTGTGCGAAATTTCATATTTTGAATGTTGTTTTCCTCCGTTTATTTCATCATGAATATTAAAAGGAATTGCAATCTTGGAATAGTTTGATTGATATGAATTATTTAGAGAACAACCAAACAACTATTTTTTAATGATAAGTAAATTATTCATGCATTCCACTATCATCTAAATAGTGAAATATTTTTCCATACATAAATTCAGTAAATTTTTGTATTCTCATACATCCCAAAAAATAGAAAATGTTTTCATTTCTTCTTTGAATACTTACTCGGTAGTATTCAACACTTTTTGGAGAATTTTTAAATGTATTTTTAGAAATTCTAGAACAAACCCAATTCTTGATGTTTCAATGGATCTCTCTCTCTATTATATCATGAATCCTACTATGAATCCAATTTCTTTTCATCTAAGAACATTTAACTTTCAAAATACTTTTAACTCCACAATTAGTATTTATATTTGACCTATGTATTATTCTCCTAAACAATTCCTCTTCTATTTCATAGGAAATATTATCTATCATGTCACATTTACCAATTAATTGGTAAATCATATATTCCAATGAGTCTTTATGTATTAGCATTAATTATTTAACAAAACTTTTATGATTGACATGTTCTACCATATGTATAGTGATTTATCCATTACTGGACTTGAAATTTTAATCATCCCTTGATGTGAAGCCTTTATCGCTATGATCATATTTACTATGTAACACTTATGAATATAAACCTTTAAACACTTCTTCTTGAGATTCATTACCCTCCCATTTATTAGTAGCTACTTCAACAAGATTATTACTTTGACTTTTTATCTTATCAACCTATATAATACTTTCCATCACATGTAGTGGATAATAGTTGTTCTACTCCTTTAGAATAATATTTTCTATTTGAATTTTCTTATCATATTCTATTGAATGGTGGAATGCCTCAAACATCACCCCATGGGACATCTGCATCATCAGTAGTTACAAAATCACTAGGAATATTAGACTCTTTAAAAATTCATACTAAATAATTTTAACAATATAAAAAACTCAATATATGAAGAATTCATATCCTATTTCTATATTCTAGACTCCTACACTCGAATCTCAATCACAAAAAAATCCATATTATGGAATTCGTCTGGATCTATTATTATTTTTGACACTACTTCCATTTTTAATGATTCTAATAATTTATGATCTAACTCAAATAAAATAAATTATAGATTAAACACAAATTAAAAACCATATGTTTTTAAAAAATTAATAAGTCCCATTTAAGAACCATGATTAAGGGGGAATCAGAGTACACCAAATTTAAAACATTGTCAAATATTTTACTGATTGCCCATTATGAATAAGTTCCCCAAATTCATATAAAACATGTCATACCATTTTCATGACATCTACCTCCCAATATCAACTTAATAATATAGGTATGCGATTTAGATCTGGATAAATATATTTTAATGTGGTTCAACATTAAATGTATACTAAAATGTTCATGTTATATGTGTTGTTTCGAGGATCAAATCTAACACTAGGATCCATAATTAAAATGGTTTCATGTTTATGGTCACTCCATTTCTCGGATCACTACAGTTAATTGATCTTTTTCAACTCACAAACACCCTCTTCACATTAACTTATAGATTCTAGGTCATCTCACTGCCAACAATGGATAATTATATCTAGAGGTAAACATCTAATTTCTCCCACAATCATGGGCAAAATGAGGTATGAAACAAAACATAGTTTATAAGCTTATTTGACTCTTCATATACATTACTATCTAGGTTTATTTTTTCCTCACTCTAAAATGGATTCACTGATAAACTCCATATAGACTATTTTTAGGCCTATAATGAACACTCTCTTCAAATCATATTCTTCTTTCCATAAAAAAAATTCATTACTATATTCACCATAATTAATATAAAAAAATAAATTTTATTTTTAAAATTAGGATCCTCAATATGTTTTGTTTTTATTTTCTTCATCAGTGTATAGGAACATTTTCTTCAATCATAATGCATTATTGAACACCTCTTTTACCTAAGATATCTCTAGGAATACTATGATTTAGTATTCTACTCTTATTATGGATGTAATGAATAATTTATTATATATTTTCCTCATACTTATTTTCTTTCATTCATTAGTTTTTTAATGATATAATATTTCCTTCATGATCACTGTTTTTACATTTTTGATCATTCTTGACAATTTGACACAAGGAAGTGATGTTCCATTTTTAGGAAGTGGAAACATAAAAGCACATAAAATAATGTTCAAACTAGAACAAAATTTATATTGAAATATATTTTATCATTTATTATATTGTGGTATATTTTTTATTAAAATTCCAACATATCTCATCTAATAAAACTTCCATTATTCCACTTTTCTTATCTTTTATTTTTCATGTTGCATTGACAAGCACATGTTCATCCAAATTTATGATCAACCATCAGTGGTTTCTTTACAACATTACCTCATGTATTAATAAAATCTCCCCATAATGATACATATATATTGGATTCATAACACGTGGATCTATTTGATAATGAAATGAAAAATTGATTATACACATAATAATATTTTATTTAATTCCCTACATCTCACCCTACAGCTTCATCTATCAAATTTCCTCTTTCCATCAATCCCATATGAAGTTCCATGTTGTGTTGTTAAAATTATAAAATCTATTTTACCCTTTATATAAATATCACAATTTTACATTATCTCTAGAAAATCATATACTAAATCCCTTTTATAGCTTAAAAATATATTATACCAATTAATTGTGATACATAGACAATAGGTTCTAAAAATAAATAAGTGAAACCCCGCATCTAGTAGCCTAGGAACCTAAAATCCCATATTTTCATTAGATTATAATATTACCTCACTCAAATAGATATATTTTCATACGTTTACTATCATAGATACATGATCTTCATCATATATAAAAATTCACTTATGTTTATATTTTCATATAAGGGATTGATAAAATAGAAAAACAAATTTATTTCATTAAAATTCGTTAATTTGTATCCTTTTAATTTATTTTCTAATTTATTTGGCCATCTATCAATATCACATATATGGGAAGTCATATATATTAGTGTATATGATTATTTTCAGGAAAAAAACATTCTCATAATTATCAGATCTAAACTAACATTGCAATCAACTTCCAATGACTTGTATCTTTCATAAATAATCCTATAATCACTTTATTAGTTTTCTTAGAGCCTCCAAAATGTATATGATAAACATTCTCTAATCCTATCTCCACCATAACCCATAAGCCACAACATCAATTATTTTTTTAAGAAAATAATATAAATACCAACCAACGTACATTTTTCAAAATATTTCTCATCCTTACCTCGACCAAATTTCCAAAAAAAATAAAGTCACTCATGGGATCCCAAAAATGTCCATGTATTGTAAAAAAATTATAATTGGGAGTTCCACACATTTTTCAAAAAAATAAAACAAAACACTTGTTGTTTTCTATAAGGATCCATCATGCATTAAAAATTATTTGATACCCCATAATTCATTAAAAATACATTGTTGATAAGAGAATAAAATCATTTATATCTAATGTATTTTATATAAGAAAATTTATGTAGTTTCCAAATCATCACATAAACTAATAAAACACAATACTTTGTGTCCCTATTTAACATTAATTTTCCAAAAACAATAATCATCATAGTCCCAAACGCATCAACACATCTTATGAAAAAAATTCTATGGAATAATGAGACCACATAATATCCTAAAAAGAATTATAAAACCATATCCTAAAGTAATTCAATTGTTGATACCTAGAACAACAAAATAAAAAATTTATTTATACTTCCACCCTGACTACTGATGCATCTATAATCCAATAGTATCTTAGGATATTCTAAATCCATATTCATCTGGATGGTAAAATCCAAACTCCATTATACTACAAAAAAATTAGAATATGAAACTTTCACAAAAAACTAGAAAAAATAAGTTGACTTTAAAGTTGATAACATAATACTATCTTATCCATCCATGAATAAATATCATAAAATATTTAACACAAATTACATAAGGGTTATAAATCCAGTATTGATATTACTCTACATGAAGTATAATTCTCCTCCTCCTCACTCTGTTAGATAAATATTAATGATTTCCATATCCCACACTACATCGATTACCATACATATTGATCAGATGTAGTTTTCCCTCTCACATATGAGTATCAATGTTGAATAACACCACCCATTATCAACTCAAAAATAATTTAATTCTCAAAAATATTCAAAATTCACTCTCAATGTGTTATTTACATAAATGAAATTTTTTTTCGAACCACCATATGGATTCCAATTCACGGATCCTTGAGTGGAATCCTATCAATTTTTATCAGTTCTGGTATATACCTCTTCTTGAACCATTCTACCACACCTCATAAACCCCTATAAATGATTTTATTTGGATTTAACATACCACTATTATCTAATCTATATTCAATATTACATATTAAAACAACGGTACACCTCCCAACATCATCAAACACATGATCCACCATTCATGAATGCATTCAATGAAACCATTAAATCTCTAACACAAGAATGATTTTCATTGATAGAAAAACCTTTTCGATCCATATATAACCATCATTATATTTCCCTAATTTATGGATTTTTTTCCAAAAGTCATGAAACCCCTCAAAATCTTCATACTAGGTAGAGTGATCCTCTAAGAACCCTCTAGTAGTTTCTCATTTTTTAAACATATTAGTATAATTAAATCTAATCTTGTGTAAACTCTATTAAAACCTGATCTCATTAAAAACTAATGCTCCCATGTTATTACATAATCCTTAGATTACAAGATAATCATCTAACTAAACCCATACTGCATAAATATTCCATCTAACCAAATTAAATCCTTAATGCATTGTTTTATAAAATTAATATCCTATCACACACCTGAAAAATCCTATTACCTGGCCCCTAAAAATAATGGCATCATTATAAACAATAATGTATTTATCTATCATTGACCCGTGTTAAATCAAACAATCTAGAGATCACATTCTCAAAAATATATAGGCTTCAAATTGATAATTCTCTTAAAACCCAACATAATTAGTAAAATAACTACCACTCAGAGTGATTCACATCACAAATTCCATGTAATGAAACCTGTATTTCCTATATCCCACTAGGGTACCCATATTCTAATGGAGGAAAAAAATCCAACATTTCCACTATATTTTTACGACATATACATATCATGTTTCACATGTAAAATCCGCTATCCACTCTAGGAAATAAATTATCATCAGGAATACACATACTGGAGTATCCACAAGATGAACCGGTCACATATATCCACACATAATGACATTTTCCAATGATAAATAATATTAAAATTTCATAGACATATGGTTTAGTTAAGTATAAATAAAAAAATAACCATAATATTAAAACAACATTTATATTTCTATAATGCTTGAACATACCTACCAAGTTTATGTCTCTAAGGAAACCAAAATATGTAACAACCCAATAATGAACACTATAAATCCAAATCATTGATGAACTATATATCAATAATTGGGGTCATCCCATTAGAAAATCTACTTGGCTAAGAAATAAAGAAAATATAGTGGAATAGTGTGGTATAATGACAACAAAACATTATATGGAAGGGTCGTAAAAATTTTTGAAACATTAAAAAGATATGATCGCTAGAATTTTTGAATTTAATCACACTTAAGAACATGAATGTCATGTGCATCTTACATTCCATATATGATTCTTGTAATGATTCCTTTTACCACTATGATCCATGGCCCATTACTAAATTAATCAAATTATAGACATAAAAATGAATAAAAATCTCAATTCTATTATAAAAATCAATTTAAATATTCACATTACCATGGATTTAAATACCTCTCATAAAGAAGTTTTCATCACTCGCCATTATGAGGTCCATCTAAACTTCTAATGCATTCCTATTTCACTTCCTATTATGTCATAAAAGATAAGAAAATATAAAAGTTACTATAATACCACTTTTCAATTTCTAAAGCCTTGAAAAATCCACGATAACCATTCTAGGTGGGTTGTCTGACCCTTGGAATGTATTTTTATATTCCTGAGGATCTCAACTAGATGTATAAAACAGAAAAAATCCCGTCGGGATAAAATACCACCTCATCATAGTGATAAACCATGTGGAAACTAATTGACATCATTGTTAATAAAATATTTGTTTGTTCAATATTAAAGAATAATAATTATATGAAATATAACTATACAATTATATAATCGTACATCCCAATTTTTTCTCCCACTATGCCAATCATGTATATGAGATAAAATGAAAAAAATAAAATGAGCAGGACCAAATAACTTTTAAGAGGCTCATATCTTCATTCCATCCAATCTATCCATTTATATACTATACCATTAGGCCTCTACCCTAGATAAAACTGTAAACTTTTGATATGCATGGGTATTAATTCTTCATATACACCTTAATAGGGTGTGAGTTTACCAATATATACCACCACCAATTGTGTCACTAACAAAAAGAGTAAAGTATTGTATGCCTTATGTGATACAATCTATATATTCAAATATTAACATAAAATGAATCAAATAACACATATTAAATTCTTTGGTAATATTATGACAACTTATACTGATCATACATACTTCAACAATGATAATTGACTCATACTGTGATGAAGACCCATTATAAATGAATAGGTTATCTCCCAGAAATATCTTATGTACACAATCAATTATTTGGAATGGAAACCTACCAAGTTCATCTCATATATATTACAAAAAGTGATAATGGTGACCACAAAATATATCTTATATATATACAAAAACCTATGGACCATGTCACCATACATGAATTATCATTTATAAATTACAGTCATCTGGAGTAGCGTATTCATCAGAATCAAACACCACATTATGGGTGGATCCTCATCCAAATATATATATCACATATAGTTACACCACATAATACCTCATACATCACATTATCATAGGAAATAGTTACCATCCCATGAAATATCTCAAATTAAATATTAACATAGGGATCCAATATTTTCATAGAACCTCATTTATTGTACACCAAACACTAATGCATTCCCCTAATCTGAACTCAAAACATATAAACTTGGACATCTGATCATGAACACAACCAAGACACATCAATCACCATATATCTATGTACCTAAAAAATAAAACATAATCTATTAAACTTCATCAACTGGTCCCCTAAAAAATATAGTTGTCACATAATCCAATCTCGTTATACCCATCCACATTTTCAGAACAGGAATCATCTACACTCTTTCGGACCTAACATGGTCACTACTCCTTGAAACCTAGTCACATATATTGCCTTTTGAATGTTATCAACACATACGACCTTGTCGAATCCAAGTATTATGAGGTTAGTGAAAATTATCATTCCTTGCTTCACATCATTACCGAATCCCACTACATGGGAACTATAATTAGAAATATCAGACTATATAAATTTTAAATCATTCACTGATTCCCCAAATCAGTATTACAACCCTCATGGGGGTATATTTCCACATATCTATAAGTATAGATGGAAGACCATGACCATGTGGAAACCCTACTACCATACATCAAAACAAACTAATGGAATTATCCATGTCATGGAACAATAAAAGACTATTGTACACCCCCATGACATTGTTACCATACATACATGAGATGTACAACTATCTCACCCATCATCGTCAAGCCAAATATTCTCAAGAAAGACAGACCAACTCCATTTCTTTTATAGGAGGTGAAAATCTCTTCCAAAAACACTAAAATACTAGGGGACTCTTATAACTCAATTGATGTCCACTCCTCATGCAAATAAATTCATTAGGGGATTCATTTTTCCATGACATCACTCTGAAAGATTCTCTAAACTCATGAGTATCACTACCACTATATCTTCAATTCAACCACTATAATTTAATTCATTTAATTTTTCCCCTTGGGGTCCATGTTTCACACAACAATTATTGATTATCAAGACTATGGGTGTAAGTATTTGGGACACCAAAGTAATATTTAATGTTTTATTATGTCCCTTAATGATTATATTATAATGTTTCATGTTTAAGGAAACAGTTTGTTTTTATTTTATAAAAAATAGTCTCTCATACCTATGTAGATAGATCATTAATCATAGGAAAATATAAAAATTTAAAATCAATAGAGGGTATTTGGGGACCGCCTACCAAAAACACCTTTTTACTACCTTATAAAATCATAACACCCCTTGCAAAATATTATCTATTATTTTTCCAATATCATAGAAACACTAGAGACCCTATCTCTTGCAATTAAATTAAAATCAGTATTGGTAGTCATTTATAATTAATTAATAAATTTTTAAAAAATGTTATTATCACATTTAAATTTTTAGTGTATTTATAAAGAATCAATTATTTCACCAATACAAACTAGAAGTTCCTCGGATAAAACATTGAAATATATCCTGAAAAATCACTATAACAACTTTCAATTCATCCATTTATTGTATTAAAATATTGATGGGAACTAAAAAATAAACTAGGCATGAGGATTTGTTCAATGAAATTTCAATAAACCTATTTCATTAATCCATTTTAGGAATATTTTATATATTTTTATTGGAGTCCCAATAATGGTTGACAAATTACATAGTACTATAGTACAATCAGCTAAAAAACTATAATAAATTGTTCCAAATCATAGACAAGTTACAAGCTAAGAAAATTTATGGTTTTAAGGGAAGTAAATAATAAAATCAATTTTGGAACACCAACAAAAACACCCCACTTCAATGGGGAATATGAGAGTTGTAGGGGAGGTATCCTTTGATATATTTTGGATCAGTCATGTGAGAGGTGAAGAAAAAATGTAGGGAGAAGGTTAATAATAGAAGGAGATAAAAATAATATTATATAAATTTAGTTAAATGTGATGATTTAAAAATTATGATATATGTTTTACCATATAGGGTTCCGACATTTCTACTCTCACTTGATACTACTCAACATGTCACATAGTTGTTTTACTGAATTTAAAAACTAGTTTACCGACAATACATATATAACTAAAATGATAAAACACACTATACATGGTTTCCTCACACTATTTTCCAGACCATGTTTTAATTGTCAATAATCTATTTGGAATAAATTTTAGATACATTTTTTTTCCACTTACCACAAATCATTAATCAAAATATGCACAATTACTGTAAAACAATGTAAAATCTAAAATTTCTCAAAATTTCAATCCAAAAACCACAAAATTAAAGATGAACCATAATAAATTTTTTTTGATCCATTTAGTATATAATAAAATTATTCAATTATTTTTATTCTAAAATAAATCATATGATACTCCATCAACAATACAAAAATCTAGGATATAATAAATTTTCTTGAAAATGCTTATGTTTGTCCCTATATCAAATATGAATTTGTTAATATGATTTAGGTGAATATTTTTTTCACTCCACAAATTAAAATTAAACACAAAAACAATATTCATTCCTACTATTGATAAATTATATTTAAAATCCATTGTCATAACTATTGACATTTCATTGGATTTCCCAGTAATGATACCTTATTTCAAAAAGGAATCATAATACCATCCAATCAATAACAAATATGTCTAAACTTAATACTCAATGTAGATTTATTCTTTAATCCTAGATTCTCGAAATTTTCACCATCATTCATACTGACTAGGTAATAACTAGTGTGTCTCTGATCTGACACAAACTCAGTTTTGGTAAACTCTATATCAATCTATATAAAAATATTGTCACTCTATCATACTAATTATCTAAAACATGTATCTTGTACATAGTTTCTGAAAAATATAATTACTTTTCAATTTTCAAATCAACATCATAGTGACATCTTGATCATCCATCAATCAGTCTCACTAGATATATGAACATACATTCATGATGGACATTCCTTTGTCATTAATATAATGATCTCAATTATATAAATATTCTCATCATCAACATACATAAATTTAATTAACAATTTCTAGAGAACGATCCATATCCATTACTTCATATACTAATAGGATGTGGTATTCCTACTATCATCTATGGGATGGCATGGAACACTACATAGAACTCGTTCATATCTCACTAGAAACATCATTCTCAATGATCATAAAATTCAGTCATTATTGGGGTCACAAACTACACAACCAATATTGTACATCCCACCACCTAGATTCCTATAAACTAATCCTCCTGAAACACATTAAATATGTTTTATAATCTCAAATATGCATCTCATTTTGAATAGAAATATTTCATTCAATAAAATATTTTAGTGTCACAATATTGGATCATTAGAATCGTGGAACTCTAATATGTTATTGATGTAACCTCTCGCCATAATGGGACATCTCCGAGTATCATTACAACTCAATTCCACTATTACCTCAGTAAATCCATAAAATTAAACATTCATTTATCCATAAAGATCAATCATAAATCTAAAAACATTCAAAATTTCACATAAATAATATACACTTACTCACCCAAAGATAATTTTCCATTGAAATTGTGCCAAACCCATATATACACATCCTAAGAAGAGTGATCAACCGTGGATTCTAGTTGAGTTTCTTCTTAAATATCAATATTTTTCATCTCCCTAATATTATGTAAATAATTTTTAATATGCATAATTATGAAAATATTAAATTGATTTTAATGGACCTTCAGAGGTGTAATATCACCAATGTTATGAAAAAAAATTTGGGGAATGATTAAGGATTATAGATCATTCCTTGATTGGGTATGACTTTTTTTATTTTATAACCATGTTATAAAACACGTATTGTTATCTTATACTCTCTTATGGTCATTGAGTAATATCACTTATGTTTACCCTTACTGAGCATATGAACTCACCCTTTCTTATGTTTCTATTCATGAGGTTATGAATAAGGGTTTTCTATAGGTTATGTATAATAATATTCCATTGTGAGATTATTTATTTGGTCAGCGTTAAGAGTTATTCATTAAATTGTAGTATTATGTATCTACAGAGGTATGTTTCCCCACTAGTACATTATTAACCAAATAGAAACTTCGGGAATCCCTTTATTTTCCTAGAAAAAATGAAGATCAATAGAGGAACATCAAAATATAAAAAACATCATTTTGGTGAAATATCCATCGTATTCCATCGGGTAGATACTATGTTTAATCGTGAGAGTGGTGGAAGGGATTCATCCTAGATATCTAATTTAATGTATTCCATATATAAAAATATCATTGGTCCTCCTACATTACTTATTTTTTGACCAATTATTGGTTATCGAGATCATAGATGTAATGCCATGTAAATTTTGTGAGAATAAGTATCCTTATGCAATATGAATTTGTCAAACCGTAACCACATTCATAAAATTTTGATATTAAATAAAATTTTTGTTCTTAAGATTAAATTTTCTCACTTTCCAATGTGCCATAAAAATGAATGATTCAACCCAAAATCAATTTCATTTTAAAATATATCTATTTTTAATATTTTATCCTCCTTTATATGAATTAATTTACCTTGGTCATCTACTATATACATCCCAATAACATGGTTTCCTAGATTCAGTTCCATATTTTATTACATCTGAATAAGAAACAAGGAATTGCATCCCAAAAGACCATATATTTTAGTACTCTTATTAAACTAGATAAATATTTCAAATTCAAATTTAATTTTAAGATAAAATTACAAAAAGTATTTTCTTTGATAACAATATTTTTTCCCTTTGTTCAACCTGGAACATAAGTTATAAAATACTTCTTGGAATCATGATGAAAGAGGAAAAATAATAAATGGGTGAGAGAAAATTCTCTGTAAGGTTATACATAAAGTGGAAGCAATCATAAACAAGCACAATTTCTTTGAAATTGGAATAACTGTGTCACGACCCGACCTCGGGGCCCGTGCCGTGACTACCCCAAGCCCGCCTTCCATAGGCCAGGGGCTGGCGACTAGCACCAAGGCGTAAAAATCCCGGTAAACAGGGAAGGCATTGCCTTTATAAGTAACAACCACCACAGAGTCAGCAAGCGGAAAGTAACTACAAAGTGCAGAAAAGTAAAGGGGGTCGGAATACAAGCCCAACTGAAAGTACAACTGAAAAGGAAAATAACAGCAACTGAAGAAAAGACGGCGGCCTCGTGTCGTCCACTGGCAATCCCACCTGAAGGGTGGGTACAGATAGCCTCCAGGATCCTCGGGTCCCACGTCCGCTCCGAGCACGTCCCGCCCAGTGGTCCGCCTCCAGGTACCGTCCTGCTCCACGCCCCAACCGAGATCAGCGATGTCCGTCGTCTGCATCCAACACAACAAGGTGCGGGCATAGCCCGTGCAGGGGTGAGTATAAACTACTCAGTAAGGACCCCGAGACCCCCGAAGGTCTCCGGAAATCCACAAAGGATATAGCACAAAGAAAGGGGCAACCACGAAGAAAAACCTGACTCGACTTTGGTATATGCCCATACATATACCTATGTTCCCAATTCTAGCTCTGCTCACGAGCTCAAGAACAACTCAATCCATACAGGAAAGCAAGACTCAAATCCACCAGGGAGAGTAAATAGTAAATCCACATAGGATAGTTCAACACATTCCACAAAGGAGAGTAACATAAGATTCAGCTCAACCAGGTATACTTTTTCAGATGACCTCAAAGATGATCACTGATCCATCTAAGTCGTCGGACCCACGAAGGATCGATAGGTACTAACCCCCGCAAAAGACCCACATAGGATCGGGCTCACACAGAACCTGAAGGCAGTGGCTCACACAGAACCGGTAGTAAGGACCCACATCGGATCGGGCCCACACTGGACCTGTAGCACTGATCCACGTAGGATCGCTGAGTGCAGTAGTCGACGTAGTCCACTGAGGATCTCTGCACAGTCGTCGCCGCAGTCCACGAAGGATCTCTGCTCTGTCGTCGTCGCAGTCCACGGAGGATCTCTGCTCTGTCGTCGAAATCACAGCCAGCACTAGGGTTCCCGCACACAGCGAGCTCGTTTAGGAGGGTCCGCTCCACGAGCCGAGAGGCTGATACATCAACTGACACGTAGTCCGAAGTTGATGTATCCAAAAGTTCCGTATCGACAATAGGATCTCAACACAACAGACGGCGCGTCAATCGGACACCCGGTCTGAGAGTTATTGGCATTTTCGTCCCAGGGGCCCGGTTGGTTTTTAGGGAAAAACCAACCCGACCGTAGTCCGCCTGTGTCCGATCCTCGGGCGGAGTATGCCAAAAGTTCCGTCTCACTTAGAGGAAACTACCACACCTGACGGTACGTCGATCGGACGTCCGTAGCTCAAGTTATGAGCGTTTCCGCTCCGAGGGCCCGGTTGGTTTCGTGTACGAACCAACCCGGCCAAACCCAATGTCTTCCGAAACCTTGATTGTAATATACCGAAACGACCGTATCGATCCAAGGATCGTGTAGCCGCTGACGGTTCGTCAATCGGAGGTCCCAGGCCAAAGATACGGGCAAAAGACCGAAGAGGGCCTAAAAACGGGGGTTCTGGGCCCGGGGCGACCCGGCCCGAACCACCCCTGGGTCGGCCGAACCGGGTCGACCCGACCCGGCTAGGCCGGGTCCGGCCCGGCCTGGGCGCGGCCCGGCCGACCGGACCGGCCGGCTCGGCTTCGGCCGAGCGGCCGAGGAAAACCGCCGTGGGTTTGACCCGCGGCTTGGAAGAACGCAGCCCGCGCGGGCCGCGTGCTGGGTGGCCGGACCGCGGACGCGGTCCGGCGGTTCGCCGCCGCCGCGGCCGAGCTGCGGCGGATTCCTCCGGCGGCGCGCTGGGCGCCGCCGCCGCCTTCCGCGGGCCGCCGGAGTTGCTCCGGTGGCCCGTTTTGCCTCTCGTCTGTGCCATAGCTCTTCCCGGGGGCCGACCTTTACTGCGGGATCAACGGATCGCCCCTGCCGCACGGTTCGTCGTCGTCCGCCAAATCCGCACAACAAAAAGATCAGCGGAGGGTTGCCGGGTCTTGTTCGTTAGATCCGCTCCCTCCGCGTTAGTCATAAAATCATCGGGAGGGATTAAGGCAGCCACAATTTTATCCAAAAATAAAATTGTTCAAGTTTGGTTCTTTAATTAAAAAGAATTAGATCACGGGAAGGAATCACCAAGAAAAAAATATAAAATCCCTACCTCGATGTCGCCGTCGGACGTGAGGTCGTCGCGGAATCGCTCGTCGCGGAAGGAGGGGATCGTCGCGTCGTCGCGGAAGAGACGTTCGTCGCACCGCGGGAAAAACGTCGCGCCGACGCTCTCCGGATCTAAAACAAACGGATTTAATTAATTAAATCCGTTGTCATTGAAATTAAAAAGGGAGAATTAAATGATCCGTTTCTCACCTTAGTTGCCGAACGAGGATCGGCCGCGGAAGAAGAGGCGTCGCCAAAGAACGTCGCGGGTAGAGCTCGTCGACGTCGCAGATCACAGTGTGCGTCGTCGAATTCCGGTCGCCGGCGTTCTTCGCGTTCTTCGCATTCTTCGCGAGGAGAGTGGAGGCTCAGAGAATTCGCACAACGATAGCAATCCTCCAAAATAGACAAGTTTGTCTATTTTATTAATTTTCCAACGAACGCAAACGCGTAAGTAACGACCCATTAAATTCATTGAATTAATTCAACGAATGAAACAGCCCATTTAATTCACGAAATAAACCGCCCAATTAAATGGTCTGTTAAGAAATTAAAGAAAACGCGCCGGTTGACTTTTCAGTTACTTGACGGGTTTTCGCGGGTGCGTTACTTAGCGGAAGAAACGGCGGGGCTCGTTCGGGCCCCACCGCAAAAATATCCTACCAAGAGGGTAGGATATTTTCGGATAGCACCCTATCCGCTTTAACTCAGCTCAAGTTGCTTTCAAGTGACTTCCAAACGGCTTAAGTGAAATAAAATAAAGTTGTCGCACAACCTTTATTTTATTTCCGACTTAAAGCCCAAAATTTTAAAAACCACGGTTGAGCAAACGCAACTCCGGAAGAGGTGTTTCTAAGAAAATACCGGCGCTGCGATTTCATCGGTGCCCTCAGAATTCGATTCCGGGCACCGGTTCAAAAGATAGAAAAACCCGCTCGTCCGTTCACTGAATGTACCCGAGCCAAACTTCCGAAATTGATTCCGGGCACACCGGGCCTCAGAATCAGGTGCCGTCTGAAGCTGTGCTCTTGAAAAATTCCAAAGAAATTTAAGAAAAAAATTTCTTTGAAATTTGCGGGTATTTACTTTACTCCCACCTCAGGGCTTTACGTCCCCGTAAAGATACATCAAAAACTAGGGGAAAAAATGGGGGTACTGAGCATGCATCTGAGCCTCCCGCTCCCAAGTGCTCTCCTGGAGGTTCCCGTGCTGCCATCTGACGCGCACAAGAGGAATCGACCGCCCACGTCGGACCCGCTCCTGTCGATCCTCGATCTCCACTGGGACCTTCGCAAAAGTCGCCCCATCGTCCACATCCAGCTCCCCAAAGTCGATGATGTGTGTCGGGTCTAGCACGTATCTCCTCAGCTGAGACACGTGGAAGACGTCGGGCACCCGGTGCAACTGAGGTGGTAGATCCAGGCGATAAGCCACCTCTCCTATCCTGCTGAGGACCTGGAAAGGCCTGATAAAGCGTGGAGACAACTTGTCGCCTCAGCCAAATCTCCGTAAACCACGTCGAGGTGAGACACGCAAAAAGACGTGGTTGCCATCCTCGAACTCTAGTGGCCTCCGCCTCCTGTCAGCATATGACTTCTGCCGGCTCTGAGCTATCCTCATCCTCTCCTGGATGATCTGGACCTTCTCTGTCGTGGCTCGGACCATCTCTGGTCCCACGAGTGCTGACTCCCCAGGGTCTGTCCAGCACAACGGTGATCTGCAGGGTCTGCCGTACAATGCCTCGTATGGTGCCATCCCGATGGTGGAGTGGTAGCTGTTGTTGTACGCGAACTCCACCAAGGGTAGGTGGTCATCCCAGCTGCGACCAAAGTCGAGAACACATGCACGGAGCATGTCCTCGAGTGTCTGTATGGTCCTCTCAGTCTGACCATCTGTCTGAGGGTGGAAGGCTGTGCTCAGATGGAGCCGCGTCCCGAACGCCTCCTGTAACCCCTTACAAAGCCGGGAAGTGAAACGAGCATCTCGATCGGAGACGATAGGCGATGGCACACCGTGAAGCCGTACAATCTCCTGGACGTAAAGACGTCCCAAGCTCTCCACTGAGCCCTGCTCTCTGATGGGTAAGAAGTGTGCCGACTTGGTGAGTCGGTCGACAATCACCCAAATGGAGTCGTGACCTCTGGAAGTGCGTGGAAGTCCAGTCACGAAGTCCATAGATATGCCGTCCCACTTCCACTCTGGGACCTCCAAGGGCTGTACCAAGCCTGCTGGTACCTGATGCTCTGCCTTCACCTGCTGGCAGGTGAGGCATCGTGAAACGAACTCTGCCACAGATTTCTTCATGCCCGGCCACCAGTGCTGTCGTCTGAGATCCTGGTACATCTTCGCCACTCCGGGATGCACTGCCAAGGGAGAAGTGTGAAACTCTCTTAGCACCTCCTCTCGTAAAGCGACTGGTACGAAGGTACGTCCTCTGAAAAGGATGTCGTGCTCTGCTCCAAGGGAGAAGCCATCAGGCGCCTGACCTGAGGATATCAGTGCACGCCGGGTCTCACAGTCAGCGTCCCCACGCTGAGCCTCTCTGACCCGCTGTAGAAGTGGAGGAGAGACTGTGAGAGACTGAAGAAAGGTTGCTCCGTCTCTATCCACGAAGGATATCTGTAAGGAGGCAAGCTGCTCTATCGCCTCCTCCAGTAGCTGAATGCCCGTCCTCCTACTGAGGGCATCGGCTACCACGTTCCCCTTCCCAGGAGTATAGACTATCTCAAAGTCATAGTCCTGGAGGAACTCAAGCCATCTCCGCTGTCTCAGGTTCAGGTCCTTCTGAGAGAAGATATACCTGAGACTCTGGTGGTCAGAAAAGACTGTGAAGCGCTCGCCCATCAGATAGTGCCGCCAAGTCTTCAGAGCGAAGACCACTGCTGCTAACTCCAGTTCATGAGTGGCGTAGTTCTGCTCATGCGACCTCAACTGACGTGATCCGTAGGCGATCACGGCCCGCTCCTGCATTAGGACGCACCCGAGTCCAGTCCCTGATGCGTCGCAGTAAACTACGTATCCAACTCCCTCCTCAGGCAACCTCAAGATAGGTGTGCTGGTCAATCTCTGTCTCAGCTCCTGGAAGCTCTGCTGACATCTGTCTGAACACACAAAGGGTTTCCCCTTCTTTGTCAAGGCTGAGAGTGGTGCCGCAACTCTGGAGAAGTCTGGCACAAATCTCCGATAGTATCCGGCTAGGCCCAAGAAGCTCCGCACCTCCGTCACGCTCCTGGGTGGATCCTAAGCTAGCACTGCCTCGATCTTCGCGGGATCCACTGCAACCCCCGCCTCAGAGATGAAATGCCCCAAGAAATGGACCTCACATAACCATAACTGGCACTTTGAGAGCTTTCCATAAAGCTGGTGCTCTCGGAGTGTGTCTAGCACAACTCGCAGGTGGTAGGCATGCTCCTCCTCAGTCGTCGAGTATACCAAAATGTCGTCAATGAAGACCACGACAAATCGGTCGAGGTATTGATGGAAGATCCTGTTCATGAGGCTCATGAACACTGCTGGAGCATTGGTTACGCCGAACGGCATAACCAAGAACTCATAATGGCCATACCGACACCTGAAGGTCGTCTTCTGTATGTCCTCGTCTCGAACTCTGTGCTGATGATAGCCTGACCGGAGGTCTATCTTCGAGAACCACCGCGCTCCCTTGAGCTGATCGAAGAGGTCATAAATCCGTGGCAGAAGATACTTGTTCCTCACTGTCACCTGGTTCAGGCGACGATAGTCGACACACAGTCGCAAGCTCTCGTCCGCCTTCTTGGCGAACAAAATCGGGGAAGCCCAGGGTGAAACACTGGGTCGGATAAACCCCTTGCTCTGCAAGTCCTCCAACTGTACCCGCAGCTCTCGAAGCTCGGCGGGGGCCATCCGGTATGCTGGAGTAGATATTGGTGCTGTCCCGGGGTAAAATTCGATGTAAAAGTCTACCTCCCTACGAGGAGGTAGCCCTGGAACGTCGTCGGGAAAGACGTCCACGTACTGGTCCACCACTGCAGGAAAAACTGGACTCCGTACGTCCACTGCTCCTAGGATGAGGCTAGACAACTGATGAGAGATGGGCTGCACTCTCCTCCGCGGAAGTCCATCATGTGCTGCAAAGGTTCCCTTCTCGCCGGTGAAGGTAAACCTGCTCCCGTTGGTGAGAACACATCGCACCTTGCGCCTAAAACAGTCGATCTGGGCATGAACCGTGGATAGCCAATCCATGCCCAAGATGACGTCGTAAGGCCTCGACGCCGCTACAAGGAGATCCCAGCCGAAGCTCTCGCCTCCTAGAGTAAGCTCACACTGCCGGCACCAGTGCATAATCGTCGAGTCTACTCCCGTAGGAGTCTCTATCCGTAAGGATCGAGCCAACGGCTCAGTCGGAATCTCCGAGCTCCGAACAAGGGCAGAGGCTATGAAAGAGTGACTCGCTCCTGTGTCTATAAGTACTGCAGCAAGGGTGGAATAGACACAGATCGTACCTCGAATCATCTCTGGCATGTCGGGGTCGTAGGTCTCCACTGCCTAGAGCTGGGCCTGTCCCTGCCTGCCAGCTCCCTATGGTCGAGGTGGCCCTCCTGGTGGTGGTGGGGGTAGAGCCTGGAAGCGTCGCCCACCACCCGCCGCTCGGCCAGCTCCTATGCCTCGTCCGCCTCCTCCCTGCGGACCGCCATGGTCGACCCTCTGCCTCTGCCTGGGTGGCCCCTCCATCGTCTTCTGCTCCTCTGATCGGCGAGTCGGGCAGTCACGAGCCATTTGACCCTGCCCGCCGCAGGAGTAGCACAGCCTGCCTCTCGGAAGGCTGGCACTCCGCTGTGTGCCCCGCACTGCTGAGCCGGTGTCCTGAGGCCGTCTGCGTGGGGGTCTGGTCTGCCTGGATCCGAGAGTCATCCGTCGGCTACCTGCTGCCGAAGACTCATCTACCTGCCGCCCTGTGCTAGGTCTCGCCGCTGAAAAAGTCTCTGCCAGGAAGCTCTCGATCAGGAGGGCTCGCTCCAGTACTCCCGCCTGGGTCGGAATGCTGAGGGAGATCAGCGACGCCCGAATCTCCTGCCGCAAGCCCTTCTCAAAGGTCCGGGCCCGGAAGAAGGGATCCCGTACCATGTCGGTCGAGTAGCGAGATAGGTCAGTGAACCTCGCCGCGTACTGAGCGACCGTCATGCTGCCCTGGCGCAGCTGGAGAAGCTCCTGGATGCGCACCGCTCGGAGGGTGGCTGGGACGAACTCAGAGCGGAAGAGGCTCTCGAAGTCCGTCCAGAGCAAGGATGCCTCATCGTGAACCTGGAGCATCAAGCTCCACCATCGTCCTGCCACCGCCTGCAGGAGGCTCTCCGCGAGAATCACCATGAGATCCGCTGGTGTCCTCACTAGCCTAAAGATCTGTACCACCGCCTCTAGCCAGTCCTCGGTGGCCTGGGGGTCCGCCTCACCGCGAAACCTGAGCGGTCGCTGGCTCTGAAACTCATGCAGTGCCCTGAGGCGACGTGCATCGTCAGCGTCTGGTACTGGTAGCATCGGTGGCTCGGCGGGTAAAGATACCGCCGGTGCCACTACTGGAAAAGGGCCCTGCACCGAGGCCTCGTCTCTCGGTGGGCTGTCGTTGCGCCCTACACTCGGAACCCTAGCTGGCTGTCGTCGCTGGGCCATCCGGAAAAAGAGAACAAGAGCACCACAGTCAGAACAGTATACCTAGTGAGCTGGCACAAGTAATCACAAGGAAAACTTGAGACTTTCATGAAGCAGATCAGTATACCCGGTGAGCTGACACAAGTAATCACAAAGAAAACTTGAAACACACACGCAATCAATGTTTTCATGCATTAAGTCGGAAATCAGGAGTCAGGGTCCTGGTGTACGGATACGTCGGCCGCCGCACCAACACTGGGCTCCCTGAACTGATAACCACACTCAATACACTAAACACTATTGCTTCATATAGGAAGAAAAGACGATCAGAGTCTGCGGTAGAACCGACCACCTCTGATACCAATTTGTCACGACCCGACCTCGGGGCCCGTGCTGTGACTACCCCAAGCCCGCCTTCTATAGGCCAGGGGCTGGCGACTAGCACCAAGGCGTAAAAATCCCGGTAAACAGGGAAGGCTTTGCCTTTATAAGTAACAACCACCACAGAGTCAGCAAGCGGAAAGTAACTACAAAGTGCAGTAAAGTAAAGGGGGCCGGAATACAAGCCCAACTGAAAGTACAACTGAAAAGGAAAAGAACAGCAACTGAAGAAAAGACGGCGGCCTCGTGTCGTCCACTGGCAATCCCACCTGAAGGGTGGGTACAGATAGCCTCCAGGCTCCTCGGGTCCCACGTCCGCTCCGAGCACGTCCCGCCCAGTGGTCCGCCTCCAGGTACCGTCCTGCTCCATGCCCCAAACGAGATCAGCGTTGTCCGTCGTCTGCATCCAACACAACAAGGTGCGGGCATAGCCCGTGCAGGGGTGAGTATAAACTACTCAGTAAGGACCCCGAGACCCCCGAAGGTCTCCCGAAATCCACAAATGATATAGAACAAAGAAAGGGGCAACCACGAAGAAACAACTGACTCGACTTAGGTATATGCCCATACATATACCTAAGTCCCCAATTCTAACTCTGCTCACGAGCTCAAGAACAACTCAATCCATACAGGAAAGCAAGACTCAAATCCACCAAGGAGAGTAAATAGTAAATCCACATAGGATAGTTCAACATATTCCACAAAGGAGAGTAACATAAGATTCAGCTCAACCAGGTATACTTTTTTAGATGACGTCAAAGATGATCACTGATCCATCTAAGTCGTCGGACCCACGAAGGATCGATAGGTACTAACCCCCGCAAAAGACCCACATAGGATCGGGCTCACACAGAACCTGTAGGCAGTGGCTCACACAGAACCGGTAGTAAGGAACCACATAGGATCGGGCCCACACAGGACCTGTAGCACTGATCCACGTAGGATCGCTGAGTGCAGTAGTCGACGTAGTCCACTGAGGATCTCTGAACAGTCGTCGCCGCAGTCCACGAAGGATCTCTGCTCTGTCGTCGTCGCAGTCCACGGAGGATCTCTGCTCTGTCGTCGAAGTCACAGCCAGCACTAGGGTTCCCGCACACAGCGAGCTCGTTTAGGAGGGTCCGCTCCACGAGCCGAGAGGCTGATACATCAACTGACACATAGTCCGAAGTTGATGTATCCAAAAGTTCCGTATCGACAACAGGATCTCAACGCAACAGACGACGCGTCAATCGGACGCCCGGTCTGAGAGTTATTGGCATTTTCGTCCCAGGGGCCCGGTTGGTTTTTAGGGAAAAACCAACCCGACCGTACTCCGCCTGTGTCCGATCCTCGGGCGGAGTATGCCAAAAGTTCCGTCTCACTTAGAGGAAACTACCACAGCTGACGGTACGTCGATCGGACGTCCGTAGCTCAAGTTATGAGCGTTTCCGCTCCGAGGGCCCGGTTGGTTTCGTGTACGAACCAACCCGGCCGAACACAAAGTCTTCCGAAACCTTGAGTGTAATATATCGAAACGACCGTATCGATCCAAGGATCGCGTAGCCACTGACGGTTTGTCAATCGGAGGTCCCCGGCCCAAGATACGGGCAAAAGACCGAAGAGGGCCCGAAAACGGGGGTTCTGGGCCCGGGGCGACCCGGCCCGAACCACCCCTGGGTCGGCCGAACCGGGTCGACCCGGACCGACCCGGCTAGGCCGGGTCCGGTCCGGCCTGGGCGCGGCCCGGCCGACCGGACCGGCCGACTCGGCTTCGGCCGAGAGGCCGAGGAAAACCGCCGCGGGTTTGACCCGCGGCTTGGAGGAACGCGGCCCGCGCGGGCCGCGTGCTGGGTGGCCGGACCGCGGACGCGGTCCGGCGGTTCGCCGTCGCCGCGGCCGAGCGGCGGCGGATTCCTACGGCGGCGCGCCGGGCGCCGCCGCCTCCGGTCGCCGGCACCGCCACGCCGGCGACCCGCGCCGCCGCCGCCTTCCGCGGGCCGCCGGAGTTGCTCCGGTTGCCCGTTTTGCCTCCCGTCTGCGCCATAGCTCTTCCCGGGGGCCGATCTTCACTGCGGGATCAACGGATCGCCCCTGCCGCACGGTTCGTCGTCGTCCACCAAATCCGCACAAAAAAAAGATCAGCGGAGGGTTGCCGGGTCTTGTTCGTTAGATCCGCACCCTCCGCGTTAGTCATAAAATCATCGGGAGGGATTAAGGCAGCCACAATTTTATCCAAAAATAAAATTGTTCAAGTTTGGTTCTTTAATTAAAAAGAATTAGATCACGGGAACGAATCACCAAGAAAAAAATATAAAATCCCTACCTCGATGTCGCCGTCGGACGTGAGGTCGTCGCGGAATCGCTCGTCGCGGAAGGAGGGGATCGTCGCGTCGTCGCGGAAGAGACGTTCATCGCACCGCGGGAAAAACGTCGCGCCGACGATCTCCGGATCTAGAACAAACGGATTTAATTAATTAAATCAGTTTTCATTGAAATTAAAAAGGGAGAATTAAACGATCCGTTTCTCACCTTAGTTGCCGAACGAGGATCGGCCGCGGAAGAAGAGGCGTCGCCGAAGAACGTCGCGGGTAGAGCTCGTCGACGTCGCAGATCACGGTGTGCGTCGTCGAATTCCGGTCGCCGGCGTTCTTCGCGCTCTTCGCGTTCTTCGCGAGGAGAGTGGAGGCTCAAAGAATTCTCACAACGATAGAAATCCTCCAAAATAGACAAGTTTGTCTATTTTATTAATTTGCCAACGAACGCAAACGCGTAAGTAACGACCCATTAAATTCGTTGAATTAACTCAACGAATGAAACAGCCCATTTAATTCACGAAATAAACCGCCCAATTAAATGGTCTGTTAAGAAATTAAAGAAAACGTGCCGGTTGACTTTTCAGTTACTTGACGGGTTTTCGCGGGTGCGTTACTTAGCGGAAGAAACGGCGGGGCTCGTGCGGGCCCCATCGCACAAATATCCTACCAAGAGGGTAGGATATTTCCGGATAGCACCCTATCTGCTTTAACTCAGCTCAAGTGGCTTTAAAGTGACTTCCAAGAGGCTTAAGTGAAATAAAATAAAGTTGTCGCACAACCTTTATTTTATTTCCGACTTAAAGCCCAAAATTTTAAAAACCACGGTTGAGAAAACGCAACTCCGGAAGAGGCGTTTCTAAGCAAATACCGGCGCTGCGATTTCATCGGTGCCCTCAGAATTCGATTCCGGGCACCAGTTCAAAAGATAGAAAAACCCGCTCGTCCGTTCACTGAACGTACCCGAGCCAAACTTTGGAAATTGATTCCGGGCACACCGGGCCTCGGAATCAGGTGCCGTCTGAAGCTGCGCTCTTGCAAAATTCCAAAGAAAATTAAGAAAAAAATTTCCTTGAAATTTGCGGGTCTTTACAACTGAATCACATGAAATTTAATTAATAAACTGAGAATAATATGACATTAATGAATTATTATCAAATAATTCTATATAAATAATCACATGAGAATGAACCATAAACATGGATATTCTCTTAGTCAAATAATCACATGGAATCTCAATAGCTAAATTCATAATGAAGAATTCATAATTTAATACATTATACTAATATCATTAAGGGTTCATCCAAGACACCGTACATAAATCTTTAAGGCCTCAAACAATAAAAGAACTTGTTTTTCTCATTTTAACTACATATAAATCGATGGGATATAGGTTTTTCATCCCATTAATTACTATTTCCAATTCATTCCTCAAATGAATCATGTAATACATAAACTATCTATTATATAAAATGTGAATAATTTTACCGTAATACATGAATGGTATCAAAATAGAACATCCAATGTCAAATTGATCAAAACCCATTCAATAACATATGGTATATGGTATCATAATAGATAAACATTATTCAATCATAATATCCAACTAAGGATGTTAACATAGATGAAATTACTCTAATAAAATCATTAAAATTTACTTTGGAGAAATAACCCATTTACTTTGAAATCATTTATTTTAAAGGACATGAAAATTTAGAATGAAAAACATTTATTTGAAATGGATAGTGTAAACCTTTAAATTAATCTTCAAGACATTATTGTTTTCTAATAGATGAAAAGTCTACTGATGCTATAGATGATAATAAAAGACACCGTTAGCTTTTTTGTTGAAAAGTTCATAAATTACCTCATTGGGAAAACAATAAAAAACAATCCTTTCAAACTGTTTTATAAAAAGTAGAACAAGGGAAAAATTATTTTAATCATTATTAGGATAAGATTAAAAAAATTAAATTTCTTTTATAAAACATAGACATGAAATATAAAATTTCCCCAGAAGAAAAATAAAAATGAACAATCCTGAATATTAATGTGCTTGTGAAATACCCCCTATCATATTATAAATAGTAGTAAAGAATTCCCCATGAATGAAATAAAATAATATGGATACTATGATTCTTTAATCATCAATATATTATTCATTATATACATTAATGTGTAATATATACAGTATAAAATTGAAATAATTAGTTTATAAGGCATGTGTCCCGTAGAAATAAAGGTGAGATAAAAATCAATTACCATATGATTAATTTAGTTTAACATGATTAAACATAATATATAATGGTTCTATGAATATTATAAACATTTATTATAACCATTTAAATATTTATGTTATCATATATGATCTTATTGTATTATTTTAACACATGGTTTTTTTAATATTTAGTTGGTACCATTGTTTCGGGTGATAGATACTTCATTTTCCAATTCATGTTTTTCCTTGAGATTCTCTATTATTTTGCATAGGATATATATAAAACATCTCCAAAATTATATTAATACTATAAATATTATATTTAACAAGTAAATACATTTTTATATCTATTTTCCAATGATTAACATAAATGATTAATCACATCACATCGTGGAGATGGTAGGTAGTACGCACGCACCAACGACGGTATCATTTCAATAAAGATGAAAGAGTATGTGGATGGTATATTGATTTTTCTATAATAAATATCATGTAAATATGATAATATATTTCCATTATTTTCATAATTATACCCATCCATGAGAATAGGTTATGAAAAATAGATTATACCATGGTGTGGAGATGGTAAGTCATGCCTACTCTAGCACACTATTTTAGTTTTTCATAGGATGGATAAAACATGGAATGTAGTTGTTACATAGTAATTATAAAATATCATCATATTTATGATATTTTATTAATAAATTTGTAATGGTATGATAAAACGAATATGACATAGAAGAGTAAATGAATTTGAATGAGTTTGTGAAACAATTACCTCATCTTCGGTGGAATTCCTTCAGATCTTTTATTAATGGATCTAGAGTTTGTCATTTGGAAATAAAATTACCAATATAACTTAAAAAGGATGGTTTTAGGAGGCATGTGTAGGGTTTGGTTTTCCGATAAGGTTCAAATTGGCATGAATACATGAGGGAGGTGGTTCACTTTTATAATTGATGGGAGGGGTGCTTTTGGAATCACAAAACATATTAAATTAATATAAATTATATTTACATAAAAATGTATCCAAAAAGATCCATTTAGAATATAATATTATTATGCATCTCAATAATCTAAAGAATTTTTTTTGACATATTCAGGTCACTATCTTACCCTTATCTTACGGCCTTAAACACTTTAACTCTTACAGTGACAGAAAGGAATTTTATTCTTTAAGAGTGAATATTGTTTTATCAAAAAAAAATTAAATGAGACATGGATAATTTTTTTAAATTATCAGTATATTTTGGAGGAAATGAATTTTTTTTTTAATTTTATATCATTTAATAAAAGATTTTTTTATATCACTGGTGAAATATTTGACAATGATCAGTACATGACTTTTTCAAAATATCATAAAAATATTATAATATCAATAAAAAATTTATTACAACCATAATCGTAATATTTCCTATATAAATAGAGTTCATGACATTAATTATATAAAGTAATATTTATTTAAATATTTTTTATAATATTTATTTGATATTCCAATTAATTAAACCATTAATGCATCATCGTTCGACATGGATTTAAATTATTTATTTTGTACCAAGAAATTAATATTTAATTATCATGATTAATATAATCATATTATATTTCAAATTAATCTTTAGAGTTAAATTTATCTTTTGAATAACCAGGAAATAAAATTCAAAACTTATTAAAAACATGTGTGACCAACTGAATTTTACTGAGAATAAAATTCTAAACAATACTCAGTGTAACGTCGCGGATTCGGGTACCACTCCTTAGGTGCCCCGAACCCGATTGTTCACATGACCTCAAGCGCATTTCCCCAAATTCCAGAGGCTACCGACTTGCAGCGAGGGACCAAGTCTAATAGTGGGGAAACAATGCCCTCATTTGTCATATAGTAGCGTAGCTAAATAAAAAAAACATACAACAACAGCGGAAGAAGTAGAACATACATATATGAAATGAACAACTGCATTAAAAATAACCAGCAGTAATTTATATATATATATATATATATATCAACATGTATCATGTCACTATTCTATGAAAATAGCCAAAACATGTTACAAAATAGTACAATACGATACAGTGGAAAGGACAGTTACATCAGAACATAACAGAACAGCTGGCTGCATCGCGAGCCTGAGCTCGGTCCCATGCTCTCCTATACCTCAGCAAAAATCATGTACCTGTATAGGGACCCTTTCCCTTATCCATACCTACAAAAATGTAATCTGTTTGGGGCCGAAGACATGACCCCAAACAGGGTGTGAGAATTTTATCCCAGTAGGCACCCACCAATGATTCAGGCGAACTGTCAGTGTAAATTTGCAACAGAAGTGTGTAGTAGTAAATGCAACAACTAATTGGTACTAAAAAGTTACTTACTTTACCATTTATATTTCCATTTTATATATTCATTTAAACATTCCTTATCAGAAAAACACCATTGTGTATTTCTATATAAACAGTCAGTGTCCTCAGGCACGTAAACCCTTACCGTCAGGTAAAGAGAATCTAAACCCACAAGAATATGCCCACAAGAATATCGAGTAAAACCCACAGGGATACGATGTGTCACCCATAGGTACAGAATCAACTTCCCACATGCATGAAAGAGGTTGCCCTCAGGCTGAACATAGCATTACCCACAGACTAATCACAACACTGCTCATAGGCTAAACAAGTAACTAGGCCATGCCCAACATATAAAAAAGAAATTTATATACAATTCCTCTCAAGGAAATTTAAGACCTGCCAAAATCCCAGTATACCCTCGAGTAACATGGCCAAATGACTAAACATAGGAACGCACCTCCCGGGGTGGTCCTGGATCCAAGCAGTGATCCCAAACAGCAAATTTAAAAATCCATTAAACTACCTATGCAATTATAGGTATTTAATTATGCAAGGCCTCAGCCATACAACACCCCATTAATGGGCGTATATCACAACGGTGCACATAATCACCATAGCAGTTGGAAATAAACACTAGACCACCTACCTCGATCGCCACTGATCGATATACGCGAATGACGCTCCTCGAAACGCCCGAGAACGATGTAGATCTGAGGCAAAATAAATATCTTTCACACTAAAATAACTTACTTTAGAAATAGAATTGGCAAGAGCTACGCCAGGAGAAGGAAGAACTCACCCGTGTGGTTCCATGGAAATCGACGGTGCAGAAAACGGGTTCCCAGTGTGCGGTCAGGAGGTCCTCCAAGATCTGGTCGTCTCTCTCTAGTACTCCTCCGGTTTTAAGCCTTCCCTGTGAACAGAGGAGGCTACTACCCATTTTAAGAAGAAAAATAGACTACACGGCCAGTAATATTGGGTACATAGCATGTAGTTTTCATTTTTAATTGTTTATTTGTCAGCTTCTCATCAACATGGCACTGTTCATCTGTCAACATGAGTACATGGCATGTCATACCTGAGTACATGGTGTGTACTATCACTCAGCTAGCCACCACCTTACTTTTTTCTTGCCGACAGACTACACGGCGTGTAAATACACACTACACGGCGTGTTGTCGGTTTTTACACCCATCCTCATCAACTGGCCTACACGCCCCGTGTACTCCTTCCACACAGCCCAAGTACACAGAGTGTGGAAAAGTAAACGGCGTGTAGTCGAAAAATTTAGTATTCCACCCCCCCCCCCCCCATATTCCTTATTTTCTTTAAAATTCTTAAGGAAAAGAGAAAAGAAGAAACTCTTACCTCATGAATAAGAACCGGGTTCTTACAAACATCCCCCCTTAGAGCAATTCGTCTTCGACCTGCCCTTACAATGGTTGTGAAGATAAAGCTCATAACAACATTGGCCACTGAGCACGGACGTCAGTCTCCCACTCCTAGGTTTCGTTCTACACTCATCCATGCTACCATAGAACCCGTACGATAGGAACTGATCGGCCTTGGAGAAACATTGTGCTCCTATCCACGATATAAATCAGATGCTCCTCAACGAATGTATCTATCTGAATCTCAACCACCTCTGGCTGAAAGACATGAGACATGTTGGAATGATAGTGGCACAACTGAGATATATGGAAGACGTTGTGCATAGCCCGGTACCTCTGTGGTAACTACAAATGATAGCAAACTAACCCGAATCTCTCCAGAATCTCAAATGGACCCACATACCTCGGTGAATGTTTACCCTATTTCTTGATCCGCCGGTGTCCCAAACTTGGTGAAACATGCAAGAAAACCTGATCCCCGACCACAAACTCTAAGGGTCGTCTGCGGCGATTAGCATAAGATTTTTTATGATACTGTGTAGTGGCCATCCGCTTTTGAATCAACTGGACCTGCTCAGAAGTCTCCTGGAAGAGGCGTGGTACCAGTAAAGCTTCCTCACCTGCCTCCATCTAGCACAAAGGTGATCGTCATGGCCTAACATATAAATCCTAGTATGGTGCCATCTCAATAGTTTTCTGGAAACTATTATTATTGGAAAACTCAACAAGGGGTATATGATTCTCCCAGGAGCCCCCAAAGTCTAGGACGCATGCACGAAACATGTCCTCTAACACCTATATTGTACGCTCTGACTGACCATCGATCTGAGGGTGCTAAGCTGTGCTCAGAAGCACCTGTTTACCCAATGCCCTCTGAAAACTCTTCCAAAAACGAGACAAAAAATAGGTGTCCCTATCTGAAATAATAGAACGAGGAACCCCATGAAGATGTAAAACCTCTTGGATATACAGCTTTCCGAGCTCGTCAACACAGAAGGTCTCCTTGATCAGCCAAAAGTGATCTACCTTTGTGAGTCTATCCACAAAAACCCACACGACATCATTGCCTCATGGTGACATCGGCAACCCAGTCATGACGTCCATCGTGACATCATCCAGTTTCCACTCTGGAATGGGTGTCATCTGTAACAGTCCGGATATCCTCTGATGGTCCGTCTTCACCTGCTGACAGGTGGGACATCTCATAACAAAACCAACTACTTTTCTCATCATGCCCGACCACCAGTACTAACGTCTCAGGTCACGACACATCTTAGGAACTCTAGGATGAACTGCCCACGCTGAAGCATGAAACTCCTGCATCAACACCTCATGTATATCCCCTGGAACCTATACTCATCCATATAAATGCAGTACCTCATCATCGCCTATCATCCACCCAGGAGGATGGTCCTCACTTGCCACTCACACCCATAGAACTCTACCTTCTTAATCAGATAGATGTCTCATTTGCACTCTATCTAGGAGGGTAGAAGTCACATCTAAAGATGAAAGATATGTTGTCCCCTGACTGTCAGGTACCTCCAAATACATCTTAGAGAACAATGCCATACACTGTCACTCACCACTGGCCTCATGTACCGCATGTGTCTGTGTCTTCTTACTCAGTGCATCAGCAACTGCATTACCAATTCCATGTGTATAGGAAAGCTCAAATTCGAAGGACTAAAGTTATTTGACCCACCTTCACTGCCTATGATACATGTCACGCTGAGTAAAGATATATTTGAGAATTTTGTGGTCTGTGAAAACCCCAAAATTCTCTCCCAACAGATAATGTCTCCAACAGTGTAACCCATGAAAAACTGCAGCCAAATCGGGGTCATGCGTCAGGTAATTCCTCTCAAGTGGCTTCAACTGCCGACACCCATACGCAACAACTCGATCTCCCTACATCAACACAGCTGCAAGCACAATACCTAATGCATCACATTAAACTTTATAGCTCTTCCCCTGCTCTGTGAGTATCAGGATTGGTGTTGATTTCAACCTTCCCTTAAGCACCTGAAAGGATACCTCACAAGCTTCTAACCAAACAAACATCACACCCTTCTTAGTCAAAACTGTCAATGAAACTGCTAAGCTGGAAAAGTCTTGTATAAAACTCTTGTAGTAACCAGCCATCCCAAATAAACTCAGTATCTCAAACAAGTTCTTAGGCTTATCCCAGGAAACTACTGCTCTCACCTTCTCTAGGTCTACTGCAACTCCTTCCTATCAGATGACATGACCTAGGAAGTTAATCTGGTCCATCCAAAAGTGGCACTTCGAGATCTTAGCATATAGCTGATGCTCTCTCATTGTACTCAATATGATCTCAAGATGGGTGGCATGGTCGTTTCGAGTGTGATAGTACACCAAGATATCGTCCACGAATACTACCACAAAAGAATCTAGATAAGGATGGGACACACAATTCATTAGAGCCATGAAAACTGCTGGAGCGTTAGTGAGTCTGAACAGCATAACCAAGTACTCATATAGACCACACCTACTTCTGAAGGCTGTTAGAGTTATATCATATGGTCTAATGTACAACTGATGATATCCGAACCTCAATTAAATTATCTAGAACACTGGTGACATAGAAGATTATCAAAAAGATCACCAATCCTTGTTAAGGGATATCCGTTCTTAACCGTCAATTGGTTCAGCTTCCGATAATCCACACATCATCTGAGGGTACCATTCGCCCTTTTTGCAAAAAGGACTGGAAAACCCCAAGGTGAAGTACTGGGTCAGATAAAACTATTTGATTGTAACTCCTCTAACTGTCTCTTGAGTTCCTGTAACTCAGGTGTAGCCATCCTATAAGGAGTAATGGATACCAGTGCCTCTCTTGGCACAAGCTCAATAGAGAAATCCACCCCATGCTTTGGAGGTAGACCTAAAAAGTCGTCTGGGAAGACATCCCTGAAATGATCAACCACAAGAGGAAATCCCTTCTGAAATGCCTCATGATCATCCACATATAAACTCTCAATCTGGGCCATGACTCCACCTCACCCGTGATGCTCTCATACAGCTCGACTCGCCTGAACATTCCACTCGCCTTTGTATAGAAACTCTCCACCGTCTAGTGATGTGAAATGCACCCTATGACGATAGCAGTGTACAAAGGCTCGAAAGGGAACCAACCAGTCCATCCCAAGAATGACATCCTAGCTCTTCATCTCCAAGACATAGAGGTCCCAATGTTTGTGACACCCACCAACCGCAAGGGGGAACTCCCTGCTCTGATGCAAACTAGCCGTCCTAGTCCCCAACGGAGTGTCTAGCGCCATAACATCAAAAGAAGAAGAAGAATAGAGCCCAAGGCTCTCCAAAACAGGCACAAATACAAAGATATGTGTAGAACCCATATTTAAAATTACTAAAGATAAGACATAAGATACTAGAATAGTACCTCTGACTGTAGACGGTCTGGGATCCTACTCATGTTGGGTCTGTTGCACTGCATATGCCTTCCCAGTGTCACGACCTTGGGACACAGCCTGGCTACCCTGAGCTATCCCGCACTTCTGCCTCTGAGATATTCGTGTCTAGAAACCACGGCCATGACCACCATCTCTGCCTACACGTCATGACGTATTCTAGTTTCTTGACTGGTAAAAAGATGTTGTTCCTCTACGCACACACGAAGTCTACACAGAACCCCTCTCACTTGCCACTTGTGGAAACGCCCTGCAAAAGCGCTGCAAATGACCCATCCTGCCACTAGTTCGGCATTCCACTGGGTGACGTGGACACTGCGGTCTCTTGTGCCCCTCCTTACCGCACAGGTAGTAGATGACATGGCCATTGATACATTTTTCTGGCTGGTACTGCCACTATGAGAGAAGTCCACATGTCTCTTCCTCTTACCGGTAGACATAGTAACAGAAACTAGTATCGAACTGCCCTGGACCACACCACTAGATTCTCATAGGTTTAGCTCGGTAATCAGTGCCTGGCTCACAATATCATGTACAGTAGGAATCTTGAAAACATTCACCTATGCGTGGATGTCATATTGAAGACCATCATCAAAGCGTCTCACCCTCAACGTGTCATCACCCACTAGGACGGGTGCAAAATACTGATGCTTAGTGAAATGAGTAGAATAATCCATCACTAACATAGCGCCATGTTGCAGATTCATGAACCCTCGATCTCTATCTTCCCTCAGCGTCTCTGGAAAGAAGATGTAATATAAATCAACTAAAAATCTTACCGCCATGTCTTTGTGATGCTTTGACTTGGTGGTAACATCCCATCACCTCTTGGCAGAATCACACATCATATAAGTCCCGAGCTTGACCCTCTGCCATGGAGGCGACTCAATATGCTCGAAAATAGTCTTCAATGAATCCAGCCAAAAATCCGCTTCATGTGGTCCGCCATCCTTTGAAAATGTAGGTGGATGCTACTATAGGAAGATACGTGTCACCTCTGTCATAGATGTGCCAGCCGGCGGTGCTCCGTGAATAGTCTGCATGAACCTCTTGAAGACTTCCTGGAACTGCACATCTGTGGCTGTGTCTGGTATAACAGTTGGCGCCACATCTATATCTGTTGGAGGATCCACTAGTAGTCCATGGCCTACCATCTCTGGAGTATAATCGATGTCTCTCTCCTGGTGAACAATGCATGGTCTTCTCAGCGACATGACTCTACAAGGTCAAACACACTCCTTAGATAAAGATTATTGAATACCTAAAACAAGGAGATGTAGGAGGAATGTTTTAAAAAATTACAAAACTTGACTATGCGGCTTGTATAGAACTACACGGCGTGTTCTCTCAAGAATTCTCATGGGAATGTAACCTAGCTTATACTATCTGTGTAACATCCCAATCACACGGCGTGCCTTCTATGTACACGGCCTATACTTGATTCTTCCTTCCATGCCCAATTCCTTCTACACGGCTAAGCCACACAGCTAACTTGAACAAGACTACATGGAGTGTATGGAATATACATGCTGTGTATGGTTTAATTCCAACTTCCCGTGTCGTTCATGACATGGCCGACTACTTGGCTAACTCCACACGGCGTGTTACACGTGCACATGGCGTGTATGCCACCCCGTTTCCCCAGCCACACGGATAAGTCCAAACGGTCTCCAATGTTAAGAACTATACGGCGTGTCCATCAGGTACACAATGTGTTCAAAAAGATATAACACCAACCCATGTATGTTAGCTACACGGGCAGGTCCCCAGGTCAGACGACATAGTGTGTTCTTAGGTGGACATGGCATGTATGTCTCAAGGTCTCCTCCATCCGTGTTGTTAGTTACACGTGCGGACTATAGGTCAGCACTATAGGGCGTGTACATCAGGTACATGACGTGTGCTTCCAAAGCCATTCCCTAACCCGTGTCCCCACCCACATGGTCTATGACACGAGAATAGACTACAAGGTGTGTACTGAGGGTACACGATGTGTACTTAATTTTTTTTCATTTCTTCCCGAACAGAAAAACAGATGGCTTGTGTCCAAAGAACTACACAGCGTGTATCCTAGGTTTTCCTGATAGTAAGCCTCAGATACTTCTCTGAAGGCCAGAAAATATTGAAAAACACACCTAAGTGCCAAATTCCAATCGGTGATGGCCCATACTCCTTGTGAATAATAGTTTGGCATCTTATACATGTTATTCAAAAGTAGAAAAGTCAATGATCCACTATATTCAGGTCATTGAGGGAACATACTCCCGAAAAACCAAATTTTGGTGTCCATCCTGTCAAAAGGCTCACACACGAAAATACCCTATCACATAATAGGTTTTTATCAAAGCAGCTATCACAACAACATCCTTTTCTATCACAACAACATGAAATTTCTAATGTGCCTATATGGAATGGATCTATGCATGGCATGTGATTTCTAGCATGTTCTTAAATGATTCATGATATGGAATACCCTCATCTCATCGGGTTGCATCTAAATATAACCCGGGATAACATAAAAACAACACAATCACAAGTGTGTCACCCAACGGTGAAAACAGATTAACTGTAAATTGCAAAATCAATAAAATTGTAACATGAGGTAAATTGGATTTCCTTGTAAATGGGATAGATACTCCCAGGAAAAGCTTATTACCAACTACCATTTCCGTCTTATCCCTGACTATGGCTCCAAATAATAAGTAAAATAAAATAAACTTCCTCTGATACTACTTTGTAATGTCCCGGATTCGGGTACCACTCATCGGGTGCCCCGAACCCAGTTGGTCACATGACCTCAAGCGCATTTCCCCAAACACCAGAAGCTTCCAACTAGAAGCGAGGGCCTAGGTTTGATAGTGGGGAAACTATACCCTCTTTTTTTAAAGGGTAGCGCAGAGAAATATGAAAACAAATATACAGAAACTATGGAAGAAGTAGAACATACATAACTTAAATGAACAACTGCAGTAAAAAGAACCAGCAGACATATATATATATATATATCAACATGATTCATTTTACTATTCAATGAAAACATCAAGAACATATTACACAGCAGTAAAATACAATACAGTGGAAAGAACAGGTAAAACATAAAAAAAAACAGAACTGTCAGCAACATCTTGAGTCTGAGCTCGGTCCTATGCTCTCTTACTCCTCAGTAACAATCAAGTACCTGTATAGGGACCCTGTCCCTTATCCATACCTGTAGAAATGTAATTTGTTTTCAACCGAAGACATGAACCCAAACAGGGTGTGAGAAATGAATCCCGGTAGGCACCCATTAAAGATCTGTTGCAACTGTCAGTGTAAATGTGCAACGACAGTGTGATGTAGTAAATGCAACGACTAAGATGTACTCAAAAATAACTAACATTACCGGTTATATTTCCATTTTAAATATTTATTTAATCATTCAATATCAGGAAAACACAATAGTGTATTTCTAAGTAAACAGTCAGTTTCCTCGGGCATGTAAACCCTTACCCTTAGGTAAAGAGAATCTAAACCCATGTGAATATGCCCATAGGCATATCGAATAAATCCCATAGGAATACGAGGTGTCGCCCACAGCTACAAAATCTACTACCCAGAGGCACGAAAGAAGTTCCCCTCAGGCTGAATAGTGCACTACCCACAGGATAATCACAACACTGCCCTCATGCTAAACAAGTAATTGGGCCACGCTCAACATATAAACAAGAAATTTATATACTATTCCTCTCAAGAAAATTTAATACATTCTAAAATCACGGTATACCCTCAGGTAACCTGGCCAAACAGCTAAATAGAGAAACACACCCCCCGGGGTGGTCCTGGATCCAAGTAGTGAACCCGAACAGCAGTTTTACCAATCCATTAAACTACCTATGCAATTATATGTATTTAATTATGCAAGGCCTCAGCCATATGACACTCCATTCATGGGCGCATATCACAACGGTACACAAATTCACCACAGCAGTTGGAAATAAACACAAAACCACCTACATTGATCGCCACTGATCGATATACGCGAAAGACGCTCCTAAAACTGCCTGAGAACAATGTAGATATGAGGTAAAAGAAATATTGTTCAAACTCAAATAAATTCTTTTAGAGGTAGAATTGGCAAGATTTATTCCAAGAGAAGGAAGAACACACCCGTACGGTTCTAAGGAGATCGACGGTGCAAAAAATGGGTTCCCGGTGTGCGGTCGGGAGGTCCTCCATTCTCCGGCCATCGTTCCCTAGTCCTCATCCAGTTATAAGCCTTCCCTATGAAAAGGGGAGGCTATGGCCCATTTTATGGGAAAAAAAAGACTACACGACATGTACTATTGGGTACATGGCCTGTAGTTTTCATTTTTTAATTGTTCCTTCGGCAGCTTCTCTCCAGTGTGACACTGTTCATCTGTCTACATGAGTACACGACGTGTCATACATGAGTACACGGCGTGTACTATCGCTTTAATGGCCACCACCTTACTATTTTCCTCCCAACTGACTACACGGCGTGTAAATACACACTGCACAACTTGTAGTCAGTTTTTACACCCATCCTCGTCAACCGGCCTACATGCCCCGTATACTCCTTCCACACTGCCCAGGTACATGGAATGTGGAAAATTACACGGCGTGTAGTCAAAAAATTTAGGATTTTCCCCCATTTTACTTATTTTCACAAAAACACTTAAGGAAAAGAGAAAAGAAGAAACTCATACCTCAAGAATAAGTATCAGGTTCTTATAACTAGAGTCAAAAAAGATACTTCATAGGGACATAAAATCAGAAAAAATATGTTGTTGGTTAACAATAACACATATAATGAAATTATGTAATATTTTGGGGTAATATTATAATACATATAATATGCCTTTTACGTTTAATTACCTTAGTTACCCTTTACCGTGGTAATTAAAAATCATACAAAAGTTACAATTCATATCATCCAAAAATAAAATGGAACTATTTACTAAATTATTACAATATTATTACAAATATGGAATCCATTTCTCAAAATCTATGACACATACTTGGATAACATTATTTGAAAATTAATATCATTGACATAATGAAAATATGGGATTTTAAAGTGAAAACCTTCAAAAGATTAAAAAACTTTATATCCAAATTCAATGTGAAATTTATTTATATTCCCTACATTATAGGAAATGAAAAAAATAATATAATCATACTTTAAAACAAAAAAATATTATCATATAACATAATAAGTTATTTTGATAAAATAATGTTTTTGATTAAAGTGGACTATTTAATAACAATTCTGAAAAACATAAGACTTATGAGAGAAATACCAAAAATTAATCCAATCTATATTTTTAACTTCAACTTTATAAACTAATATTTTTAAATATAATTTATAAATTTTTCAAAAATATGATTAAAAACTACATCTCCATCAAACGGTGACAAAAAAACATTAAAAAAAATTACCTTTTATGATTAAAATTGGGTTTATTTTTATCATATGCCTATCAGCCTTAATGGATGAATATAACATAAATTTTATTGAATATATAACATATATATTATGTTATGATCTTTCACTAATAGTGTTAAACAAAACTTATTATGAATAATTTTCATTTTCCATAAAATAGTTTTTAATAAAAACTCATCATTTATATTTAATTTGTTTTTTTCAGTTTAAATTTTATTTGTAATAAATGAATTTGTATTTTAAAAAATTTTATACTTTTTTATCATATTGTTTTTAATCTCATTCATAACCCAGAACATAGTATCTAGTGTTAAAATTATAATACATTATTATGCAGTTAAACTAGTTTTTTCATGGAACGTATGATTTTAGAAAGATTATCATTAAAAAAAGTCATACTATAAAATATTGGAGTGTTATATAAATCCCTAATTCAATAAAATTAATAATAAAAATATATAATTTCACTTTGAAAATCAAATGTTTCATCATGAATATTATTTTAGAGAAACCCAAATCGTAAATATGGTTAATAAAATATCCCTTTACCAAGAGGGAAAGGGAAATATGATGTTCACCATAAATTAGGATTTAAAATTGAATAATATTAGATTAAATTGAAAATCAATAAATATAAGAGAAATATAACCATCATGTTCTGATATAGAGTGTTAGATAAAATGGTCATAAAAATTCCTACCTTCACAAATTCTTAATATTTAGATGGGTTAAAGAGGCTATTGATTTATTTGAAAGGCAATAAAAGAGATGGTGTTTTTGTTCCTAATTAATTTCATATAATTGACGTATTACATTATTGTATAAATAATCAGTTGAGAAAATAATCTTACCTGATTTCAATCTTGTTATAATAATGATTTTATCCTTTTGTTGTGATTTGATCTATTTACACTTCATATCTCAAACCAAGAAAACATTTTTAGGTGGGATTTTTTATACTTGATGTACTTTGATCAATCCTAATATCCAAAATTCATTTTTAGGCTTCTAAATGTTTACCGAATAAAAAATAGTTATATAAAGTCATCCAATATGATAAACCATTCTTTACCCAAATGCAATAATATCCAAAGATAAACATTATCCATTCCATAAGTAATGTCCGTAAAACTCATTTAAAATATATATTTATGAAAATTATTACACATTATCCTATAAAAAATTATAATTAACGTCACTAAATATTCAAAATCCACATAAAATTATATTCTCGAAAAAAATTATCACTTAAATCGACATAAAAAATATAAAAATATCTTGATTTTCAATAAACCATAATGAAAACATGCATGATTCAAAATCAATTAATAATAACTATTTTAAATATTTATATATATCATGATTATTTTACCCAAATAATCATGGAATAATTTGTGAATAAAAAAAACATCATTTATTCCACTCCGTTTGTAGTAACACCATAAGCTTGACCTTGATCCCTTTACATATTATGAGCTATCATTCTTTAACACTATGGGAATTAATTTTTTTATTTCCACATATCCCTATAGTTGAAATATTAAACACTCATAGCTTATTTATTTCCCATAAAATCATTGGCTTAATGTACATTCTCTCCCCACTTGTAAAAAACATCCATTCTATTTATCTACGTACATAGGTGTTTCTTCCAACAATTATTATATTTGTGAAGATGCTACTTTCTCTTTTTCATTTTATATATCTCTTTCTCCACCATTATCCTCCTGACATTATTTCCCTTAATTTCATATGATTTCATGATTTATTTTTATATTTAAATAGCACATGAGACTATATCTTCATGTTATGAAAAAACTTTGGAGACAATTTCCATTCTAAGGAATGGTTTTAACCCATTATATAATTAATCAATCAAACTATTTAGATTATGTATATATTCGATAGCATGGTTTTCTAAAAATGTAATGTTTCATTGATATTTAAAAAAATTCTTATCCTCCCTTTTCCATAGATTCATGAATTTTACCTCCAAATACACTTGATGTTTGTGAGGTAAATATTTTTCCATGAATATTTCCTTAAATTATTTCAATTCCATGTTTTCAATATCATCCTCTTCATTTGTGTTTTTTTATCATTGACCACTATTGATCCATATCTACTAAGAGAATATAATCATAAATTATAACCTTATATAGTTCATTATATCACAATAGATGAAATATATTCTCTAAGGAACATATCAATGTCCCTTGTATAAATGGATTTCTAGTCCCATTGAATTATGGAAGATGTTGTCGCATTAATTGGTCTAACATTGATACTCAACATTATGGATCAGGATGCTCTATAAGTGTAATGATAAAGTTCATAACCTAATTCAGTTTTCCAAGAACTATTAAAATTTATTCATTAATTGAAGTGACATTATCTACAACATCATAATCACTCATATAAGGGATATAACGATGTAGATTATCTGTGTGGTACAATTTTAATTCCATCCACTAGGTTCCATTTCTAAATAAATTCATACACTATATTAGATCATAAAATTAAAAAATAAGATATTATCTCAAAACTAGTGAATAAAATAACCTAAATTGATAATTTCTGTATAAGTAATCCATAAATCATAATATTACATTATTTGGATATTTTTCCAAATTTTATCAAATGATTTCTTTCTCAAAATATTTTCTCCCATAGTCTAGTTCCCATGGATTCTCCTAAAGAAACTCTAACACAAAATTTAAAACCTTATACCGTTGTAACCCAAAGGGGGTCCCTTACATTATTAAATTGGCATAATATAAAATTAATCACATCCCAATTAACTGAATAGTTTAGTATAGTTGTTAAAATAGATTCATATTTGTAATTAAATCTATATTTTAATATGAAATTAAAAAAATAATTTACTTTGAGAACATAGTTGTTTTCCTTAGTGTAGATATACACATTAGTCATAATATTATTCTTTGAATCCTTGTACAAGATTAATCATAATAAATGGGTGAGCTTATATGCTCATTAAGGGTATACACAAATCAAAATCTATCATAAAAAAGAAAAAAATGATTTTGGATATGTTATTAACTAAAGAACATGTCTTTTAGTCAATGAACTTGGCATTATATGGATGGAATGAATGATGATAAAATAATTTCATATAAATAATCACATAAGAATGAAACACAACCATGTATATTCTATAATTCTAACAATCACCTGGAATATCAAAAAATAATATCGTATTTATATAATGTATAATCTCGGACATTATAAATATACGGTTAAAGCTTCGGCCAAGACACCGTACATAAATGGTAAAGGCCTCGTCCAATACCTAAACTAATTACTCTCATTTAACCTAATTATGCATCAAGGGGATATAAAAGGCCTCTCCCATCACTTATGAAGATCACTTAATTTCTCATATGAAATGGGTGAAACATAATCAAAATAAACACTCTAGTATATGAAATGTCAATACTTTTACCATAAACAATGAATTGTATCAAAATATCACATCCATAGTAAAAGTGATCATAAACCATTCAATAAAATATAGTATACAATATAATATAATATCTACAATAATCAAAAATGATTTCGAATTATTATTTTCAAATAAATGAAAATACACTAATTAAATCATTAAATATTTCGTGAGAGAAATCACTATTTATTTATTTTAAATAATTTATTTAAAAGTACATGTAATATTGAATGAAAATATTTTCATTAAAAAGGATATTTTAAATATTTAATGAAATATTTAATAAATTATGGTTTCATGATAATGTAAAAACCCACTCATACTGTATACTTTAAAAAAATATTCCTTCTATATTTGTGTTGAAAAATTCATAATGTACTTTATTTGATATATGAAAAAAGGATTTATTTAAAATAGTTTTCTAAAAATTAAATCTTTAGTATCAATGTGTTGATAATTTTTAGTATAATATAAAAATTATTCTTGAAAACGTTTTTAGAAAACAAGTACATGGAATAAAAATTTTCTTCAGTATAGACTTTAATTTAAACAATCCTGAATAGTAATGAGATTGTCAAATAAAACATTCAACATTATAATTAGTAAAATCATGTTCCTAATAAATGGAATACAATTTTATGGATATATAAATACCATAATCTTCATAATAATTTTCATTAAAAAAATTCATGTGTAGTATATACCACATACAAAAGAAATAAGTATTGGTAAAGGCTTGTGTCCCATTGAAATAAAAAAGAGACAAAAATCTATTACCTTACTCTTACTCTAGTCAAATGTGTAATTTAAAATATTATTTAAAGGTTTTAATAATGTTATTAACTTATATAAAATAGTTATTTTCTATTTATGTTACCATATATTATCATTTTATATTTTTATACCTACTTTTTTGATAATATTCTGTTGTTATCCTTATTTCACATATTAACTGCTTCATTTTATAATGCATGTTTTATCATTATTGTCTTGATAATTTTTTAATTGGATATATTTAACAAATATAAATAAATATTTTAATGTTATCAATATATTATTGAACCATTAAATACATTGTTAGATCCATTCTTGAATTGTTAATAAAGAAACTGAATGACATCACATCATAGAGATAATAGGTCATATGTACGCATGAGCAATTATATCATTCCCCTAATGGGGAAATAAAAAGTTAGTGGATGGTATTTTAATTTTTACATACTAAATATACTTTTATAATTATCATATATATCCATTACTTATATCATTATACACATCCAAGTAATGTGGTGATAAAAAACAAGTCACACCACAATGTTTATATGGTATGTCGTATGTATGCACACACGTTATTTTCATTTTTCAAATAATTGTTAAATTATTGAATTTGGTTGTCTCAAAATGATAATAAATTTATGAATTTATATAATACTATAGTTTCTACTTTAGTAAGTGAAAAAAAATGAATGGGAAGTAGAATAAGAAATGAATTTGAATAAGTTAGTGAAACAATTACCTCTTCTTTAGTGGACTTCTATTATATATCTTTTTAAAGGATAGATTGATAGACTTTTTTGAGGACCAGGACCTCCAAAACATTTATAAGGTTGTTTTTATGAGATATAGGAAGGGTTTTTCATTATATAAGGATATAAGTGGTTATATAAAGTTACTATGGAGCTACCCTTTTAAAATTTATGTGAGGTGTACTTTTAGAAACTATCAAAATATTTCATTAATATAAATTAATATTAACATCAAAAATGAAATAAAGTTATATATTTTGAAGATAATAATATTTTAGGTATATTTACATGAAAAAATAGTATTTAGTGAATTTTTTGTCACATTATAACCCTTTTCTTTTGGATTTAACCTGAAGTTAATTCATTTAACTATTACCCTCACAACATGGATTTTTACTCTCTAAAGGTTAATATAGTTACTATTAAATTCCAGAATACATTACATGAGTCGTGGATGAAACTTTTATTTTTATGCAAATAATTTTCCCGAATTTTATATTTTAATTGCTTTGATATCATTTAATATAACTTTATTAATTTTAAAACATCATTTGTATAAAATGTGACACTATTCTTTTCATGACTTTATACAATTATTATAAAAACATGATAACATTGATCCAAAACCATTAACACATATATAATATTTCTATGTCATCAAAAAAATTCATGTTTAACAATATTTATATAAAAATAAATATTTTTTAGTTATTTTATAACATTTATTTTATATGTCCATTAATTAAATAATTTTTCCATTATCATTGTGAAAGCCATTATTTTAAATTTTTTCGTCACAAAATATTAAAAATAAATTATTGTGGTAAAGATAAGAATTGTATATTTCAAATTAATATTAATATTTTATGTTATTTTTTTAATAAATAAATATATATATTGTAACTCATATTAAACACAAGAGTGGGATGTATAGTACTTTCCTAAAAATAGAACAACAGAAAAGGTTTAAAGACATACATGTGTATTTTAGAGGCCATAAAATCTATCAATTGATGTTTTTTTTTGAAAAAAAAACATAAAATAAAATTATTAAATATGTTACTATAATTTTATAATACTTATAATATGATTTTTAACCTTAAATATATTATATACCAAATGTTTTTGTAAAAAAAATAATTTTATTATTCATATTATCTATAATGACCCATACTTTACATACGTGGTTATTACTTCAAAATTAAAGCATACTTATTACAACATATAACAAAACCATGAAAGGACTGTATAGGTATAGTGTCTTTAGAAACTGGGAAACATAAACAACTGGTTCATAAAGCATCTACATTTCCTCTCATTTATTTCATCATATCTAGAGTCCCTTTTGGAAAATCCTACTTAATAACCTTTTTCCTGACCTGGGGAAAGAAAACATACAAAAGGGTGAGCTCAAATGCTCATTAAGGGTAAGCAAAAAAATATCAATCACATCATATTAATAAGAACCTAACATTTTGGAAATCTTAACCTGCAAAATAGATCATAATTTCATAACATGGGATAAATCATAGTAGTGAAATGTAATACCAATAATCATAACTTTAAACATGAAACTTTTTGGCATAAACACATAATCATATAGAATAAAATATTATTAATCAATACTCATTTCCAGGATTATCTTAGTGGACAAAGTCCATTTTTGAACCCAGTTCATTCCTCGTTTTAGTCCTGTTTCACTGAACTGGTTTATCCTGCTGTTCCATCCATGTATATCTCATGAGATACAAAAAATCTACCAAATGAATTGGAGGGAGATATAGGTCCCATCCATCTCATAATGATACCATTCTTATGTGTGCCACAAAATCATAAACCATACATCACAGCATAACCGGTGTAATAAAAATGGGATTCCTAAACATCGTGGCATCATAAAACAATTCAGATAAGATAAAGGAATTCATAAAAATAATTCCATCACAACATAATCAAATCAATTTAATAATAGGGATAGAAACAGAAACCTTTATTATGTTAGATGAAAAATAATTTTGATAAAACACTTGAACTCCATTCTTGAGGAAAATATACTTTTTACATCAAAAACATTTTTCTTTTATTAACATGTCATAAAATTTTAAACTAAAAGAAGTTGATTAAAAATAAACATGAAAATTTTTAAAGGAATCTTCTTGGAAATAATGTTTTAAAAATACATTCATGCCATATAAGTTTAAAAAAACATTCTTCTCGTACTTTTGTCGGAAAAGTCAAAAAAGTACCTCGTACGAATAACGACAAAAGATTCCTTTCATATCCTTTACTAAAAACTCACCGAAGGGTAAAATTGGATTTAACCAATTATAGGTGGATGGAAACAATATTACAAATTGAGGGAACATGGATGTTGATGATAAAATATACCCCAGTAAACACCAAAGTATAAACAATCTCGGATAAAAATGAGATTGTGTTATTTTCTCTTACCTTTGGTATGATTTGCTTCATAAGTGTCTGAACCTCCTGTATAATGATTTAAATTATGTAATTGACTTATTCCAGAATCAAAATCATTGTTATGATATCATATATGGTCATATTCTTATCTTCTTATTAGTAATATTTCATTTTTACTTGTTATTCGGGTGTTTATTGGTTTTTGTTCTTATGTGTGTTTTGTCGAGTAAATTATTATTCTTATTTTTGGGTAATAGATCCCTCATTTCCAGAATGGTATTAGTGTAATATATATCATATTAATTTATTCAATTCTTTTATGTAATCATTATTCAATGAAGATCACGTAAAACGAGTCACATCGCATCGTGGAGACGGTATTCCGTATGTACGCCCGAGCGATGATATCATTCCCATGATCGTGAAATTGTAATGGAGTGTATTTATACTATTTCAGTATCAATATCACTTTATAATAATAATTTATAGTTATTATTTACACCATTATACCCATCCATGTAAGTTGGTGGTGGAAAATAGATTACACCACGGCGTGGAGACGGTATTCCGTACGTACACACGCGCGGTGATTTCATTTTCCGTAGGATGGATATATGGGGAAATATGGTTGTTTCATAATTATAATAACATATCATTATATGAGTGATACTGATGTTATTACTTAATAATTAAAAAACTAAATAAGAAGAAGTGGAAGAAGAAATAATGTTGAAAGAATCGGTAATGGACATTACCTCTTCGTTGAAGCGCTTCTTTGAGACCTCTTTTTAGGGCACTTAAATTGGTCTTTGAAGAATACCAGGACCACCAGTATGTTTCTAGGGAAGTGTATAATAGAATTTGGTAGGGTTTGGCCGATCTTGAAGGCTCAATGTGGTGTGAGGAAGAGAGGGAGGAGGTTCCCTTTTATAAGGGAGGAGAGGGGCACCTTTGAAAAAACTAAAAATATTATTTTATTATAAAGTCATATTCAGTTTCAAATAGCTCAAAATTTATTTATTTATAAGATAAGGTTGGGATGGGTCGAAATACTCTCATCCAATATAAATTATACAAGTTTAGGTTCTTATTTTAACCTTATCATTTTGATTTAACTTTATGTTAAATAATTTTACTTTTACTGTGTCTTTTTGTGTTCTTACACTATAAGGTTAATAAACATACTATAACAAGACAAAAGAACCCCAAGTTGTTTTTTATTAATATATAAAACCGTATGTAAGTCATTTGGACGAACCTTAGATTTTTAGGAATAAAATAACAATTAATAATATAATATTTGTTTTAAAAACAATTTTATGCCAATTTTGATACTATTTGGTAATTGATTTTTGTGAAACTCATAACAGAAATATTAGTTCGAAAAAGTAAATTAAATCAATACTAACATGTCATATTAATATTGAAAATTATTTTAATTCCTAAAAATCCTCAAATTACATTTATTTGGATATTTATAACATCAATTATTTCAATATTTCATTAATAAGATAATTACAGCATCATCATTGGGTCATAAATAAATTAAATTATTTGATGTTTAAAAATTACAAATAAAATATAATTATGTAGGAAATAATTTTATCTTTCTAATGAATATATATAGTCGAATTTATCTTATGTATAACCCTATATTAAAAATTATTTACTTATTAAACTTTGATTTTAACTATTTTAACCCTTCTTTAAATAAATTAATAAAAAGTGTCCTAATCTAATCTAAGAGGGCCTAAATGGTCATAATTTTTTCCTAAGGTTGTTTTTAGTCGAATTACATGTATCTAATAGAATTAGGACATGTTTCAGAGTAATAATAATTACATTTTTACCCTTAATTACAATATTTACTCTTATTTATGGTAAAAAGAAGTAAAAAGGTACTATTCACAAAAAAATTATTTTCATCTCATTGAACCACATTTTACATACTGATATCAACCATTTATTTCTGATTTTTTGAAATTCCACTCACAGAAGTGGTAAATTTATGTTTTATTTAATTTGAAAATTCTCCAAGGAGGTGTGTAAAAGTCGGTCAAAAGTTCAATATAATTTTTATATATCTAAAATTATTATAAAATGAATCCAATGAATTTCATTAAACTTATATATGTATTATGTGTCAATTTTTACCTAAAATAAATTTAAATAAAATAAATAATTATTTAAAAAAATTCGGTTTTTAAATAGCAACCTAGTGTTTTCACTATTCATCAGAAATTGAATGTTTTCAAAAAAATGCCAAAATTTCATCCTAGGATAATTTCGATATACCGAATCCACAAATGAAGGCCATTTTGAAAAATTAAATTTATAAAATTTGAGAAAGTGGTTATTACTATTCATAACAGCTAGTTTTAATAATATTTTAATAGCATATCATTGTTTACTGAAACTCGGTATTTCGTACGACGCAAGCTATCGAGGAAGGTCACGTTTGCGTGTAAAGAAAGACAAGAAAGTGTTTTGTGTAGTGAAATATTCCATTGATGATTTATATAACATAAAAACAAAATATTACATATAAAAGTCTCGGGTGTTACATTCTACCCCCATTAAAATGAATTTCGCCCTCAAAATTCGTCACATTGTAACAAACAGATGAGGATACCTCTCCCTCATCATATCCTCGAGCTCCCATTTAGCTTCTTCTAATTAGTGGTTCCTCCATAAAACTTTCACCAAGAGAGTGGTCTTGTTCCATAAGACTTTTTCACTAAGATCCAGAATCTCTATCGGTTGTTCTTCATAAGAAAGATCTTGTTCAAGCGGTACAACATCTAAGCTGAGTAAATGTGAAGGATCAGGTATGTACTTTCTCAGGATAGATACATGGAACACATCGTGAACTTGAGAGAGATTCAGTGGAAGCGCCAATCGGTAAGCTACCTTCTCAACACGATCCAGTATTTCCAAAGGACCGATTTATCAAGGGCTCAACTTTCCCTTATTTCAAAATCTCATGACCCCTTTCCAGGGATATATTCGTAAGAACACTTTATCACCCACTTCAAAATCTATGTCTTTTCTTCAGTTATCGGCATAACTTTTTTGTCGACTTTGAGCTGCTCGTATGTGTTGTTGAATAGATCTGACCTTTTCTGCCATCTCATCAACAAGATCATGTCTTAATACATTTCTTTCCCCAACTTCATCCCAGCAAGTTGGAGTCCTGCATTTATTTCCATAGAGAGATTCATAAGGATCCATCTAAATACTAGAGTGAAAGCTATTATTATAATAAAATTACACCAAAGTTAGGTGTTGATCCCAACCACCTATGACATCCATAGAGCAAGCTCTCAACATATCTTCTAGAGTTTGAATCATCCTCTCAGACTGACCGTCTGTTTGAGGATGATAAGCAGTGCTGAAACTGAGTTCTGTATCCAGAGTATGCTGAAGATTTCGTTAGAACTTTGAGGTAAACCTTGGATCCTGATCAGATATAATAGAAAGTGGTACTTCATGAAATCTTACCACTTCCTTTACATATATCCTGGCAAGCTGATCCGGAGAGAAATCCTCTCTAATAGCAATGAAGTGTGCAGACATTGTAAGATGATCAACTATGACCCAGATAACATTACTTCCTTTGTATGTTTTAGGAAGTCCGGTGACAAAGTCCATAGTGATGTTTTCCATTTCCATTCGGGTATGGGTAATAGTTGTAACATTACCTTAGACTTATGTCTCTCAGCATTAACTTGCTGACAAACCAAGCATTGAGAGACATATTCAGCAACATCTCTTTTCATGCCATCCCACTAGAAGTACTCTTTCAGGTCCCTATACATCTTCGTGCTTCCAGGATGTATAAATAATGAAGAAATATGAGCCTCATCCAGCAGCTCCTTCTTTAATTCGGGGATAGGAGGAACACAAAACCAATTCCTGAACATTATTATCCCATCACAATCAAGGTTGAATTCAGGAACATTTCTCACCTTATTTTGTAACTCTACATCTTTTTTTGTGCCTATTTAATCATCACATGTATAGATGGTTGATCATTCATTTAAGAAAGATAAGATTTTTCCCCTTCCATTATAATTCCAAGATCCATCCTTTGTAAATCCATAAATATTGGATCTTTTGTGATCCTCATCATGGATAAAATGGCATGGTCTTGTAGACTTAATGCATCTGCCACCTTGTTTGCTTTCCCAGGGTGGTAATGAATTGAGCAGTTGTAATACTTAATAAGCTCCAACCATCTTCTTTGGCGCATATTCACCTCCTTTTGTGTGAAAATATACATTAATCGATTATGATCAGTATAAATGTCACACCTTTCTCCATAAAGATAATGCCTCCAAATCTTTAATGAAAATATTACCGCAGCTAACTCCAAATCATGAGTTGGTTAATTTTGATCATGTATTTTCAACTGTCGTGAGGCATAAGCTATCACCATATCATTTTCCATAAGAACAGACCCCAATCCTTTCTTTGATGAATCACTGTAGATGACAAACCTTTCTCCACTACAAGTAAGTGTGAGTACAAGTGCACTGGATAACCTTCTTTTCAACTCATTGAAATTATCTTCACATCCCTCCATCCAAACAAACTTAACTCCTTTCTGAGTCAACTTGGTGAGTGGATTAGATAATTATGAGATGTCTTTCACAAAAGGTCGATAATATCCAGCCAAACCAAGAAAACATCGGATCTCAGTTACTGTTGTTGGTCTCGACCATCTTTCAATAAGATCTGTTTTTGCTGGATCCACATATATCCCCTCTTTTTAGATTATTTGAGCCAAAAATGAAACTTTTTTAATCCAAAATTCACACTTGGTAAATTTGGCATAATGATTCTCCTTTCTAAGGGTATTCAATATAATTCTCAAGTGATTTTCATGTTCTTCCTTGCTCTTTCAATAGACAAGAATATCGTATGTAAAGACTACAACAAACTGATCAAGATAGTCTCTAAAGACTCTATTCATTAGATCCATGAAGATAGCAGGGGAATTAGTAAGACCAAATGGAATCACTATAAATTCATAGTGTCCATAACTTTTACGGAAAGCCGTCTTTGGTATATCCTCCCATTTGACCCTTAATTGATGATACCCTGAATGAAGATCAATCTTGGAAAAGTATTGAGCTCCGCGTAGTTGGTCAAATAAGTCATCAATGCGCGGGAGGGGATATTTATTCTTGATAGTGATCTTGTTATGTTCTCGATAATCAATGAAGAGTCTCATTGATCCATCTTTCTTCTTAACAAATAGAACAGGTGCTCCCCAAGGTGATGCACAATGGCGTATGAATCCCTTATAAAGATTCTCTTGGAGATGCTTCTTCAATTCCTGCAACTCAATTGGGGCCATTCTATAAGGTGTCTTTGAAATTGGAAAAGCACCCGGTACAAGTTCTATTGTAAACTCAACTTCACGATTTGGGGGAAGACCCGGTAATTCCTCCGGAAAGACATCGTCAAACTCCCGTACAATGGGCATATTCGTAATCGTGAGTTTCTCACCAACCATTTGAGATAAATAACCTTCATTTAGTGGAATCAAGACCCATAAGATGGAAGAAATTACCACCGGAAGGTTATGTTCATCCTCGCATCGATAGTTGATCAATGATTGATTTGGAATATGAAATGTGACTTCCCTTCTTTGGAAAATGATATGAGCTCCATGTAGAGAAAGCCAATCCATGCCAAGAATCACATAAAATTCCACTATAGGGAGGATCACAAGATTTTCAGGAAGCACTTACCAAAAAACATTAATCGGAGAAGAATTATAAACTTTTGATGCGACTGTTGTGCAATTAGGGGTTGTCACAGCTAACTCAACATCTAATTGTTGAGGTAATACGATGATACCCTTAGAAAATTCTTCAGAAATAAAGGAGTGGGTGGATCCAAAATCAAATAAAACACTTTATACTTTATAGTGGATGGTAAGTGTTCCTTTCACCACTTCGATATCGTACTCCACATCGATGATAGAAATTTAATGATATGTTCCTTTGTCTTTAGACTTAAGTGTTTTTTGACATCGATCATCATCAATAAACCTTAAGTTAGGCTATTGATAGGCATAATGCCCCATTTCCTTGCACCTGTAACATTGAAGTGTAGGAGGTGTACTCTGTGTAGACTTTTCTTTGTTCTCATCACTATACATCTTCTTCCCATCATTGCGGCATTAAAATTCCTGATGACCTTCCTTTCCACATTTAAAACATTTACTTGTCCCTTTAAGACAACTCCCTCCATGATTCTTTCCACACTTTGAGAATAAGGGAAAATTCATCTTCTTTTTAGTGTGCTCTTTATATTTTCCTTTGAATTCCATTTTCCTCTTCTTATCAAACCCATATGACTGATGGGTTACTCCAATCTCCATATCAACTTTGAGAGCACATCGAATGATTTCCTAGTAGCTATTGAAGTCCCTTATGGCTAACTACCATCGAAGACATGGTTTTAAGACACTAAATAATCGATCGATCTTACTCTCAGGTTGGATAATTATACCAGAAGCATACCTTGCATGTCTTGTAAAATTTCCTTCATAGGTACCAACAGATTCGTCATCCTTTTGCTTTAGTTCAAGAAACTCCTTCTCCATCTTTGTTCGAAGAATACGAGGGAAGTAATTGTTGAAAAATACGTTCTTGAACTCGTCCCATTCCATGGACTCAATTTCATCTCTTTCCCTCGTATTCATGATAAGATTCCACCATTGATAAGAATCACCTTCCAAACGATACACTACTAAGATGAATTTATCATTTTCAGTATATTGAAGAACAGAAAATATCTTTTTTGTAGTACTAATCCATTGTTCGACAACTAATGGATCAGAAGACCCGCTGAATGAAGGTGGACCCTGCCTCATGAAGGATTCAACTGTATTTTGCTCCTTCCTTTGCTCTTTTGGAATTCCTGTATGATTCATAGCTTGAGAAAGTTGTGTGATCATGGCTACAAGATTTTTCATTCCAGCTCCCATAACGTTTGTTTGCTCAGGGGGACAATCATTGCATTCCCCGTCGCATTCCGCATTTACACGGTTCCTTAGGGTTCCAACCATTGACTAAAACCAAGAAGAATAATGTGAGTAACACTAATTATAATAGGAAAACCACATAATCAAGAATAAAATTTCACACATAAGGTCTTATCCTAGGTTTTTAATGGACATTTCTAAAACACTAAGATTGTGTTCTATTCTTAGACTTATCCTTAAGATTCTTACTAAGGTTTTCACATCCTAGTTTCCAAAGGTTGACTATACCTTTCTTATGATACCAACAATAGCAGTCTGGAATTACTTCCAGTGGACTATAATTGATACCTATCTAGGCACTCCATTGGCAGCTACACCCCCTGGGTGGGACACACCACCATCCCCAGTGGAAGCTATTTCCTCATGAATCCCTTTGGCTGAGAGCCATTCTTTGTCCAACGCTCACATGTGAGAGTTCCCAAGGATCAGATTCAATCCTACCTCCTTTGCCTTTGATACCAAATATAACGACCCATACTTTACATGCATGGTTATTAATTAAAAATTCAAGCACACTTATTACAACATATAACAAAACCATTAAAATACCCTATAGGTATATTGTCTTTATAAATAGGGAAACATAAACAACTGGTTCATAAAGCATCTACATTGGCTCCCATTTATTTCATCATATCTAGAGTCCCTTTTGGAATATCCTACTTAATAACCTTATTCCTGACCTGGGGAAAGAAAACATACAAAAGGATGTGCTGAAATTCTCAGAAAGGGTAGACAAAAGAAATATCAATCACATCATATTCATAAGAACATAACATTTTGGAAATCTTAACGTGCAAAAGAGATCATAATTTCACAACATGGGATAAATCATAGTAGTAAAATGTAATCCCAATAATCATAACATAAAACATGAAACATTGTGGCATACACACATAATCATAGAGAATCATTTCTTATTATTCAAGACTCATTTCCAAGACTATCTTAGTGGACAAATCTCATTTCTAAACTGAGTTCATTCCTCGTTTCAGTCCTGTTTCACTGAACCGGTTTAACCTGCCATTCCAGCCATGTCTATCTCATGAGATATAAAATATTAACCCAATGCATTGGAGGGAGATATAGGTCCCACCCATCTCATAATGATACCATTCTTATGTGTGCCACAAAATCATAAACCATACATCATAGCATAACCCATGTAATAAAAATGGGATTTTTAATCATCGTGACATCATAAAACAATTCATATAAGATAAAGGAATTCATAAAAATAATTCCATCACAACGTAATCAAATCAATTTAATAATGGGGATAGAAACAGAACCCTTTATTATCTTAGATGGAAAATAATTTTGATAAAACACTTGAACTCCATTCGTGAGGAAAATATCCTTTCTACTTCAAAAAAATTTTCCTTTCTTAACATGTCATACAATTTTAAACTAAAAGAAGTTGATTAAAAATAAACTTGAAAACTTGTAAAGGAATCTTCTTGGAAATAATGTTTTAAAAATACATTCATTCCGTATAATTTTAAAAAAACATTCTTCTCGTACTTTTGTCGGAAAAGTCAAAAAAGTACCTCGTACGAAAAACGACAAAAGATTCCTTTCATATCCTTTACTAAAAACTCACCGAAGGATAAAATTTGATTTAAACAATTGTAGGTGGATGTAAACAATATTAAATATTGAGTTAACATGGATGTGGATGATAAAATACACCCCAGTAAATACCAAAGTATAAACAATCTTGGATAAAAATGAGATTGTGACATTTTCCCTTACCATCGGTCTGATTTGCTTCGTAAGTGTCCGAACCTCCTGTATAATGATTTAAATAATGTCATTGACTTATTCCAGAATCTTAATCGTTGTTATTATATCATATATGGTCATATTCTTAGCTTCTTATTAGTAATATTTCATTGTTACTTGTTATTCAGGTGTTTATTGCTTTTTGTTCTTATGCGTGTTTTGTCGAATAAATTCTTATTCTAATTTTTGGGTATTACATACCTCATTTACAGAATGTTAATAGTGTTATATATATCATATTCACTCATTAAATTAATTTATATAATCATTATGCAATGAAGATCAGGAAGAACGAGTCGCATCATATCGTGGAGACGGTATTTCGTACGTACGCACGAGCGATAATATCGTTCCCATGATTGTGAAATTGTAATGGAGTGTATGTATACTATTTAAGAATCAATATCACATTAAAAAAAATTTATAGTTATTATTTACACCATTATACCCATCCAAGTATGGAGGTGGTGGAAAATAGATTACACCACGGCGTGGAGACAGTATTCTGTACGTACGCACGCGCGGTGATTTCATTTTCCATAGGATGGATATATGGTGAAATAGGGATGTTTCATACTTATAATAACATATCATTATATTATTGATACTGATGTTATTACTTCATAATGAGACAACTAAAGAAGAAGTGGAAGAAGAAATGAAGTTGGAAGAATCGGTAACAGACATTACCTCTTCTTTGAAGCGCTTCTTTGAGACCTCCTTTTAGGGAACTAAAATTGGTCTTTGAAGAAGACCAGTACCTCTAGTATGTTTGTAGGGAAGTGGAGAAGATAATTGTTCAGTGTTTGGCCGAGTTTGAAGGCTCAAAGTGGTGTGAGGAAGAGAGGGAGGAGGTGCCCTTTTATAAGGGAGGAGAGGGGCAACTTTGGAAAAACTAAAAATATTATTTTGTTATAAAGTTATATTCGGTTTTAAATAGATCCAAATTGATTTATTTCGAAGCTAATGTGGGGATGGGTCGCAATCCTCTCATAAAATATAATTTAGACATTTATAGGTTCCTATTTTAACATTATCATTTAGATTTATCTTTAAGTTAAATAATTTTACTTTTACCGTGTATTTTTGTGTTCTTACACTATATGGTTAATAAACATTCTATAACAAGACAAACGAACCCCAAGTTGTTTATTATTAATATATATAACTTTATCTAAATCATTTGGCCAACCCATAGATTTTTAGGAATAAAATAACAATTAATAATAAAATATTTGTTTTAAATATTATTTTATGTCAATTTTGATAATATTTGGTAATTGATTTTTTTGAAACTTATAACAGAATGATTAGTTCTAAAAAAGTAAATTAAATCAATAATAACATGTCATATTAACATATAAAATTATTTTAATTCATAAAAAGTCTCAAATTACATTTATCTGAGAATTTATAACATCCATTTTGTCAATATTTCATTAATAAGATAATTACTGCATCATCGTTGTGTCATAAATAAATTAAATTATTTAATGTATAAAAATAAAAAATAAAAAATCATTATGTAGGAAATCTTTTTATATTTCTAATTAATATTTATTGATGAATTTATCTTATGTATAACACTATATTAAAAATTATTTACTTATTAAACATTGATTTTAACAATTTTAATCCTTCATTAAATGAATTAATAATAAATGTCCTAATCTAATCCAAGTGGTCTTAAATGGTCATATTTTATTCGTAAGGTTGTTTTTGGTCACATTACACTTATCCAATATAATTAGCACATGTGTTAGTGTAATAATAATAACATTTTTACCCGTAATTACCCTATATTCTTTTAACCGTCGTAAAAAAAAGTAACAAGTTACTATTCATCAAAAAATAATTTTCATCTCATTGAACAACATTTTACTTACTGAAATCAACCGTGTCTCTCGGATTTTTTGAAATTCCACTCACAAAATGGTAAAATTATGTTTTCTGTAAATTTGAAAATTCTCATAGGAGGTGGGTAAAAGGCGATCAATAGTTCAATAGAATTTTTATATATCTAAAATTATTATAAAATGACTCCAATTAATTGAATTGAACTTATATAGGTATTATTTATCAATTTGGACCTAAAATAAATTTAAATAAAATAGATAATTATTTAAATAAAAACTCGGTTTTTAAATAGTAACCCAGTGTTTTCACTATTCACCAAAAATTGAATGTTTTCAGAAAAATAACAAAATTTCAATCTAGGCTAATTTCGATATTCCAAATCCAAAAATGAAGTCCATTTTGAAAAATAAAATTTATAAAATTTCAAAAAGAGGTTATTACTATTCATAACGGCTATTTTTAATAATATTTTAATAGCATATCATTGTTTAGTCAAACTCGGTATTGCGTACGACGCAAGCTATCGAGGAAGGCTACGTTTGCGTGTAAAACAAGCCAAGCTAGTGTTGTGTGTAGTGAAAGATTGCTTTAATGATTTATATAACATAAAAACAAAATATTTCTTATAAAAGTCTCGGGTGTTACATTATCCATAAATATAAAGTTACCATTTTCACTAATTGTAGACCTTCTCATTCGAAATATTTATTCCATTTTTCGAAATCCAAAACACAAAATTTTATAAAACTAATTGAAAAAAAAATCATTTGAGGGAACAAGAATTTTTTTATGTGAAAATTTCAAAACATTATAATGTTTTTATGTACAAATTCAATGTTATAATTATTAATATAACCTAAATTATATTAAATAATAATAATCTCATTTTATTATAATTTATAACTAATATAATACATATTCTATCACTATTAATTAGTTAGATGGAATATTTGTTATCAATTAAAATGAAATATTTTATCACTACTCTTCAAAACATGAATCTTCTGATAAAATTATCAAAAATTAAAGCTCAATACTTTTTATATTATTAATTTAAAAAAATATATATTTTATTAAAGAATTTATAGAATTATAAAAGACAATATTTAAAAAAAATGAATCATCAAATGCCCAAAATATGACATTTAGAAAAATATATCCTTTTAATCTTACAATTGGTTTTATTCTTCTCTTAAAATTTTAAACATTTATTTTAATATATAACATATATATTTCATTAATATAAATCATTAATATTTTCTTGTAATGTTGTTATAATTAAATTACTTTGTGGGCATAAAAGTAGTTTTTAAAAAAACACATCCTTTATATTTAATTGGATTTTATTTACATTTTGAATTTAAATTCTAATCAATAATTTCATTTTAAATTTTTTTTTCAATATGTTTTTATAAGTTATTTAATCCTATTCATATCCACTATCATAATGTAAAGTGTTATTATATTATTATTTTATTTTTTGGATAAACTAGGTGTTGCAAGGTATTATGCTTTCAGAATGATTAACATTAAAAAGTGACATACCATAAAATCAGGAGGTGGAACATTATGGTTCGAATTTATGAAAAAATAGTTTATTTTACACCATTCATAGAGTTAAAATCCTAGAAATTTCAAATCTATCAATGCCCATGAAATGGTGGTAGACATACATGCTCTGGTTCATGGAATTCCTGAGTGATCCCCTTAAATATGTGTCTTTTGATAAGATGGATCAGGTGTTCATTGAGGAACCACTGTCTTGGTTTTCGTCACTAACCAATAGCTCTCTCACGAAGCAAAAAATAATGAATTTCTTGGTTTCACTTCATTTTATTTTGAATAACTTAAAATAATCTCATTAACATCCTTTCATCTAATTAGTGAGTTAGGGATAGACATATGGGCCATTGATACAGTATAATACCCAACCCATCTTTAATGTGTAATATCAGATTTGTGTCAAGTATCATGTCCTAATATAGTTACCAAAAACTAATAAGTGGATGCATATATGTGGGCCTCATTATATATATAAGGCCTAGAGATTTACATATTGATGATGTATTCCTTTTTATTACCATTAATGATCCATGCATAATTGACCCACCAATGAGATATAGTCTATGACCACACATTCCCTTTTCTAGTTACCAACAAATGGGATGATCCATAACTGGTTTCTCCTGCGTATACACAATATTAATTCTTTCTAGTCCCTTATAACCTAGAAATATGAGATTTATGAATTAAAGCTACATAGAAAATAGTTCTTTCCACATATTGTAAATATATATATCTGTTCTATTCACAGGAACATAAATTATGAAAATAAAACTATATAAATTTTGATTCATATTCATACAAGATGTACAATATTCCTTCCCGATGTTTAATCCTGGAACAATTATTTTCTCATCTCCATCATGGAACGTTATATCTCTCAAAACGAACGATCTTATTGGGGATGAATAATCCTTCTAATTCATCCCCGATGGACCTTAAACCATGATTCCCTTTATTCAAAGATTTATATTTATAGATCTTATTTTTGACATAGAGAGAATAAGAAATCAACCATCCTATTTAATGAATTTAATGAACTTATAATCCCATATATAATAATCCTAATATTAAATATTTTATTATCATAAAAAATATATCCTTTTAAATTTAATTAGAATTATGTTCTCTGTAAAACTATAGTAAGGTTACACATCCTTCATTATTTGGGGAACATTTGATACCCAATGTGATAATAAAATTATGGATCATCATTATATATGGGATTATCATTATTTTATATATACGATGGAAATTAGATATATTATCCTTCCTTTTGTAAAAATAATAATGTTCCATTTGAAATTATAATGTTTTCCTTAATTTCTATATTCTAATTCGCATGACATTGAACTACTTAGAATTAGCACTAAAAAATTACCATAAATGGAATTTCACATGGTCATGGTTTCATGACCTTAAAAGGCTCCATAATAGTCATTTCCATCTGACCATAAAAGTTATTGTGTGCCCATTTGGTTTCACTGAAGTATCTGAGTCTTATTTCACCTCAAAAATATACATATGATTCCACTTTCATGGCACCGATCCAAATTTCCGCAAAACACACAAACTCTTTGGATGGTGAAACATTCAATATGGAATTTTTGTATTAATTTAAACCATAAAAAACCAAACTAGTATAAAATACTCAAAAAACATTATATATATATATAGATATTCACATGAATTCCTTGTAACTATCAATCACATACACTACAAATTTAACGATTGTGTTTATTGGTGTGGATGTAATGAAAACGTCTTCAATCTATAAGAGAGTCTCAAACTAGAACACAAAAACACTATAGAATGAGCCAGTCTCCCATATATCTTCCAATGTTCATTCAAATATTTCATTAGTGTGTCTGATAGAAAATCTTCCATATGAAATAATTTATACATAGACTCAAAACACATTCATATAAATAAAGAAGAGGAATAGAAATGGGGAATGTAATGTGTATCTATTTACCTATGAAGGATATCAACTAACCATTCAGTTTTTAATATGATGTTGTGTTGATTGTTTTTTTATGGTTGTTCCCTCAATATCTCTTAATATATTAAAATGGAATCAATAAATTAATCACTATTAACAAAACTCTGTAGATAGGAAGGTGGTAACTAAAATACACATGAATATATTATACACCATTGGATAATGGACTGTTATGAAAAATTAAATCTAATGAATTTTTTATCCTCAAATACACTATTAATTATTTCACCATGAAAGAAACATTCGTTCTTATTTTAAAATGATCTATATGAGAGTATCAACTCAACGGCAATATTTTATCCATGGAGGTGGCTTGTGAATTCCTCTAGTATTTGAATTCACTTACATAATCCTATCAACAATGGTATATGAATTTAAAAGAATATATCATGGACATATCCAAAAAAAATTGGATCGTATACCTAGAGTACATCAAAACCCACCTCCCATACCTTATAGTGGTTGATGTGGAATTCAACTACATCTCTACTGTTGTTCAGTTTTTATTGAATAGGGATCTTTCCTACCATTATCATTTATTGAATTTCATGACTCAATCCCTTCAATAATTTATTGAGGAGACAATTATGGAGATCCCATTTGAACACCATATCATAACATGAACCCGAATTGTTATATTATAAAGGAAAAAATAATACATCTTAGTAAAATTCATTCTAATGAATAGTTTAGGTTTACTATATTTGGATAATAGATATGTAATCAAAATATACATCAATTATCATTAATATATCCCCCAATATTACTTTACACAAGAGAATATTTTATAAATACAATAAATAATCTCTTTCTATATAAAAATTCAAAATTTAAATGTAATAAAGGGTGAGCTCTTTTGATCAGTCGGGGTATACATGAGAAGCAAAAAATAAATATCCTATATGAGGATTAAAGAATAATAAGAGTATTATAATATTATCATAAGATAGACTAATAAAACCCAATCAGTGGTATATCAGAAAGGATGAGTAATAAAATAATATTTAGCATAATGAATACATTATAAAAAATAGTGTTGTAACCATAATAATCATCCATGATCCATGTGAGAAAAAAAAGACATACGAATATGATATCATAATGTTGAATATACATAATAGAAAGAAATAATCTCTTTTTTTAATGAGAACATCTATGACTATCATAATATAGTGTACATAGAACCATAATGAATTTTGTATTCACTTTAATGCATCACTTATCAAATCATGTGATATAATATATTACCAAATTAATTTGAGGGAAAAAAATTCTTGATCCACCTTTCACTTAATGGAAAACTCCCTTTAGGGATGGAATTACGCTTCATTCCCAATGGTCACATGAGATATAATATTACCGAATTCACTAGCAGGAGATATAATTATGTTCCCATAAAAACATAATTTTTATCATACATATAGATTCTATATGAAGGTAATAAAATTCATTATTCCTCAATTGAATATTATTATCATGTAAACAAGTGTTTTTAAGATAGTTTTATTTTAATAATTTAATAAATCGTATAGAGAAAGTTATTGGGTGGTATCCTTATTGGATATCCACAATAAATGATAATAATAATCAAATTATGTTTAAATAGTATAAAAATAATTCTTTTTATGAATAAAAAGTATGATTTTATAAAAAAGAAAAAACATCCTTGAATTTTTGAAACATTTATGAATCAAAAAAATCATAAAAATGGAAATATTATTTTCATTGAAAAATAGTGAATCTTTGTCAATAAATCAATAATATGATTATTTTTTAGGATGGATGTAAAATGATGTGTAACTAAAAACGTTAAAAAATTAATTTTCATTTTTTTTAAAAAATATAAATGAACTATTTAAAAAATTGAACATATTCCATGAAAATATTAATTCAATGTTTTATTAAAATTAATTTAAATAATAATTTAATTATACATATTAAAATTTGAAACATACATCGATTCCTTTCTCTATCATGATGACAAATTAGGCTTATTAATAGTCCCAAAGAGTCCCTCCATGTATACTAGGGGATTATGACTAGAAGCAGTGGTTTATAGATCATTATTGGGAGACTATACTCTATGACAGATATTATCAAGGTAACAAAAATAAATAAATATCTGAGTAATAGTAATTATGGATACATTGAAGCATAAAATATGAAAAAAAAATTATGAACCATGTAATCCAAATAATAAATACAAATGTAATCATATGAAAAAATGTAACTCAATTGCATGATGTATATCATACAAGTTAAACTCAATGTTGACATAGATTAACTAATGATTCCCTTGTCCCAAATATCATGTTGGTAACGTCTACATGCTCCATCCCATTCATAAGTTAATGATGAAATCATGGAACATATCCATTTTCTAAAAATATATCAAAGTAATCTTCTAGGTTATCAAAAAATATACCAAAAAAGGTATGTGTAAAACTCTTCATAATGACACAGAAGTATTTAATGAAACCAATGTGATAATATGTTCTTGAATTAAAATAATAATCATGATTAATAATCAAACAATTAAAATAGAAAATTAATCATCCTTCTTCAAAACCATGTGTAAATATCTCTAATCATATAGAGTATCCATGCCAACTGGTGATAACCCCAATTTTCCGACGTAATATTGTTAGTGCGGTCACATTTGTATGACATGGTTTATCAAATCATTAGTTATCTAAGAAGAAAACTAAAAAATACATTATAAGATATGATTTAAAAATGAAGTATCTATATAGGGTTCTTGAGGATTATATTACTCATGTGTCTTAAATACTTGAGTGAATTAAATTAATGATACTAATTTGATCCATGGTTTTCGCTTAGGTCGAATTGGATGAATTAATTTTTAAATAATTTCAAATTCATTAACTCAAGAATAATTCGTTCAATGAATTAAATACAGCCTCATCGAGTTATGGTTTAAAAACATCACATATGATGATAATCACCAGTCCACTAAAAGGGTAATTTTCATTTGAACTACAAGGTAAATAATCTTATTCACACATGAAACATGTGGTGGTAAAATTCCATTAGGAAGTAGTTGAAATAATATCATTGAATGAAAAACACAAATTGAATTTTTTTTAAAAACATAGAACATAAAACAACACCCTATCCATCCCAATTCAACCCTTTTGGATCAAACCAAAAGAGGGTCATCCCACCACTAATTTTATACTCTTATTGGAAGTATGAAGTGGACCCATGGGGTGTAATTGAAGATGAAAAACAATGAAATAACAAACTCTCCACCATGGTGCGGGGAATTTCACAATTGTTGGTGTGAATAAGTTCACACCTTGATTCAATTGTATAAGTTTATTAATAAAAAGAATATATGAAAATATTTAGAAGGTGTATTAAAACATTTTTTATGAAATTAATGTGGAATAAAAACATACATGAGAAAAAATGAAAATTTGTTTTCAAAATGAATTTGTAACATTATAATTGAATGAATTAACCATCAATCTATAATTAGTTCACCACCAAACCATAAATATGAAATATTTGGTTCTATATTTGATACCCCATTTTTTAATATCATCCCAAAAAAATTTAATATAAAAATATGGTGGGAAAATAGGAAATAAGTATTTATAACTTTGACTCAAAAAATAAGACCATATGCATACTCCATTTGATGTAATAATTTTGATTTGAATAAAGAATAATCATGGATGGTCATAAAATGGAAATATATTATCTTATATTTCTTCTAATTTGTGTATATATTTCATCCAAATTTTGTATTGCATATAGATGTAATGATTAAATTTATGGGCTGAATTGATGGGCCTTAAAATATAGCCCACAAATTATACTTCAATTGGACTCCCTAAATCTCTATGATGAAATCAAAATTAGCACTGCACATAGTTGAATTAATTGTTGACTATAATGATTTTTATCAATAGATTATTTTTTAGAATCATAGGGCTTGATTTTTTTCTTCAACATTTATAGGATTGGCCTAAGACTCATTTTGATTCGATTGTATATTTTTACATCCATGGCCAAAAATGTCCATCTTCTATTTTGATTCATCCAATGAAATTAAATGGAAAAATTATCCACTAGAATTGAATAATAAGATATTTAAATATCAAATTCGAATAATGAAAAAAAATTCTTCAAAAATATGAATATTAATTTGGATAAAACTGACACAGATTAAAAATAAATTTCATAATGATGTGAAATGTGGTTTAAAAAATAAATTGCACTAAAACCAGTGTAATGTAAATTGAAACACATGAATATGAAAAAAAATATCAATGAATATTTGATTCATTCAGTTGAAAATTTCTCCACCAAACACAAGGTTTTCATGTCCTGAGAAAAACATATCTAAAAAATATTATATTGATTTCCCTTTTTTAATTATATTTAAACATACAATTCTCTCCAAAATATATCAGGAAAAAAATAATTAAACATATCAAAATAATTTATCATAAGATACATTCACAAGTATATACCAATCCCATTCTCATTGCATTCCCAAATCCATCACCACATTTCATCCAATTTTAATTATGCATGATGACATTTTTTTATAACAAAAGACAAGGATAACATTTCTTTATAAAATGGGAAAAAATTGAAACACGAGGTGGGAATCAAATTAAACCTTATGATCAGAATACAATTGTTTTATTCTTCCTTTTTCCTTTTTTATATTTTTTTTGAACCGTAATAGAGATACAAATACCCCCTAGGCCAGAAAACTAAGGGGTCATGATCCAAAATGGCCAAAACCATAATATTTGGTCAATTACAATATCTATAATAGAGACATAAATCCTAGATCTCAAAATTGAAGCAACAAGGAAATGATATTTAAGTGTAGGATTCCACACATTTGGATAAAAAAATTATATGTGGTATTTTTTAAATTGGTAGGAAACTAAAAATAATCTAAATGTGACCCCAAATACAATGATACGATTTAATGAACCCATGAACTCAAAAATTCAACCAATATACAATGGAAGTTTATTCTGCCTTTTTGACTAAATAGATGAAACATTTTGTAGTGAAACCTAAAATCATAGAACTAGAAATTCTAAAAACTATACTCATGCATATAATCATTCATTAAAATTGGAATCATGGAATGTGAAATTAAATTCTATTAATTTATCATGAAAAAAATGTAAATTAATTATTAAAATGATAAAAATGATATTTTTCATAAAATTCAATTTCTCAAAATCTACTATGTCACCCCACAAAAATATATTAAAACAATCTTCATTGGTGAAATAGAAGATAAAATTTTGGTAAGAATTTGGATGAAGTAGGGGAAATTAGATTTGAAATAAAAGCATGGATCATAACACCATAGATTGATGTTAACAAATGATCAATAATAAATTGATCACTTTTTATACATGTCACTAGTAGACTCCTAAGGGATGATAGATGTTAGGTTTGGAATATAGAAGACATTTATTTTATTTTGAAATAATAAAATTCTTTAACTAAAAAATCCCAAAACAAAGAGAAATCAGATCACATTTGAAACCCCATCAGTGTATCCATTGACAAAAATAAAATAATATAAAATTATCATAGATGTTAGGTTGCCACCTAAAAAGTGCTTATTTTTAATCTGATATCTCTACATGGACCCCCACCCCCAACCTAGAAAATAGCAACCTTCAACATTTTAGGTAAAAAAATATATTCACTTATAATATAATTAGATATATTTTTCTGTTACAATTTATTTCACATACATTCATTTATTCTACAATGAGTCCTAAATTACAACTAATATCTAAAATGGTTGATCCAGTTTCATTTGTATTATATCCTAATACATTAAGGATCATTACTACATTATAAGTTTATAGAAAATAAAGAATGAATACCATAAGGTATTGGTTATCACCTATGAATAGATTCTTGAGTGGAGAAGAATTAAAAGTAATTCTGATTTTGGCATGACTAAAATTAACATAGAATGGTTGGATATCTGGATCAAAATAAATTTCTTCTATGTTTAAATTTAAATAACAAAATTTTTTATGAAAATATTTTTAAATAAATTTTCTATCATATTTCGGGGTTAGGGGTTGGTAAAGAATCATATTTCATGATATTATAAAATAGTTCATTGATTTCTAATACTGAATCATAAATGGAAAAATATTCCAGACACTGAATCCACATTTTCAAATTTCTCACATGGGAATATAGAAAATATTTTTCCTGTTGATTGAAAAAATAATAATTCTTCCATATTCTTAAGGAATCCAAGATACAATAGATTGTTCTATAATAAAATATTGATAGGTTTAGGGAAAACTATACCCTCCACATAATGTTATTGAACAAATAGTTGGATTATGAATGGGTTCTTCACATGCTTTAATGCTTTACAGTTCTAATATGGATGATGAATCACTAGAATTCATTATCTCTATTTTATTATACATTTTTTCATTCAATGTCATAGGAAAATATTTTATATGAGAATGAACATCATGTAATTCCCTATGATTTATCTACTTAAACATCCTTGAGGGTCATGGAAATTCATCAATTAGACATTCATCTATAAATGATTATACAACTTTTTAGGTGTGGGGTAATTATTCAGGGTTTGGTAATATAAATTACCTACATTTTGTGTTTCCTAATATAGATTTTACATTAGATTCCAGTATTAGTTTATGATGGGGTAATATTGAAGAGACTCCATTGGTGTATACTAAAACTAGGATATGATATTCTTAGGACATAAACAAAGAAGAAGGGGAGATGGATAAGAAAAATTTGGATGAGAATAAATAAGTTGGGGTGAGAAAATTATTCTAGTGTCTAAGATTTAATTCTTATTTATTATTTTAATTGTTTATATTTATGATAAAAATATTTTTGTGACACTTCATTCCCTTCCATTTGTATTGTAACGTCCCATGTATATAAATAAATAATACATTCTCTTTTTTATTAATATTTTATGAATTAAATATTAATTTTTCTTTAAAGGGGTTTCCATGTTCAATGGTGTACTCAATACACCACAACTGGTTTCTTTGAAATCTAACATTGCACAATAATAATATAATATTATTATTTTGAATGGTAGTTAACTCCTACCCATCGCATTGGAAGGAATGAATAAAACGAACTATTATGTGATTATACATGTTTGTTAAATAAATGTTAGAGGCTTAAAATGTGAATAAATCTAATTTTATGCATAATTTACATTGAGAGGTCGATTTACCTCCTTTTAATGGAGAACCTAATTAAATATAGTATTGGTCACTTTAATTTGTTCTATTTCACCAAATAATATTCATATTTAGATTTGGGACATCAAAATTTACATTGGGTAAATTTTTGGTATTTTTCTGGTAAAGTTCATTTTTATATGAATATTGAAAATTACTATATTTTTATTCAAAGGTGTCTTTTATTATAATTTATTTTGATGGTCATATTATCTTATTAATTGTTTTAATGTGTAATTAGATTATATTTTTACAAATTAATCTAATGTTGGTTAGTGGAATTAATTTCACTTTGAAATTGGACATAAACAAGTGTCGATCTTTTAATAGTTATTGTTTGTTAAAAACGCTATTTTATTTTTGACAACGAGAATATATTTTAAATTAATTAATGAAACTTCTATGTTTTGAATATTGTAAAATAGACATCATTTTTTAATTCAGAATATAAAATATACATTAGGCTGAATTTTAGGTAGTTTTCTAAAAATCTTCAATTTTTGATGAATCGTGAAACCACTAAGTTGTAGTTAAAAACAAACATTTTCATTTAGATGAAATCATAACTCTTTTGTGGATTAAATTTTGAAAATCTGAAAAACATGGTTGTTATTAGTTGGTAAAATGTGGTTCAATGAGATTATAATAATTTTTCATGAAGAGTAACTTTTGACTTTTATTTACAATGGTTAAAGGTAAATAGGGTAATTCAAGGTAAAAAGAATATTATAGTAATACAAAAGTACCTCAACATGTGTTCTAACCACATTGGTTGAGTCATTTACGACCATTGTCATATTTTGGTCAACTTTGGGACCCCATGGTGCCACATGGGTGTGATAATGACACTATAGATTAATTAAAATAATGTAATGGTAAAAATGACACAAACAAATATCCTTTAGTAAATAAATTTTTACATTGAGTTATATAAAATATATATTCAACTATAAATTATAATTGTAAATCTAAGACGATTACCTACATCATGGTGTTTTTTATAATTTTTAGAGAACAAATAAATTAAATTATTGACGACACAATAATGATGCAGTATGTACCTCATTAATAAATGATTTAAATAAATAATAATATAAATATTAAAAAAAAAATACAAAACTGATCCAATATTTATTGGATGATTTTATTTCTACCATGAGTCGTCATATCATCTACTTTAATTAGTTTCAGTTTTTTAGAAACCGAATATCAATATATAATAAATTAATATTTTCACACTTTCCTAAAGAGGCCCTCATCCCCCATATAAAAATCCCTCACTTCATACTCATTCCTCGCACCTCTCAAGAACCTTGGCTCGTCCAACACCTGACCAAATAAGTTCTCAAGATCCCTCTCCTAATTTTAAAATCCAAACCTCACGCATTAGTCACTTTAAGATGTTCCTTTGGGTCAAATCAAAGGAAGTTACCCAAATTAAAGCTATTGATTCCGATTAACTAGTTTTCTTTTATTTTACTTGTCCAATCCCTAAATTATTTTTATTCCTTTGTTTTATAACAAACCAAATATCCACAATATACTAGGAAGATGTTATGAGATGTATTTGAACTACACTAACACACACCTCCATCTAATGGGTGAAGAACATACTGTTTCTGTGGATGGAAAACTAACGCCTCACGAAATGATGTTTGTTCGATTATCTCTTAACTTCTCTCATGGTGGCAATTAATATTGAACTTAATTTATATATGATATATATTATTTTTATGTTTTCTTTATGCTTCAGTATTTTACCTTCATATCCAACCTTTATGGTTTCCATAATGGGTAAATGTGATAATTTCATTTGAAGAAGTGTGGACTACCACCCCCTCAAAGTGATATGACTCGTTAATGCCGTATTTGGTATGTATAAAGGATGGTGTTAAGGATATTATATAAGATATTATATAGTAATTATTATATACCATGTTATCATTAGGTTTTAATTCCATTAAAAGAAGAAATAGAAATGAAAGCAGCGTTCATGCATACGCACAGCTTACCGTTTCCATGGACAATGCATTTCATTTCTTACCTCCAAATGTTATGTAATATTATAAATACATGTATATACTGGATATATATTATATATATGGTATCAAAATCATTAATATCATTCTTTATATAATGAACTTTTTACCATGTGATCAACATGTAATTATAAGAACTCCATTTTTTACTCAAGTACCAAATATCGACAAAACGAACGTTTTTAACTTAAATGATTAAATAAGTTTTATAACATGGTAATAAGTGATATAAAAATAGTAATAAACCTGAAAAGGGTTCTTAAGTAAATAAAAATTTACTTTAGTTTATTATCTTGGATATTAAAGAATGAACAGGTCAATTCGGACACGAGGTATGGGACTATGTCTCAATCTTCATTAATTGTGGAATATTTAGATAATATATACCTTCTTCTTTTACAATGTTTATAATAAAACCATTTTACATTTACATTCATTCAACGAGAATCTTTTATCTACCAAGATTTTTAATAAATGGTAAATGGAATGTATTTAATGTTTGCGGCGACAATGACCACTCCGTCTCCATAATCATTATTTGGATTTCTCTATAAGCCTTAATGTTTTATAAAATGAAAGGGAAATCAATTATTATATTTTTGGGTGTTTTGGTAATGAAAATGATTTTTGAAATAGATTTATTATTTCAATATCTTGAAATTATTTCTTGTAATTTCAAATTAAATGTTATTAGTGAAATGTTTATATTTGCAATATTTTATGTGTTACGATTTTATAATGGTACTTGGACATTTGACGAGTGGTTATGTGATAAACCAAATGATGGGTGGTGCCATGATAAACCAGGATGGGTGTTTAAGTTATAACCTCTAAGGAAATGGGTATGGTAGTCGGCCATATGGCTATTCCATTTAGTGATATGTGTGGAAGTCGACTGTATGGTTATTCCACTTCAAAATGTTTATGTCCCAAGTTACCTTTATTTCTTATGTGTTCTTTATATGGATTTTATAGTAATATTCTGGTTACACAAGGATAAAAAATTATCTTTTATTTAGTGATGAGTATTTAATTCTTCATAAAGATGAAATATATTACTTATGATAATTTATTCATGTTTTACTTGTTGTTTTAAAAAATTAACAATTTTCAATCTTTGTGTATCCCTTACATATTTTTTTATGCTCATCCAATGTTTTTGATATGTTTTTCACACAAAATAAAGTGGAATAGGGTCAAGTAGGGATCAAGGAAATGACATGATGTCTTAAACATGGAACGAGGCCTGACTCTTTTTTACAAGTGTTTTTATTTTGTAAAGAAAATGGAAACTCAGTGGATGTGTCATATTGTATTATTTGAGTCATCATGTATATGTTATAGCCTAATTCTAAAAAACACTAAACCTTAAATGATCCTCAATGTGAATTATTCAATTTAATTTACGATAATACAAATGATTATGTCAGAGTCCCAATAGTTTGTATCAGAGGTCGGTTTAGAAAACTTTAGGAGTGAGAATATAGTTAAATTAATATCCATAAATTATTTTTAATTATGTTATGATTGAAATGATATATAATTTACAGATTACCATATTGCTTCGCCTATGATATTCTTGTGTTCAGAATGGTTTGCCGTTGAGGAAACAGGGAAACTATGTTGGGATGACATCAGGAGGAAGACAATCATCCAAATCAGCATCATGAGATGGTCGGAATTGAAACTAAATAGTTTGTTGTAGGGATAACACAGTTGACTCAGGCTATTAATGGTTGTGGTATCCATGCATGAGATCTTCCAAATCAACCACATATGAACATATTGGTAGTAGAGGTTTTCATGGGGCAACATCCCTCATTATTCATAGGATTATCTGACCCATTTATAGTATAAGGGTGGATTAAAGCACTGGAGAAAATTTATAAGGTCATTTATTGTTCATAACATCAAAAGGTTAGTCTCATTGTTTACCGTTTTGAAGGTGAAGCTGATCAGTGGTGGTCGATGGTAAAAAATATCTAGGATAGTGATGAAATTGACGATCTTGTTTGGGATGAATCCAAATGTATGTTCCTTTCGAAATATTTTCCTAATGTTGTTTGATATAGGATTTCATAATAATTCATCGATTTGAGGCTGGAGGATGACTCAGTTGCTGTTTATGAAGTAAATTTCATTCGACTGGCAAGGTATGCTCCAAATTTCATCTGATATCTTGATATTAAGATAAATTTATTTTACTCATGACTGAAGCCGTGATATTTAATATCATTATCTTCTCGTGAGTTCAAATGTTCTGAAAACGTGTTCGATGTGTGGAGAAGGTGGAAATGGTGTGTACTGAAGATGAGGTGTTCTTTGAAAAACAATAGAATTTGAGGTCCAGTTGGTAGGAAAAGGGAAATAATTCATCAAAAAATCATGCATGTAATAAAAATAAATATCCATCTTGTGAGAAGTGTGGTTAAACAAATCATGGATTCTGTTTATCAATGTCTTGGAAGTGCATTTAGTGTCGTAAGTCTTGTCATATTGCTTGTAACAATAATGAAAATGATCATACATGCCATGAAAAGCTAGTGGTAAGATGTTCTAAGTGTAATGAAATGGGTTATTATGAAAATTAGTGTCCAGCAAAGAACTCAATTGAGGGAAAGCAACCTGACGACAAGTAGAAAGGGTTGGTGAAATCCTTAGCAACTAATTCAAGAGATGTTGGACATCAAGAGAAGTATTATCTGGTACACTATTTTTTTGTTCATTTTATGCCAATGTGTTGTTTGATTCAGGGCCTACACACTTTGTCATTTATGAGAATTTTTCTAGTAAATTGGGAATTCCATCTCAAAATATGAATCCTGATCTTATGGTAAAATCACTTGGAATAAATGTTGAGACAAAAAGAAATTATATGAACCTTCCATTCCTTGTGTGCTGAAATAATCTACCTAAAAACCTTATTTTTTTTCCTCTAGTGGAGTTTGATGTTATTTTGGGAATGGATTGGCTTTATTTTTATCATGCTAAGATTTAATACAGTTCTAAAAAGGTTTCTTTTCAGAAATATTTTTAGTTTGTACACAAGAATGAACCCTTACTTTCAATAAAATACCAGGAAGTTGAGAAACTAGTAAAAGATGGAAATGCATGTTACCTTGCACAAATTGTTGAAAAAAAGGAAATGTTTAGATATATGATGTGACAGTGGTAAATGAGTATCTTGATGGTTTTCCGGATGAGTTTCTAGGTATTATACTAGATCGGGAAGATGATTTTGCAGTTGACTTAGTTCTTGACGCTAATCCAATTAAAAAACCCCCATATCGAATGGCTCAAAATGAACTTTTACAGTTAATGAATAAATTCCAAGATTTATTAGATAAATGATTCATTTGACCTTGAAAATAACCTTCGCGTGATCCTGTCTTATTTGTTAAAATGAAAGATAGTTCAATGAGACATTGCATTGATTATAGAGTATTGAATAACATCACTTTTAAAAAAAGTATCATCTGCCTCAAAACAATGATTTCTTTGATAAACTCCAGGGAGGTCATAAATTTTGGAAGATTTATTTGAGGTTGCAGAACCATCAGTTGAAAGTAAAGGAAGCAGACATTATGAAGACCACATTTCACACTAGATATGGCTATAAGGAATTTCTAGTTATGCATTTTGGTTTAAATAATGCACATGTTGTATCCATGGATCTTATGAATAGAATTCTCCATGAGTTCTTGGATAATATTGTGGTTGGGTTCACTGATGATATTTTGGTTAATTCCAAATGTAAATAGGGACATGAAAGGAATTTAAGGGTTTTCATGAAAAACATATAAAAATATAATGTTTTCAAAATTCTGAAAGTGTGAGTTTTGGTTATAAAAAATTTCATTCCTTGGAGAAATTGTTTCAAAAAATGGCATAACTTTTTATCCTGTGAAAACAATGTTTGGGGAAGAATGTACAAGACCCAAAAATAAAACTATGATCCATAGTTTTCTTGGTCTAGTAGGTATTACCAGAGGTTTGTTTAAAATTTTGCACGGTTATCTAGCCTACTGACTAAGTTAACTTGGAATGGAGTTAAGTTCATTTGGAAAAATAATGTGATGATTGTTTTTAGGAATTGATAAAAATATTGGTGAATGATCCAGTTTTCACACGACTTCCAAAAATGGTGAGTTTTTTATTTATAGTGATGCTTCGTTGAAAGAATATGGAAGTTTCCTTATGAATAATGGTCAGTTAATTTCTTATGCTTCATGTCAGTTGAAAAATCATCAGTTAAATTACCCTACACATGATTTTGTATTATCTTCTATTGTTTTTTTCTTTAGAAAATTGGAGTAATCATTTGTATGGAGTAAAATTTAAAATATATACTGACCAAAAAATTTTGAAGTATATATTCACTCAAAAAGAATTGTACCTGAGTTAGAGGAGAAAGTTAGAATTAATTAACGATTATGTTTTCATGATTCATTACAATCCAGGAAAGGCAAATAAAGTGGCTGATGCTTTGAGTTGAATAATGTAGTTCTTCATTAACCCAAATATTTTTAGAACGAGATCCTTTAGTTTTTTATTAAATGTACATTGGCATAGAAGTTTTTGGTGTAGTAAATTGTTCTATTTTTTTAGGTGTTAGTGAAATTAGCTCTATCAGAAAGAATAAAGGGTGCACAGAAAGAAGACAACGTGTTGTAGAAAATGGTATAGTTGGTTCAGAAGGGTAAGTTTCCTGATTTTAACATTTATAATGATTCTGTTTTGAGGTTTCGAAATCTATTATCTGTGCCTTATGATTCACAATTGAAGAATGAGTGGTTATGTGAAGTTCATAGTTCCCCATTTTCAGTTCATCCAAGCAGTACAAATATGTACAATGATTTTCGTGAGTATTACTGGTGGGGTGAAATTAAAAGAGATATTGCTTATTTTAGTGTGAAGTGTTTGACATGTCATAAGGTTAATGTAGAATGGTAGTTACTAAAATGGATGCTACAGTCTTTACTAGTTCCAGAGTAAAAATGGGAAAATATATCGATTGATTTATTTTTAGGATTACCAAATACATCTTGAGATTGTAATGGAATCTGGGTTATTGTTGATCAGTTGACTAAATCCGCTCATTTCCTTCATATTTGAGATACATTGTCTCTAGTTCAACTTTCTTGGTTGTATTTTAAAGAGATAGTCAGGTTGCATGGAGTTCCATTCGCCATTGTATCTGATCATGATCCCAGGTTTACATATAATTTTGGAAAGTCGGTCATATGTCGTTGGGTACTGAATTAAATTTTAGTATACCATTTCAACCGCATTCAGATGGGCAGTCACAATAATCAATTCATACCATGGAGGGTATGCAATGTTCTTTTTAACTAGATTACCAGGGAAGTTGGGACTTCCATCTTTCTTTGTTTTAATTTTCTTATAATAACAATTTTCATTACAGTATACATATGGCTCAATTTGAGGCATTATATGGAAATAATTGTCAAACTCTAGAATTTTGGGATGAAGTAGGTGAAAGTAAGCTGTTGGGACCGGAATTGGTAGAAGAGATGGAAGAAAAAGTTCTCTTGATTTAGAAGAACATGAGAATATCTCAGAGCAGACAGAAAAGTTATACAGATAACAGGAGGAAGGATCTGTCTTTTAAGGTGGGTTATCATGTCTTTCTCAAGGTTTCTCCGTGGAAAAGTTTTATATGTTATGTTAAGAAAGGAATGTTGAGTCCGAGGTTCATTGGACCTTATGAAATCCTAGAGAAAGTTGGATTAGTTGCGTACATAGTGGATTTACCTCCCTGTTTCTGCTAGGTACTCAATGTTTTTCATGTTTCAATGTTGAGAATGTATATGCCATATCCATCTCATGTTTTGAGTCTAGAGATATTTCAATTGGAAGAGAATATCTCTTATGAGGAACAACCAGTCCAAATTCCTGACCATAGAGATTAACTGTTACGAAGTAAGGTAATTTATAAGGTAAGGGTTTTTTGAAAAAAAACCATATGGTTGAAGAGGCAACATGAGAATCTTAAAATTCTATGCGGGATAAATACCCCCACTTATTATATAAGTGAATAAAATTTTAAGGATGAAATTTACAAAAGAGGGGAAAGATGTAACATCCCAGGTAAATAATGAAATAGTGCATTCTTTTTTTTAATATTTTTTGAAATAAATATTAATTTTACATTAAATGGGTTTCTATGTTTGCTGGCGCACACGATAGGAAAAATTGGGTTTCATTGAAATCTTATGTTGCACACTAATAATATAATATTATAATTTTAAATGGCAGTTAACTCAGAGCCATTTTATTGGCGGTAAATGATGAAAACTAACTGTAATATGATTATACATGTTTGTTAAATAATGGTTAGATGCTTAAAATGTGAATGAATCTAATTTTATGCATAATTTACATTAAAAAGTCTATTTACCACCTTTTAATGAAGAACCCTAATTAAATATTGTTTTGGTCACTTCAATATGTTCTATTTGACAAAATAAATTTTTTCTTTAAATTCGGTACATTAAAATTTACTTTGGGTAATTTTAAGGTATTTTGCTGGTAAAGTTCATTTTTTATGAATAATGAAAAATACTATATTTTTATTCAAAAGTGACTTATAATCAAAATTACTTATATGGTTATATTATCATGTTAATTAGTTTTTTATGTGTAATTAAATTATATTTTTACCAATTCATTAAATGTTGGTCATTGGAATTAATTTCACTTTTAAATTCGACATAAAAAAGTGTTGATCTTTTGATAGTTATTGTTTCTTAAAACCACGATATTTTTTTTGACAATGATAATTAATTTTAAATTTATTAATGAAACTTAAATGTCTTGAATTTGTTAAAATAGATAAAATTTTTTAATTTTCAATATTAAATATATCTTAGGCTTAATTATTGGAAGTTTTCTAAAAAACATAAATTTTGATGAATAGTGAAACCACTAAGTAGTAGATAAAAACTGACATTTTCATTTAAGTGAAACTTTAACTCTTCTTTGGATTAAATTTAGAAAATAAAACTTGCATGGTTTTTATTAGTAAGTAAAATTTGGTTCAATAAGATGAAAATAATTTTTTGTTGAATATTATCTTTTGACATTTATTTACCACGGTGAAAGGTAAATAGGGTAATACAAGGTAAAAAGATTAGTATTATAACAAAAAATTACCTTAAAACTTTTCTTATTATTATTGGTTTAGTCATTTACAACCAAGGGAATCTTTGTGTCTATTTTGGGACCCCATGTAGCCACTTGGGAGTGATAATGACACTTTAGATTAATTAACATAAATTAATGATAAAAATCACACAAACAAATTTCTTTTAGTAAATAAATTTTTACATGGGGTTATATAATCTATCTTTTAGACTATAAATATAAATTGTAAAGATAAAAATATTTACTACATCATGGTATTTTTTTTATAATTTTTAGATAAAAATAAAATAATTATTTACGACACAATAATGATGATGCTTTTACCTCATTAATAAAATATGTAAATAAATAATATTATTAATATTTAAACAATGTCCAAAACCTATCCAATTATTATTGGAATATTTTATTTAGTCCATGAGTAATCTTATATTTGACTTTTATTAGTTTTTTACATTTAGAAACTGAATATTGTTATATAATAAAATAATATTTTCACACTTTCCTAAAGAGCCCCACATCCCCCTAATAAAAAGTCATCAATTGTTACCCATTCCTCACACCTCTCAAAACATTTGGATCGTCAAAAACCTAACCAAATAAACTCTCAAGATCCCTCTCCTCCTACTAGAAGCATTACCTTATGCATAAGGCACTTAAATATGTCCTTTTGGTTCAAACCAAAGGGATTTTATAAAATAAAATGTAATGATTCCACTTAACATCTTTTAATTTTTTTACATATCTAACCCCTAAAATCATTTAATTGTTTTCTTTTATAACAAAACCAGTATCCTCAGTATACTAGTATGTTTTTATGAGAATTATTTGAAATACACTTACACACACCTTCATCTAATGGGTGGAGAACATAGTATTTTTTTGGATGGAAAACTAACGCCTCACGAAACAATGATTGTTCGATTATCTCCTACTACCCCAAAAAGTAGACATTATGATTGAAATGTATTTAAATATGATATATATTATTTTTATGTTTTTTTATGTTTTTTTATTTTACATTTATATCCTAATTTTATGGTTTCCATAATGCTTAAACATGATAATTTCATTTGAGTAAGTGCGAACTACAGCCACCTCAATGTGATACGACTCATTAATTCCATATGTGGGATGTATAAAAGATGGAGTTAATGATATTATATATGATATTATGCTAGAATTATAATATTCCTATGTATCATTATGTTTTAATTCTATTAAATGAATAAATAGAAATGAAAGTAGCATTTATGCGTACGTACGACTTACAGTCTCCACGAACGTTGAATTTCATTTCTTACCTCCAAATGCTATGTACTTTTATAAATACATGTATATACTAGATATATATGATATATATTATATGTAAATTGTTAATATCATTATGTATATAACAATAAGTTGACCATGTGAACAACTTGTAATTATAAGAAGTCCATTTTTGACTCAAGTACCAAATATCAATAAAACAAACATTGTTAACATAAATGATCACACAATATTTATAACATGGTAATAAGTTATATAAGGGTAATAATAATCTTGAAAACGGTTCTTAATCAAGTATAAATTAAAATTAGCTTATTATTCAATAGATTAAGGAATGAACGGGTCACGTCGGACATGAGGAAAGGGACTTCATCTCAATCTCCTTTCATGGAGGCATATTTAGATAATATATACATTCTTCTTTTACACGGTGTAAAATAAAACCATTTGAATTTTACATTCATTCAAAGGGAATATATTTTCTATGAAGAATTTTACTAAATGAAAAATTGAATGTTTTTAACGTTTGCGGTGACAATGACCTCTCTGCCGCCGTAATCATTATTTGGCTTCCTTAATATGCCTTAGTGTTTTATAAAATGAATAAAAAATCCCTTATTATAGTTTGGGTGTTTTGGTATTGAAAATGGTTTCTTAAATGGATTTATTATTTCAATATCTTGAAATTATTTCTTTTGTTTCCAAATTAAATGATATTAGTGAAATTTTTATATTTGTAATATTTAATGTGTCGTTATTTTATAATGGTACTTAGACATTTGACGGGTGGTTGCATGATAAAAAAATGAAACGTGGTGCTTTGATAATCTTGGATGGGTGGTTACGTTATAACCTCCAATGCATTGGGTATGGAAGTTAGTCGTATGGCTATTCAATTTAGTGATATGTGTCGAAGTCGACCGTATGGTTATTTCTCTTAAGAATGTTTATTTTTCAAGTTACCTTTATATGTTATGTGTTCTTTATATGGGGTTTCTAGTAATATTTTGGTTACAAATGGGTAAAAAATGATCTTTTATTCAGTGAATAGTAGTTACTACTTCATAAAGGTTAAATGTATTACATATGATAAAGTATTCATGGTTTACTTGTGGTTTTGAAAAACTTCCAATTTTCCTTCTTTGTGTATCCCTTACTGTGATTTTTATGCTCGTCCCATGTTTTTGAAATGTTTTTCATAGGACATAAAGTGGAATAGGGTCAAGGATGGGATCAAGGAAATTTCATGCTATCTAAACATCGAACTAGACATGATTAATTTTTTCATGAGTTTTTATTTTGTGAAAAAAATGTAAACTAAGTAGATGTGTTTACATGAATAAATCAAGTCGTCATGTATATATTATGGCCTAATTCTCTAAAAATCTAAACATGAAAATATCCCTAAGGTTACTTATTCGTTTTAATTAAACATTATGTAAATGTTTATGGCTGGGTCCTTATAGTTATACCATATGAATATTATTTACAAACCCACTTGTTTTCTAATGTATTATTATAAGATTACATATTGAAATGACTGTGAAACGTGTCTCATTTATATATATTATTCTATGAATAAATGTTAGGAAACCCATTTCATTTCAAGGGTAATGATAAAATAAATGTTTGATGTTTTATGGAATACATATGGATGATTTTCATTATGTGATGGGTGATACCTATATCTTCATCCAACACATTGGGTAATAATAATCATTATACAGTCTCAGAGGGTATATGAGTTGTTATCCCAATCCCAAAAGAGATATACATGGGTGGCTAGACCATTCACAAATAGGGTACACGATAGGTTTTCCCAATTCTAATGTAGGTAAATAGGCGTTTATAGAAATCCTAATATTGTATTATTTTCATATTTTACGTCATTAATATAAGATTTTATATACTTATGTGTATGAAAAAAATAAATGTCTCAGGCCAATGTTATATTTTTATGACTCATGTTCTCTTATTTCAATATTGTTCATGTATTTTGAACTACCAAATTTCTTTACATAACACCATTTTTTCAAAATTAATGTATAGTGTTTGGTATTTATTAGTTATACCAATTTTTAAACTCTTATGTTCATTTTATTTTCATATGTCATCCTTTTTATCATTACAAAGAATCTGAGAACAACATTTCTTATGTTTCCTTTCGCCATGTTATAAATAATGGATTTATGTGGGGCATGACATTGAGGATTCCTAAACATTAAGATATTTTGTGGGAAAATTGAATATCATTCACCACATTTTAATATTGTGTACCTAGTCTCCGAAAAACTAAATAATTATAGTTCACCTAAGAATATTGTGTAATTGTTTAAATATAAATTTAAACAATTGTAATATATATGTATCAATGATTAGGTTTCTTTAGAATTATATATTGATGATAGGACCTATGGAAGAAAAAATCATGGGTTATTTGATTAAAGATATGATGATTTGATCATGTCTCAGGATAAATAATATTTAGTAACCACCATTTTGATGTCCAATTTGGAAATCAAATGTTGTCTCTAGTTTTAACAATTTATATAAATCTGACACCTAATAATGATGTCAAATCATACATGCAATGTTTAAAAAAATGACTGTTTCGGAAAAATTTTAACAATCTATGTTGGTAAAAGGATGATTAATTATTTTCTCTATGCTTTCATGGGGATGATAAGCTCCATGTTTGGGAGTTTGTAACATCTTGTCTTATGAATTGTTATAATCATTCATTTTCTATATGAAAATTTTCATTACTGGAAGGTTTGTATTGATATAATTGAATTATATTGATTTTTGAGGGTTTGAACATCCATTAATGGTAATTTTGGATGTAGGTTATCATTCAGTGATAGTCTTAGAGTTTTAGCTGAGAAAAATAGGAAAGATGATATTTTGAAGCTTCTGAAAATAGTTGCAGTGAGGAATTAATTCACAAATCCCATTCATGTTGTGGATGGTTTTCACGGGGTGTGGATGGTGGATACATAACATTAAATCACAAGGTCTAACCATTAGATTTCCTAAATTGTAACTGGTTCATGTCATGAATTTGGTTCATGTTGTGAAACTTGTTCATGTAAGATATCATATTGGAAATTTTTGATAAAAAAATGTCCGTAGTGGTTCATAACCTTATTTCCATAATGAATTAGATGGCTCAAATTTTTGATAAACAAAATGTCCATAGTGTTTCACACCTCTTTCTTCATTCGTTTATGTCGCCATAATAATCACTATATTCATGTGAGCTATATCGACCTATATTTACCGTGTTTTTTTATACTTCCATTTTTTCTCATTTCGGGTCATGTTAAAAGATGATAATGGATGATTGTAACTCTATTTGTATAAGTTAGGTTATAACACCCCAGGTAAATAAAGAATATGAAATTTTCATATTTATCCATACTTGTAAATAAAATATTAATATTACTTTAAAGGTAATGTTATGCTCGATGGCGTACCCAATACGCAACAACGAGATTCTTTGAAATATTACTTTGTACTCTAATAATAAAATAATATTATTTTAAATGGTAGTTAATGTTGAGCCATTGTGATGGAGGTAATGAACAAAACTAACTAAAAAATGATTAAATATGTTTGTCAAACATTTTTAATTTTTTCCAATAAATGTAAGAGGTTTAAAATGCAAATGAATCCAATTTTATGAATAAATATTCTAATATTCCTTAAAAGGCTGATTAACCACCTTTTTATGGAGAACCCTTTTTAAATATACTTTTGAAAATTTCATATTTTGTGTCTGACAAAATAATATCTTTCTTTATAATTTGGACATCAAAATTTAGTTTTTGTAAATGTTTGTTATTTTTTCCGATAAAGAACATTTTTAGTGAAAATGTTTCATTTTAATTAAAAACCTCCTTTTAATCAGATTTATTTGTATGGATAGATTATATTTTTAATTGAGATAAAATTGTTTTTGGAATATAATTTTACCATTTAATCCAATGGTGGTCATTGGAATTAATTTTACTTCGAAATTGGACTTAAACTAGTATCACTCTTTTAATAGATATTGTTTCTTAAAAACACGCTATTTGTTCTGACAGCTGGAATTAATTATTAAATTAATTAATGCATATTATATTTTTTGAATTTTGTAAAATAGACATCGTTTTTTAATTCTGAATATCCAATATAGCTTAGGAGGAATTTTTGGTATTTTTCTGAAAAACATCAATTTGATGATGAATAGTGAAACCACTATGTGGTACTTAAAGAAACTGATTTTTCGTTTAAATGAAACTTTACCACTTCTGTGATTTTATTTTCAAAAATCTGACATACATGGATTTTATTAGGAAGTAAAATGTGGTTCAATGAGATTAAAATAATTTTTTCATGAATAGTAACATTTTAGTTTTAGTAATCGTGATTAAAGATAATAGTGTATTTTATGGTAAAGATAATGTTATAATAATATGAAATTACCTTGAAACATGTCCTACCCTTATTGGATGAGTCATGGCCGATGAAGACAATCCATGGGTCAACCCCATGGAGCCACTTTGGTTGGAAAAAGAGATTAATAAATTTTTATTTAAAGTTAAAATTAAAATGTCACAAACAAGTATTGTTTTACTAAAACAATTTTTACATGGGGATATACAGGTCATATTTTGGACTATAAATATTGATTTGAAATATAAAAATATTTCCGAAATCATGATATTTTTTTAAAATTTTTAGACATTAAATAAATTTATTTATTTATGACACTGTGATGATGTAGTGATTACCTCATAAATGAACGATTTAAATAAAATGGTATGATATGGTAAAATCTAATTCTTAAACTTGTCACAAACCTACTGGATGGGTGTATTTCAAAGCCTTGTCACCTTATCCTAGAAATATATCCTTTTGGGACCTTTAAAATCCGAAAAAACATTTTATAATAATGTAATATTTTATAACTTTCCAAGAGTGCCCCTCCTCTTTTCTTATAAAAGGCCCCCACCTCTACCACCTTACCCATACCTCTCGAGACTTTGTCTCATCCAACCCCTTCCCATATCATCTCTCCACATCACTCTATTCATCATTGAAGCCTCACCGTTGGCAGAATACTCTTCAAGAAACCCTTTTGGTTCAAACCAAGAGGAGTTACCCGATTTAAAGGTAATGTCTTCACTTGTGTTATATTGTTTTATTTTGCTTCTCCAAACCCCTAAAATCTTTTTATTACTTTATTTTGTAACAAAACCAGTATCATCAATATTCTAGTATGTTGTTATGTGATGTATTCAAGCTACACTTACACACACCTCCGTCTAATGGTTAATAAAAATATTGTTTCTGTGGATGGTGAATTACTACCTCAGGAAACGATGATTGTTCAATCTTCTATTAACACCTTTCATAGTGGCTATTATTATTTAACTGTATTTTATATATGATATACATGGTAGTTATGTTTTCCATATGCTTCTGATTTTTATATTTAAAACATACCTTTATGCTTTACATGTTGTGAAAATGCAATAATTTCATACGAGGAAGTGTGGACTTCCGCCCCCTCAAGTGATGTGACTCATTCATGAAATACATGGAATGTATAATGAATGAAATTAATGAACATATGTGACCTATAAAACATATATATTATACTTTAATTATAATATATATATCTCTCAATTATTTTTAATTCCATTAATATGACAAAGAAATGAAAGTAGCGTTCATGCGTACGTACGACCTATCGTCTCTATGAAAGGTTCATTTCATTTTCATTTTATCTCCAAATGTTATGGAATAGTATAAAATGAATATGTAATGGATATATATGATATTTAAATCATTAATACTATTCTGTAGAAGATTTACATATAACTACATGGACAATCATTTTCAAACAAGTTCATTTTTGACTCATGTACCAAACATCGGCAAAAACGTCTGATGTGAACTCACATTCTTAACCAATTATTATAAAATTATAATATGTTATATTAACTGATTAATAATATTTAAAGTATGACCTTAAGAAATTATAAATTCACCATAGTTTATTATTCAGGAATATAATGAAACGAACAAGACAAGTCAGGCTTGAGGTAAGGGATCGTACCTCTCTCTTTATTTTTAAGTACTCTTTTTTATGTAACATACATTAAGCTCATTTTTCTTAAGTTGGGGGATGTTATTTTATATTAAACTTGCTGTAAATTTAATGTTAATATGATGATAGACCACATTTTACCTCATAAATCCATTTTTGGAAGTTTTATGTGGCGTCGTTAGGCTGCCTAATTTTCATAAGGGAATTTTCATCTAACTTTTTAATCCTATGAGATTCATTATACATTGGCCACTATTTACTTTTCTGTGGTCTTTGTAATTAATATTATTTTAATATTTGTATAATATACTCTCATTTATCGGTAGTTACATCTTCATTGTATGACCCTTCTTTAATGGGGGGTAAGTTTCGAAAGTTGCCCAAATCGGTAAGTGGACCTTTCACACTCCTCTTTTAAAAAGGCTTATTTTGTAATGTCTTTTAATTTACATATTTTTATTTTGGGATATTTTCCTCTATATACTTATTGGTGTAAATTTTATGTCCAAGTGATGAGGTGCCATTTTCTCTCTCATCAACTAATTTTATGAATTTTAATGTGACGCCGTTAGGCTGTCCAATTTTACCAAGGGAACATTTTAACCCAATTTCAATTTCTTTGGGTTCAACATGTAGTTATTGAATATTTAATCCTTTGAATATGTTTGAATGACCTTTGATTGTTTTACACTTAATATCCACTTATATTTTGTGTATTTATATTTTTGACACATAATTATGAGATTGATTTATCCTTAATTTAAGGATAACTTCTTTATAAGGGATTTCATCTCATTTTACATTTCTATTGAGACTTGATTGTTGTTATGAACCAAATCACTCTTATATGGTGTATACACTATCCTTTGGAATATTATATCATGAATCCATTTATTCTCATGATATTATAAAGTTCTGATTAAATGTTATTCCTCAAATATTGTATTCAAGTGTCTCACATTTTGTTAAAAACCCTTTAACTAAAGCATCGTTTTAAATATTTTAATGATTTATTCATATAAATATTTCTCATTAATATCCATGTTTTCAAAATGTTTTTAAGGATTTATTTATATGGATATTAATGATTTAAAATGTTAAAAGCTTCAAAGTTTTATGGGACACTTTGATTCAAAAATCTCTTTATTAAATGTTTTAAATGGTTTGAAAATAGTTTTTAGAATGGATTCATTATTTCAATATCGTAAAATGTTATATTGTTATTGCAATGTGGGAATGTTATCTTTCCTTTATACTTAAGTTATGTGCTATGATTATGTTATGGTTCTTCGGAATTGTTTATAAAGACAGGTGGTTCTGTGATAAACTATGGGCAGGTGAGCCCGATATAGCTCTCCAATGAATTGGGTAACGCGTAGGAGTTAAACGTTAAGGTTTCTTCGAAGAGAATTAGGAAATATACTGTGATGGGTATTCCAAACGTAACCATGAGGGTTACTCCCTAAGTAAGAATTTTATGAATGTCTCAAGTTATTTTTATGTCTTATGATTTCTATGAGTTATCCGTAAATATTATGATTTCATGAGGTATGTTAAATTGCTTATGTTTTATGAGTCAAGTATGATCTCATAGATTCTTATGTATACATGGACTAATGTTTTCTTTCCGTATTGTTATAATCCTTGATGAGATTTTTATTCTCATCCCATGTCTTTTTGAAATGTTTTTTAAAGGTCATAACGATGAATAGGGTCAAGGATGGGATCAAGGAAATGTCAGGCTGTCTAAAACAAGGAACTAGACATGACTCTTGTGCTCAAGAGTTTTTATTTTGTGAAAAAATGGAAGATGAGTAGATGTGTCTACTTTGTAATCTTTGATATGGGATAGCTATGTCCTAATTCTCTAAAACTCTAAACCTGAAAATATCCTCAATGTGAATTATTCATTCAATTCAACAATAAGTAATGTTTAAGGTCAGGTCCTTATAGTTGGTATCAGAGGTTAGTTTAGATAACTTTATAGGTTAGGGTATTCTTTAAGCATAAGTTACATTACCATAATGGCTAGGATTTCATAAAGAGTCATAGTTTTTAAATAAATTGAATGAGTATGAATATATTAGTGTTTATCTTCCTCATTAGTACATGATGATTTTGTTGATATAATCAAACTGACATTTTTTGATTTAGTAAATGGATGGAACTAGTAGGCACCAAAGTGACAATCGGTTTGAAGGAAACTGTGGTGGTTCTCTGATTAATAGACTGGATGAAATGGTAGATTCAATGAGAAATATCGTGGTTATTGTAAACCCACTATCAGAAGTCATGATCAATCACTTGAACCTTGGTGAGTTCTCTAATGCATAATGTATGAGAGAACCAACTCGACGTGGAAGTTCAGGTAATAATTATAAAGGTAACCATTAGGGTTTATATGATCCTTACTTTTGTGGTAATTATGGGTTACTATATTTTATGATTGAATATGAACAACATGAGATAAACTTGAGGTTAAATTATGTTATGGTTATTTTTTAAGATTTTATCTCTTTTTGGGGAATGTTACAAGAATTATGTATTTTGGAAAAAGGATAACACGTATACCGTGTGACAACCTCTCGCGTCTGACGAAGCTACGGGAATCGAACCCACAACCAAAGTGCGACTGGTATCTATCACCTACCACTTGACTATGTGAAGTCCCTCGTTAATTTGAATAATTATTTTTAGTTAGATGATCTTATGAATCTAGAATAAGTTGATTTTGTGTGATCTATGGAAATTATTAACCTATCATGGAGGATATGTGATTAAGTTAATTACTTTTCAGTATGAGACTTTAAGAGTAACTGATGTAATGTGGAGATAAATGTGAAGGTTTATCTTGGAAGACTATGTGATTAAATCCTTCAGATATTTGGGTTTCACTCATAGTTTTGTTTACTTTGAAGAATTTTATGGATAGATGTATATTGAATGGTCTTTGATGAACTTTGGGTATTGTTTGACAAATTTTGGAGATTAAGAATAGATATTTTTATAAAGGATTATCCTTTTTGGGTATTATCTCATCTCATACTATCCTTTTTGGTTTTAGTTTTGGTTATGGTATAAAGACATGGGAAGTATATAGTTCTCTATTGTGGATTAGGTGATTTTCTAGATGTGTATTATAGCTCTGTTAATGTGAAGAAGTCATCCTAAATACTCATCTTTTGGGGAAATATGAGTTTGTGTAAGAAATCAAGTATGATATAAGAGTCTACATGACATGTAAGTATGTTTCCTTTTATTTTAGTTAATCTCATAAATAAATTACTCAATGAAAAGTAACTTTAAACAAAAATGTTGTCTGTTAATTTTTCCTACTGGGGAATCAAATACTGTTTAACCCATCACCAGTTTTTGATTTTATGGTGGTTAACATTCTACTAAAAAAGTTTTCTATAACTCTCCCTCAGAACATGACCCTTTGATTTCTCCTCCATGTCAATGTTTTCCTACATGTAATCCTAGTATGGGTTAACTTGGGTGACATTTGTACTTCTCTTTCATTATTTTAATGTGATAGTTTTACTGACACTTGTTCCGATGTGGGATTTTCAATGATGTTTCCAAGACCAATTTTAAAATTGCGAGGATGAAATTCCCAAAAGGGGGGATGGATGTAACACCCCAGGTAAATAAAGAATATGAAATTTTCATATTAATCCATATTTGTGAATAAAATATTAATATTACGTTAAAGGAAACTCTATGCTTGATGGCGTACCCAATACGCAACAACGAGTTTCTTTGAAATCATACGTTGCACTCAAATAATAAAATAATATTATTTTAAATGGTAGTTAACTCCTTGACATTATAATGGCGGGAATGAATGGAACTAACTAAAAAATTATTATATATTTTTGTCAAACATTTTTACATTTATCCAATAAATGTTAGAGGCTTAAAATGAAAATAAATCCAATTTTAAGCATAAATCATTTAATATTCATTAAAACGTCGATTAACCGCCTTTTTATGGAGAAACCTTTTTAAATATACTTTTGACAATTTTATATGTCCTATTTGACAAAATAAAATCCTTTTTTAGAATCTGGACATCATAATTTACTTTCATTAAATTTTTGTTTTTTTTTCGATAAAGATCATTTTTAGTGAAAATGTTTCATTTTAATTCAAAACCTTTTTTTAATCTAATTTATATATATGGATTGATTATATTTTTAATTGAGATAAATGTGTATTTAGAATATATTTTTACCATTTAATACAATGGCGGTCATTGGAATTATTTTCACTTTGAAATTGGACTTAAATTAGTATCAATCATTTAAAAGATATTGTTTCTTAAAAACACGCTATTTGTTTTGACAGCGGGAATAAATTATTAAATTAATTAATGAAAATTATATGATTTTAATATTGTAAAATAGACATCATTTTTTAATTTGGAATATCAAATATATCTTCGGGTGAAAGTTTGGTATTTTTCTGAAAAACTTCAATTTTTTGATGAATAGTGAAACCAATAAGTGGTAGTTAAAGAAACTGATTTTTCATTTAAATGAAACGTTACCACTTCTGAGATTTTATTTTCAAAAGTCCAACATAAATGGTTTTCATTAGGAAGTAAAATTTGGTTCAATGAGATTAAAATAATTTTTTGGTGAATAGTAACATTTAAGTTTTATTAATCGCAGTTAAAGGTAATTAGTGTAATTTAAGGTAAAGATAATGTTATAATAATATTTAATGACCTTGAAACATGTACTACCCTTTTAGAATGAGTCATGTCTGACCAAGACAATCCATTTTCAACTTTGGGACCCCATGGAGCCATTTTGGTTGGAATATGACATTAATAACTTTTTATTTAAAGTTAAAATTAAAATGTCACAAACATGTATTGTTTTACTAAAAAAAATTATATAGGGATATACAATTCATATTTTTTACTATAAATATTCATTATAAATATAAAAATATTTCCTACATCATGATAGTTTTATTATAATTTTTATGCATTATATAAATTAATTTATTTATGACACCGTGATGATGCAGTGATTAACTCAAATAATGAACGATTTAAATAAAATGAGATGATAGGGTAAAATGTAAGTATTACACCTGTAAAAAACCTATTGTATTGTGGATTTAGAAACCTTATCACCATATACTCAAAATATATCCTTTTGGGACCATTAAAATCCAAAGAAAACATTTTATAATAAAGTAATATTTTATAACATTCCAAGAGTACCCCTCCTCTTTTCTTATAAAAGGCCCCCACCTCTACAACCTTACCCACACATCTCAAGCCTTTGTATCAGCCATCCCCTTCCCATTTCATCTCTCCACATACTTCTATTGATCATTGAAGCCTCAAATTTGGCAGAATGCCCTTCATGAAAAACTTTTGGATCAAACCAAGAGGAGTTACCCGATTTAAAAGTAATGTTTTCACTTTTGTTCATTTGTTTTATTTTGCTTCTCCAAACCCCTAAACACTTTTTATTACTTTATTTTATAACAAAACCAGTATCTTAAATATAATAGGATGTTTTTATGTGATTTATTTGAGATACACTTACACACACATCTATCTAATGGTTAAAAAAAAAACTGTTTCTGTGGATGGAGAATTACTGCCTCACGAAACGATGATTGTTCAATCTTATCTTAACACCTTTCATGGTGGACATTATGATGTCACTGTATTTTATATATGATATATATGGTAGTTATTTTTTCCATATTCTTCTGTATTTTATATTTAAAACATACCTTTATGCTTTACATGTTGTGCAAATGCGATAATTTCATACGAGGAAGTGTGGACTACCGCCCCCTCTAGTGATGTGACTCGTTCATGCAATACATGGAATGTATAAATAATGAAATTAATGAACTTATATGACCTATAAAACATATATACTATACTGGAATTATAATATATATATATCTCAATTATTTTTAATTCCATTAATATGACAATGAAATGAAAGTAGCGTTCATGCGTACGTACGGCCTACCATTTCCATGAACGGTGCATTTCAATTATTTTTATATACTAATGTTATGGAATACTATAAAATGAATATGTAATATATATATATGATATTTAAATCATTAATACTATTTGGGATATTATTTACATATAACTACATGGGAAATCATTTTCAAACAAGTTCATTTTTTACTCATGTACCAAACATCGACAAAAACGTCTGATATGAACTCACATTATTATCCAATTATTATAACATTATAATATGTGATATTAACTAAATAATAATATTTAAAGGAGGAAATTAAGAAATTATTAATTGACCAAAGATTATTATTCAGGAATATAATGAAACAAACAAGACAAGCCGTACTTGAGGTAAGGGATCCTACCTCTCTCTTTATTTTTATGTACTCTTTTTATGAAACTTACGTTATGCTCCTCTTTCTTATGTTGGGGGATGTTCTTTTATATTAAAATTGCTATAAATATTATTTTAATATGATGAGATACCCTATTTTATCTCATCAATCTATTTTCGGAAGTTTTATGTGGCGCTGTTAGGCTACTGAATATTCATAAGGGGATTTTCATCTCACTTTTTATTCCTGTGAGATTCATGCTACATTAGACACTATTTCCTTTTGTGTGGTCTTTGTACTGACCATTATTTCAATATTTTTATAATATAATCTCATTTATGGGTAGTTAAATCTTCATTGTATGGCCGTTCTTTCAGGGGTTGTACGTTTCGAAAGTTGCCCAAATCGGTAAAGGATCCTTTCACACTCCTCTTTTAAAAAGACTTATTTTGTTATGTCTTTTAATTTACATCTTTTTATTTTGGGATATGTTCTTCTATATCCATATTGGTGTAAATTTTATGTCCATGTGATGAGATACCATTTTCACTATCATCAACTAATTTTATGAATTTTAAAGTTATGCCGTTTGGCTGTCGAATTTTACCAAGGGAACGTTTTAACCCATTTTCGATTTCTTTAGGTTCAACATCTAGTTATTGAATATGTTATCATTTGAATATGTGTGAATGAACTTTTATTATTTTAAACTTAATATCCAATTATATTGGGTTTATTTATATTTGTCACACATAATTATGAGATTGATTTATCCTTAATTTAAGGATACCATCTTTATAAGGGATTTCATCTCATTTTACATTTCTATTGAGAATTCATTGTTTTTATGCCCCAATTCACTCTTATATGGTGTATACACTGTCCTTTGGAATATTATATCATGAATCCCTTTATTCTCATGAAATTATAAAGTTTTGAGTAAATGTTATTCCTCAAATATTGTATTCATGTGTCTCTCATTTTGTTAAAACCCCTTTATCTAAAATATCGTTTTAAATGTTTTAATGATTTATTCATATAAATATATCTCATTAATATCCATGATTTAAAAATGGTTTTAAAGATTTATTTTTATGGATATTAATGGTTTAAAATGTTAAAATATTCAAATTCGTATGGGAAACTTTTTTTCAAAAATCGCTTTTTTAAATGTTTTAAATGGTTTGAAAATGGTTTTTAGAATGGATTCATTATTTCATTATCTTAAAATGTTATATTGTTATTGCAATTTGGGAATGCTACCTTTCCTTTATGCTTAAGTTATGTGCTATGATTGTGTTATGGTTCTTGGGCATTGTTTATGAAGATGGGTGGTTCCATGAAAAACTAAGGGCAGGTGAGCCCGATATAGCTCTCCAATGCATTAGGTAACGCGAAGGAGTTAAACGTTAAGGTTTCTCTAAAGAGATTTGGGGAATATACTGTGATGAGTATTCCAAACGTAACCATGAGGGTTACTCCCTACGTAAGAATGTTATGAATGCCTTAAGTTACCTTTATGTCTTATGATTTCTATGAGTTATACATAAATCATATGATTTCATGAGGTATGGTAAATTGCTTATGTTTTATGATTAAAGTATGATTTCATTGATTTTTATGTATACATGGACTAATGTTTTCTTTCCGTATTTTTATAACCCTTACTTATCTTTTTATGCACTTCCCATGTTTTTTCGAAATGTTTTTCACAAGATATAACGATGAATTGGGTCATGGATGGGATCAAGGAAATGTCAGGCTGTCTAAAACAAGGAACTAGACATGACTCTTTTGTTCAAGAGTTTTTATTATGTGAATAATTGGAAGCTGAGTAGATGTGTCTACTCTGTAATCTTTGAGATGTAATAGTTATGTCCTAATTCTCTAAAACTCTAAACCTGAAAAGATCCTCAACGTGAATTATTCATTTAATTCAATAATAAGCAATGTTTAAGGCCAGGTCCTTATATATGTGGTATAAATGATTTCACATAGAATTCACATCATTTATTGAATATTGTCACTATGTCCTTTGATGAACATTCTGAGTATCACATAAAATTTATGAAATTGAATTAATTTAATATTATGACCAGCAAGTGATATACCATAAATGCCTTATCATTTATGGAGTTCAAAACCACAATTTGAACCATCCCTTATGGTGGGTCCACGTAATTAATCCAATAATCACTTTTTTCCTCAATGCTAGACCCCCTTGGGGTGTGTTATTTAAGGGGGTAGAGAATATATCAATTTACTCAATTTTTGGATTGCGCACTAAATTACCCCTTTTGGGTGTATTAAATATTTCCAATTGAATGAGATGATTAAATTGATCTAAATTTTTTTCTTGATGAATTTAATATTTTTGAATCAAACATCTTTATGAGGTTCGTTTTTTTATAAATAATATGTAAATTGAATTTTTATGTGTGACATGAGGATGTGTGTTATGGAATGTGGGTAATTCAAATGTCCTCATTATAAATCAAATTTATTGGATTTGTTGAATTGTAATATTCAATGATAGATACTCATGTTTCCCTTTATGAAACTCCTTAGATTAGAACATATTCTAGTTAATATTACAATTACCACGAGTGAGATTCAAGTTCATTAAATGAATCACAATGATTAATCTCCACATTTACATGTATTATATTACTCCTTGAGATATACTTTTAATTCCATTTTTTTGGATAACCTTGTATGGGATCATAGTCTATATCTTTCCTACATGATCTATGTGATACATACTTTCCCTATAACGAAATTCCTTAGAGAATATCATGAGGAAGTTAGAAGTTATATGACATACATGGTTCTCCTAATTACGAAATACTAAGGATGGTATTATTAAATAAATAGAGTTCCATTCTTTCTTGATCGATACAAGGGTTAACTATTACAAAAATCCATGGATGGGATTATAGGGTGTATTTGGTTTATTATGTTAGATCATTATTAAATATTTTTTATACTAATTCCTTTTTGGATATCAGACATGACATATTGAATCCTATGATTAGATGATTGGGATTATGTCCATTATTTAATATATAAACCCTTAATATATATAGTGATACTTAGGCATGGAATCCATCATTATTGAATGAGAGTTTTGAGACTAAGCCTTGATTATTATGTTGTGCCTCAGGTCCTAGAATGTACGATGATTATATATATATATATATATATATATATATATATGTTAGAACATATATACTGGATTCATACACACACCTACATAAATTATTATATTTATATGCATTCAATTTTATACTTTATATTTATTGGTTGTCCTTATTCCCAATATATTTTGGGTTTGCATAAAGCTTGTACGGTCACTTAGGATTCCATGGAGGATCTCAATACTAACTTGTTACAGTTATTTATTCATTTATTTAACAGTTATACATGAACACTGATATATTTTATATTCATATGCTGGATCCCTTCAAGAAAAAATTGGTGATGATCTACTAAGTATTTTTCACTCCCAATCTGGGAGTCCCTTACATTATGGTACTTGAATAGACATCATGGATTTAGGTTCATGTTCATGGTCTATTCATTAGTTATTGTGACTGTACCAAGGAGATAGAAGGATGGTAAGGAGTCGTAGATCAGTTTGATTAGGGAGATATCCATGGGACTTTTGTTAATTTTTTATACATATACTGTATTATACCACCTAATTTATTTTTACTAATTTAGTTTGTATACCATCATTTGACATACATGAATAGTTTTATATTGGGAGGTTTCCACTTATTTTGTAGTTTTATTATATTTAATTTCCTTTCATTATACTACTTCAAATTTTGGTTGTTGTACATAATGTTTTACCACTGTACTACTACAATCACAAAGTTATAGTTTCCCCACTATACCATCATTTGACCCTTGCTTCTTGTGGGAAGCCTCTAGCATACCGAGAGGTGACCTTTAGGCCAAGTGTAAACCCAATTTGTGGAAATGTTCAAAGATGCTCGCATGTTAGGATGCTAAAAGGTCAAAATAATGTCTTGAAATAAAATGGAATGAAGAGATCACATAAAACTTCAGTTAACTTATTATACCACCATAATTACAATGGTCTTGTGTAATAATGGGCTACTTCAGGAGTTTAAACAGTCCCATCTCCATTATAATTTCAAGTCACATAATTGAGAACCCATGATGTTTTCTCAGATACCTATTTTATTGATTGTATCATTATTAACAAAACAATGTTGGTTTAGTCCTCTATAAAACCTAAAAACACCATATAGTCTCCAATGTTCTATGTAAACCCCATTGTGTTTAGGTTATTCATGTAGGATGTGGATTACCACTTAAAATAACGACTCAATGATAATAATCCCATGATTGAGTTTTTGTGACCAAATCACCCCCAAAGAATAAAGAAAATATTGAATGTAAACAACATAATAAAATAGTAAAAGTAAACTATATACAGTGCATTAACAGATATGACCAAACACCAATCATGTTAGAACATCTAATACAATATTTAATAAAATGGATATAAAAAATATTTTAAAAATTATATAAACTAAAGAAAATCTTGGAATAATAAACATAAATGTATCTATAAAGTTCATTCTCCTAGTAAGAGAAACTTTATGATAGCCCTATTATTATTTCCCCTATATCCCAATAAAGGGGACAAAAATTATGTCACTGGAAATCCAAGACTGTATAACAAACATTCTCTCATTAGAAACGACTTTAGTTTTTCACTAATACTAGTAAAAAGTATCCTCAAGAATATAAGCAATCCATTTATAAGTTCTGAGTAAAATATATCCAATAAGTAGTCATCAACCAACAAAATATATCTTATTATTATCCCGTTTTACGCCTGGGGGAGTGATGACCAACTGAATGTGGACTCATCGTACCACCAGCTGGAGGCGTTCCATCAACCGTTGGGGCCATGGGGGAAAATGCTCAGTTGTCTGAGCTGCCGATCCCTTGGGACCCCTCCTACCATGTTGAGAGAAAAAAGATGTCCAGTGGCCTTGGAGATAGTAAATGAACAAAAACCAAAAGTGTCCTCATAATTAATTTGATGCCCAAAGCTAGACATACCTTCCACCTCGAGACGAATACATTTCGGGAGAGGATCTGATAGGTCCATCTCGATACATATGAGAGAAAATCCATGTAGTTTCATGCAACGAGTATGATCATCAATCCGATGAAAACAACTGATGCTATCACCAATAGCTTTTAGAACAGATGGGTTCTGAAAGGGGAGTGGATAACGTGGAAGTCGAATTCCCATTGATGCATGCTTGCTGTCACGACCGTGATCGAAATAAACTGACCAAAGAAAGAAAAGGAATCGTCTGTTATCACACAGGTGTGATTCCGATGACCAGGCACAAGTGTAATCATCATATTAAAACATATGAATGCTCAGGTGTCGGTGATCCAAGGTCCCAAACACTGCTCGGGAACAAAGACCCCATGTCGATTTGATGAAACCCTCAAACACCTCCGGCGATGGTCTATTAGCATAAAGTCTTTCCACAAGCATCTGAGAATAGTTATCTTAATGAGGGGAAAATAAAAACCATAAATTTATTAAGCTATGTAACACAACAAAATAATTTAAGTAAAATCGGAAATAGATCAATGGATTTATAAGATGACATGATCTTGTATAAAGTAAAAATAAAATATATATTCATTTTTGAAATAAATAGAATATTCAATATTACATATTTTTATATATTTTTAGAATATAGAGATGATAATGATGAACATAAATATACAAGAATGAATATAATAAATTAAAAAATAATCCTTCTTCGAACATCATATTAATATAACACATAGTAACTGGTAATCACCCATGATGAAATAACTCATTCATTTAATAAAAATATAAAAACTTGTGAAGAAAAAATAATTAAATAATGAATTATTGGGATATATCATAGAACCACTCATAATCATAAAAAAATAACATGAATCAAAACATATATAAGACAAATAACAGCATCAATTTCAGTAATAATACTAATAAACAATATTTATCACAAAAAATTCATCGATTGAAATTATTTATCGCATTCCTTATTAAAATGAAAATAAAATATAATCTTATGAAATGATCAAAAATATAGTTTATCAATAGAGAGTTGAAACACTATATTTCTATATAAATGGTTTTTCTCATATATGGAATAATATTTTTTGGATGGTAAGAAATTTTACGAAAATATAAGAAGAAATATATCGTTCAATTTGATATTTTTATAATAATGGAAGTACGAATGAATTGAAACACCCCCAGGTTTTTATGATTTTATTTCAATAAATTTAATTAATTTTAATATATTTTGTTACACTCAAACATATTTTATGCTTTCTTTATTCACAAAACTGGATATGCATGCATTACAAAAGATACTGAGTTATAATAAAAACATGATATATTTTGTATATACTTATTATAACAAGTCCATTATTACATATCAAGGAAAAACATTTATTTTAAAATAAAAAATTATTTTTAAAATATTGAATATATTTTCTATATAAAATAATCATATTGATAAAATAATTATAGTATTTTTTGAAATGTTTTATTTAAAAAAATATACTTTTTAAAAAAAAATTATTTCTATTTTTGAACTACAAAAAAATAATTTTTCAAACTTTTAGAAACATTATTTGTAAAAAAAATACATTTTCTAAATAATAATTTTAAAATAATCTTTTGGTTAGTTTTTTGGAATCTTCTGGAATGTTTTATTTTATGAGGAATGGTGAAAAATACTAAATTTTAATTTTATATTGGAATTTCATTTAAACTGTTTCCAAAAAAATATAATTAAAATTGGTATAAAAGTAATATACGTTCAGTTACAAATCTTTTAATACTAACTAGTTCATTGGAATTAATTTATTATTGAATTCCAATATAAAAACATTGTAAATAATGAACATTTTCTTTTTAAAAGACAATTTTTCATCCTGCCTATAGGATTAATTATTAACAAAATTTTGACATATAAATGAATTGAATATGAAAAATTTCATTTCATATTATTAATAATAATAATTTATATTATCTAATTAGTTAAAAATACCGTTTCACAAAAATTAATATTAGAAAAAGAAAAACTTTATTTACCATGATTAAGATAAAAATGGGTTTATTGGGAGGGGATAAAGAAAAAAGATAATGGTAAAAATGACCTATAAAATTTTATAAAATATGTTTTATAGACATTTTATTAAATTAAAATATCTACCTTTTCAAATTGATCCATTTTTTTACAATATTTCAAATTTAAAAAATGTTGGTAAAATTTTATCGTTCAATCAAATATGAGTGTGCCACTATTATAATTTATAAAATGACCCCCCCCCATATCCCCTTAATCAAATCATAAAAACCTCTTGGTTAGGTAAATACATCCCCAAATAACATATTATATTCCCTCATATCAAAATCGGATCCTTATTTTTAGCATAATTCCCTCCTAGGAATTATTTTGGTGCAAACCTATTTAGTATACCCGAAGAAGTAACATTCCTCAATGATCGCTTTTTATTAGTTTCATACTACACCTAATTAAATTGTTTCTATATATAAATGATATATTTTTAAAAATATATTCCATAGAATTATATGTTATTATTTTATAGCAATTACCTAAAACCATATCCACTTCAATAAAAAAGGTTACAAAATCATAATTTCTATGTTTTGTAGAGCACTACCTTTTGAACCGATGTCATTCAAGATTCCATTACTCCATTTAATGGATGGAAATAACAAAAGATTTATTGTTTAAATATGACATTAATTATATTATTTTAATTCTATAATAATTATATTACACATACTTTTATACTCTCAGTTTTGTGGGAATATGATATCGTTGATTGTGTTTGTGGCCGACTATCTCCTCATGAAGAATTGTGGTTCATTCATTCTTTATATCGAAGTTAAAGGATATTTTTAAATAAAATATTTTTATATAATACATTAATATTATTTTGGAATGATAATATATAATTATCCTTTATTTCGTTCAATCCTAAAGGAATATGGAAAAAATATTCATGAATACGTACGACCTATCGTCTCCCTGAATGGTGAATTTCATTTCCAATCACTAAATTTTATGGATTACTATAAACAAATATATGATGAATATATATGATATTTATTTCACTGATAAAGTTATTTATATGATTAAACCATGATATTTTTATATGTAGACCGAAAATCAAATTGTGTATGAAAAAACAAGCAGTTATTACTAAAAAAATAACGTTCAGATTAATTTGTTAATAAATCGGTAATAAAAGGTCATAATAAAGTAATGTTTTCTATGATATATATTTTTTTTAAAATTAAAATATAATAGATATATTATAACATTATATTTATTATATTTGATGTTTTAATTCGCACGATGGATGTTACGAATTAATGTAATGGATTTATGTCACAATTTTACTTTTTTGTGACATATCTTATGTTATGCACCTTTATTACTTTATGAGGTGTATATATAGACCTAGTTACATGTAATATCATGAATTTATTTACATAAATTATAATTTATGTTCCAATTTATGTTATTTCTTTATGGGATATACAAATCAAAGATTCCAATGTAGTAATGAATTAATATTACAATCTCGTCATTTTTAGGATTGTCTATGATTGTGTTTTTGATATTACAATATTGTGATCTATATATCTAGAAACTAATAAATTATCTTCCCCTTTCATTGTTTGTTATATTTAAAAGTAATAATACTACTTTTTTACTCTTTTGGAACAAAACTATGTGGGAATTTGTATTTATTAAATTCTATCATAATGTCACTCATTGATTGGAAAATAATTTTCATTCCAAAACCATGTTTTTAGAAAAAATGTTTTAAAATACATTTTACTACACATTGACATTTTTTAAAACAAATATTTAACCATTTTTTAATTTTTTTAATTTTTTTGAAAGTAATTTTTAATTCTTTTTCCATCAATTTGGAATTTGGGTTTAATCGAATATTTGGAAGGAATATTTTTTAACATGTAAATAACTGATGAGACATCCTATCATCATGAACATTATTTTCATTCAATAATGATTAAAATTTCTTATGGTTTATTTCAAGTAATTGGATTTTCAAAATAATTTATGTTCAGAAAAGGGTTTTTCACTCTGATATGATTTTTTTGCCATGAATAGTTTTATTTAATCATTGAAATTAATTTTCAAACTATGATGTCATCCTTTTATGATACCTATTCTTTACAATGGTTTATATCCAAGGATAACATTATTATTAAATATATGAATGGTTTATGTTAATGATTTCATGATGTTTATGGTACCTATTCATCTTCCATGGGATATATCCTTATAAAATTATAATGAAACCCACATAATCTTCCATGGGTTTTTATGATGAAATAATGGAATTATTATGAATCCATGCGCTTTTCTATATGTTTTTATATGATGAATGGTTAATGAAACCCATTTTATTTCATTTTTTAGGTTATCATGAATAATTTTTTATCTTCTTTTTAAAAAAATTGTGATTTTAATTATGTGAAGGGTGGGACCTATATCTCTCTAAATTGAATTGGGTATATATTAATATATAATGTGATATAAAACACATAAAGGGGGATTGAAATTAGTTTATAAATTGTCTTTTTCTGATATGATGGAATTGGGAGTGAACAGTGACAACTATGATAAGATGGGGAGTTAACCCATTCCACTACTATAGTCCTAAATGTAAGCTTTGACTACTATATAAATGATTATATCTGATTTTTTGTATGAAAAATATCGATGTCTTATGTTAGTGTTATTCTCTCATGGATAATGTTCATTGATTGCCTTTTAATTCATGTCTTGTAAACATCCAATCCTTATATCGTGGATTATAATTGTTATCTTTCATATATATGAAATTTTTTTAGAATGTTATGCACATGTTCTGAGACCCTTATGTTCATGTTATACTTGCATATTCCCTTTTTACCTTTAATAATAATCTATGATCACCCTTTATTATGTTTAATTATCACATGTTATTACTAAATTTATTTCCTAAATCATGTCAAAAAATTGTGATTGATATGTAGATTAGTGTAGAAAAAGATTTCATTGACTTGTGGACAAGTTTTCTGTGTATCCATTTTTCCAAAGACGATAAAATATTATGCTCATCTTCCATGGGTTTGTGTAATAAACTGTATATTCCTAAAAAATGATGTAATATCTATATATGATTATTTTGGGTCACTATAGTCAATATCATAGAATAGGTTTAGTTAACCATTAGAAACATGGATTAGAAAACTAATGTGATGTCCCTAATAAAATAACTAATGATATATAGAAATATGATTATATATATAGGAAAGTATACCTAAATTACAGAAAATGATCGAGAGAGTAGTTTCCATGAAATTATAACCCTTTATGGACACTATAGCATCCCGCCTCTTTATCACATAAACTTTCATTAAATTTTACAAAACCGATGATCTTTAATGTTTAGTGTCTTGGAAACCAGGAACTTTAAACATGAAAACTTAAAACATTCTTCTAAAACACTTGAAAGGATTCTCCTCATGTTCATCCTAGGTTCATTACTGCATCACATAACCTGGGAGCATACATCAAAAGAAAGGGTGAGCAAAAAGCCCAGTAAGGAAAACAAGACAAACATTTTACATGTGAACTTGAGATACTTCAATAAGGTCATGAAAAAGAACTTTAAGGCATGAGAATGAAATAAAGAGGCATATCAGAATAACATTTTTCAGAACTTGAAAATGTGTCTACATCATTTAACATAGAAAATCATGAACATATCACCAAGGTCCATCCCCAATGTGTCATTTGAAAATTACCAAGGTTATTCACCAAGGTATCGTGAAAATTGTAATCTCTAGTGGTTACATCATTACCCAATGCATTGGAGCGCTATCAGGGCGCACCCTTAAATTTTCCTTTATTATCATGTGAGCGACATATATCATCATCAAACATTTCATAAATAACACTTATAGCATAAAATAAATGGGTTTCCTTTCATAATCATAATGTTTTAAAAAATTGCTTTAAAAACATGATCTTTACATCACTTTAAAACCCACAGAAAAGGAAGGTGGGTCTCATGTATGTAAATACCTGAATATAAAATATAACATTTTGGTATATATGTGAATACCCCTTTAGAAGAAAGAGCTTTGAGTATTCACTTAATAATATAAAAGAACTTTAGAAAAAGAGAGAGACATTTTGAGACGGAAATTCTGCAGCATAACGGCTATGTTACGAGGTTTTAGAAGACATTAAAAAGATAGGGAAATGGGTCAAACATTCATAAATGACCCATAAAACAGTATATGGACAGAATAAAAAGGATACATGATCATGGTAATGAAATTTCAAGGACATACCATTTGAAATGAAAAACATGGAAGGAAGACAAAAATTAGATTTCTCTTCTGAATGTTCGGCAGCCTAACGACGTTACATAAACTTCAACAAAAATGATTTGAAAATATCAAATAAGGTCTCTCATCATGTGAAAATACGAGTTCAGTATGATATATATAGAGATAATACCCCAACATAATTAAAAAGGAACCTGAAAGACTTGACATGAAAGTAGAACTTTGAAAAGAATGAGAAGGGTGAAAGAATCCCCTAAAAAATTCGGCAGCCTAACGACACCACTTAAAACTTCAAAATACTGAATTGAAGTGATCAAATGGGGTCTCTCATCATATGAACATAAGATTCCAGTATGATATATATAGAGATCATAACCCAACATAACAAAAAGGAACTTGAAAGAATTGACATGAAAGTAGAACTTCAAAACGAGAAGGGTGAAGAACCACTTAAAAATTCGGCAGCCTAACAGCGCCACTTAAAACTTCAAAATACTGAATTGAAGAGATCAAATGGGGTCTCTCATCATATTAACATAAGAGTCCAGTATGATAGATATAGAGAACATACCCCAACATAACAAAAAGGAACTTGAAATAATTGACATGAAAGTAGAACTTCAAAACGAGAAGGGTGAAGAACCACTTAAAAATTCGGCAGCCTAACGACGCCACTTAAAACATCAAAATACTGAATTGAAGAGATAAAATGGGGTCTCTCATCATATGATCATAAAATATCAGTATGATAAATTTAGAGATCATAAACCAACATAATAAAAAGGAACATGAAATACTTTACATGAAAATAGATCTTGAAAAATGAGAAGGGAGAAAGAATCCGTTACAAAAATTTCAGCAACCTAACGGCGCCACATAAAACTTCATAAAACGAAATAATGAGAGTAAGAGGGGATATCTAATTATATGAACATAAAAAAGGGCAGTAAGATGAGTATAAAAGAACGTCCTCCAACATAAGAACATGTAGCATAAAAGGAATGACATAAAAGAGATTACATGAATTGAAAGAGAGAGGTCGGATCCCTTACCTTAAAACATAACTCTTAAAACTCAAGGGTTGGGACCTTGAGGGCTTGGGGGCACCATGGGAGGACTCCTTGGGAGGTAATGAGACCATAACTTCGTTGGGGGAGAGTGGGGAGTCGAATGGATGAGAGGATGGCTTGGTATTTATAGGGAAAGTGAGGGGACAAGGCATTAATGGCAAAGGGACAGCTCATTAGTGGTTTTGGCAAAACCATGGGCTTGCCCATGGTATTTGCCCATGGTATTGGCCACTTGGGACACCTAATACCTTATCTCACTATTCATAATTTGAACATATTTATTACAAACTTAATACATCATTTAATGATGTCATTAAACACCCGTAACTTAAAAACTGTATTTTCACTATTCATCGAAAATTCAACTTTCTCAAAATAATCCTAAAATTTCACCTTAACCAAATATCAACGCACTGATTACAAATATGAACTCCATTTTATAAAAATAATTTTCTAAATATTTTTAATTTAATTTTTAAATAAAAACACTATTCACCGAAAATTCATTTTTTTCAGAAAAAACCCAAAAATTACCGTAGCATAATATCGGTGCTATGAGTTCAAAAATGAAATCCGTTTTATAAAAATAATTATCTAAAAATTTTTAATTAAATTTTTTAAATAAAAAACACTATTGACCCGAAAAAACTAAAACTTGAATAATAATTTATGAAATCGTTATTTAACCATTTTATTGAATCACATTACTTAATCAAGGTGCCTAGATTATATTAATACTTTCTTTAAGTGAGATTACTAATCCATTTGGACACATTACTAATCCTAATCATAAAATCACTATTCATAATTTACTATTCATCAAAAATTATGTTGATCTTATTAGACTCTAGATTTCGTACTGAACATAATTGTAGAAGACCATTTTTCGAAAATCATTACACATTTTTAATTATTTAAGGTTTACATAACCAATTTTAAAATATCCTTTTTCTAAAATTCATCAAAAATATGCATACTATATTTATCCGGTCATTTGAAAATTCATAAAGTTCATCATAAGAAGAAATCCCAATTTTTATTTAAAACAAAGGATTACACAAGGCAGTTACGGTCTCCTTACATATCCCCTTATCACACCAGCATAGGACCTAAGTGTAAGGTGTGCTAAGGTGAGATAATCCGAGGGAGGCTCGGCCAACATCGCACGAGTAGTAATTTCTATCAGTTTGAACTTCTCGCGAAGGCGATCCCGTTATAGCTTTATACGATGAAGTTCAGCTTGGGTTTGTCCAGAGCAAAGCCCAGTGGTGCTACCTCCTTCCAAAGTTCTGTTAGATGGGCTTCGATTGGTCTAAGAATACTGGGTGAGGCCATCGAATCTTCTTTCTATATTAATTAACCAAGATTACTTGAATTTAGAGACAATAATCAAAACGTTTAGTTTTCAGTGGTCATATTGACCAATGGTCATATAACAGTCAAAAACCAACAGTATCATTTTAATTATACTCATTTTATCAAATGAAACATTTTTGTTGAGTATAAAAATAAAATAACACATAAAATTAGGAAACAAGATTTATTCAAAATTTCGGGTTGTTACAATCTTCCCCCCTTATGAAATTGCGTCCTCGAAATTTTTTTTTAAATTAGGTTTTGAAATTTCGTTGAAAGTCCCACATCGAAAAAGGAGTCAGTAAAACCATTACTTTAAAAGAAAGAAAGGGAAGTACGAAGGTCACCCGAGTTATCCCACACTAGGATTCCATGTAGGAAAACATGGACATGGAGGGGAAAACAAAGGGTCAAGTTCTGAGGGAGAGTGAAAGAGAACATGATTAGGAGAAAGTTAACCATGAGAAAATCCCAAACTTATGATGTGTGTAAACGATCATTGATTACCTAGTAGGAAACGTAAACCAACAATGTTTTTGTTTTACGTTCCTTTTCATAATTTTGAGGAATTCATTTACAACATAGAACAAAAACATAAGGAAATATATCTTCCTTCATGTAGAGTTTCACCCTTTAATAAGTTTCTACCAAAATTAATCTTTTCTCCCAAACGATGATCATTCAAAACTACCTAGTCTCATAAAATCACAAGAATCATCTTCTAGAGAATCACATAATCCACAAAAGATTAACTATCCATTTCTTCTATCTTTAAACATTATCCCAAAAACAAAAAGGGTAACATTAAAAAACTCTTCAAAAAGGAAGAATCCCATAGGAATGGAAACAAATTTTAAATATTCATTGTTCCATGGTAATACCCAAAGGTCATCATAGACCATCCCATAAATAATGGTCCTTAAAATTCCTAAAAATAAACCAAACTAAGATTGAAACCCAAATACAAGAAGGATTTGATAACATAGTCTTCCAAAATAAACTTCATTGTTCATCTCCAAACAACATCAACCACTCCTAACATCTTATAACAAAATTATCTAAACTAAACATATTTTACCCAAGACAGGTTAATCATTCCCATAAGTAACCTAAATTACTATAAGTCCACCATAAATTCATCGATTCTTCAAAATATAATTCAACCTTACTCCTCAATGAAAATACCGTAGTAATCTATTTACCTCGATCATATAGGGTCCCTAAAATAGTGAACGTATTCCAAAATAACAATCATATTTTAATCCCTTAATCACCTCTGTCATATTAATATGATAATCGTCGCATTTCCTATCACATTTGTTTTTGGGACATGTTCTTCCATTTCCCGCCATTAACTAAGAAAAGAAACTATAATTAGGGGCTTATTTACTTAGCTAATAATCATGAAAAGGAAATATTAAGCATAAAAGGATAAACATGTAGAATATAAGTATATCCTAACTTGTGATCCCCTAGGTTCCAATTTAGGTTATCCATGATCATATATTCTTATGTGAATCTTTATTTTGTTTTATCCTTGTTCCTTTAATAATGGTTCATACTAAACTTATGAATTTACCAAAGCATATCCCCCAGGAGTGTCCTAACCAAGAGTGCAGCAAGGCCCGTTGTCGTGTACCAGTTCCTGTTTGAGTCTAGGTCAAAGCAATGTTTTCAGGTTTTACCCCTATGTACATCTGTGCCAGAGCCACCTCTACCTGCTCGTATCCAGACAGGGATGTATTTGCTTGGAAACCCCTTACTCAATACTCACCAAAATACCAGGAAGATTTCCTATATTTAAACTTTTTTATAGGGTTCTCCCTAGATTTTTCATATCCTAATTTCCACAAATAACTAAACCATCCTTTGATACCAACTATAGCATCCCGCCTCTTTATCACATAAAATTTCATTACATTTTACAAAACCTAGGATCTTTAAGGTTTAGTGTCTTGGAAACCAGGAAATTTAAATAAGAAAACATTAAAAATTCTTTTAAAACACTTCAAAGGCTTCTCCTCATGTTCATCCTAGGTTCATTACTGCATCACATAACCTGGGAGCATAAATCAAAAGAAAGGGTGAGAAAAATGCCCAGTAAGGAAAACAAGACAAACATTTTACATGTGAACTTGAGATACTTCAATAAGGTCATGAAAAAGAACATTAAGGCATGAGAATGAAATAAAGAGGCATATCAGAATAACATTTTTCATAACTTGAAAATGTGGCTACATCATTTAACATAGACAATCATGAACATATCACCAAGGTCCATCCCCAAGGTGTCATTTGAAAATTACCAAGGTTATTCACCAAGGTATCGTGTAAATTGTAATCTCTAGTGGTTACATCATTACCCAATGCATTGGAGCGCTATCAGGGCGCACCCTTAAATTTGCCTTTATTATCATGTGAGCCACATATACCATCATCAAAAATTTCATAAATAACCCATATAGAATAAAATAAATGGGTTTCATTTCATAATCATAACGTTTTAAAAAATTTCTTTAAAGACATGATCTTTATATCACGTTAAAACCCACAGAAAAGGAAGCTGGGTCTCATGTATGTAAATCCCAGAATATAAAATAGAACATTTTTATATTTATGTGAATAACCCTTTAGAAGAAAGATCTTTGAGTATTCACTTAATAATATAAAAGAACTTTATAAAAAGAGAGAGACATTTTGAGACGGAAATTCTGCAGCATAACGGCTATGTTACGAGGTATTAGAAGACATTAAAAAGAGAGGGAAAATGGGTCAAACATTCATAAATGACCCATAAAATAGTAGATGGACAGAATAAGAAGGATACATGATCATGGTAATGAAATTTCAAGGAAATACCATTTGAAATGAAAAACATGGAAGGAAGACAAAAATTAGATTTCTCTTATGAAAGTTCGGCAGCCTAACGGCGTTACTTAAACTTCAACAAAAATGATTTAAAAAGATCAAATAGGGTCTCTCATCATGTGAAAATAAGAGTTCAGTATGATAGATATAGAGATAATGCCCCAACATAATTAAAAAGGAACTTGAAAGACTTGACATGAAAGTAGAACTTTGAAAAGAATGAGAAGGGTGAAAGAATCCCCTAAAAAATTCGGCAGCCTAACGGCGCCACTTAAAACATCAAAATATTGAATTGAAGAGATCAAATGGGGTCTCTCATAATATGAACATAAGAGTCCAGTATTATAGATATAGAGATCATACCCCAACATAACAAAAGGAACTTGAATGAATTGACATGAAAGTAGAACTTCAAAACGAGAAAGGTGAAGAACCACTTAAAAATTCGGCAGCCTAACGGCGCCACTTAAAACATCAAAATACTGAATTGAAGAGATCAAATAGGGTATATCATCATAATAACATAAGAGTATAGTATGATAGATATAGAGAACATACCCCAACATAACAAAAAGGAACTTGAAAGAATTGACATGAAAGTAGAACTTCAAAACGAGAAGGGTAAAGAACCACTTAAAAATTCGGCAGCCTAACGGCGCCACATAAAACATCAAAATACTGAATTGAAGAGATAAATGGGGTCTCTCATCATATGATCATAAAATATCAGTATGATAAATTTAGAGATCATACCCCAACATAATAAAAAGGAACTTGAAATACTTTACATGAAAATAGATCTTGAAAATTGAGAAAGGAGAAAGAATCCGTTACAAAACTTTCGGCAGCCTAACGGTGCCACATAAAACATCATAAAACGAAATAATGAGAGTAAGATGGGATCTATAATTATATTAACATAAAAAGGGATGTAATATGAGTATAAAAGAACATCCTCCAACATAAGAACATGTAGCATAAAAGGAATGACATAAAAGAGATTACATGAATTGAAAGAGAGAGGTCAGATACCTTACCTTAAAACATAACTCTTAAAACTCAAAGATTGGGACCTTGAGTGCTTAGGGCACCATGGGAGGACTCCTTGGGAGGTAATGAGACCAGAACTTCGTTGGGGGAGAGTTGGGAGTCTAATGGATGAGAGGATGGCTTGGTATTTATAGGGAAAGTGAGGGGACAAGGCATTAATGGCAAAGGGACACCTCATTAGTGGTTTTGGCAAAACCATGGGCTTGACCATGGTATTTGCCCATGGTATTGGCCACTTGGGACACATCATACCTTATCTCACTATTCATAATTCGAACATATTGATTACAAACTTAATACATCATTTAATGATGTCATTAAACACCTGTAACTTAAAAACTGTATTTTCACTATTCATCGAAAATTCAACTTTCTCAGAATAATCCCAAAATTTCACCTTAACCAAATATCAATGCTCTGAAGACAAATATGAACTCCATTTTATAAAAATAATTTTCTAAATATTTTTAATTTAATTTTTAAATAAAAACACTATTCACAGAAAATTCATTTTTTTCAGAAAAAACCCAAAAATTAACAGAGCATAATATCGGTGCTCTGAGTTCAAAAATGAAATCCGTTTTATAAAAATAATTATCTAAATATTTTTAATTAAAATTTTTAAATAAAAAACACTATTCACCTGAAAAAACTAATACTTGAATAATAATTTATGAAACCGTTATTTAACCATTTTATTGAATCACATTACTTAATCAAGGTGCCTAGATTATATTAATACTTTTTTAAGTGAGATTACTAATCCATTTGGACACATTACTAATCCTAATCATAAAAGCACTATTCATAATTTACTATTCATCAAAAATTAATTTGATCTTATTAGACTCTATATTTCGTACTGAACATAATTGTAGAAGACCATTTTTCGAAAATCATTACACATTTTTAATTATTTAAGGTTTACACAACCATTTTTAAAATATCCTTTTTCTTAAAATCATCAAAAATATGCATACTATATTTATCCGTTCATTTGAAAATTCATAAACTTCATCATAAGAAGAAATCCCAATTTTTATTTAAAAAAAATTATTACACAAGGCATTTACAGTCTCCTTACATAGCCCCTTATCACACCAGCATAGGACCTAAGTGTAAGGTGTGCTATGGTGAGAGAATATGAGGGAGTCTCGGCCAACATCGCACGAGTAGTAATTTCTATCAGTTTGAAATTCTCGCGAAGGAGATCCCGTTCTAGCTTTATACGATGAAGTTCAGCTTGGGTTTGGTCCAGAGCAAAGCCCAGTGGTGCTACCTCCTTCCCAAGTTCTGTTAGATGGGCTTAGATTGGTCCAAGACTAATGTGTGAGGCCATCAAATCTTCTTTCTATATTAATTAACCAAGATTACTTGTATTTAGAGACAATAATCAAAACATTTAGTTTCCAGTGGTCATATTGACCAATGGTCATATAACAGTTAAAAACCAACAGTATCATTTTAATTATAATCATGTTATCAAATGAAACATTTTTGTTCAGTATAAAAATAAAATAACACATAAAATTAGGAAACAAGATTTATTCAAAATTTCGGGTTGTTACAGATACTACATGGGGATATGTCCCAACCCTTGATATACCCATTGGTAATACCACATAAATGGGCACATTGAGATAAATTGAATCATCACCTAGTGATTGGAAATGGGCCTAGATAATAAAATGGTTTGACACTAATGGGGGACACAATTTCTAAATTCACAAAATCATTACGAACCATCATGAAGGATTTACAGAGAAGATGACTATAAATTACATATGAAAAAGATAAGTAGGCATATATTACCGAAATATTCTTGATTTATACCTTTTTTAAGTGATGTATTTCTGTAATAGGTTGTTCCCCACAATGATTATTGTTTCATATAGTATTTATTTTTGTCTCAGTCAATGGATGGAACCTGAAGGAACTTTGTTAATACTATGTATGATGAACAATGAAACGATCATCCTCCTGAGAATCTAAAAAAAAATTTGAGTTAGAATGAAAATTATAATTTTCATGTTTACACAACTTATTCATGTATTGTATCATTCTGGACTTCCAAATGCACAATATAGAGAACTAAATTCTATTCAGTCCTTTATAAGGTAGCGTCCACCACATTTTAGTGGGCCATCTAGTCTACTAGTTTATAAACAACAGATTAGCGCCACTGGAAAGATGGTTTTTGTTCTCCTATGATTGGAACATTAAAATTTAATTTTCCTTTTATACTATTTGGTAGGTGAAATAGTTAAATGGTGGAATATTATTATGAATATGAGTCAACATGATGAAATTGACACCATGTATTGGGGTGAGTTGAAGAACATAATTTCCAATAGATACATTCGACAAATTTTTGAATGAAGATGGAGAATAAAATCCAATAAGCTAAATCAAAAGGATGTTGAATATGTTGAAACTGATGAGGAAAATTTACAATACTTATGAGGTATACGTATGGTATTATCATCCCACTATAATATAAGGTTTAATATATCTTCATTTGTAAGACCCATGATTTTTTAGATATTTCTCTCTCTGAGTTTTTATTTTTAGCCTTTGTGGCAGAGTCTTGTTTGAAGACAGGGATACATTATTATTGAAAATTACCTAATATTTTAGTGATGTATGATTTTTTGAATTAGTGGAGTTTGAGTATAAATGGTACTAATTGATAATATGGGTTTTTTTGTAATTTTATAATATTTATATTTTGATTGGTTTGTTTAAAATAAAAATGGGATTAAAAATAAAATTTAGAACTTTTACACATCATTTAAATTGATCACGGGTTTTAATAAAATAATTCTGTGGTGATTGGGTTTTCTATGAATTATATTAAAAACATTTACACAATGCGTAACCACATTACACGTTGCGTAAATTTATGACATAAAATTTTAAACATGCAGTTTGTCTTATTTTATTGCCAATCTACTGTAACATCTCTCGTCTTGACACAAGGGAATTATTAATATGATTTGGGAGTACCAAACTCGATTTTGGAATTTCTATTTTCATTTTCAATCCATGGTATGTTCCTTTTGTTAGGTTTGTTTCTTATCTCCTTTGGTTATCCAATCGTTTCATTGTAATCCATTAGAACGATTCCATGTTGAATTTTCATCTTGATATATTTTGATCTTGAAAACTCTTTTAAATCATACACACCTTCTTCCTTTTGTGTGTTGACCAATGTAAATGTTTTTAGATTTTTGGTTAAAGGTAGGGGGTCTAATTCAAAACACAATGGGTTGATTATTGTCATGTAATGTAATATCATGGTTGTGACAATAAAATTTGAACTGAAATTTAATAAATAACAATGGGTCTATTTAATGAATCATATGATTAAATTAGAATATAATATGGTTTATAACTACCCATTGGATGGGTAATCCTTTGAATATAACTAAATTGGATAATGGCATAATACATGTTTTGAAATACATGTGACATAGGGTGATTTCTTTTTTAAGAATCCATAAATTGTGTCTCACATCTTGTTGATATTTTTTTAATCAATTTTGAATTAAATTTAATGTTGAATATTTAATAAGAATGGTAATTATAATAATTAACCGTTGATAACTTTTATTTTATATTTTTATATTCATACTATATCAAAGGAATTATGTTCCATGATGAGATGGTTATATAATGAACTAGGCCAAGACCATTTCACATGTATATTTTATAATATTGATAGTGTGTGGTCTCAGACCAGTGACTTATTATAATGCTTATAGGTCTTTGACCCGAAAATCATTTAATTCTAATAAGTCTTTGACCTTGATTGAAGGTAGTGAGCATACTTTGGTTATATGGTTGTGGTTTCCATTGTCGAATGATATTATCAATGATATTTCAACATGGAACCATATCATGTTTTCATAACTTCGTTATATGGTTATGTTTGTCTTGGTCATAATACATGCTTAGAGAGATTTGGACATGGTGTCGATGTAGGTTAACTTAACTAGGTTGTATGTTTTTGGTTCGCATGGTCGTAAAATATGAACATAGATATTCAAGAATGGATATGAGGTAGTTTATGTTACCGTGGATATATTTTTATGGTTGGATTTGTCATAATATTTGATCATAGATATTCATGTGTAGGGAGGAAGTAGGTTGTTGTTGTATTTTTTAAATATTTAATTAATTAATATTATTTTTTAATGATTTATTACATACAGTTCCTATAATATAGGGTTTTTAGACATTGTGGTGTCTACCTAATTAGTTTTACTCAAACTCTATTCAGGAAAACACTTGATAACCAATTAGATTATATGGATGCAGGTTTGGATAAGAGAAAGAGACGTTATTGTTAATTTTTTGTTTACTATTGGGATGGATTTTGGTGGTGAGACCTTTGTGAGGGATCAAGACTCAGGACATTAAGTCTTCTATTTGAGTCTTCTAGTATTTTATTTCATTGGTACATCATGAAATTTATTTAAATTTCAACACCTCATTATATTATTGATCAATTTTTATTGGATTATTATATTGGCTTTTATTATTGTCTTCTGAATTGTATTTACTATGATTAATTGTGTTTTATTATGAATTTTTCTACTTCTATGACACTTAATTCCATAGGGTATAGTCTCTCCACTGAACAATTGTAACAGTTTCTATTAGTCGACAACCTATAATGTATAGGGAGGCATGCTTTAGGTATCATAACCACCCCTTTCGTGCTATGCGAGAGAGTTCTATATTTTTGGAAATTACAAAGTTGTATCATTTCATATGGTTTCCTTTTCATCTGATTAACTTTTTTGGGTAAGGTATAATGAAGAGAATTATGTGTTAATACTTGGTAATGGGATTGTTCATGGGATTAGATAACTCGTTTACGAGTGAAAATCCGAGTATCAAGGGATGGGATTGATAGTTGTGTTATGTGCTTATGAAAGTTGATGTTATTTCTCCATGGGTGACTGACATGTTGTGTAAGGTTATTGTTTCAGGAATTTTATGTTTCATGAGTTTTGTAATCGTGGCCCAGTATCATGTGATATGATAATACATGTATCATAATAGCCACATAGGAATGTATTTAAATGCATTGTTCCAACATATCATGGAGTGGTCTCTAGAGTGTTGTGGTAATAGTGTCTTCTGGGAACCACCTATCCTAGAAATGACAATATTTTTATTTATTTTAAGAATGTATGGGATAGTTTTATATAAGGATTATATTTAATATTATCGGATGAGATTTAATTTCATATCCCTAAAATAATGTAGGTATTCTCCCCATGGTGAGTGGGACCTTTAGGCTGGTCGAGCGAGACCAATTCTATGCAGATTGGATTGTATCATTGCTCAACACATATGTGTTTCAATATAAAATGGAGGAATGTAGTAGGATTATTTTCATCTTGTGGTAGACCATTTACATGATCACTTTACTGATATGTTTTATGGATTATTTCTTGAGTGATAGATTGATTTCATTATCATGTTGGTGTCTAGATGAGTTCATGTTTCGATTCAACCTTACAAAATGTCACGACTAGTGATTCTATATTTGAATGTTATATTGGATGATTTGGAATCTGAAGGCTAAATAGGAATTATTACATCTTTATGTGGTCCTCTAGTTATACTCTCCAAAAAGTATTATATATATTTTCTCTTGTGTGTGGATAATCAAATGATAAACAAGATGAAGGTCGTGAACCTGCATCATCATCCATGCATTGATTGTATTTTTGATTAGTTGAGAGGTTTTAAGATCAATCCTATTATTGATTTAGGATCAAGAAATAATCAGATAAGAGTGATACTATTAGATATAATTTGGGATGTTTTAAGAGTAGGTATGACCTGTATGGATTCATAGAAATTATATTTTGGATGACTAATTTTCTTGCAATATTGATGGCCTAAATGTATAAGATCTTTCATTATTTTCTATGTCACCATTTAGTGATTCTCATCAACAATATATTATTATACCCCCAATAAAAAATTGATCATTCAAAACATATTGACATCTACATATGTACAATGAGATACAAACGGATTTATGACAATCTAACTAAATGATGTTTATATATAAATATAGTTCACTATATAGGCCATGTCATCTCAAAGGAAGGAGTGTTAGTGGATCTAATGAAAGTTGTAGCCATTGTTTATCGTGAAAACCCCAAGAAAATCTTCAAATTGTAGATATTTCTATGTTTATAATGTTATTACTAATTTTATATCCAATATTTCTTCCCTTTTAAAGCATCAATGTTTGGGATGATCATGAAATGGGTGAATTTTTTTCGTATGATGTTTGCGAGAGATATTTTCGTCCTCGGAAAGGAATGTTGAACTAAGAACCTATAATCACCTTAAATATTTTTGTTAAAACATATACCATTTACTCTAACACATCTAGAGATTGACTCTGAGTAGTACTAATATAAGAGGATTTTGTGGATGGTTATGGCTCCAAGAAGAAGAGAAAACATTAGAGGAATTGCCCTTCTCATGATTTTTGGTTAGCAGAAGTGGTACATGGACTCAGATGCTGAGGAAACTATCTCATGGGTGATAGATATTTGCAATACATGGATCACAATATCCTCATGTACATATTTTCTCAGTGAGACCATAACCATCATCAAAGGATGTGGGTCAATTTTCTTTAGTCTTTCGACTCTAAATTACCCCACACATTATGTAGTGAAAACATCATTGTTAATTATTTGAGCTAGATACATGAATAGATGAAGTATGGGAGTATTGTGATGAGTGGAAGATAATGGCCCTTTTTACAGACAAGAATCTAGAAGCTCAGGATTCTCAAGGGTGAGTAACTCAGAATTCTCCATTAATAATACCCATTCTACTAGACCAAATTAAGAATAATTAGTTTTTTGATTTATAGTGATCATTTCTAAGAGAGAAATTATATTGTGGGGAGACTCAACTCATATGGTATTTTTGAAGTGGAAAATATATTCTTTTGTGTGGAATATTATGGTTTCATATGGGTTTTCATAAGAATCAGGTTAGAGATTTTCAATCTTCTAGATGGGATGTACACCTAGTTTAACATAGATTATTCATTATCTCCATAAGCAGTACTGGTGGTTACTAATGGATAAGGTGGTTAAAATATTTGTGGAATGATGCCTCACATCTCAGTAGGTGAAAGATAACCATCAAACACTATCTTGGCTTTTTCAGCCTGTACCCATCATGCAATGGAAATGGGAAGATGTCACGGTGATTTTTTGATGGGATTAGCCGAGATGACCCATATGAATGAGTATGTATGGGGTTTTATTGTTTCAACAAAATAAGTTATCCTACTTGTTACCTATTAGGTAAACATTCAATGTTGAAGATCTAAAAAATATTTACATGCGTAATGTGGTTTGATTACATTCTACTACATATAAGTATCATTTTAAATGGAGATCCTAATTTCACATCACGTTTTTGGTAGGGTCTTTAATAATCCATGTGGTCATGGGTTATTTTATGAATACCTTATCATCCATAGTCTAATGGTCAATTTAAGTGGAATATTCAGATTATAGATGATATTCTATGAGCTTGTGTTATGGATTTTGGTTGTTCATGGGAGCAACATTTGAAACTCTCGGATTTTACATATAGTAATTTCTTCTGGGCATCGACCCTACTAGAAAATCTTGAGGATTTTTATGGAATTTCATGTTGGTCGCCTGTTTTTTAGTTGGAGGATGATGAGTTAGTACATATTTGGCCCAGTCTCATGTAAGAGACCTCTGAATTGGTTGAATTGAATATAATGTGGTTGGTGACCACACAGATAAAGAAGAAATCATTTTCAATACATCAGATATATCCTCTGAAATTCGATGTTGTTCATCATATTTTCCTTCGTGTGTATCCTAGTGTGGGGAATCTTTGTATCAATAAATAGATAAATATAGTGTCTAGGTTTTTCAGTTTGTTTGAAATTGTTACAATGATATGTCTTTTGTTGTACTGTTTATCCTTTAAATATTGTTTTAGTTCGATGCATAATGGGTTATACATGTTGAAACTATGATAAATCATCCAAACACTGCCAATGTGATATACATAGAAGATGTGGATATTTGTGTTGATACATCATTTGAAGAGCATAAAATATGTTTTTTGGATCGTACTAAGAAATATCTTCATGGAATAACATTACCCTTACATTTCATGTTGTGTTAGAACGTGAATTCTTATGAGGAGACAAAGGATAGGGTGTCTAATATGTGAACATAGACCTAATGTATTTACTAAGACCTCATAGTGATTCTTAGAGAATCAAAAGAATGGGTTGTTATATGTAAGTGAGGATGTATGATTCTGTCTATTTTAGGTTTTTCTCTCTCTATCTTTTTCATTTAAACCTTAGTAGTTGAGTCTTGTTTAGAGAAATTGAGCATTTTGAAGAAAATGACATAATACATGGGGATATATTCCTTTTTCAATAAATATTGGCTCGGTATAAATGAGACTATTTGCTAATAAGTGTTCATGGTGAGTTGAGAAGCATTAATAGATGTATGAATTTTTTAAATGATTATGGAATGACTAATCAACTATAGAACACTTACATGTCAAATAATTATTTTTGGGTTATAATAAAATATATCTGAGGTTATGAGTTTTTTTTCAATTTTATTAAAAATATTTACATTAAATGTAACCACATTACATGTTGTGTAAATTCCACACCATCATAATTAAACATGAAGCCTTTGGCATATGGTGAGGCCCAAATGAGGTCTCATAACGAGACCTTTTCAGCCTAGTGGGAATGTTTCAAATTGAGGGATATTACATCATTGGATTAAAACCAAGTCTTCAAAGGGAGTTATCCATAATAGAATATATTATATATGATTATTTTTTGTACTATCTAGTTAGAAATTGATGTTGGAGTTAAATATCAATATCATTGTTTTGATAAGAAGACAATAATTGAAATCAATTAAAAATATGGGATATATAGAGAGAAGATGATTGGATTTCCTCTATGATCAATGTGTAGAATGAATCAAGAATGAAATTTCATTAAGGGGACTAGTAAATGATTTAGGTTTAGAAGGGATGGTGATCAAAAACTTTATTTCTAAAATGATGGGAAGTGGTCATAAATCATTGTTAATAAAGATAATGCTTCACAAAATACACCACCTACAATCAATTTTTTAAAAATAATGGATTGTGGGAATTATGATAACTATCTCCAAAATCCAAAGGATAATGGTGATGATCAATGTTAGCATCCTCTTAGGCCTAGAGACAATGGAATATATCAATTGATAATTGTTTCTAAAGAAGAATATGATAAATACAAGGTTAAACTACACATACTATCAAGTATAAAACAACAAAGTTTATACATGGCAATGGATCTACTTATTCATTCATATTTGAATAATTTTCTACAGGTATCGGGATTCCACCTAAACAATTAGAATTTCAATTATCATTTAAAACTACTAAAAGAATGATGATCACATCTCAAGACTATGATTCCTCTACGGTTGATATTACATGTAATATCATTCCTAAAAATATTTCCATTCATCCTTTGGGTGAATTTTTTGTCATATTGGGAATAGACGATCCTTTCATACATAAATACTATGTCAATTATTGAGGATGGGAAGTTAAAATCTTTTTTTCCAAATGAACCTAGTATTTTCAATCACTGTGATGATAACTATGAACTAATTATTGTGATCACATCAATTTTATGGTTATTAATTACAATTTAGAATGTATTTTTATCTCAAATGGTTTGGAAGAAAAATCATGTCCATGATATTCATATTTTTCAGTATTTAGAAGATTTATTTCAAGATGTTTGTCTATAATTCAACAAAAATGGAAAGTAGAGTTTTCAAAAGATCTCTCAATTGTTTACACTACAATTTCAATGAAAAAATATATAATAGACAAGATTGAATTTTAATTATTGAAAACTAAACTCAAGGAAAACCCTGAAAATGTTTTCAATCAACAAAACGTGTCACCATTGGGTGATGCTATTATTTCTGTTAAAAAAATATGCATCAATAAAATATTCATTTATAATTAGGATCTAAACATGATCATTATTTGGAAAAATTGTCATAATCCATGTATTTATGAATTTTTTTCGTATCTTGTGCGAAGCTAAATACTTTTCCAAGATACACATTTATTATAGATATCATCAATTCATGGTCCATAAAATGGATATAACTAATATGAAATTTTTAACATGGTTTGAAATCTATGAATATGTAGTGGTGATACTTGGTCATAATAATTCCCCCACTATATTCATTGGTTTAATGAATATAATATTTATAGATTACATTTATCAGTTTGAGGTATTCGTTATATATGATATTATTTTCAATTAAGATAGAAATGATGGGCATAAAGGACAGATGAAATTTGTACTAAAGAACCTAAGTATGGATAAAATATATTCCAAATTTACAATGTGTGAATTTTGGATACAAAATTTTTTATTCTTTTGGTTCATATAATATTAAGAGCATGTATATATGTAGATCCATTTTAGAAAGAACCTATTGAATGTTAGACCAGCCTAATAACAGTGATGAAGATCGATAGTTTTCATAATTAGCATGATATTATCAAATGTTGGGGAGAATTTATCATGACTATCTAATCATATGACTATGTTAACTCATAAAGAAACAAAGATCCTCTAGATATATTAGAATGAGGCACATTTCAAGGAAATAATTTGAGGAATAGTCAATGGGGTTTTGATTAAATTACCAGGTAGTGGTGAATGTTTTGTAATCTATAGTGATGCATCCATTAAGGGATTTATATTTTTAATATAAATATTTTCATGGTTATAGATTATTCCTCATTACAATATAGTTTACATGACAAAAATTCCCATCTCTAGATCTAGAGTTAAATATAATTTTTTTTGAAATAAATATATGGTGAAATTATCTTTATTGAGAAAATTGTGATATCAATAACAACATTAAATCTTTTAGTTATACATTCACACATAATAATTTGTATATGTGGAAAGAAATATTTTCAGATCTGATTAAATATTATGCCTACTTAATACATTACCACAATAGGAATGAAAAGAAGGTGGCACATACATTGATATAGAAGGATACTGCTAGATTATACATTATGAGTTTTTTCAAAAGATCACATATTTCCTGATTTACAAATAAATTCTCTCAAATCCATAAGGGAAGGGGAAAATATTATCATTCCAATTTGATTTTTCAACCATATATCCATGTGAAGATTAAATAATCATATAGGGAAGTTTTAGAGGTATATAGGAAGATTAGAAATATATTTGAGATTAACATTGGTCATAATAGAATGTTAATATTCGATAACTGTGTATATGTTCCATCCACAAAATATTTGAAGGAGCAGTAAAAGAAATATTCTAGTTCTTTATTCACTATTCATCCAAGGTGTATTAATATATATATATATTTGAAAGTGTATTTGTAGTGGGGTAGAATGAAGATATATAATGAAGAGTTTTTATCTGGGTGTTTGTTAGGTCAGCATGTTATGGATGAAATACAAATGTCTAAGGGCATGATATATCCATTACACATACCAAAATGGAAATGGTAAAACATCATAGTTTTTTTTCAATTGACTCCCAAAAACATCTAATGATCATAATTCTGTAGGGTTAGAATTTGATTTCCTTACTAATTCATGACACTCCATCGCTATTTGATAATTCTTCCATATGGATTATTTAATGATCTAGACCTATGTAGTCCATTCATCAAAAAAATCTAGTGTTTGAGGAATTTTGGTGGACCAGGTGACTTACCCCAACACTTTTCCAAATTTCAAATTCGGAGAATAGTTCCAAAGGTTGACTGATGTGAACAGTTCCAATGGTAGCCTTGTGAACAGTTCCAACCATAGGCTTATGTGAATAGTTCCAATAGTAGCCTCTATTAACATTTTCAAATTTCAAGTTTATGAACAATGTTTCCAGAATGCTGAGGATCCAATGGTATCCTCTATTTCCTTTTCTAAATTTTGAGTTCATTAACAGTGTTTCTAGAAAGACGAGGTTCTAACAGTAGCCTCTATTTCCTTGCCAAATTTCGAATTCATTAACGTTGTTTCCATAATGGTGAGGTTCCAATGGTAGTCTCTATTTCCTCTACAAATTTTTAAGTTCATGAATGGCGTTTCTAGAATGATGAGGGTCCAATGGTAGACTCTATTTCCATTTCCAACTTTTGAGTTCATGTAAAGTGTTTCCAAAATGGTAGGGTGTATAGTGTTTTTAGAATGGTAGGGTGTACAGTGTTTCCAAAAAAGTAGGGAATATAGTGTTTCCAGTAATAGTAGGGTCTAAAATGCATCCATCATCCTACAGTTTTGTCCCTTTAGTGTTTTCATTGACATAAAATGCATTTAAATACTTGTTATAAGGGATTTATAGCCGATTAAAAGCATGTAACTCTTATCATAAATTTCCTAAGGCTTGAGATTCTATTATTTTATCAAACCATGTGGTTTAATTTAATAATATTTTAATGTGAAATACAGTGTATCTTAAACTTCTTCTCTATTAAATCTTCTGAAGGGATGAGATATCTTCCTCCCTCGTTTTCCCCCTTGTTCTCTAGTGTGAGTTGCTCAATCCATCAATTCCTTCATATGGGAGTTGTAAGATCAAACTTTCCTCCATGGATTGGTTCCCCTCTTGTTTTATGCAACAAAGTAGTATTGATAAATCTTTGATATATTGTATGTTGTATTGTCATTCTATTGGGTTCATCTACTTATTTTTCTTCTTTTCCCTTTTATGGGATGCTATCTCCATGTTCTAAATGGATGTTTCTTGGGTGTTGACTGGTGTGGTTGTGTCTATTCATCCTTAGGAGGATACAATTGTCTTGGGGAAGGAGATAATACCCCGTTGTGTAGCTCATTCTTGTATAAAGAACATCATGAACCATTTCAGGTAGGGGATTCGTTACATCACTATTCAATTGTGAGAAATAGTAGAGTTATCATGTTTTATCCCACTGGATCGCAATGGAATTGAAATTTTAAATATTTTAACTGGATTAATAAATTGTTATCGATTGTATGTTATTGCCTCTTATTTTTCTAGATAGTTTAATATTTATGCTTGTTTTGTTGAATTTTTGTTCTTGTTGGAAATTGGTAATGAATGAAAAGATAGAATTAATTGATAATTGATTGGATAAAGATAAAGTGGCTTGTAAATGAATCTCGTGGTTGTTATTGTAATTTTATGTTAATAAAATTGATTCTGTAAGCATGTTTAATAAATTTTTGATAGATAAATGTTTAGGTTTCCCAAAGTTGAAACCTACGAATAATAAATCGGTAAATTTAAGATGTATTAAAGAACTAGTTGTTTGATAAAATATAATTCCATGATGGTTCTTGAGTTACCATCTTTCTTATTGAAGGGCCAAGATCCCAGTTGACATGATGTTTGTTTTGCTGCTACATAGGTTGTGATGTGATCCTAAAAGGATGTTGTGATACGTGGGGAAGGGAGAATTGATGGTGGTAGTAGTTGACACCCAGAGTGGCGAGATGCATCAGTGTATTCATGTGGGTGTCAGGGATGACACTAGAGATGATGGAATGGGTAGGGTGTGACTGTTTGGTTGCTTTCTGTTTCTTCTTAGTTGTTTACCTTCTTTACTTTCCCCAAATCTCAAGGCATCTGGCCTTGCTTACCCTTCATCCAAAAGGGGTGAAGATGCATGGGGTATGCCACGTTCTTTACGTGTTCATCTTTTCGAGGGATGATGGGTCTACGCTCTTGCTATAGGTGGAAAATAATCGATTGGTAGTTCACCTAATCACTGTATTGATCCCGTTGTGTTTAGTAGCTTATAGAGTTTTCATAGAATGCCTAGGATTATGGGAAATTAATGATGATTATAAACAATAGAATAAATGATGTTAATCCATAGGGTTAGAGCATGCTGGGATGCATGCCTAGGTTGCAATTTTTTAAAGGAACAATGAACTTTGTGTGTGATGCTAATGAAATAAAATGTTGAAATTTTTAATGGTTAATTAATGTTTAATGAATAAATTAACGTAATGTGGAACTGATAAAAAAGGGAATGATGTAATGTAATAATCTTTTTAATTGGTTTTGTGATTATAGGATACATAGTATTAGTAGTGGCAGCTAGGAGTCCGAGAGAGTTTATCTGTAGTTCAATCTAAGAGTAGGTTATTCCCATAGTGTGGTTGTGAGATATAATATATTATTTACATTTTGAGTTTTTATCTGCTACTCCACCTTGTCAGGACGGGAAACTGACACCCCAGGGATTCTGAGCCATGGGGATGGGGGTGTTTTCTCCAACATTCCAGTGGGAGGATGGGTTGATTACTACCCCCTTTATCCCCATTATACTCTATTTGTAGTTACTTTGATAGTAGGTACATCAGTTAGTTTTTCCCATATATGTATGTAGAGTGATGTAATTTTTTGTGGTTATTCACACACATGTATTATTCATATAGATTCATATGAAATATTATAGGTATAACCTATAAGGGATGTGATTTCTTTAGGATAATTACTCGGTGTGTGGCATGTAATGGCTTGAGGTATAATTCATGATGTATAATACACATTATGTGAGCTGTGGTGGCTCCCGGAAACTACCTGGTTACTATTTTGGCATGGGCACGGTGGGTTTTTTCACGATATGCATGTTGTGGTGCTTCTCCCAGATGTTTGTGGGAAAGCCTTTTAGGAGAGAGATGCTTTTGACATGCGACATTGGGGAAAAGCCGCAAACAAGTGGGGAAGTAGTAACATGGTACCCTTGATATTCATTATTAAATTACATAATCTTTAATGAGATACTTTGTGAGAGTATCCATGGTGGGACTAGTAATATAGTATACCTATATAGGTGTTGAGTTAGATTCCCATGTGGTTTACTATGCTTTAGCATGATTTATTTAATTTTGTATTGAGGATCTAGGGAGAATCCAACAGAGTATAATGTTATACTCACAGCATATATATATAAACTATTTTCAGGTCACATGGTGTAGTTTGGTGATATAGCTCGTATATACTAGCTATGTTTTGCTAGAGCAGTTCTGGTTTGTGGTTTCTTCTGTTTTTTACAGTCCTTTGGAATGAAATCTTTTTGTTCCATTTTCCAAAGTCAGTTTGGGGGACCCGGTATACGAAGGTGGTTTAAGGAAAACCAGAAACCGAAATACAACCATCATCCAATTTCAAATTCAAAATCTGCACCAACCTCACTCCACCGTACACCATGTGTTTCCTCGAGCCACGATCTAATAATCACACATCAATATCCTTGCAGGTACATCGCCATCCTTTGTAGGTCACCAGAGAACAGACGTTGGAGCACCCAGAGCAGGCCGAACCCTCCTCCATCAGCATCGCCATTAAATTGAATAGAGGCAAAACACAAAAACGAAAAACATCATCCTTTCCAGAAACACCAAATCCATTAGGAACAGGAACCAAAAATTCTTCATCTTCATCACTGCATAAAAAAAATAAAAACCTCTCTTCTTCGAAAAAGAGACCGCCCATGCATCCTAACACCAGATCTCCAAAAACAGCAAGGAAACCTACAGAAAACTGCATCATGAAATGGAAATAAGAGAGATCATCCTGCCTCCACCAGACCACCAACGCCGGTTCGAAACCTCCAGATCCATCCACAAAATTCCATTGCAGAGTCACCAAAACAAAAAACAAACGCATGAAGGAAGAAGGTAGAAAACTGAGAACAGAAAAATAGAACAGAACCCAGTCAAGAACCAGATCTTGTTCCCAATCCCATCGTCACCAACCAGCTGACCCCCGGAGGCCACACCCTACAACAAGAGCTTACATCCATGAACGGAAAGGATCTCTCAACCAGCGGAATATGGGACTCAATCGCAGGATAAATTCACTGCCGTGAAACCCAAACCAGAGAGAGGGTTCGAGCAAAGGGTTGGTGAATCAAGAGCGTCATCACGACGGCCGAGCCAAGGAATCCACTATCGCGAACACCAATCAAAGTGAGGAAGATTGAATCATGGCCGGGGCAGAACTAGGAGGCGACGACAGGAGAGAAACCCTCACTCTACGTTCTGTGAATCCCCTTACATATGTGTACTTGGGATTTCATTTATATTTAATTTTGAGTTGGAGTTGGTTGGTTTCTATCTTATCTATCGTTTTCACATGTGTTCTCTTAGAATTTAATGCATCCCATTGGTGTGTTTACAACACCGTCGGTGCTAGTCACCAACCCGGGTCCTACTAGACGTGGGACAAATGGGTCATTATCCCCCTTCCCACATTTCCATCCTAGGAGGGGAACAACTTGTGGGTAGGTGTCATGAACGAGTGGTAATAGATATATTATTGAGGGATAAGATGGATTTTGGTGTTAGGAATTGGTGTTGTTGTGTGGGTTAATTTAGAAATACTGTTAGTCAATTTTAGCATGTGATGTAAACACTGGAGACCGACTATGACATAGGTGTTTAGGGCCCCCTGTGATATTATTCACATACCTTTATGTTTACAATGGATACTAAACTATGTAATACTAGTTACAGGCTAAAGACCTAGGACTACATCATGCATAATTCTTATTTGTTCCTCTGTTTGAATGGGTAGACCTTGGGATAGGTTAAATTAAAGTGAATAAAATATAAATAATTAATTAATTAATGTTGAGTCTTAAATATTCTAGGTTTAGGAGCACTAAATATTTATTATTTTATATGTATGGCTCTGGGTAAACTTCCTCATCAGGATCACATAGAATATGTCTAGCAGTTTATACCAGCAGGTCACCACAGGAAAGAGGATGAAGATAATAATACATGGAGGGGGACACTCTGAGAGTTCAAGCGCCAGAGTCTGCAGAAGTATGAGGGATCCATTTTAGATGTCATCATAGAATACTGGTTGGAGGAGGGTGAGATAGGATTCAGTTCGATCTATGCTTAGAAGGATCATGATGTGTCTTTGGTTGTGATGATGTTGTGTGGAGTAGCGAGGCAATTGTTGTTCTTATTCCTTAGGGACCGCGAGGATTAGAAGATCTTATGGGAGGATTTACAAGACATGTTTTTATTTGAGTTTATTTATTCTACCAAAATGGTGTTCAGTTGCCAAGAGCTACATACCCTTCGACAGGGGATCTCTAGTGTGTGAGAGTTTAGAATCCATTTCAGGAAACTTGTACGATATGATTCAAATCTGTTTCTTGATAGGGAATCATGGTAAATGCATTTTCAGGAGGATTTTTGTCCATAGATTCATCTATAGGTCACCCCATTTATGCAGAATATGTATCTTGAGGTTCTGGTGAGGGAAGAGTTTGTCGAGACGACAGTGGCCCGAACCAGATCGTCACAAGATTGGAGTCATAATGATTCCTCAAAAAGAAGAGATTTGGCCAAGGGTTCCAGGTTTTTAGGGCAGAAGAGTTTATGTTTAGTCGAGGTATGTCCTAGCCCTGAGTATCTTGTTTCACCGAGGTCGGAGGCATTTAGGCCAATTCCAAGGGATTATGCCCATGTTTTTCATATGGTTGTTGAGTTCATCTACATCAAGAGTGCCCAACCATTCAATGTAGTCATCATGCACAAGGTGTTATGCTCTAGGTTCCTCCGTGGAGACAGTTCCAGCCGAGGCAAAAGTAGTAGGATGCACTAGGTTTAGATTAGCAGAGGGTGGATGGGGCTGGTAGATGACAACCCTGTAATACTACCCATCCTCAAATAGAAGATTTTGTTCATGGTGGTGGTCATTATCAGGGTCAGAGAGGTCGTGGAAGAGGTTATGGTCAGCTTCATGCTTTAGATTTGCCAGCGCCAGGCGAGTGAGATAACATTCTAGGTACCCTTTTATTATTTCCTACCTTGGTGTATTCCTTGTTTAATCAGAAGTGATGCACTCCTTCATATCTCCTACCCCCATCCATGCTTTGGGACTTGAGGTAGAGAGGCTTCCAGTGCCCTTGGAATTTACTATGCCAGTTGGAGGTCATGCTGACTTTTTTGAAGTATGTCGAGACTATGAGTTAGTGCTGGGGCATCAATACTCTTGGGGAGATTTCTTATGTTTATGGATACAACCAAATGATGTCATCCTCAACATATATTTGTTGTATTAGTTTGAAGTATCATGGATTGATTTCGGAGGAATGTGGAGTTCATTGATGAGGATGGAGATCCAATGGTGTTTGTTAGTGAACAAGACCCTCAGATGGGTCTGTGCTGTGCTCCGTCCTTATCATCCACAACAGCTAATATGAGACTATGTTCTTCAGAGGATCAACATTTGGTGTTTCCATTGGTCATAGAAGAGCATCCTGATGTCTTTCCAGAAGAGGTTGTAGCATTTCCCACTCTATAATAGATCAATTATGGCATCGATCTACAAGTAGTAGTGTCTTATATCTCTATATCTTCATATAGGATGACCCAATCTGAGTTTCAAGAGCTACGTTTACAACATGATGTTCTATTATAGTGCAGTTTTGTTCGGATGAGTGTGTAACCAGGAATAATCGCTATCCTCTTACATAGATTGATGATTTATTCAATCAATTGAAGGGTGAAATTCTATTCTGAATGCTTGTTTTATAGTCAGGATATCATTAGATTCATGTGAATGATGAGGATATCCCAAAGACTGCATTCCATTGTCATCATGGGCATTATTAGTTCATCGTAATTCCATTCAGTATGACGAATTCTGCAGCTATGTTCAAGGGATTGATGAACAAAGTATTTTGTGAGTTCCTGGATAAGTTTGTGGTGGTGTTCACTAATTGAATCCATGGGTACTCCAGGACTAAGGAGGAGCATGAAGAGCATCTTCATGCTGTTTTGGGGGTTCTTCGTCAACATCAGCTATTTAGGAAGTTGTCAAAGTGTGAGTTTTGTGCATGAAAAATCCATTTGATGGGTCATGTAGTGTTCTAGTAGGATGTAGCTTTGGATCCATCAAATATAGATGTTGTTGTGTAATGGTAATCCCCCAAGGCTTTGGAACAGGTGCGGAGTTTCCGTGGTCTTGAAGGATACTATAGGAGGTTTGTAGCTGATTTCTCTTAGGATGAGACTCCTATGAAAATATTGACCATGAAGGATCAGTCATTCATGTAGACTAATAATTATCAGGTATCTTTCGAGTATATGATTTAGAAGTTCTTATGTTCTCCAATTCATTATCTTCAATAAGAAGGAGTTCAGTTTGATTTTTTTTGCGATGCTTCGCATCGAGGGTTAGGTTGTGTTATGATGAAGAAGAGAGAAGTTGTTTCATAGGGGTATCAACAGCTGTGTCCACATGAACATAACTATTCCACCCATGATATTGAGTTGGTATCCATGGTGGTTTCTCTGATGTTGTGGAGACATTACCTCAATGGAGATAACTTTGTGCTTTTCACTGATCATAAGAGTCTGAGGTATGTTTTCTCCTAGCATGACTAAATCTTGTAACAGAATTTGTGGATGGATTTCTCATAGGAATAAGAAATTGAAATATTGTATACCCCTATAAAAGTGAATATTATTGCTAATGTGATGAGTATGAAGTCATGTAGTGATGCAGTGTGAGAATCTGGTTATTCATGGAGAGTTTTGAAAGAAAATTTGGCATTACATCTCAATATTAGAGAAGTTGAGGGCATAGGTTTTCTTTTTCATATGATTGTCTAGTCATTTCTAGTAAACCAGGTCGAAGAGTCCTACTTGGAGGATCATGAGGTAGTGGTCTAGAGATACTGAGTTGTTTTTGGAGAGTACCCATATGGTTGGTCTGAGGAAAAACAACACAGAGTGCTATATCACGGATGGATATTTTTCCTTTGTTGATGCACAAGATGACTGTCAAAGAGATCCATATTTCTACAATATAGGTGCATTCTGGCATGAAAAATATGAATTTTTCCTTAAAGAGAGAGTATTTGTGGTCTGGGTTGAAGCGTGCAGTTGCAGAGATTGTGTCTCGATTTTTGGTCTTCCAGAATGTCAAGGCTGAGAACCATGTCCCCGATGGTTTGCTTAATCCATTAGATATTTCTTATTGGAATTTACAGGACATATAAATGGTCTTTCTTTCTAGTTTACCTCGAGCTCTGGGAGTATATGATGCAATTTGGGTAGTAGTGGATCATTTAAAAAAATCATCCCACTTCATAGTGATCAATGAGTCAGGCTGAGTGGATGTTTTGTTGAGGAAACATCTCGAGGAGGTGGTGAGACTTCATGGAGTCCCAAGGACGATAATTTATGTTCGAGATCCTCTTTTTACCTTAAGGGTGTAGAGAGGTCTCTAGAATTATTTTGGTTCTTAGCTATGACATAACACTTCTTTTCATTCACAGATAGATGGTCAGATAGAGTGGACTATCCAAACACCTGAAGACAAGATATGCTCTCGTGTCCTAGATTTGGGAGGTTTTTGGATGAGGAACTTAACCATGGTGGATTTTGCTTCCAAAAATAGTTTTCACTCCACCTTTGGTATGGTACCAATTGAAGCCTTGTATAGATGACCTATATGTTCTCCATTATGTTGGACTCTTGTCAGAGAGTCGATAATTCTTGTACTAGAACTAGTGCAGAATAAAAAAAGGATGGTTCAAATGATTCATGTAAGGATGAAGATAGATCATGATCGTCAGAAATCATATTACAATTAATGGAGGAGACCCATATAAATTAATGGTAGGGAACATGTGTTTCTGATGTTGACTCCCCATCATGGGTAGTGAAGGTTTGGTCATGGGAGTAAGCTTTATCCCCAGTTTTTGGGCCTTTTGAGTAGTTGGTTCATGTTGGATTTGTGGAATATAAAGTAATACATCCCCAAAGATGATCCATATACATGATGTTTCCATTATTATCATCATGATGACTCACAAGTCATCGATTAGGGAGTGATCAATGTTAATGATTGTGAGACCTTCAAGGAGAAGCCAGTGGAGGTCCAAGACTACAAATAGAAGGTTTTGAATGAGCATTCTCTCTCCTTGGTTCATGTCATGTGGTGACCTAGTGGATTCTAGGAGAGTACTTGGGACCATGAGTCATATATATGTGCTTATTACCTCAAGTAAATTAATGTTTAACTATTTTCAGTGTAAAAAATGGTCCCTTTGTTGTTGTATACCTATCAGGTTTATGATATGACTTTATTTTCATGCTTCTTATGGCTTTCTCTCTTTTTTGAGAGGTATTTTGATGGGTGGATGTTCGGATCCCATTCATTTTAACCTTAGGTGGGCATTGAAATCTCGAGGACAAGAATGGTTTGAGAGGTATCTAATGTAATGTCACATACTTCTCTAGTCCATTCCTCTGCGAAAATCTAGTGTTCGGGGGTGTTCTGGTGGTTAAGTTGACTTATCCCCAATACCTTTCCAAATATCTAATTCTTTGAAGAGTTCTAATAGTGGATTGTTGTGAATAGTTCCAATAGTATCCTTGTGAACAGTTCCAACCATAGGCATATGTGAAAACTTCCAATGGTAGCTACTGTTTCCTTTTCCAAATATGGTGGTCGTGAATAGTGTTTGTAGAACTGTGAGGTCCCAATGGTAGCCTCTATTTCCTTTGACAAAATTTGAGGTCATGAATAGTGTTTCAAAAATGGTGATGTTCTAATGGGAGCCTCTATTTCCAGGGTCAAATTTCGAGTTCATGAACATTGTTTCCCGAACGGTGAGGTTCCAATGGTAGCCCTTATTTTCTTTTCCAAATATCATGTTCATGAACAATGATTCCAGAACGGTTGGTTCTAATGGTATCCTCTATTTCCTTTTCCAAATATTGAGTTCATGTATAGTGTTTCCCGAATGGTAGGGTGTACAGTGTTTCCACAACGGTAGGGTATACAGTGTTTCCAAAATTGTACGGTGTAATGTCTTTCCAGAATGGTAGGGTGTACAGTGTTTCCAGAATGGTATGGTGTAATGTGTTTCCAAAATGGTATGGTGTACATTGCGTCCAGCAATGGTAGGGTCTGTAAAATGAATTAAAAGGATTGTATTAATGGATATATGGTTGATTCAATTCCCATAACTCCTATATTAATTTTCTTAAGGCTCGTTATGATTTTATATGGTCAAACCATGTGGTTTAATGTGATCCACTTTTAATGGAAAATCATGAATATCTTAATCCACTTCCCTATTAAATATTCTAAAGGGAAGATATATCTTCCTCCATAGTTGTTCCACCTTTTCCTTTATTGTGAGATTCTATAACCTTCCTTTCCTTCTCATTGGATTTGTGTGATTAAAATTTCCTCCTTGGATTTTTCCTCTTGGTTTTTGATGCATCCAAGAAGCATCAATCAATCATCGATATAAGGCATGATCTATTTTCATTATTTTAGTTTCATATCCTTCCTTTTCTCCTTTCACATTTATGGGATGCTATCTCCATGTTTGTAATGGACTTTTCCTGGGTTTTGACTGGTGTGGTGGTGTCTCTGTATCCATTGGTGTATACATTTGTCATGGGGGAAGGAAACCATAACCCATTGTGTGGATCATTCTCCTATAAATAATGTCAAGAACTGTTTGAGGAAAGGGATTCATTGTATCTCTATTATTTTACGTGCACCTATAGAGTTATCATGTTTTATACCACTTTACTTTAATGGAAATTCCATATTAAATATTTGAACCAAAAAAACAAATTTCTATCAATCATATGTTATTACCTCTTTTTGTTCTAGATAGTATGATATTTATGATTTCTTTGTTACCTTTTCATTCTTGATGGAAATTGGTAATGAATGTAAAGGTGGAATTAATTGATAATTGTTTTCAAAAAGATAACGAGGCATGCAAATGAATCTGGTTTTTGTTGTTGTATTTTGATGTTAATGAAATTGATGCAGTAAGAATGTTTAATCAATGTGTGATTGATTACTATTTAGGTTACCAAAATTTGGAACCTATGAATAAAAAATTTGTTAATTCAAAATATATTAAAGAACTAGTTGTTTGAAAAAGGTAATTTCATATAGGATTCTTAGTTACCCTCTTTATTTTTTAATAGCCAAGAGCCCAGTTGATATGATGTTTGTTTTCCTGCTGCTTCTGTTGTGATATGGGCCTAGAAGGCTATTGTGATACATACGGAAGGGATGCTTATTGATTGTGGGAGTAGTTGACGCCCGGAGTGGCGAGATGCATCAGTTTATGCATGCGGGGGTCCGGGAGGACACTGGAGAAGATGGAATGGGTTGGATGTGAATGTTTGGATTCTTTCTGTTTCTGGTTTTTTGTTTATCTTCCTTACATTCCCCACATCTCAAAGCAGCCGGTCTTCCATACCCTTCTTCCAAAACGGGCGAAGATGAGTAGGGTATGCCATGTGCTTTCTGTGTTTAGATTCTCAAGGGATGATGGGTGTATTCTCTTGTTATAAGTGCCAAAGAATAGACATGTTTTTTCCCTACTGACCATGTTGATCCCCATCTATTTAGTATCATATAATGTTTTTCTATAATTCCTAGGAATATGGGAAAGTAACGATGTTAATAAATTTTTGAATAATTGATGTTAATCCATGAGGTTGGAGCTTGTTGTGACACAATGATGAGGTTGCAGTTTTTTAGTGGAATAGTAAAAATTGGGTGGGATTCTAATGATATATAATGTGGAACTTGTTAATGATTAATTAGTGCTTAAATAATTATTTAACATAATGTGAAACTGATAAAAAGGGAATTAAGTAATGAAATAAATATTTTAAATCATTGTGTACTTATAGGATACATAGAATTAGAAGTAGTAGCGGGGATTCCAGGAGATGTAAGAAATAGTTGATTCTAAGACTACGTTTTTCACATGGAATGATTGTGAGATATACTATATTTTGTACTTTTTGTGTTTCTATACGCTACTAGAACCTATCAGCTAGGGAAACTGACCCCCATGGGATTCTGTGTCATGGGGGTGTTTTCTCCACCACTCTGGTGGGAGTATGGATGGATGACTACCCCTTTTCTCCATGATCTATTCTCTTAGTAGTTACTTGTGCTGGTAGGAACAATGGTTTATTTTCCCCATATATGTGTGTAAAGGGTTGTCATGTCATGTAATTATTCACACACAAGTATTTGGGATATAGTTTTTTATGGAATACTATATGTGTAACGTGTATGGGATGTAATGGCTTGCAGATCCTTACTATGTGTGTGGGCTGTAATGGCTTGAGGTATAATGATCTATGTATGAAACATGCTATGGGATATGTTGTGGATCTTGGAAACTACCTAGTTATTTTTCTTGCATAGAAGTGGTGGTATTGTTGCATTAGCTGCAACTTGTGGTGGTTCACCCAGGTGTCTGTGGGAAAACCTTTTTTAAAAAAGTGATGCATAAGACGTATGACATTGGGGAAAATATGGAAACTATTAGAGAAGTAGTAGTAGGGTAACCTTGATATTATTTCTTATATTTTATACTCTTGTGTATGATATAACAACCCCTCTCTTTTGTTACAAACATTATCATGATTTATTACATGAACTCTTCACTTGATACAACATGGAAGATCGAGAGGTCTAATTTATTTGGGGCTTAGGAACATTATATAACATCTTAATATATGAAACATAACATCATTATTGAAAACATCCTTTACATGACCACTACATTCCCTCGTACTTAGAATTTCATTGGATAAACTGAGGACATCCATAAGAAAAGGGTGAGCTATAAAACCCAGTAAATGAATAAACATGGAATCGCATGAGGAATACGATACATGTTAGACAATAGTAATATCAATGGAGAACAAGATAAACATGAACATAATGGCTTGATAAAGCATGAAAATCATAACATGGAAATCTGGCAGGCACACTTAACATGGAATTAGCATGAGCCAAGGAACATTGCACAGAGAGTATGAGTAAACCCACATTGCACATGAAGCATAAGTAAAACCTTGTTGTGCTTGAAGCACAATTAGACCCTCATTGCACATTAATTATCATGAGTTAACACTCATTTCACATGATTTATCATGATACTATAGTTTACCAAATGCATTGGAGTGCTATTAGGGCACGCTCTTCTTAAACATTTCATTTCATGCATAAGTATGCCACATGGATCATATGACATGGAATCAATCAACATCATAAGTTATCAATAGATTAAGTAATTTTTAATAAATACATGAAATTAACATTAAATATTTATATGTTCATAAATGTGAATACCCATGATAGAGTCATGGGTAAGGTAATCCCTACACAATGATCTTGGCTTATAAACAATTGGGGCAATTTCGGCTGCATAACAACATGACAAAAGGAGTCATGAAAATGGTTGATGAGTGAGAAAAGGGTGTATAATCATATGAACATGAAATGGATAGTAATATGGTCATATATATATGTTTACCAACATACATAATGGAATTTAGATGAATAATAAAAAAGAATTACATGGATGTAAAAGAGTAGAGAGAAATCCCTCACGGAATTTCAGTATGGTAACATGTGTACATGGGAGGAATTAATATGAGATAAAGGGGTATCACATTATCTAAACATAAATAGGGTTGTATGAGAGAGTTTGTAAAAAATACCCCAACATTGGTAATTGAAATCAAAATGGTATGACAACTTAATGATAATTGGAAAAAATGAGAAATAAAGGAATCCCTTACTTGGAAGTGTAATACCAAAGGCTTGGGAGGATCTTCGGAGAGCCTTCATGGGAGATTGATACACATTTGGAGGATTATAAAGAGAGAATTTCAGGGGTTGGTCGAACTCCAAATGCATTGAGTGAAGTGGAAGTTGGATCTTGGGTGTGTTATATCAGAATGAAGATGGAATTTTTTATTATTTAGGTTGGGGACACCTCACATTAAACTAATCAATACCACAAACCAAACCATGGTTTTTGCACATGTTTATTGAAAAAGGATAGTGGAAATTAATATTTTATATGGCCAACATCCTAACATCTTAATATAATAGAGTTTTCTAATGTGTAGGTAAGTCACACTCTCAAGGAAAACAATTTAAAAAGACAAAATGTTTTATAATCCTTGAAGGGTCCACTAAATATTTGTAAAATAAATAAAACAAATCTAAAATCACATTATATTAATTGTTAAAAGATATATTGTCTGAACATAATGTTTATAGTATTTTATTACATCAATATTGGGTCATTATGATGTCATTAATCACATTACATAATTAATCGGTATTTAATATTTACCCAAAAAGTTGACTGTCTTAGAAAATTATGAAAAATTCACCATCAGATAATTTCGACATCCAGATTCCAAAAATATAAATTCATTTTATCCAAATTATTTTCCAAATATTTTAATTTTTACTTTTAAAATAACAACCAACATTTATTGAAAATTCATGGGTTTAGAAAAAAAATCTTTAAAACCTTAATAAAAATTACAATTGCATTCATAAATTTATATGATCATTTATAGTAAATAAAAATTAATTTAATAATATTAATATTTTCTTAAAATATTATTTAATACCAAATTATATTAATTCATCAAAATATATTTCTTAGATGAATATTAATGAATAATACTATTTTTGTTTCAAAAACTATTTAAAAGTAACAGTAATAAAATGAATACAAATTCTTTATACAAAAAAACGTACATAGTCATAATGCTAGGGTTTGTTACATAACACCTCTTAACACACACATATGACTGAGGGGTAAGGTGTGCGATAGTGATAGACTATTGGGATGGCTCCGATAACATCACTCGGGTGGTAATCTCTCTAATCTTCTACTTCTCCCGTAGTCGGTTCCACTCAAGAATAACGTGTTCAATCTCAGATTGGGCATGGTTATGAGTGAAGCACAATGATGCCACCTCCATTTCGAGCTCCATCAAATGGGCTTCGTATGGGGAAAGTCTAATAGACGTGTCCTTCATTTTCTTTGTCTGAGTAAATTGGATTTGTAAAAGCCCTATATTTACACTAATCATGTGATCACTATTCTACAGATATATTAGCAACAATCACAATTCGTAATGGTATTTTAAATCCTGAAACATAAAACCAATGAATTTCAAATTTTATATAACCATAATATGGTATTTAATTAGATCATTAGGAATTTCCATTAATTAATGTTTGGGTCGTTACAGTCTTTTCCCCCTTAAGAAATTTTGACCTCGAAATTTATTTTTCCCACTCTAAAACAAATGCGGGTAACTCTTCTTCATCACATCCTCTAATTCTGACATTGCTTCTTGAAACATGTAGTTTTACTAAAATACCTTGATGTGGGGCATTATCATATTTCATAGAACTTTTTTTCTATGATCTATTATTTTCACTGGTTTCTTCTCGTAAAAAAGATAATCTTCTAGTGGTACAACCTCTAAAGAGAGTACATCTGAAGGGTCTGGTATGTACTTCTATAAGAGGGATACATGAAAGACATCATGTACTTTGGAAATGGTAGGTGGAAGTGCTAGTCGATAGGCCACATCCCCAACAAGATCGTGAATCTCAAAGGGGCCGATGTACCTAGGACTTAACTTCCATTTATTTCCAAACCTCATGACCTTAATTTCTAGAGATATGTGTAGAAAAACTGTGACTCCAAATTTAAATCCAATGTCTCATAGATGGTTTTCTTCATAACTCTATTGTTGACTCTGGGGTTCCTTTATAGGCTGCTGAACAGTTTTCACCTTCTTCACCATTTCCTTGACCATTTCTGGCCCTAGCATCTTACACTCAACGACATCATCCCAGAATGTCGGTGTTCTACACCTCTTCCCGTATATGTCTTCATAAGGTGACATTCAGATGTTCGAGTGAAAACTATTATTGTAGGATAATTCAACCAGATGAGGATGTTGATCCCACCCACCTTTGATGTCCATAGAACATGATCTTATCATATCCTCTTGTGTCTGAATAGTTTCCTCAGATTGGCCATCCGTTTATGTATGATAGACCATACTGAAGTGTATTTCAATATCTAGAGCATGTTTAAGACTCTTCCAAAACATATAGGGTTAGATCCTTATTAGATACAATAGATAGTGGTACTCCTTGATTCCTTACCAATTCCCTAATGTATTTTTTTTCTAGTTGATCCAATGATAAATCCTCCCAAATTGAAATAAAGTGTGCAGACTTTTTAAGACGATCCACAACAACTCAGATTGCATTATTTCTTTTATATGTCTTCATATGTCCATGGACAATGTCTATGGTGATGTTATCTCATTTCCATGCTAGTATGGGCAATGGTTGCGTCATCCCCTTAGACTTCTACCTCTTTACCTTCACTTGCTGACACACTAGAAACTTTGACGAATATTTAGCGATCCACTTATTCATTTTATCCAACCAATAATTCCCTTGTATACCTTGACACATCCTTGTGTTTCCATGGTGAAAAGATAAATTTGAAGTATGTGAATCATCCAAAAGTTCCTTCTTCAGCTCCAGTATTGATGGAACACATTGTATTTTCACAAATCTCACAATTCCTTCTTCATTATCATCGAACTATGAGGATATCCATTTTTGACAGCTTGAATTCTCATATAAAATATCACATCATCCTATGGAGAATCCCTTATCCATTCTAGAAAATACGGTTGAGCAATCATTTATAAAAGGATTGATGATATACCCTTTTTTATGACTCCCATGTCCATATTCAACAGGTCTAAGAATACCAGATCCTTCCAATTTCTCATCAATGATAGAATTTTTAGTTCTTTTCTACAAAGAGCATCTTTCACCATATTCTCTTTCCCATCGTGCTAATGGATTGAGCAGTCACAGTCATTGATCTACTCTAACCATATTTGTTGGTGTAGGTTCAACTATTTCTATGTGAATATATATATGAGGCTTTTGTGGTCCGTATATATTTGACACTTCTACACAATGAAATAATTCCACCAAATTTTTTAAGATAAGACCACTGCATCCAACTCTAAATCTTGTGTTGGATAATTCTAATCATGAACATTCAATTACCTTGATGCATAGGCAATGGATTTTTCATTTTTCATCAACACACATCCCATTACCTTCTTCGATGCATCACTGAATACCACAAATATTTCTCCACATGTGAGTAAAGTGAGAACGGGCGCAATGAAAATCCTCTATTTCAACTTCTTGATGCTTTCTTCACATTCATCACTCAATGAAAACATTACTCCCTTTCGAGTTATCTTGGTATGAGTGTTGGACAATCATGGGAAATTTCTCACAAATCGTTGATAATATCCAGCTAAACCCCAGAAGCTACAAATATTTTTTACTGATGTTTGCCTTAGCCATCCCTCAATTGAATTAGTTTTTTAGGGATCTATAGATATCCCATTTCTTGTGATGATATAGCCCATGAATGAGACCTCTTTCAACCAGAACATACATTTTCTGTACTTTGAATAAAGACTCTCCTTCTACTTGGTCACTAGTACAGTTCTTAGATACTCGTCATGATCCTCCATGGTTTTGGCCTATGTCTGAATATCATCAATAAAAACTAACAAAAAATTTTCAAGGTAATACCTAAAGGATTTATTCATCAATTCAATGAAGATTTTTGGAGCATTAGTGAGTCCAAAAGTCATTAATATGAATTCATAGTGCCTGTATCTTCTACAAAAATCAGTCATGGGGATATCTTCAATCTTCACCCTTACTTGATAATATCCCGACCAAAAATCCACCTTTGACAAATATTGTGCTCCACACAGTAGATCGAATAAGTCATAAATTCATGGTAGAGGATACTTGTTCTATATTGTGATTTTTTAATCTCACAATATTTGATTAAAAGGAGCATTGACCCATCTTTCTTCATGATGAAGAGGACTGGCACACCCCATGTTGAAGCACACGGTCCTATAACCCTTTATCTAGATTTTCCTGTAGTTTTTTCTTCAGATCCTCAAGCTCCACTACAGCGATTCTATATGGACTCTTTGATATTGGAATGGCCACAGATATAAGATCAATTGAGAATTCAATGTCACTTCTTGGAGGAATACCAGGAAATTCCTAGGGAAAAAGTACAATGAATTCCCTCACAGTAGGAATGTCTCCAATGGTGGTTTCCTCCTTATAATCAATAATCTGAGCCAGATATGCGTGCTTATAGTGTAGTAATATTCACGTTTCAGATGAAGGAGCTAATGAAGATTCATATTCCTCCTTGTACTTGTATAGAATTTTGGGTCTATTCTCCACATGGAGAGTGATTTCCCTCTCAAAAAAATTTATGTTGGCCTTATAAATGGAAAACTAATCCCTTCCATGAATTACAAAAAATTCTACCATAGGGAGTATGACGAGGTTCGTTGGGAAATTCAATCTACGGATTAGGATAGGGGCAGAGTTATATTCATGGGATACAATGACTACCCCATTTCAGGTACCCACTGACATCCTTACATCCATGATTTTTGGGGGTGCTGGAATTGTTCTACTAAACCTTCAGGATATAAAAGACTATGTAGATCCGTGGGTGATTACCCTTCTTTTCACATTTTTATTCTCATTATACTCTATCCAATGCAGACATAGGGATGAGTAATTTTAAACTATTAAACACATAAAGTGAAATTCGGATAAAAAATGGATGAATTATAAATTACTTTTATTTCCAAAACATTTGAATCTATAGGCTTCAATCTTTCTTATCCATGATCTAATTTCTAACGTATATTCATAGGGGAATTTTTTTATTCCCTTAATAATGGATCATACTGATCTAGTGAATTTACCAATGCATATACTCTAAGAGTGTCATAACTAAGAGTGAAAAAGTCCCATTGTTGTGAACCAGTTCCCATCCGAGTCTATCTCAATGAATTGTTTTCGGGTTTTACCCCTAGGATACATATGTTCCAGAGCCGCCTCAACCTGCTCATATTCAGACAAGGATATATTTTCTTGAAAAACCACAAACACATTACTCACCAATATTAAGGGATATTTTTTAATATTTATTCTTGTGTCCATGTCTTCACTAGGTTTTTCTTATCCTAATCCGAGAAATAACTAAATTTATCCCCTGATACCAACTATAACAACCCCACTCTTTTATTACAAACGTTAACATGATTTACTACATAAACACTTCACTTGAAACAACATGGAATATCTAAAGGTCAAGAGTCTATGGGGCTTAGGAACATTACATAACAACTAAAAACATGAAACAAAACATCTTTATTGAAATCATCCTTTATATGACCACTAAAATCCCCTGTACTTAGCATTGCATGGGATAACCAGAGGACATGCATAAGAAAAGGGTGAGCTATAAAGCCAAGTAATGTAATAAACCTAGAATAAAATGAGGAAAAAAATACATTTTAGACAAAAGGAATATCAATGGAGAACAATAGAAACTTATATATAAAGGCATTATAAAGCATTAAATCATAACATGGAAATGTGGTGGAAACACTTAACATGGAATTAGCATGAGCCAAGGCTCATTACACATGAAGCAGGAGTAAACCCTCATTTCACAAGAAGCATGATTAAACCCTAATTGCACTTAAAACACAAGTAAACCCTCATTTGAATTGAATAATCAGGAGTCAACACTCATTGCCCATGACTTATCATGATACTATACATTACCCAATGCATTGGAGCCCAATCATGGTGCACCCGTCTTTAACATTTCATTTCATGCAAAAGTGTTCCACATGAATCATATTACATGGAATCAATCAACAACATAAGTTAGTCCACAATTATGTAATGTGGAATAAATAAATTAATGTACCATTCAATATGTATAGATGAATAAAGGTGAATACCATTGATTGAGTCATGGGTATGGTATTCACTACACATTGATATTGGCATAGAAAATGCGATGCAATTTCAGCAGCATAACAACGTGACATAAGGATTCATAAAAATGGTTGATGAGAGAAAAAATAGTTTCTCATAATATGTACATGAAATGGAAATTAAAGGAGTCATATAGATACATGTAACAACAAACATAATGGAATTTAGATGCATAATCTAAAAGAATTACATGGATGTAAAAGAGGAGAGAGAAATCCCTCACGGAATTTCAGCATGGTAATGGGTGTACAAGGGAAGAATTAATGAGAGATAAAGGGGTATACCATTATCCAAACATAAAGAAAGTTGTATGTGTAAGGTTTTAAATTATACCCCAACATTTGTAATTGAAAAAATGGCATAACAACTTAAAGATAATTGGACAAAATGAGAAAGCACGAAATCCCTTAATTGGAAGTCTGATCCCAAAGGCATTGGAGGGGATTGAAAGAGGCATATTGGGAGCTTGGGGAAACCTAGAAGGATTATTGAAAGAGGAGGTAGGTTTTTTTTGAACTCTAATTGCGTTTATAGAAGAGGAAGTGGGAGCTTCAGTGGGTTTATATAGGAAAGGATAAGAAATTTTTATTATTTTGGTTTGGGATACCTCACATTAAACTAATTAATACCACATACCATCCCATGGTTTCTTCACATGTTTTTTTCAAAAGGGGAGTGGAAAAAAATATTTTATATGGACTATGGACTAACTTCTTTAAATAATATGGTATCTTATGTGGTGGTGAGTCACACTCTAAAGGAAAACTATTTAAAAAGACAAATTGTTTTATGAGCCTTGAAAGGTAAACAAAAGCATTGTAAAATAAATAAAATAATTCAAAATTAAAATTATTTTAATGTTAAAACTTATATTGTCCAATAAATAATGTTTATATTATTTTCTTACATCAATATTGGGTCATTATGATGTCATAAAACACATTATATATTAAATTGGTAATTAATTTTTACCCTAAAATTCGACTGTCTCAGAAAATTATGAAAAATTCAATGTTGAATAATTTCAAAATCCGGATTCCAAAAATAATATTCATTTTATCTAAATAATTTTCTAAATATGTGAATTTTTACTTTTAAAATAAAATCCAACATTTATCGAAAATTCATGGGTTTTGACCAAAACTGCTTTCAAACCATAATAAAAATTACAATTGCATTCATTAAATTATACGATCATTTATATTTAATAAAAATTAATTTAATAATAATAATAATTTATTAAAATATTATTTAATTCAAAAATTCATTAATTAATAAAAATAGATTTTTTAGTTGAAAATTATCTAAAAAAACTATTTTTGCTTTAGAAACTATTTAAAAAGTAACAATAATACAAGAAATGCACATTATTTATACAAAAAAAAATATTGTACATAGTCATAGTGCTAGGTTATTGTTATATAACCCCTTATAACACTCGCATAATACCAAAGGGTAACGTGTGCGATGGTGACAAAATGTTGGGGTGGATCAGATAACATCGCCCAGGTGGTAATCGCTATTAACTTCCACTTCTACCATAGTTCGTTCCGCTCAAGCATAATGTGTTCAAGCTCATATTGATCTTGGTCAAGAGAGAAGCCTAATTATTCCCCCTCCTTTCTGAGCTCCAAAAATGGGCTTCATATGGGGAAAGTCTACTGGATGAGGCCATCGCTTCTTTTGTCTCGGTAAATAAGATTTTCTAAGGCCTTAAATATATACTAATCATGAAATCACTTTTCAACGTCTGTATTAGCAATGATCCCAATTCCTAACGATATTTAAAATCAAGAAACATAAACCTAAAGTAGTTCAAATTTTATATAATCATAATAAGGAATTCAATTTGATCAAGTGGAATTTCCATTAATGAATGTTTGGGTCATTACATTCCATACTTGGTGAGAGTAGCCATGGTGAAGCTAGGAACATAGTATACTAGTTTAGGAGATGAGTTAGTTTCAATTTTTATTAACTATGCTTTAGAAATATTTCTTTACTTTTTCACTATAGGGTCTGGGGAGGATCCTACAGAGTATGCTGTTATACTCAGCCTTTGTATATATAAAGTATTTTTAAAGACACTTGGACTGGGTTGGAAATCCAACTTGTTTTTACAAGTTTGGGGTTTCACAAACTATTCAGGCATGTGGTTTCTACTATTTTTACATTCCTTCGATATATGCAGTTCTTTCCTTTCAGTTGTAATAGTTTTTCATGAAATTATATATGTGTACATGTTATTCTTTTTATATTTCATTTTCAGTTGGAGTTGGTTGGTTTCTATATTATCTCACTCTTTAACATGCATTCTCTTTGAGGGTAATTCCCTGAATTGGTGTACAAATTATGGAGAGAGGGTCATGGCAGATCAACACTCCATGATATACATTAATGAAGTTGGAAGCATTCTTGGAGTACCACATTATGTTGTTTCTGATCAGGAATCAAATTTTACCTCATTGTTATATATATGTATTTAGTAAGCCCCTGATATGATGTTGAGTTTTAGTATTGTGTATCTTTCATTTATATATGATTAGTATGAGAGAATAAATCAACCACTAAAGGATGTGTTGAGATTTTGTTCTTGGGATTACAAAGGTGGATTGGGTAAACACCACCCTTTTTCAGAGTTTTGAAACAAAAATATTTTTCACTCGACTATTCATATGGATCCTTATGATTCCCCCTTGGGAATGAAATGTATAACTCCAACATGTGAGAGTGATGTTGGAGAATGAAATGTCTTTGGAACTAAGATAGATAGACAAATGGAATAGAATCTTAGATTCATTTAATAACCCATAAAAGATTCATAGATTTATATAAAATTATATATTGAAAATCATCCAAATGATTTAGAAATAGAAGTTAGTGATAATGTGTTTCTATGAGTTTTTCCATGGATTAATGTTATGGGTTTCAGGAAGAAAGTGAAAATATGCCCTTGGTTTATTGGTCCCTTAGAAATTATTGATCGTATTAGAACTATAGAATATCAGTTGGAACAACCACTAAACCTCTATCAAGACTATTATATCTTCTATGTATCTCTCCTAAGGAAATGCATACATGGAAATGTTCTTGTATTTCCCTTAGAGGTCATACCACTGTAGAAAAATCATTCTTATAAGGAACAACCAATAGATATTTTTGAGTGTACATTAGAATGTATATGAAACAAGACCACTCACTTGGTAAATGTTTTGTGGTGAAACCACACGTTTTAAAAATATATATTTGAACTTAAGGATGGGATAAGGCATATGTATCCACATTTGTTTGTGTCAAACTGAAAAATTTGAAGTGAAAAATTAATTTTAAGGGTTCCAGAATTTAACACCCTAATTTTTTACGAATTTTATAGTTACAATAAATTTTTAAATAATATTAATTACATGAAAACCGAACTTAATATTTCATTATTCTTGATAATAGATTATTTTTTGTCACACATGATGCTCAATTTTAACAAAACTGTGATATATAATTAATATAGAAATTCAAATAGGATTTTTATAACCTACCATTAAATAATAGTTTTATGAATTTAAATACAAATTTTTAAATATTAATTATAAGGGATTTATATAATTAAATATTATTGAAAAAAGGGTATTCAATTTTTAAAACAAAAATTATATTATATGAAAATATAAATTTTCCCAAAATTTATTTTTACTTAGTTTTGAGAAAAAAATTTACTATTTCACACTTTTAAAATGATAATTTTATTAAATATACATTATCTTTAAAATCATTATAAATAAATTTTTTGGGTGAGTTTTTTGGAATTTAATGAAAAGTATCATTTTTTTAATAGTGGAAAATAGTGAATTTTAATTGAAAAATACCAATTCATATAATTTATTTATAAATTTAATTATTTTTAAATTAGTTATAATGTAAAATTACATCAATTATACAACTATTATTCTTATTCATGTCGTGGGAATCAGTTTAAAATTTAATTTTTCCATAAAAAACATTGTGAACATATAAACATTTTATATTTATAACTAAATTTTCTCATCGCATTTGTGGGATTAATTATAATTTTCATTTTTCCACATCTGTGAAAGCACCTTTAAAATAATGTATTCCTAACTTATAATATACATAATTTATATTATCAAATTAAGTCTTTAGCTGGGGTAGTAGTCGAGTAGTTAACACACCCTAAGTATTTTGATTAAACCTAAGATCAAATCCCAATAGAGGAATATTTCTATGTTTCTATGTATGTTTTTTAATATGTACTATATTTTTAATTTAGTAGCCATACCTATTCATCAGATTGGTCCTATAGTTCACTAGTCTAGGCCTACGGGCCACATGGGAATTTAAAATATCAATGGGGTGGTGACACAGGAATGTTAGGCTGCAGATGATGGTAGAATGATGAAATAAGTTCCTTTGATCCATACAATGGTGGTAATATGATCCACATAATAGCCTATATTCCCAATGGGCCTTTAGGTGATAAATCATATATGTGATAATGTGTTAGATTAGGTGAGATTACACTTACCGGGGGGGCTATCACCTACCTCTCTGACCTTTGTGTGTGTGTGTGTGTTTTGGTGTGTGGTTTATTTTAATTATAACCCAAAGAACCGAATATAATATAATAACACCATCCTTAATTTTTACACAATTAATAGTTAAACTAGTAAAAATAAATTTTCATGGTTAAGGTCAAAATTTCATTAGGTGTGCTTAAACTAAAAATATAAGTGTTACAATGACATATAAACTTGTCTAAACTGTAGTTTTTGTCCATTATTCCATCATATAATGTATAAGTATCAAATTTGAGACATTTGGGACACTTTTTCATGTGAAAAAGTTTTTAAACTTATTTCTTTCAAAAACATGTTAGTGTGCCACTCACCTCACTTAGAAAAGGCAATCCCCTCTCCTCTATTATTCATAACTCCAAACCCTTTTGATTAAGAAAATAGTTTCACAAATCACCAAAAAAATTTCTTATTCCCTTACAATAATATATATTTTGGACATAAACCATACATAGGATAACTATTGCTGAAATCCTAATGAGGATACCCATTGAAGAGATTATGTAAATCTACATCAATTTTTTTATTATTTCTTCCTCCACATCTTCCATTTATTATTATGTAATAATGATATAATAGGCTCAATATATTCCTTATAATGATATGTTGTTATGTTGAAATAATTACCTACTACAATATCCACTTCCATCAATTAGGATATGAAATCACCATTCGTTTGTAGTATGAACAACCACTTCATGAACCGTTATCATTTGTTTTCCCCTTACCACATATAAATACTAGAATAAATGATGGGGTTATTTTATTATGTATTATATTTATTATATAATTATAATTATATAATATTTATAGCACACACACCTTTATACTCCCTACTTTTTGGAATATGATAATTTCCTTGTTGTATATAGGAGACTACCACAACATAAAGAGATGTGATTCATGCACGCATAACATGAATGTTAATAGGGATGGGTTAAATACAAATACATAATATATAGTAAATTAAAATGATTATAACATGATAAAATATCATTTATCATTAATTTTATTTCTATCATGAAAATATAATGAATATTCATGCATAATTACCTACCAGAGTGTCCATGCACATTGTATTTCATTTTCTATCAATAAGTTTCATGGATTAACATATACAATTATACAATAAATATATATTATATTTAGATCATATTTATCATATTTTAGTTGACTAAATAATGATCTACATAGTAGGACCAAAATGAAAAATAATCAAAACGTATACAAAAAACAAAGCGGTTGTTACCGGAAATGTTTCTTTAAAATGGAACTGTTCATAAATTCATAATAAAAGTTCTTAATAAAATTGTAGTTGTTTAGATAAATAGATATTAATATTTTTATAAAAAATGTCTATAATGAACTTGTATTTATAATATATGTTTTTGTAATATTTACAAAAAAATCATGACTTTAGGTAATGTATTTTTTTATACATATTCTTTCTATGAGATGTATGTTATGTTATGAACATGTATTTTTTATTAGGGTGTATATAGAAAAACATTGACATATAGTAACTTGAATACCTTTATCCTTGTAAAATTTTATTTTCCATTTTATTATATTCCATCATAGGTGTTATGGTTCTAAGAATCCACATTTTTTATGCTTTTATGTTATAATCTCATCATTTATCAGGATTATTTATGGTTATGTTTTTTATTATAAAATATTATGATTCATCTCTGAATATAATCAATTTTTTTATATCCTAAGGTTATTAATGATATTTTCATTTAATAATAGAATTTTTCTACTCTTTTTTAAAAAAAATAATTGATAATTTATTTTTAATAAAATTGATCATTATTTATCTCTTCTGTCAGATAACTTGTTATCATCCAAAATGATGTTTTTTAAAAAAAATTAAAAAATGTTTAACTATTCTCCTATTATTTTGAAAAGTAATTTTTACAATTTTTTAATATTAACATGACAAATTATAGAAATATTAATGTATTTATCCAAACTATTTCTCTTTTTTTCATATACTTAAAATGTTAGAAGAATATTTATATTTATGTGTATATAATGAACACAACATCTTGTTATCATGAAAATTAATTTATTTGATGTTTCTTTTCTTACATTTAATTGTCAGTTTCACTGAATAATATTTATAATAATTTTATATTATAAAAAATGTTTTAAATGGGGAATGGATAGGTTTCTCAGGAAATGTATTCAAGGATCATTCAAAATCATTTCGCAAATATGATGACATTTGTTGATATTACATATGCCTTAATGGGGATTTGTCTTAAGTATAACATTGTTATTCTTTCTCTAAATTTTTTATGTTTATGATGGAATGATTTTTATGGTCCTCATTTTTTTGCAAGGGATATTACATGAAAAAATTCATATGAAACCATATACCTTTTCCATGGGATTTGATATAGTAAAATGATGAAATGATTTTGAAACCTATCTCATTTCCACGTTTTATGATATAGTGAAATGTTTATGAAACCCTTATAAAATAATTAGTTATGATATGATTAATGTTTTATATTCTTATGGAACTCATATGTATGATTTTCATTATGTGTTGGTAAAATCCTATATATCCTTCAATTATATGAGGTGAATATTTATTTCTCATGAGATAAACATTACTATAATTAGTAGTGAACGTGGTTTATTAAGGTATTTTGTTCTCTATAAAGATATTGGGTGTGATCCTTCTCAAGTATGATTGTTTTTTGATTAAAACCATCCCACTATGATATCCTTGGATATGATCCCTGAATACCGTTGAAATCATTTTCTATTCATCTATTTGTGCCACAAATCTTGGTAGTGTTACAATGTTACTATCTCATGGATCATGTTCTTTTATTACCTTTTCATTTTTGTATTCTGAAATACATATTTGTATTTCATGACTCAATATTTCTTTCTTTTATTTAAGGGATTTGGTTTTCATATATTATTTTGTTGTTCTCATACACTTATGATCATGTTATTCTTACATATCTCCCTTGATTACCCATTGTGAGAATCGGAGTTCCCCCTTTATTATTTTTTCTTTCCTTGGGTTGTGTTGAAATCTATTACATATGATATACCTCAGAAGAGTTCAAGATATGAAAATCATATAGGGATAAGTGGTACTTTACATATAGATCTGTTTTTCTTGTTTATATGTTTCCAAATACACTAAACTACTATGATCCTTAGTTTCATTTTTGTTTAATATAAAGGATATTTATACAAAATTATGTAATATATATATGATAAACATGATTTTCTATGAAAATAGTAAAAAAAATTAATGACATAAAAATATTATAAATATTAAAATAAAAAAATACATTTGAATCCATTTATATAAACTTCATTAAATTATGACAGAATGATATTGTGTAATAAATTTAAAGAAGAAAGATAAAATGATTCCACTATCAACAACAGAGGTGGGACATGATAAATATAAATATGAATTAAACAATGATGAAATAACATGAAGAACATGAACATTGATGTGAATGATGTAAAAAATATTGGTATTTCCATATAATAAGAGAGGTCAAAATAAACCTCTTAGCTTAGTTATTGAATCATTTAACTATTCACTTAATCCACATATAATAAATTTAGGAATTTTAATTATAAATTAATATACCCTATTATTTGTCTTTTTTAAATTCATCCATTTCATACTGATTAGTGAAATATAGTTTATATTAATTGTGAGATGAAAAATAGTTCTTAGAGACCCATGATTGTTTCGTTATAGCTGTCTTGATCAACATTCCATGACCGATTTTTACTATAAAAATGATATTTGAACTAGGATCATAGTTTTATATGATTTATTATGTCATATTTTTTTAAATATAGATAGTGGTATAGTTTAGAAAAAATAGTTTTATATCTAGTTCATTTCGTAAAATGTCAGCTATAACAAATATTTAATTTATATTAACAATTGATGTAAACGTTACCATTTTATAACCATTATAATAAGTTAAATTCATAGTATATATCAATACTAGTAAATTTTTTTATAATCCTTTATTATAATATCTATAAAAATAGAGTATTTATGTAGGTGGTTGAACCAAACCAAACATAAACATATTTAATGAATTGGATGATTATAAACCCATATATTTATTATTAGGATACTCGTATTATAGAATTATATTTATATCAAAAATATTTTTTGGTATATTATGTTATATTTAATATTCTATACCAGTTATATATGATCCATAAATTTATAAACAAATATTTAATATTGGTTTTTAGAATTTAAATTTAATATAAACACTTATTTTTTAAGGTATTTTGAAATCAAATGTGTCACTTAAATTATAATTTAAATTAATTTGAATAATAAAAATAAAATAAAAAAATAAGTATTAAAAAGTTATATTTGTATAAAACAATATCATTAACATGCTTATAAATTCATTTCATTAGAAATTACTAATAAACATCTCGATTAATATTCAATGTTATAACATTTAACATATCAATTTATATCTAAATATTATATATATATATATTACTGATATGGTTGTAAATGATGTGAAATTTCATGAAAAATATAATTAATAATTAATGTTTCTTTCATAAAATATAATTTCATAATATATAAAAATAATATTCTTTCTAAACAATAGTCATTACTTTATCAACTAAAATCACATTATTGTTTCATAAAATGTCATAATTTCTTAAAAAATTATCATGATAAGAATTTTTATAAAACATACAATCAAATATTTCTAAATACTTTAAATATAGTATTACTTTGGTAAGAAATACATATAGGGATAAATAATTCATAACATGTATCTTTTGAAGAATCCAATATATGATTGCTACTATGGAAATTGAATAATAAAATGGTAACGATATTTTTATTTAAGGGTACCCATGTTTTTTATATGGCACATAAGGGTAACCGGATGTTCCAAGATGATACATAAAGATATGTGATGAATCATGGCTACTATTATTGGGTGATTAAATGAATGGGAGAAATTAAAATGGAATGATATATATCATGGTTAATATGTCATGCTATTCAATTTGTAAGTGTTATGAAACGGGAAATATGGGAAATAATGGTACTTTTGGAAGCACCAGATATCTAAATTATCTAATCTAATGGCAACATAAAAATGATACAAATATTAATTGATAACATATTTTAAAACAAAATAATAACACACATATATTTTACATCATTCACATATTTTAAACATTATGTCCAAAAAATTCCCACAACCCTAAAATAATAATATTTTGTGTCTTTAGAGATTAGTTATATCATCATCCTATTTGCAAATAAGCCTTCAAAATTCTCTCTATATATTCTTCTCACAATATACACATTTGGAAACATCATTGATATTACTCATTATCATAACCTATGGAATAGAAATATTAGAAAGTGTGATCTCATGTGATTATTAAGGTTAAATATAAAGAATATCAAACAAACATAATAAGTGTGTACAAGATGTGAATGTGGATATGAGATCCTAATCAATGTGTATGACTATAATATAAGAGAATTATTCCCACTAAAACATAGATAATATAATCATGATTTAGGGAACTATTATTTTTCAATTAAATTCTAGATTCCTCAAATATTAGATAAAAAATATTACATCTTATCTTATTAATATTCCATATATATCATTATATTTTTTTAAATAACTATAATGGTTTGGTGTCTTTATAATGTTGGATACATGAAACATTGTCCCATGAAAAATCAAAATCAACTCCCTTGATTTTATTCACAACTATATACCTTCATTGACATATTATAAATAAATCCATTCATTATAACATCGGGAATTAAGAATTTTAAAGTGTTATCTAAGACACTTAGTAAGGGGAAACATATTCTAAATTAATAGAAAATTATACGTGAGTATTGTACCAGTGTAAGAGTATGAGAACATGATCATAATGTGAAATACAGATACCCTATCTATCAAATATCATTATTCATAAATCATTTAATAAATCATTTTCAAAAAAATAGACAAAATAAATTATTTTGTGGAATCATAAATCATGGTACATGATAATAACACAAATGGATAATACAAATTTTTTTAACATTATTATGAAAGTTAAATAACATCTATAGTTAAGGTTTACTCCTAATACTATCATTGAGAACAAACACGCATAATTCAAATGCATACCATGTTATTTAAAGTATTCTCGTCGGTGTAAATATCATCAATTTAACAACATCATATCTTTATATTTTATTAACTATGTATTCCCTTATACGTTTCTAATCTCTATCATAATTAACCAATTCATTATAGGTCTATAAAAAACTACTCTTCAATATGAATTGTGTGAATATCACCCATCTCCTAATCAAAATCCTCCTATATTACTCTAACAAGATCATACTGCATTCATCATTTTATCATAAAAAACTTGTGGAAGGAAAATAGGTTTCTTATGATTAAGAATCATTATTGTAAATAATTTTGAAATGGAATAAATTTGGTAACAACATATATTATCCCCATTATAGAATAAAAAATATCAACGGATGTCGTTATAGTTAAATATATGATTCAAATATCACATATATATTTTTACAGTAAAATATGAGTTTCATTTTGAAATCATTTACATATAGTATAATAATTACTAAAATATTACTGAAAACCATATATTTGTAAATAATTTTTCAAACATCTAATTTAAGATTAAAATTATACAGTATTCATGATGGTAGGATAAAATATTCATCTTATGTATGTTAAATAAAATATTCATTTCACATTTTCTATATAAAGATTAAAAGTACCACATTTAAAAAAAGTAAAAGATCTATTTTACAAATTAATAAAAAAAAGTCTAATACTTTTAAAATGAACTTAAAATATTATTTTTTATGCCAAAAAACATTATTTTCAATTTCTTAAAGAGAATATGTACAGTGAAAAATATATTCCCAATTTAAGAGGGAAATAATGTTTGTTTTCTACAAAAATATTATTTTAGTCATCCACAAACATAAAGATGATAAAAAATTAAGGAATAATTAAATTTATAGAAATCATCATGATATAGAAAAATATAAAATATTTTGGATTGATAAATGATATAATTTCTTCATTGAAAATTTCGGCATAAACAATCATGGAAAAAAATTATATTGTCCTATAAATAACTTAATGATGTGATAACATTTAATTCAAAGCACCCATATAATAAATAAAATAAAATGGAATGATAAATAAAATAAGAGTAATTATATTACAATTATAAAATATAATAGGGTATGTTGATTCACCTAATAAAATATTATAGGTGTATAGAATAACATATATATCGAAAAATGAAAAATGAAATATTAAATCAATAAAATATTTGTTACATTTGAATCATATCCCTAAAGATAAATATGGTTATGCTATAAAATATAATATAATATATTAATAAGGGTATATGATATAAAATTTCAAAGAATTAGTGTATACTAGTCATTAATATAAATAAGTTTATAACATCCCAGATATCTCAAGCAAACAAAATTGAGAGGATGAACCCATGCATTATATCCGACCTGATTCAAAAGACATATAAACCCCTACATAATAAATTTTAATTTATTATTATAAAATAATTTAACAATATTAATACATATATGTTAATATATTATCAATTTATATCTTTTTAACATGCATTCATTTACAGATATCTATAAAATTCATCATTTCTGGTGTCAATAGCTTCGTTTCTCATGATTTCTTTGTTTCTCCAGTTATATCCCATCTACACTGATCATGTTTAAATATTCTATATATTATTAATTTTGTCAGAAAAAATTTATTTATTCACTTATACATTATAATATTCTCTCATAATATTAGGTGAAGAAAAATAAACTACGTCGCTTCGTGGTGATGGTAATCTATAAATACACAAAGGTAATTTTTTTCACCTTTTAATTGATGGATGAAATGAAAGGTAAATAGAATTTAATAGTTCCAAACACATTATTATATGATAAATATAATATATAGTCATTCAATATTAATTTATTAAATGAAAATAAACGATAAAATTAAAATTGAATCTAATAAATTCATAGAGGTTGTAGTCCTAATGTACATATAAGTGATGCTATCAATTTTCAAGAGGTAAGAATATAATAAGGTAGATAAGATATTATATTGATATAATAAAAATTATTTAATAATTATATTATATAAATATTAAATATATCATAATATCCATTCATAATTGATCGTGGTGGGAAATAAATTATATCTCTACGTGGAGTGGGTAGTACACACATAATCATGATCGATACTTTCATTTAAAATGTAATGAAGGATATGTGGGAAACGGTTGTCAAATAATAGTAATAAAATTTAATCAAATTAATTTTACTATGTTCATAATTAAATAATTGAAAATTTATCTTCACAATAGCATAATGTAGAAATAATGTTGAATTATCTGGCTTATGATTTATACTTCTTCTCTAAGATAACTCGTTATTCATACACTTGATACCTTGAGAGATTATACATATGATATTATCGTAATATCTATCATAATTGTATGGATTCTATGAATGATTTTTATAAATGATTTTATATGATAATTGAAAAAAAGTTAGAAAAATGGTTGGTGAAAAGTTTCCCTTTTTAAAGTGATGGGTTGGATATACATGGAAATTCATAAATGATTTCGAAAATATATGGTAACTTTCATGTGGATGTTGATACGCATAGTAATTAATTCATTTTTTTTATTTTGTTGGGTTTAAATTTATTCAATAAGTAAGAATTATAATACTTTTGGGGGTATTCATTCTTGTATCCCTAGGTTTTAACCCCCCCCCCCCCCCCTCCCCCACCCCACATAAACTCATTTTAACCATAATCATGGTATACACAATTTACCACTTTTAATATTCATTATGATTAAAATTTAATTTTAACTTATTAAATTAAATTAATTATTATATATAAAATTATTTAATCGATTTTAAATAATTCAATTTCTAAATGTTGAAGAATTTAAATCTAAATAAACTCGCAATACGCAAAAAAAATGTTTTATGAAAAATAATATGTTAGTATAAAATAGAATTTACTTCAATTTTTTACTTGTAAATTCCATAAAATAGAGAATAAAATATTTTATTGAATATATATTATATAGTATTAATTATAAAACATTAATTAATATATATTAATTTATTTTTTATTGTATTAAACACATTGCACATATAAAATTAGTTCTCAGAAAACCATGTTTTGAAGAACAAAAATGGTCTTATAACATAAAATAATAATATTTATACCTATTTAAATAGTTATAATAGTTAAAATAAATAGATTCATATAATTCATTATGATATAATTAAAAACATAACATGGATTTATCTTGAAATTAAATAGTATCCGTAGAAAAAAAGCATTATTTTTCATTATTCACTTATAAATACATCATTTGGAAAAAATTTAAAGAATCACAATATGATAATATTAAAATACATATTTGATTCGTGATGGACATTTCCAAAAAATATCTTTTTAAAGAATGAAATAATTTACATAAAACTTCGACAGATAAAATAAAATTAAAAACATTTTGGAGGAAACCACATTTTGGAAGCATAAAATGTACTTATAGAAAGATGGTCAATAGTATCATAAGAGAATATCCCTACTGAATCATAACAAACATTAATATATTTTATCATATATTAAAAACAAATTTAGAATATATTAATTAAATTGCGTTGATAAATCTAATGAAATAAAACAATATCACAATTTTAGTTGAAATTTTATAAAAATAGGATTTGAAATTGCATTATAAATCCTTAAATGGTTCAAGATGTTATTTGATACAAAAATTTAATAAAAATGGTTCAAAATTCATTTAATTCCAAAATATTTAAAAGGGGGGTATTTTTACAATTTTTTAATGAATACGAAATTAATGTATAAGTTCCCATTTGAAAAATGTTTACATGGGATCATCTAACTAAATTATACAGAAAGATTGATAAAATTTAAAATTGAAATAAGAAATAATTCATTCATATATAACGGCTTCAACAAACCAACATTTTGAATACTAACAAATATGAGAAATATTTGTATCCAAATAGAAGATATAATGTTAATCTCACATACAAATATCCATTTAGTTGGATTATTATCTAAAGATAAGGGAAAATTTATTAGGATATGTAAAAATGAGAAATAAAAAAAGAATAAAAAATATATTGCATTATAAAGAGAAGAATCAATCCATTACTCTAGATGTATTTTTAAGATTAAAAAATCATGATTTTAAACTAGTACATAATAATAAACCCTTATAATTTTGGTTACTTTTGAATCAAAATCAAATGAATGACTATACATTATATATATTTAATGTCTAAGAAATAACACAAAAAATATTGAATAATACATTAATGTGGTAGTATATATATCAAATAAAAATAAATTTGGTAAATATATGATATATCTCATGTAGTTAAATTTGATATTAGAAACCCTATATACTTTATATTGATTTCCACTGAGGTGCTTTAATGGACATACTCGATTCTCATATCCTTGAATAATATCCCCTTAAAATGAAGGTTTTAGACTTCCCTCTTAGAACCTGTGTATTCCAAATTTAATTGAGGGATTTAGGAAAGTCTGTATATGCATTTATCTAATAGTTTATCTAATAAAATTTTAGTTTGGATGGGGGTCAAGGTGGTGTCTTTTTATCGGTGACATTGTGACCTGATTATTTAAAATTATCAATAATTAATTTATACTATTGTAATTTTAAATAAAATTGAATAGATTGATGGAAATATTTCATATGTTTCATAAATAATCTCATCTACACAATTTATAGATAATGTTCCATGATATTTTAACTGATTAACACTTCGTGTATCCCTTTTTACATCATATTATCATTAATGTGGAAACTAAATTTTTACCATAGTAACGTATTTTTATTTTTGACATTAAAATTAATATTTTTACATAATTTTAATTCCATTATTTATAATTTATCATCTATATAATATAATTAAATTTCCATATATTGGAAATAAATTTTTTATTGTGAAATTAATATATAAAGTAAAACTATTTTTATTAAAAAATTATTCTTAAAATTTAATTATTCATATTCATATTTTATTTAAATTAATATTTATATAATTGTTAACATATTTGTTATAAATTGAAAAATTACCTAAATTCAACATTTATAATTCATAGGTAAATTTTTTATATAAAAATATCTTATTCTTAAAAAATTAGTATTTAAAGAGTTATCTTCTAAAGCATTATATAATTTTAACCATTTAATAATAAATTGTAATATTCATCATTGGAGAATTTATTTTAATTAATAAACTCGAATTAAATAAATTATTTTAATGTTATAAATAAATAAAAATATTCTTTAGTATAAAAATATGTGTAATGTATAAATATATGTTTTTAGAACTATATATTTTGATTAAATATTATTTATTTTCTTCATTGTTAAATATATTTGATTTATATTATTCTCAATTTAATATTATAAATTAAAAACATCAATATATCTATTAGATAAATTCATACTCAATGACCATATATCCGATAAAAAAATTCTTCATGACCATATTTATAATGATTGTATATATAAAAATAGCTTTCATTTCTATATATATATTTATATACATTTTTAGTACCCCTTTTCTTGTTATTTTAATTCTCCATCATCATGTATATTATATTTATTATTTTATTATTTTATTTTATAGTTTAAATCTATGTTATGGTAATCTTAGTAAACCAAGATATTGATTATTTTATGTTTGGGGATATTTTATTTACCTATGGGTTTATTCCACTTATGCTTTTCCTTATAATGATTCATATTTAATTACAAAAATATTTCTATTTTTATCAATTATTTTAAAAAATTTCCTCAAAAAATTCATCAGGGTTCATTTTTTAGTGTTCAATTTGAAACAATATATTTTACACTTTTTTATTTAATTTTAAATCTGAACTAAAATATGTTAGTGTTACATTATTGCCCCCAAAAAATTGTTTATTAAAATGTTTAATTTTCTCCCACTAATCAAAATTATTGAGGATGTCCATAATATTGATGAGACTAAATATAAAATTTCAATAGAGATATAAACCTCCATATCATAAGTATTTGTAAAAAATAATTCTTTTCCATCATAGTATGAATATTTGAAAAAATGATTTTGGCCCAAATATTTTGAGATAAATACCCATCATGATACAGTATTAAAACCCATATAATGAATGTGACTCTCATATGGACTCCATAGTCACCCATACATAATAAACGATCATGGGTTGATATAGGATATGAAATATTTCTTCCCATTCATGGATTTTAAATTGAAATCTATCTGGATATTTCCAATCCATGCCCAAATAATATCAATTTTTACTAAATATAGAATAATAATATTTAATATATTACCATTTTTAAAAAATTAATCAAATAGTATTTATATAAATTATATACCATTATCATAAAAGTTTGTGTTTTAACTAGTCATCCAATATCAAATTATCCGGGGTGTTTTTTATCAGTTTGAAAACATCTTTTTTTGAAGAAGTGGTTAGATCTATGATCAAATAATATATTTCTTGTTTCTTAGTGGATATTGAGTATACATGTATCCATTTATATTTTTCACCCACAAAATATGTGAAAACTTCATTGAAATCCCCAGTTTCCATTTTCCTAGATGGTTTCTGATGTCTATAGTCATCATTTACCCTAGGACGCGTGCACTATATCATGCCATGTTTACACTCTAGAAAATTTCCACAATAGTTTGTGGGTCATGCATTAGGTTCTCCATTATGTTGATTCTATATAACCCTTTGGTATTCATTTTCTTCGTGTCCTTATAACACAAACATAAAAAATTAACCTATTCCTTTGAAGAAGTCATTTTTTCTTATTGAAATATTTTCACCATATTTGAAAGATTATTTTCATTCCTCTGTGATTTTTTGAATTTAAATTTCATAAATGATCCATTTTAAACCTTTAATACTTAAACCATGATAATTATTTAATTCTATATATTCTATTTCAACCTTTTTAGAAAATTGAAAAAATTCATTGAAACTACAAAATTCTGTTATATTCAATTAAATCTGGAGATTTGGGTTTAATCCATTATAGAAATGGTTGATTTCTCATTCATGGGGAGTGATATATATAAAAAATAAATAAATCATGTAGCATAATTAGTACATATTATATACAAATGGATTCGTCATCTTTATTATTTAACTCTATGTTTAATCTATCAAGTTATTGTGTAGTTTTTAGGAAAAATATTTATTGTAAGATACATATTGAATGGTATCTCATTTCATAGAGAATATTTTTCCTTTAGAGTAGTTTTATTTATAAATTTATACCATTCATATTATTCACCATCCAAATAATAAAAAATTATAAATAGTTTTATTTTACTATGAATTATATAACATACAATATTATTTCTATCATGTAAAATCATTACTTAGGAAATCATGGATCAGAATATCCACTAATGTTTTTTGTTCATGGAAGCATGAAAGGATAAATGTTTTTTTCTCATTGTTTATAGATTTTGATTTCTTGATGTTACTTCAGTTATTGTTCATAACCTAACATAACATTCCCAAGATGGTTTTCATTCCTTATCCCATCTAATTTGAATCTATATTGGGAAAATTGTTAAATTTTTTATTCCACTCTTTTTGAACTTGAATCATGATGGTTCTAACCATTATGTAAAAATAAAAAAAATTTAGTATGATTATTAGAAAAATATAATTAGACAAAACAATTATATTAAAATGTAAATCATTCTTAATATCATCTAAATTATTCCATATTAATTTTAACCATTTCAATTTAAGGTTAATAATACATCACATTAGGTTCATTATATATTTATTTAGGTTTAATTAACATCTTATTGAAATCCCATTCAAAAAATAAAATAATCCCTACTCAGATACAAACTAAATCAACACATACCCACATTCAATGATCCAGGATTAAAATAAAAATGATAAACATGTGATTCTACATGAAGTTAGTTTACCCAACCATAGAACATAGGTATATTACATCATTTAAATAATATAAACATTGGGTATAATAAATTTACAAAATAATAGAATGAAATTATTATTTTCATTGTGTATTATTTTAATGATCAAAAAAATTTATAATAATTCATCAACATTTCAAAAAAATAGTCTTATCACATGACAGAATTTTTGGAATTTCATGAATATTAATCATGTTCATAACCCGAGGAATGGGAAAAACATAAAGGGTGAATCATTTTAAATATAAAAGTTAGTCATAACTTATATAAATTTAATATCATAAGTGAGAAATATATATGTTTGTAGGTATGATAAAATAATCATGTTGCATGATCAAAACATAATAGAATCATACCAAATAAAAGATAAATAAAAAAACATGAGTCCTAGTGCAAAAAAATTATATAACATAAATATGATACATATAAGGATTTTTTAATGAGAGAACAAAAATTGATACCGTAATATATTCACGAGGAACAACATAATTTTATGGCAGACACATAATCATAACAAATCATAATATTTTGAGAACATCCACCCATTCCCACACATTTTTTAGTTATAAATCCCAATCATGCCAACTTGATTTGATTTGAGAAATATCATTTATTCCCGTGAATTATGCCAACAAATTTAGTTTCTAGAAAACCCATTAATTCCCATGGATTACATTTTGGGATAAAATAATTATTCTCACACATTATTTTTTGATAAAAATAAATTGTTCCAATATATTATGTTTTGTGGAATCCCAATGATTCCCATCCAGTAGGTTGTGAGAAAACACAATCATTCCCTCAAATTATGGTTTGAGAAAACAAAATCATTCTCACACATTATCTCATGAGATGTATAAATTTATACAATTTATTAAAATTTAATGATGCACCCCAACATATAATAATTATAATCTATACATATGAGTTCCACTTGAACATTTAAATATTGATAATTTTAACATAACATATTTCATTGTGAAAAACAAATGAGTTCTGTAAACAAATTATATGATATAATAATAAGTAGTATATAATAATCTGGTGGAAGGTGTTATTGGATCATATACCTAGAGAAGTATAAGAAATTAATGTATACTTACCTATATGAAAAGTAATTTTATAAAAGAATTAGAAAATATCAATGAAAAATAAGTTGAAATATCATTTAGCTATGGTAAAATTTCTTTTAAATAAAAATAAATTATAAAACAATTGTTATATAAATTACATTTTAGAACTATTAAGACATGTAAACAAATCATTATAATGATAATTGAAGAAGGGAAGAAATGTTTTTCACGTATAAAAAGAAAAAAAATAAGATTCTTATCAATGTTTTGTAATGAATTTTATGTCATAAAAAATTGAAACATAAAAAATGTTTTAAATAATTCCATTGAAACCATTATAAAGAAATTACAATTTAATAGAATCCCAGCTTAATAAATCAATAAATTAACTATAATTATATAAATAAAAAATATAGTTATTCTTGAGACGAATGAGATTAATTATTTACCCAAAATATTAGATATAGTCACCTCTAAAAACAAATAAATTTTTGATATATTTTGAATCAATAGTAATTAAAATAGAAACAAAACATTGAATCATTGTATATGTATTTATATTAGAGTAAAATATATGATATATTTTATATAAGGAAAATATAATTCCTCCTAATGTAATCTTAATGTTAAAAAATATTTATTTCAATATTATATTGTAAAATAACCCCTTTGGTAGTTTTCTATCTTTCAGATCAAAAAAATTAAATAAAGAACCTGATATCTCTTTGAAAGTCCCATTAATTACATAAAATATATTCTATAATAAATTCATGGTGTTCTATATATAACACACAATGAATTAAGGAAGTGAATATATACAACATATAAATGATATAAATTTGATATAAGAAAACCCATATCAATCCCCTTAACATGAAGGAAATCCATTTAACTACATTGATGAATTCCATCCTCGAAAAGGGTTCCACTGAAATAATGATTTTTATTATTTCATTGAACTGGAGGTTGAAAATTTTATTCTGATACATTAGTAGAGTAAAAATGAGCATTTATTCAATATTATTTTGAAAGAATGTGTGTTTTTGAATGGGTATGTATGCTTCCATTAATATGTATCTTTCTAGTAAAATTTATAAAAACTCACATTCTTTAATGTTTATGGTTTTCATTTTAAATAAAATGTTGTTATAAAGTGGAAAAAAATTTAAGTATTAAATGAATCCCATCATCCTCACAATTTATGGATAGAGTTTCAGGATATTTTATGTATTTACAACTTAGTTTAACCATATTGATGTTATTTTTCATTTTTCAATGAAACTCAATTTTTACCCCAATAACTTGTTGTTATACCTAAAAACAAAAATAACCTTATAAGTTAATACCAATGAAATTATTACAAATTGTAACACTATAAAATCTAATTCAATTATTAATTTTAAAAAATATATCATTTTTTGAAATCATAATATATATTGGAAAAAGGTTTTTATAATAGAATCAATTTAAAAAAGTAGGTTTTTTTCTTATTTCATTAAATTAATAAATAAACAAGTGTTAATTTAACTATTTAAAATTGAATCATTACAATATATTTATCTTTTAAATGTTAAAAATTTATTTTATTAAGGTAAAAACACATAATCCCTAATAAATGTCATTGGAAAAATTATCATATTTGATTATTAAATTCTTTCAACCACATCCTATTAAAAATTATTAGTTATATTCTAATGATTTATTTTTTTAAATGTATTGAAATAACTATATTTCTTTTAAATGTATAAATATAAAAAAATAACTCTTCAAAAATAATAGTAATAATATGTAACTCATAAAAATATTTTCATTATCATAACATGTTTAAATTACATATTATATTTTTTCTTTAATTTCTATAACTAAAAGTTTTTTACTAAATAATACATGTCTCAAACAATAATACATGATATATGCATACCTAAGACTATATTTCCAATGAAAATATTTCCATTGAACAACATATAATAGAACGATTTCATTACTATTTAGATATTTAGATTAATTCCTAGAATCATTATTTCAATTAAGAAATATTTACCTCAACATGTATGTTTTACTTATACTATTTTTTCAACATTATGTATTTGAAAATAAGGTTTTTTTCATTATAAAAACTATAATGATAATGACTCTATGGTTTTTATTTATTATATATTTTTTGATTTATTCTTCATTCACATTTTACAACGATGTTTTTTATAGTATTCTAATAATTCATTATAATTTATATTTAATTTTAATTATTTATCAAAATTAAATGTATTATACTTCATTTCATTTTGGTTTTTCATTTCAAAAAACAGTTTGAAAAATCTATTTCATTAAATGGAATATCGTACTAAAATCTGATGGTGTTCACTTTAAATTCCTAATGAAGTGAAAATATTGATATATAAATGTCATGAGTAGATACATAAGGGTCACAATAAGGAATAAGGGTAACTGTATAATATTAAATGATACATAAGGGATATTAAGACACATAAGCTACTTTTAGTTTATGTAGAAGTGAAAATATTGATACATAATGGTCTATTGGTAAATATGTAAGATTTTTTCTTAAAGATGTATTTCCATATGGAAGAACAATATATTATATCCAAGGTGCACATGAATAATTTATATTTACATGTTCTAGATCCCAATGACTATTTTTTGGAGGGATAATTATTTTATTATGGTGTTTAAGAATATTTTAGTGTCTCTAGCTATTTAGATATTTCCACACAATGAATGAAGTTAACATAAAAGAGATTCAATGATATATATATATATTTTGGGTTATTGTTACCTACATTAATAGGATTGAGGATCATGAAGTTTAGTATTACCACACTATGAATTTTAGAAGATTTGAATATATCATATTTTATTAAATATATTAATGTTGTTTTTTATTGAAAATCATGTATTAAATAAGAACATCACTCTTAAATATGTAAAATGCAGTAAAAACACACAACATAATGAACAATGTAATGTTGTAGAAAAGTTAGGGTCATGGAATGATATTATATAATACTAGGAATCACACGGTGATATGGAAATTTCAATAATATTTAGTATATCCATAAAAAACATTAAATAAAAATAAATGGAATAAAAATAGAGATTTGTCTTGGCCTAATTGTAAGAATTTTAAAAATACACTAACATTAGTTGTAAAGAAACACAGAGCCTAATAATATTTATATTTTTATATAGTAAAAATGAGGATAATAATTCTTTATTTTTTATAGATTATCATATAATAAAATCATGATGATATATGATTCTATATCATTAGAAGTTCATGGAGTTGATCACAAGGACATTGGTGAATATAATATTTATATAATTAATGGTGAAATCTAATTCTTAGTTCATTGAGATTGATAATGTTTCAATTTTAGGTTCAATGATACTTGTATGTAATTGAGGGTAGTGATATATCAATTTTCTAAGTGTTATATCCATGGTCGGTTAGTATGACAACTCCAAATTATAATAAACATCCAGTACACAAAGTGATTCTCAACCATCATCACAATTTTCATTCCACTAGTAGCTTCATAAATTCATATCCTTGGGTCTCTAATAGTGGAATATATAATTTTTTTCAACTAGATAATTTGTTTGATATCTCACAGACTTTTTGATCAACAGTTGGCATAAGTAAGTAGTCAATTCCATCATGATTTCATCGAACGATGGTGAAAAAAGGTCGAGGTTGTAGCACTTCTGGATGCACAATGCCATAAGGCGTATATCTATTTCCAGAACCTTAAAAAACCTACATCATGAGCTTCACATTTCCCATTAATGTTATATAATAGGCATAAAATCCTATCTCCCATAATTATATCTTTTTTATTGTTAATAAGGTGGTTTATGCAAAAACAATGATGAATGTTTAGAATAATGATTCAAGAAATGTGTGAAATAATTTGAAGAAGAAGTAGGATACACCAAAAGATGAATATAGTAATAGTGATATTTTATCCCCAGAATCTATTAAATCAGTTGAAAATGAATTTATGGATTTTGGTTCAATTAGTGTTGAGGAATATAATTTTGAATCAATTAGTGATTTTAATTCAGAGTATAAATATTATTTTAAAAATTTACTATAATGGTTTTCATATACAAATTTATTTGTTACTAGACTATATGATGAAATGTAACATCATGAATAGGAAAGTAAGGATATGTAGAAATCCTTGTAAAAAAGTTTCAAATATGATTACATTTCGTAAAACCTATTGAACCCAAATATAAAACTACATCACAATTTTTTTATAAATTCTATTATGATTAATATAAATTGAAAAGAAATGCGTCTAATAAAGAATAAATTTGTATTTCATTACTTAGATGATTTATGCAATTGAATAAACTCATAATGATATAAAGAGTATTATGTTATCCCAATGGAAAACACAATACAATGAGGATACTTTCAACCAAGATGAGTAATAAAAAGAATAATCATTTTTGAATTTTAATGGAAGATTTACCTTTTCTAAAGATGAATTACAATGGAAAATTTGCTTGATGTATGTGACTAAGAAATTTTATACATAAGTGATCCATACATTGGAGTAACTGCAAAAAAAATTGATTAATGTTAATGAAACCCAGATATAGTTTAGGAAAAAGAGAATTAATGGGTTGAATAATTATCTACTATAAGAAAATCAATAACATGATGATAATGTTAAAAAAATTAAGTGTTAATGGGAAGAAAGACATGATGCTTCTTAGAATTAATGTCAATTCCACAAATCTAAATGAATCATAATTAATAACTCCCCAAAAATAATTTAAAGATAAGGTGAAATCATAAGAAATCTAGAAGAACTCTCTAAATATAATATTTCATGAGTTATATGTTAAATTTAAATGATTTTAGAACTAAAAGATGGATTTTCACACATTTTTGAGATTACAATGTTTTCCAAGAGTAATTATTAAAAAGAGTCTTACATTCTAAAGGTCTCATTCATGAGTGAATAAGGGAATGAGATTATCTATAGATAAACCCTTTTCATGAAAATTGAAATATTTAACCCTTATTCTATATGTTTATGTATTTAATAATACCATATCATCTATTACAATAGGTTTCAAAAATAATTTTGGTCAAAAATGGATGAAGAAGAATGATTATAAAACAACCATTTCTTCAAAAGTGGTTGTAAAGTATAGTTGAAATTTTTGTTCGATAAGAAAATATCAAATAAAGTCTCGTTGTATCCATCATAATCATGATTTAAGAGAATGTTAATATATATCATAAGAGTCAAAATAAATACTTTTTTACTATTATTGGTTCTATTCAAAATTCAACAATTGTGATATTTATCATTGAAAAAAATAGTTCATGATAATTAGAAAAAGGACAAAATTAAGTCGGAGTAGATCTGATGTGAAGAGAAATCCAAAAAATTAAAGAATAATTCACAGATTAAAAATTATGTGTATATCATAAAAATATTTGTGAGTATTGAATAGTTATGTAATTATTTTAGCGTAAGTGTTCAATGTTATAATTAGTGAATGTATGTTCCACCTATGCACTATACATATGTTGATATAACGTAAATACAACATTAAATTATATGGAAAATAAAAAAATAATAGAAATATTCCTTAGGGTAAAATTAGGATTAGAGAGTTTAGAAAACTGTGAAGCTAGCTATAACCATGAAAAATAATGAGATAAATGTCACACTAATGAAAATATGCTTCTACTATGGAAGAATAGTTTATATCATAAACCTATTCAAATAGGTCAAAAACACAAATGATGATGTAAAAAACCTTAAATAGAAATTGAAATTATTCTTAGAAATAAATATAAGCATTAATATGTTCCATGATAATAAATATTAAAAATTAAAATATCATAAGAGGATGTATAAAAATGATATTACATTGATTTCTAAATATTTTGTAGAACATGTAGAATGTCTAGGAAAATTTCAAATAATTACAATTCATGGTTTCCAAAAAAGATGGAAATAGGGAAGAAAAAAAGGAAACCAGTTGTTGATACTTGTTTCAAAATAGATACAAAGAAAAAAAGTCTATACACAAAAAAATTTCTATGAATTTACCAAAACATAACTTATTCATATGGTATAAGTATATAGAACTGGATAATAAGATGGAGAAGGAATAAAATAATTAAAGTTAACTAATATCTATTTTGATGAATAATTTCCCAACAATGATGAAATTTAAAAGAGTTTAATAATTCTATAATACACAAAAATGATAAATTTTGGAATGTAAAAGAGGGAGAAATGAAGACGAGTCTTCATAAATTTGGATCATAATGAAAAGTAATTTATTGGTTTAGATGTAAATTAAATCCCTAAACCTCTAAATGATAAATCATTGAAGAACCAACTTATTCCCATTTATATTTTATATTAGTTTCTTCAGTGTAGGAAATGTATTGTAAGTTATACATTTGGGAGGATTCTTGATGATATGAGTGTTATGAAAACAATCCACAATATCCTAGAGGCTATCCATTATAATGATATTTATTCCAATTGGAGTTAAATTTTTAATTATATCTCATTCTTAAAAAAATCCAATCGTGATGAATATAGTGGATGATGATCATCCTTCAATGATGACCAAATATGAACAACTACCAAAGCTGAAAAAATCTCAACCTGTTATATATATATATTTTATATTCAAAAATGTATTTATCTGTTGATTTCAATGTATTGAAATTGAAACCTCTAAGTAAATATAAATATTCACTTATCTCTATGTGAAATACAATTCTTATTTGAGGGGAGAAAGAAGTTTTTTTAGAAAATTAAAATCGATTGATATAGGGGAAGTAAATTAATGTAGTTGAATGTATTTAATCTATATTTTTAGATGAAATTTGGATATTTTTTGAATATATTATGAAAAAACATTAAACTAATATCTCAGTGTTGAAATTACATCCCCATTTTTTATTATATACTTTGTGGGGGTGATGTGATTATAGAGGGGAATAAGGTCATTATGTTCTCTCTAATGTCCCTATTTAACATGTTATACCTCTTTGAGGATGAGGGAATTGTGGATATTTCCAGTAAACATTACCCTTATAGAAATAATCCTAGAATGAAAGGTATATAACATAAGATAATTATACAAAGAATCAATCCATATTTCTCATTAAAATTATTATTTTTTATTTAATTTTAATGAAATTTCACATTAACTATAAATAATGAGTTTAAATTTTTATAAGATGAGTCTAAAATTCACTATAAGTTTACACTTTCTCTTTTTATCATTGGACATAAAAATTAAAATAATTTTAATATTATGTACTTGGGTATTAATAGGATTAATTATGTGGGTTTTTATGATTTCCTTCTTCACCTAAAACAATAATTTTATATAAAAACCAAAAAAAAATATTTTGAAATCCCATTACTATGACATTATACAATCCTGGACCATGACATTGTCCAATATTATGTCACCAAAAGTAATGATTACTATATAATGATTCCACATTCTTATTTCCAGTATATTTCATGATTTCATGATAATCCTTTTATGGTTCACTATGTTTTGTGCCATGTTTCATGATTATGATTTTATACCTCATCATAAAATCATATGATTTCATGATCTTATTCTTCTACCCGTTTTATTTCTCTCATGGTAATATGTCTAACATTTTTATTATCCTTTGATTAATTTATTTTTTCTGAAAATTGAAATGTTATTCCATTTAAAAATAATATTAAAAGACTAATGTGAAAGTGAAAATAGGGCCACCAACAAACCATTAACATTATAGAATAATAACTAGCCAGAAAAACATATGGATTATCTTCTCTATAGCCAATGTACCATGGAAACAAATTTAACGATATGTTGAAAATAACAAATTAACATCATAAAAAATAGTCCTTGTAACAAATGGTCATGGAGTAAAATATTAATAATTATTAAAATAATTCCATGATTGTCTAATCCCAACACATAAAGAAAAAAACATAGACAAAACCAAGTGATATGTCTTCCACTAATAATTTCCACCAACATCCTAGAAGTAACTATAAAAAAAACAATCCATGAAAAGAAACACCATATTTAATCCCTACAACACCATTCCATCCTATAACCTCATTTTCTATAACAATTCACCATGTGTTAATAAAAACATGTATTGACTATTAAAGAGGTTTCCAGAGTTCAATAAAAATAAAAATAAAATTATTTTTTATCATATACAAATAAAAGAACATTTTCTTGATCATCTTCTCTTATAATACATAAAAACTATTAATAACTAAATATTTAAAAAATGGTTCTAGAAAAATTCAAAAACAATCCTTATAAACAACTTTTGTTTCCCAAAAATTCAGCTATAAAACATTATGCACAAGGATAATTGATTTATGAAAATATATGAGAACTACCCCCATGAATACATCCAAGTTGTTCCAAACAATCTAACTTGACTTCACTATAAAACCACAACATCAATTATAGATCACATTCATGTTATTAGTGTCCAACCCCAAAAACATAAAAACTAGGAAAATGTTTGAAACCATAATAATAATATGATCTCACCCCACATTGTGGCGTTTCTACTAACCAAGGATTATTTATTCAATGATATGATTTTTTGAGACTCATGTATGGACAAATTTTTGAAGATATTTATATTTTTCGTGATTCAATATGTATATATTTCAATTATATAAATAAACTAATCCTCTATATTGTGATAATGTATAAGAATATGGAAATGATATGTATAAAATTGGGAAATAATATATATGGTTTTGGTTCATCCAACTATAATCATATAATATTTGAGAAGTATATATTTTTACCACCAGATTTAGATATTTTGATTTAATGGTGATTTTGATATCCTATCAAAAAATGAAATATAATATTTTATAATGATGTTCTTTTTTATATTGACACATCATCATGGAAATATACTTGGATTTATCCTATAGTTGTAAACATTGTGAAGTAATCATTAGATTTCATTTAGGCTTTAAATTTTCTTGATATTGTAATTTTTTTGGGTGAAATTTTCAAATAGTTAGTAAAAATTTGATAAATAACCCATTTTATGTGTAATAAAACAAGCACCCTACTTCGTATCCCCTCATTGTGTGTTTTGGGCCTTGGGATTTGAAAACATATTCTATGAAAAAATTATTTTCCAATTTTCAAAATTATGCATAGATAAATATATGTTGAAATAAATTTATTCCTGTCTCGAAATGTACTCAACACACACATTTTAAATATACATATGTAATTTAATTATTTTAATGTCTCTCTTGTATAAATAATCATATCAAATAAGCCTTTGAATTTTTAAATCCAATTTCATTGTTGTAAATAGAAGAAACAAATCACAGAAACCATCCATGAAAAATGGTATTTTTTTAACAATATTTTTTGCTTCATTTATTTCACTTTTATCATAAATTATTTATCTATGACTAATATAAAACCTAGTTCTATTTTATATACTCAATAGAACATATTCATTATGATAATTTTTAAAAATAGTATTCATATAATTATTATTTTTAACATGAACTAGGATTACACCCTATAAGCATATGATTGGTTATATAATATTTTTCATTGGAAAATTTTTCATATCTTTAAAAAATCATCAACATAAGAGGTCTAAATTTTCACTCTGTTTCAATAATAGTTTTCTGTTCACTTTAAATAATATTTATATAGTTGAAAATTTTCTGGCTATGGGATTTAATGTAACCTATTGTCTATAAATTTAAAATATTCATTAAAAATGTAGAATAATTGAGATTAATTATTAGGTTATATGTTGCTTATAATGATTACTTCCAATCAAACATCACCAATTATGCTGAAATAAATTGTGTTTTTGTTCTGTGGTTTAAATAACATTTCAGGTGGATATTTTAATGTGTAAATTAGATTGTGTATTCAAATTTATGAATCATTTATATCATATATATAATATGAAACATCAATATCATACAAAATATTCAAAACCATCTTATGATTCCTCCGACATATGATCAATTTCATGTTAATCAATTTCATCCAAATGGGATTCAAAATTTGATTTATACCTAGTTTAATTAATTCCCAAAAATGGGGAACAAAACACATTACATATTTTGCTCATGAATTAAATTAAAAATTATTTGTCAAGATTTAAAAACAATAATATTTATTTTGAAAAATTATAAAACCAAAACATTACATATATGGTTTTTCATTTATTTCAAAATGATAAAATGTATTTTATTCCCTTTTAATTTTTACGACATTACCCCGTTATAAAGAATGATTATAATTTTTTCAATTTAAATCCATATACATCCAAATATTTTTAATGTATATGTATTCAATATTACCTATTCTATATTAAATACATAAATTATTGCATGAAAATTTATATCGTTATAGACCAAGACCACAGTAGTCCATATCTAGTACCTTACATTATAACATTGTCAAAGAAATAAGATTTTAAATCCCAAGGATCATTTAGTTTAACATTTTTTGTAAAACATTATAGATACGTGATACCCGTATTAAATTTATAAAATAAAAAAAGAATAACAAAAATAAAAGCTTGATATCTAGGAATCTCCTTCAAAGAATTCATCTATATATCTTGGGAAATGGGAAAATTAAGGTTGAGCTGAAATGCATAGTAAGAGTTAAATACCATTTAAGATATCATAAATAAATAATGATATTCAATATGAAGTGGGTAATAATTTAATCCAGATTACATTTATATAACATTACTTCATGAGTGGATAAAGAATAATGAACATGGAAAGGTAAATAACTTAAAATACATTACATTTAAAAAAAATTGTGAATGAAATAAATCCATAGAAAATGTCATTATCAAAATATCCTTGACAATAATTATTGAATTATCAATGTAAGAAGTTATTAATTATTATATATTCAGGTTTCAAGCACATGAAAACCCCAACAGCCATGATCTATCCTCCAGGCTGTTTAAAACTACTAGCAGAAACCCATTTAATTTGGCCCATTTATTTGTCTCCTAATACCATATGATGCATCTATAGGATATATATACACATGGTAACACTTCTTATTTCATGTAAAAATAATTACCAATATTTGAAATTGTCAATTTAATTTAGGATCAATGTTCATTTTTATCCAATATCTGCATTAATTAATTGTTATAGAATTATCAATATTTCCACAGTTAATGAAATAACATTCAATTTAAACAACAGATATCAAAATTCTCTATGGTTTAGGAAATAATATTATCCATAAAACTATAATATCATTATTGATGATAAAATTAATTTCTAATGAACAATGATAATGATAAATTGATTGTTTCAAGTGATAGTGTACATTCACAATATATATTATATTTTCACAGTAACATATATCACAGGTTAATTTTCAAATCAAATAGAGTTGGATTAAATAATTTAAATTGAAACATAATATATAATATTAAATTATGTTTTTATGATACTACATGTCCTAGGACACCCTATAAAATTTATTAGGTCCGTAACATTACAATATGGATCAATGAAATGAAATTGAGATACAGCGCCTTACCTTATTCAATATATTGGTTGAATTATATTTAACCTCTAATACAATAATTTTATGAATGTAATTAAAATATCTCATAACTATATTAATATTTATAGTATCATATATTACCATTTTATGACATTTATCAACAATAATTTAGTAATCTATCATTATTTTTCTTATTTGAGGTGTTAATTGCCAAGGTTTTTCAGTATGTTTTGACAAGTTATTTTATGTTCCTATTACATTGATCATGATTAAATAATCTAAAATATTTTATCCATGATTTAAAAATCATATATCTTTCTTATATATTCATTTAAAGTAATCTATAATTTAGTGATAGAAAAAATAAAATATGTCATTCATTCAAGGAGATGGTAGGTCGTACGTTCCCATGAACCATGTTCCCATTTTGTTGTCAAATTGAATGAAACAAAAGTAATTGATATTTATGTATGTTATCATTATAGTATTATTTTAATTACATCATATAATATTATAAAATTCATCCTTAGTATATTCCATGTAAAGCATGAACAAATCGCATCGCATTTTTAGGCTATAGTCCCCCATACACTTGAGTGATGTTATTATATTCCAAAAAATGGGAATCACTATGGTATGTGTGTTATATGCAATCAATAATAACAACAGAACCATATATGTAATTGATTGAATAAATAAAATATAAATCTATCAGTATTCCCAATCATGATAGGTGATAATGGGGAAACAACCAACATCAATTCATGTGGTGGGCATCCTCTGTACATACAAATGACGCTTTCATAACCCAATTTATGGATGTTTCTGCATTTTTAGGTCATAACATAACATAATGAAATTATCATTAGTCATTTTCAACTTATTTTGTTATATAATAATGATATAATAAAAAATTTAGGAGGTAAAGAAATGAATAAAATGAAAATGATTTGAGAATTAAATTACCTCTTTACCAGGTTTCATGCATAGGTTTGGGCATATTCCTACCTAACATGTCCTTATTATTAATATAAGGTTTATAGTATGAGTATTTTTATGTCTAAAAGTTATTTTTTCAATGATTTTCCAATCCAATGTAGTTTTGAAGTCTGAAGTGGAGAGTATAGGGGGTTCTTTTATAAGGGGGTGAATAGAAAACTTGTATTTATTTTGAACCAATCTATTCCACCCACATTTGTTTTGTAACCAGGAACCAATAATGGTTAATTATCAATAATCTAATGTTTAATGTCAAAATACGACCATAAAATTGGTCTTTTAAAACTTTTTAATCAATTGGCACACCTTGTATACTGTGTTTAACAACTAAATAACCTCATTTCTTTACTAATAAATATAATTAATTTTATCTGTTTTCATCAATAATTATGGTAAAAAATAATTTTTCCGTATCATATATAAAAAATTATTCTAGTATCAAATATATATTTCATTTTTCAAGATTAAATCCACAGAAGTGGATAAATTATTTTAAAATTATTCTCACACTCATGATTAAAAATAAAATTTTTTTATGTGAAAATGTTAGATATATTACAAATTTATTATCCATATTTTTTATTTAATTGATTAAAATTACATAAATTGGATTTATAGATATATAATTGACATAATTTTTGTATAAAAAAAATTCAAAATATATTTTAACCTTAATAATATTTTTTATGAAATTTTATTTTTTAATTAGAATTTAATATTATTCACTATTAACCACGAATTGAAAATTTTCAATGAAATACAAAAAATTAAACCTATTATAATTTTTAAAAGAAAATATTAATAATAAAGTTTATTTTTAGAAATATATTTTTATAATAGTTTAAAAAAAATAATTTTATTTTATTTTCAGCAAGCCCTATAAAACCTTCTTTGAAGACAATATAGCTTCTTTGTGGAAAAATTTCTTTTTCTTATAAAATATTCTCATAATTATTTTCAATTAATTGATAACCAATAAATGTGAAACTAATGTATTATAATTACTTATTTTTTCTTATTCATACCCTCTATTAAAATGGTTATGTGATAACTTTCATATTAAATAAAAATATTAAAATTATATTGTTGTTCTAGAAAACTCAGCCTTATGCGTAATAAAAGATATCAAACATAATAATTTAATTGTGTAATGAAAACTAACAGAGTATTTAATTCATCAAAATCTATATAATTTATTCAATTTTTATAATGTATTAAATATATCATAATTATTAAGAATTTTTATTCCTTCCTATAATGGATATTGTGTTTCACATACATAATTGAATATGATGTTCATATTATAAAATTTCTGACTGTAACCTTCTCTTAAAATTAAATAAATTACATCATTTCAAATTAATCAATATCACGATAATCAAGGGTTTTATTATTTAAAATTGCATTATAGAAAAACAGACATTGTAAAATTATTAATAATATAACATCTTAGAAAGACAGAATGATATTTAAAAAATAAACATTGAATAAGATCTAATTAGGTTTGGAATTATGATAACATTGGTAGCAAGAGGTGATATGTATGAAAATCATATATATTTATAGAATTTTAATTTTTTCATCGATCAAAATCACATTAAGAATTAATGAATAGTTAAGGGGATCAAAATCCTAAATCTAATTAGCATGTAAATGTTAATGATATCATTATAAAATAGGGTAATAAGAAAAATTTATTCAAAATTATTTTTATTAAAGATGAAGAATTAATTTACATCCAATAAAAATAATAAAATATTGTTTATTCATATATTTACATTTTAAAAAGAATATTTTTATCCATTAAATGTGCTTCAATCAAATTCAATTTCATATCTTATTCTAAGAAATAAATTTCCAAACATGAATTTGCTGACCGAAGCACTAAAATTAACTTTTATATGATCATATGATCAATAAAAAATTGACATGTCTTTTCATCTATCTCTATATATTTTTCAAAACCAATGTATTTGATAAATTATTCTCTAAACCTCAAATATTATTCCATTGGATTGTCATTAATATTTATTTATCAAATTGCAAGCTAAAAACAATGACACATTAACTAACACATCATTTAGGCTAGTGGTATGTGTGAAACCCTTATCATCCTTCAGTGATGGGTTATATCCACACTACCATTAGGATGTAATAGTTTTTCACCCCGTATGTGGGTTTTTCTTTTCATTAAATACATATTAATATAATTCATTTAATATTCCCTCAATAATTTAATATATGTTATAGAAATAAAATTAATCCTTATATATCATTTTTCGTAGTTTGTTTTTCTGTAGAACAATTTTGTTAGATAATCATATTTGTAAATTATTAAAATGTAATTAATAATCATATTGACCCTAAAGATCATTATTTTCATCAAATTTATATAGATATAATTTTAATAAATTATCACTCAAATTACAATTCTTCTAGAACATATACTTACACTAAATTTATCACTAAATTTCCTTACTCAAATTATTATACAATAACATAAAACAAAGTAATGGTCTTTCATACTTTGAACTCATAAAAATGATGGTATCCATAACTTCTTCTATTAATTAATATAATATTGAATATATAAATTATCATAATTCAATGATTTTTAATTATTAATGAAACTACTATACTATATATAAAAACATATGAAAATTTTATTTATTGAATCATAGTATATAAATATATCATCATATTATTTCCACTTTTTTTCCTTCCATTTTCTAATGGTTGCCCTTAAAATTGTGCCTTGACTCAGGTAATTCCTAAATTCCCCATGTTTATGAAAACGAACTATAAATGGATCCATATGATTTGATTTATTTCCTTCAATCATACTCTTCATCTTTCATCACAAATTATACTGTTTATGACATTATTTTTCACACAAAAATAATTTCCTTGTTCCATTGATGCACTTTACCTTGTGTCTCTGTCTAAATTTCACGCATGATGGTAATCTAACCTTCTTTTATCCAGTGCCTCCACCACTTGAGCTATTAGAAAACCCCACACTACACTTCTATGGTGGAATTGGGAATTGGTTAAAAAATATTTTTCTAATAATATTTTGAGATAGCTGTTTAGGCTTAAACATGATATATTTCACTCCTATCAAAATCCCATTTCATTTCTCCATATCACCACTTTATCCTTAATGTTCAACATTAACATGATTCCTTCAGGTTCCATTCATTTACTAAGAACAAGAATAATAGTCTGATAAACAATAATTATTATTAAAAAACATTAAAACAATTTTTATGTTATCTATAATAGAAAACCATACATTCAATATAAACCACCTTTCGATTGACCATCGATATTCATTATCATCAATTATTCAACTCCTATATAATTGCTTGTAATAAAAATGTGATGTAACACCCCAACCCATATAGATCAGAGATTGTGAATTAGTTGTGATATTTGCATGGTTACAAGGAATGAAAAAATCCTGAATGATTGACCAGTTTAGTATTCTTGAAAAAACTAGATACATAGATGTAACACAAATTACATTTGAAAAGTTTACAAAGTACAACACACAACGGGATCTAAAAACAGCAACCACATGAACTCAATAAATGACCTACTCTCATCACCTGTTTATGGTAAACAATAAATGGGTTGAGATCAAATTCTCAGTATGGGTTACAAATAGTTGAAGCATGATTACAATAACATTTGAATCATAATAAATCTGACATAATCAATATGGCATAGTGATTAAATGAAACTATAATTCCATAAATAAACTGAGAATGAAACTAAATCCATAGGTTTTGTCATAGTGAAAACTTCATTGATAGTAATAATAAATTATCATGAATAATTATAATGCTTATTAGTTGGAAGTCATGTATATGGAACATGAAACCATAATACCCTAAAAACGGTTTAGTTCTGTGTGTAGAATCCCATCTGACTTTTTGGAAACAAACTCGAAGTGTTTTTCACCAACTGATATGTCTCAGGAGACATACTGATTCATCAAGGAGATATAGTATGCCCCACCTACCACTACATGTGGAAATAATTTTTTATATATAGATTCAATACAAGAGTAATATTCATCTTCAATATCCGTATAGAGGAGATTATACGGATTCATCAATATTTCCATATTTAAAATAAATTTCCATGTAAAAAATGTATGTAAAATAGTATATGGTTTAGACAAAAAACATGTCCATGTTATGAGATTATGGATATAAAGATAACTTAAAATGATAAGTGATCTAAAATGTGTAGTAGGTACGCCACATAAGGATTATTATGTGCACAATACTATGTTAGTCACAATAATATAGTAGATGAGACCAATGTCGTTTCCACAATGTAATCGATCAAATCATATGACCAAAACTTTTAAAAATCAAATGAATCATTTAATAAAATTAATATAAAGAGAATAATTTTATTATGTATCAAAATTTAGTACACATATACCACATACAATAAATATATGGCGAACAATGAAAATCTCAAAGAAATGAATGTGATATGAGAAACCCCTTACAAACATTTTGGCATTGTAACGAGGGTTATTTCGAGGTATTAATGAGAGGTAAAGGGGTATTTCATTATATATATGTCTCAAGGAAAGTATGGGGGAGATGTGAAAACATACCCCATCATTAGGAATTAAAAATAAAATGTCACAATATAGGGGAGATTCTTGAACAAAAATGAGAGAGAGGATCCCTTACAAAAAAAGTATCATTAAATTGAGGACAAATCAATGAAATAACTATGTGTGACAAACATAAACCCACACAATGAAAGTGGATATATTGAATAAAATAATCATAGATCATCAAAACATATTCTAGTAAAGACAAAAACAATGACATTGATGTTTAACTCAATGAATGATGATTGGGTTGAGATATCCCTTACAAAGATTGTGTCATTAGAGTGACAATAAATCATTGTAATATTTATGTGTGACAAATAAAAATCCAAAAAATATAAGTGTATATATAGTATAGAACTATCATAGGTCATTCACACATGTTATTGGAAATACAAAACCAATGTCATTGATGTGTAACTCAGTAAATGGAAATTGAGTTAAGATATCCCATACCTTATACTCGAAGGTCTTCATGATTGTTCTTAATGACCTGAATAATAAAATTTAGATGCATTATTTAATAATTACAGAGCCTAATAAACATTTAATTGATATGGTACAACGTTATTAAGTTTATTAATGGCCTTTTTGATGGGTTTAAGAGATTGAATTTTATTGTTTTTGAAGCATTTTCTTACTTGGTTTCATGATTTGTTTACTTGTATTGATTAATGTATGTTCATTTGAAAGGTGATTAAACATCCCAAATTGTTAATATATATTATTAGTTACATTGAATTGATATAAATTATCATAGAATGATTCTGTTCCTATACCATGAGGATGACTCATTCGATGAGTTAAAATAAACGCTTGGATTTGGCTTGGTGGTTTTGTGCGCAATAAACTTGTTTTGTATTATTACTCCATATTATGAACATGTAAGGATTCCAGAACTTTAATGAAGATACAAAATACATACATTATGACCTGGTTCAACCATGGAAAAGGTTTCATGACATGTATTGAAGATAGTAATTCAAATAGAACACCTGACTTCCTTGAGTGTGATAAATTTACACATCTCGGACGGTGTTTGCATTTATTGTATAAAAAAGGGGGAAAGATAGATTATGATGAATTATTCCATTAGCATTATAAAAATATTCTAAATTTAAGGTACTAGAATTATCATGGCATTTGGATGAATGGAGATGATAAAGGAGAACAAAAGGATAGATATTTGTAGAATAAATTGAACGAAAAGAGAAGGAAGGGTCACCTCTTGAGTACACCTCCTTGAGAATCTCCTGAAGGCCTTTGTTTTTGGCAAATTGGTTAGACTAGAAGTTCTTGGGAGTGGAGAGAGGGCTTGGGAAAATTATTTTGCAGAATTAAGGCAAGGATTTAAGCTTGAGTTGTGTGGAAAGAATATGGGGTGAGGGTGGTTTATATAGTGGAGGGGAGAAGAGTTTTCTTAATATTATAAACATTAATTTATTATTTTCACTCAAGACAACAAATAGTGTGTATTCCATGACCATGAAAAGTAATATATTCATTTTAATTCGAAACAATTGGGATTACATTTGCAGATCATCATCAATGACTAAATTAATCCATTATTTAGCTTTTATTGTGAATTATCAGATTTTACTATTCATAAAAAATTCATGTATTTTAGAAAAATCTCAAAAAAATCACCCTAACAATTTATTGATGTGTATCATCTTATAATGGATACCATTTTTCAAAAATAATTTTCTAAATATGATTAATTAAATATTTAAATAATATCATTATTTAATCGAAAAATATAAACACCTAAAATTTTCATCTTCATTTTTAAGGTTCATAAATTCATTTATACACTCAAATGTATGGATAAAATTCAGAAGAGTGATATTACTATTCATAAGGGTAAGTTACTATTATTAAATTTAGGTTATTATTCATATGGGTAGGATACTATTCACTGAAAATTAAGTTAATTCTATCAAACTCTAAATAAGTTACTTACCAGATCCATGTATGTCAGATTATCAAAATTCACATCATAGAAGTGACAGAATTAGGTTTTCTTGGCTTGGTTATAAAAAGTGTTGTTTTTAGAGAATTATTTATCTATGCATTCTATAATAAATTTATTTTAAAATTATTGGGGTGTTACATTCTTCCAACCTTTGGAAATTTCATCCTTGAAATTTTATTTATTAAAAAGTGAGGGTACCTTGATTATGGTGTCCATATGGTTTCATAATCATCTTGATTACGTAAATAGAAGGCCCATGCATTACAAAAATGATTTAGAGATCGTTCAAAATTATTTTCTTCCATTATCTAGGTACACCTTATACAACTTGGGTCGTATGGGTGTTCAGAGAAAACTAGTTTCAAAAAATAATTATTTATGACATATAATTTAAAACATCTGATAATACATGATTTTTATAAAACAGTCGGACCGAATTTGAGTTGAAACGTTCAATCAATGGTCCTTTTAAAATTCCATAAGTATGTGATGAAAGATTATATTTCAGAAGAAAATATAAATATGTTTCACAAGGGTTCCTTCTTCATAAACTTTTTCATAATCATAATATTCTTCAAAATCATACGATAAAGTAAAGTATTTGAAAATGCCTTGATAATATTTACCTATCTTGAAAATATGAGTATTTTGAGAAAATATGATTTGATTAAATACAAACCATGAACCACGATGGTATCGAGGTATAGCAGAGGTGTTTGATATCTAAATTAATTTCTTTCAACTGACTTGTATGTTAGAAAATGTTTCAGAATTGTCGGGGCATGACTTTTCAATAATTATTGCAAGTAAGTCATCAATAAGGGATATAAATGTCATTTGAGATCATCCTCCTTCCATTTGTAACTGAATTTCATTGATATGAAATGTTATAAAACAAGGGATTAAATTAAATAATAGGCATAGACACCAAAAATATGTTTAATGAAAACTCATAATCCCTAAAATCACTATTAATAAATAATGGAATATACTAGATTAGGTTATGAATCTAAAACAGAAGGGAACTTAACATAGATTAAAATTCTATGCATAGCTAATCTCATAAACACGGTTTCTCTAATCAAACCTTACATTAAAATCCATCATAATGGCTTGTTAAGAAAATATGAATTATCCTAAGCATATCCTTCGGTAGTGTCATAACTAAGAGTGAATCAATGCCCACTATCTTGTATCAGTTCTCGTTTGAGTCCAATTCAAAGAGGTGTTTTCAGGTTTTACCCCTACATACATATGTCCTAGAACCATATCTAAATGATCGTATAGAGACAAGGATGTATTTCTTTAAATATCCACATAATCTATTCCTTACAAAAATATCAGGACGTTCATGCATTTTATCCTCAAAGCCTTATCGTAGGGACGCTTCCCAAATCTACATTTTCTAAATTTATTTTCCAAGTTTTCTACTAAACTTCCTCTAATTCCAACTATAACACCACAAACGCTCTAGAATGGAGCCGGTGCATTACTTGTCATATTAGAATGGTTAGAAGGAATTAAATAATCCAAAAGGAATGATCAGTTTAGTAGTCTTGAAGAAACTAGATACATAGATGTAACACAAATTAAATTGGAAAAGTTTACAAAGTAAAACACACATAAGAAACTAATAAATGCTACCACATGATCTCAACAAATGACCTTCTCTTCATCACCTGTTGAAGGTAAACAATGAAAGGGGTGACCTCAGATGCTCAGTAAGGGCTACAAATTGTGGAAGCATGAGTACATAAATATGAGAATCATAATCAATCTGACATAATCAATATGGAATAATTATTAAATGAAACACTAATGCCATAAATAAACTGAGAATGAGACTTCATCCATAGGTTTTGTCAAAGTGAAATCCTCATGGATAATAATAATAACATATAATGAATAAAGGTAATTCTTTTTAATTTTATGTCATGTATCTCCAACATGAAACCATAATACAATAAAAATAGTTTAGTTATGTGGGTAGAGCCCCGTCTTATTTTTGGAAAAAAAACATTAAGGATTTGTCGCCACAGTTTAGTCTCATTTGACCTACCAATTCATAGAGGGGCTATAGATGGCCACACCCACCACCGCATGTCCAAATAATTCTTCATACATTCATTAAATACAAGAGAAATATGCCTTTTAAATATCCATATAGAGTAGATTATATAGATTCATCAATATTTCCATAGTTAAAATAACAATCCAAGTAAACACCATCTGTAAAATGGTATATTGTTTTGACAATAAAAATATCCATGATATGCAATTATGGATATAAATATCATTTCAAATGAAAAGGGGTCTAAAATGGGCAGTAGGTACACAACATAAAGATTATAAGGTGCACAATAATAAGTTAGTTCCAATAAAATAGTAGTTGAGACCAAGGCCCTTTTCACAATGTAATCGGTCAAATCATATGATCAAAACTTATAACCCATAGATTAATCATTGAATAAAATGTATATAATGTCAATAATGTTATTATATATCAAATGGACGTACACATATATCACATACAAAAAATAATTTGTGAGAAACGAAAATCCCACAGAAATGAAAGAGAGATGAGAAACCCCTTACAAACATTCTGGCATGGTAACAAGTGTTATATAGAGGTCATAGTGAGATGGAAATGGGTATTCCATTTTCTATATTTCATACCCCAAAAATTGAAATTAAAAATAAATGGTCACAATATTGGGGATATTCTTGAACAAATGTGAGAGAGAGGATCCCTTACAAAGAAAGTATCAGTAAATTGAGGACAAATCAATGAAATAACTATGTGTGACAAATATAAAATTGCACAATAAAAGTGGATATAAAGAATAAAACAATCATAGGTAATTCACACATATTTTGGGAAAGAAAAAACCAATGACATTGATGTTTTACTCAATGAATGAGGATTGAGTAGAGATAGCCCTTACAATGATTGTGTCATCAGAGTGACGATAAATCAATGAAATATATATGTGTGACAAAAAAAGGTCCAAAATATATAAGTGTATATATATTATAGATAAATTATAGGTCATTCACACATGTTCTTGGAAAGAAAAAACCAATTACATTGATGTGTAACTCAATAAATGGAAATTGAGTTAAGATATCCCTTACCTTATATTCGAAGGTGTTCTTGATTGTTCTTAACGATCGGAATAATCAAATTTAACTACATTAATTAATAATTAGAGACCCTAATAAACACTTAATTGATATGGTATAACCTTATTAAGTTTATTAATGAACTTTTTTATGGGTTTAAGAGATTCAGTTTTATTGTTTTGGATGCATTTTCATACATGGTTTCAAGATTTGTTTACTTGTATTCATTAATGGAAGTTCATTTTAAATGTGGTTAAACATCCAGAATTATTAATATAAATTAATAGTGGAATTTAATAGATATAAATAATCTCATAATGATTCTATTTATATATCATGAGGATGACTCATTCTATGAGTTAAAATCAACGTTTTGATTTGGCATGGCGGTTTTTTGCATAATAAACTAGTTTTGAATTATTACTCCATATTATGAACGTGTAAATTTCAAGAACATTAATCATGAGAAAATACATAAATTATGACATTTTTTATCCATTTATATGGTTATATGACCAGTATTGAAGATAGTAATGCAAATTGAAAACCTGTTTTCCTTGAGTGTCATAAATTTACACATCTTGGACGGTGTTTGCATATATTGTATAAAAGATGGGAAAAAGGGATATTATGATGATATATTCCATTAGAAAAATAAAAATCCAGTACATGTAAGGTAATGGAATTATCATGGCATTTGGATGAGGGTAGGTGAGAAGGGATAACAAAAGGATGGAACGTTGTAGAAGAAATTGAATGAAGAGAGAGGGAAGGTTCACCTCTTGAGTACAACTCCCTGAGAATCTTCATAATGCCTTTGTTTTTGGCCTTTTGGTGAGACCAGAAGGTCTTGGACGTGGGGATAGGGCTTGGGAAGAGTTTTATGAAGAATTTAGGCATGGATTGAAGCTTTAGTGGTGTGGGAGGAAGAGGTTGTGAGGGGTGGTTTATATAGTAGAGATGAGAGAAGTTTTCTTAATATTATGATCATTAGTTTTTTATTTCCATTCAAGACAACTAATATTGAGAATTCAATGACCATGAACAGTATTATATGCATGTGGAATCGATCCAATTTGGCTTACATCAGTATACCATCATCAATTACTAAATTAATTTATTATTTAGCATTTATTGTAAATTATCAGATTTTACTATTAATCAAAAATTTATGTATTTCAGAAAAATATCAAAAATTCACCCTTACCATTTTTCGATGTGTAGAATCCAAAAATGAAGCCTACTTTTCAAAAATAATTATATGGATATGACTAAATAAATATTTAATTAAAATGAATATTTAATCAAAAAATATAAATAACTAAAATTTTCATCTCCATTTTTAAGGTTCCTAAATTCATTTATACACTCAATGGTATTGATACCATTCATAAGAGTCATATTACTATTCATAATGGTAAGTTACTATTCATAAGGGTAGGTTACTATTCATTATGTTAGGTTACAATTCACTAAAAATTATGTTAATTCTATCATACTCTAAATAATTTACTTCACGCAACCATTTATGTTATATTTTCAGAATTCGCATCATAGTTGTGACAGAATGAGGTTCACATGGATATGTCATAACAATTTGGTGTTTTCAGAGACATAGTGATCTATTCATTTTATAATAAATTTATTTGAAAATTCTTGGTGTGTTATATGTAAATTTTAATAACAATCACCATATAAGTGTCAAACCAAGTGCATAACAATTCCCTCATTCATGTACTAGGTTATGATCCAGTCAAACATGATATGGCCTTTTTAGAGTTATTATCGATAGGTTCATTTGTTCAAGAAGTACCTCTACATGTAATATCCATATATGGATTTATTTACTAGAAAAAGAACATATTATATACCTTACTATTCCAATATAATATTATTATATACTTATCCTCAAATTATATCTTATGGTTATGTTCCCTAATATATGATTCCCCAAATTTAGTTTCAATGGAATCTACTAAATGTTCTTTGATTCCAACTGTAATGAACCTGACCTTAGTAGCCCGAATTTGGTGCCTTAAATATTTACCTTTCCATATATACAAGATTAAAAATCCAAAGGATCGATCATTTAAGATGTTTTGGAAAAATAAATACATACATGATTCCCATTTCACATTGGATAAATAATATAATAAACCACAAATGTAAAATAATAACATTCTAGACACTCATTCCAATAATTCATCTTTGAAACCTAGGAAAAGTAAATAAAATTAGGTTGATCTCAAATGATCAGTGATGGTTAATTATAGTCGAAGCTATCATGAATTAATAATAATAATAGATATAGAAGGGTATAGAATGGAACACAGATAACATTTAAATTACTTGACTGTATGAATAGATAATGAACCATCTATTTAAAAGGTTAATAATTTTTATCACATGTCATTTAATAATAATATTGAGAATGAATTGAATTCATAGAAAATATAATAGAGAAAATATAATGTATAATAATGACATATTTATCATTATAAGACATTCATATTTATTGGATGTCATGTATCAGGAACATAAAAATATCAACTATCAAGATCTATCCTCCAGACAGTTTGAAACTACTTATTGAAACTTGTCTAATTTTGTCAACTGATTTTCTATAAGAAGAATTTCAATGATTTGATGGCAATATAACTTTTGGGAAACAAATGTTACACTATTAACAAATAACTCCTCATTTATCTAGTTATATATAATATTAATGGTCAAAATGTCTTATCATCCCTTATCAGTATTTAGTAAAGGATAAGGATATATCAATATTTCCCCAATTAATGAAATAAATATTAAAGTAACCACTAAATGAAAAAATGGTATATAGTTTTGTAAATAATTATATCCATCAACCAATAATATTTATATTTAATATAAATTTAATTTATAATGAAAAACGTGTACAATAATGTGATTGTTTCAATAGAAATTGAACAATCACAAAAGAAAATGATATTTCACAATAATATTTATCACTCCCTAGTGTTCATATCAAATAATCATGAATAAAACAATATAAATTGAAACAAAAGTTACCATGATTAATTAATTATTCATGATATTTAAGGTTAAATTGAACGTATATACACCATATAAAAGATATTAGGTTCATTACAACACAATATGGCTCAATGTAGTGAAATTGATAAGAAATCCCTTACCTTATTCTTCATTTTGAATGAATGATATTTACTCTAATATATAATAGTTTTAATATTGTTATTAATTTAAAAAATACCCATATTAATATTTATAAAATCATATATGATATTTTTATCACATATTCTAACCTATTTGATAATAATCTCTCATTATTATCATTACTTCTAGTGCTAATTACAATGTTTTTTGAGTATGTATGGACCTATTAATTTTTTTCCTCTTACCTAAATCATGATTCAATAACAACCAAAATGTAATCCATGATGTAAATATAATATAAATTCATTATATATCTAATTATACTAATCCATAATATTTAGTTCTTGAAAATGAAATATATCGTTCATGGATATGATAGGTTGTATGTACACATGAATGTTGTCTCCAATTTTATGTCTTATTGAATGAAATAGAAGAAATAATATATAAGGATATTATTATAAATTTATTATTTTTATTTCATATATATTAAATAGTTCTATAGAACCCATCCATAATACATTTACTGTAATGTGTGAATGAATCTCATTGCTTCGAGAGGTGGTAGTCTTCCGTACACATGAGTGGTGTTATCGTATTTGCTAAAAATAAAAAGTATTAATTTATGTGGGATATAAAAATTTCATAATCATTATGATATCATAAATATCATTAATATAATATATAAACCTTAAATACATCATTATGACCAACCATGAGAGGTGGAAATAGAAAAACCAACAACATTAGGTAGAGAGCCTATAGTCTGTCGTACACATGAATGATGAGTTTGTAACCCATTTGATGAATGTTTTGAAGGATCCTGGAACAACCTAATAGGGGAGGGGTGAATCAGCATATCAAGTTTTTCTTTAAAAGTGACAGATCTTTCTCCCACATTGGTATGTACTTTTTGAACCCGTCTGATGTGAATGTGTCGAAAAAAAACATTAAAATGTAGATTGATAAAAAATAAATTTTAAATAAGGGTGTAAATTATTTCTTTTGATGTGAATGATCATGTTCCCATATTAGAAGGTATTAGTTAAACCCTTCTGATGGGAATGTGGAGAAAAAAACAATCATATGTAGATATATAACACATAAAATTTACTTGGTTCACCACTATGGTACAGTCTAGGGAGAATAGGATGATAGTGTGTCTTTTGTTCCTAAATCTTAAAATATTATCTTGTTATACACTCTATATTTTCCATCATAGTCACTCCATCTCATGAAAACTGCCTTTAAAATATTTTAGAGATATCCAACTACATCCCTTATAAAACTCTTATTGACTCTTCGTGGCCTACTGTCTTGGGTGAACTCTTACTCAATTTATCGACATTTAGGACTCTTAAACATATTGGCATTTATGTCTTGGTACCTATCTAGAAAGAGACTCTATTTTAAACATAGACCATAATTTATGAACTTGAATTCACTGATCAAACAAACATGATATTTAGAATATTTTAGAAGATCAACATAGCACTTGTGCGTAACACCACTTCTTGCTCACAAGTTTTGGGATTATCACGCCAAAAATTTTTCTCACACCCACTATCTTTTTAATAACCTAACCACAAGGTTCAAGTTTTATAGATAGACAAATGGACTATTCGATGTGAAATATTTTCAACCTTTAAGTCTAATATTCACTACTCTTTTTCAAGACATAACCACTGGATCCTCATTTGAAAAATTTCTAATTCATTAAAGGTGGTAGCCACATATTTATATCCTTCAACAAACCTACATGTAATTTTCAATACATGAGTGGAAAACCATTTTTGACATCGCATTGGGTGTCTATGTATCTTCCTGGAATAACCAAATATTTCACACAAAAACAAATGTTGCACGTTATTTTTTCCATTACCTTATTTTTAGTAGATGGTCTTGAGACATACCTTGTGCGCAATATTCAGATGCACCTTCAGTCATGCATCCAACTTCCATTACCAAAAACACTTTTCTATATTCACCAAATTTTATACACAATATTATGGAAGACACTGGGAAAAAATTCGTCCTTCAACATTGTTGTTATAATATTCAGTAAGATCACATGTCTTCCATACTCCTTGATCAACCTAGTGTGGATTTTAAAAAAAACAAAAACTAGACTCCATTTTTGGAAAATAATAGCATTGGCTCCAACCTGTGGTTGTGTATTTTGGTCATACAATAAAAATAAAATCATATAATTATATTTAATATATAAATAATATTATACAAACATGTTATAATAAACATATTTTTAGGTGGAGAAGTATATAAAATAAAAACATATTTAGGAGAACATTAAGTCATTTTCATGTATCCTACTTAGGCTTATAATAATGCATATCTATGTTAGAGTTAGTTCGAAAAAAAATCTTCTAGGATTCTAGGTGGGAATTGGTGATATGATTTGGGTAGGTATTCTCTGTGAAAATTATATTAATGATGTGATGTGGTGAGGAGATGGGGAGGCCTTTTATAAGTGGGGAGAGTGGAACACTTGTATATTTTATTAAAATAGTGAATTACACCCATGATTCTTTATTTAAACCAGCCCACATAATTTTACATTCTAAATACAATAAGCGATAAGGCCGAATTACATCATTCTAATTCATTTTATAGAATTTTAGGGAATTTTTTACACCATTTTTTCTAACTATAACTACAAAGTAAACTTGTTTTTATCTTGAACATTGTAACTACTTTTAAATATTTTCACTCATAATTTTGGTAAACATTTATGTTTTCATGATTATAAATTATAAATTATTATTCTATAAAATTTGGAATCAATTTTTTTGAAATCAATAAACAGATGTTGTAAAAATTAATTTAATATTAATCTCATATTCGCACAGAGAATGTGAGTCACTAGTGTTAAAATGTTCAGTAGATTACAATGATTGTATATCTAGATTATGTATGAAAATGATGAAATAACCTAAATTATATTAATATATGTACGATTATATAATATATATATTATAATAAAATCAATATATAATTTAATGTTATAAATAATTTATATGAAAATACAATTTTCAATAATAATACAATATTTTTCACTATTCATAAAGAAATAGAACTCTCAAAAATGTCCCAAATATTCACCCTAAAAAAATTGTATTTTATTTTAAAAAATTATGATTCTATTGTAACGTGAATTTTTTATTATTTTTACAAATGTAATTTTAAATAATGTGTATCAAATATGACTAAATATTCTTTTAGGACAATACAGTTTTACCAAAAACATTTATTTTTATTTTCAGTAAATGTAATTATTATTTTTAATAAAAAGATAACTAATACATGTTTTTAAAACATATAATTTAATATGTTAGTTAATCTTATTCATAACCTAAATTCCATTTTTTAGGCGATTACTTCCACATTAATTAATGATATTAAGAATATATTATTATTCTGTAAAAATAGGCCCTTCGGGTAATGAAATATTTCAAAGAAACTCATATTTTATTTTAACAAAATATTACTCGGTATTGGGTTCATTTTATTCGACAAAATATATTTAATTTTAAAAATAATAATTATATATCTTGATGTATTTGGTTTCTGTAGTCATATATACACATCATGTGGTGTGTCACATATGCAACTGAATATGATGTTCATAAATTAATATTTTATAGTGTTACAATATATATTAATCTTACCAAAATATTTTATAAAATTATAATTCAAAAGGCCATTTAGCTATTATCCATTTATACCACTGCATTTGACAAACATATTTCCCTAACTTGAAAAAATAAATCCTATCAAATAAATAATCTTTTAATATCAACCCACTTTTGTGAATGGAAATTTCAAGGTATTTGGAACTAAGAATTTTGATATTATTTGGGGACTGATTAGTTCATAAAAATTTCATACAACGTTTATTTGTTCATTGATCTGATGTCTCATATTATTTTTCAGCAGAAATTTTACGAAAACATATATTTTGGAATCAATTTCTTTTTGTAGAGGTATATTTATATATAAATTAATAATGGTTAAATGTTTAATGGACCACCTCATTATAGGTAGTTGGTTTCATAGGGAATTTTAATTTTGGGTTTTTATGGAGGGGTGATCAATGAATTAATATTTTTATCATATTTATATGAGTTAGAAACCCACTAAAAGGTGTATTTATGTGTGTTTAGGTTTTTTGAGGAGGAAAAGGAGGTTATTCGATTATTTTGATAAATAAAGGATTAGATAGAAATATCCCTATTGGTATAGACACTATTGGGTACTCCATGAAATTTCACCTGGTACCTAGTGGTTGTAGAAGGGGGATATTAGCCCCTGGAGCACCCCCAATTGGAAAATATAACTCTACAGGGTGGTCAGTGCTTCACCAAGTACCCCTTTATGGATAACAGAGTACATAATTAGTTATGGGTTGGAATTTTTATGAAAGGTATATAGTTAACATCCCAACTCATTTATTTATTCATCAAATTGGGGTACCCAACTCCTGAAAGATATACCTAAAATAGGAACTTCCCTCTTTCCACTCTTTTCAACCCCATTTATCCTTCGATCTATGGGGGTATAAGGTTTTTATTTGTTGATATTATGATATAAATACTCCTACACTTTATTATTTTCTTCATCCATTTTATATAACCTAATTTTTACAGTCTCTGCTCAAGTATTTGAGTAACGATTCAACTACAACATGGAGGAATAATCTCTATCAATGGGGATTTTTTGTTTGGTTGATTGAGGATGATGAATAATGAAGAACACATGCAGTAATTTTTAACTTTTTTATCTTATTCCACAGAATGGTTTTATAATTTGTTTTTTACTCAATTATTTTAATTATTGGTTGAGGAGGGGTAACAGCTAATGTTATTAGATATAAATTTTATTAAGAGATTTACTAAGAGGATGGAATATATGGTTGTGATGAAAATTTTCAAATTATTATAATATATTTAAACTAATAAAAGTTATAAATATGTGAATTTTTGGATGTCTATTTTATAAAATTAAATAATTATTATTCCTTTTATTTATGTCAAATGAAAAAAATAAAAATATGAAAGTGCAATTAATCATTTTATTATGGATGAAATTTTGGTTCCCTAAATATTTGATTCTATTCAATATAGTAATTATATTTTTATTAATTGTGATAAATATATGAAATTAAGTGATTAATAAAAAATTTATTAATCACTTATTAGTATTTCATTAAAAGTTTGAATTAAATTAATATAGTTTTAATGATGGGGGATATTAAATGATTATATAAATTATTTATTATTCTTATTGTTATTGAATTTGGAAATTACTTTTTGAGTGTGATAAATTAAATTTTCCATTTATGTATATAGTATAATTATACATGTATATATATATATAGATGGGAGTGGGTATATATAATTTCATTATATATATATATATATGAGTTATATGTGTGTGTCAATGGATATGGGTGTGGTTGTATGTGTGTGTGTGCATATAGGTATATGTGGTTGTGGGTTTATATAGATAATATGTTTCTATACATGGGAAACATTTACGTATTGTTAAGGAATGGTTAAATTTATTTTTGTGAGGTTTAAGAAATTCCATAATGTGTTGGGTGTAGTGGATGGGATTAATAAGAGAGAAAATAAAAAAACATGAAATAATTAAACATAATAATTAGAAGAAGATTTGAGAAAAATTCCTAATAGGAAAAATGGGGAGGTACATATCTTTATATAAACTCATCTCTCTCACACCTCCACAAAAAATTTCTCTTATATTATCATTTTAAAAAAATTTATACATTAAATATTGAAGATGAATATTATTCTAAATAATATCGAATTGGAAATGGTTCAAGGATTTGGTGGTGTAACTAAACTCAAGTGGAAACCCTTGTCTTCAATCATCATCACTACAAAGTTTGGAATTCATTAACTTCCATGCAGGTCCTATATAGGTTATTGCAATAACTTTTGTTGTGTGTTTGTATCCCATGATACCTATGTCTGATGTTTTACTACATGTGGTGTAAGTGTAGCATTAAACTATGTATATGTTTCATACATATAAATTGTGATTAATAAGATAATATTTGATTTAACAAGAAGTGTGACATAGCATTTGCATATGTTATCATATTTTTTATTCCTTCATCTTCCACATTTGAGAATATTACATGAGCCTATTTTCACCATACAGAAAGTCATATATTTTAGGCATTGGGCATCATTTACATGGGCTACTCTAACTGGATAGATGTGTCACAAAAAATTGGGCTATCCTCTATGTGGGGATATTGGAGATTGGTTGTCATGTCATAGTCTTTTGTACTTCCCCTCTATTGGGATGTGTTTAGAATTTTTTGGTATGTACATCGGACAAAACATCTAGTGAGATCTATAAAATGAATTTGGGATGTCCCGTTGTGGCTTTCTGTTTGGATGGAAGCTGATGATTATTCACACATGGTTCTGAAGCAGGTAGAGATGGTCTCCGAGAACTCAACATGTGTTTTTTTATTTTTTGATATTTTTTTATAATATATTTACTATTTTTAATTCATGTAATGTACTTTTATATCATATTCTATAATGTTATAGGATTTAGGTGGTGTCCTACTAGGTCTTGTACTCCCACCCATCTTAGACATTAGAGTTCTCTTCTAGATTTCTTGACTTGGGATTCAGTGTAGAGAAATGGAAATAGGGATGATGGTTCAAAATGTAGAGTAGGAGGACATAAACCTTACTATATGGAGTCTAGGAGGAACATTTGTTTTGTATTTTATTTTCAAATGTTAAATATATCATGGATCCTTATTTAGATTAATTTACTATACCATGTATGTTATTTCTTATTTTATGCATGTAATCTAATTGTATTATACCTTTTCATTATAATTTGATCTCAGATAAGATATTTGGGGTATATAATCCCCAATTATGGACATTGGATCTCTCTTGACATCATAATAATCTTTCATATGGGGAGGCACACGTGAGGTCATGTGGAACTCCATCTCATAATCAGTACTTCAAGTTGAGATATTACAAAATGTTGTCAACTCAATTATAGGATGAACTCTACTGAATATATGGTTGCACTACCGGGGTTGAGATGTAGTGTTCACATTGATGATTTTCTTCTCTAAATGGGAGTGAATGTGACACTCTATAATGATGATGCGTTAAAGGATGAATGTTTCTACACATTTCAACAAGGTTACCCTTACATTTTGGATCCCTACCTAATTAGAACTACTTATTTAAAAAAATATTGGAGTAGTGATCAGGATTGGTGTCAACCTCATATGATTCTTATGATCTGTTTTCATGATGAAAAAAATATTGATGGAATATGTATTTCCCCAGGGGAATACCCACTATCCTGATAACCCATTTGTGAACATGGATGGACCCCAAATAGAACCCCATGTGTCTGTGGGAAACTTGTTGTACATAGTAGGTTTTGACCTGGAAAACATTTTATGGTGGGGTTTCTATAATTTAAATGGGACTATTTGATATATATATTTCATTTTTATGAGACAAAGAACCCAGAAAAAAGTTTTGTGAAATCACCTGGGATATGATATAGGGTCCACAATGAGGACAATGTTCCTAAATTTTGGTTTTATAAAAAACATCATAATGTTAAAGAGATAATGGATAAATGTTATTACACATTTCAAAAAGGTCCACCTTTCTTTTAGGAAGAATATTTTATTGGAACTCCACACTTAAAAAGATTTTTTCTAGAGTAGTGATCAATATGGTTGTCCTCTTGGGTTGGTTCCCATGGTGTGCACGCTTGAGGGAAAATGACACAGAAAGAAATTCATATGGAATGTGGGGATATCCATTAGTCAGATGACCTACTCTTTATATTGGTCATCCCAGGTAGGGGACCAAGAGTTTGTGGGTCAACTAAAAATTCCAGGATAGCTAGGACCAAACACTAATGTTAAGGTGGGGAGTTCGTCTTATTAGATTGAGGTCAACTTTCACTAAAAACATTGGTGGCTGATCCTTATATAATTCTCAAATCAACCCTACCATACTCTGGGAGGGTCAATAAACTCATTGAATATAATGCATCATATAAAATAAACTCACTCAAAACTGGGATTCAATGACTAATTTATGTATTGTAGGTGGCACTATGGGAGGTAACCCTGGTGACTATGTACCCACCTTCCTTAAAGAATGGACATCACAACCCTCCTAGTTTACAACTCAAGTCCATCATTGATCCCTAATTCTACAATTCCAAATGAATTCTTCTAAAGTGATTTCAGTATTATAAATATAATATATAGATTATTTCAATAGGTTTAATAATTTTATATTTGAATTAAAACCTCTATGTCTATTTTTCAATCTTGGTCTATATGATATTGTATGAATATATCAAAATATGATTATTATAGGAGACACTCCCAACTATCCACTAATAATGACTATTTTATGTCTATGTTTCAGACCACACATATATGGTCCCAGTTCGTGGAGTGTTAATTACATGTTATCAAAGAAAAACCATTTTAATTAGGAATTAGAATAAAGATTTAGAATTAAAAAATTATTTAAATAATTTTACATTAATTTATGTTCATATACATTTATATATATAAATATCATGGTCCATATAAATATTTCACAATTACGAATTTATAAAATGCATAGTCCTTGTAAATTGTAATTAGAACATACTTTAACTTGAACCCATACATTATATCTAGTATCAAGTGTAACATGAAATTATAAATGATTTGATTAAATTAATTACCATTCGAAATTTATATAATTACATTCTTTATGAATTATCATTTTCTATCAGGAAATCATATCAACAAATGTTTAATCTCATGACACAAGGATTCCATGGCTCAAATATGACATTTTCAGTGAATTTATGTTCAATCGTAAACCTATATGGGAAAATATGTTTGTATTGATATAAAAAAATAAATTATTCCAATTATTCCATCACAATAGGAAAGGTTATAACATTTTAAATTGATACCAAGGAACAAAACTGTGTCCTCTATGAATATAAATAGAATTAAAAAACCTGGCATAGAAACATGAAAGGAATATAAGTCCTAATTTATCTAAGATAATTAATTATCTATAAAATACTTTCCATACTAGACCAGGATAAAAAATCTAAAATAATAATAATAATAATAATAACACCAATAAATATTTGCATCACCCAATGGAGAAAGTTGTAAAAGCATAGTAGGAATAATGAAGTAATTGAAATAACTCAGCCAAGGTAATTTCCATTTCCCATGTATGTAGGAAAGATACACCTAGGAAAAGGTCAATTTTACATTCCAAGTATCCTTTTCAATTTTTGAACCATAAGACTATAGGAAAAGAGAATTGACGCAACTTTATAACATCCCATCCGAAGATCCAGTAAATGGTTCCTAGCTTTTATATCTCCACAACTTCAAAAACACTTCCACATATACCAGACACTAATGAATATAATTGAGGTTCAATCTTGGTATAGTGGGGATACTATACCCTCTATTATCATATTATAAAAATATGAAGTAATATAAATAATAAATTTTTGAACCATTTAGATACATAACAATACAGTGGAAAATGATACGAACAACTTGTATATTAATCAATCTCCATAATCTGAATCATATAAAAAATGTTATCATGTCATTTTGGTTTATAAAAAGGGTATACATGTGATACTGATTATAGACATATAAATCATAATGGACGAAAATTGAAATTTCCCTAAAGGAATCACTATAAGAATTATGTGCATACAATGGGTCTTCTTCCCCATGCTTCAATGTTATAAGTAAAACAATTAAATAATCCTTAACCTCTACCATGACCTTATCAATACCTGAAACCATAATACCATCGTAGGTTCCATATGTTGACCTCGATAGGGTGTGCAATAAACTCAATATGCCACCACAACTATTTTCTAGAATAATATATTTGGTGTGAATAAAATATCAGTATATAGGTATAAGAAATAATAATAAATGATGAAAGTGATAAACTGGTAACCACATGTTCTTAAAGAACACCAATCTATTTTTTCCTTCTTTCACATAGGCTATAATAACAGTAAACATAGTGTATCATTTCCAATAATTTTTAAGTAATCATATATATAATATTTATACATTTTTATAAACTATATATGTGAGGAAACATATAGGCATATACATAGTATCATGGTGCTACCATAACCAGGGGAGTAACATACTCATCTACTCATAGTTAAATGAGTTATATGCTCAAGGTAGTGTACTATCCCTAAATATCAAATGGATGTGAGTCTTTAGGTCCTTTACTCAAGATGGTTGGGCGATTCCTCATGCTCAGCACCTCAATCAAGGGAACATGGTACTTTTTTCTCCTCATCCATGTTAATTGTATGGGATGTGATGCCCAACACCCAATGTACGGGTGCATGAAATTCAATGATCAAAAAGTCTCATAACAATTATAGACCGACAAATTTCCATTGTATAATAGAAATAATAATATGTATTTTATATTCAAAGAATAAAATTAATTTATAACCATCTCACCAAGAATTTCATCAATTATACCAATTCGTTATCAAATAATATCATGTGATGTAGCCATGCCACTAACTGACAATTTATTAATTTAGACTATTCAATTTTGAAACTTTTACAAAACCAATTTATGTTAAATGAAACCAACTTATTATGGTATTTCTCAATTAAAAATTTATATTGTTGGTGTAATTTAATTACACAGACCTGAATGGGTGGAATCCAACGTGGTATAATTCCAGTAATAGTTTAACAAGGGTCCTTGGGAGTATAATAATGTCACGAAATTAAATAGAAATGTAAAACACATATTAAAGAAATGTATGGAGGTGTATGTTGTGTGAAACATTGTAATGTTCCATAAAAACACCAAATCATTTAGTGAAAAATTCTAGAACCCCAACTTTAGGATTATGTATGATGACTCATTTGGTATCAACTTTAGGTTTTTTGAATAAATGATTAAATAATAAGAGTAAAAAATTACCAAAAAATTGGTCATTTGAGATTAGAAAATAAGTTTCAAAAGAGATTGATATTGAAACATGCAAGTGAAATAAGGGGATTAAAGCTTCCACTATCAGCTGACCAACATAATTGATGATGAAGGAAACCGAGTTCAGATAACAGATATATCAAAATCTCTAGCCAGGAGTATAGGTGATCACACTAGGTGGGATGTATTGTAGTAAAAATATTGAGGAGAAAAATAATAATTTTACTTAATGTAATGAAGGTAAAAAAAGTTTTTTCCCAATTTTTAAGAGGAACAAGGTTTGGCAGCTCTATTGTCCAAAACATGTTCCCACAATGCACTCGGCTCTACCCGGGTGGCATTTTTTCATGACTATGCACACGGTTAGGAACACCACTCATAACACCTTAAAAAAGCCTCATTCAAATTTCTAAGATGCTAATTAGGTTCATGTGTACTGGGTTTCGTGGTTTATCAAATTTCGCTCCCCTATGCAGCCATCTAAATCACCCTACACAGTTTGACGAAACCATGCAGGTCAGACCACAGTTTTTTCAAACCATGCACTTAACATGTTTCCTAAAAAATAGGGATATAACTCACAACTAGACCTATACTCTGTAGATATCTTTATATACGTCATAGGTCATGCTCTATAGGTTAAAAAATAATTTACACAAAAAAATTGAATTTCACCATCATAAAATGATGGATTGTTAAACCTATTCTCTTTAAAAATTAATATCATTGAATTAGACTTCTGCAAGAAGTAAGGGATCATCCTTGAAAATATAAGACCAATGATCATGTACATAAAATTCACTATCCTAGGTTACAGCATGTACTCAACCATTCTACCATAGAAATAATACTAAAATAATGATCCATCCTTGAATATTATTCACTCTCAAATCCATTATACACGTTAGGTACTCCTATATGAAAGAATCCACATTTTCTCAACCTCTATAAAATGTAAAACATGAGACTGGTCTATATCATACAAATGGATCTAAGAAAAATGAAAAATTACATGTCTGGATTGGTATCTATGAGGATGTTCTATCCTATAAACCATTAGTTAGATCCTATCTGAGATCTCAAAAGGTCTAGTGAATCTAGAATCTATAATAACCTTAATCATTATCTACCAAAAGACCTATCATGGGGGAAAATCAATAAAACTAGATCCCAAACCTCAAATTCAAGTGGTAATCAATGCAGTTTGCATAATAATTATGCCACAATTGAGTTTTCATCAAACTCCTTCTAATAAAATGAAATTTCACTATAGTATAGTGAAAGATATGTGTTCTAAGAAGCTCTGCCTCCACAACCTGTAACTAGAATAATGGTAAATTGTAGGTCCAACCATATAAATCCTCATAAGAAGTGATTAACACGGTAGAATAAAAACTATTATTTTAATAAAATGTAAAGGGGGTATATGTTTCTCCTAAGAACACCCAAAACCAACAACATATTCAGGGGGAATTTCCTAATAAACATAAATAATGTGATCTTCAAATCCATCAGTCTATTGGTGACAGGTCATGATTAGAATCACATATGTACCCATCCACTTTTGTGATCCTTGTCATAAATATAAAGGGAATTTAAAATCCATAAAAAAATGATATAATTAGGATATCCTAAAATGTGTATGGCCACCCTGATGTATAACCACACTAGATTGTCTACTGATAATGTCTAGAAAATAGGTTTCAAAATGGGATACCTTCATGAATAGATCAACAACAACCCAAATGGTATCATTTCATCAAAGTGAACTTGGAAAAACTATCATTAAATCAACGGTGACATCATGACATTTTTACTCATGAATGGATAATAGTTCTAAAATTCCCATTGGTCACTAATGTTAGGCCTTCACAAACTAGTAGGTGGAACACAAACTTATTATGTTGGCTATATGTAGTTTTATTCTTGGACACCAACAATTGCAATGTAATTCTCACTACATCATGGAAACATATGGATGAAATTCCCAATAAGAGGCAAGAGATTCTCACATAAGTTCTTATAATATTTATTATGAAATCTATACACTCCCATGTATACTTAAGAATTCATCCCCCTTGATGGTCTAACTAGTCAATGATTCCTCGTATGAAACACTCTCTCTCAAGACTATGACATCATGACCTAAATGTTTCCTCATCTTTGACAATTCATTAATGGAAGACATCACTAATAATGGCAAGAGTATTTTTTTCCCATGATTATCTAGAACATCATCATGAATTTATGAAAATATGGCCACAATCATCCACTCTGCATGGGCCTCTTGAACTCTCTTGTCTACGTCTTTCGTATCAAAGCATCGTCTATTGATTTACCATTTCCTTGTGTATAATCAAGCTAAAAATAAATCTAATTTAGATATTAAACCCATCTATACTGCCTATAATTTAAATAATTTCATGTAAGTATATACATAAGGATCTTGTGATCAGTATATACCATAATATTATATCTATGAAAATTTGGTCTCCCTGAGCATAAAGCATTCACTACGACTGCAAACTAAATGTCACGCAATTGGTAAATCCATTCATGAGCTCTCAACCTATGAGACATGTACACTACGAATCATTAATCCTATATTAGATCATTTCACTACCTAATTCTTGATGCGTCACTATAAAATATATCACTTATTCTTAGCTCTGATTGAATCAGGATTGGAAAAGAAGTCAAAATACAATTCATTTCCTAAATAGTTCTTTTGTAAAATAATGACAACACAAATTTCCACCCTTCATAGTCATTACCCAAGTAGAATTAATAGGAATGAACAAATATTAATGAAGTGCATTTAAAACTTTATTGTCCCCAAGAAGCTACATATATAACAGATTTTTAGGGACTATTCCTATTAAGTTATATCTCCCATCTTTGCTGGGTATTTTGATACTCATCTCTCTAAGATGATGTGACCCATGAAGGAGAAATTTCTAATTACAAATTGGAATTTTATTAGATTTACCTAATGTTGGTTCAATCTTAGTAGAATCTACATGATATCAAGATATGTGGAATGTTTTTTTCAATTCAAATAATACAAAAAGTTGTTTTCTTAATAGAATATCATGAATGAATCCATATATGGGTGGAAAAAAACAATTTTATCAGGGACATGAAAATATTTTTAGTCTTCATGAGACCGAACATCATTACCGATAACTTATAAAGACTATGATTCTTTGGAAATCTATGAAAGTGTTGTATGAAGGATGAAACACCCCAAATACTATCCTGACTACGAATAAATATTTGAAAACCCCATCTCTCACCTTTTAACAACATAATATGTCATCTATTTCTTAGTCTGTAATTATTCATTACTAGGTGTTGGTTCATCATCTGGTAATCCATGTAACTACGGATGGTAAGGTTAGTCTTCATGGAAAGAAGTACCAGTGAACCCCTTATTAAGGTACTAGTGAGGATAAAATCATTCATTATACTGGTATTTTGACTAATTCTTGATCTCAAGAAGCATTTTTAGTTTCTACACTTTAGGTTTTAATGGGAAATTATCTCACTCTCATTTTTAGGTCAATAATTAATTCTACATCTCACGGGAGGTATCCCATAAAATAATCAAGAAATAAATCCTTGATATTATCTACCACATAATGGACATTAGTATATTTCATTCCATGATCATCCTTCAAAGGACATCAATTTCATATGTCATTATACCAAACCCCTGAAGCATAGGTCTATCTTCAGTAACACAGACATCCCATTCTCTCCTATACATATATCAATATCCTTCTAGTGATGTAAACACCACATTATGAAGAAAATTATCAGTATAGGATTGATAGGAAACTAACCAGACTATCTTAAGAATTAAATAAAACCATATCATGATGAGGAAAATAATATTTCACGGGAATAGATAACCACATATCTCAATGGGAGAATTCCATACATTGGTGAACACTCTTGGAATGGATACCCAATGGGGTGTCTAGTGTCATGATTCCAATAATGTAAACAATAATGGGGCCTACAGTCTCTAGAATTTTGGTAGTTATAAAATTTTTTGATGTAGAAATTTGAAATATAGTAGACAATAATGTAGAAGATCCCAGAATAGTAAATTGAATTGTAGAAGTATAGGTTCTCTTACCCTATGGAAAATAGTGCACTTCATTTAACTGATTAATGACACAGCCCTTATTCACAGCCTTACATCCCTAAGCTAGCCACTCGATTAGTGTAAAAAATCTTAGTCTGGATTCCCATACCTAGATGAACACATTTGAATGAGTGGTTTGTGGTACTTTATATTCCTTATTTTCATGTTATTATTGGCCCCCCTGAAAGCATCGAATTGATATAAATCCTCTCTCACTAGGAGCTCGTTGATAGTCCCTATAGAAGTGTGGAAGTTGTGTCATCATTACAAATCCTCAACACTCCACTGGATCTCACATACACTGGGGCTCTATGTGTCTTGTCATTCCAAACATGTACCATATAAAGAAACTTTTAGAAATATTTTCCAAACCAACACTTCCCCCATGGAAATCCTCAAATTCATGCTTCCTTCAACTATAAGAACCACTATATAGTCTATGTCATGAACTTCCCTATATCACACCTTTGGATTCCCTCATGTTTTGGTCATGAATTATGGAATGATTTATTCTGTTAGAAATATTGTTCAATCAGAATATATAAACCTAAAATTGGATGGAATATTCAAGACTATCCCCAAATTACGACCCTATTGTGAGATCATCCCCATCCAGAGCTAGTGAGAATCAATGAAGTTTAGTAAAATGTGCATAGTACCCCCATCATATATATATCTCCCTCTTGCGTGTTTATAAACACTCTAGATCGGTCATCTATCAATACCATGGGAAATATGTAATCACAGAAGAATGTGTGTAAATAACATTAGATCATATCCTAGTGTAGGTTTTTGAATGGAAATGACATCACACCATCACATGGTAGAACCACATAACATACAATAAGTGATTTTTACTATACTCTCAGTTGTGGTCTCCATATTCTCAAATATATAAATCTTCCATTTCAATATTTTATATAAACCTTAGTTCCACAATCAGATTACAATGAATGTTGTTATTTTTGCTATAAATCACAGGTCAATGCTTCTATATTAGCTGATGGTCGTGAAACAATGTTCATATATTGCATCATATAGAGGATTCCCTCTCAAAAATGGGCATCATTTCACACGACATGTATAGTTGGTGGTGCTAAATGTGGCATTGTGTGAGGTAACAATGATAACTCTAGGACCACCTCTTTCAAAGCATTGTTATCACCACCCATCCTAGAATGTGACTCATCTCCATTTTGGAGTCATTATTAAATAATTCCAAATGCATTCAACATAAAATATTTCAACAATTTAAAGATCACAAATAGATGATGATGACATGTATAAGTCTTCTTATATGCAGACTAACACCTCTATGACTTCTCCCAATGCTATATATTTGTTATTAATGGAGAACATAATAGGCCATGAGAATCATGAGAGACACTCCCAACAACCCACTACTAAGGTTGGGTTTTGATCTAGGTGTCATGCTTCATATCTACGGTCATAGTATATGGAATGTCAGCTGAATTTTGTAGTGGTAAAAATATTTAATTATAAATTGGTAATCCCTATTTATTAGTGACCATTTAATTTAAAAAAATAGTAAATAATTTTGTTTTTTTTACTATTTTACATATTTAGATATCATATTCAAGTAAGATTTTCACCATTCAAAATTTTTAAAAGGTGTACTTCTTATAAATTGCAATTCGAACTTCATGTAACTAAAATCAAGACCATACATCTGCTATCTAGTTTAAACGTTTCATAATAAATTATTTGATTAAATTAATTACAATTGATAATATATAGATGTAAATTTTTCATAAATTACCATTTTCATTCACATAATGAAATCTATAAATGTTTCATCCAATGGAACCAGCAGTTCATGGATCAAAATTGGTATATTCCTTGAATTGATGATCTGTTATCAACATATATGATAAACATTATTTTAGGTTAAAGAATACAATTTAATTAATGAATCTTTTTCATCCCAACTTCCTATAGATATCAGGTAACCAAACAATGTACAATGGGAAAATGAACATAATATGACAACATGGCCTAGAGAAATTCCAGACATATAAGACCTAAACATACCATAATAATGCAAGAGCTACAAAATCTCCACCATGTAAGGATAAGAGTAAAAACCCTATTTAAAATTATAACAATAAAATTAATAAATACAAGATGAAAAATCCTGATTATAACCTAAGTGGGATATCAGTAAAATGGTAATAGGAATAATCAAATAATCATTATAACACATCCTAATTAATTTGGGTTTCCCCAATATTTCGGTTACCAACTCCCATGAACAATCTCATTTCCATATAATGATGCTTCCATAATATGTATTATAATTCACTAACCATCATACAAATAGAAAAATGTATCTTATACAACTTTGTAACACCCAGACCCGGGATCCACTAATCTATTCCTCGAGTCAGTGGGTTACATGGCCTCACACACACATCAATGTATTCCAGTGGATACTTATTAGCAGTGAGGGTCCACGATTGTTTGGTGTGGAGACTGTACTCTCTATTAGTATAGTATCATAGTGTAAACAAGATAAATATTAGGTCGATGGAGTATAAAGATACCTAACATTAAAATGGTAAAGTAAATATCCAAACCATATGACAATCAAAATCCATAATTTGAATCATATAATAAATGATACCATGTAATGTTGGTACAAAAAATGGATCACATTGGATACATAGTATAGTCATTTAAAACATGATGAAAAAAATATAAAAGGCCAAAAAGGATTCTACGCTATCATCATGAGTATACACTTGTTACTCTACCCCCATGATCCCATTCTATAAGAAAAACTGATCATGTATACAAGAATAGAAGATTTATCATGTGAAAAACTACAATAATAAATATTTCATTGGATCCAACATCAGCCCATATAGTGTGTGGGATAAGCTCAGTATAACACCACCAACAGAGCGTGGAGTAATCGAGTATGGGTGATTACAGTTGTAGAGATTAGGTATTTGAAATAATAAACAGTGATAAAAGTGATAAATTTGTTAACTTAGGTTCTTAAAGTACACCAAGATAACTCTACAAAATTTGGAATAGAAGAAAATATATCGGACCTGAGTGTGCCATGTCCATTGTGAGAATCTATGTATAGTTTGACGATATATATTCTCTTAAAATGTTATTATCCATAAATCTCATATCAATGTGAGAAATATTTCCCAACCCTCATGATGGTGGGGTTACTCATCATTTTCATCACCCGATGACTGGGAATGGTGAAGATCATGCCTAAATTCTGATTAAATAGTGTGAGAATCCATTCCCTACACCAAAACCAAGGGATCATGAAATTCCATTCTCAACAAGTCCCTTTACCATTGTCCACTGAGCAATATCTGGGATCCAATAATAATAATTATAATTTTGGATTTCATTTGAATTAATTTCATTCGTCTATTCCAATATAACCTCTGAATAAATAGTTTTCCAATTCAATATCAATTTATAACACATGATTTGGACATTCAACTCACATAAAATATAATTAATTTATACAATTCAATATAGAAAGAATATTAAAACCAGTCACAAACCAACCTAGGTCGACCCTGAACCAGTCAATCGAGCTGACCTGTGGAAGGGCCCGAGAGGTGTTCCCAATCCTCACGGGTAGGCGTCACTCAATAGTGCATCAATATAGGACAATTGATAAGGTTTTTTCTAGTGAAAATAAATAATGCAGTGAAAAAGTAAAATAATGCAAGACAAATAAATGAAATGAAAAAGGAGGAACAACCAACACTAGAAAACTAATCTGACCATGACCAAAACTCCTCGCGACTCCAAGATTCGCTCACCAGTTCACATCCAACTCTCTCGCCCACAGCGAGTGAGCACAAGTAAATCCTGCAAAAAAACTACAAATAGGTAAACACTATAGGAATGAGTATTAAAACTCAGTAGGGATGCCCCAAAAACTATTCTCAAGGCACTACCTTTAAATAAAGATATTTACCAATTCATTGTTTGAACTAAATTATAAAAAAAATGGGTTTTCACACACAAATTTCCATTTCTAAGACAAGTAACATTTTATTTCCATTTTTAATTCAAAAAAAGTTTAATGTTTGAAAGGAATAGGTGCATTGCATTTTTAAGCATTTATACAAAAAATTTAGAAATTCAAATTTCAGTTGTTAGTCAAATGGAAAACCACACACAACATACAAAACACACTAAGGGAAATGGAAATGAAGTGTCACATAGAGGCCAACAATCGAACTAGACCTCACAAACATTCGCCACATTAAAATAAACACTAAAGACAACATCTGTCGAACCTAGGAGAACCTGAACAATCCAGAACATACCATACATGTGACTCATCCGGAAGGCATGCTAACTCTCAATGACGTCATAACGTCCTAATGCCCGGTGTTACCCTACATGGCCTAACCGAGGGACCCAATCCCCTATCAGAGTATAATTCGTACTTAAGGCCACAAGCCAGTGCATAATCTATACTAGTGCGGTAATTGTTATCAGATAATCCACTAACTATGCCAGGTTCCCATGTCAAGACGTATAATAAAAATGAAAGGGGTGAGTCAACAAAGTCAATAATGTAGTACAAAATCACAAATAACTCATGCAGTCAAGTTAAACCAAAGATCACCCCTGAGACACCCCAAAGAGAGTTTTCCAAAATAATTTATTTATTTAATGTTTCAGATGGGCCTTCACCAATCTTAATGAAAATCCTTATTTCTCAAGAGAACAAAAACTCTTGTTCACGATTCAAAATAAATCATTTATCAATAAACCAGAACTACATTTGAAATTCAATGAGTTATGTTTAATGGTCAAATGGGAATTATTTCACTACTGGGAGTCTATTCATCAAAAAAATAATTCAAATGTCCTATATAAAATAAACGGATCCTTTTACACCAAGTAATATTTTAAAAATTGATTATCTAATATTTTTTCACATTTAATAAAATTAATAAAATTTCAACAAATTAATAAATTATGAATTTAAAGGTGAGTGAAGTGGGGGACCAACCTGAACTCCTAGCTCAAACATGACAACACGACATGCCTCGCACAGGTGCACCAGCGTGCGCAAGCCGATGATTGCGATAACATGGGATTACCCAGCCAACGTGCGACAATAAACACACAATAAGAATGGTGCCAAAATATAGACTAAAAACAATCAAAATGAACAACCAGTGCAAAAGAACCACCTCGACATGTTTTCAAAACACAACTCACACAATCAACATAATTTATTAACCCCTATAAAAACCATAACGTGTTTACAAAAACCACAAGGTGTTTACAAAAACAACACAACACCAAAATAACCCATTAATAATTTTAAATATCCAACATACCATTTCATGTAATCAATTAGAGTGGAAAACCTGAAAAAAGCGCACGACATGGTGAGATCAACATTTAAAAATATGTGTTCCTAAGCACATTTTCAAAACCAGGCTCGTTGCACCCAAACATTTATTAACATAATTTTCACAGCTTCCACAATCCAATAAATATTTTAAGCATTTTATAAAATATTTTCACAATCATTGTAAGGGTTTACACACCAAATACACTCTATTTTTGTATAAAAATACCAATTTAGAACCAACCCACATTAACCATAAATATAGACATTAGGCGCACTATTTAAAAAACATCAAAGAACAATCAGATTCAATTAAATAAGAAAATTAATTTTTGCATACCGAGGTTATCCCCAAAACTACCAAATTTATCCCAAACCAATTATTCAAAAAAAGGAATAAATAAGTATCATTCAAAGAGTGTAAAAAAATGAAAGTAATCTATATATGATTAAATTTAAAGGAGAGATGAAAGAGGATCCAACCTCTAAGGAGAATCAAAGACGAGTGCTTGATGATTGACACTTTTATCTGAAACAACACAAAAATGCACTGTAGAGATCAATGCAATACACCACAATTGACAGAAGCCTTAAAACACCCATAGAACGCCACATAAAAGGTATAAAACCAAACGAGTATAAGTCTAAACATTATATGTCAGAAACGAACAAAAACAGAGTCAATCCACTTCAACATTGGCCGACGATGTTGGAACATGGAAGAGCATGACATGAGGAGGTCTTTGCATACCCTTTTCAAGAAAGAACAAAAAAATTGTATAATATCCCAACATTAGGGTTTCGGCTAAATCCAAATTGGGTATCAAAAAAGAATCCAAACATAAAAGTGATCTAGGAGGACATTGGAGATGGTATTAAATCAAATAATTGGACCCAAATCAGACCTCATACATGGTGGATCCGAGAGGAATCGGATGCGGAAGGGTCAAGCGCCAAAAGTGGTGCTAAAGGGAAGGTCCAACTAAAGAAAGAGGGAGCTGGAGGGAGGTCGTCGCGTAAATGTCAGAGCAGTGGAGGACGTCAGAGTTTCTGGTCAGAGCATGGGAAAAGGGTAGTTGCGCCATTTCAGAACAAGGGAATAGGGTCCCGTTGGGGGGGGGGGGGTCCGGCCTATTGCAGCATGGAGGGGTCATCTCTTGGAGGTGCGGCTGGGAAGGTAGCACGGTTGGGATGGGGTGGGGTTGGTGCATCGTGAGCCGAGCAGGACAGGGGTGCGTTGCGGGTAGGGAAAGAGGGATCAAGGGGGGTTTCCACACACAAATAATAAAGAGGGAGGAACAGCCGCACCTGGATAACCCCATGGGGGTGCGGCTTGGTGTCGATTGGGAAGAAGGGGAGGGCTGAAGTAGCAGCACCTCGCTCAGGAGAAAGAAACAGGGGGGGGGGGGGGTTGTGCCACCCCCTTAGGGTTTAGGTTTGTTTTATTAATAATAAAAAAATTGAAATATTAATAATAATAATAATAATAATAATCAGTATATCAATTTTAATAATAACATAATTTTAATAATAATAAAAGTAAGAAGAATAAAAAAAACTTTTTTATTTTATATCATTTTAAAATAATAACATTAATAATAATATAACATTAATAAGTTTCTTAATAATAGTTTACTCATAAAAAATTTTATGAACACTTTTAAAAACCAATTAATATAATATATATATATATATTAATTTTAATAATAAAACTGCCAATAATAAAAATATTATTATTATCACAATAATAAAATTATTATTATAGAGAAAACATTTCACTCGCTGTATATATATATATATAATATTTATTTTAAAAATTAGGTAACTACAAAAGTACATGGCCTGACCACACAGCTACCTCCGACCGTGCAGTGCCAGTGCACCAATCTAAAACCCAAGAAAAGATTAAACGATGAAGATTCTAGACCCACACTCGCCTCAGAACTTGGAAATGCTAACCAAATCCAATAAATAATAAAATAAAATAATTTAAAGAGTTCAGGTTTGAAAAATCTACCAACCACAAACACTTTCTGCCTCCAAGAAGTCACCATCCCACAGTTGATGCAACTAAAGTCCATGCCCAGACTAAACCAGAAGTTACTGAGAGGCTCAGGGTGACCATTTCCAACACACGTCACACCTGACCAACTAATAAACAATCACTATTTGAGGTTGAGGGGAGAACACGGGAGGCTCCTCCCCATCACAATAATCTCCTAACATAGAAACCATGAAACCCAATCACGCCACCCCCATGGGGGCCAATGCGGGAACTCCAAAACGAAACTCATTCATTTTCCTCCCATCGACCGAACAACACACCTGAGTCCATGATGTATGGATTCCTACAAAACATCCCAATTAAATAAGGATGATAAATTAACTCAACACCTCCCATCAATTTCCAAAAATAATACACCACCCAAACAAACACAGATGAGACCAACTCAAAATCAGAAGGTGTCAGTTTATTCACGGGCCTAACACCATTCAAGGAAAATGATCAATTTGAAAACCACGCTAAGAGTAGATAAGGCCACATGGATTATGGCAGAATGATCTCATCAACCCACCACAACAAGGATGAGCTTATGACAGCGACGAGAATAGAACACATAAATTTTGGATATTTCCATCCCAATGTAGAAGACATTATCCGGACTGAGGTTCCACACTCCCTAGGGAACTCTTGACTGTGCAAGTGATTCAACCCGAGACCTATGGTTGGGGATCTGATGGCTGAAGCATCTCTGGACTCACAGTCAAGAATTTTCATCCTCTAGTTACCAAATCCTTCCTCCATAATGACGCTTCTTTTAGAACTCTTCCTGGTGGCCTGAATAGTCGCACAATAGCAAGACATCAGAGGGATGCAACAAGACGGCGTAGAATGCCTAAACTGGCCTCACTAATGGCATGAAAGAGAAAGATCCATCAAACTGGTAATTGGTAAATACAACTGTCCTCACCAGATGGGGAACCTTCACAAGAGCCAACCCCCACCAAATACACTCGAGACTCTAACTATGATGAGATATCCCACCTTTACTAGTCCAGAATTGAACCCTCTAATTACTTTGGGACGGTACAAACCTTAACTACCTTGGGAGTTCCCACAAATCTGAAGACACATTATCATCCCAATCTATAAAACTTCCACTAACAAACTTCAATTACTTCCATAAGTAGGCAACACACGAAAAGAATTAGGAACTGGGTATAACTCATTAACAACTTTTGGATGCTTTATGGGCCGCATACTCATTACAAAAAGAAAAACACCATCGAAACCGGCATCTAGCCAAAACTCAATCAAAGAAACAATAAAAGTCAAGAGAAACTGGCCCAAAATCCAAATATATACAAACACAAGAAAAAATTCACTTTTCCAAAAATGTTATTTCATTAAAATTTTTAAACTCACCTATAGAACCTTATAAACCATCACATGTGCTTTCATTCAATCTCGCTCACGTGATCTGCAAACAAGTTCCCATACACAATCTCCATACATACTCACGCACATTTGACCCACCATAAAGAGTTCCAAGGTTCATACACTTCATTCCTTTCCAAATCATAACACATACAATGTTGTTCCAAACCGATACACATTCCCTTTAAAACCCCACTTTATGAATTTCAAAAACAATTTGAAGGAAACAATTTTTTTTCATTTCGAGTTCACTTTCATTTTCAACACACACTCACATCAGATGAGTTCAAAATGAAACACAACCAACTATAAACCATTGGAATGAAGATATAGTATCTGTGCCTAACCCGGCGTCAAAGTGGTATGTCATGCCCCAATTAAGGCATTACACTAAGATGACATTAAACAGGGCACCTGGACATCACATGGGTCACCACCCCATGTGAGGTCGCAACATGAACCAATTATCTCCCATTGTCATCCCTCAATCCAAAACAACCAAAGGCAAAAGACTCAAATTCCATACTACCCTTGGTAACTCAGGTCTCGATGCAAGCAGTGGTGATCCGGCGCCGACCCGTAACCTACCTCCTAAGCCCAGATAGTCCTAATATCCTTCTACCAGACACCCCAAAAAACAAGGGACAACTTTGATACCATTTATTCATGAACCAACATGGGACGACCGTGAACCGGTCACCCTATCCGACCTGCGGCAAGGCCTAATAGGCCTTCCCAATTCTCTCGGGCTGGCGACAAGCGCCAGGGCATCAATAGAGGACAATTCGGAATGATTTTTTCCAGTGAAAATATATAAATCCATGGAAAAAGTAGAATAACACAAGACAAATAAATGACACGAAGAAGGAGGAACAACCAAGAAAAAAACTAACCTGACCACGACCAAAACTCCTTGAGACTCCGATAGTCACTCACCATTCAACAACTAACTCTCACCCTCAGCGAGTGAGATCGAGTCAAACGTATAACAAAACAAAATACAATAAAACACTATAGGTGTGAGTATTAAAACTTAGTTGGCGTGGCCAACAAACTATTCCCAATGCACTAACATTAAATGAAGAAATTTACTAATTCCATGTTTGAACTAAATTATTCAAAATAGGGGTTTCCACAAACACACTTCGATTTCTAAGACATGTAAAATTACATTTCCCTTTTTAATTTAAAATTAAGTTAAATGATTGAAAGGAATAGATGAATTTCTTTTTAAAACATTTATTGTGAACAATTTAGAAATTAAAATTTCAGTTGTTAGTCAAATGGGAAACCACACACAATCTACAACACACACTAAGGGACATTGAAATGAAGTGGCACACAAGGGCCAGCAACAAAACTAGACCTCTCAAATGTCTCTCACATAAAAATAAACACTATAGAAAACATGGTTCGAACCTTGGTGCTCGTGAAAATTCTAGAAAAAACCAAACATCTGACTCATCCTGAAGGCATGCCTACTCTCGATGATGTCATAACTCCCTAACACCCAGTTTTTGCCAACATGACCTAACAGAGGGGCCCAATCCCCTAGCAGAGTATAATATATACCAAGGGCCACTAGAAAGTGTGTAATCTAAACTAGTGCGAAAATCGTTCCCAGCAAATTCACTCAATATGGCAGGTTCCCTTTTCAGCACATATAATAAAAAGGAAATGGGTGAGTCAACAATTTCAATCTAGTAGCACAAATATCACACACAACTCATGCGGTCACGGTACACCAATGGTCACCATTGAGTCACCCCAAAGAGAGTTTTCCAAAATAATTTATTTTATTAATGTGCCAGACGAGCCTTCACCAATCATAAATAAAATCATAATTTCTTAAGGGAACAAAAAAAACTGTTCACGCTTCAAAAGAAATCATTTATCCATAAACCAGAACAACATTTGAAATTACATGAATTATGTTTATAGGAAAAACGAGCATTATTTCACTACTGGGAGTCCGTTCATCAATAAAATATTTCAAGTTTCATGTATAAAATAAACTGTTCTTTTTTACACCATGTAATCATTAAAAATTGATTATCTTATATTATTTCTCATTTAATAAAATTAATAAAATATCAAGAAATTAATAAATTCTGAATTTAATAGCAAGGGAAATGGGGGACCTACCTCAACTCATAGCTCAATCATGAAAATGCAACATTCCTCGCATAGGGTCACAATCGTGCAAAAGCCGATGATCATGGTAATGCGGGGATACCCAGCCAACACGCTGCAATAAATGCACAACAAAAAAGGTACATAATCACGGACCTAAAACAATCCAAATGAACAACCAGTGCAAAAGAACCACCTCGACATGTTTTCAAAACACAACTCACGCCATCAAAACTATTTACTAACCCCTCTAAAAACCACAATGTGTTTAAAAAACCACATGGTGTTCACAAAAACCAAAAAACACCAAATCAACCCATTAATCAATTTAAAGATCCAACAGACCATTTCAAGTAAACACTTAGAGTGCACAACCTAAAAAAAGCGTAGGATGCAGCGAGTTCATCATTTAAAAACACATGCGCCTAAAAACATTTTCAAAACCAGGATCACAGCTCCCAAACTTTTATAAACATAATTTTCATTACATCCACAATCTAATAAATATTTTAAGCAATTTATAAACCCTTTTCATGAAAAAATTAATGTTTTACACCCCAAATACACTCAATTTTTGACTAAAAATACAAATTTAGAACCAATGCAGTTTAAACATTAACATAGACCTTTTATGGACCATTTACAAAAAATTAAAGAAAAAGAAGATTCAATTAAATAAGAAAATAAATTTCTTCATACCAAGGTTATCCCCAAAACTACCTAATTTATCCCAAACCAATTATTCAAAAAATAATAATTATCTGTCAAAGAGTGCGAACAAAAGAAATGTAAGAAATCAATATAGGATTAAATTTAAAGGAGTTATTCAATAGGATCATACCTCAATGGAGAAACCAGGACGAGTGCTCGGTGCTTGAATATTTTATCAGAAAAAACCCAATAACGCACTTTAGGGTTCAACGCACTACACAACAATTGACAGAAGCCTTAAAACACCCATCGAACACCACTTAAAAGGTGTGAAACTAAACAATGGGTATAATTCTATATCATTGATGTGGGAAACGAACCAAAACAATGTAAATCCACTTCGCCATTGACGAAGGATGTTGGAACACAGAAGAGCAAGACCTGAAGAGGTATTTCCATACCCTTTTCATGAATGAACGCAAAAATTTCATAATATCCCATCCTTAGGGTTCTGGTTAAATCCAAACCGGTTATCGAAAGAGAAACGAATCATCAAAGTGATAACAGAGGATGTCAGAGATGTTATTACCTCAAAAAATTGGACCTCAGTTAGACCTCATTCATGGGGGGTATGAGAGGAATCTGCTACATAAGGCTCGTGCGCTAAAAGGGGTGCTTAAGGGAAGGTCTGACCAAATAAAGAGGGAGCAGTAGGGAGGTCTTCGCATAAGGGTCAGAGAAGTGGACGCCGCCAGAGTTTCTGGTCGGAGAAATGGAAGAGGGTAGTTGTGCCATGCTAGAACAAGGGAATAGGATTTTACTGGGGGGGGGGGGGGTGTTGGGCTGCCTAAGCAGGGCAGGGTCGCCTCTAGGAGGTGTAGCTGGGAAGGGAGCATGACAGAGATGGGATGAGTTGGTGCACAGTGAGCTAAGCGGGAAAGAGGCGTGTCACGGGTAGAGAAATAGGGAGAAATGGAGGCCACCACACACAAATAAGAATGAGGGACGAACCGCTGAACCTGGATAACCCCATAGGGGTGCGGCCTGGTGTCGATCGGGAAGAAGGGGAGGGTTGCAGCACTAGTGCCTCACATATGATAAATAAATGGGGGGGGGACTACGCCTCCCCCCTTAGTGTTTAGGTTCATTTTTTTTAATAATTATACAAATAATAGTAATATTAATATTATTACTAATAATAATTATCACAATAAAAATATTAATAATATCATAATTATAATATTAATAAATGTTAGAATAATTAAAAAAATAATCTTTTTCATTTTATTTTTTTTTATAAAAAATAACACTAATAATAACAAAAAATAAATAATTTTATAAATAATAGTTTACTCATAAAAAAATTAGGAACACTTTTAGAAACCAATTAATATAATATATATATATTAATGTCAATAATAACACTGCCAATATTATTATTATTATTATTATCAAAAAAATAGTATTATTATTATTGTGCAAACATTTAACTCATTGTATATATATTTTATTTATTTTAAACATTAGTTATCTACATATGTACATAGACTGACCGCACGTCTACCACCGACCGTGCGGTGCCTGCACACCAGTCTGAAACAAAAAAAAACATTAAACACTGAAGATTCATGACCCGTGCTCACCCCACACCTTGGAAAGGCCAACCAAAAACAATAAATAATAAAATAAATTAATTTAAAGAGTCAGGGTGTGACAAAACCAACATATGTTCATGTGAAACAAATTAAGATTGTATTTTTCAGTTAATCATTTAGAAAAATGAAGAAATTTATATCTACACACCTTGATAGGTGAAATCAAATGATATTGACATCCTAGAATTGTTTAACATAGGTCTATTAGATTATCATAATTTTGTGTAATTAATTATAATGATAAAAAACATTTTAAGACAACATGTGAAAGGTTCAGACATGAATCACAATGGAATATGATATATAACAACTTAATATTTAATTATAAATTGATACTCCACCTACATTAGGATGGTGGAAAACTCTTCATATGGTATAATATTTATTTTTTGAAGTAGAACAGAAGAAATACAAAAAATTCCCTGAAAAATGAAATATGATATTGTACAAAAAATATCATATAAGATGGAGAGTGAATCTAAAATATGAAGTAATAAGATTAGTGATCTCATGGATACCTAACAAATGTAACATATGGTGATGTAAATAGAGTCTTCATAAGATAAATATGAAAATCCCTAACAATGATGAGATTAGATCTACCTAAGAATGTAGTCCACTAGTAAAAAAGTGGGAGGAGAAAAAGAATAAGGATACATAAAGGGAAATATGGGTAAAAATAAAATATTTCACATATTTGAAGTGGTGCATGTTTTCATTGCACGGTTGGACAAACCATTCACCAATGATGTGAATGGATCTACCTGGGTGATTGTATTTTCATTCCTAGGCTCATAATTAGGATAACCAATTGTATCCAATGATAAATACCAAAGTCATGTGTCTGAGATAATTTTCACTTTCTTGCGGCACTAGTCACATGGTTTATTCTAACAACATGCCTCTATTTATACATCTAAATCACCTTACACTGGTTTTCCAAACATTGTGGGCTCTTGTTATGGGTTCAGTCAAACCATTCACGTTTCTTGTTTCCTCAAATGCTCAAATATCTAGCTCATATAAATCCCCATACACTCCCAAAAACATCCATATGCCATAGGGAACACTCACAAGGATAAAAAATTAAATTTAACCCAAAAAATCCAAATCATAATAAGATTTATAGTCAATAAAACCTCCCATATTTAAAGGAACCTATAATCTGGTCTAAGAGTAATAAGGGACTGTCTAAAAAAATATCCAACCACTGAGAATGTATACCAGCGCCCCACTCCAAATTCTCTTCATGTACTCATCTATGATTCCATAAAACATAAACTAAAGGAACTATAATTATTCATATATTCTTTATGTAGTAATCCATGGTACTCATTATGTACTATTAAAATGTATCATCTGTATCTAACTAAATCTCCTCCTATTATAAATCATTCCACTGGTCTATATGATATCAACAAAGCTATGAAACATGAAAAATTTCTAGCACAAACTACTGAATATGATAAATTTATATCCTAAAATCCATTTGTTTGATCCTCTCTATGATATAAATGTTCTCAAATGTTTAGGATATAAGATACCTTTCCACCTAGTCTTCCACATTCCCAACCTGGGAGAAACATGAAATAAAACCCAATCCCTAATCTCTAACTCATTAGGATATCTATAGAGGTTGGAATAAGACTGCTTTATTGATTTAGTTGCAGCCATGAACATCCTAATACACTATGCATACTTATAATATTTTTGAATGAGATACGGTTGAAGTATTTCTACCTCCCATTTCACTAACAAGAACAACTGTGAATGTTATGGCCTACCTTGTATGGCCTAAAAAAAGCCATATGCATTGTTTACAGAAAATATTTATTGATGAAAAACTCTACTAGGGGTATATGTTTCACCTAAGAACCCAAAAAATTCAAGTAAATGTTCATCGATAATGTATTCAAACACCGGAATCTTGTTTTCTTTCTATCAGTATGTCCAAGGGTGATAGGCCATTCTCAGAAGCACCTATATACCCTATGCCGTTTGTAACCATTTCTAGAACTATGTTGTGAAGAGATAATACCTTTTAAATATGATATAATGGGGAGATACATGATATAATATGACCTCCATAACATATAGACACCCTTTATCATCAACTAAAATGTTCCCCTAAATAGGTAGGAAATGGATTCCCATTTTCAACCAGTCATCAAATAACCAAAAATGTATCACTACCTCAATGAAATATAACACACAATCCATGAAATATATGCAAAAATAAACCTATTTCAACCTAGGAATGGATAATTTATTCCAAAGTACCTATGGGTTCTAATGATCAACATTCGCCTAATGGAAAGTGGATCATTGAGTGAATAAACATGCTATCTTCAATTTTATACTAGGCAATGAATACCAATAGTGAAAGTATCAGTACATGTTGGTAAAATAGGGAAGTACTTCCCATTATTAGGAATGTAATTCCTTTATCTGTTCCTCATATATGTTTTATGAAATTAATGCACCCCCATATATGTGTAATATGTCATCCTCACCCATAGGGAAAGTAGGGTACGATTCCTATAATAAAAAACCACACCTCAGGACCAAGACCATGGGATCATAATGTTTAACAATAATTACCTATTAATGAAGGGTAGAGGACCCTATTAATGATTAAATGGATAAACTCTTTAATGTAATCCATCATATTTTCCATGGGTAGTGTGGTATTATATATGAAAATATCCAACCACTGAGAATGTATTCTAGCACCCCCTCCTAGTTCTCTTCATGTACTCTTCTATGATTCTATAGAACCTGCACTAAAGGGACTATCATTCAACATAGAGACTTTATGATATGATCCATGATACTCATTGTGTATGACCCAAAGGTTTCATACACATCTAAATCATGCTCCCCTGACTTTAAATCATGTTACAGGTCTGGATGATATCGGAGAAGCTGATACACATTAAAAATTTGTATCTTAGTTAATGGGTATTTCATTGTATGATGGGTTGATAAGAAATTATATGGTTCCAATATCCATTTTTTAATTTTTAATGCACATGATATTATAATATTTTTATAAAATTGGAGGTTACATAGTCCATTATTGAATGATTTTGTGGAATGTTATCCTATAAAAGTAAAAATGTTTTTATATGATTTTCTATGTGTATCATTTATATTTTATTCAAAATAATTATATAACATATGAAAAGAATGATAAAAATTATTCCATTAGTAGAGGATTTAGTGGGGATTTTTTATTTATCTCATAATTTTCACCACCTATAGATAGGTAAGACTTCAACATCGTCCCTGTGTGTGAGATCTATCTAGTTTACCTCCATGGTTTATCCAATAAACTCCCCACTCTCTGTTTCATTTGATTATTTGAGACTTCATCACCTGGTCATTTTCTATTTGATATATCCTCCAATTTCCCATATATTTATCACCCAATAATATAATTTTCTCTTAATGGTTCTCCATACATTTATATTTTACCATTTTGGTTCCATGTAGGGGAATTATAGTATTCTAGAATCCTTTTCTCTAGGGTTGATCTTGTTTTACCATATTTTTGAATTATTTTTCTATTTCATCAATACATTTTACGATATAAATTTATTAGAAGAAGTTTATGTTATGGACCACTATCATAATTATGTTTTTTCCATTTAAACATATATTTATCTACTACAAGGTCACTGGATATTTAGGTTTTTTTAAATAAAAATTCCTCTTCCAAAAAATAGTTTATATCAACATGTTTTGATATTGTTATCATATTTCAATGTGAATTCAACTATTATTCCAATATATCCCATTACATTATTTTTGGATCCTTGAAGATATGGTTGATTGAATCTGTTCTTTCATGTTTACTGATGATCATATACTGTGTTTGATATAGGCTAATGTTTTCATGCATCTGTTCCAAGATTAATATATAATAGTCCCTTATCATATGTATCTGAACATGGGGAGGGGATATATTATAAACAAATTCATAGTGAGATTATGGTTGTTTTATTCTCCCCTGATATTCAATAAAGACATTGAACATACATTTATAATATTGTTTCGGTATAAGGTCTACGTCAAGATAATGGAGAGGCTCCCACATCATAAAAACCACACACCATAGTAAGGATGATCCTACAACGGAATTTTATTAAATTTTTTTCTCTTAATATACTGATTAATTTTAGGAAAAAGACCCTAAATATATGATTTTCCATCATTTTAAGATGGATAATCCTTCCACTTTTCATAATCCCTCATCTAAACCATATAAATTTGGGGAAAAAAATGAAAACTCTCTAATGGTTATAGGAGATTCTTCTTCAAATAATACTGTACTGTCAGTGAAAAATTATATGGTGGACATTTTTTGATGCATGAGAAATTTGTTTGGTCAGGGTAAGTATGGTTCTTCCTATAAGAATAATGTGGAAATCTCAAATGATTTGTATGGTGAAGGTAACAAAATTTAATATTCTCAGAGAAAATTACATGGAATTTGGTGGGAAATCCTATTATAAAAGGGAATAAGGTAGTTTTTTTCTCTAAAGTATCCACCTTGAACAACATTCCCCTCCTTGGGGATGAGAGAATTATGGTTATTCTGGCATATTAAGACCATATTTGTGAGAATTTAATTAAAATAAATCATGGAAATGATATGATTATCCTCAAAATCGATCACTAGTTTTCTATCAAATCATAATTACTTATTTTAATTGGATGAAAATTCACTCATTATGTAATGAAATATTTTATATATAGGGGATATGAATCGTACATTAACTCAATGGTTGATAATTTTACTTTTTATTATTTTACAGACAACATTTAATCCCTGAAATCTGATAAAAAACGGTGTTCATAGTAGTTTTTGTGATTTTTTTTATCATTTCTCACTTCACCCTACAAATATTTTTTAAATAAAAAAAGAGATTTATATTTCATAAGATTTTGTCATTATACATTCATACTCTATGAAATAGTATTATAATATGTCACCATTGATCATAATCACTATTTATTTATTCAGCATTCTTATTTCATGTTCTATTTCATGATTTCATGATTACCCTTTTATGGTTCTAAAATTTTATTCTGGCTTTATTGATAATGATTATATTCCTCATCAATACAACATATAATATCATGTTGTTATTCCTTTAACAATGTTATTTCTCTTATCATTATGTATCTCACATGTTTCAGATCCTTTAATAAATATTTTTTAAAAACAAATAGAAATTTTATACCTTGTTCAGTGTAAATTATAAATCCCATTTTAATGTGAAAAAATACCTAGTAACAAACCTCATATGTTTTAAAATTACAAAAAATGGATAAGACACTCTAGAGAAAATTTTTATTGGAAAACAATTTTATAATGATATGATTAAAATATCATATAAAAATCATCAAAAGTCCACCATGTAACAAATGTTTATTTAGAAAAATATTAAAAAAATTTAAAACAAAACCATGATTTAATGTTCCCAAATAATCAAGAAAAAAACACAAACAAAACCAAAGATCATGATGTCCAACCATAGTAGCAAATATAGTCCCAATAATATCAATTTTTTAAACCACATAAATTACAGGGCCGCCCATAATGAACCCCTATACAACAATCTATTCAATGACCTTATTCACTAAAACAATTTACTAGGTGCCACTAAATACATGGATGGATCTGGAAAGAGGAATTTAAATGATCTAGAAATAGAAAAATAATATAATGATAAATCCCATAAAAATAAAAGTCAAGATTTACAACCTTTTTCACTAATAAGAAATAAAATATATTTAATATAAAAATAATCTAAAATTTTTTCTATTAAAATTCATATATAAAACTGATCAACGGCTAATTTTCACAAAATAATATGAACAAAAATTTAACAAGGAGAAAATATAGGTAAAAATATTTGAGCACCCCCTCTCACCCACTTCCCAGTTTTTCCAATTAATATAACATGAATTCCCTCTATAACCAATAAATCATCTATAAATCACATCTATGTTAATAGTTTTTATAATGATATCCTTTAAAACATTAAATTTTTTAGCATCCATATTTAAAGTTTGATCAATCCCAATATCATGATTTCCCTAATTGTTGATGATTACTTATGCAGAGATTCTATTAAGATGGATTCATCTATAGAATATTTGTGGAGATTTTAATATTTTTATTTTTTAAAAATTGATATATTGTTACTATATAAATACACTAATAATTTAATTATAATTATGTTTAATAAAATTAAAATTATATTTACAACAATGTAAAGGATGTATATGGTGTTCCATTGTCTCAAATGGTATTAGAGTGTGAGTGTGAATTATTTTTTTTATCGCTAGATTTTGATGTGTAGATATGAGGGAGCCTTAGAGAGCCTATTAGAAGATTTTTAAATATAATATTACATAATGATGTTTTTTTGACAAATCCTCAGTTAAATCTCCTAGTATGTATAACTTTGTTTTAAAAAGCTAAAAATTTCACACTGTTGAATTTATTTTTTATATTTTTATGGTTTTAATATTATATGGTGACTGAAATGTTCATGTAGTTGATGAAAATATTGGAAAAAGAACTATTTTTTGTGAATGAAAATCAACACCCTAAATTATCTCATCTGTTTGGGTGTTTTGGACCATGTGTCTACAACACTTGTTCTATAATAACAATACTCAATATTCAATGTTCAAAACCATGTTTCTTTCAATGAATTTATAAAAAAGTTATATAATTCTATAATGATACTCTTCATATAACACCTAAATGTGACTAGATAATTTAATTATTTAAATTTTTTTTTAAACACTGTAAAAGAACCTCTTAATTTTTTTCCCACCTAATCCTAGGATGAAATTATAAAAAATTCCTTAAAAAACCTAAATGAAAATAATGGGTTTTTGAAAATAATTCTAGCATTATATATTTTTATTTTTTTATAAATTATTCATACCTGATTAATATAAGCACTATTTCAAGTTGGTATCCCCACGAGCACAATTTTATTATAATAATATTAAGAAATATTTATTTTCAAATTATTATATATAATTTGATTAGGGTTTTTCCTCTATATTCTTAAGATTTTATATATAATTATTATCTATAATTTTTTTATTTATTTGAAATATTAATCAAGGAATGTGGGTCCAATATTCACGATGTTTTTATAATATTTTTTGTTTCAATTTAATGTATATATATATATATGCAAATTATGGGGATACATGATAGAATGTATCTTAGAGTCTATTACACAAAATTTCCCATTCAAAATAATTAATATTTGTGCTTCATGGACATGTTTTAGGATGCTTATAATGATTACTTATAATCTCTCTTCACAAATTAAGTAGGCATACTACAAGTTTAGGTTTAGTGGTTGCAACCCAATTTTTGGTAGATGTGTTAATGTTTAAAATAAGTTGAGTTTATAATTTTTTGAAACATTTATTTCATATATATAATTTCATATATCAATACATTCCAAAGAGAAAAAAAACCAATACCATAATAAGAATCCTCCATCATAACATCACTTTCCATTTAATCATTTTCAACAATATTAGAATCAAAATTAGATTCCAGAATACATTTAGTAATCAATAATATGTTCTAATAGAATGAATTACTTCTTAGGTTTATTCATTACATACAAAATTAATTACCACCATTTATGAAAATTATTTTTTAATATGTAAAATTATTTAATCAAAACATTCCATATGGGGTATTTCATTGATTCCTTAATGCTAAAATATGTTTTGTCAAAATTACCTTTGATGTAATATGTACAGTTATATTCATTGATTATATTTCATCAATTTTAAGAACAAATTTTCTTAATATTATTAATGCAGGGGTAGTAACTCTTACCTCTTCCATAATAAATTCATGAATTTCAGAAGTCAACTTCATGTCTGTTAATCTTACAAAAATATTTTATTAAACACCAATTTAAAATGTCATTTGACAATAATCCTATTATATCACCACCCTTGAAAAATTAATTTCACAAATATAAAAAAAATACGAAATCATTATAAATAATTAATTATTGAATAGAAACCCCCGTTTAGGGCATCGAATTTTAAATTTTTTTAGAACTCATAATTTTTTTATTATTTGGGGATTGATCTGTTGATATACATTTCTTAACACATATATCCATTCATTTATTATAAATAACATCTTATTTTTTTAAATATATGTCAAAAAAATTTATATAGAATAATTTATTTCAACTAATCTGGAAGTGGTATATTTAGATTTATCTTCTTAAATTTATAAATTTTACTTGTCCATGTCATTAGATGTTAAGGGTTTCAATGAGAATATGTATTTTCGGTTCTAACGTAGGTGTAATTAGAGAATTATCATTTTGAGAAATGATGTAATGACACTCCAATTCTCATTCGCTTGAGAGTTCAACGATTCATTACTATGACTTAAGAGACATCCCCAAGACGCCAAAGGTCGGCAATAAATGCCGAAGGGTCTGAAGAATATGTTGGGGATGATTTAACCATTAAGAAATAAACCCATCCATTAATCATTCAATATATGATGCATGAAAAAATAAAACACCAATCAACAACTTCATTTATGTTAGACCACATCAGAGTACACGACAACGGAAGACCAAACCAAACATCAAAATACACAGCGGAAGAACAACTCAAGACTTTCAAAAGACACCACGACTCAGTGGTCCACAATCTCCAAGCTCCACCCCATCTCTGAAACATCACCACGAGCCACTAGTAATGATATGCTTAACCTTTACCTATGTCTAAGAATATAACATTTGAAAAACCACCAAAGTGCCAAAGCAGGGGTGAGTATAAAACTCAGTAGGTTTTCCCGAATGACTTCCATACTCCCGCCACTAGGATAGAAGAGTTAGCAACATTTATACAATAATATTTTATACAAAACATTTTCACCAAAGCAGTTTATAACTAAATATAACCACGTTTTCCAAAACCACACATGCTCAAAATCATCAAAGTGCAATTTAAAACCACCTTTCCAACATGTTATTTTTTCGGAAAAATAACAAAACAAATTTCCAAACCATTTCACAGACATCTTGTTTTGGCATACCAAACCATTTCACAAACCCGTGAGATCAACCATGCATGCTTCGTTATGATAGTTCCATAATCATGAGAAGTTTCTCGTTGATCTACCAATTCGTCACAAGGTAATTACTTCCCATGTTCCATTACACCTTTGGCACGAAGCACAAGGTCATATTTTAACTAAGCCTCGTACATATAGTTACCACATTCCATTAAACATTTGGCACTGAGCAAAAGGTCCTATTTAAACCAAGCCCCATCCATTCAATATGAACACACACCAAACATTCCCAACAATCATGCCAAACTATCCATTCAATAAAACACCTTTTATTGAAAACCATATTTTTAATCCAAACTATGTGTGTACAAACAATTCAAACCAATTCAATAAAGCTGTCTTTTTATTGAAAACCAAATCCATCAAAACAGTTTCAATAAAACACCCTTTTTATTTAAATCCCAGTTCTCATCAAACCATTTACAATTTGATGAATTTCATAACATAAAATCAACATTTTAAATTCAAATAGCCAAGTCACTTTGCAAAAAATTCACCAGGATTTCTCAATTTCATCAAAACCATAAATAATCACTAAAGAAGATTGATTCCATGCTTTTCAAAATAAATTACATTAAAATAATAAATTTAAATCTAAGACAACCGATTCTAACAAGAGGAGTTGAGATTGAATCTACCTACCTTAACAAAATAGGAAAAAACAGCAACAGTCAAAGAACGCACAAAAAAACCGGGAGGATTCACCAAAGATTATCCATATATCTCTTCTCCTAACACAACCAAGACCAAGTCTTGTCTTCATTGGCATCCACACCTTTATATCTACTCATAACGGGTGTAGATCAATGAAACCAAGAGACGAGGAGGAGTATATCTAAGTTGATCTATGAAACCAATGAGGAACTATCACATACCTCAAGAATTTGGCTTTAATTCACCAAGAAAAGACTTCGAATCACCTCTGGAACAATGGGAGAACCCTCCTTGACCTTAGGATAACTAAAATCCAGAGTTAAGGATTAATACAAGCTTAAACGAGTCATTTATAGGAAAAAACGCGTGAGATCTACAATTTAAGGATCTAATTTTATGTGCCTGCAACGTTAGTCCGCACGGTTAGGAAAACCATGCGCTAACCATGTGGTAGTCACTGCATGGAAGGGGCACTCCACATAGACTCCTCACACGGTTTTCCCAAACCTTATGTACACCGTGCAGTCTCTTTTTTCCAAGGTGACCACACCCGCACGGCTTCCGCACGGTTTGGAAAACCGTGCGTAGCCCGTGCGTATCCCATGCGTCACCACTCATTGCCCTTTTTCACTTTAAAAGTCTCCAAAATTTCCCCAAACATCTCTCATATGATTCATGTACTTAAAAAGCATAAAACTAGGATTACTTAATAGAAATCGGGGGTACTACATTCTCCCCACCATTGTCCTTTCCGTCCCCGGAAAGTATAAAACTGTAGCTTGCATGAAATAGTTCTGTCCACTGCACTTTCATTTCTTTCTCACATTCCCAAGTCTCTTCTTGAATTTTACCATGTTTCCAAAAAACCCGCACTAGAAGGATACTTTTTCCATGCCAGACAGTATCCTACCTATCCACAGTCTGCACCAGGATATGTACAAACGAAGCATTTGGCTCTAGGTTAATGTGATCCCATCTGATCACATGGTCAGGATCATGTTGATACTTCTTTAACTAAGATACATGGAAGACATTATACACTGCACTAAACTATGGAGGTATAGCCAACCGATACGCCACCTCGCCAACTAGTTCCTTTATCTCAAAAGTGCCTATATAACTAGGAGATAACTTGCCCCGCATCCCAAAATGACAATGTGAAAGTCTTGGAGATACCATCAAGAAGACATGATCACCCACAACGAATGACAACGGTCTTCGACGGTGATATTCATAATATTTATGACGACTCTGAGTCGTCTCAATCCTCTTTCTAATCAACTGAATCTTTATCGTTGTTTCTTGGACAAGGCTCGGCCCAACTACTGAAGTCTCACATGTTTCCACCCAGCAATGTGGAGAAAGACAAGGATGCCCATACAATGCTTCAAATAGAGCCATGTGTATCGAGGCCTAATAACTGTTATTGTATGAGAACTCCACTAGGGGTATGTGATCCTCCCATGAGCCACCAAAATCAATTACACAAGCCCGCAACATGGCTTCCAATGTCTATATCATCCTTTCGGATTGTCCATCCATTTGAGGATGATACGCCATACTCATATTCAACTGAGTTCTCAGGGCTTTCTGTAAGGATCTCCAGAAAAGAGATGTGAACCTTGGATCTCTATCTGAAATGATTGAAAATGGTATGCCATGTCTCTTTTCCACATCTTGGATATAGATTTTTGAATGTTCTTCCACCGTATGAGTTTCACGAATTGGGATGAAATGGGCCGACTAGGTTAGAAGATCCACTGTCATCCAAATGGAATCATGTTTCCAGACCATTCTTGGAAAACCGGTTACAAAATCCTTTTCTATCTAATCCCATTTCCCCACTGGGATAGGTAAATATTGTAACATACCAGCTGGTCTCTTATGCCCAGCTCTAACCTTCTAACAATTTAAGCACCGTGAGACGAACTCGGTAACTTTCCTTTTCATGCCGCTCCACCAAAATTGCGCCTTTAACACCTTATACATCTTCTATGTACCTAGGTGCATTGACAATATTGAATGGTGGTAAGCATGAAAGAGTTGTTCCTGAGCAGTCAAAGGTACAACCATCTGATCTCTAAACTGCAAAACTGAACTCCTATCCAGCTTACATCCCTCAATGGTCTCCCCACCATTGAGTTTTGAACTCATTTCTACACAGTCTACATTAGGTGCATGTGCCACCTTTACTATCTCCACCAAATCAGGAACATGCACAATTGGAAAGAAAACTGCAACATCACCTCAGTCTTCATATTCCACATGCATGTCGGCTAAGACCGACATCAACTATCATTCGTCTGAAGCTTCTTTCTCCAACTGAGCATACATGTTTTTGCTTAATGTATCAGCCACTAAATTTCCCTTACCCGGTGTATACATAAAGTAAAAGTAAAACATCTGGAGATACTCCATCCATCTCCTCTGGTTCAGATTAAAATCACGCTATGAGAAAATGTGTTTCAATATTTTGTGATCCGTAAACATAATAAATTTCTCACCAAAGAGGTAGTGTCTCTATGTTTTCAAACATGGACGACTACAGCCAACTCGAAATAATGTGTTGGGTAATTTTTCTAATTAAACCTCAACTTCCACGATCCATAAGCAACCACATGGTCTCCTTGCATGAGAACACAACCAACCCTCTTCCCGAAGCATCAAAATACACCACATACCCTGTCATGATTCAAGAAAGATCATGATGGGTGCTCATGTAAGGAAAATTTTCCACTCTTGGAAAGATTTATGACATTCTTCCATCCATTTAAATGCACTTTTTTCCTTGTCAATGCTTTCATAGGAGAATCTGGTCAAGATAAGTCACACAAAAAAGCATCGGTAATAACCAGAAAGACCAATAAAACATCATATTTCAAAAACATTCTTCGGTGGTTTCCAAGAAAGGATAGATTCTATCTTTTCTAGATCCACTGCAACACCATTATCGGAAATAACATGGCCAAGTAAACATACTTCTTGTATCCAAAAGCCACAATTTGATAATTGGGAATAAAAATGATGATCTCTCAAGATTTGTAACACTATTTCCAGGTGCTCCTCATGATCAGCCCTTGTCTTTGAATACACCAAGATATCATCCACAAAAACCACAACGAAAGAATACATTTATCAATGAAATATCTGATACATTAATTCCATGAAGGCCGATGGTGCATTTGTTAGACCAAAAGGCATGACTATATATTCGTAGTAGCCATATCTGCTTCTGAAATATGTCTTTGGAATATCCTCCTTCTGAATTCACAATTGGTGATATCCTGATCGCATGTCAATCTTGGAGAACCACTGAGCTCCCCTTAATTTATCGAATAGATCATCAATGCGTGGAAGTGGATATCTGTTCTTTATCATAACTTGGATTATCTCACTATAATCAACAAACAGCCAAAGAGTTCCATCTTCCTTCTTCACGAACAAAACTGGTGCTACCAACAGAGACACGCTTGGCCGAATAAAACCCTTGCTTTCCAACTCCTCTAACTGCACTTTCAATTCTCGTAACTCTATTGGTGACAACGTATAAGATGAAATGGAAATAATACTGGTCCATAGAAGGAGATCAATCGTAAAATCCACATCCGTTAGAGGTGGTAACCCTAATAAGTTCTTGGAAAAGGAATCTGGAAATTGATCCACGGCCACTGGAAAACTATTTTCCTCAATCTCTTCCATTGATGCTAAGGGAAATGCTGCCAGTTGGTAAGAGAGCATTCCCACCATTTGTTCCAACAATCTCTTTGTGGCTTTCTTTAATATACCTTCTCCTCTAAAGAGATGCTCAATGTCCTCCTCAGTCATGAAACTAGCTGTTCTCCTATAAAAGTCGATGTGAGCCTTAAACCTTGTTAACCAATCCATACCCAGGATTACATCATAGACATCCATGTTCAACATAGAAAAGTATCATTTCAGCTCAGCTCCATCAACAGTTATAGCATATGCTCTACACACGAAGGCTTGACATTCTCTTTCAGTGAGAGGTGTTTTATGTTTTATCATAGAAGGCATCATTTCTACATTTATTTTCAAGAAGAAAAAAAATACTAGAAGTAAGAAAAGAATGTGATTCTCCCATATCAAACAACACATTCACAAGGGTAGAATTCAAAAGAATCGTACCTCTCACCGTAGATGGTCCAGCCTGATCATCTACCATCATCTGCTTTGCTCCATACAATTGCATTGTCGCTTCATTATTCTCCTTGTTGCTTTGCTGAGATTTCCCTGGTTGAGGAGTCATGGTATTTCGAGATTCACCATGGCTACCTCTGTTATGCTGATGATACTGATTCTATTTTCCTCATCCTATTGAAGAATATGATGCTTGTGATGCCTGGGTAGTGTCCCGAACACCCGACCTAGGATCAGTACGACAATAGTGCTGAAGACTCCCCATATGGGTGCAATTGTGACATTCTCTAGGTTCCTCTGTTGACTCTCGCTTTATTTGGTCAGTTGAACCACATTGAAAACAACCTGCATGGATCTGGGATCATGGAGGATGGTTTAATAATCCTACCGTCTAGTTCTAATTTGCACTCGCACCATAGAAATAGGTGTCCCTTTTCCGCTTATTCCCAGCGGTTGAATTCCCACCCTTTTATGTAGGTATCATCCTGCCTCCTCCCATCGATTCTGATATATCATGTTCTGCAACAGTCACTCTGTTCACCATCTCTGTATAATCTGTAATACAGAGCCCCACAATATTCAATCAAATCTCCTTCCTTATCTTCGATTGGAAGATGTGTGCCTTCTAAGAAGCACATGCCACAACCTCTGGTGAAAAACGGGCTAAATTCATGAACATAGATGCATACTATGTGACAGAGAGGCTCTCATGTTTCAAGATGAAGAATTCCGTCGTTTTCTGGATCTTGAACATGTGAGGATAGAATTGTTTGTTAAAAAATTCTTCAAAATCCTCCCATGTAAGGCCTTCATCCAATTTAGCCAGCACCGCTAAATCCCAGCACTTACGTGCATGATCCCCGAGCATATACATCACCAGCTTCACTATCAGCTCTACTGGTGTGTCGATGAAATCGAATATACGATTCATCCTACTTAGCCACACCTCCTCCTTCTCGGGTTCAACATCACCCCGAATGTTTTGTGGATTCTGCTTCATGAATTGGATGGTATGATCCAGATGTCATGGCTCATTCCCCTGGTTCCCCGTATCAACAACTTGAAAAGCTTGGACAATACTCTGAACCAGCTCTTAGTTCACATGTGGTTCAGGTGCAACCACATTCTCCATAGTTTCTTTGGATTGGTTTCGACGACGCCTACCAGGTGCCATTTTCTTAACCAACAACAATCTCTGCCAATATCACTATCTAGAAACTGTTGTCTTAGCATTTAATATTCTATCACATCATCTATCACAACATTTTTTATCCAAAAACAACAATTTTCCATGTTCAACCATTTTTTAATACATTCAAAAAACTTTTTCAAAATCGTCCCATTTTCAAAATCCACCAAATACACTATTTTCAAATTATTTCGGTTGAAAAAAAATTTATGAATTTTTCAAAAACTAGTGCCATTCACAAAATTCTTACACATTTATCATAATGAGATATGAAATCCTAGAGGGAAGCCATTTGTCTACAATGAATTCCATGCTCATCTCACTGGCTAATCCCATGACAATGAGATTTCCAACATTTTTGAAGTGTATCCAAAACACTTATGTACCCAACACCCTGGTAACTTGAAGTTCAACATAAACAGGTTAGCTACATCCTATTATGCTATACATTTCATGTTCTGACAATCCTACTCCTGTCTAAGATTCCAACCAAAGGAATAGACGAGAATGAATTTAAACTCCAAGACAAGGAATATCGATGACCACTTGTTAGGATAGGACCGAACAAGCTGATACCTTTTTTAATGACCCACCAATTCTCATTAACATGAGAGTTCAATGAGTCATTACCAGGACTTAAGCAACATCCACAAGATGGAAAAGGATAGAAATAAATTCCAAAGGGTCTGAAGAATAAGTGGGGCACGATTTACCCTTTAAGAAATAAACCCATCGATTAATCATTCACTATATGATGCATTAAAAAATAAAAGTCCAATCAACAACTTCATTTATGTTAAACCACATCAGAGTACACAACAGCAGAAGACCAAACCAACCATCAAAATGCAAAGCGGAGGAACAACTCAAGACTCTCAAAAGACACCATGACTCAGTGGTCCACAAGCTCCAAGCTCCGCAGCACCTCCCAAACATCACCACGATCCACTAGTAATGAGATGCTATACTATTACCTGTGTCTCAGAATAAAACATCTGCAAAAGCACCAAAGTGACAAAGCAGGGTTGAGTATTCAACATAGTCAGTTTTCCCCAATGACATCCCTACTCACGCCACTAGGATAGAAGGGTTAGCAACATTTATAGAAAAATAGTTTATACAAAACATTTTCACAAAAGCTGTTTATAACTAAATATAAAGAAGTCTTCCAGAACCAACATTGCTCAAAAGTATCAAATTTCAATTTAAAACTTCCTTTCCAACAAATTATTTTTCCAGAAAAATAACCAAACAAATTTCCAAACCATTTCACAAACATCTCGTTTTGGCATGCCCAACCATTTCACAAACCCACGAAATCAACCATGCATGCTTCGTTATGACAGTTCCATACTCATATGCTGTACCTTGTCGATCTACCAAGTCATCACAAGGTAATTACTTCCAATGTGCCATTACACATTTGGCACCGAGCACAATGTCATATTTCAACCAAGCCTCATACATATAGTTACCAAGGGCCATTAAAAGTTTGGCACCGAGCACAAGGTCCTATTTAAACCACGCCTTGTACAGGAAATATGAACTAACACCACACATTCCCAACAATCATGCCAAACCATCATTTCAATAAAAAAAACTTTTATTAAAAACTATTTTTTCCATCCAAAACAAGTGTGTTCAAACAATTGAAACCATTTGAATAAATCATCCTTTTTATTGAATACTAACTCCATCAAAACCATTTCAAAAAAACAAATTTTTTATTGGAAACCCATTTCTCATCAAACCATTTACAATTTCAGGAATTTCATAATTTAAAATCAACATTTTAAATTCAAATAGCCAAGTCACTTTGCACACAATTCACCAAGATTTCAAAATTTCATCAAAACCATACATCATCACTAAAGAAGATTTATTCCACGCTTTTCACAATCAATTCCATTCAAATAAAAAATTTGAAACTAAGACAAGCAATTCTAACAAGAGGAGTTGAGAGTGAATCCACCTACCTCAACAAAATAGGAGAAACCAACATCAGTCGAAGAACGCATAAGAAAACCGGGATGATTCACCAATGATCCTCATTAGATCTCTTATCCTAACACAACCAAGACCAAATCTAGTCATATTTGGCATAAACACCCTTAAATATACCCATAACAGGCATAGATCTAAGAAACTGAGAGAAGAGGAGGAGTAGATCTAAGTAGATCTTGAAACCGATCAAGAACGATCACATACCTTAATAATCTAGCTTTGATTCGCCAAGAGAAGCCTTCAGATCTCCCCTGGAACAATGGGAGAACCCTCCTTGACCTTAAGAGAACCAAAATCCCGAGTTAGGGCCTCTTAAGAGCTTAAACGAGGCATTTAGAGGCAAAGACATGTGAGATCCACAATTTAAGGATCTAAATTTATGTGCCTGCATGGTTACTCTGCACGGTTATGCAATCTATGTGCCAATCGTGCGGTAGTCACTGCTTGGAAGGGGTGCTCCGCACTACCTCCTCGCAGGGTTTGCCCAAACCGTGTGCACACCGTGTGGTCTCTTCTATCCACGGTGACCACACCCGCATGGATTCTGCACGGTTGGGAAAACCATGTTTTTCCCGTGGGTCACCAATATTTTCCCTTTTTCCCTTTAAAAGTCTATAAACATTTCCCAACCATCTCTCATATGCTTTATGTACTTAAATATCATAAATCCAACGTTACTTACCAAAAACTGTGGGTACTACAAATGTCCTGAGAGTTCTAACAACTATTAAAGGTGTATTTATGTGTTCTTAAGTGTTTTTAAGATGATTCCGAGGTGGATGGGATATTTTTAGAAATGACGGGTTGGATGTAAATTTAAACATTGTTATAGTTACCATTGGGTACCCTATAAAACCCACTGAGTACCTAGTGGTAATGGTGTAGGGGAACTAGCCCCTATAGATCCACCAAGATTCCAATAAAACTATAACTGGTATTCAATTCATCCCCATGTATGTAGTGGAGGCTAACTAGCTTCCCAATATGTTGTGGGTTCGGAATTTTAGTAAGAGTTGAAGGTTCACTTCCAAACCCTTCTGTTTTGCCCTCATATTGGGGAATCGTCCTCTGACTAGATAAACCAACAAGAGGTTCCTCTCTCTTACCTATCTTTTTCATCCCCATTTTCTCCTTCAATCCATAGAGGATTAGGGTTGTTATTTATGAATTTTAGATGTATTACCTCCACCTATTTATTTTTTTATTCTTATTATTTGTTTCTAATAATTTAGAGAGTCTCATATTTTGGAATTGAGTATAAATTGCACTATATATTATTGGAATCATTTCTAATTATGGTAATTTCATCTGTGGTTGATCAAGGATGATGATAAATTATGAGAACATATAGTTATTTTCCATTTTCATCATGGTTTTTCTCCCTTTTATTTTCTTTAATTTTTTTACCAATTTGGATTAATTATGAGTTGATCTAGGGTAATAACCCCTTCAATTAGTTTTATATTTTTATGATATTTTTTAATGGGACTAATATACGATTGAAAAAAATATCAAATTATTGTAATAATTTAAACTAATTAAATTACTCTCTATATGAATTTTTTGTTTTCAATTTAACAAATAATAATATGATCCTTATTATTATTATTTGTGTCAAAGGGATAAATTTAAAAATACATGTTTCATTAATAATTGTGGTATGGTTAAAATTTTGATTCGATAAATATCAAATTATATTCAATTAAATAATTGTAATTTTATGACATATTATTAATAAATTCAATTTTGTGATTAATAGAAAACTATTTATCTATTATCGGTTTTTCATTAAATTTTCCATTGAAATTTTTAGGGTTGTAGTGATGGGGGATTAGAAATTGTTTTTTTAATATTATTAATTTTAAATTTGTAAATTATTTATTTTATATGATAAATTAAATTGTTTATTTTTGTGTATCAATTAAATATATATGTATGTATGTATATATGTTTGTTGGTCAATTTAAATGTATATATATATATATATATATTCTTTTGTATATATTATATCAGAATATATATATATATATATATATGACTTAAATATACATATACATGTGTTTGTGTGTGTGGATGTGTGTGTGTTAGAGTGGGTGTGGGATTGTATATATGTATAGTCATTTTTGTGTATATTTACTGCTCATTTTTAAATGGGTAATATTAATGTTTTCTTAAAGAGAGGATAAATTTGTTATGGGGATGTTTAAAAATATATAAAAAATTGGTTGTGTTTCATGGTCTTAACAGGATAGAGAATAACAAATAATAAAATCATTAAACTAAATCATTGAATAATGATTTGAAAAAAAATTAAATGGTGGAAAATGGGGACACACATATAATCCTCAGCCCATACACACCTCACACCTCTCTCTCCCCCTATTATACAATAATTTTCAAAAAATCACATTTCAAATGTCTAAGATGAAGATAGTAATAAATCATATCGATTAAGGATTTGTTATAGGCTTTGATGGATCAATTGAACTATAATTTCAACCATTCTCATCAATCCTCATTGTACTAAATGTTGGATGTACATATCATTCAAGTAAATTCTATTTGGGTTATTTTCATCAATGTTCATGTGCATGTATAGTCCATGAAACCCAGATTTGTTGTTTTACCACATGTGGTGTCTATGTGGCCTCAAACCATTCGAGTGTTTCCTTCATATGTATTGTGACGATTATGATAATATTTGATTTTACAATATGTTTGATCTATAATTTAAACCTTTTATTTTATGTTTTATTCTTCAATACATATTATATGATCATGTTATTGGAGCATATTTTGACTATCCATCAAGTGGTATATGTTAGAAATTAGTCGAAATGTACTTGGGATACTCCTACTAGAATGATCTATGACACAATTTTTGGGTATTCTCTGGGTCAGATGTGTCAAAAAATGGTTGGTATGTTACATGATTTTTTACTATCCATCAATAGTGATTTTCATGACATTGGTCTGTATTTACATGTTACATCTCATCTAGTGGGATCTGCCACATTATTTTCTATTTTCCTACTGAGGTTGTGTGTCTGGATGATGACTACTGATTATTTCAAGCTAGATTTGCAGTATGTTGAGCTAGTAGTTGAGGACCTGACATGTGTTTTTTACTTATGTGATATATTTTTACTTTATTAACAATTTTTTACCTCATTGAATATATATATATATATATATATATATATCAATTATGTTAATGGAAGTTGGTGGTGTCCTACTGTTTCTTGTGAACACACCTTACATGTTCATTTTTGCGTGCTTGTTGATTTTTTTACTAGAGATTCAGTGAATATTAAGGAATATTTGGTGGTTGTTTGATGATATAGAGTAAAATTATATCGAAATTAATATATGGAGTTCTAGAGGGAAAATTGTTTCATCATTTATTTTTTTTCATTAATTTTAACATAGATCATTATTTGTTTTAGTTATTATATCATGTAATTTATTGGCTATTTTTTCTATGTTATCTGATTATATATTAAATTTCTTCATTATTACTTTAGATGTGGATCTATATTTAGGGTATAGTGTCCCTAATTTGGGACATAGATCCTCAAAATTTTTCAGTAGACTCTTTATTATAGAGTGGTGCACATGGGATCATGTGGCACATTAGCCCAGACATAGTGGTTTGGGTCAGGATATTAAAAAATGGAGTGATATGTATCATAATTGAACTTGGATGAATGTGTGGAGGAATATCGTGGGTTCAGATTTACGGTATACAATGAGGATGTTCATCATTTAATTGGAGTGAATGTAACTACATATAATATTAAATAGTTAAAAGGCAATATATTACTTCCAATTTCAAAAAGGTAAACCTTTCTTTTTGGAATACCACATAATTAGAACTACATATTTTATGAAGTTATTCTGGGAGTAGTGATATGGATCGGTGACCTTCAAAGAAGTTTCTTATAGTTTGTGCGAGTGATTGAAAATTAAATGAAGGAACATTTTTTGGCCTATTAAGAAATACATTTGTTTGATCGCCCATCAGGGAACATGGGTGGGCCCCATGTAAAGACCATGTTTTTTGTGGGGAAAATGGTGGTTTCTTATAGGAGAAGACATAACAAACATTTTAATTTGGGGATTCTATGTTGTCATTGGGTCTAGTTATTACATATGCCACGTTGGTATCAAAAGAGGAACACAACTAAATGTGTGTTAGAAGTAACATGGTTAAGATATATGGTCTTTAATGAGGATATTGTGCTCTAAATGGGGTGAATGTGACACCCAATAATGTTAAAGGGTAAATGGTTATATGTTACTACACATGTCAACAAGTCATGCATTTATTTTCAGGTGTGAAACTAATTAGAACTCCATTGTAAAAGAGTATTGTCCTAGAGTAGTGATCAAGGTGGGAGGCATCTAGGGATGTTTCCCAATGTGTTTACAGGTGATGATAAAGGAGAATGAAGAACATGTGGTTCTATGTGGGTACATGTAACATCTTAGATGGCATGGTTTGTCATATGGTTGGGCTCGGGTAGAGAATCACTTGTCTTTGGGGAAACTAGTGGTGTTGTGCATTCCAATAGTTGACTACCAATTTTACTAAGATATCTGTTATTACAGAGGGTGTCATATGATATTTCTTTTTCTAATAATATTTTCGGGTGTATACCATTAAAATTATTTTTGGGGGGTAATTGATTTAGTTATCTGGTGTTATATATTAATGTTTTGTCTATGATACCTTATTGTATAATTGTTTTTATTTTTTTATTGTTGTAAATAATTATTTTGATAGAATGCCTTGATATAGAATATTGAGATGCCTTCATATCTTTTCTTAGACCAAGAAAGAATACGGAGTTAATTGACACATATATTACTTAATTGTGTTCTTATTTATGTATGATTTTTTCTGAACATATGGGAACAACATTTTATATATTATATAGTGACTGAGAGTTCCTATGTATTGATGATTAGAGGAGTGTCTCCTATTTAACTTTTATAAAATGATCAATTGTGAGTTGAGAAAATTGAAATCCCCCAAAGATTTCATTTTCAAAGTATCAATGATTCCATTCATTTTTATGAGGCTTTGTATAGGTTTCAGGACTAGGTATGAGTTATAGATAAAATAGTATGGAATTTTATTAGGTTGGTTAATATGCATAATGTTCTTGGGGAAATAGGTTTTGGTTGATATAGTAATAACTCTCGAAAATTGTTGAGATTATCCCCTTGAGGGTGTGTAGAAGCCTCCGTGTTTTTCGTGAGTGGGATAACTATTATAGGTCTTAGTATTCTGTTATAAGGAGTATTTTCATCAAGATGTTTATTAGAGAGAAATCATCTGAGGGATATGAAATGGGACCCGTGTATAGATCATGGCAAATAAATTGATGTCTTAACAGTGACTTTTTAGAGGCTTTATGGGTGTGGATTTAGCTTGCTTCTTGGATATTTTGACCAATATATTGATTTTTGAATTATAACTAATAACATAAAACAATGGTCAAGTTGGTCTTCTACGATTTAGAGTCATACTAGAATGAAATGTGTGCATTGCTATCAAAGAGTGGAGATTAGTTTGGGTGTAATGATCCTTATAGCTTCCCTAAAAAATGAAAAGGATGCTGAAAAGTTTTTTCAGGCCATGATTTTGTGTTTCAGACTATTATGGGAAGTTTAGCCTATGAAGATAGATTGTTGGTGAGATTTACCGTGATATATAAGGTTATATTTCAATAAACGTGAGATAATGTGTAAAATATGAGTGTCCCAAACTGATGGTGGAATGATAAAAATATTATATTGGAAATAGTTATCTGGGAAATTGTATGCAAGTGAGTCAAGGAATGTTTTTAGAGACACTCCATGTCTGAGAGTGAGAGTTTGAGGTTTGGTATCAAGACCCAACCTAAGTGAAGGGGTGGTGGATATGTCTTGATATTAGATGCCTACCATGCATATTATGGAAGTGGATACATTTTTTTATGACTCATATGACTGAGTGAGTGGTACTGTTGTGAGATGTTGTATGTTCGGATGTTTGATACCATAACCTTAGAGAGAGAATGATAGAACAAGATATGCTATATGATACTATGTGATACCTCAACCTAAGTGAGTTTTTTATGGTATCGTATATTGTATGTGATCTCACTATATATTAAATAGAGATAGTACATGATATGATATGATATTAAAATTTGGAATGATACCCTTCCATGAGTGACATAATAGTGGTCAAGAGTTAGTTTTATGTTATACCTCCCAGTAATGGCTTATGCGATGGAGTTTTTGTGAAAATAATTCCTCTTCTAGAATATGTTGATCCCAGTTGGATCATGTGTGATTGTACTATTTTATTACACAATAACCTAACATGTATACATAATTTTCATGTTTTGGTTACTTATTTTCCTATTCATTACACCTAAATATGATAGATTATATTAGGTGAAAATTGTGACAACCTACTAAGATACATTTTTGAAACCCTTCATGGGAACTATAATTCAAGTGAAAACCTTACAGTTTGTATGTAATACATAGAATATGATGCATAGTGTTTCATAAAAGGAGAGATCTATAGGGAATAGAAATGGGGTTGAGGAGATGCTTGGGGTTATGAGGGGGTCATCATGTGTATTTTATTCGATTTTTACTCTTTATATGATCTCAATATTGTGGGTTACAAGTTTGGATTTTGGAATTTATGTCTACAATATTTATTTTTTACAACATGGGTTTTTGTTTATTTTTTTGTTGTGTTATTCTTGCTATAATTAATTTCATACACAATCATATATGATTTTTTGGATGGTATTTGATTATTTAATTATTGGGGATTGTTATTATGTAGATTTTATAGTCTCCCCAACTATTATTATGGACTCTATTTAATGTTCATCATCCTCTAGTATACAAGCACGTGTTCTAGAGTCCCTTTGATATCACAAATTTTGGTTTCATATAGAAAATTTTATACATGGAATTATAATGTGGTATTTGATATTTTTTAATGTATTGGGTAATTGTTCTATAGATATTGAAATGTTTCTATTCCTTTAACGGTCATAAATATGGTGGGTCACGAACACCTTTTTGGCGGGATGTCCATGTTATTACGGTTATGGGATTGGTGTTCATTGTTTACACTAATATAGTTGATATATTTGTTTATGTTTGATATTGTAGAATGACATAATTAGTTTTTTATTTTTTATTTATTTTTATGGTAAGGTTGAACTGCCACATGAATTTTACAATGAAAATAGTATGAACCGGACATTTTTAATAATATTTGTGGTTGGTTATTGATTATAAAAATGGGAATGGTTAATTGAAGTATCCATACCAACTTATATAGTAGTTTTTTGAATAATTTTTTGTGTCATTATGGAAATCCAGAGTATAGTTTTGGACTCACTAGAAGTTGGTTCTTTTATGATAGGACAAGAATAAATTTTTATTATATGATATGTGATGGTTTATATATAGTACTTTGGTACAAGTGATGAAAAATATTCCCATGTGGGGTTTTATAGGAATTGGGGTTCCATTATAAATTATTGGTACAATCAAGGAATTAAAAATATGTTGTTTTATATTCCATGGGTTTCCATGAGGAGTTAGGTGCAATTGAGAAGGTTGATAGGGGATGTTTTGATGCCTTAGTATATTGAGGCTTAAAAGCATATAGTAATTTGGTATCTTGGTCTTATTGGGAGGAAATATTAGTGGGATTCCTTATCTGGTTATTTCTTGTTTAATTTTAGTGGGATAGTGTATAAAATACCTAATTGGCTAGGACTTGGGTGGGTGGATCATGGATATATGTTTTATGATTTTAGTGTAATACGTGACTATAATATACTGTCTTATCATGTGTTTGGTTGTAATATATGTGTGAAACCTTTGTTTTATTATGTTGATAGAACCAAGAGTATATTTAGGATTTTGTATAAACATGAATAGGACGTATGGATTGTTGGTTAATAATTTGATCCTATGGTTGATGGGATGTTACTCAGGGTAGTGTCAGTCTATTTGTATGATATGGTATAACCAGAGAATATTCCGATATTTTTTAATTGAAATTGATAGGGGTAATGAAAATGATCTAATAGGGGTTTTTTATAAGAAAAAAAATTCCCTGGAAAAAGTAATGTGAGATTTTTATGACACATGGGTTATGGTATTGAAATATATAATGCAATGTGTATGTTAGATAAATGATGTTCCCTTTAGGTAGGAGGTTCATTGGAATGAGTCATGTATAACTCCATTGAGATTTTGGTTGGGTTTCTTGGGAGTAGAGTGATGTGGTGATGATAGAATAGTGATGTGTAAAACTACTTTTCAACTGTATAGATGTGACATGTGTGACATGAGTGGTTTGGTATGTGATATCCTTGGCGTTTGATCAGGGTTGATGTGACACCCAAATATTTCATAGTGTGTTATTTCTTCAAAATATTTCAATAACTTTAACTACACACAACACCGAGTTCAAGCGCACCATGACTTACCAAACTAGCCGTTTAAAAGAGGTTATGAATAGTATTAAATAAATTTTGAACATTATATAATCCATATAATTTTATAATCCATATTTTGAGTTTCTTATACATAATGTAAGAACAAATACATTTTTTTAGATAAAAGATTTATTTTTCAAAAATGCACTTTTACCAACATTTAATGGTGAATTCTTTTTCAATCCAATATTTTAAAAATTTTATATATTCAATTTGACTAAATAAATTTATTTGTTAGAATGGGGACATCAAAAATTTAAAATTTAAAATTTAAAACCCCAAGCTTCCTCGGTACGCTTCTCTTTGAATAATACAGTTGTGTGTGTTGTACGCAACTTCGAGTTCTAACACACACCACAATCAATCAAACTACCTCTTATGAAGAGTAATACCTAATTTTTGAAATTTTAGACATTTTATCTTTCAAAATGGACTTCATTTCTGGATTCGGAATATCTAAATTATCCTATGATGAAATTTCGGTACTTTTCGGATAACTTTTATATTTTGATTAATAGTGAAAATTACTAAATATTTATTAAAAACAACTTTTTTAATAGAAATAACTAACAGTGATAAATTATGAATTTGAGTGGTTTTAAATTATATTTAGAATATAATTTTACCATTTAAAACAATTTTTGTCATTGGACATAATTTTACATTTAAACCGGACATAAACAAGTGTCAATCGTTTGATAGTTATTACATCTTAAAACATGCTTTTTGTTTTGACAGCTGGAATTAATTTTAAATTAATTTCTGCCACTTCTGTGATTTGAATTTCAAAAAATGGACTCCATATTTGGAATCAGGATGTACAAATTTTGTAAATAGTTATATTTTATTTTTATACATTTGGAATAATTACTTCGGTAAATATTTTACTTACCATGGTTAAAAGGTAAATCCGGTAAATAAGGGTAAAGAAATAATATTATAATAATAATAAATTAACCTAAAATGTTCCTTAACCCTATGTTTTGATACATGTCCGACCATGGGCATCTATGGGTCGATTTTGGGACCCCATGGATCCACTTGTAAGTGATAATTACACATTATATTAATTAAGTTAAAGTAAATACAAAAATGACATAAGCCTATATCTTTTAGAAAAACAATTTTTAAATAGGGTTATATATGTTATATTTTAGACTATAAATAATAACTAGAAATATAAAAAGATATCATACATAATTTTATTTTATTTATAATTTTTAGACATTAAATAAGTTAATTATTTATGACACAATGATGATGTAGTAATTACCATATTAGTGAAATATTAAAATAATTGATATTATAAATACCCAAATAAATATAATTTGACACTTTTAATTAATTTTACTAATTTTATAGGTTAATTTAACATATTATGATAGATTTATTTAACATTTTTAGGAGTAATAATGTTGTTATGATTTTCATAAAAATCCAATACAAAATAGTGTCAAAATTGACATAAAATAGTTTTTAAAACAAATATTATATTATTAATTGATATTAAATTCATAAAAATCTATGGTTCATCCAAATGACTTGTATCATGATACGAGTATCATTAATGGACCACTTGGGGGTATCTTGTATATATATAGTATGTTTATAACTGTATAATTTAAAAATTCAAAGTGACGTGGTAATTGTCAAACTAATTAACCAAGAGTTAAAACTAAAAGATATGCTTAATATAATGACCCAAACCTGTCTAAAATCTATTTCTTGAAAGTATTTAGATCCATAACCACCATAGGCTTTGAATAATACACATTGGAGCCATTAGAAACCGAATATGAATTTATTATAAAATAAATATTTAAGCTTTTCCTAAAGAGCCCCTCCTCCCCCTTATAAAAGGACACCACTTCTAACCAATTCCTCACACCTCTCAAGCCTAATGGCTCATCCAACCTCTCTCCAATTAATTTCCCTAAATCACTTTCCTCCAATTAGAATCCTTAACTTTGGCATAAGGCACTTAAAGAGTCCTTTTTCGTTCAAACCAACGGGAGTTACCCAAATTAAAGGTAACGATTTCTCCTAGATTCTTTTCATTTATTTTACTTCTCCAGCCCCTAAACTATTATTATTATATTATTTTGTAACAAAAACAATATCATAAATAAACTAGGATATTTTTATTAGATGTACTCAAACTAACCTTACACACACCTCCATATAATTGGTGAAAAACATATTGTTTCTGTGGATGGCAACCAAACGCCTCACGAAGCGATGATTGTTCAATTATCTCATATCACCTCTCATGGTGGCCATTATGATGGCAATATAATTAAATATGATATTAATGATATTTGTTTTATATATAAGATTCTTTAATTTTATTTTATATCATACCATTATTCGTTTCATGTTGTATATATATATGATAATTTCATTTGAGTAAGTGCGGACTACCGCCCCCTCAAATTGATATGACTCATTCATACCATACATGGAACGTATAAAGGATGGTGTAAATGAACATAGGTAACACATATAAGATATTATATTATACTGGAATAATAATATACCTATGTATGATTTGGTTTTTATTCCTTTTAAAATGAAAAATGAAATGGAAGTAGTGTTCGTGCATACGTACGGATTACCGTCTCCATGAACGCGATGAGATTCATTTCCCCATCATATCTATTATGGACTAATTGTCATCTGATGATTAAAATTAATGTTTAATGACTTTATATCATTCAGGGTATGAATAAGATACACCATATCAATAACAAACATGGCTTACGTAACGAAGCATATAAAGGAAAATGAATCAGTTAACACCCGAAATGACGATAATACTAAAATATTATTAACAAATAAATATTAAAAGATAATATATGATATCATATTTAGGAATATGATTCTTATATAATTATTAAAAATGATTTATCTGTTATACAAGAGGTTATCATACACACTATCAATGAAAAGTACAAGGTAAGGGGTTTTCATCTCACTCCTTATTCCCGTGAGATTAATACCATATTGCCACTATTAACTTTTGTTTGGTGTATGTACTCCACATAATTGTATTATTTTTGTAATACACTTTAATTTATGTGTATTTACATATTCATTTTATGATACCTCTTTCATGGGGTGTATGTTTTGTATGTTACCAAATTGTTAAGGGTTAATTTCACAATCTCTTTATTATCCAAAATTGTTTTTACGTAAGTATCTACTGGGACATATTTATTATCCATGTCCATGTTTTTTGTAAGAGTTTTTAAAGGTATTATTGTAAGGGAATTTTTACTAAAACATCATTTCAAATGATATAAATATTTATTCTTCTAAATCTTTATCATTAATGTCCATGTCTTTAAAAAGGATTTAAGGATTTATTTATATGTACATGAATGTTTTTAAAAAGTTAATTCCTTTAAAAAGTTTTAAAGTTGTATGGGACACTTTGATAAAAAAAATTCTTTAAATGAATTATTTTCAAAATTGTGTTACTTTAAATGTTTTAATGAAAAAGGGGTATTTCGCTCAAAGAGTTTTACAAATCATTTTCATTAATGGATTTTAAACTTGTTTTGAAGTTGATTTATCATGATACAAATCTTCAATATTGTGTTTAAGGTTTTGTGATATGTATTAATATGGGTTCATTATTTTTATACCATTCATGGTTTATGGGTAAAGTATTGACATTTCGTATGTCAGTTTTAATATGAATGTTTATGTTATGTTTATACCTTTTCATATGATGAATGCATTGGACTTAGTATGTGGTGGGTGGAGCCCTCTATTGAAGCCCGATGCATTGGTAGGTCTCTTGAGACAAACTAGTGTCTTGGCAAGAGGCCTTGACAAAATATTATTTGTAATCTTGGCATGAGGCCTTGGCTACGTGGTTATGATAGTCTGGCATTATGCATTCCATCATTATGAAAGTGGTTATTGATATTTCATGTGATTATTCGACTAGTAGAATATCCATGTGAATAATTAAATGGAATTATTTAATTTTATCTTTCCCATATTATGTTGAAGTTCATGTTTAAAAGGCTTTTGTTTTAGTTATACATTGCCTTAAATGTTTATTTTTATTTATGAATGTTTCCGCTATATTATTATCCTTACTGAGCATCTGAGCTCACCCCTTTCTATGTTTTATTTTTTCCCAGGATTCCAAGAAGTGTATTGTGATTGATATGAAGGTTTAAGACAAGGGAATAATGGTGTTCATAAAAGATTATTTATGTTTGTTTGTATGTTATGAAGTGTAATGTTAGACTTATAAATATATCTAGTGTTTTCAAGGCTACTAAACTAATTGATATTTCGAGATTTGATCTTTCTTGTGATCCTACCAATGTTATGTAATAATGCACCGACTCTAGGTAACTGGGGTCGGGGCATTACAGTAGGTATCAGAGGAAGTATAGTACAAACCTTGGTAGCTCGATTTAGATAAACTCTGATTAGAGCACACAGACCTAATATGGACTTTGAGGATTAGTATAGAAAAACATCCTAGAATTTTGATATTGTAGAGATTTAGTGTGTTTTCCAAGCAATACATCCATGTCTGGATACGAGCAGGTAGAGGTGGCTCAGGCATAGATGTACCTAGGGTTAAAACCTAAAAATAGCGCTTTGAGCTATACTTGAACAGGAACTGGTGCACAACAATAGGAATTACTGCACTTTTAGTTACGACACTCCTGGGGGATATGCTTAGGATAATTCTTATTTTCTTTACAAACAATTATGAAGGGTTTATGAGTATATACTTCTTCAATGAATACATTTTTATGATATGGATTATATCCATAAACTGTTTAATTTATGTTAAGTGTTTTACATGTTTGGGATTAGGTATTTCTATTCACAAACTAATCTAGTGGATGCCATTGTTTAGAAATGGTGCCCAGTAGAAGGAATGAGAACTCCAGCCATATGATGATCCAAAGAGTAAGAAAGATCATATCATTCATGGTATTAAGAAATCATTTAGAGGGGAAATATTCTCCCTTGTATTATCATCATATGAAGAAATAGTATCATGTGTTGATAGGTTAAGTAAAGAGTTCCATGAGTCCTATTAATTTGAAGGGAAGAAAGAGAAGAAAAGGATGAAAGAGAAAAATATGGATAAAGGGAAGAGGGAAAAAGAAGAATTTTCCCATATGTGATAACTGTGGGAAGAAACACCCTGGAACATGCCCGAAGGGAATGGGAGTTTGTTATATGTTTAGACAAAAAATACACCTTGTACGTGACTGCAAGGGTAAGAAAAAGGTTACAAATGTACAATGCTTCTTCGGCAAGGAGTTGGGACACTACGCAAACCATTGTCCAAATCATCTGAGTATGTCCCAAATGATGCTATTGGATAATAATCAAGTTATGATACTACCATAGATGATGAGTAATGATTAGAGTTCTTATGTTGTTATTAAATAATTATGTCATTTGAGTATTGTATCAATGATGTACTGGTTATAATAATTATAGAGTATATAACGATTGTACTGCAGTACTATTTCATTAAGGACTTGAGATTGTGTCGAACCATGAAATGTGACTTAATATCAGGTTACATTTTTGGAAAATATATGGTTGAGAGAATGATAAACCATAATATGGTTCTGATACTGAGGTAGTGATTTTGGAATAATACATGATTGATTTGGATAAATTATATTGGATATTATTGACTACCTTGAAATTGATTAATGATTTGTATATTCCATCATTTTTTGGAGTTTACAACATTTTTGGATTGAAGGTGTATATCCATTATTCTTTAAGGAATAAGGGATCATGAATGTAACAAATAAGGTTTTACGGTAATTCAGGATGTTGGAGTGTTTTAAAAGAATACATGATGAAGGTGTTCAAATGTTATTACGCGGAAAAAGGGATCTTCATTTTGTTTACCTTCATTATAAATTTTGGACTGAAGTATTTTGGATAGTTCTAGTTTGGATTATTTTTGGATTGCCATAAAAGGACATCCTAGAGGTCAGGTGGAAATCCGGCATGTCCGGTAAGGCCGCGAGACTTGAACCAGCAACGGAAGCGCGACAAGGGTGTATCACCTACCAGTGGCCCATATGATGTCCTAGATTAAATAATGTAGTATTTTTAATAGATCTGGTAGATGAATTAAAAATTCATTTTTTGGAAGCCTACATGAATGGGATAAATAGATTTTTTTTCATTCTGTTATCTTTTAGAGTGAAAGATGAGTTTGTGGTAGAAATTAGTTAAAGGATGGAAGTCTACTTGTCAAGAATATATTTTTTTCTTCTCTTATTCAATGAATAAATTAATTCTTATACTTTATTTAAGGGATCCTAAAACCAAAAATGTGTTATCCTAGTACCTTATGTTTTGTTGAACCAATGGTATTTCAAATCATCATAGATTGATGAATTTTAGGACCTTAATTTTATAATTTTTTGGGATTTATAACCTCAATAACTACATATAAATATTTACATTTTTCCTCCAATTATATGTCTCTAATTCCCACCGATGTTCTCTTAATATATATCATAATTTGGTGGTGACCATTTCATTTCTCTTTTCCTTTTATTAAGATTAAATTTTATTAACCCAATTTCCGATACGGGTTTTCCCACAAAGATATTTTCTATTTTCAACCATTTTTTAAGAACAATTTGAAATTGTGAGGAAGTAATTTATTGAAGTAGGGGAGAATGTAACACCCAAGATTTTATAGTGCATTATTCCTTTAAAATAATTCAATAACTTGCACTACATGCAACACTGAGTTCAAGCGCACCATGACTAACCAAACTAGCCGTTCAAAAGATGTTATGATTAGTATTAACTGAATTTGGAAGTTTATATAATCTTTATAATTTTAGAATCTATATTATGAGTTTCTTAGACATAATTTATGAACGAATTAATTTTTTTCAGATAAAAGAAATATTTTTCAAAAATGCACTTTTATCAACTTTTAATGGTGAACCCTTTTTAAATCCAATATTTTAAAACATTTATATATTCAATTTGACTAAATAAAATTATTATTTAGAATGGGGAAATCAAAAATTTATAATGTAACACCCATGTTTCCTCGGTATTTTTCTCTTTGAATAATACAGTAGCGTGTGTTGTATGAAACTTCGAGTTCTAACACACACCACAACCAATCAAACTAGCCCTTATGAATAGTTATACCTAATTTTTGAAATTTTATACATTTTATCATTCAAAATGGACTTCATTTTTGGATTTGGAATATCAAAATTTTCCTAGGATTAAAATTTTGGTACTTTTCGGATAACTTTTATATTTTGATGAAAAGTGAAAATTACTAAATTTTTATTAAAAACAACATTTATAATCGAAATAATTAATAGTGCTAAATAATGAATTTTAGTGGATTTAAAGTAAATTTAGAATATATTTTTACCATTTAATACAATGTTGTTCATTGGACATAATTTCACAGTTAAACCAGACATAAACAAGTGTCTATCTTTTGATAGTTATTATCTCTTAAAAACATGCTTTTTGTTTTGACACCGGGAATTAATTTTAAATAAATTTCATCCACTTCTGTGATTTGAATATGTAAAAATGGACACCATATTTCGAATTAGTATTTCCAAATTGTGTAAATAGGTAACATTTATTTTTAGACATTTTGAATAATTACTTCGGTAAATATTTTATTTACCATGGTTAAAGGGTAAAACCGGTAAATAAGGCTAATAAATTAATGTTATAATAATAATATATTAACCTAAAACATTTCTTAACCCTATTGGTTGACACATGTCCGACCATGGGCATATTTGGGTCTATTTTGGGACCCCATGGATCCACCTGTAAGTGATAATGACAAATTATATTAAGTAAGTTAAAGTAAATACAAAAATGACATAAGCCTATATCTTTTAGAAAAAAAATATACATAAGGATATATATGTTATATTTTCGAATATAATTATTAATTATAAAGATAAAACGATTTACTACATAATGGTATTTTATTTATAATTTTTAGACATTAAATTAGTTAATTATTTATGACACAATGATGATGAAGTAAATACCATATTAGCGAATTATTAAAATAATTGAAATTATAAATACCCAAATAAATATAATTTGAGACTTTTAATTAATTAAACGAATTTAATAGGTTAATATAACATGGTAGGATTTTTTTTATTCAACTTTGTTAGAAGTAATCATGCTGTTATGATTTTCACATAAATGAAATACCAAATATTGTCAAAATTGACATAAATGAGTTTTTAAAACAAATATTATATTATTAATTGATATTAAATTCCTAAAAATCTAAAGATAGGCCAAAATAATTTTATCATGAGAGGAGAATAATTAATGGACCACTTGGGGGTCTCTTGGAGGTATATAGTATGTTTATTACCTATATAATATAAAAATACAAACTGGCATGGTAAGTGTCAAACAAATTAACCAAGAGTTAAAACTAAAAGATAAGGTTAATATAGTGACCTAAACCGGTCTAAAATTGATTGGTTTAGAGTATTTAAGCCCCTTCCCACATTAGGATCTGAATAATACACTTCTTATCCATTAGAAACCGAATATTAATTTATTATAAAATAATACTTTATGTTTTTCCTAAAGAGCCCCTCCTCCCCCTTATAAAAGGACACCACTTCTAACAAATTCCTCACACCGCTCAAGACTTATGGATCATCCAACCTCTACCCAATTAAGCTCCCAACATTCATATACTCTTCTTAGAATCCTAAATTTAGGCATAAGGCACTTAAATAGTCCTTTTGGTTCAAACCAAAGGGAGTTACAGAAATTAACGGTAACGATTTCTCTTAGGTTTTTTTCTTTTATTTTACTTCTCCAACCCATAAACTCTTATTATTATTTTATTTTGTAACAAAACCAGTATCAAAAATATACTAGGATATTTTTATTATATGTATTATAACTACACTTACACACACCTCCATCTAATGGGTTAAGAACATAATGTTTCTGTGGATGGCAACCAAACGCCTCACGAAACGATGATTGTTCAATTATCTCCTATCACCTCTCATGGTGGCCATTATGATGGCACTATAATTAAATATGTTATTAATGTTATTTATTTTATATATAAGCTTCTGTAATTACTTTTTATTTCATACCATTATCCTTTTCATTTTTTATATATATACGATAATTTAATTTGAAGAAGTGCGGACTACCGCCCCCTCAAAGTGATATGACTCGTTCATACCATACATGGAACGTATAAAGGATGGTGTTAATGAACATAAGTAAATCATATAAGATATTATATTATACTGGAATTATAATATACCTTTTTATTATTTGGTTTTGATTCCATTTAAAATGAAAAATGAAACGGAAGTAGCGTACGTGCGTACGTACGGATTACCGTATCCATGAACGCGATGAGATTCATTTACCCATCATATCAATTAAAGACTAATTATCGTTTGATGAATAAAAGTAAGGTTTAAGAACTTTATATCATTATTGATATGAATAATATAAAACCTATCAATAACAAACACGGCTTACGTAATGAAGCATATTAAAGAAAACGAATCAGTTAACACCCGAAATGATGATAATACTAAAATATTATTATCAAATCAATATTAAAATATCATATACGATATCATATTTATGAATATGATTCTTTTATAATTTAATAACAATGATTTAACTGTCATACAGGAGGTTAACATACACATTATCAAGGAAAAGTACAAGGTAAGGAGTTTTCATCTCACTCCTTATTCACGTATGATTCATGCCATATTTCCACTATTACCTTTTATGTGCTGTATGTACTACCCATAATTGTATTCATTATGTAATAAACTTTAATATAAGTGTATTAACATATTCATTATATGATACCTCTTTCATAGGGTGTATGTTTCGTAATTTACCAAATTGGTAAGGGTTAATTTCACAATGTCTTTATTATCCGAGGTTGTTTTTACGTAAGTATCTACTGGGACATATTTATTATCCATGTCCATGTTTTATGAAAGAGTTTTCAAAGGTATTATTGTAAGTTAATTTTTACTAAAACATAATTTCAAATTTTTTAAATTTTTATTCTTCTAAATCAATCACATTAATGTTTATATCTTCAAAATGGTTTTTATGGATTTATTTATATGGACATGAATGTTTTTAAAATGTTAATTCATTTAAAAAGTTTCAAAGTGGTATGGGACACTTTGATTAAAATAGTCCTTTAAATGACTTCTTTTACAAATTGTGTGACTCTTAAAAGTTTTGATGAACAAAGGGGCATTTTGCTCAAAGAGTATGAGAAACCATTTTCATTAATGGATTTTAGACTTGTTTTGAAGTTGATTAATCATGATACAAATCTTCCATATAGTGTTGAAGGTTTTGTAATATGTTTTACTATGGATGTGTTATTTTTATACCATTCATGGTTTATGGGTAAGGTATTGACATTTAGTATGCTATTTTAAATACGAATATTTATGTTATATTTAAAACTTTTCATATGATAAATGAATTGGACTTAGTAAGTGAGAGGTGGAGCCTGCTATATCTCCTCGTTGCATCGGTAGGTCTCATGAGACAAACTAGTGTCTTGGCACGAGGCCTTGAAAAACCCTTATTTGTAATCGTGGCACGAGGTCTTGGCTACGTGGTTATGATAGTCTGGCATTATTCATTCCATCATTATGAAAGTGGTTATTGATATTTCATGTGATTATTGTACTAGTAGAATATCCATGTGAATAAGTAAATAAAATTATTTCATTTTATCATTACCATATTATGCTGAAGTTCAAGTTTAAAAGGATTATGTTTTAGCTATACATTACCTTAAATGTTTATGTTTATTTATGAACGTTTACACTATATTATTATCCTCACTGAGCATCTGAGATCACCCCTTTCTATGTTTTATTTTTTCCCAGGATTCCACGAAGTGTATTGTGATTGATATGCAGGTTTAAGACATGGGAATAATGGGGTTCATAAAAGATTATTTATGTTTTTTTTGTATTTAATGAAGTATAATGTAAGACTTATGAATATATCTAGTATTTCCAAGGATACTAAACTAATCGATCTTTATATATTTGATCTTTCTTGTGATCATGCCAATGTTATGTTATAATGCACCGACTCTAGGAAACTGGGGTCGGGGCATTACAGTTGGCATCCTAGGAAATTTAGTACAATCCTTGGAAGCTATATTTAGAATAAATCTGATTAGATCACATAGACCTATGATAGACATTGAGGATTAGTATATAAGAACTTCCAAAAATTTTGATATTGTAAAAATTTTGTGAGTTTTCCAAGAAATACATCCCTATCTGGATATGAACAGGTAGAGGCAGTTCTGGCACAGATGTACCTAGGGGTAAAACCCGAAAACAGTACTTTGATCTAGACTCGAACGGGAACTGGTGCACGACAATGGGCCTTCTGCACTCTTGGTTACGACACTCTCGGGGGATATTCTTAGGATAATTCTCATTTTCTTTACAAACCATTATGAAGGGTTTATGAGTATATACTTCGTCAAAGAAGACATTTTTATGATATATATTATATCCATATTCTGTTTAATTTATGTTAAGATTATTACATGTTTGGGATCAGGTATTTCTATTCCCAAACTAATCTTGTGTATGCCATTTTTTAGAAATGGCACCCAGTAGAACTAATGAAAACTCCAGCCATACGCATGATCCAAAGAGTAAGAAAGATCATATCTTTCATGGTATTAAGAAATCATTTAGAAGGTAAATAGTCTCCCACATATTATCATCATATGAATAAATAGTATCATGTGTTGATAAGATAAGTAAAGAGTTCTATGAGTCCTACAGATGTGAAGGGAAGGAAGTGTAGAAAAGGATGGAAGAGAAAAATATGGATAAAGGGAAGAGAGAAAAGAAGAATTTTCCCATATGTGATAACTGTGGAATGAAAAAACCTGGAACTTGCATGAAGGGAATGGAAGTTTGTAATCAGTGTGGACAAAAAGGAAACCTTGTACATGACTTCAAGGGTAAGAAATATGTTACAAATGTACAATGCTTCATCTGCAAGGAGTTGGGACACTATGAAAACCAATTTCCAAATCATGAGTGTTTGAATCAAATGATGCTATTGGATAATAATCAAGTTATGATACTACCACAGATGATGAGGAATGATTAGAGTTCTTATGTTGTTATTAAATAATTATGTCATTTTATTATTGTATCAACGATGTACTGGTTATAATAATTATAGGGTATATAAGGATTGTACCACAGTGTTATTTCATTAAGGACATGATATTGTGTGGAACTATGAATAGTGACTCAAGATCAGGTTAAATTTTTTGGAAAATATATGTTTTAGAGAATGATAAAAAATATTATGGTTCTGTTACCGAGGTAGTGATTTTGGAATAATACATGATTGATTTGGATAAATTATATTGGATATTATGGACTACCTTTAAACTGAATAATGATTTGTATATTCCATCATTGTTGGAGTTTATAACATTTTTTGATTGAAGGACTATATCCATTATTCTATAAGGAATAAGCGATCATGGATGTAATCAATACGGTTTTAAGTTAATTTAGGATGGTGTATTGTTTTAAAAGAACACATAATGAAGGCATTCACATGTTATTACTTGGAAAAAGGATCTTTACTCTGTTTAACTTCCTTATAAATTTTGGATTAAAATATTTTGGATAGTTCTAGTTTGGATTATTTTTGGATTGCCATAAAATGACATCTAGGAGGTCGGGTGGCAACCCATCGCGTCCAGCAAGTCCGCGAGACTTGAACCCGCAACCGAAGGGTGACAAGGGTGTATCACCTACCACTGGCCTAAGTGATGTCCTAGATTAAATAATGTAGTTTTATTTAAAATATCTTGTAGATGAATTATAAATTCATTTTTTGGAACCATATACGAATAGGATAAATAGAATATTTTTTACGTTCTATTATCTTTTAGAGTGAAAGATGAGTTTGTGGTAGAAATTCGTTAAAGGATGAGACTCTACTTGTCAAGAATATATTTTTATCTTCTCTTATTCTATGAAGAAATTAATTCATATACTTCTTTTAAGGGATCCTAAAACCAAAAATGTGTTATCCTAATACCTTATGTTTTGTTGAACCGATGGTATTTCAAATCATCATAGATTGATGAATTTAAGGACCTCCATTTTACACTTGTTTGTGATTGATGACCTCAATCACTACCCATAAATATTTACATTTTTCCTTCAATTATATGACTCTAATTTCCACCAATGTTCTCCTAATAGAGATCATACTTTGGTGGTGACCCTTTCATTTCTCTTTTCCTCTTATGAAGACAAAATTTTATTAACCCAATTTCCGATGCGGGTTTTCCCACAATGATATTTTCTATTTTAAACCTTTTATTTTCGATACAAATTTTCAAATTGTGAGGACTCAATTTATTGAAGGATGGGAGAATTTAACACATCAATATTTCATAGTGTGTTATTTCTTCAAAATAATTCAATAACTTTCACTACATGCAACATCGAGTTTAAGCACACCATGACTTACCAAACTAGCCATTCAAAAGATGTTATGAATAGTATTAACTGAATTTTGAACTTTATATAATCCTTATAATTTTAGAATCCATATAATGAGTTTCTTAGTAATAATTTATGAACAAATTCCTTTTTTTCAGATAAAAGAAGTATTTTTAAAAAATGCACTTTTACAGACTTTTAATAGTGAACCCTTTTTAAATCCAATATTTTAAAACTTTTATATATTCAATTTGACTAAAGAAATTTATTATTTAGAATGGGGACATCAAAAATCTACAATTTAACACCTAAATCTTCCTCGGTATTCTTTTCTTTGAATAATATATTAGCGTGTGTTTTACGCAACTTCCAGTTCTAACACACAACACAACCAATCAAACTAGCTCTTATGAATAGTAATACCAACTTTTTGAAATTTTATAGATTTTATCTTTCAAAATGGAATTCATTTTTGGATTTGGAATATCTAAATTATACTAGGATGAAATTTTGGTACATTTCGGATAACTTTTATATTTTGATGAATATTGAAAATTACTAAATTTTTATTAAAAGCATATTTTTAAATCGAAATAATTAATAGTGATAAATTATGAATTTGAGTGGTTTTAAAGTATATTTTGAATATAGTTTTACTATTTAATACAATTTTGGTCATTTTACATAATTTCACATTTAAACCGGACATAAACAAGTGGCACTCTTTTGATAGTTTTTATCTCTTAAAAACATGCTTTTTGTTTTGACAACGGGAATTAATTTTAAATTAATTTCTGCCACTTCTATGTTTTGAATTTTGAAAAATGGAAACCATATTTTGAATCAGGATGTCCACATTGTGTAAATAGATAACTTTTATTTTTAGACATTTAGAATATATATTTCGGTAAATATTTTATTTACCATGGTTAAAGGGTAAATCTGGTAAATAAGGGTAAAATAATAATATTATAATAATAATAATTTACCCTAAAATTTGTATTAACCCAATTGGTTGATACATTTTCGACAATGGGAATATTTGGGTCGATTTTTTGACCCCATTGATCCACTTGTAAGTGATAATGACACTTTATATTAATTAAGTTAAAGTAAATACAAAAAAGACATAAACCTATATCTTTTAGAAAAAAATTTTAAATAGGGTAATATATGTTATATTTTCAATGGTAAATATTCATTAGAAATATAAAAATATTTACTAAAGAATGGTATTTTATTTCTTATTTTTAGACATTATATAATTTAATTTATGTATTACATAATGATGATGCAGTAATTACCTTATTAGTGAAGTATTAAGATAATTAATATTATAAATACCCAAATAAATATAATTTGTGACTTTTAATGAATTACAATAATTTTATAGGTTAATATGACATGTTTTTATTGATTTAATTAACGTTTTTTTGAAGTAATCATGCTATTATGATTTTCACAAAAATAAAATACCAAATAGTTTCAAAATTGACAAAAAAGAGCCTTTAAAAAATTATTATATTATTTATTGATATTAAATTCCTAAAAATATACGGTTCATCCAAAGGACTTGTATAATTATATTAGTATCATTAATGGACCACTTGTGGGTCTCTTGGGGTATATAGTAAGTTTATTTACTATATAATATAAAAATACAAAGTGACATGGCAAGTGTCAAACTAATTAACCAAGAGTTAACACTAGAAGATAAGGTTAATATAATGACCCAAACCTGTCTAAAATATATTGGATAAAATGATTTATACTCATACCCACCTTAGGCTTTGAATAATCCACTTTTGATCCATTTTAAACTGAATATTAATTTATTGTAAAATATTACTTTAATTTTTCTCTAAAGAGCCCCTCCTCCCCCTTAGAAAAGAACAAAACATCGAACCAATTCCTCACACCTCTCAAGATTTTTGGCTCATCCAAACATTTCCCAATTAATCTCCCTACATCCCTATCATCCTTTTAAAAGCCTTAACTTAGGAATAAGGCACATCAAGAGTCCTTCTTGGTTCAAACCAAAAGGAGTTACCCTAATTAAAGGTAACGATTTCTCTTAGCATCTTTTCTTTTAATTTACTTCTCCAACACATAACTCTTCTTATTATTTTATTTTGTAACAAAACCAGTATCCTAAATATACTAGGATATTGTTATTAGAAGCATTATAACTACACTTACAGACACCTCCATCTAATGGGTGAAGAACATAATGTTTCTGTGGATGGAAACCAAACACCTCACGAAGCGATGATTGTTCAATTGTCTCCTATCACCTCTCATGGTGGCCATTATGATGGAAATATAATTAAATATGATGATATTTATTCTATATATAATCTTCTTTAATTCCATTTTATATCATACCATTATTCGTTTCATGTTGTATATATATACGATAATTTATTTTGAGGAAGTGCGGACTATCGCCCCCTCGGAGTGATATGACTCGTTCATACCATACATGGAATGTAAAAAGGATGGTGTTAATGAACTTAAGTAACAAAAATAAGATATTATATTATACTGGAATAATAATATACCAATGTATCATTTGGTTTTGATTCATTGTAAAATGAAAAATGAAATGTATGTAGTGTTCGTGCGTATGTACGTATTACCGTCTCCACGAACGCGATGAGATTCATTTCCACATCATATCCATTAAAGAATAATTATTGTTTAATTAATAAAAGTAATGTTTATGGACTTGATATCATTATGTATATGAATAAGATACAACTTATCCATAGAAAACAAGGATTACGCAATGAAGCATATAAAAGAAAACGAATCGGTTAACACCCGAAACGACGATAATACTAAAATATTAATAACAAGGAAATATTAAAAGATCATATATGATATCATATTTACGAATATGATTCATGAATAATTTAATAACAATTTTTTAACTATTATACAGGAGGTTAACATACACACTATCAAAGAGAAGTACAAAGTAAAGGGTTTTCATCTCACTCCTTATCCTCGTGACATTCATTCCATATTGCCACTATTACCATTTGTGTGGTGTATGTACTACCCATAGTTTTATTATTTAAGTAATAAAATTTAATTTATTTGTATTTACATATTAATTTTATGATGCCTCTTTCATGGGGTGTATGTTTCGTACGTTACCAAATTGGTAAGGGTTAATTTCCCAATCACATTATTATCCGAGGTTGTTTTTACGTAAGTATCTCCTGGGACATATTTATTATCCATGTCCATGTTTTCTGAAAGAGTTTTCAATGGGATTATTTTAAAGGAATTTTTACTAAAACATAATTTCAAATGTTTTAAATATTTATTCTTCTAAATAATTCTCATTAATGTCCATGTCTTCAAAATGGTTTTTAAGGATTTATTTATATGGACATGAATGTTTTTAAAATGTTAATTCCCTTCAAAAGTTTAAAAGTGGTATGGGAAAAATTGATTAAATATTGTCTTTAAATGAAATATTTTCCAAATTGTGTGACTTTTAAATGTTTTCATGAAAAATGGGTATTTCTCTCAAAGTTTTTTACAAATAATTTTCATTAACGGAATTTAAACTTGTTTGAAGTTGATTTATCATGATACAAATCTTCCATATTGTGTTGAGGGTTTTGGGGTATGTTTTACTGAGGATGTGTTATTTTTATACCAGTCATGGTTTATGGGTAAGGTATTGACATTTTGTATGCTAGTTTTAAAATGAATGTTTATGTTATGTTTAGACCTTTTCATATGATGAATGCATTGGACTTAGTAAGTAACTTGTGGATCCCATTATAGCTCCTCGATGCATCTGTAGGTCTCATGAGACAAACTAGTGTCTTGGCACGAGGCCTTGGCAAAATCTTAGTTGTAATCTTGGAACGAGGCCTTGGCTATGTGGTTATTATAGTATGGCATTATGCATTCCATCATTATGATAGTGGTTATTTATATTCCATGTGATTATTCGACTAGTAGAATATCCATGTGAATAAGTAAATGGAATTATTTCATTTTATATTTTCCATATTATGCTGAAGTTCAAGTTTAAAAGGCTTTTGTTTTAGTTTTACATTGCCTTAAATGTTTATGTTTATTTATGAATGTTTCCGCTATATTATTATCCTTACTGAGCATCTGAGCTCACCCCTTTCTATGTTTTATTTTTTCCTAGGATTCCAATACATGTATTGTGATTGATATGCTGGGTTAAGACATGGGATTAATGGCGTTCATAAATGATTATTTCTGTTGTTTTGTATGTTTTGAAGTGTAATGTAAGACTTATGAATATATCTACTGTTTCCAAGGCTACTAAACTAATCAATCTTTCGATATTTGACCTTTCTTGGGATCATACCAATGTTATGTAATAATGAACCGACTCTGGGTAACTGGGGTCGGGGCGTTACAGTTGATATGGTACATTTTTTCTTCGATTATGGATTCAGTAAAAAAGTGAATTGTTTATATTCATGTGAGAATATTATCTTAGGTATTTTGTGAGAAAATATAATTTCCATATATACTTAGCAGATACCCCAGTGATGAATCAGAGTACCATTGAATGGTATGTCTAAATGCTTTCAAAATAATGATTAAATTATAATGGATTAAGTGTGGACTATATGGAATGAAAAATGAGTGATGTTGGTACATAAAAGTTTAATTAATTCAAAAAATTCACGTGAAAAACTTCAAGGATGGTAGGAACATATCATTCTATTAATGTTAAATCCCCACATCAAAAAAACAATGTTTGTTGTGGAACCGGTATGCTATTTTCTAGAATATCATCGTAGGTACCAATGTTTAAAATAGATAATTTCATATTATTCTATAGTAAATACTATAATTTTGTTATAGCAATGGTTTTTTGGTATTGTTATTTACTCTAGTATATGGATTTTGTTGGAAATTGATGTTTCATATATATGGGAATCAGTTTTTTATTAGCGATTGTTGGTAGAATATGATGGTGATTTGGATAGTTTGAGAAAAGTAAATAGGAATTCTTAGGTAACCTTATGGATTTTTTTTCAATTAATTTAAATTTATTTAGTGACTTGTGTTACATGCCATAATAGTTTTATCTTATGTTATATGAAACACCATGTTATTTTTTCACTACATGCAACACTATCATTGCTTGTGTTAAACACAACATAGATGTTTAACAAAATGAACATATATTATTAATTTATTTAATTTTATTCACTACAATCTTCTATTTTAAAATATTGATGTGAATTTTGAAAACCAATTTTATAATACTAAATATATTAGATTTATTTAATTATAACATATTGATAATAAATTACATTAGTTTTTATAGTCTTCATATACTTCAAAAATAATATATTCTCAAAATAAGTATATATTTTTGGGAACAATGCTAAAATCATTCTTAAAAATTTTAGAAATTGATTCTTATAAAACATTAATCATTTTGATTTAATGGTTTCTAAATCATGTGATTTTTCATGGTCTTTCAGAAAATATTAGTTTTTTTTTGATAAATATTGAAAAATAATGAATTTTAATTGAGAACTACTTTTTCATTTAATTTATCTATAAATTAAATTTATATTTTTAATTAATTTAAATTTATATTTACATAAATTATAAATCTACAAATCCAAATTGTTGTATTCAAATCATTTTAACTTTGAAATTTTCTATAAAAACATTGTAAACATTTGATCATTATCCCTTAAAAAACCCACTTTGTAATCATTTTTTCAGGATCAATTTTAAATTAAAATTTGACACTTATATGATTGGAATTTATAAAAACTGATTCCATATTTGGATTAAAAAAATAATAATTTATAATAACACCATCATGATTTTTGACAGGAATTAATAGTAAATGCTGTCAAAATTAATTACTACAGTTAGGGATAAATGGGTTTATATAAGGTTAATCAAAACCATTAATGAAAAAATTTACCAACACACTTTTCAAAAATAAATATTTTCTGGAAATATTTTGTAACTATATTAACTAGGTTTATAATTGAATCCATTCTTTCATTATTTTTTATATGAAAAACATGGGTGGAATTATCTATTTAAAAAATTTACAAGAATTACACTCCTCTTGTATAAAAAGACACTTGATATCCTCCCTCCTTCACACCTTCACACACCTTTTTATTTTCCACGAACTATCAAAAAAACATCTAAAATTCCATCTCATCATCATATAATCAATATTTTTTACATAAATCCAATCCAGGAAGGCATTAACTACAATCCTATGGAGTATACCTAAAGAATATGTAATGTTAATAAAAAAAATTAAGATTTATTTATTCCTCAAACATGTTCAATTATTTTTATATAATTATTACATAAAAATCATATATTATATATATTGATATGTTTTTATGTTATGGTTAATACCTACAACCCACACAATTCCATTAAATGGGTTACATATTTGCCATTTATTTGTACGGTGGACTAATACCTCATGAACTTATATCATTCATTTTTCCATTGTCTCTTCTAAATGATGGGGATAGTGAATAGAAAAAATTTTATCCATTATATTTATGATATTAATGATTTTTTTATTCAAATATAATTTTCATATCAAATTTACCTTCATAGTTTCCATTTATTTGGAATACGAAAACATTGTTCATGTGAACGGCAGAGTACCGCCTCGTGAAGTGATGTGATTCTTTCACAAATTAAATTTATTGTATTAAGGATTGGTTTAATAAATATATCTGATATATATGACATAAAATTAATATTTGAACTGTAATGTATATTATTTATTTTTCCCCTTAAATCCAAAATGAAATTGGAAACAACGTTCATGCGAGGGTACAACCAATCATCTCTATAAATAGTTTATTTCATTTTATACAACTATATTTTATTAGTTACTATAAATACTTATATAATGAATATGAATAATATTTATATCATTGATTAAATTCTATATATTATGAAATCAATATCTATTTAAGAGGAACAAGAATTACATGTAAAAAATTATGTGAAAAACAAAGCGGTTATTACCCAAAACATGACATTAGCATTAAATTTTTAATAAACAGGTAATAAAATTTCACAGAAAAATTGTATACTGTATTATATATTTGAATAGTTTTCTTTAATTTATTTATACTATCAAAATAATTATTATAATATATTTTTAATGTGTGTGATGATGGTCATGACTTATGGTGTTGGATTTCTGTCTCTCTTGTTACTTCTGTGAGACGCATTCCATATTCAACACCTATTTTTTATGTGGCGAATATTATATAAATAAAATTTATTTTATTATTTCTATACATATGATAAATTTTATTTACATATCTATTTTAGGATCTCCCATTCATGGGGTTTATGTTTTTATTGTCTATAAAGTGTGATGGATTATTTTCTAAAATTGTCATTTATTGTGATGTACACTATGTTGTGAAGCTATATTTTTTCATGAGGGGTATATACATCCCATTTAATATGTAATATCATGATTTTATTAACCCACATAACCTTTTTTCATTTTATTTCATTCCATTAGGGGGATGATTATTCCAAGTTACCAAAGTGGTAATGATTTTATGTTACAGTCAATACATTTATCAGGATTATTTGAGATTAAATATAAAATATTAAAATCATAGGATCTGCCTCTCAATAATTCTCTTGAATTATCTTATAAATTTTTATTAGTGATATATCCAAGTAATGGTGCAATTTATTCACTCTTTGGTACTTAATATAATTAAAAAAATGTTTCATAAAATCTGACATTTTTTCACACTTCAGTCGGAAATAAATTTTCATTAAAACAAATTCTTTCTAAAACTGTTTTTAGAAAATATTGTGAAATGATATTTTAAGATATTGTTCAAGGAAAATTATTTTTTAATTTTTTATATCTTAATAAAATTCATTTATTTTTAAATAATTATTTTCAATTTATCAAGATTATTTTCAAATAATAATTTTTTCAAAATGATTTATATTTAAAAAAATATATTTTCAAAATAAAAAATATCTTTTACTCTAGAAATATTTTAAATGGGTTTAAAATAAAATTTTCGAATTCTTGTGGTTGTTTTTGAAAATATTTATTTTTAAAAAATGTCAATGAAATTATATTTACATTAAGAAATGTTCCAACTAATATTTCATAATCATTTTCCATCTAAGATGACATACTTCATATTTTGTATGATTTACTATGTATATTTACCAAGGATTCCAATATTACACATTAACTGGAGAGTTTGTTACTTTTTTTATAAAATCCATATATTTCTGATAGGTTATGAAACTATAAAATTTTAATCGAACTTAATTTTTTCCTATGGGTTCTATTATGATGAAATGTTTAAAATATTTTGAAACAATTCACTTTTTCATAGGTTATGATAAGATTAAATGTTTTTAAAACCAATTTTTTTATGTGTGTTATGATATGATTAATGGGTTTTGTTCTTGTAGAACACATGTGTATGATTTTCATTATTTGACTAGTTGAACCTATATCTCCATCCAATTCAGTATGTAAATATTTAAACATCATGATATAAAAATTGGAAACAAGATGATAGGCTTGATCCACTATGTGAAATAAGTGTGTCCTAAACCACAATGGGACAGCTGTGGGTCCTAATCTATATGGGAAACATGTATGTCGTGATAAACTATAGTAAATAGGTGCATCTTGATCAACTATGTTGATTGTATTGGAAGTTAACCTTGATATAAGAAATTATTTTCAATATTTAGGATGATTCAAAAATGTTATGACATGTCAGTATGGTTCATGATTGATTTATGATGTTTATCGCCCTTTTGACCAATGTTTTCAAAAATGATGATGACTAATTCCTTGACCAATGTTTACAATCTATGATAGTTTGGATATAAAATTCACATGTTAGGTTTAAGATCAGATACCCTTATTATTATATCATGATTTCATTTTATCATATATAGAAATTTGTAATGTTTAACATTACGGATCATCTTATCTCACCATTTCCAATGTTTCCTTTCCCCAAGTAATAGAGAAACATTTTATGTATTTATTGTCTATAAAGAGTGATAAATTTGAAGATCATAATTGGAAACATTGTAGAACATTCACCATATTATAATATTGGGATAAATCCTTCCAACAACACTAATGTATTATGACCCCCATGAATTTTTTTGTGTCATTTAATGAATATTAAACTAAAAATATGTAATGTCTATGTATGATAAGCCTGGTTCGCAATAGTTGATATCAAAGGAATGGGTTAGTGAACCTTTTGAAACTACGAAGGGAAAACATTAATAAAATCCATTGGGATATTTATTAGGATATTTATATGTATATCTCTAATGATAAAGGAATAGTAAAAGTATATGAAAATGTTAATGAATTTTGGTAAAGGATAAACAAAATAGTTTCCAAGAAATTACAACCCTATCTAGATAATATAAGTGCATGTGGATCTAGTACAGATGTATATATGTGTAACAACCTCAAAGTCGCAATATTAAGCTAGACAAAATTGAGAAATAGTTCATAACTATTGGCCTTCTTTTACAACTAGTTTGTCACTCATGGGGGAAATGCTTTGAAAATCGAAAACTCATTAGAAACATTCATGAAGGATTTAAATAGATCATGCCTATGAATATCCTATTATAAACATAAGGTTTCATATATTAAATATGAATTTTTCATTATTTAGATATCATATTAGGTATTTTATTATTATGTGTTACCCCACTATGATTATTTAGTATAACACTGTGGTTTTGGTTTTAGTAAATGGATTGAATTTAAAGGAACATTATTAGTGTCAAATAAAATAGACAATAGAATAATTTCCCCCCTATGAAACCAAACAAAATGGGAGATGGAATGAAAAATAATGTGGATATTCTTAAAACAAATTCTCAAGATATCAATCACATTGAACATATAAATGAGAAAGTAGGAAACAAAATTCGGTTTAGTGATTCATGAGGAAACATCCAATATATTTTAGTGGTTTAAATGATCTACTATTTTTTGATCTATGGATTACTACTAATAAAAATATATTTTATATTCTTTATTTTTTGGATCATGAAGATGTTTTTTGATGGTTTATCATTAGAATAATGAAGTATATCAACGGTGGACTCTTATTTAGAACATAAGGGGACAATAAAAAATTTAATCTATGGAATAGAAATTGATTACAATGATATTTTTTAGTATGTGCATCCCTTTAATTATAAATACAAATATGGATAACTAATTACATGTTCTCACATAAAATGGTAATGATTCTTTTTGTACCTATGAAGAAAATATTACAATATAAACCATGAACACTTCTAGTTTAATCATTATCAATAAAGGAAAAAAGTGAAATATTATTTAGTGGAATGTAACTATGTCTACTAAAGACAAATTATACAGGATACATTAGTATCTATATATAAATTATTCTCTATGAACTAAAGAAGTAACTGGAAATAGGATATTCCCACATTTTCTATGTATTTTACAAAGATGTAAAGATCAAGTGTCCTAAAAAATTAATCAATAGAAAGAAATTCCATTCATGTGTACGTCATAAATATGGGGAAAAGATTCATGTTAATTCATTAATGAAATTTGGAGGTTATGAAAATACAGAAGGGTAGGACATAGTTTTTGTGAATTTTGAACTCTCATTAATGGAATTATTAATGAAATTTAAGAGAATAGGATTACATGTAATGAACCACCCAATATATACGGGTTCAATTGCAAGGAATTTGGGAATAATGTGAATAAATTCCCTAATATAATGTTTAATGTAGATAATAAGACACAAATACTTCTAAAGGTATATGGAAAAGTGGATGATTATGAAATCACAATGGATTATGTTGGTCCTGATAATTAAGGAACACTTATCCTATCATTGGTTGGTAATTTCATGTTTTATTTTTTATGAACGCACCGTATTAAAAATATTATTGTTTATCCTTTATTGAATCTTCATTTGATTATATTTCTCTTCATTACTTATGGAATAAAAAATAACATTTCATTTTCTATATCTATAAGGATGGACCCATGCTTCCAATGAATATTTTTTTGTATAGCATAAATTCTTATTTATGAAATAAAGGATATATTATATTTTGGAAGAATATATGTCCCCATTTATGATTAATAGAAAAGTTATGATGAGTGTAATGAGTTTATGTCAATTACATTCATCATTAGTTTTGAGTTCATGACACCTCGAATGATTTTTTATGTGATGGGAATTTATCAATAGTAATAATATTCTAAGAGAATTTTATATTGAAGAAACCCTTTGGTATTATATATAGTGAAAAAATAATTTAATTAGGAATGCCTTTAAAACGTGAGGATCTATTGTTAATGCATAATTTATGATCTTTTACTATGAATTTTAATGTTTTTTGGGATAAACACCTTCCTCGTGTTGAGATTTTATTCAACGATAACATTCACTTGAGCATTCAGATGAATTTTTATGAATCCCTTTATTTAAGGAATTGTATAACTCCAACATATTAAGATGATGTTTCAAAAACAAATAATTTTGGACTAGAGAAAGATAATTATATTTATTAGAGGGTTATTTTTATTCAAAAAAACATAAAGACCACAAAAATTAGATAGAGATTTCATAGTGATTATCAGCATCCCTATCCAGAAATTGATTATGGTGAGAAGTTCTTTATATGAATTCCAATATAGAAGAATAAAACAAATCCTAATGGATATTGGTCCATTTAAAATAATTGATCCTATTATAAAAATATATTACCTTATCCAACTAACCTCTCTTAAGTTCATGATGGGTTGCATATATCACTCATGAGTTAGTACATACTATATCCACGACATGTAGTAAACATAAATTTCATTTTGTTAGTGAATAATTTTTTGATAAGGAACAACTGGCAGTGATTTGGGATCAGACATAGAAAGATCTATGAAACAAGACCAGTCATCAATTAAATGCTTTTACCCGAACTAGAAATTTGAGTAATCTTAATGGGAAAATGAGGACTTCATGTTGTATAATTATCCATCATTTTTATTTTTGAGTTATTAATTTCATACGAAATATTCATCTTAAGGTCGGTATAATGTAACACCATAAATGTTTTTTATTTTAAATTTTCTATTAAATTAAATTTATTTGATAAAATTAATTACATGTAGCTGAATATTTATCCTAATCTATAAGAAACACAGTGTTATTTTTTTTATACAGACCACACTTTCATACCATGTGTTACATGAAAAACTAACTTTTAACAAAATATGACTAGATGCCGAAAAAGTCTGCAACTCTTAGAGGAAGTTTCGAACTCACAAATCGAAGTCATATTCGGACTCAGAGGCCTGGTCTGGAGGACCCAGAAGTGGTTCACGAAATTAAGGAGGACTTGTGCGAAAAAAGTGTTGTTCGCGTGAAGGCTTACTGGGTTTCACAAAAAAGAACCAGTGTGGCGCGCAAATTAGTGCGCCTAGTTCAGCGCAGTGAGGCTTTGCACGCCAAATGGTCCTAGCGAAGAATATTTCGCGCGCCTCCTGGATTCCGCGCCGGCGGATGCCTATAAATAAAAGGAGACCTCAACCATTTTGGGGTTGTGGAATTCAGACCAGCTCCTGTGTGCGCAATTCAGACTCCCGCGCGCACAAGATGACTTCCAGGTAATTCCCCTTTTCGCGCAACCTTGCCCCGGGGTTCGCCTTCACGTGCAACCCCACTGGCTTAAGTGAATTTTCCAAATACTCCAGGTTCTTCCTTTGAACGCAATCCTTGACCTGTGCGTTTAATCCCTTCCAATTGCACATAATCCCTTCCAAATTGCATGCAATCCCTCTGATATGTTTCGCCAGGACATAGGGATCGGCCATTGACCCCGTGCGCAATCCAAGCCTTTTGCGTGCAATCCCCAATCCGCACACAATCCTCTGACCCATTTGTGTTCCATCCCGGTGTTTTGTGCACAAACCTTCTCTTTGCGTGCAATACCTAGGACCCCTCACCTTGACTCCCCTTGGTTGCCTCTCTGAGCCGGCGCCCGATGTCTTCCATGCCAGGCATGTAGGCAATGCGTTGTTTTCCCGTACGGCTTTCCAGGCTCATACGAAGTAACCTCAAGGTCCCTTGGGTGGTGTTTCCCATTGCGTTGCTTTGCCTTATGCTTCTTGTCATAGGCATGCTAATGGATGTTGATTTTTCGCATAGCAACGCTAACGTGGAACCCTCAATGGTTCTCCCTGCAGCCCCCTTCACTACGGCCTTGGCGATGCCTTCCCAACCATACGGGGTAGAGGGTGTTGGGGATGTATGCCCTAGGGGTGTGGAGCGAACCCACCTCGTCCAAGCTACAGGACGTTAAACTTCTAAGCACCTCGTCCTTAACACATGATGTTAAACTATGGTCAGACCCTATACCTTGAAAGCATGGTCCCCCTGGCTCAGACATTCTTTACGCCCACTCATCTCCACGGGAATGGATTCTTCCTCACATGGAATGATATTCTCCTTGTCAGAGTGGTGTTTGTCCACGGGGGAAGGAAGACCTCAGAGCGTAATCCCCTAGCCTCTCTTGTAGAAGGTTGCACCCATGCACCTCCGTACATCCCCCCTGCCAATGCCAGTGGTGTCCCTTTCCCACTGCGCTTTTTCGCACCATGATCCTCCATCTTGGAGTAAGCCCCGACACCATGGGCCGCTAACAACGCGTAAGCCCGTGTTTACTCTTTTGGCCGCTCAACGTGTAATCCCCTTTCCTCTTCTCATGGACGCACCCTTTGTGATGTGATCTTCTGGTCCCTGTTGCCTCTAGTTTCTCACACTGAGAATGACTCATGTGGGCTTAGAGAATGCATCGACCACGACATCCTCCAATGGGCAACCTCAGAGCGTAAGCCCCATCGTAGCGAACTACGTGGACTTTGATCTGTGCTAACGCATGGTACGTAGGAAGCCTCCATGCGTATCAAGAACACCACCCAGTCATTCCGACTTCTTCACGTCGGTTTTCCAATACTATGGGATGCCTCAGAGTGTAAGCCCTAGATTTCTCATCCCGCATGACATTAAATTGTATACCCTCGTCCCGCATGACGTTAAACTGTATTCCCTCGTCACGCATGACGTTAAACTGTATTCCCTCATCCTGCATGATGTTATACTGTATTCCATGAACTACGTGGACCTTGATCCATGCTAACACTTGTTACGTAGGAAGCCTCCACGAAGTTCAAGCCCATCACTCAGTTGTTCCGACCCCTCCGCGTTGGTTCACAACCACCGTTATTGGCCGCCTCAGAGCGTAAGCCCCATACCTCACACCCACATCTCATCATGACCTCTCCCTAGAGCCCACGTGCCTCAGGAAGCTCATGCCCTATCTCGGAGATCTCACTTCCTCCAGGTTCCAATCCATGCATTCACTCTCATGGGTCGCCTATTTAGGTGTCCCACCGTATCACCGAACTACGTAGAATTTGATTCCCTGTCATGGGGATATGTAGGATAACTCCATAAGGATCAAGCCCATCACTCCATCACCCATCCTGATCCTTACCCGGGCTACCACATCCCGACGGGATCATGCCACCTCATTCCACTCCACACTATCCGAGAAGCCTCCCACGTGCTGGCCCCAACATCGGTGTTCCCCCTAGGGGGTCCTTCAATCTGATCCACTCTCAGTCTTCTGATCAGTCCGATTTGTCTCCGCAAGACGTTAAACTCGCGGCATAACCTGTGTTAAACATGGGAAGCTGAGGAAAACCTCAGATGGAACGCGATCCCCCGAGTTCGAGGTGGGATGCCTCAGGCTTCCGCTCCCTCGAAAAACCCTATAATAAGGGACAGAAGACAGACATGCCAATCCCCAGCATCAAGGCGCACCGACAACACCCCAGTGTGACCATTCTTTTCACCGAAGGTTGCTGCCCTGACCAGACCCCTAGGAGCGTCTTGACGAAAGCTGCATAATTAACTGGCGTCCATGCAGATATGGCGCCGGGAATGAGCTTCAAGAACCCGTCGTAAATATATGAGGGAGACCTAGACTAGGTGACGGGCTCCGAGGAGGAATCCATGGAATGAAGAACCGACATCGTATCATGCCGATTTCGATCAAGGAGCAAATTTCCCAGAACAAGGAATAGATGCCGCCTGTATTTGGAAAGCTGGAATGTGGGGCAACAAGACACGCGTCATCCCCCCACATGACGGATGTACGCGCACGCCCCGGTGTAAAAGCGTCATAAACAGAAAATGGTGAACACGACGTGAAGCTCTTCTCCTAAATATGGGGACTGGTAGCGTTCGGGGTGTCAGAAGATTAGCATGTCACCAGGTCTGGAAACCTAGCACCGGGAGGTGAAACCCTCCAGGGGTTGAGGCAGTCAGAACGTTGAGCACTCCGTTCTATGACGTCGTCAGTGTGGATCCCTCTTGCAGACCATGATAGACGTAATGACGTTGGGCTATTGGTTGTCGATTTCTTTTCCTGTTAGTACTAATGGGTTCATCTCCCTGCTTCCAGGAATCAGATCACTGCATCCGGAGCTCGATCACCACCTGCCCACCGGCGCAGGGGCAGGGGCAGTACCAACGCGGCCACCCTGCGTGGCCCCGCCTTTTCCACATCAACTCCAACTCCTACTGTCGCGACTATCGGGCGCTCACGCCCCCTCTCCCCATAAGAGATCATCCAACGAAGGATGATCAACAACCTGGTTCATAGGTACGAGGTGGAAGAGGTCTTCCCCACCAGGGGCATGACCTGTTTGGATCTAGAGGTTGTTATGCCTCACCAGCATCGCTTCCCCAAGGGCCGCGCAAGGAGCCGCTACTCCCCACTCCGACGTTCAACCGCATCGAGATCCTATCCCCAGAGAGCCTTGACACCTCCTTCCCCTACGCCGATGAGGAGGGGAATATCCGGGTCCGCTCGATCGGAGACCCGTCCCAGGGGTTCACGGCAAGAGCCCCCTCCAGGCTGCATCGACACTGCCGCCCGACTCACCGAGCCAAGGAGCATGCAATCTTCATGCCCATACCACCGAATCCAACCCATCTGACCCGGAGCCATTGTCAGGCGCGAGCAGAAGAGAATGCCTGACCTGGGACACCAATATCAGCAACCACTGTGGCCCGAGCCACAACTGAATCCTGTTACTAGACCCCTTCCCACATTGACCAGGGGCAGTCACATGCACGACTCAGATCGAGGCCCCGACCGCCCTGCAGGCAGGTTGGGTCAACTCTCCCGATCACGAGCACAAGAAATGGCCACCGCAGACCAATATACGGTAGTTCCACCCACCATGAAGGCCCACTCTGTGCCACTGATCTAGAAAGAAGAAGGCTTCTCCGCGATATCTACGCTCCGGGTATGGCTTTTTCCAGTGCTCACTACACTGGTTATGAGGTCACTTCCTCTTCTGCTAGCCGCGAGTATGGAGTGGTTGCGTATCTGGTCGCTCACCCACATGAAGGTCCTCCCCATGTCCCTTTCGACATCTGTCCCGGTGCTTCTCACACCCCGGCCTTCAGTCCTCTCTGCCCCAGCACTATTGAGGCCAGGGGACTCCTTGACAGAAATCATCCTTGCCCTGAGGAGTCACCCAGGGGCAGGAAGGTGGGACGTCGTCGTCGTAAGAGGAATGTAGGGGCAGTCCTAATGGAAATCAGACCAGTTTGTTTCTCGGACTCTAAGGCGGAGTAAGAATCGATGATGGAACCTTCCCCCAACCCCATGAGTCGTGGGCAGGGTTGGGGACACGGCACGTCAGTCCTGTACTCCACGAATGTGAGATCTACATGAGTCTCGCCTCCCTTTGAAGGTATATCCAGGAGGATGAGGACATAGCATACCCCCAAGGGACAAACCCGAAGTTACCACTGGCCTCCCCGGAAGCACCTTCCACCACAGTCAGAGAGGGTGGGGAACATTTCTGGGGACCGATAGAAGGGTTGTGACATGACACACCCATGGAAAGAACTGACGCTGTGATAGGAGGCATATTGGCTAGCCCATCATATCGCGACGTGGCAGCTAGGACACTGCAACCCTTGGAGGACTACTTAGGGATCGGCGGCCAATCGTCCTACTCCCCGTATTCTCCACCGGCCCAGTGGCCAGCCTCGGCACCGCTGCCAGTTCCCCGTCCTTTCTCGGATGATGAACATGGGCTGCAAGGGCCCGATCCTGAACCAGATTCTCGGATCTTCTAGACCATCCTCGCAACGGGCCACTTCCCCGAGATTTTTTGGCCGGTTGCGGGATCATATTTTGATATACTAGAGTCACTCGCCCTAGGAGAGTTTGAATGTTTCCGCCAGACTCTCCTGGTGACTCACTCCCATCTTTTCCATCAGCTAGAACCTTATCCCAGGAGTCAAGAACATCTCGAGGATATCGGCGAGCAGTGCCGTCGGGTCGACCAGGCTGCGCTCCCTACAGTTCGACACCCCGAGTCACTCGGTCAACACAGGGCCCTCCAGCAATAGTGCATCTAGAGTTTTAAAATAATCTGCAAGGTTATCAAGGAATCCACCCCCCACGCTCATGTCCGCGGATGGGGGTAGTACGCTTCCCTTCTTTTCTGTGCGATTCACCGACAGCATGACTCATTGGGCGACTCTGAGAGAATATCTCCAAGGGCATTGGTGGTCAACATGGCTGACCTTTCGGGTGAGGGAAATGGTGTGTAACTCCTCGATGGGGACTCACCCCTTGAGGAAAATCCACTACTGGAACCATCTGGGAGGATTACTCACCAGGAAAGGAGCCTCCTTGGTCTCCCCGCACCCACTGAGGCATTAACATTGAGCCGAAACATCGGAAAGGGTAAAGAGAACGTCGGGGCTATCAAGCTCGCCGACCCATCTACCTCAGTACATAAGGTAGAGGAAGATCCTGAGAAATCCACGCTATGCCAACATCTTGCTGAGAAAAAGATGTTGGTTGACGAGCTCTTGGCTGAACGCATTGCAGAGCGGTGGCCTGACTACGGTAATCCTAGGCCAGGACAGCAAGGGCAGGAGCACATACCCCTTGATGAGAATCCCCCGGGAAACCGCGACCATGCCACGTTCGCCGACAGGGGAGAGGCCGGATCCCATGGCAAGTGGGTGCGATACGTTTTGCTGAACCCTCCTGAGCGGCGCGATCACATGAGGGACCCCGCTCGGTTTCCTCCTCCTGCCCCGAGAGTCACTCCACCAGCCACCCCGCAAGTTGCTGAGCCTGACTACCAGATTGAAGAGCCTGGAAATGCGCTTTTGGTTAGAGATCCCTTTTAGGATAGGAACCCACATACGAACAATCTAATAGAAGAACTCATCGCCCGCAGAGGCCCTAGAAAATCGACAGGTGGCAATCCCACCGGACGATAAGACATACCCAGCGTGGGTGGATGATATGTCGGCCCCACTGGGATTTGGGAACCCCATGTTCTACCCCTTTAACGAGACCAGAGACCCACCATAGCACCTGTCCCACTTCAACTCGAGGTGAGGTCCTATGTTAGGGACTCAGGCACAGCAGGAGGCCGCCAAGCTCCGTTGCTTCGTTCAGACACTGGAAGGACCAACATTCGTCTGGTACAGCGAGCTCCCTGTCGAATCTGTGACAAGCTGGGAGGACCTTCGATGGAAATTCCTCTACCAGTTCAGTTCCACAACCTAGAAGATGAACATCATAGACCTCTTTAGGTGCAAAAAAAGGCCCGATTAGTGGGTCACAGACTTTGTCGCCCGGTGGAAGGGGCTCACGTACTCCCTTGACATTCCACTAACTCAAGATAAATTACTAACAATGTGAATAGGGAATGTTAAGGTAGAGCTGGTTCCTTCTCTGATCACTCAAAATTACCCTGGAGGGTTCCAGGACTTCTCAGACAAGGCTCAGCGCCTCGAAAAAGCCCTGCAGTAGGCCAGTCAGGCACGCCCGCTGCCTCTTGTAATCCCTGCAAGAAGTGCCTCCATAGCCGAGCCCGCTACTGTGGCCCAGATAGAGGCCCCCAGGTAGCTGGAGTTGCTACCACTGAGGCCAGCTCAACAGCCCCATTGAGGTCCACACCCACAGGCATAGCCTCCGTCCCAGCAGCGACCGCCTCAAAATTTGCAGGGGCCTACACGTAACACACCGCCACCACCTAGGAGAGATAATCAGGCTCCGCCACCTAGGCATGCTCCTCCAGCCTCTGGTCATGTCCAGCCTCCAAGATCCGCCTTTCCAGACATAAGGAATCGGACTTACTCATTTGACGAGGCCCAGGTCCCCGGTTATTTCTATAGTGCCTTGGAGCAGAGGATCGTGCGGCTGCCTGAGTGTCGAAATCCAGAAGAGCCGCATCTCACGATCAACCTAACTACTTCCCTTATCACCGGACCCTGGGGAACACCATCTAGTGATGCTATGTGTTCATGGACTAGTTCCAAGTCCAGATTGACAACAACATAGTCAGGTTGGGTCCCAGCCCCGGTGCAAGTGGCAGGTGTCTTCGTGAGATCAGATGTCAGTAGTGGCAAAGAGGATGAGTGGCAACAGGTTTCCGACCGTGGGTCCTGGAAGTATAATGACTGGATGGACCAAAGGACTGTCGCCCGCGCCCATGGCATCATCTGTGCCTGCCTGAGTCAGCCAAAGCCCTTAGAATCTGCGAGCGCCACTTCAACATCGTCATCCCAGCCTACCTCTTCCAAGAAGGGAAAGCGGCGGTGCAAGAAGAAAGAACATGCCCTGCCAATTCCCTCATCATCCCACAATCTTGGCGATTTTATGCCCCTAGAAATGTGGATCCCTCTGAAAATCTGCCCGGTAGCGGATGACTCCTCGAGTGAAAGCCCGAGGTACGCTTCGGTTAACACCGTAGGGTTGGTAAATCCCTTTTTGACTCCCGAAGATGTGGAATGCCAGGGTGGACCTTCCAAATGTCTCCAGCCATCCCCAACGTCGACAGAGACATGGATACATGGATCGTCGGGGCACAGAAGTTGGCACCTCTAGCCAGGCCGTGCACGCCACTGAAAGTAGGCAGCAGGCCCGATACAGAGCTCAGGACACATGGTCCCATCATTTGGTGTCGGCAGGTTCTCCTCCACCACCGTTTCTGTTACTGGATCAGGAAGAACCGCCTCGGCCGTGCAGCAACCTACTCTGCCCTACCACCAGTCACCGGTCCAGCCGGCGGAGCTTGTCATGCCACCAATCGCAGAGCAGCCTCCAGTAAGAAGAAGCTCATGTTGGGCTCGAATGTATGATGTTTTGAAGCACCTGGATGGAATTCTAGCAAGGATTTCTATACTTGAGGCACTTCTCCTGTCGTGTGAAATGCGTGAGGTGATCGCCGAGGTTCTAAGGAGACCCCTCCAGTTTGAGATGGAGGTAGCGGCTGCATAAGCCTTCCACAACAAGGCGATTGAGAATGTCGAATGTCGTGTGGTTATCTCATTCTCTGTTGAAGATGAAGACCCTCCCGTACAGGGGAACATTCTCCCATTGAACATCACCGGCCAGTTCAATGGCGTGGAAGTTTGACGTTGTCTTTTTGAAATAGGTTCTGGGATTAACCTAATCCCAACATGGACACTGCGGATGTTTGGGTGGTATGAGGATGATTTAACCCCCTCTGACCTCAGGATACAGGGGTATGACAGGACCGAGCAAACTCCACTCGGCAAGATTCACTTGAATACCCAGTTCAGCAGCCTAATTACCAATACTGAATTCATGGTTGTCTCTTAGGGCACCGCCTACAAGGTGTTGATGGGCAGGCCATGGCTCCACCCTCACGCAGCGGTCCCCTCATCATATCACCAGTTCCTAAAATTCTATCTTAAGGGTCGATTAGGCGTGCTCCAAGTAGATGTGTCTCCTTTTGCCACTTGTGAAGCCCATTATCTAGATGTTGACTATTACAAGAGCAAGGAAAAGTAGATCCTGGAAGGTGAGGATGAGGCCGCCACTGTCACAAGTGATCCCTGGGCAGGTTTGGATGACACATATGTCTTCCCAATACATCTGTTGGAGGCCAAAACCCCCAATATGGGGTTGTGATTTGTTGTTTTGGGTACCAAAGGAAGGCATATTTCTAGGTCCAAGAGGCGGTGGGAAATCACCTAGTACTCCTACACCAACCAGGCCCAGGTGATCCCCGATCCTCCTACCCATATACAATATCGGGACGTTAGGCTCATGGCAATGGAAGTACGTCATAGGTGTCTATTTCTCCGGGCCAGAATCGACCGGCTCAAGCTGACGCGCCACTACTGCTATGATGTCATAAAGCATGGCCCCTTGGGACAAAGTCCATATGGGATTGGATCAACCGCCTTTTTTTCCATGGTCTCTGTAGTGCATGAGTCTCCTGACGTGAAGACCTTTTCCACCCATGTCATCACCAGCTTCCCATCGGGGTCTGGCAGCCCTGAAACAGATCCCCCCATGGATGATCCCTCCGCAAGTGGAGATGAGGACATGGAAGATGCTCACCCTGCCATTGACGAGGGTGTCTCCACCATGGTCGACGAGTTAGTGCAGGTGAACCTCTGTAGCGAGGCGGACCCAAGACCCACACTGGTCAGCGCCGCTATGCCCCCCGAGGAATGGCAATAGTACGTGGACTTCCTTAGACAGCACCTTGATGTGTTCTCTTGGAGTTATGATGAGATTCCAGGACTAGATCCCTAGGTATCAGTCCACTTCCTTGGCCTTCCAGCAAACCATCGTGGGTTCAAGAAGCCTCTCAGAAAGATGCACTCCTCTCACGGTGCCATGGTTGGGACCGAACTTGATAAGCTCATCAAAGCCAACTTCGTCAAAGAAGTTCAGTACCCCATGTGGCTATCCAACATTGTGTCGATCATGAAGAAGAACAGACAGATCAGGGTCTGTATCGACATCCGTGATCTCAATCGCCACTGTCCGGAGGATGATTTTCTCCTTCCAGTGACAGAGTTGTTGATTGATTCCATGGCTGGGTTCCAATCCCACATCTTCATGGATGGGTACTCCAGGTACTACTAGATCCAGATGGCCCCCAAGGATGAAGAGTTCACTGCCTTCAGGGCACCCAAGGCACTTTCTGTTACCAGGTTGTGCCCATTCGCCTGAAAAATGCAGGTTCCACCTATCAACGGGCCATGCTTCGCATATTCATTCTGATTCTCAGGGCACTAGTGGAATGCTATGTGGATGAGATGGTTGTTAAATATTGCCAGTGCCCTGACTATCTCAAATACCTTGAGAATGTGTTCAGCTTCTCCCGTTCTCTCCACTTGATGATGAACCCATTAATGTGTGCCTTCGGGGTCACCTACGGAAAGTTTGTTGGCTTCGTTGTTAGATATCGAGGCATCGAGATCGACTCGGAGAAGATCAAGGCCATCATCCAGATGCCTCCCCCAAGTAATATTCGGGAGCTGAGAGGCCTCCAAGGCCACTTAGCCTATATACGCCTATTCATTGCGAATCTGGACGACATGTGTAATCTCTTTTCCAAGAACATGAAGAAAGGTGCTGCCTATGAATGGGACGAAGAGTGTCAGATTTCTTTTGAGGATATAAAGCAGTATCTTCTCCAACCTCTAGTCATGATGCCACCTATTTCTGGAAAGCCATTAGTCCTTTACATGACCGCCCTTAAACGATCCCTCAGTGAACTTCTCACCTAGAAGAACAGTGAGGGAACATAGAATAGCCTCTACTAACTCAGCCACATGGTCCTCAATATAGAAATTAGATATTCTACCATCTAAAAGAGCTGCCTCGCGCTCGTATTTGTCATGCAAGAAATTGCGGCACTACTTGTATCACCATGAGGTACATCTGGTCTCTTAGGTAGACCCGTTGAAATAGATCCTGAACGACCTATATTGACCCGATGATTGGCGTGCTGGGCGGTGATCCTATAGCAGTTCAACATCAGGTTCGTACCTCAGAAGGATATCAAAGGACAGGCATTGGAAGAATTCTTAGCTTCTCATCCGGCCTTCACGGATCAACCACTAGATCTAGGATTTCCTGATAAGGTAATCGTCTCAATCGATCATGCCATCCCATGCTGGAAGATTTACTTTGACGGTGCCTCCTGGAGCCCCACCGGTAGAGGGCTCAATGATCCTCAGCTCAACAGAGTGGGCCTGGGTGTCGTATTCATCACCCCGGATCAAGCCGTTCTTCCATATTCGTTCCTATTGGAAGAAGGATTCACCAATAATGATGCAGAATATCATGCCCTCATCACTGGCCTCGAGTTGGCTCTCGAGTATGTCGTACCCCATATGCATGTGAAAGGGGACTCCGAGCTAGTCATCAAGCTAATTAATGGTGAATATGTTGTCAGAAAGACATAACTCATGCCATTGATGGAGTGCACCCTCCGTCTAATGGCTAAGTTCCCCTCTCTGCCAGAGGTCGTTCATATCCCCCGGCCGCAGAATAGTCGAGCAGATGCTTTGGCCAGCCTAGCCGCATCACTTTCAGAGCCCGAACATGACAACCTAATTATCCACGTGGCACACCGGATAGTCATTACTCCTGATATTCCGGAGGATGATCGTGGCCCGCGTGTGAACCATCTCACCACTAGTGCCCCTACGTCAAGATCTCCATGGACTTCAGATGTGGTAATCGACACAGTTCCTTACTGGAGGACGCCCTTGGTTGAATATCTCCAGCATGACAATCTTCCGTCGGACCGAGCTGAGAACGAGCATGTTCGGCACTGCACGCCGCAGTTTACCCTTCAGAGCGGTCCCAGCCTTGAGAAGATCCTTTACAGTTTTGGAATTGATGGTGTTCTCCTCAGTTTCCTTCAATGATTCTAGATCCCACAGGTCATGCAATATGTTCATGCTGGTTCCTGTGGAGCCCACCAGGCCAGGACGAAGATGTCCCACCATACTCGGAGGTTGGGGTACTTCTGGCCCTCCATGATCTACGAATGCATCAATTTTCCAAGAGGTGTCACGTGTGCCAAGTTCATACTAACTTTGTGCATCGGCCTCCGGAGCCTCTGCATAATACCAAGTATTCTTGGACCTTTATAGTCTGGGGGTTGGATGTCGTAGGACCTTACCCGCCGGCGACGGCCCGCCAATGTTGGTCCATCCTGACCGCTACGGATTTCTTTTCCAAGTGGGCAGAGGAAATTCCTCTGAAGGAAGTCAAATCATGTTCTATCGCTTACTTCGTGATCTCCAATATCATCTATCGATTTGGAGTACCTCACGCGATCCTCACGAATAATGGAACCAACTTCCGAGCAGCCGAGATGAAGAAATTGTACGCCAAGTTCAACATTCACTCTAACCACACCTCCCACTATCAAGTGCATGCGAATGGATAGATCGAGGCAAAACCCTCTCTAACATTCTGCAAAAAATGGTTGGTCAGAACAAGGAATATTGGCCAGAAAAGCTCCCCAATGCCCTCTGGGATTATAGGATGACGACTCGTAACACCACCCAGGTGACTCCGTATTCCCTGGTATACGGATCTGAGGCCATCATGCCCATCGAGATTCAGTTTCCCTCATTTTTCATGGCGGTCTACGGCCAACAATTGCCGGATAGAGTTGCCGAAATCCGTATAGCTGAATTGGAAGCGCTAGAAAAAAATAGGTTGCACGCTTTACATAACTTGGAAAGGCATCAGAGAAGGATGGTTCGAGCTTTCAACAAGAAGGTTCACCACCGCTCATTCCTGCAAGGTGACCAAATGGGAGGGGACTTTCATTATCCATAAGGTATATCCCAATGGCACATATTCCCTGGTGATGATGGATGGTGAGCATGTCACTCCTCCCACCAATCCCAGGTTCCTCAAACGGTATTTTACCTGAGCCCCTTGGGTCTGAGTTCTATGAACTACAACTAAGATCCTTACATGGTCCAGCATTACCTTAAACTACATTTTTTCCTACATCAGGGCCCCTCCGATCCGAGTTCTAAGACCTTAAAATAAGACCCTTATGGTTTAATGTGTCCTAAAACCACGTACATGTCCTCACTGTAAGACGTTAAACTGCAAGTTGGTTAGGAATCAATGACCAAGGCCCACCCTTAGGCCCCTTGGCCTTCTCGGGCCTCTCATCCCCAGCCTTTACCCGGAGCATGCGGTGTAGTGTAGGATTTGGTCCTCATTCGCGAAGGTTTATCCGCTGCGCCATACACACCCCCTAGAAGAAGTGCCATGTATCATCCTGCATGTTGTTAAACTGCGCTTCTAAAACTATGTGCGGCTTTATTTCCATCCTTATGGGTTACGTAGGACCACCTGAACTCCTATATTTCAGGTCCAACCTCATCTAGTAAGAGATACCACGATATTTCAGTCTCCTCGGCCTTTTTTCATGTCCCTCCCCAGGGGGGACATATAGGTGTGGTACATGGTTTTTGGCACTACGCCCCCTTCCCCCGGGAATCTGCCATCTTTTGGCCGCTCTCAGCCTGAGCCCTTCAACCCTTTCCAGTGGACTGTTAATGTGTTCAGAGTACTCTGGTCTAGGACCTGGAGTGTCATATTCGACTTAGGAAAGTTTTGATCCACTTTTCAAGCTTTGTGCCCCCCTTCATTCAGGCCACATTATCTTTCACACCTGCAGGGACCCCCAAGAACGGCCTGGATACAATGCCTAAGGGCTCTCTTACCATCACGGCCAATGCCCCCGAGGGTTTCGGGAAAAAAATTGATACAAATCCGGTATTGTGAATGTGGTCAGCGGTTGATGGTCATTTTTTTCCCTGTCTCTAGGCTAACGCAACAGGATGCTGTGTTGCGAACATGGTCAGCAGTAATCCTCAGTCATCATGCCGGCTTCTTCGGGCCCTGAATGTTGGTTTCATGATTCACATTATTTTCCACCCCACCATGTCAAGGTGGAATCTCAACACTCCTTGCACTAACCCTCAGTGCACCACCACTCGTCAGACGGACCATGCGGCGTAACGGTGTCTCTCGGGGCTCCCGCGATCCGAGCGCTAGAGTATGTGCTTGGGGTTTTTTTAAGGATTGCATACATCTTGACCTTCATCCCCATGGGAAATGAGGAGTCTCCCAAACATTGCATTTTAGTCCAAGAGTAGCTGGGAGCTAGCATCTCCTTCCCCCCCTGATTGTTGGACCCTCGTAGGCTCCTTTGGCCCGAGACCCCTCTCCCGAAATCACCCGCAATGACGATATGAGGACATGCCCTCATCCACACCGGGTACGCCTCACCGTATCGTGCGTATTCCCCAGGTCCAAGCCATACAACCTTAAACGGTGGTGTCAGGTCCAAGCCATACGACCATAAACTGTGTTGTCACGTCCAAGCCATACGACCTTAAAATGTGGTGTCAAGTCCTAGCCATAAGACCTTAAACTGTGCTGTGAGGTCCAAGCCATACAACCTTTAACTGTGATGTCAGGTACAAGCCATACGACCTTAAACTGTGATGTCATGTCCATGCCATACGACCTTAAACTGTTCTGTCAGGTCCAAGCCATACGACCTTAAACTATGCTGTCAGGTCCAAGCCATACGACCTTAAAATGTGACGTCAGGTCCATGCCATACGACCTTAAACTGTGTTGTCAGTTCCAAGCCATATGACCTTAAACTGTACTGTCAGGTCCAAGCCATACGACCTTAAAATGTGTTGTTTGGTCCCACCGCAGGACTATAAACTGTGGTGATATCGTCCTGGCCACACAATGAGAAACGACATTGCATTGTGGTGACCTCCCCATAGGGGACATCACATTGGGTATTGGTCAATTTCCATACCATTTGTCAACACCTGTTACGACTTGATTATTATGGTGACTCCAGAAGTTCCTGCCCCAGGCTGGTCACTCCACAAAAGAAAAACCACTCACCATTAAGGACAAAGATGATATATCAAATCCCGCTTCTTTTGGTGTGAGGGCTAGACCCGCACAAGTCCCTCATCCTTTGCGCATGCACCATGTCATGCCACACCACCTCTGAAGAATTACGTATGGCTTGATTCTCATCCTTATGAGATACTTAGGAGCTCATGGGCACTTCCACATGGGCCCATCCTAAATTTTTGTGTTCGGTCCCTCGGCCTAAACACATCCCTAGGGTCACATAGTAAGCAGGGCCTTGCCCGTATTTACGTCGGGATTCGCAACCGCTTTACTGTGTGTCTCCCATACCCCTTATCCCTTGGACCGTGTTCTAAGACCTAAAACTAAGATCCTTTCGTGGTCTTACATGACCCTAAACTTCATTTTTCCCCATATCTGGGCCCCTTTGTCTGAGCTCTATTACCATAAACGAAGATCTCTTAAGAACTACGTCTGGCGTGATTCCCATATTAATGGGATACGTAGGAACACCCAGGCCTTCTGTACTTGGGTCCAGCTCGAGTTCAGATAATTTGTATCTTTGGTCCCACCTTCGGGACCCCAACCACGAGACTGCGTGGCGTTTTGTGGGATCATGTCCTCATTCGTGTCGGGTTGACGACGACTGTACCCCGCGCTCCCCATTCAAAGAATTAGCCATCTCGTCCTTTCGTCCTACACGACATTAAATTGTTCTTCTAGAACTACGTGTGGCTTGATTATCATCCTTATGAGATATGTAGGAACACCTGGACATTTCGTCTTGGGTCCAGCCCCAGGGATTACCAAATCCCATCCCTACTTATTGTCGGTCCCTCGGCCTGACTTCTTGGGGAGTGGTGTAGTTGCGACATCAACCCCGAATAAGTTTGGGATTCCCCATAGTGATGGTGGGAAGTGACAGTTTCCTCACCAAAGAGGTCCTATCTGAATATTGGGATGATCTGTGATAAGGTTGGTACATCCGCCAAATGCGCCTCCGCCACGGTGGCACAATTTCAGGAGTGTTCGACTCTATTCGAACAAACCACCACTCCACATTCCACGCTTTGTGTGCCCATTTATTCGGATCCTCATGATCTTTCCGGTTCTATGGGACCCCCTAACAGTATGGATCATTGACCTACGGTCTGCCTATTGCAACAATATGGATGATAGACCATTGGTCTGCCTATTGTAGAAATATGGACGAAAGACCTATAGTGCGCCAGCTTTCCTGGGCCAACGTTCCGAAAGACTGATCAGTGATATTTGAGTTAGGCACCATGTTGCGAAAATGGTAAGTGGTCAGCCCTTATTTATTGTCTCCATTTCAGTCCAAAACGATATGGATGTTGCGTTTCTTCCACGGTTAATAGTTATCCTCCATCTTCGCGCCCAATTGTGTTCCGAATTCGGGTAATGTGATTAACCTTTTTCATCTTCCTATGTTTGGAGTAATTTCAATGCCCATAGCATTTCCCCGCTTGTGTGTTAGGGCATGTGGAGTAGACAATACATCGATCGGTCTGAGGTCCCCTAAATTCGGCTGGACATCCCTCTTCTCCTCAGAAATCCAGGCCCGAGTTCGGATACCTGAAGCTTGGTTAATGCCCCACAGTTTGACAAAATGATAACATGAGCATCCTTTACTTCTCATGTTGGGTGCGAACCACATGATCTTATGGGTGATTTTTTATTCATTTCAGAATTATGGTGTGCATATTAGTCCAATTGAATAGATAAATAGATTGGTCCATACATGGGTCAACATGTTGAGTAGTAAAAGAAAAAATTCATGAGATGGCCAAATCAAAGCCCTTATGGATCATCATGCTGGATCGATCTTTCCAACGCTGTTACCCTTTGGCTGGTAGCCTCCAGGACTGCTTCTTGCTCCTTGATGACTCTCTCTTCATCAGCAGCCGCAGAGCGCAGCTCGCCAACCCTAGCCTGTGACTGCGGCCGCTCGGTTTGATGTACGGCCATCTGGGGACTCGCCTCGGTCAGTTTCTCTTGGGCGTCAGCCAGCTGGGCCGTCAGTTGTTCCACGATCTCAAAGCACGTTGCAATGAAGGCCTCCTTCTCTGCCGCTTTCCCTTCGAGGCATCGGACCTCCCGCACCGCCCTCAGGAATGATCGGGTGCTCTCCGATCTTTCCCGAAACTGGGTGACGTTGGTGCGCCGGCTTCTCTCGCATTTCTTCTCAGCCATGTAATCATGCACCATCATATTAAGATGCTCAGTGTCAGCCCCTCCGGCACACTAGAAAGGCAACCGGGTCTTGATTAATCCCATCCGCCTTAGCCAATCTGATTGTGGCTTATTGAGAAATAAATGGATACACTTCCACCCTTTACTCTGTGTCATCTGGCTCTCCTCGGCTACTTCTGAGTCTAAGTCGTCTGCCTCCTCGGGATCAGCGGGCCGATACACAGGAAAGGCAATCAGCAGGTCAGCAGCAGGATCTGCCTCAGAGATGTCTTCATGAAGAAAAAAGATCCTCGACGTCCGGGCAACCTTCCTCTCTCACCCCAACAATGACGGTGCCTCCGTCAGCTTCTGGCCTCACCTCAAGGACAGCGTCGCTGATGTCCGCCTCCCCCTTCTCACCAATTTCCGGGGCCGACTCAGTGTAGGATGTATGTTCTGGACAAGGTGGTATGTCCGCCACTAGTCCTCTCACGGACGGCCCGGGCTCTGCAGCCTGACGAGCCTCCAATGTTGATATCATTGCGCAAGGCTTACCCTGATTAATTGGGATATTTTGATAACAAGCGCCAGTAGTGAAGTGTGGGACTTACAGGAACCCAGAGCGTCAGCCTCCAGTGTTCTGGCCACTACAGGATCTTCCATGACAGGAGACCCATCTGTGTTTATCAATTCAATGATGGGATTCAGATCCCCATCATGTCCCACAAGATCCCCTCCTCAATCCTCTAGTGGGGATGCCTGACCAACACGTAGGTTCTCCTAAGTGAGGTAGAGAGATGGGTTGAAAATTTCAAAGGAGAATGGAAAAAGAATGAAAATGAATGAAGATATAGACAGACCTCGAGTATCTCAGTTATGTCGTGATCAGAGCTGACAATCTCACCTCTCTCCTGGAGACTCCCTTGGTAGGATGCCCCCTAAGACCCCTCACCTTCGGGTTCTCCTTCCCCTTCATCTTCTCATTCTCCTTCGTCTTCTCTGGTCTCCTCCTCCCCCTCTAACTCCTCGTCATTGTCGCCTTCGCCCGGCGGCATCACTTCCGGATCATGCTCTTGGTCGAGCATCACTTTCACTAGGAAAGGTGGCTCCGCACGCCGACCCCTTTGGCGCGCGTATTTGTCCATGAAAATCAGATAAGCATGCCGCCGATGGAAGTTCACTCTGTCGGTAACTTGAATGAGCCCGACCTCTGGAAGCTGGATCACGTTCTGCATTATCTTCTACCAGATGGCTTCAACGCCCAGTTATTGATACAGGGTCATCCGGGTCGACCATAGTGCCGGGAAAATTACATATTGGGAATGTTCGATCATGTACATTATCTACATCCCATGCAGTTCGCTGGCCACCTCATGTGACCCCCCTATGGGAAACGAGGTCGTGGAAGAACGGTGTGATGTTCCCGCCGCTGAGGTCCCAGCTTGCGCAGGCCTCGCTGCCTGACGCACCCATTGTTCCCCCCTTCTAGCAGCACCTTTTCTGCTCCCCCGTCGCCCAGTTTCTGCGAGGGTAGTTCTGAGTGGCCGAACTCGCTTGCGTAAAATCCCCTCAGGGGTACGCAGTGGTCCAGTGCTCGACATAATCATTTTCTAGGCCAGCGTCGACCCTGGTGGGAGGGAGATTAAAGAAATCACCGGAGCAGAAAGTGGTGAACATCAACCACATCTGGCGCAGAACGCATGTATTATTCTCCTCCTATACAGTCGTGAATACCTTCTTCGGAATTCTTTAGAGGATCCCAAATTTCCTGGAGAATCGGGATGGCACGTAAGGCTCGCAGATCACCTTCCCGTCGATCCGAGCCACGAGCACCCCACCCTGGATGCTCTAAAAAAACTCCTACTGTTCTAGAGAGCCTGTCCCATTGTCCACTATCTGGATGATCGGGGTGGGGAACGGGCTGAAGTTGATGTTGGTGGGTTACCAATACGGATCCTCACGCCCTCCTCATTGAGCGTCATCGGCTCCACCCCAGCGATGTTCAGTAGGGATGGTCGCAGGCCATTTCCCAGAGGACGGATGGAATTTGGGAGAGTGTACCTACCGAGATGATCTGCCACCTAGCCATGGAATATCTGGAAGGGGCCACATACCCTCCGAGGTGATCCCCCTTGTGAGATGCGTCCCAGGATGGCATACAGCTAGGCCAGAATGGGGACCCCAAATTTGAACCATTTGTTGGCGGCCATGGTGCACGCCATCACTAGTGTTGCTGGACGACGCCCATCCTCACATCCCACACCAGTAGGAGCCACCCGCTCAGGAAGGCGGCGAGGAACCCGGTGTACAAGACGTTTGGGTCCCATTCCTCAATGAAGCGGTAGCCCCATGATTGGTATTTCCCCACCTCCAGGATCCTCCAATACGACCCATCCTTGCTCCTCTGAGCCACGGTTGGGCACCGTTTACCCCGTCCTAGCATCTTGACTGCCGAATCCTTCTCTAGGAACTGGCTGAACTAGCCCTTGTAGGCAATGTCCTTTAGGAAAACCATGACCCCCAGCCTCTCTTTGGCCAGCTCCAACAGGTGCCACGTCAGCATGGGGGTCTGTGACCTGTCTTCCCAGGTGTTCATTGGAGGAACGAACTTGTCATATTGGTAGCCCTCTAGTGGGATACCTCTGATGTAGTGAACGTCCCAGAGGCTGATGCCAACTTCCCCATGGTGAAGGTGGAATGTGTTGGTATCAGGAGACCACCAGATGAATAGCTCCGGCCCGACCTCAGGTTTATGGTGGAAGTGGACCTGCGAAGTCCATACCGCCTCGAACCGGCCAATATGACGCAGCTCAGCCCCAAACTGGTCACAAGTATGGAAAACCCAGAACGCCCAGGCCTACACACTGGTAAAGTTGCCCCCAGACCATAGGTCACAATCATTATGCCATCCCTTAGTGTCATCTGTGATGCTCTAACGGAACGTGCTTGCGTAGAGGGTCGGAGAATTATCAGCGACAGGCTCATCCCCGGTAATGGTCCTGGTCCTTGGGTTCAGGACATATATGTCCATATGACTGGTTTTCCTGGCAGGATGGCCATTTTTGGTGATGTTGTAGCCAGGATGCTCATCCTCCCGGGTCACCCATGACCGCGGTGTGTCCACCTCATAGCCCGGTAGGGGAACCTCATCCAGGATGACATCAGATAGGGGATACTCCTTCTGGGCTAGGGTCAGCATATTTAACAATGTTAGGTTGTTGGAAACAATCACATTCTCACCATAAACCTCCTCGTTCACCGCCATTTCAGCTCTATGAGAGGCGGCTTCCCCCTCATCAACTTGGTTTGTAGCCATCTCGAATATTTCGGGAGGTGTGCGAAATCAGGATGAAGTGCGTGGAATCAGAGAGGGTCGCTCGAAATCTGAAGCTTTGGCGCAAAATCCCGTAGTTGGGTGCGCAATTAGAACACTAGGCGCGGAGTATCCCGAGTAGGCACACAAATGCGGCCGAAACTCAGAGGAAATTACGCGCTTCCAAAGCATTTTTACGTGCAGTTGCGGGAGCAATTTCGCACAGGAGAGTGGTATGCCTATCGCGCAGAAAATATTGAGTACAGAACATGAGACCCAGCACCCCTTTTTATAGGCGAGGCTAGTGTTCTGCGCCGTGTGGTAAACTAATTCCACGATGACTCGTCATTTTGCGTGCCCCATCGGATTTTTGCGCGCAAAATTCCTAGGAGATGCACTTCTTTGGTGTTTCGGTGTTTCCCTCGGAATCTGATCATTGCGAACTCTTGCCGATCCAATTCAGAGGGGGGGAATTTGTAGACACTGAAAAGGTCTGTAAATCTTATAGGAAGTTTCGAACTGATGAAGCGAAGTCATATTCAGACTCAGAGGCCCGGCCCGGAGGACCCGGATGTGGGTAGAGAAATTAAGGAGGACTTGCACGAAAAATTGTTGTTCGCACGAAGGGTTCCCGGGTTTCGCAAAAAAGAATCATTATAGCGGACAAATTAGCGCGCTCGGTTCCGCGCGGTGAGGTTTTGCGCACCGACTGGTCCTGGCGTGGAAGATTTTGCGGTGGAAGATGTTTATAAATAGAAGGCGACCTGAACCGTTTCGTGGTTGAGGAATTCGGACCAACTCCCGTGCGTGCAATTCGGACTCCCGTGCGCGCAAGATGACTTCTAGGTAATTCACATTTTCACGCAACCTTGTCCTGAGGATCGCCTTTTCCCTCAACCCCACTGGCTTCAGTGAATTTTCCAACTCCTCCGGGTTCTTCCTTTGTGCTCAAGCCTTTCACCTAGTGCACAATCCCTTCCAACTGCGTGAAATCCCTTCCAAATTTCATGCAACCCCTTAGATATGTTTCTCCATGACTTAGGGATCGGTCGTTGCCCCCGTGTGAAATCCAAGCCCTTTGCACACAATCCCCTATCCGCATATAATCCTATGACCCAAATAAGCGTCATCCATGTGTTTTGCGTGCAAACCTTCTCTTTGCGCACAAAACCTATGACTCCTCACCTTGACGCCCCTTGGTTGCCTCTCTGCGCCAGCACCCGATGTCTTCCATGTTGGGCATGCACACCAAGAACTTTTTTCCTCTACGACCTTCCAGGCTCGTACGAAGTAACCTCAAGGTCCCTTGGGCGTTGTTTTCCCATTGAATTGCTTTTACTTATGCTTCTTGGTATAGGCACGCTAACGGATATTGCTTCTTCACATAGCCACGCTAACGTGGACCCCTCGATGGTTCGCCATTCGGCCCCCTTCACTACGGCCTTGCTGATGTCTTCTGTCCCACAAGGGGTAAAGGGTGTTGGGAATGTAAGACGTATGGGTGTGGAGCGAACCCACCTCGTCCAAGCTGCAAGACGTTAAACTGCTAAGCACCTCGTCCTTAACACATGACGTTAAACTGTGGTCTGACCCCGTTCCTCCCACGCAGGGTCCCCCCGGCTCGGACATTCTTTACGCCCACTCGTCTCCACGGGAATGGATTATTCCTCACATGGAATGAGATTCTCCTTGTCGGAGTGTCGTTTGTCCACGGGGGAATGGCTACCTCAGAGTGTAATCCCCTAGCCTCTCTTGCATAAGGTTGCACCCATACACCTCCGTACTTCCCCACTGCCAAGGCCAGTGGGGTTCCTTTACCACTGCGCTTTGTCCCACCATGGGCCTCCATCCTGGATTAAGCCTCAGCACCAAGGGCCGCTAACCACGCGTAAGCCCCGGTTTCCTCTTTGGGTCGCTCAACGCCTAAGCCCCTTTCCGCTTCTCATGAACGCACCCTTTGCGACGTGATCATCTGGTCCCTACTGACTCTTGTTTCTCACACCGATCATGACTCATTTGGGCTTAGAGAGTGCATCTACCATGACATCCTCCAATAGACCGCCTCAGAGCATAAGCCCCATTGCAGCGAACTTCGTGGACTTTGATCTATGATAACTCATGGTACGTAGGAAGCCTCCATGAGGTTCAAGCCCACCACCCGGTCATTCTGACTTCTTCACGTCGGTTCGCCAATACTTTGGGGTGCCTTAAGGCATAAGCCCTAGATTTCTCATCCAGCATGACTTCAAACTATATGCCCCGAACTACGTGGAATTTGATCCATGCTAATTCATGGTATGTAGGAAGCCTCCACGAGGTTCAATCCCATCACCCAGTTGTTCTGACCCCTCCGTGTTGGTTCACAACCACTATTATGGTCCGCCTCAGAGCGTAATCCCCATACCTAAAACCCACTTCTCATCCTGACCTCTCCCTCGAGCCCACGGGCCTCGGGAAGCACATGCCCTATCCCGGAGATGTTACTTCTTTCAGGATCCAATCCATGCATTCACTCTCACGGGTCACCTCTTTAGGTGTCCACCGTATCAACGAACTACGCAGACTTTGATTCCCTGCCATGTGGATATGTTGGAAGCCTCCTTAACGTTCATGCCCGACACTCCATCACCCAACCTGATCCTTACCCGGGCCGCCACATCCCGGTGGGATCATGCCACCTCATTCCACTACACAGTATCTGGGAAGTCGCCCATGTGCTGGCCCCAACATCGGAGTTCCCCCTAGGGGGTCCTTCAATCTGATCCACTCTACGTGTTCCAACCAGTCTGATCTGTCTCCGCAAGACGTTAAACTCACTCCATACACCATGTTAAACATGGGAAGCTGAGGAAAACCTCAGATTTCATGCGACCCCCCGCGTTCCATGTGGGATGCCTCGGGATTCTGTGCGCTCGAGAAACCCTATAATAAGGGACAGAAGAAAGACATGCCAATTACCAACGTCAAGGCGTGTCGACAACACCCCAGCATGACCATTCTCCTCATCAGAGGTTGCTGCCCCTACCAGACCCCTTGGAGAATCTCGACAGAAGCAATGTAATTAACTGGCATCCAAGTAGATATGGCGCCAGGAACGAGCTTCACGAACCCGTCTTAAATCTATGAGGGATACCATACTTGGTGACGAGCTCCGAGGAGGAATCCACTGAAGGAAGAACCGACATCCCATCATCCCAGTTTCGATCAAGGAGAAAATGTCCCTGAACAAGGAACGGATGCCACCCACCTTTGGAAAGCTGGAATGTGGGGCAACAAGTCGCGCATCCTCCCCCCACGTGACGGATGTGCACGCTCACCCCGTCGTAAAAGCGTCGGAAACAACATGGATATGTTATTAATTAACATAAACATTACTATTATGACATAGTTGTTTAAAAAATAGTTTTGAGCTATAATTTATACATTTAAAATATTAATTATAATGGTTTTATAAAATGATATCATATTGATAATCAAATAAATATTTTTAAGAAAAGTCATTATGTGTTTCAAAAATATTATTTTCTCAAAAAAATTGTATTTTTGTTTAAAATGATTATGTTAATTTTTAAAAATTTTAAAATTTTAGTTTTATAATAAAAAAATCATATATAAATTTATAATAAACAAATTAAATTATGGTTGTCATACTTGATTTTTCTGAAAATTTTCTTTTATTGATGAATAGTTAAAATAAGGAAATTTAATTCAAAACATCAATTATGATTAATTTATTTATAAATCTAAATTATATTTTAATTTGATTTTAAGTAATAATTAGTAAAATTATATATCTATTAATCCAATTTAGGTCATTGAAAGAAATTTGATATTATAATTGGATATAAAAACATTGTAAGCATTTGATGGTTTTCCATTAAAAACATGCATTCTCATCATATCTATCAGATTAATTTTAAATTAATTTTCCCCTACGATGTCATTGTAATTTATAAAAATGTATTCCATATTTGGATTCGTTATAATTTATAATTTATAATAAGTCTAAGTTAGTCTATGACTAAAATGAATAGTGAATGCAGTAGAAATTAATTATCGTGATTACGGTAATAATGGGTTTATTGGTGGTTAAACTAAAAGGATAAGGATCAATTGTTCCTATAAACTAGTCTAAAAAATATTTTTTATCTATATTTAATCCTAATACTATTTGAGGGCCTATTATGAACAATATTTTACACTTTTTCATTTGATAAATGAGGTGGGATTCCCTCAATAAAAAATTTAAAAGAATGCCACTCCTCCCTAACAATAAAAGGGAAATCAATATCCTCTAATCATCACAAAAAAACATATTTGTTTAAGAAAATATCTATCAAAATAACTTTACAATATTCCTCCACTAATACAATAAACCTTTTATTGTATATAAATTAATCAAAATAAGGATTTTTGTGGAAACCTATGATACCTGAAGAAGTTGTAATATTCATCAATGATATTTTTATTTTATTTCTTCCTAAATCCCATTTAGATGTTTCTATATAAATATTATATAATATCCTCATTATATTACATTCGATCCACCATGAAATTGGGAACAACATTCATGCGTACATATGGCATACAATCTCTATGAAGATTTTATTTCATTTCTATATCAATATTTTTATGGGTTACTCTATATACATATATAATGAATATATATTACATTTATAACATTTTCAAATAATTTATCTATCAAAATAATGATCTATGTTGTAAAGCCCTGACCATATTTACCCATAGACAGTGCATTATTATATAACATTGGCATGATCACATGGGATTAAATCCTGAAGACCGATCGGTTTAGTATACTTGGAAGTGCTATATACATACATAAGTTTTAAATTAAATTATGAAATTAAAGAAAAAAAAATTGTGTCTCCATTTAACCCATTAATCTCTATTAGACTATCCCTACATGCCATTCATAATATACTTCTTCACATCCTAGGAAAAATAAAACCTAATAGAGTGGTGATCTCTAATGCTTAGTAAGGATAAAAATATAGCTGAAAATTTCATAAATAAGTATAAAAATTTAAGTAAATGTATAAGACTAAAACACATGACTTTTAAACTTAAAATTAAGAATAATATGGAAATGATAAGTCAAATAATTCCATTTACATATTCATATGAATGTTTTTCTTGTTGAATAATCACATGTAATATCAATAGATAATTTCATAATTATGGAATACAAAATGTCAGACATCATAACCACATAGTCAAGGACTCATTCCAAGACTAAAAATAAGATTTTTTCAAGGACTTTTTCCTAGAAACTAGTTTTTCACATGAGATATTCCGATGCATCAGAGAGCTATAGCGACCTCCACTTTTCACTTATTAATTCTAATGAATTCCTCATTTGAAAAGGTTAAAACATAACATAATCATTTATATTAAATCTATCATGCGAAATGTTGATACTTTAACCATAAACTATGAATGGTATAAAAATATCACATCCACATTCAAACATATCTCAAAACCTTCAATAAAATTTATAATTTTGTATCATAATAAACAAACATCAAATAAATGTAAAATCCATCAAAGGATGTTGACATAGATGAAATCAAAATTATTTGATAGAAATTTATCTTTCTATTTTGAAATAATTTAAAAGAAACATAATTATAAAAGAAAACATTTATTTTAAAAATATTCTTATAATATAGTAAGGTAATCTTTGAAGATGTTATAATGGTAGAAAATATCCTCACCCGCCATATAAGTTAATAAAACAGTATTTACTTAATTGGTCGAAAAGGTCATAAAGGACCTGGTTTGGAAAATTATGGAAATATTCCTTTATAAACATTTTATACAAAGTCAGAAAGAATATTAATGAATTTAACCCATAGGATATGATTTAGTAAAAATGTTTTTAAAATACATTTTTATGAAACACATATGTGGATGATATAGAGGTCCCAGTGGATACTCATGCATAAACAACCTCAGATAATGAAAGTATTGTAGAATTTACCCTTACCTTGTGCTTTTCCTCGATTGAGGGTATGTTAACCTACTTTATAATAGTTAAATAATTGTTATAAAATTTTAAAAAAGCCACATACATAAATACGATATCATATACGACCTTCTAGTATTCGTTTGTTAAAAATATTTTCGTAGTATCGTTGTTTCGTGTGTTAAAAGATTCATTTTCCTTTATATTATTGGTTAAGTAAGACATGTTTGTTATGGATAGGATTAATTTTATTCATATCTAGAATTATATTAAGTTCTTAAATATTATTTTTAATCATAAAATGAAAATTATTCTTGAATGGTTATGATGGAGAATGAATTTCATCGCGTTGGTGGAGACAGTATTCCGTACGTACGCACGAGCGACAATACCATTCCATTGATGGTAAAATCATATGTAATTGGATAGTATATATTATATAAAGAATAAATAACATGTTATATTTAATATTTACATCATTTATACTCATTATTATACCCATCCAAATAGTGATGTGTTTTAATAACAAAATATACCACGACGTGGAGACGGTAAGCCGTACGTACACATGTATGGTGAATTGTTGTTCCTATGATCGATAGAATAATGAATATGGTTCTATCATATTTATAAAAACATCAAATAATGTATAGGGTACTAGTTTTATTATTTTGGTAACAAAAAAACCTAGAAAGTGGAAGTGTACGAAGAAAATAACAATTAAAGAGGTGGTGAAATTATTACCTCATTTTCGGTTGTTTCCTTAATAGTTTATAAAAAGAGCTCCATAGGATGTCTTTCTAATCATTGTAAGGACTCTGGAAAGAAGTGATGGTAGTTAGGTGGATATTTTTTCAGGGTTTGGACGAGCCAAATGGATTTGGAGATGTGATTTTTAGGGAAGGGGAAGTACCCTTTTATAAGAGAGGTCAGGTTCCCTTTATGAAATGGTTGAAATGTTGTTTTATTATAAAATAATTTTCGGTTTATAATGGATCGAAATGGATTTATTTCTAGGATATGGTGGGTATGGGTCGAAATCATCACATCCAAAAGGTTTTAGACAAGTTTAGGTCACCATATTATCCCAATCTTTTATATTTTACTCATACTTTAATAGTTTATCTTTTACAATGTGTTCTTGTATTTTTAAATTTTATGGTTAATAAACACACAATTAAATTACAAGAAAACATAAAGTGGTTCATTAATTACATATCTATCATTATATTTTTCTTTTTGAGGATAATTATAGTTTTGGAATATTATATTATTTAAAAATATAGTATTTGTTTTAAAAACCTATTAATTTCAATTTTGAAACTATTTAGTATTTGGTTTTTGTGAAAGTCGAAAAAACATGATTACTTAAAAAATAATAAATTAAATGGGTCCTAACATGTCATATTAAACATGAAAATTCTTGGAATTCATCAAAAGTCTCAATTGTATTTTATTTTGATATTTATAATATTAATTATTTTAATCATTCATTAATAAGTTAATTACTACATCATCATTGTGTCATAAATAAATTTAAACATTTAAAGTATAAATATTCTAAATATGATACCATGATATTGAAAATATTTTTATATTTTAATGAATATTTATAGACAAATTTATCTTATGTATAAAACTATATTAAAATGGTTTAGTTATTAAACATTGAATTTAACACTTTTAACTCTTCTTTAAATAAAATAATAAAAAATGTCTTAATCTAATCCAACTGGAAAAAGGATCATATTTTATTCCTATGGTTGGTTTTATTCAAAATAAACTTATCCAATATAATTATAATGTGTGATAGAGTAATTATAGTATCATTTTTACCATTAATTTCCATATTTACTTTTAACTGTGCTAAATAAAATTAAAAAGTTATTATTCACCAAAAATTATTTCCATCCTATTGAATCATATTTTACATACTGATGTCAACTATTTCTCTTGGATTTGGAAAATTTAATTCACACATGTGGTAACATTATATTTTATGCAAATTTCCTAAAGTTCCTTGAAGGTGGGTAAATGACGTTATAAAAATTCAATAAAATTATATACATATAATCTTATTATAAAAGGAGTACAATGAATTACATTGATCATATATAGGTATTATGTATCTATTTTGACCTGAGATATTTTAAATAAAATAAAAAAAATATTTAAATAAAAATTCAATTTTAAACTATAACGCATTGTTTTTCACTATTCATAAAAAATTGAATGTTTTCAAAAAAATACCAAAAACTCACCCTAAGATAGTTTTTATATTCCAAATTCAAAAATGAAGTCCATTTTGAGAAATAAAAGTTTTAAAATTTTTAAAAGTGGGTATTACAATTCATAACCATTAATTTGATTGGTCGTGGTGTGCTAGAACTCGATGTTGCGTACAGTGCAAGCTATTTCATTATTTAATGAAAAAAGTACCGTAGAATCTAGGGGTGTTACATTATTCACTCCTTAAAATACATTAGTCCTAGAAATTTCTACAATACTACTACAAAAAAGGATTGGGATGTTATTCATCATACGTTCGTTGGGTTCCCACATTTCCTCTTCCATCTTATGGTTTCTCCATAAAATATTTGTGATACGAGTCATCTTCTTTCTCAGAACATATTCTTTGTTATCATGAATATTGACCGGATCATCACAATAAGAAATATTGGGTTCCATTTTTATTTATTCATAGGTGAGTACATGGGTTGGGTCAGGCATGTATTTTCTCAACAGTGATACATTGAACACATCATGATCTTTCAAGAGACATGGGGGAATTTCCAAACAGTAAGCTATGAATCCAATTCATTCAAGAATTTCAAAAGGTCTGATGTACTTGGGACTTAATTTATCCTTCTTACCAAATCATATAGCACCCTTCCATGGAGATACCTTCAAGAAAACATAATCTCAAACATGAAATTACAATTCCTTCCTTTGGTTATAGGAATTGCTATTTTTCATGCTTTATTCTTCTTTGATGTGGGTTTGGATGGTCTACACCTTTTCTATTACTTCCTCAACATGTTCTGGGCCTACGAGTTTTCTTTCACCATCATCATCCCAACAAATTGGTGTGAATCATATCTTTCTATATAACTCTTCATATGGTGCCATCTCAATACTTGAATGGAAGATAATGTTATAATAAAATTATACCAGAGGTAAATACTGATCCCTCATACCTTGAAATTCAAGTGTGCAAGATATCAACATATCTTCTAAGGATTTAATAGACTGTTTTGATTGTCCATCAGTTTGAGGGTGTTAGGGAGTGATCAAATGAAGCTTAGTATCCAAGGAATTCTGATTACTTCCTATAATCTTAATGTAAAATGAGGATCACAGTTAGAAACAATCAATATGGGTACTCCAAGAAGTCTTAAAACATCATTATTATATAGTCTTGATAAATTTTCAAGTGGTAAATCATATCTTATAGCATGAAAATGTGCTTACTTCGTGAGACGATAAAAAATAACTGATATTGCAACTTTCCTTCTAGGAGTCATTGGTATCCCAATGACAAAGTCCATCAGAATATCAACCCATTTATATTTAGGTATAGGAATAGGTTTCATGACTCCTCCATGAATTTTTCTTACATCCTTAACCTGTTGAAAAACTGTACATCTTGGAACATAATCAGCAGTCTACCTCTTCATTTTGTCCCACCAAAAAATTTCTATAAAAAATTTTTACATCTTAGTGAAACTAGGGTGAATAGAGAAATTGGATCTATGAGAATCATCCTAAAATTCCATTTTTAGATCAGGTTTTCAGGAACACACGTACTCTTCCCAAATATCAAAATTTCATCTTCATATATGAAGTCGATCAATCTCCCATCATTCACAGCATTAATTTTCCTTTTAAAGACCTCATCATCAGTCTATGAAATTTTTATCCTTTCATGTAAAGATGATTTTGAAACCATTGAAAAAACTATTGATGTTTCACATTCTATTATTATTCGAATATCCATCTTTACTAGATTCATGAACATAGTATCCCATTTAACTCTCATCGTGTTCTAGACTCCATGATACTTTCTGCTCAAATAATATGCCACCATATATTCTTTACTTGACTGGTAGTATATAGTACAATACTAATTCTTTAGTAGCTCAAGCCATCATCTTTGCCTCTTGTTGGGTTCATTCAGTGAGAAAATATAATTTAAAATATTTTGATCGGTATATATCTCACATTTTCAACTTAGAGATAGTTTCTCTATATCATCTAAGAAACTATTACAGTTAATAACTCAAGATCATTTGCGGGATAGTGTTGTTCATGAATTTTTAGCAGTTCTGATGCATAGGAAATAACTCTATCATTATGCATAAGGACACAACCATGTGTCTTCATTTATGCATCACTGTAAATAACAAACCCATCATTCCCGAAAGGTAGAGTCAAGATAAGGGAATTGACTAATATTTTATTTAGTTCTTCAAAACATTCTTCACACTCTTTTGTCAAAACAAATTTAACCCCTTTAAGTGTGATCATGGTTAATGGGTTAGCCAATCTAGAAAAATCTTGGATGAAACACCGATAATAACGTGTTAATCCCATAAAAATGCATACCTCAGTTATACTCATCGTTGTTGGACATTATTGTATTTCTATTTTATTAGATGTATCAACAGTGATTCCATCCTTAGAGACAATATGGCCAAGAAAATAAATCCCTTGAATCCAGACTTCACACTTGCTAAACTTCCCATATAATTCATCTATTATAAGAGTCATTAGAATACTCCGCAAGTGATTTTCATGATCTTCATAGATTTTGAATTAAACCAATATATAATCAATAATTACCACTATAATGTAATCAAGATATTATTTGTAGACTCTATTCGTTAGATCCATGAAAACAGAAGGGGAATTAGTGAGTCCAAAACTCATTACTGTAAACTCGTAATGCCTATACATGGTATGAAATGCTATCATTGAAATGTCATCCTTCTTCACACACAACTGATGATATCCATATCAAAGGTCAATCATTGAAAAATATTTATATCTATGAAGTTTATTGAATAAATCATCCATGTGAAGTTTGGGATACTTGTTCTTTACTATTAAAGCATTGATCTCCCAAGAGTCAATGAACAACCTCATAGATCCATATTTATTATTATCAGAAAGAATTGGGGCTACCCATGGAGAAACAATAGGGAGAAAAAATACTTTAGTACTCAATTCCTAAAGTTTTTTATTTAGTTCCACTAAATATATAGTGTAAATTCTATAAGGGGTCTTTAACATATAGATTGAACCCATATTAAGACAATAAAAAACTAAATTTATCATTCTAGAGGATGTCCTGGTAAATCCTCAAAAAACACATCAACATATTCTATCACATTAGTTACATCCACTATTTGAAAATTCCATTCTTCACCCATAGTTATTTCATTCACTTCCTCCCCAATAATTTAATTTAGTAGCGCTACTGGGGTTGGATCTAGTTAAGAATCAGATGGTGACATTTCTGCTCTAAAGATATGGTACTTTTTATCATCATTGAAAATTGTATCCTCATTCTTCATACGATAAATTATCGTATCATGGTCCAAAAGAAAATCCATATAGAGGATTATATAAAATTCAATCATGGGTATGACAATGAGATCAACAGATAAAGAACATTAATATTCCCTAATGGAAACTGATTCACAAAATATTATTGCAATGATACTTCCCTTAGGTGTTTTGACAGCTAACTCCCTTGTTAAATTAAATTGGAAACATCAAATGTTCATAGAAAACTAGGATGATATGAAACAATGTGATGATCCCGAATCAAATAATGCATTGGATAAATTTTAGGAAACTGTTAAATTACTTGTCACAACAACTTTCAAAGCATCAACCTCATCACTAGTGTTCACATAAGCTTGTCCATTATCCCTTGGCATTTTCTGAGTTAAGTTTCTCTGATGCTTATTACATTGATTTTCATAATTCCCCATTTCACTACAATTGATGAATTTATCATTGACATCTTATTTATTTCCCTTGCAATAAAAATATTGGTGGCCTTTTTCCGCCACATTTGTAATAGACTTCCATTCCCTTTAGCCAAGTACCAGGTTGTTTCTTCCCCTATTTTTGATAGCATGGAAATTAATCTTTTCCATTCTTTCCCTTATTTATATTTCCAAGGTGTTCAGAAGATATCTTCTTCACTTTTTTTTCTTTATAGTCGTATGATATAAGGAATTCCTTTTTGGTCTTGACATCACATTAGGCAATATCTTTGTACGATAAGAAGTATTGTGAGACTAATGATCAATAGATAATTGTTTTTAACCCTTTTAAGAATCAATAAATTTTACTCCTTGTGCTACATATATAATATTTTTCATTCCATGATAACCTTGTAAAGTTATCCTCATACTTTGCTACACTCTCATCCTATTTTTTCCTGAGACTTTTAATTGTCTTTCCATATAAGGTTGATGGTCATAGGGAATGTATTATTCTATGAAAATCTCTTTAAACTACCTCCAATCCATATTTAAAAGTTCTTCATCCTCCTTGATGTTTGGAAATAATGACCACCATTTATCTATATCTCTCGTGAGGCGATAAACTCCCATGAAAACTTTTTCTCTTTCGCTACTCCCCATTGAATGAAATATTTACCCTTAGGAACTTATCCACTGCTCCGCTAAAAATTGATTTGTAGTCTTATTGAATGTTGGAGGTTGTTTCCTCATGAAGCGGTCTAACATTGATCCTCCACGCTGGGGATCAGGGTACTCTATAAGAGTAAGGATATCATTCAGAACCCGAGTGAGTTATCCCAGTATGGTTGTAAGTTGTTCAAAACAGGTTGAATCACCAGCTACACAATAATTATCTAGAGTATGGTGGAAATCCTTAAATTGATAACGTTTATTGATACGATTTCCATTCCTTCCAATAGGTTCCATTTCTAAACAATGGAATACATTAGATTGGTTTTTGAAACCCAATACAGAAGTCCAAACTATTAAAACACTTGACATAAATTGAACAGTTTAGGGATATAATCCATATTTATAAAAAAAATGTTTTATTTGAGGATGTACGTACTCATAAATCCTTCATAATGGCCTATAATGAAAAAGTTAATTATCCTATGCATATCCCCTAGGAGTGTCGTAACCAGGAGTGCCACAATGTTCGTTGTCGTGTACCAGGATACTCCGAATCAAGCCTGAAACTCCCTTTTTTAGTTTTCACTTTTAGTTGCATCTATGCCATAGCTCCCTCTACCTGCTCGTATCCATACAAATAAGTATTTCTTAGAAAATTTAGAAAATATATACAATACCAAAATTCTAGGAAGTTTTTTTATACTAATCATCAAATTCTATCTTAGGATAATGTTCCTTAATTAGAGTTTTTTATAATTATTATTTACAAGGTTTGTAATAAACATTCTATGATACCAACTATAATACCTTGACCCTAGTTACCTAAAGTTGGTGCATTATTACATAACATTGGCATGATCAAAAGGGATCAAATCCTGAAAGAACGATCATATTAGTATTCATGGAAGTGCAAGATACATAGATAAGTTTTACACTACATTATGAAATGAAAAACAACAACATTGTGTCTCATTTGAACACTTTATTCTTCATTAGACTAACCCTGGATGTTAATCATAATATACTTCTTCAGAACCTGGGTAAAATAAAACATAAGAAAAAGGTTCATCTTAGATGCTCAGTAAGGATAACAATATAGTAGAATCATTCATAAATAAGCATAAACATTTATGTAACTGTATAGGACTAAAACACATGCCTTTTATACTTAAACATCATCATAAAAATGAAATGATAAATCAAATAATTCCATTTTCTTATTGACATGGATTTTATACTAGTCGAATAATAAAATTTAATATCAATAGCTAATTTCATAATGATGGTATGAATAATGTTGGACATCATAACCACATAGTCATGGCCTCATTCCAAGACTAAAAATAATTTCTTTTCAATGTCTAGTGAAAAGACACTAGTTTGTCTCAAGAGACCTACCGATGCATCAAGGAGCTACAGTGGGATCCACCAGTCACTTACTAAGTCTAATGCATTCCCCATATAAAAAGGGTGAAACATAACAAAAACATTTGTATTAAAATTAACATACGAAATATTAATACTTTAACCATAAACAATGAATGGTATAAAAATAGAACATCAAATGTCAAACAAATCACAAAACATTCAATAAAATATGGAAGATTATATCATAATAAAAAACATTAAATAAAAAAAATTAATAATGGATGATGACATACATGAAATCAATACTATTTGAGAGAAGTATCTCTTCTTATTTTGAAATCATTTAATTGTCACATAATTATAGAAGAAAAAATTTATTTTTAAATTAATTATATAATATTTTAAGAGAAGCATTGAAGGTATTATAATGGAATAAAATATAAAGACACACACCATATAAGTTGAAAAAACAGTATTTCCTTAATTTGTGGAGATGGTCCTAAAGGACCTTGTTTGGAAAATGACAGAAGGATTCCTTTAAAAAAAATTAATAAAATTTCAAACAAGGGTATAAATTACATTAACCCATAGACTATGAAATTGTAAAAATATTTTGAAAAACATTTTTATGAAACATTGATGTGGATGATAATGATGTCCAAGTGGATACTCATGTATAAACAACCTCAGCTAATGAAGATATTGAAGAATTAACCCTTACCTTGTTTATTTCCATGACTGAGGTTATGTTAACCTCATATATAATAGTTAAATAATTGTTATTAAATTATACATGAATCACATACATAAATATGATATCATAAATGATCTTATAATATTGCTTTGTGATTTTAATTTGTGTAATATCATTGTTTCAGGTGTTAACTGATCCGTTTTCTGTTAAATACATGGTAACATAAGAAATGTTTTTTATGTATAGGATTTATTTTATTTATATACAGAATTATATTAAGGTTTTAATGATTATTATTAATCATAAAATGAAAAAATTTCTTTAATGGTTAGGATGTAAAATGAATTTCCTCACGTTCGTGGAGACGGTAATCCGTACGTACGCACGAGCTAAAATATCATTCTATTAATGGTGAAATCTTATGTAATTGGATGGTATATCATATATAAATACTAATTATCATGTTATAATTATTATTTACATCAGGTATACTCATTATTATACAAATCCAAATAATGTATTGTTTTAATAACAAAATATACCACGACGTGAGGACGACAAGCCGCACGTATGCACGTATGATGACTTGTTATTCATAGGATGGATATAATAATGATTATTTTTGTACCATATTTTTATAATAAAATCACTGTATTTATAAGTTACTTTAGTTATTATTTTGGTATGGAAACAACAATGAAATAAGAAGTGGAAAAGGAAAAGGACCTTGAAAGAGGTGCTGAAATTATTACCTCTTCTTTGGGAGTTTCCTTTTAAGTTGATCAAAAGGGCCACATAGGTTGGATTTAAGTTTAAATTTGGGACTCCTTGTCAAATTGATAGTAGTTGTGAGGATATTTAAGAAGTTTTTGTCTGATCCAAATGGCTTTGTAGGTGTGATTTTAAGAGAAGGGGAAGTGCCCTTTTATAAGAGACGTGGGGGTCGCTTTTCGAAAAGATTGAAATATTATTTTATTATAAAATAATTTACTATATATAATGGCTCCAAATGGATTTATTTCGAGGCTAAGGTCGGTATTTGTCGAAATCCTCTCATCCAATTGGGTTTAGTCACGTTTATTTCAACATATAAACCATATCTTTTAGATTAAATGCTTAACTAAATTGTTTAACTATTACATTGTCTTCTGGTATTTTTATATTACACGGTTAACAAACATATGATAAAATTTTGAGAGAACATAATGTTTTTCATTAATGACATCTATATCATTATATATGTCCTTTGGTGAATACATGGATTTTTAGGAATATTATATCATTTAATAATATAGCATTTGTTTTAAAAACTCAATTATGTCAATTTTGACACTATTTAGTATTTTATTTTTTTTTAAGTCAAAAAAAACATTATTACTTAGAAACAAATAAATTAAATAAACCCAAAAATTTTATATTAACTTATAAAATTTGTCGAATGCACCGAAAGTCTCAATTTATATTTATTTTGATATTTATAATATTAATTATTTTAATCGTTCATTAATATTGTAATTACTACACCATCATTGTGTCATTAATAAATTTGATAATTAAATGTATAAAAATTATAAATAAAATAACATGATGTAGGAAATATTTTTTTTCTATCTATTGAATATTTATAGTCAAATTTATCTTTTTTATTACCCTATATTGAAAATTATTTATTCATTAAACATTTAATTTAACGGTTTTAACTCCTCTTTAAAAAAATAATAAAAAAATTGTTAATCTAATTCATGTGGACAAAAAGTGTAATGCCCCAACCCCAATTACTGAGAGTCAGTGCATTATTTCATAATGTTATCATGTCATAAGGAATCGTGTCCCGAAAGGCTGATCAGAGTAGTAACCTTGGAAGTACAAGATACATATATGAGTTTTAAATTACATCATGAAATAAAAAACAACAACATTGTGTCTCCTTTTAACAAAATCATCTACCTTAGACTATCCTTGTAGGTCAATCATAATATTATTCTTTTCTTCCGGGGAAAAATAAAATATAGAAAGGGGTGTGATCTGGTGCTCAGTAAGTATAATAATATGGTAGAATCATTCATTAATAACCATAAACATTTAATGGAATGTGTAAGACTAAAACAAAAGCCTTTTAAACACAAACATGAGCATAATATAGAAATGATAAATCAAATAATTACATTTACATATTGACTTGGATATTATACTTGTCTAATAATCACATTTAAAATCAATATGCCATTTCAAAATGATGGAATATATAATGCTGTACATCATAACCAAATAGTCAAGTCCTCGTTCCAATAATAAAAATTATATTTTGTCAAGGCCATGTTCCAAGAACCTAGTTTGTGTCATGATACCTACCGATGCATCAATGAGTATATATAGTAGGATCCACCCATCACGTACCAAGTACAATGCATTCCTCGTATGAAAAGGATGAAACATAACATAAACATTTGTATTAAAACTAGCATACAAAATGTCAATACTTTAACCATAAACCATGTATGGTATTAAAAAATCACATCCATAGTAAAACATATCACAAAATCTTCAATATAATATGGATGATTGTATCATAATAAATCAACTTCAAACAAGTGTAAAATCCAACAAAGGATGTTGACATAGATGAAATCAAAATGACTTGAGATAAATATATCTATATATTTTGAAATCATTTAAAAATCATGTAATTTTAAAAGAAAACATTTATTTGGAAAAAATTCTTATAGTCTTGTAAGGAATTCTTTGAAGGTGTTACTACAATGGAAAAAAGACGCACCTGCCGTATATGTTAAAAAATCATTCTTTCCTTAATTTTTTCAAAAAGGACATAAAGGACCTTGTTTGGTAAATATTGGATAGGAAATAGTGTAATTTTTTTGAAATTCATTTTTATGAAACACAGATGTGGATGATATAGAGTTCCCAGTAGATACTCACATATATACAACTTCAGATAATGAAGAGATTGTAGAATTAACCCTTACCATGTACTTTTACTTGAACTAGGGTATTTTAACATCCATTATAATAGTTAAATAATTGTTATTAAATTATACAAGAATCAAAAACTAAAATTTGATATCATATATGTTCTTTTGATATTGCTTTGTTAATAATATTTCAGTAGAATCATTGTTTCAGGTGATAACTGATTCGTTTTCCTTTTTATGATTGGTTACGTAAGACATGTTTTTTTATAAATCTAATGTATTTGATTGATATAAATAATTATATTAAGTTCTTAAACATTATTTTTATTCATAAAATTAAAATTATTATTGAATGGTTATGATAGGGAATGAATTTCATCACTTCTGTGGAGACGGTAATCCTTACATACGGATGAGCAACAATTTCATTCAATTTATGTCGAAATAGTATGTAATAGGATGTTACATGATATATATAGAATCATTAAAATTTTATATTTATTATTTACATCAGTTATATTCATTATTATACCCATCCAAATAATGATGTGTTTGAATAACAAACAACACCACAACATGGAAAAAGTAAGCCATACAAACACACCTATGGTGACTTGTTGTTAATAGGATGGGTAGAATAATGAATATGGTTGTACCATATTTATAATAACATCACAGTATGTATATGGTACTAGAGTTATTTGTTTGGTATGATAACAACAAAGAGAGAATATGTGTAAGAAGAAAATAACTTTGAAAGAGATGGTGAAATTATTAACTATTCTTCGGGTGTTTCATTTTGAGTTGATTAAAAGGGATCATTTTTTTTGCCTTCTGATCAATGTAAGGACTCTAGTTCAAAGTGAGGGTATTTGGGAGAATATTTGAGATGGGTTTGGTCGAGCCAAATGGCATTGGAGGTGTAATTTTGAGATAATGGGGAGTAACCGTTAATAAGAGAGGTGAGGGTCAGTTTTAGAAAATCATAAAATATTATTTTATTACACAATCATATTAGGTTTATAATGGCTGAAATACGATTTATTTCAATTATAATGTAGGGATGGGTTGAAAATATCTAAACCAATAGGTTTTTGATAGATTTAGGGAACCTTAATAACTGTATCTTTTATATTTAACTCTTAGTTAAATAGTTTACGTTTTACCATGTATTCATGTATTATAATAATACATTGTTACTAAACATACTATAAAATGCCATGAAAACCCCAAGTGGTTCATTATTGATATAAATAATATTATCTAACTAATTTGGCCGATCCATATATTTTTAGGAAAATTATATCAATTAATATTATAATATTTGTTTTAAAAACTCATTTATATCAATTCTGACACTATTTGAAATTTTGTTTTTGTGAACTTTAAAACATCATTATCACTTCAAAAAATATATTAAAAAAACACTAACATGTCATATTAACCATGAAAATTATTTAACTTTACCTAAAGTCTCAATTTACATATATTTAGATATTTATAATATCAATTATTTTAAACTCTCATTAATAATGTAATTAATGCATCGTCATTGTGACATAAATAAATTTAATTATTTAAGGAATAAATTTTTTAAATAAACTACCATTATGTATTAAATATTTTTTTATTTCTAATTATTTTTTATTTTCAAAATTAACTTATGTATAACTCTATATTAAAAATGGTTTAGTTATTACACATTGAATTTAACTCTTTTAACTCTTCTTTAAATATAATAATTATTAAATTCCTAATCTAATCCAAGTGGACCGAAATGATCATTTATTATTCATAAGGTTTATTTTGGTCGAAATACACTTATCTTATAGAAATAGGACACGTGTTATTGTAATTATAATATCATTTTTTACCTTTAATTACCCTATTAAATTTTAACTGTGGTAAATAAAAGTCAAAAGTGACTATTCACCAAAAATTATTTTCATCTTATTGAAGAAAATTTTACATACTAATGTCAAATATGTCTCTAATTTTTTTGAAATTCAATAAATTGAAGTGTTAAAATTACATTTTATCCAAATTTGAAAATTCTCATAGAAGTTGGATAAAAGACGGTAAAAACATCCATAAAATTTTATATATCTAATATTATTATAAAATGAATCTAATGATTTACATTGAACATATATAGGTATTATGTATCTACTTGTTCCTAAAGTAAAATTAATTAAAATAACTATTTATTTAAAAATATTTCAGATTTAAACAGTAATGCATTGTTTTCCCGTATTATAAAAATTTGAATGTTTTCAGAAAAATACCAAAAATTCACTCTTAGCTAGTTTTGATATTCTGAACCCAAAAATAAAGTCTATTTTGAACAATATTATTTATATAATTACAAAAATTGGGTATTAATATATAAAAAGGCTAGTTTGATGGGTTGTGGTGTTTTAGAACTCGAAGTTGTGTACAACGCAAGCAATTGTTTTATTCCCAGAGAAGTGTATAGTGGAAAATTGGGGGGTTACATTCGTCCCTCCTTCAAATAATGTTGCCCACAAAATTTATATAATATTACAGCATAAAAATATTCAGGTGGTTCTATATCATATGTTCCTCAGGTTCCCACGTTGCCTATTCCATCTTATGGTTTCTCCATTGAACTTTTACCAGACGGGTCATCTGGTTTCTCAACACTTGTTCTCTAGTGTCATGAATTCTAATTGCCTCTTTTAAATAAGACAGATCGAGATGTAGTTCTATTTCTTAATATTTGAGTACATTTGTTGGGTCAGACATGTATTTTCTCAACACTGATACATGGAACACATCATGAACTTTGGAGATACATGGAGGCATTGCCAAATGGTAAGCTACAACACTAATTAATTCTAGAATTTCATAAGGTCCAATGTACCAGGGACAAAATTTTCCTTTCTCACTGAATTGTATAACAACCATCCATGGAGATAACTTCATGAAAACATGATATCCTATTTAAAATTCCAAATTTGTCCTTCAGTAATCAGTATAGATCTTTTGCCTACTTTGATCTGTTTTGATATGGGTTTGGATAAACTCTACAATTCATTGATTCCTCTACATGTTATGGGCCTATGAGTTTTCATTCACCAACATCATCCAAACAAGTTGGGGTGTGAAATATCATTCCATATAATGCTTTATATGGTTCCATATGAATACATGAATAGAAGCTAATGTTATAGAAAAATTCTACCAGAGGTAAATATTGGTCCCACAAACCTAGAAAGTCACGTGAGCAAGATATCGACATCTCTTCTACTGTTTTAATAGTCCATTCTGATTGTCCATCCATTTGAGTGTGGTTGGCAGTGCTCAAATGATGTTTAGTATCCAAGGCCTTCTGAAGAATTTTCCAAAATCATGATGTTAAACATGGATCACGATCATAAACAATTGATAAATGTACTCCATGATGTCATAAAACTTCATTAATATAAAAACATGCTAAACATTGAAGTGGTAACTCTTCTATTATAGAAAGAAAATGTGTTGACATGGAAAAACGATCAACAATGGCCCATATTGCATCATTCTTTCTAGTATTCTTTGGTAGTCCCAAGACAAATTCCATCGTAATATCATCCCATTTCCACTCAGGTATGGGAAGATGTTGTGTGGCTCATATAGGGTGTTGTCATTCAGCATTCACCTGTTAACAAACCATACATCTTGACACATAATCTGTAAAATTCTTCTTTCTATTTTCCCACCAAAATTGTTCCTTCAAATCTCGGTAAATCTCATCACTAATAGGGTTTATAGAGAAATTGGAGCTTTGAGAATCATCCAAAAATTCCATTTGAGATCAGGTATGATTGGAACACAATGTCTCTTCCCAAATTTAAAATTTTCATCTTCATATACAAATTAAATCAATCTCCCACCATTCACAGCTTAAATTTTCTTTTGAAACTCTTCATCATCAGTCTGAGAACATTTTATCCTTTCATGTAAATATAGTTTACCATCTATGTCAAAAACAATTGATGATTCACATTCCATGATTATTCCCATATCCATCTTTACTAGATCCATGAACATAGGATCCCTTTAAACTCTCATATTGTTCAAAACTCGATGATCCTTTCTTCTCAAGGGATCTTCCACCTTATCTGCCTCCCATCGGTGGTAGTGTATAGTGAAATCATATTCCTTGAGTAGGTTAAGCCATCATATTTGCCTCATGTAGAATTATTTTTGTGAGAAAATATACTTCAAACTCTTGTGGTCATTATATATCTCACATTTTTTACATTAGAGATAGTGTCTCTATATATTTAAAAATTTACTTATAGCCACTAAATCAATATCATTAGCGGCATAGTTTTGTTCATGAATTTTTAGTGGTCATTATGCATAGGCAATAACCCTATAATTCTAAATAAGGACCCAACCATGTTCTTTCTTTGATGAATCACTATAAATAACAAACCCATCATTACCTGATGGTACAGTCAAGATAAGAGCATTGAAAAGTCTTCTCTGCAGTTCTTCAAAACATTCTTAACACACTTTTTTCCAAACAAATTTAACCCCTTTACATGCGAGCTTGGTTAATGGGTTAGGCAATTGGGAAGTATTTTAGACGAAACTCCAATAGTAACCTTTTAAACCAATAAAACTGAATACATCAATTATACTCATTGATGTTTTTCATTCTTGTATTTATTTTATCATAGAAGGATCAACAAGGATTCCATCATTACAGATAATATTGACATGATAAAAAATTTCTTGAAGACCAATTCACATTTTCTAAACATCCCATATAATTCATTTCTTTTGGGGGTTTTCAGAATAATGCACAAGTGATTTTAATGATTTTTATAGATTTTTGAGTAAACCAAGATATCATCAATAAATACCAGTACAATGTCATTAAGATATTACTTGAAAATTATATTAATTAGATCTATGAAAATAGGGGGTGCATTTGTTAGTCCAAAAGTCATTACTGTAAACCCGTAATTCACGTACCTAGTTTGAAATTCCATTTTTGATATTTCTCCCTTCTTCACACACTACTGATGATATCCATATCGAAGATCAATCATTGAAAAATATTATGTTCCATGAAGTTGATTGAATAAATCATCAATTCAAGGTAGGGGATACTTGTTTTTTATTGTTATATCACTGGTCTCCTTGTAGTCAATGCACAACCACACGGATCCATCTTTCTTCATAACAAAATGAACATGGTATTCTCATGGAGAACCACAAGGGTGAATAAATCCTTTATTACTTGATTCCTCTAGTAGTTTCTTTATTTCAACTAATTTCCCAGTGGCCATTATATAAGGTGTCTTCGATATGGGCCTTGAACCAGGAATTAAATCAATCAGAAACTCAATTTCTCATTATAGAGGATGTCTTGGTAAATCCTCTGGAAACACATCAAAATATTCTAGTACAATAGATACATTCTCTATTTGAACATTTCATTCCCCATCCATTGTTATTTCCTTATCTTCCTCCCCAATAATTGAATTTAGTATATCTACTGGTGGTGGATCTAGATAAGAATTCTGTGGTGACGTTTCTTCTCTAAAGATAAGGTACCCTTTACCATCAACGAAAATTTTAATCTCTTTATTATAATAATTTTTCACATCATGGTATGAAATCCAATCCATATCGAGGATTATATCAAAATTAATCATGGGTAGGAAGATGAGATCAGTAGATAATGAACATTTATATGTTCTAATGGGGACTGATTCACAAAAAATTATAGCAATGATACTTCCCTTAGGTGTTTTGATTGAAAAATACCTTGTTAAATAAAGTTGGAAATATCTAATTTTCTTAGCTAACTAGTAAGATATTAAAAAATGCGATGATCCATAATTAAATAAACCATTTTCTAAACTTGAGGAAACCATTAACTTACCTACCACCACGTCATTCGGAGTTTCAACCTCTGCATTAGAGATATCATATGCTTGGATTTTCTCCATTGGACTTTTCTAAGGTAAGTTTCCTTGGCACTTTGGACATTAATTTTCATAATTCCCCATTTCTCTACAATTTTTGCATTCAATATTGAAATAATTTTTCGTTCCCTTGAAATCAAGATCTTGGTGGCCTTTTCCACCACACTTGTAACAGACTGACATTCCCTTTCAGGAATGTTTTGGGGTGTTTCTTCTCACATTTACCACAGGATATAAATTATTATTTTTTCCTTCTTCCCATTAATTCCATTTCTAGTGTTTTTATTAGATCAATTCTTCTCTTTCATTGCATTAAAGTCGTCAGACATATATAATTTCTTTTCTGTATTGATATCAAATGAGACAATATCTTCGTACGATTAGAAGGATTTTGAGATTAATTCTTAACGTATAAATTGTTTTAACCATCAAATAATAGATCGTTCATACTAATAGGGATATGTATATAATCTTATGCATGACTTGGAGACCTTATAAAGATAGCCTCATACATCGTTACATTCTCATCATCCTTTTTCCTTTAACTCAGAAATTGTCTTTCCATATTCGCTCGATGGTCATGGGGAAAGTAATTTTCTAGTAAAATATCTTTAAACTCATTAAATTCCATATAAGATACTTATTCATCTTCCTTTGTGTTTTGAATTAATGACCACCATTGATCTGCATCTCACGTGAGGCGATAAACATCCATGATAACGTTTTCCATTTCACTACTCCACAAAGCATAAAGTATTTTCACTGTGGAACTTATCTATTTCTCAGATACAAATATATTTTTAGTCCTATTGAATGTTGGTTGTTGTTGCCTATATAATTGGTCTAACATTGATCCTCCTCATTGTTGATTAGGGTGCTCCATACGGGTAAGGTTATTATTCATAACCAGAGAGACTTTTCCCAGTATGGTGATAATCTCATTAGCACTAGTTTCATCAACAGCTCCACTATAATTATATTGAGGTGGAGGGAAATCTCTACATGGATTACATGCATTGATACTATTTCCATTACTTCCACTAGGTTCCATTTCTAAACAAATTCATATACTAGATTTGTTTGTGAATCACAATAGATAATTCAAAACTTGTAAAACAATTAACATAAATTGAACAGTTTATGGATATAATCCATAATCATAAAAATATTTTCTTTGAGGAGGTATATACAGATAAATCCATCATAATGGTTTGTAAAGAAAATGTAAATTATCCTAAGCATATCCTCCGAGTGTGTCATAACCAAGAGTGCAGCAAGGCCCATTGTCATGTACCAGGATAACCCATGTTAATCCCATAACTCTTTGTCAGAGTTTTCACTCCAAGGTACATATGTGCTAGAGCTGCCTCTACCATATCGTACCTATACAAGGACGTGTTACATGGAAAACTCACAAAATAACCACATTACCAAAATTATAGGAAGTTCTTTTATACTGATACTCAAAGTCTATATTGAGTTAATATTCTCTAAGAATTATTTTTCTAAATCTAGATACCAAGTTTTTTACTAAACTTTATCTGATACCAACTATAACTCCCCTACCAAAGTTAACCATAGTCGGTGTATTGTTACATAACATTGGTATGATACAAGGGATCATGAACAAAAACACTGATCCATTTAGTATACTTGGAAGTACTAGATACATACATTAGTTTTACATTACGTCATGAATTATACAAAACATTATGTCTCATTTTAACACAATCATCTCCCATAGAATATACATGAAGTTCAGTCATAATATACTTCTTCACCTCCTAAGAAATATAAAACATAGAAAGGGGTGATCCCAAGTGCTTAGTAAGAATTTCAATAAAGGATAATCTTCTATAAATAAGTATTAACATTTTAGTCAATGTATAAGAATAAACCAGAAGCCTTTTAAACATAAAATGAGCATAATATAAGAAATATAAATCAAATAATGTTATTTATAAATTCACATGGAATATATACTAGTCGAATAATCACATGTAAAATAAATAGAAAATTTTATAATGATGGAATGATTAATGTCGGTGATCATAACCATGTAGTCAAGGCCTTATCCCAATACTAAAAATAACATTTTTTCAAGGACTTGTGATAATACAAAAGCTCATATCATGAGACCTATCGATGCATCGAGGAGCTATAGCGGGCTCCACCCATCACTCACTATGTTTAATGCATTCCTCATATTAAAATGTTAAAACAGAACATAATCATTCGTATTAAATATAGCATATGAAATTTCAATACATTAACAAAAAAAATGACTAGTATACAAATATCACTTCCACTATAAACATATCACAAAACCTTTAATATATTATGGAATATTGTATCATAATAAATCAACTTCAAGAAAGTGTAAAATCCAAAAAAGGATATTGACATAGATGAAATCAAAACTATTTGAGAGAAATATATCTTTCTATTTTGAAATAAATTAAAAGTCTGGTAATTTAAAAATTAATGCATTTATTTTGAAAATATTCTTATAATAATGTAAGGGAAGCTTTGATTGTGTTACAACGACGGAAAATAGTTGCACCCGCCTTATAAGTTAAAAACATTCTTTCGTTAATTTTGTCAAAAAGGTCATAGAAGACATTATTTGGAAAACTAAATAATGATTCATTTATTAACATCATTTAAAAATTAAAAAAATGGTTTAAATGAAATTAAACCATAGTCTATGAAATAATAAAACGGTTTTGAAATACATTTTTAAGAAACACATATGTGGATGATAAAGAGTTCCTAATATATACTCATGAATAAACAACAATGGATAATGATGAGATTGTAGAATTAACCCATATCTTGTGATATTCCTTGATAGAGGGTATGTTAAACTCATGTATAATAGTTAAATAATATTTATTAAATTACACTAGATAAAAATACATATATACGATATCATATATGATATTCTAATATTTCGTTGTCAATAATATTTCAGTAGTATCATTATTTCGGGTGTTAATTGATTCGTTTTCCTTTATATGTTTGGTTATGTAAGACATGTTTTTTATGGATAGGATGCATTTTATTGATATTCAAAATAATATTATGTTATGAATCATTATTTTTAGTCATAAAATAAAAATTATTCTTGAATGGTTCGGATGAGGAATGAATTACATCGCATTCATGGAGAGGGTAATCCGTACGTAAGCATGTGTGACAATATAATTATATTGATTGTGAAATAATATGAATTTGGATGGTATATCATATATAAAGAATCATTAACATGTTATATTTATTACTTACATCATTAATACTCATTATTATACCCATCCAAATAATGAAGTGTTTGGATAACAAACTACCCCACGACGTGGAGACGATAATCAATATGTACGCATGTATAGTGACTTTTTTATTTAGAGGATGGATAGAATAATTAATATGGTTATACAATTTTAATAATAACATCAAATTATACAGAATATACTGGAGTTATTATTTTATAATGGAAACAACAAAGAAAACGGAAGGGGAAGAAGAAACAAACTTGAAAGTGGTGATGCAAATATTTACCTCTTATTCGGGTTCTTCCTATTGATTTAATCAAAAGGTCTCTTTAGGATGGAATTTTGACTAAAGGAAGGTCTCTATGATGAAGTTAAGACATTTTAGAGGATATTATGGTAGCGGTTAGCCAAGCCAAATGGATTTTAAGGTGTGAAATTCAGAGAAGGGGAAATTCCCTCTAATAAAAGAGGTGAGGGTCACTTTAGGAAAATCTTGAAATATTATTTAATAATAAAATCATTTTCGGTTTATAATGGCTCCAAAATGAATTAAATAAAGGATAAGGTGGGGATGGGTCTAAAAACATTCAACCAATAGGTTTTAGATAGGTTTATTTCATCATATTAACCTTATCTTTTTTATTTAACTCTTATTTAAATAGTTTTTCATTTACCATGTATTCTTGTATTTTTATAATAAATGGTCAATAAAAAAACTATATGAAGCCAAGAAAACCCCAAGTGGTTAATTATTGATATAAATAACCTTATCTATTCCATTTTTTAGAACTATTGATTTTTAATAATATTATATCAATTTATAATATTGTATAATTTTTTTTAAAACTCATTTATGTCAATTGTAACACTATTTGGTATTTTGTTTTTGTGTAAGTCATAAAAACTATATCACTTAAAAAAAATTATTTAATCAACCATAAAAAATCATATTAACCTATAAAATTAGTTAAATTCATCAAATGTATCTATTTACATTTATTTGGATATTTATAAAATCAATTATCTTAATCATTCCTTAATAAGGTAATTACTACATCATCATTGTGTCAAAAATATATTTTATTATATATTGTCTAAAATTTATAAATAAAATACCATTACGTAGGAATTTTTTTTATCTTTTTGACTAATATTTAAAGTCTAATATATCTAATCTATAACCCAATATTTAAAATGGTTTAGTTATTAAACATTGAATTTTAACACTTTTAACACTTCTTTAAATTAAAAAAAATAATAAATGTCCTAATCTAATCCAAGTGAACCAAAAGGATCACTTCTATTAATAATGTTCATTTTGGTCGAAATACACTTATCCAATAAATGTAAGACACGTATTAGGGTAATAATATTATTATTTTTTACCTTTAATTACCATGTTTAGTTTTAACTGTGGTAAATAAAAGTCAAAAGTCACAATTCAAAAAAAAATTATTTTCATCTTATTGATCAAAATTTTAATTACTGATGCCAACAGTTTCCCATGTATTTTTAAAATACAATTCATAGAAGCGGTAATATTTTGTTTTATACAAATATGTAAATGGGCAAGGAAGGTGGGTAAAAGACGGTAAAAAGTTCAATAAAATTTTATATAACTAATATTATTATAAAATTACTCCAGTGAATTAAATTGAAAATATTTAGGTATTATGTATATATTTTCATCTAAAATAAATATTAATGAAATAACTAATTATTAAAAAAAATTGGATTTAAACAATAACATATTGTTTTTTACTATTCATTAAAAAATTAATGTTTTTGAGAAAAATACAAAAAATTCAACGTAAGCTAATTTGTATATTACAAATATAAATATGAAGTCCATTTTGAAAAATAAAATTTATAAAATTTCAAAAATTGGGTATTACTATTTATAACGGCTAGTTTGATTGGTCGTGTTGTGTTAGAACTCGAAGATGTGTACAACACAAACTATTGTTTTAATCAAAGAGTAGCATAACGTGGAAGCATGGGGTGTTAAAAAACAGATAATATTTTATTCTAAAGGATGATTATGGTAAAATTACACTTATAAAATTGAATTAGGACTTGTGTTATGGTAATTATAATATCATTTTTACCTTTAATTACCCTATTTACTTTTAACTGTGTTAAATAAAATTCAAAAATTACTTTTCACCAAAAAATATTTCCATCCTATTAAACAAAATTTTACATACTGATGTCAAGAATGTCTCTCAAATTCTTAAAATTCATTTCAGAAAATTGGGAAAATTATGTTTTATTCAAATTTTCTAACGTGCCTCGAAGGTGGGTAAAAGACATTAAAAAAATTAATTAAAGTTTTATATATCTAATTTTACTATAAAACTAAAACAATGAATTAAATTGAACATATATAGGTATTATGAATATATTTTGACCTAAAATTAATTAAAATAAAATAAATAATAATTTCAATAAAAATTCGGTTTTAAACAATAATGTTGTTTTTTCACTATTCATCAAAAATTGAATGTTTTCAAAAAAATACCAAAAATTTACCCTAAGCTAAATTTGATTATCCAAATTCAAAAATGAATTCCATTTTGAAAAATAAAATTTATAAAATTTCATAAAGTGTGTATTACTATTCATAATAGCGAGTTTGATTGGTCGTGGTGTGCTAGAACTCGAAGTTGAATATAGTGCAAGCTATTATATAATTCGAAGAGAAAAATACAATGGAATCTTGCGATGTATCATATGTAAGAAGAACTATAATAGAAATAAAAAAAATATAAGAAAAATAAAGTCTTTATTACACGGAACATGACTTTAAAATGAAATAGTTAATAAAATTGTAATTTAAATTCATAATAAAATAATATTTGGTATTATATATGGGAATATGGCTCTATAATAGATGAATAATTAACATAAATTTATTATATATTATTTTTACTATGTGAGACATAATTTAAGACATAAGGTAATAGATTTTCATCTCACTCTTTACTTCGGCATGACACATGACATGTTTACCCCCTATTTTTTGATTTCATGTAAAACCAATATATGAATGAATATTATCATGAGTATAATTAGAATTATTTTTCTTTACATATCCATTTTGTTGTCTCCATTTCTTGGGGTTACAGTTTCAATGTTACCAAATTGATAATGGATTTTTTTCTCAATATTCCTTCTTTGAGACATATGTAACATTGCACACCTATATTGTTTCATGTAGTGTATATATAAACCATTGACAAGTAATATGGGGAATTTATTCATACAAATTATAGTTTATGTTTTTTATTATTTAATTACTTCATGGGGATCATGGTTTAATTATACCATTATGGAAAATATTTTATGTCACAATATCATCATTTATCGAGATTTTTTAGGAATTAAATCTACAATATCAAAATTTCATGATTTACCTCTAAATAAATTCCATGAATTTTACTATACACTAGTAAATCATGTTATATCCACGTAATGGGAATTTTTTTTATCTATTTTGTATTTAATTTAATTACAAAAATGTTTTTTCTCAAATTTGACTTCACTTTTCTCTTTGGTCAGAATGTTTTTTCTATTAAAAATATTTTATCAAAAAATGATTTCAAAATTGATTTTAAATAATATTTTAATATAATTTTCAAGGATAATTATTTGAAAAAGGTATTTTATTATTAAATACGTTTAAAATTGTTTTTTTCCATCTTTAATAAGTTATCAATGTTATTTCCAAATAAAAATGTTTTGACAACAATTTTAGTCTTAAATGGGGGTTTTCAAGAGGAAAATATATTTTCCTCCAGAAATTTTTTAAATGGTTTAGAAATATCTGTTATAGTTTTTCAACAGTATTTTTACAGATAATTATATTTAAAATTCCTTGTGTATTATAAATTTATTTTCAACTAAATGCTATTTTTATTAGGAAATTTCCCATGTAATCGTTCAAACTTATTTTCTATCTATGATGACATCCTTTATGTTACTACTGCTTTATTGGGGATATAAACCAATGATTCCATTATTACTATTTCGTTGAATGGTTTATTATAAAAAATTATTATATCCCCCATATATTTTCAATGAGTTATTCTACAATAAAATATATATGAATCATACTTCTATTTTCATGGTTTATGCTATTATAAAATATAGAAATGATTATGAAACCTATATTTTTTCATAGGTTATGATAATATTAAATTTTTAGAAGAACCATTTCATTTCATGGGTTATTACACACTGAATGATTTATGATATTGTGACCCACATGTGTAGGATTTTCAATATGTGACTATTGGGACCTATATCTCCCTCCATTGCATTCAGTATTGATTTATCTATAATGAGAAAAAAATGGGGAAAATGATAACATGATTGATCTCCTAGGGGAGATAATTGTATCCTAATTCATAATGGGATACAAGTGGTACTATATCTACAAAGGTAAATATGGGTATCCTAGTCCACTATAGGAAACTACTTCATCCTGATTGAATATTTTGAAAGATTTGTTAGTTAACCATGACAAATGAAATGGTTTTCATATTTTACGATTTTGAAAAACATTATTACATGATATTCTAGTTCATGACTTATTTGTGATGATTTATCACCCTTTTGGTACATTTCTTCTAAAATGATAAATTTTTATCATAGGAATCATGTTTATGATCTATAATTGGTTGGGTGTGAACATTGTATGTTATGTTTTTGATCACATACCCTTATTTTTTATAATGATTTCATATGATTATTGACTGGTATCTGTTATGTTTACCCTTATGGATAATTTCAGCTCAATTTTTATTATATATCATTTTCCATGGTTTAATGAAAGGTGTTATGTAGGGTATTTATATGAAAAGAAATAAGTTTGAATATCATTGTGAGAAACATTTCATATATTTCAATAAATTAGAAGATTGTGTCCCAGGTTTCATAAATAACAAAACTATTATGGTCCCTTAGAATTTTTTTTAATTATAATGAATGTTATTATAAAAATATTTAATATCAATGTATAAGATGCCTTGGTCACCATATCACATTTTTTATGAAGATATAATTTAGTGTCATTGTTTGGGTGTTTTCAAAATTCCAATCTGGGTTTCTTATTCAATATAAATAGATATTATAGAACAATGCTACCTGAGGCCAATTTTTTTGTAATGTTAGTTAGATGAGTACCAATTTGAATTTTCTCATTGATTTATATTTATTTTTATGTAATTAATATTTTCATTAAGAAGTTTTATTTTAATTAATTTTTTGATATATAGAATATTTATTTCAATAGAAATGTTTTTCATCCATGTTCAATGATTAGGTTGTAGAAATATATTTGATTCTGTTCAAAATCAAGAATAAAATGTTTTATTATATCCATGTTTATGTATTAGAGGAAAAAAAGTGTTTTCATTTTCTTCTTAGATTAAAGAGTAGTTATTATGGGGAGGTTTTAGTGGACTATATCATTATGGGTTAGTGGTTTTTATGATAATTTTTAATTCCAGTGCAGTTTGATTATATAATTAATGCTAAGATAAGATTTTAAAGAGTTAAGCAACACAAGGAGTTGTCTTTACACATATTTGTATGATTTTAATGGGGCCTCGGTGGTAGAACATGTGTTTGGAAAAAATTATAATAATATATTAAACTACATATTTTATATAGATGCCACTAGATACACAATAGAAATAAATGAAGTACTCAGTGGATATGTTAATGTAAAAGTGTCACCCTAAGCATCACCAAGAGATCATTGGAACTCTTTCAAGTGATCATGCCTCACATAGTACCCACTAAAGGCTAACTAGAAACCTAATAGGTTGTGGGGTGGTTTTCTTTATAGGTTAAGGGGAATTTCACATCCCTTTTAATTTACCCTCACTAAGAGGATTACTTATCTAAAAATATGGTACATCAAAGGGCTCCACCCCTCACATCTTTTCTGTTCCCTATTACTACATTGATCTATAGTGGTTATATATTGTTCATTATGTAATTATATAGATACTGTCTACTCTTTTTTCACTATTCTTTTTTGTTTTGAATCTTTCTAATTATGGTTTTTTCTAGTAATAATTTGAATGATTATTTCACCAAATAAAGTTATAATGTTCATAACCGATGGTGATTTATCATTTAGTGGATCAATATTATTACGTGATAAGGACCACAATATATTATTCATTATTTTTTATATTTATTCCTAAATGTTTTATTGATTATTTATTATTAAATTGGGTTTACTAGGGGTCAATTTTCATGTCATGTGATATGTTTGTTTCTCATATTGGTGTCATGGGTGTCTCATAGATAGTTCATGTGTGGTTAGTTCTGGTTTTGATGATGCATTGTTTTATGCAGTGTGTCTAGTTATTATTCCTCGTTTAATGAATATTTGTTATTAATTTTAATGTTTAAAGTTAATTATTTATGTTTTGTCCTTGATATATAGTATTCTGAAGTCTCTATGTTGTTGTTCCGTCTTAAAAGTTGTTTGGAGAGTGTGGATTTTGGATGATGAGTCTTATATGAAGATAAGTGGTTGTATGATATGTAATAATATTATTTTTTATGCATTCTTTTTTATTTAGGTATGGGATTTTGGGTTTAGTAAATTAAAAGGGGGTCATTAGAACCATGTGTGGATAATTTATGCAAATTAGTACCTCCTAGGAATGGAGAATGTTCTCCACATGCATTGAAGAAATAAAAAACCCTAATTGAGTACATCACCAACGGGCTGAGATTATTGATTGAGTATGAAAGGGGAATAGGATGTGACTCAAAGCCGAAGTTTAATATGGTATTGTATAGGTTTTTTACTGTTATCGCTAGTAAGTATAAATGATTTTATTGGGGATATATTCATTCAATGAGATATTTTTACATCACACGTATGGTTCACATTTCCACCTAATTGGTGGGCAGAAACTATGGTGCATGTTGTGAGATGGTTATGTCATTCATGGATCAATATGATATGATGAGGATGGTTTAATCTTATACACATTCATATATTCCATTTTTAGATCTTCTTGAATGAAAAAAATAAAGGGTGATATCAAATTCTTAGTAAGGGTAAGTGTATAGAAAAATATACATTGAGTAAATAAATTATAATCAATATATAAAGTTAAATAATTGATAAAAAACCATTTAATAAATAACATCATCATAAAAAAATAATATGGATGAAATAAATGATGATAAAATAACCCCATATAAATTTTCAAGTGATCTTAATACATATCCACAGATATCGTAAATATTTGTTCTCATGCTATAAGCAGTTATATTTTCATTGATTAAATGTTCTTTTACGATTTTAAAAACTTCATAACCAATAATATTTTTATGTGAAAAACATTTCATCTTTCAATATGAACAAAAATTGAGCTATTCCTATTAGAATTGAAAGATATATCAAAACAAATATTGTGAATTTTGGAAAATTCAAAAATGTTGATTTCTTTAATGACCATTGGACATACCGAGTACCCCATAAAACATAACATTATTTATTCTACTGAAATTTATATAATTGAGTTATATTTCAAACAGTAAAATTTTACAAATAATATAATCTATATTGTGTTTGTTATAATAAAAAAATTGGACACAGTTAATTAATATTATATTGAATTTTTTCTAGAGAAACAAACATGAATTGTGTTCAAGATTCAATGCAAACGAACTAGATAAACAATTAGACTTATTTTTATTTTAATAGTGGTTTTCAAAAAAAATTTAACATAAAATAATAAAAGGGATTGTTTTATCTGAAAAAATAAAATAAAATGTAATCAAATAAAATATCTATACATTAATTTACATGATAAAGTTTTTCTCTATTTCTGTTTTATTATAAAAATAAAATATTTAAATCAATTTTCTCTGATATGATTATAAGTAAAATAGAAGACAAAAACTCGCCCTTAAAAATAAATAATAAAATAAATAAATTTCAAACATTCCAAATTAATATTATATTTTTTTTAAAATCATCAGACTATAAATGTATAGTAAATATATATTCTCTTTTCCTTTTAGTTGGGATAAATTACAAAACAATATCACCTTTATTTACATGGAAATTAATAAAATATAATCATAGATCAATATAATTGTTTCTAGAATACATTTCTGGATGTTTAGAAAAAAATTATAAACATGTTATCCTAATAAATATGCATTTATCAAGTTAAATACCAAATTCACATAATGTTTTCTTAATCCATAAATGTTGAAAAAGACTACTAGATTTAGATATATACTCATCTTATATAGTAGATAATGAAATGTATAATTATCTCTACGAAGACCATGAAATTTATCTTTTTTCTAGAAAATTACACATACCTAATGTGATTTTTATATCAATTCTATAGCCTCAAAAATAAGAACCAGAATAAGACACTAATAAAAATATTAATATTTAGGATAAATTAAAAAAAATAGTTCTTCTAATTTATATAGTTACTCTTTTTATAGGAATAATATGACATTCAATTGGATCATCTTGAAATTAGGTGCATAAACAAAAACTAAACATGATATCTAGTCTAGATATAGTAAAATATAGTAACCTACGAATCATCCCACTATAAAAATCAATATCAATAGAGTTCCTCAATTCATAAACAACTAATTAAAAATAGAATCCATAATATATTTCATATATATAAGGGAATCAAGACCAACCCATTTAAATAAATCATTATAATACATAGATTGATTAAGAAAAATTTCATCTTTCCTTTTAAACAATTGAAGTCCATGGAATGAAATTTACTCTATTGTTAAACTCATTTCAAACTCAAGATACATAATAATATACAAATAATTGTAAATTATTTCACTATATAACCCAAAAACGATATCATCAACATATATTTTTACAATTAAAATATCATAGGAAGTTTATTTAATAATATTCATAGGACAAACATTTTCTTTGTTGATACCATTATTTAATAAAACCAAATAAAGTATTTCATACCATAAACAAGGTTCTTTATTGTGACCATATTTATATTTATATAATTTTAAAAAATTATTCAAAAAAGATCATTTCAAAAACCACGTGGTTTTAAAAATAAACTTCTTCTATTATAAAACCATTTTGGAATGAACATTTTCCATACATTTTATATAATTTGAAAACCTTAAAAAAAAAATCCATTAAAATTATAATTTATACTGACATTAAAATAGGTAATAAAATATTTAATATATATACCTTCTTATTGAGATTTTACTTGATAAACAATTCTATATTTGTTTTTAACAATCTGTCCAGATTTATACGGCTTGTTTCCAAATATCCATTTGGTTTCAATTACATAATTATTCTCATTCAATTAGACTAATGTGCAAAAATTATTTATAACAAATTTATTAATCACATAATTTATTAAAATTGTCACGACCCATCCCCTAGGGCCCGCATCGTGACTACCCCAAGCCCACCTTCCATAGGCTAGGGGTTGGCGACTAGCACCAAAGGCATAATTCCGTAAAACTCGGAAGGCGTTGCTTTTATAAATTGTAAACACACACAACTAGAGTACAAGTAAAATCAAACACTAAGTAAAATCTATGTAACAATCATGCTGAATGTAAAGGGCCTAGAAATTCAAGCCCAATAGTAAAGAACAAGAAAAGGACAAACGGGTACAACTAAAAGAAAAATAGCTGGAAGGTGAAAGCATATCCTAGATTGTCCTCTGAGGTTTCTTCCAGAAGGGTAGGTACAGATGGCCTCCTCAGCACTCCATGTCCATTAAACTCCACCGTGTACTGATACGTTGTAAGGTCCTCCTCTCAGTACCATCCAGTCATGGTGCTCTTGGGCTCCGTCAGTGCTGTCCATCGACTACAACCAACACAACGAGGTGCGGGCATAGCCCGTATAGGGGTGAGTATAATGATACTTGGTACGGACCCCGAGACCCTTAAGTTCACAAAAAATCCAACAAGGATAAACCACGAGAATATTTCAATAGATAACCTTTACTTAGGTATATTCCCATACATATACTTATGTTATCAAGTAACCCATATCAATCACGAGGAAAACAAAAAGGTCATTGACTCAACTCAAACCAGGATTTTCATTACCAATACCACAACTACTGGAGAAATCCTCATCTATCAAGTACAGTGGCCCTGTAATGACTCTAAGGTGCTACTTACTAACCGTAGACTACTGAGGTACTTCTCCTTTTGAGTACCGCGGGTCTGCTGCCAAACCGGGCGCTCCTCTACTAGGGGTATGTCGCCAAATTGGGTGCTCCCCCTAATAGCCGTCAGAGGCACTCCTCAAGTCGAGTACCGCAGGTCTGCTACCAAACCAGGCGCTCCGTCTTCCGTGGGTCTACCGCCAAACCAGACACTCCTTCCACTGGGTAATCGAATCACTCCGAGTCCAATCGGTCAAGCAGCCATCAGGTCTATAGCTACTAGGTCTCCACATTCTACCTTCTCGTCTCTGAGAGGATCCGCTCCATGAGCTACTGGTCTATAAACCAATTTTCAATAAAATTCATGTGGATGTATCTCAAAGGAATTCCACGTAAAATGGGTCTCAACACAACAGGCGACACGTCAATCGGATGCTCGGTCTGTGAGTTATTAGCATTTTAGTCATGGGGGCCCGGTTAGATTTGTGTACGAACCAACCTGAACATGACTCAGATATACCCAAACTCTAGTGGGGTATACTCAAAGGTACGACTATGCTCCATGAATACCAGCACCGCTGATGGTTCTTCAAACGAACGTCTGGTGCCAAAGATATTGTCCATGAAATTAAAGGGTTAGTAAAGGGGCTCGGGTCTGGTCCGACCCGGTCGGACCGACTCGGCCCAACCATGTCTGGGTCAACCTGGTCTGGGTCGACCCAGACTGACTTGGTGGGTCTAACCCCGCCCATTCGGCAGGTCAGTCTGCTCATTTCGGCCCAATATGCTGGGCCCGGCCTAGCGGAATGCGTGGACAATTCGGGCCGAATGTCTCCACATGCAAGACTCGACTCAAAGGCCAGTGGCAGGTTCGGCCGGTGCCACGAGGGGCGCGGCTCGGACGGCTCGGCCCGAGATGCCCGCGGAAGGCCGCGCGGGGTGATGGTAGGCCGCGGTGGTGCGGGCAGGCCACAGGGGAATGGGTAGGCTGTGGGGGCACCGGCCAGGGTGGCAGGGCGCCGACGGGTGCGCCGAGGTGTGCCGGGCAGCGCGGGCAAGGCACCATGGCGGGTGTCGGGGTGCGCTGGGAAGCACGGGCAGGGCGCCGGCAGCACGGGCAGGGCACCGCGGGGGGCACCGAGGTGCGAAGGGCAAGCCGGGTAGCGCACCAGGGGGCGCAGGGAGGTCAGATGCACACTAGGGGGTGCGGGCAACGCACCGGTGAGGCACGAGCAATGCGCTAGCGAGGCACGGAGGGCCGTCGGCAGGTCCGCGGAGCAGCGCACGAGGCGCGGGTCGGGCACCGCTTGGTCAACGGTGTTCTACCGAGTGCACTGGTGCGCCGCGGGGCGGTGTGCTTCATGGAGGCCGCGTGTAGAGCGGCCTTTGTCGTTACCGCTAATGTTGCCTCTTGCTTCATCGCAAATCCATAGAAGAAAAAAACGAAAAATGCAGAGGGTGTCAGGCTGTGTTAGTCAGTCCACACCTTCAGCGTTTAGAGGGTGAAAACAATTGGCTCACTGAGTGAAGAATAAAGTTCAACAATACTTACACAATAAACCTTTATAATTCTCTGATGAAGGAATGATAAAGGATACAACATAAACAAGTATAAACTCCCTACCTCGATTTTGAGATCATTGCACGTCGACGAGCCAAGGAAGACAGTGTCACTAAAGTCGGGCATCGTAGAATAAGGACCTCTGTTCCATTGACATCGGGGTGCGTCCAAAGAAGAAGCATCGTTGGAGTAGTTCATCGCATTATTCGTCGGAGATGTTCTTCGTTGAAGAACAGTGTTCTTCATCGAGAGAAAGAAGTCCCACCAAGAGTTTTTCTCCCGAAGTCTCCCTGCAAATATTTTCCAAGGAAAAAATAATAATAGGCTTCCCCCAAAATTATAATCATTCCATGCATTTCAAATTTATTCAAATGAAATCATGACACCTCAAAATAATTAATAAAGGCAGTAATTATTCATGAGATGGAAACATTATGAGGGGGAAGTGGAAAGAATCCGCCTAATGTGGGAGTTCAAAAGTTAAAAGAGGTGCTTCAAGGGGAGTTGATGGGTTAGGGTTCGTGTGGGCCCCACACACATTATTATCCCATGGGAGGATATGTGGGTTGTGGGCCCCACCTCCAACTCCTCCTTAGCGGAAATAACCACCCCTTAATAATAAAATTTTGTACACAACTATTTTATTTATTTTTGTATGAATCCCAAAAATAAAACATCTACTCTCAACCAAAAACAACTGCGATAATGGTCCCCTTAAGTGAATACCGGCGCTGTGAGTTCATCGTTGTCCTCATACTTCAATTCTGAGAATTGGTTCCAAATTTATAAAAACTCAAATGTACATTTACTGAACGTACCCAAATTGTTTTTGGAAAATTATTATCAGTCACCCTCGAGTCGCGACGATAAAGGTTAGGCTCTACCTAGGTGAAACACACCCCAACGAACCGAACAACACTCAAGGATTTTTAATCTAACTCACTGTTTAGATGTTATGAAATTTATAATAAATTAATTTTCACTTAATTATTTTATTTACGGCCGAAAACAAACTTTTTATAGTGGCCCGTTCTGGCCAATGTTAGCATCTTCTTAGATAAAGCATTCCCTCATGAGTTCAGCAGTGGTCTCAGATTTTTAATCTGAGCTACCATTTTTGAGTTATAAGAATTTAAAAAAAAAATTATTTACTTATTTTATTTACGGTTATCCAATTTGTGGGATTTCTCAAAGGAGGCCCACACCGACTAAACCTAAGTCGCGCCTAGGGTAAACCCACCTTCTTGAGCACAACGGTGCCCTCAGATTTCTAAGCCGAGTTACCGATCAAGATTTATTAAACCTTTTTAGGAAAACTACTCATGCCTATTAATTTAAGCTTAACAAAACTTTGACGGATCATTCCGGGCACTCCGGGCTTTGAAATCAGGCACTATCAGAAACTACGGACTCGTAAAATTACAAAGAATTTAAAAATAAAATTTCCTTGAAATTTCCAGGTCTTTACATTACCCCCACCTCAGGGCTTCACATCCCCGTAAAGCTACAACACACACTAGGGAAACAAAAGAGGGTACGGAGCACACATGTGAGCCTCACACTCCCATATGCCCTCTTAGAGATTCTCGTGCTGCCAGAGAATGCACACTAGAGGAATCGACCGTCCACGTAGGACCCGCTCCTGTTGATCATAAATCTCCACTAGAACCTCCGTGAAAAATCGCCCTATCATCGATGTGCATCTCCCCATGGTTGATGATGTGGGATAGTTTTTGCACCCAAATCCTCAGTTGAGATACGTGGATGACGTCGTGCACTCGGTGTAATAGAGATGGAAGGGCCAGGTGGTAAACCGCCTCTTTTATCTATGTTCAAGAAGTAGAGGAGTGACTGCAAGAAACTATAGATAGGATGCACAATCTCTATCCAAAATGGATATATGTAAGGTATCCAACTGCTCTGTCGCCTCTCCTAGTAGTTGAATACCAGCCTTCTTGTTGAGTGCATCCGCAACAACGTTCCCCTTCCCAGGAGTATAGACTATCTCAAAGTCATTGTCCCGGAGGAACTCAATCTATCTCCACTGTCTCAGGTTCAGTTCCCTCTAAAAAAAGACAGACCTGAGACTAATGAGATTAGAGTAAACCATAAATCGTTCGATCAACTCACTATGTGTGAGACTAGCCAATTGTAAGAAATATACATCACCCTTCATCACCTACATTTTATAAGAGTTGCTATGATTTATCCTTTACCAAAAAGGGGAATCTAGTCTCATCCCCATGATGAACCACATCTTTTTCCTAATACAGTCAATCCGGACATGAACGGTAATAATTCATGCCATGGACAACGTCGTAAGGCCTCGATGCTAAGACCAAGTGATCCAACCATTACTCTCGCCTCCAAGGGTTGAGTCACACTGTTGGCACCAGTGTGTGGTCACTAGGTCTCCTCCAGTAGAAAATATCAAAAGAGAGGGTCAAGTCAATAGTTTTAATGGGAACCTCTTAGTATTAACCACACAAAAAGTCATGAAATAAAACGTCACTAGGACAAGTGTCTTTTATTACTGCATCTCAAAGTACAAAGACAAAAGGAAACCACAAAAAAAGACATCAGCGAAGCTAGATGTATCATGAAAAAAGGCCTCTATGCCTGGAGCTAGTTCTTCTCCTATCCACCTGCTTCCGAAACATGAGGAGAACCTTCTTGGGGTGGGAGTGATAGTGCTTGATTACTCTGACGACCCACCGCTAAAGGATCTGCTCTACTACCTCGTCAACCGATCAGTTGATGCTGAAGATCCTACCACTACCTCTATCTCGGTGGCTCCTCCAACGCCTGCTGATCAACTATGCGGGGAGTCGGACAATCATGAGCTCTATGACCCCATTCCCTACAGGAATAACAGACTCTTCTCTATTCAGGTCTTCCTCGGCCTCGGGTGCCCTGCACCCCCGTTGCCACATCTTGGGGTTGTCTATAAGTATAACTAACCCATACAGGCCCACATGTCATCTGTTTACTACCTACTACAGATGACTCAGCTACTGACAGAAAACCCTACGGCAAGACCAGCAGCTCCTAAGCACGCACAGAGTGTAGAGTAATCGGTATAAACTCATATCTGAAAAGACCCTCAATGTTTCCCCAGGTGAGGATTGCCTCATCGTAAAAATGGATCATCAGGCTCCACCACCTCTCTGCTGCTCCCTGAAAGAGACTAACAGCTAGGGGCATCATCAAGTTAGCGGGTGTCCTAACTATGTTGAAAACTCGAGCTAAAAACTCCAGCCAGTACCCAGCCGTCTATAAATATGTCTCACCTCGAAACATCAGAGGCCTCTATCGCAGGAACCTATGCAACATGTTCAAGCGGTGCGTACCCTCTACTATAGAGGCTGGTGGTAACGGTAGCCTAGTGGGTAATGGTACCTCTGGTGCATCCTATATTATGGGGAGCTACACTGAGGCCTCGTCGCTCGACGGGCTGTTAGTACGTACGACTCTCGGGGATCTAACTAGTCATTTGCGGGGAGGCATCCAGAAAGAAATAGATGTGACATGGTCAAAAGGAAATACCTGGTGTGCTGACCTGGTTTGAGCTGACCTAATGAAAACTTTTTAAAACACACACACAGTCAGTGTTTTCATGCACTGAGTCGGAAATCAGAAGTCAGGGTCTTGGTGTATGAATACATCGACCGCTTGCACCAACACTGGACACACTGAACTGAAAACCACACTTAGTACCCTTAACACAATTGTTTCACATAAAAGAAATATCAGAGTCCAATGTTCTTCCATAGAACCGACTCCTCTGATGCCAATTTTTCACGAAGCTTCCCCCAGGGCCCGCATCGTGACTACCCCATGCCGGCCATCCATAGGGCAGGGGCTGGAGACTAGCACCAAAGGCGTAATTCCCTAAAACTGGGAAGGTGTTTCCATTATTAATCATAAACACACACAACCAGAGTACAAGCAGAAGAAAACACTAAGTAAAAATTGTGTAACAAGCATGCTGAAAGTAAAGGGTCTAGAAATACAAGCCCAACACTAAAGTACAAGTAAAGGAAAATGGGTACAACTAAAGGACAAATTGTTGGAAGATGAAAGTAGCTCCTGGACCGTCCTCCGGGGTTCCTACCAGAAGGGTAGGCACAGATGGCCTCCTCAACACTCCACATCTGTCAGACTCCACCATGTAATGATACGTCGTACGGTCCTCCTCCGGGTACTGTCCAGTCCTGGCGCTCTCGGGCTCCGTCAGCGTTGTCCGTCGTCTACACCCAACACAACGGGATGCAGGCATCGGCCGTGCATGAGTGATTATAACGATACTCAGTAAGGACACTGAGACCCTCAAGGTCTCACAAAATCCAAAAAGGATAAAACAAAAGAATATTTCAATTGAAAACCATTACTTAGGTATATTCCTATACATATAAATGTCTTATCAAGGAACCCATCTCAATAATGAAGAAAACACAAAGGTCATTGACTCAACTCAAACCATGATTTTCATTAACGAAACAATGGATGATGGAGAATTCCTCCTATATCGAGTACAATGGCCTTATTGCGACTCCAAGTCACTACTCACTAACTTTATACTGTTGAGGTACTCCTCCTATCGAGTGCAGTGATTTTTCTGCCAAACCAGGTGCTCCTCCACTGTGGGTCTGCCGCAAAACTGGGCACTCCCCCTCATAGCCATTACATGTACTCCTCTTGTCGAGTACCATGGGTCTGCTACCACACCAGCTGCTCCATCCGCTGTGGGTCTACCGCCAAACTGGGAACTCTATCCACTGGGATAATCGAATCACTCTGAGTTGAATCGGTCAAGCAGTCGTCAGGTCTACAGCTACTAGGTCTCTACACTCTACATGCTCATCTCTGAGAGGATCCGCTCCACGAGCTACTGCTCTATACCCCAAGTGATATGAAAACGCAAGTAGAAGTATCTAAATGGACCACCACATCAATGGGGTCTCAACGCAATAGACGACGCTTCAATCAGATGCTCGGTCTGTGAGTTATTAGCATTTTAGTCCCGGGGGCCTGGTTGGATTCGTGTACGAACCAGCCTGACCATGACTCAACTATACCCAAACATTAGTGGGTTATACTCAAAGGGACGAATATGCTCTAAGAATACCAGTGCCCCTGACGGTTCGTCAGATGAACATCTGGTACCAAAGCTATAGCCCAAGAATGTAAAAGGTCAGTAAAGGGGCCTGGGTCCGGTCCGACCCAGTCGGACCGAGTCGGCCCAACCCAGTCTAGGTCAACTTGGTCTGGGTCGACCCAGACTGACTTGTTGGGTCTGACCCAGCCTGTTTTGTGGGTGATTCATCTCAATTCGTCTTAGTCCACTGGGCCCCGCCCAGCGGACGACGTGAACAATTCAGGCCCAAAGTCGCTACGTGGGCGACTCGACCCAAATTCCAGTGGCAAGTTCTGCCAGCTGCGCGAGGGACGCGGCTCGGGCGGATCAGCCTGATAAGCTAGAAAGAGGCCGTGTGGGGTACGAGTAAGCCTTCGGTAGTCCGTGGGGGCACGGGCAGGTCATGGGACACACCGGGCAGGGCTTCCTGCCACGGGGGCGCTGGGCAGGGCGGCATGGCGCCGTGGGGTGTGCCGGGGTTGGGTCGGGCACCGCGGGCAAGGCTGTAAAAACAAGAAAAATTCATGGAAAGTTTTTTTCTTAATTTTCATGGGAATTTTACAAGAACGCAGTTTCTGACGGAACCTGTTCCGAGACCCGGTGTTCCCGGAATCATTTTTTGATGTTTAGCTCTGGTACGTTCAGTAAACGAACGAGCGTGTCTTTCTAACTTTTGAACCGTTGCTTGGAATCGAATTCTGAGGGCACCGATGGAATCGCATCACCGGTAATTTTTTAGAAACACCTTTTCCAGGGTTTTGTTTGCTCGGATGCGGTTTTTATATTTTTTGGGGTTAAGTTAAGAAGTAAAATAAAAGTGGTGCAACCGGTTGTTATTTTATTTTTCTTAACATAAGTTAAGTGGATGATGTGGGACCCACAATATCCTACCCACTTGGTAGGATATTCGTGTGGTGGGGCCCACACGAGCCCCACCGTTTATTTTCATCTTAAGTAACGCACCCACACCCCCTTTTTTTAATGAAGTCAACTCTTGCGTTTAATCTGGTTATTAAACGCCTCATTAACTGGGCGGTTTTAATCTCCCCGATTAATTGTTCGTTTCTTTTGTTTTTGAATTTCAAAGAGTTGGTTTGAGTGTTAAAAAAATAAGACAACACTTTTTTTATTTGGGTTGGAAGTTGTTGCGTGGAGAGGATTTGGAGAAAAGCCTTCTTCTTCGACGAAGAACGCAAAAAACGCGAAGAAGGCGAAGAATGCACCGATCTCCGAAGAAGAACGCCAAATCCGCAAAGATCGACTACACGATGCCGTGTACCGCAACGCCAACGATTATTCTTCCGCGACGCTTCTTCCGTGACGCTTCTTCCGTTACATTCCTTCTCCACGATGCGACGATCCCCCTTCCGTGACGCCTTCTTCCACGACGTGCTTTTCCGCGATGAATCCTCACTCATCGAATTCAACATGGTAGGGTTTTATTTTAATTTTTGTTCGTGATTTCTTCCATTGAATTTCTTCATTTCTATTAGAGCCGCTTGATACCGCAATAATGGGAGGGGGTCGGACCGCACGAACACGGCTGACCCTCCTCTTCCCTTTGGTTGTTTGATGTTGTTTACGGTACGAACAAGGAAACGCGGTGTCGAAGCACCGCGCAGAAATATTAAAGAAAGGGGAATAAGCGACACCGTCGCACCGCGCCGTTAATGATGAACAAAAGATGCAGCACAGTCGCGCCACACCAGAGAACTAAAAAAGTGCCGCGGCCGAATCGGGGCCGCGGTGGAGGGGCGCGGCGTCGTCATATGGCACCGGATGGACCAAGGCCACAGCTGAGGCCGTGGCGGAGTGGGGAGACCGACAGCTGGTTCCGGGCCTCCGCCGTCGGAGCAGGGGGACCGGCCAGCGCTGGTCCCGCGGCGGCAGCAGCCGGCCGACCAGAGCAGGTCGGCCGGTCAGGGGAAAACCGGGGGTTCGTAACCCCCAGTCGGCCAGCAGGTGCGGCCCCCCAAATGGGGGTCGTAGGTTCTCAACGCGGGGGGCAGCACCCCCCCCCCTTCATCGCTCGACTTTTACGGCCGAGCCAGCAGGCCGCCGGCCGTGCCATCGCGCCGGGCTGGGCTGCCCAGGCCGGGCCGCGCCGCGCCCACGCCGGAATGGGCCGTGCCAGCCGGGCCGGGCCGCGCCCATGTGTTCCGGACGCAGACCCAGTTCGGGCTGACCCTGGGGGTATCGGGCCGAGTCGGACCGGGCCCGAACCCCCTAATACCGAACCTTTTTCGGTCTATTGCCCATAACATGAGATGCAGACCTCCGATCGATGCACTGTCAGTTGCGTAGTGATCCTTGGATCGAGACGGTCGTTTTGGTATATTACCCTCATGATTTTGGAGTACTTTGGGTTCGGCCAGGTTGGTTCGTACATGAAACCAACAGGGCCCTCAGAGAGGAAACACTTATAACTTGAGCTCCAAACGTACGATTGAAATGCCATCGACTTTCCTGGATTCCTCTAACTGAGAAGGACCTTGTGGGTTACTCCTCTCGAGTTTTGGATGCATTTGGAGTATGGTCGGGTTGGTTTTGACTTAAAAACCAACCGGGACCCTGGGACGAAAAAGCCAATAACTCTCAGACCGGGCGTCCGATTGACGTGCCATCTGTGACGTTGAGTTCCTGTTGACGATACAGAACTTTTGGATAAATAAACTCCGGACTATGTTTTAGTTTATGTATCAGCCCTTCGGCTCTTGGAGCGGACCCTCCCGAACGAGTTTTCTATGTGAAGAAACCCTAGAGCTGGCTGCGACTTCGACGGCGATGACGACTATGCAAAAATCCTCCGTGGATTCAACGACAATGACTACAACACTCAGCAATCCTACGTGGATCAGTGCTACCGATCTTGTGTGGGTCAGCACTTAGTGAACCTCTGTGGGCCAACGCCTACTGATCCTGTGTGGGTCTGATCCTGCGTGGGTCCTTGCGGGGGTTAGAGACCTATCTATCATGTGTGGGTCAGATCCTGTGTGCGTCATTGCGGGGGTTAGTACCTATCGATTTTGTGTGGGTCCGATGGCTTAGATGAATCAGTGGCTATATCTTATCATCTCTATCTTCATACGAAGAAGTATACTAGGGTGAGATGAATCTTGGCTTGCTTTCCTATGTGGATTGTGTTGTGCTATCTTGTGTGGATGTGATCGAACATGGGCTCGGACATTGGAGAAAACTGGAATTGATGACTTAGGTATATGTATTGGCATATATCTAAGTAGTGTCGGATGTTACTTCGTGATTGTATCTTCCCTTTTTGGATTATCCTTTGTAGATTCTGGGAGACCTTAGAGGGTCTCGAGATCCCTACTGAGTAGCTTATACCCACCCCTTCATGGGCTATGCCCGCACTACGTTGTGTTGGTTGCAGACGACGGACAGCGCTGATCGTGGTTGAGGCTAGCGGAGCAGGTCGGTACATGGATGTGGACCACTGGGCGGGACGTACTCGGAGCGGACGGCTGGACTCGAGGAGCTGTGGAGGCTATCTATACTCACCCATCAGGTGGGAGTTCTAGTGGACGGCTCGAGGCTACGACTTTACTTTCAGTTGTTGTTTTCCCTATCCAGCTGTACTTTACTTTCAGTTGGGTTTGTATTCTGGCCCACTTACTTTTCCGCACTTACTGTTGTACCCAGTTTTTACTTAATGTTTACTTCTGTTTGCTTTCTCTGTGATGTTTTTTTACTATACAATGTCAATGCCTTCCCTTTTTACCAGGAATAATGCCTTGGTGCTAGTCGCCATCCCCTGGCCTATGGAAGGTTGGCTTGAGGTAGTCATGGCACAGGCCCCAAGGACGGGTCGTGACAATGGCACCATGGGGGGCACCGGGAAGTGCATGCAGGGAGCCTCGTGGGGCGCCATGGTGGGTGAGATAGGCCGGGCAGCACGCCAGGGGCGCGGGTAGGCCAGCAGCGCGCTAGGGGGCTCGGGCAGCACACTGGTGAGGCGCGGGCAGCACACCTGCGAGGCGCGGGCCATTGGCTGGGACGTGAAGCAGCGCGGGTCGGGGGCCGCTTGGCTGACGGTGTTCGGCCGGGTGCAATGGGGCGCCGCGGGGCGGTGTGCTTCACGGAGGCCAGAGGTAGTGCGGCCTTTGTCATTGCCGCCACTATTGCCTCTTGCTTCATCACCAATTTGAAGAAAAAAAAAACAAAAAAGGCGGAGGATTTCGGGCCGTGTTAGTTGGCCCGCACCATCCACGTTTAGAGGGTGATAATAGTTGTCTGATAGAGTGAACACAAAGGTTCAACAATATGTCCACAAAAAACCTTTATCATTCTTTGAATAAGGAATGATAAAGTATATAATTTCACAAGTATAAACCCCCTACCTCAATTTCGAGATCGCTGCACGTCGACGAGCTATGGATGACGGTGTCACGGAAGTCGGGCGTCGCAGAATATGGATTTCGATTCCATTGACGTCGGGGTGCGTCTGAAGAGGAAGCATCATTGGAGTAGTTCTTCGTGTTCTTCGTTGGAGATGTTCTTCGTTGAAGAACGGTTTTGTTCGTTGATAGAAAGAAGTCCCACCAATATTTTTTCTCCCAAAGCCACCCCACAAATATTTCGCAAGGAAAAAATAATAATAGGCTTCCCCCAAAATTATAATCTTTCCATGCAATTCAAATTAATTCAAATGAACTCATGACACCACAAAATATTTAATAAAGGCATTAATTTTTGTTGAGTTGGAAACATTATGAGGGGGAAGTGTAAAGGCTCCACTTAATGTGGTAGTTCAAAAGTTAAGAGAGGGGTTTCAAGGGGAGTTGAATGGTCAGGGTTCGTGTGGGCCCCACACACCTTATTCTCCCATGGGATGTTATGTGGGTTGTGGTACCCACCTCCAACTCCTCCTTGGAGGAAATAACCACCACTTAATAATAAAATTGTATACACAAAAATTTTATAAAATTTAGTATGAATCCCCAAAATAAAACTTATACTCTCGACCAAAAAAACTGCAGTAAAGGTACCCTTAATTGAAAAATAGCACTGCGAGTTCATCGGTGTCCTCAAATTTCAATTCCGAGCATCGGTTCAAATCTTATAAAAACTCAACCGTGCATTTACTGAACGTACCTGAAAAAAATGTTCGGAAAATTATTATTGGTCACCCTCAACTCGTACCGAATGAGGTTAGGCTCTAGCTAGGTGAAACACGCCCGAACGAACCCAATGGTACTCTCAGATTTTAAATTCGACTCACAGTTTATAAGTTATGAAATTTACAATAAAATAATTGTCACTTAATTATTTTATTCGCGGCCAAAAACTAACATTTTATGGTGGCCCGCACTGGCCAAATTTAGTATCTTCTTAAATAAAGCAGGCCCTCACACGTTTAGTGGTAGTCGTGGATTTTTAATCCGAGCTACCATTTGTGAGTTATATGTATTTAAAAAATAAAATAATTTATTAAATTATTTTATTTACAGTTAACCCATTTTTTGGAATTCTCACTGGAGGCCCGCGCCGACTAAACATAACTCATGCCTAGGGTTAACCAGCTATCTTGAGAACAACGGTGCCCTCAGATTTATGATCCGAGTAACTGTTCAAGGGTTATTTCACTTTTTTTAGTAAAACTACTCACACATGTTAATTTAAGCTTAACAAAACTTCGACGGATCCTTCCGGGCACTCCGGGCCTCGGAATCAGGCACCATCAGGAACTGCGGACTCGTAAAATTCTAAAGAATTTATGAAAAAAGTTTCCTTGAAATTTCCTGGTCTTTACAAAAAAATATAATAACATTTTTATAAAGAATTATTAAAATTTAATTGAATCAAAATAAAAAATAAAAGAACAATTTGCACCAAAAGATAAAACGAAATATATTTTTCTAACAACAAAATTAATATTCATAACAAAATTTTCAATACTATTATAAATATTAATCTTCTATTTTCATGAATATGTTCGAAAATGAGTATGATCCCCCTCAGTTTATTCAACCATATCCCGAGTTCTTTCTTCACCAAAATTAAAATCTCTAAACTCATCACAAAAAACCATTAATTCTGAACATAATTTAACAATATTTTTTTTCAAATTTAACCTGGAAATATTCCCCAATAACTATACTTATTTTATTATAAATTATATAATAATTACTATTATTAAAATATCCAAGAAAAATATCATCTTCACTTTTAGAATCAATCATATCTTAATTGTACGTTGAATTTAAAATAAAAACATTAAACCCAAAACCCTAAAATAACCAACATCATGATTTTTATTATTGATTAATTCATAAGGTGTTTTATATAAATATCCTCTAATAATAAATATATTTGAAATATTAAAAATATATAAAGAGGCCACATGCTTAAAATATCTTTGTAAATTAAATTCACTTATCATACATCATGAATGTTTCATAAGATTTCAATTTGTTCATTCTAAAATACTATTTTTTGTGTTCTAAGAGCATAAAAATTATTAAAATAACAATTCTTATCATAAAAAGTTTAAAAATGTAAATAATGAAATTATATTCCTTTATTACCATAAAAAAAATAAACATAAAACCTATATTGAACTAAATTACAAAAGGATGTAAGAATAGATAATGTATAATTTCTATGAGAAAAAATTATACCATTGTAAATCTACAATAATCATTGACAATAACTAAATTATATTTATTTCCACCAAGACTAAAAATTTTAGTTGGACCAATAAGTACAGATGTGTTAAATATAATTGTGTATTAGTACATATCTGAATGATAGTTCTAAGAAACTTGTTTCATTATTTCGCTTCCAAGAATGTATCAAAAACATGAAGATGTTTTTTCTTTAATGAACACATATGTAACACATTTTCATCACATTTGAGATTATTTAACATTATTAAATTAATATGAATTAAACATTTATTCCAAAGGTGATTTAATTCTATATTCAATTAAAATTACTAACATCTTGTATATTTCGATTAGAATGATCAATAGTATAAATATTTTAATTTTTGATAGAATAACATTATAAAGAATCATTTTTTAAAGAATAATTTTCAAATTTAACTTCCATTCAATTATCACATAATTTTGATATGCAAAATAAATTATTTTTCAGACCTTCAATATATAAAACATTAAAATAAAAAGAAGAATTATAAATACAAATATTACAAAAACATTTTACTTTGCCTTTTAAATTATCTTAAAAAGTAATAGTGGATCCATCACAGTAGTTTTAAGTGGTTAATATTGATGGTTATTCAATAATATTCCTATAGAATATTTTATCCTTGAACCACATGCAAATATTGATAGATCCGTGGAATTTTTCCATCAAAAATAAATTACCTGAAAATTTTGGTACCCAATCATACTTGTGTCCAACAGTATTTTCAATACATTTTTTATGTACCCATTTATTATTTGAATAAGAATTGTATTGTAATATTCATAATTTTTTTTTGAAATATTAGTTTTTTAAAATAAAAAATATATTTTTTGTCTAAGAGAACAATCATTTTTATAGTGACCTTTCACACCGTAATTAAAACGAGTAACAGTATAGGAACAACCATTTCTACATTAAAAAAAGGGTTTTAAGCATTTTTTGTTATCTTATATAGTAAAAAAAATTCATTTTTTATATTTAATTTTATTGAAGACATAATTTTATGATATTTTTTCTAACCATGTACAAAATAATAAAATCTTTTTTAAGAAATTCAACATCAGTTATAAATTTTTCATATAAATATTTATAAGATTTAAAATTGAAATAAATTATGGAATGAGAAGAATAAGAATAAGTGTTTCTTTAAATTAACATTTATTATTAAATTAATTCATTTTTATAAGGATGTTTCATATTATTTTCCATATTTTTTATATATAAACTAATGGATTTGAAACATTATTTTATTTAAATTTCAATTTATATATTTAATTTAGAAACATTAGGGCTTCCAGAATCATATTTAGAACCAGAACATCCATAATTACTACCATATTTAATGATCTTATATAGTGCATCCATGAATCACAAGATAGTAGTTTCCATTTTAATTTCCAGAATGTTCACTTGAATTAGATTCCTTTTTATAACTCCAACTTTTTCTCAATGCATTTTTATCCACCATTTTTTATTTGTATTTATTCTTTTTTTATGATAGTTAGGATTGATATTCTCATTCTTACTACACTCATAACAAGTTATATTTTATGAATTGTAATTTCAACCATATTTATTATCAACCCATTGTTTTTTGAGGTTTCTACAAAACCGATTCCTTAATCGTATCATGTTAATTTTATTTTAATCTCAAGTCACAATATGATCCATTTCATCTATTTCACTAATATATATATCAGAATTGAAAAATTCACTAGTAAAAACATTCATATATTTAAATGATACACTTTATTATCTCCTAATCAGATATGTACTTCAGTTCCAGTTTCTAATTGTAATGGATCAGAACTCTTTGTTATATTTCATTGATGAAATCTATTGTTTCAGGTGTTCTATGAAGTCTTGATGACTAATCCCCAAAACTGTTCCAAATTTCCAGTTCTGTGAAATGGGTTTCCAGTTTTATGAGTAGTGCCATCTGTGGGTCATCTTCTTTTAGCTGTGTCAGTGAATCATCTTAATTTATCGGTGTTCAGGAGTCACCTTCTTCACTCCATGTCAGTGAGTCATCTTCATCATTCGGTGTCATTGATTCATCTTCATCAGTCGATATTGGTGAGTCACCATTATCTATCAGTGTTGGTGAGTCATATTCATCTATCGGTGTTTGTAAGTCATCGACATCTGTCAGTGTCAGTGAATCATCTTGATCTGTCAGTTTAGGTGAGCCATCTTCATCTATCGGTGATGGTGAGTCATCTTCATTTTTTGTTTTCGGTGAGTCATATTTAAATATTGGTGGGTAATATATCAGGGATTTCTCTTCAACTTTCATTGTTAGTGAGTCATCTGTCGGTGTCAGTTGGTCCTACAGAATTTCTAAATCAACTAGAGTACCCCCTTTTTCAGTGAATGATTGAATTATCGATATATCTACGATATAATGTATATTTTCCCAATGTTCTTCTGGATTAATCTCCTCATGGTTCTCCATTTCCATGTTATGTAATTATATCATTCCTGTGATTTTGGTTGGAGTGGTGGTGTATCTACATCCTCAGGTTGATGTTGTCTTCCTGGAGAGGTGATCGTGATCTGTGGTGTTGGTTGTTCTCATGAAAAGACCAACTAAAACCTTTTCTGGTAGTGTATTCATGGATTATCATTTTATATTTATGTTTAGTAGTAGTGTTTAATGATATATTCCATTGTATAACAATGGAATTCACATAATAAATATTTATACCGAATTAAAGAATTATTTAAATTACATGGTGATGTTTTTGCATCTTGATTTTCTAGATTGTTTGAAATCAATTAGTTTCTTGTTCATCATGCTGTTCTTGATAGAAACTGCCATACAATGCAAATCCGGAATTAATTCTTAATTTATTGGATAAAGATAAATAAACAAGATAATGAATCATGCTATTGTTGATATGAATATTTAAATAAATTTATTGATAAACCTAAATATTGTTGATTCTTGTTGTTTAACAAAATCTCGAATTAACATCTTGATAAATTTATGATAACGATGGTAGCTTTCTATTAGGCTTCCCATAGTGGGGACGTACTAATAATGAATTAGTAAATTCATGATGGGTTAAAGAACCAGTTTTTTTACAATAGATAATTCCTAGATGGGGTATGAGTTACACTTTTTATTGTGAATTTTGAGTGCCTTATACCTAGAGTAGTGAGAGATCATAGAGTGGGTAGGATGAATTCGTTTTTTAGGGACAAGATATACATTTCTAGTTTTTTAATGAAACATGTGATGGGATGTGATCATGGATGACTATTATGATATGTGGGGCAGGGAGGCCTAGTTATTGTGGAACCATTTGATTCCTAAAGTGTTGAGATGCATCAGTTTATGCATGTGGGTGTTAGAAAGGACACCAGATGTGATTAAATGGGTTATAGATGATATTAACTAGTGTTTTGAATGTTGGATTGTTGTTGAATATATTGTGTGTTCGTCTGCTTTACATTCCCCACTTCTTGAGGTAATCACTCTTTCTTACCCTCCATTCAAAAGAGTTGAAGTCGTGAAGGGTATTCCATGTTATTTACCTATTAACCATCTCATGGATGGATGGGTATATGCTCCTATATAGGTGGTAATGGCTTCATGGGTATTCCATATACACACCATGTTGAGCCCCTTGTGTTTGGTATCATAGTTTTCATTTTATATAATTATTGGGAATATGAAAATGTGATAACTCTATTAATAAATGATTGAATAAATTAATGTTAAACCATGGGGGTTAGAGCTTGACGGGATGAAATGTTGAGTTTGTGTTTCTATGATTCCATGGACTCGGTTTGGTAATGCCTAGAGGGGATGGGTCTTGAATTGAATGGTAATAGAATGTAACGTGGACAAATGTAATAGTTGATAAAGGGTTAATTAATTAATTAATTTAATGTGTAACTCATTAAAAATGAATAAGTAATATAATAAAAATCATAAAATGTCTGTGTGATTATAGTATATATAGTCTTAAAAGATCATGTTGGGAGTTCGAGAGATGCTACATATAGTTGATTCTAATACTGGGGTTTTCCTATAGTGTGGTTGTGAGATATTTTTATATAATGTAATTTTTGTGTCTCTTCTATAACCCACCTTATCGGTAAGGGTGACTGACACTTAGTAATTCTAAACCCTGGGGGAGTTTTCCACCACATCATGATGGGGGGATGGATGGATAACTACCCCCTTTTGGCCCCGCCCTCTTCTCTTGGTAGTTACTGGTTTTGGTAGGCATGACAATTAGTTTTCCCCATATATATGTGTAGAGGGATGTAGTGTCTTGTGGTTATTAAAAAACATATATTTTGTATAAAGTTTATGAAAGGAGTTGTTGTGGGCACTCTCAAATGAAGTATGATTTTTTGGGTACTTAGTCACAGAAGAGTGGCTAACCAAGGTTGTATCTCAAATGAGAAAGTAAATTAAAAAAACTTATTCAATGTATTCAAAAAATAAAATAAAAGAGAATAAAAGCACTAAATAATAATTATGATGGTGTTTTTTTTCTATTTTTAAAATAATAATAATTATCAGTGAAAAAGATTTCATTTTTATATTTTGATTTTTAAAATAAAACATGATTAGTAAAACACAACAAGAAGATATATTTTTTAAAATTTTTTTAAAGGAATAATCAGTATAACATTACCAATTCACATACTTATTATTCATTATCATTAAAACAAACAAACTCTTAATTATAATCCCCTATTTTTTTACCCTTCACGCCCTACAAGAATTAACTTTACAACTATGATGAGAAGAGTGAAACCATATGCCAACTTAAGAACATGAAATTACAACACCGTGCATTGAATTTTGATCAAAGACAAACTTATATATAGTGATTAATTAGGGCATAAATCCATTATATAAATTAGGATGAATAGATTTTAGGGATTATATTTGTTCACTACAAATTTATCCCATGTGGTTTGGTTTTTCTGATTATGTTTTCTCTCTTACAATTTTCACAAACTCAACCTCGCATGTTTTTGCGTTAATTTTCAAATGGCTTTCATATATTATTATACATTTGAAACAAAATTAATGTATCATATTATTTTAATTAATTTAGATTAATTTTACAAAATAATTAATGAATAAGGTAATTGGTAGATCTATTACTAAGAAAACTACTCTTCCATGGGAGGCATAGTCATAGTAGAAACAAATATCATTTACAATGATTTAGAAAGGGTATAACCAAATATGGTTTATACACATTGATTAACATACCAAATATTAGGATTAAGAGAATAATTAAATTGATAATAATATAATTAATGGAAGAGAATCTAATTGTTTATTGAAATTAATATAGCATTACAATAGAGAAGAGGAAAACAAGAGTATTTTGGAAGAGATCATATCTTGGTTGGTTCCCTCCACCAATTGTTAATTGAAATTCTATGAAACCACATATAATATACTCCAAATCTCCTAATGCACGTCCCAACCCCAAAAAATTATAAAACCACAAATTTATTGAATGTAGGGGAGGATGTAATTCATGTGGTTTCAAGTGTGAATGGGAAATTTGGCCAAATACTTTATTCCATGTTTCACTACATGATAGACCATAAAAAATCATGAACATTCTGTCAACAAATTAGGGTTATTTGTGAGAAATATTGTGGTAGATATTCTCAAAACAAGTGGACCCAATCCCAGAACTTATGTAGAATTTTTGTCCAAAATAAAGAACTAATGTCCAATATGGTGAGTCTAGCCCAGGGTGGACTTCATGGCCCATTAAGTCCAATAAAATTTATGATTTAGCTCATATGTCATTAATGAATGTTGTATACCATAATGCGAAGAACACAATTATAAAATTTTAAGTTTCAATAATTCCAAAAAAATTATTCATGTTCAAAATACAAAAGTTAATTTTTTTCACATACATAGCTTATTTTAAATGTATTTTTATTTTAATTTCCTTTAATTCTTTGTTTTGGGGGGTTTCCAAAGTTTTTATGGAGAATAGGTGAGTTTTCATGAATTGGGCCAAACCATGAGCCCAATTCCAGATTTAAAAATAAATTTTGTTTCTTTTATAACATATTAATTTTTTTATATTTTTCACCTATTCCAACTCCTAAATGTCCTCCCCTAATATATTAACACCACAATTAAAATTTGGAGCCTTTGGAAATCCATAACCAAGGTGTATATGGGTTTTTATTTAAGGTATTGGGCCTTCCCGAAAGCCCAATTCCAGTTTTAAAAATAAAATTTGATTAGTTAATAACTTATTCATTTGTAAGGGGTTTTCAGTGATGCCAAGCCCCAAACACGCCCCTTGAAACCATCCGCGCGACCAATATCCTCCCACACTCGTTTCAGCTCATTTTTATCGCGGTTTAGGTCGAAAGTTCATAAGAACTCAAATTTCGGGCAGATTTATAAAGGTAATTTGTTTCCTTCATAACTCCTTCGATTCTTGCTCTTTTTCCCCCATTCAAATTCCTAAAGGATCTACCTATTCTTTTTCGAACCTACCTTGAAGGTTTGAGTATTTGTGAAATCAGATACTTGTATTTTGGGGGGCGATTTCTACAAGATATTTTAAGTAAGTTGTTCTCCTCCTTTCTTGTTTCAATTTGTTTAGGGTTACATCCAATTTAGTTAGGGTTTCTTCCATTATAATTGCGGTTCCTAATGTCCAGGAAGTAGGGTTTAAAATTTAAGGTTTTATATTGTGTTTTATGGTCTGAAATTCTGGTTTTATGTCTGGTTTAGCTTTCTTGAGGTGCGGCGGTGGTGCGTTTGAGTTTTCGCACAAAGGATTCAAGGGTTGCCTTGGTTTTGGTAGGTGATTCCATTGTGTATGAAATCTTTGTGAATTGGATACTGTTTTTATGGTATGTTCATGCTTATTAATTTTTATTATTTCTGAAAAATATAGTTTTAGCGGTGTTTGTATTTAAAATGAATCCTAAAGGCCAATTTAATGTGAAATTGGGGGTTTTTCATAGAAATGTATTATTAGTTTAATTGGGGCTACCCTATAATTAACTAGTTGATTTTATTGATATATAATAGGGATAAAAATACTGTTTTTAATGATTGTCCCTTGTGTTTGGTGCTGAAAAATCTGGTTTTAATGGTGTTTGTGAACCACATGAAATTCTAAGAGTTGTGTTGTGTAAAAATGGAGACTTTGCATTGATGTCGTTTCTTGAACTATATAGGGTTGCCCTAAAAATGATTTTGTGTTTTAACTGAAATGTAGTGGGATCTCCTTTATGTTTTGGAAACTTAAATATGTGAACATAGTATGCAAGTGAAGTTTATAAGGTGTTTTGTGTCCGAAACACTACGAGATTTTGAGGAATTGTTTTATGAAAAATCTAAGTGTTTTGTTGCGTGTTTTAAGTGGTATAAAATGTGATAGCTACTGTATTGGTTGTTATTGACCAGTAATGGTGTTTTATATGAAAATTTATTTATGTTGCATTCTGAAATTGATTGAGCACAAAAGGGGAAGCCCGGGTACCTAGGTGGGGCGGATTTGTACTAGTACGGCTAGTGGACCGGATGGGTTTTGTCCCTCTTTCACTTAGCATTTGGATAACGACAACTCTAACTAAACTATGTGGATGATTATTGGGGACCACTAGGTTATGGGTGTGTTCCCTACTAGTGGCTCGTGCACGAGAAAGGATTTTTCTATGGTTACATTACACCGAGGTACAAGGTACATAGGGCCCAAGACAACCTAGTGCCTAGGGGTGTTCCCAATGTTGTTTCTCATTGGATTTGTAGTATCTACCCATGTATTAGGGTGTGTTTGGAAGTAAATTACAGTATCTAACATTTCTATTTTAATGTGTTAGTATTCTAAAAATTTTGTATTGAAAACTATTTTCAATTAGAGGTTTCATTTCTTGAAATTTGAACACTACTTTTCCTTGTGTTTGAAAACTGCTTGCTTTTTCACATTGTATTTATTACTCTTTGGAATCATTGGGTGGTATCCTACTGGGATTAGGCTCACACCCTACTTACACCCCTTGGGTGTAAGTATATTTGGTTATGTTTGATTCAGGTAAAGGAAATGCTAAGGGTGATGGCGATTCAAGGTGTTAGTTCCCATTCTTGGTGCGGAGTTGTGGAGATAGCTTGGGGGCGATTACCCCTAGTCGTGTGGAGTCCTTGGGGATGTCTTAATGCTATAATTATTTTTATTTGGACCAATTGTATAATCTTTAAACCAATGTACTCAGTTTTGGTTTTCACTTAAGTCTTGTTTGGCTCAAAAATTTCAGATTTATATTATGGATTATTTTTAATGTTTTATGCTTTCATACTCGGGTAAATCGTTCCCAAACCTATATTAATGATACCCGGGAACTTATGCCAGCCCGTGGGGATATGGAATGCCCTTCGGGTCATGTCACGAGCTGGATTTGGTGCTGGTTTTGGCGGTGACCAGATTCGGTTCGTGACAAAATGGTATCAGAGGAGGTTCGCTCCTTGGGTCATGTTATTTGGGGAAGAGTCAGCATAGTCTAGAGCTAGGATTTTTGGGACTTGAAATTTCAGTAATGGGTAGTGTGCCTGGCCAGCACACCTCATGAAGGGATTCAAGTCACCATGGTAAGTATGGATTTATCTGAGTGCTTTGGTTTTCTTGGTTTAATGATGACTATGGGAAATGAAAAGAGAGTTGGGAGAATAATCTCAGTGAGCTCGCAGGGCCTGGAAAGCCATGTGGAGCCATGGATATTTCCCTATAATACTCTCTGTGACGGCGAAGTGATTGGAATATGGTTGTCGAACATATGTCCAAGTCACCCACCGAAACTAGTTTCCTCTTGCATTGTTTTGTGCTTTAGTTTTGAAATATTAGTACTTTGGTTTTAAGGTGACTTGGTTTTAAGAAGCGTAACGTTTTTATGAAATGATTTTCAAATAAAGAGGGAATGGTTTGGTTTATGAAATGGTGGAACTGAATTTTCAGAATTGTTTTGAAATGTAAAATGGTGTGCTTACACCTCTTTGAAAGCAGGAACTATATTGAATTTGGTTTTTTAAAAGCGTTTCCAATAGAGTTTTCTAAACAATTAGAGTGTGTTTTAATGGGATGATATTTTTTGTAATTGATGTGAATAACATGAAATTGAGTTATTTTCTAAATGGTTGTGTCCTTATGAAATGTTTTGTAAGATGTGAATTGGGATTTCGATCTCATTGTTAGCAGTTTTGAGAAAAAGTTTGGGTTGGTTGACCATTTTGTTTTTGAAAAGTGGAAGGAATTTTTTTTTTACCCTTTTGTATTTCCATTAGTGACCACATGCATGGGGTTATATGGGATAATGGATGGTTGATGGCATGACTGGATGAGTGCTGGGATGAATATGAGGAGGGCGCCCGGTGTGGCACAAAAACATGCATGTGTGAGGCCCATGGGGTACCATTGGTGGATACGCTTACTGCTAAACCGTTTGTTTTCAAAGAATTGGTTTTAAAGAAAAACATGATGTCTTGATGAATAGTTTGGTATGGTTTGTATTATGGGTTTTTAAAAATGTTGATGTTGTGGGAGGTTTTGAGTTCAAGAACCCCTTCTGTTTGAACTGTGTTTTGGGTTTGTGTTTGGTTGGTAAGCTGTGTTGTAGGGACGATTAGTGGTCTCTTTTGAAAAAAAAATGTGGATGCCTTTACGGTGGTTCCCTCAATGTGTTTGGATCTGGTTTGTGGCATGTTTTGACCAATGGACCAGCTTGGTTGGGTCCTTGGGTTCTCTCATTGGATAAGGTACGCCCCCATTACGGGTTAATGCACAATTGAAGTGAAACCCGTTTTGTTTCGCCATTGGAAAATCCTCCATTTGATCAATATAAAGAATATTTTATCAAACATTTATTTTATTGAGTCTACACCCATTCATTTCGCTGATTTGTGGATCCTCTTGTAGTGGGATTGTGCTTGTGGAAGGTTGAAAGAGACCTTAGTTTCTTAAGTTTCCTGATTCATCAAAGGTGGGAGTGTTCTTTCGTTGTTAGTACATATGAGTGTCTTGATGGTGTCTAAGAGGGCCTCTGGGTTATTTATAGTTTCTTTGAAGAAAGAGTTATTATTAAACAACCAATTTTGAGATTTACTTCATGATATGATATTGTTTCCACTTTTTGGACTTATCTGTTGTTTAGGGTCTTTGAATATGGTCACGTTCCATGTATTGTTTCTATCAATCGTCAGGGTCATGTTCGGTGACGCATTGTGATGTTGTGTTCTCTTTTGACCATAAAGGTGAAGGTCACACAATCCTTTAAGGTTATATGTTATGTTGGGATTGTGTCTCCCTTGGGAAAAACATCAAATCCTCTATCTTAGAGGAAGGTGTTTATACGTGTCTTTCCCTTCTATTGTTTCTCAACCAAAGAAACAAGGTGCGATGTGTGTGCATCTTCTGATCCCTTGATTCAATGAAATGTCTGGTTTTGGTAAAGTGGGTTATAGAGTGTGTTATGTCTTGATAAACCCATCAGGGTATGCAGTTTAGTTGTTTGTGGCACCGAAAGAAGAAGTTCCACATAGGGGTTTCAACAGCCTAACTGCGTGGCCGAAGATGCTTCAATATTTTGAGCTCCAGCCATAGGTCCCGGAGAGAAGCTGGCGCGTAGTCAGGGGAAACACCAATGTCATTTAAACACTTGTACAAAGTCTTATCCTCAGTATGAAAGATTGGAACATTTTAAACCTATGGTTTCATCATCTTCCTTCTGTTTTTCTCGTTCGGTGGAAATAGGTAGAGGGCCTTATACCCATGTCATCGCCTAATTTTTTTCCCTCCCACGTTGGTTTCCATTGAGTCATTGGAGAATGGCTGGAAATTTGGCTAGAAAGTTTGAGCACACATTTTGTGCATGATTAGTAGTGTCAGTGTGCTAGGAAGCCACGTTCAAATAATGATCAGCATAGTTAGTGCATGGTTTCCCAAACCGTGCGGACAGACCCTGCACCCTTTCCAAATCTTAAAAAAAATTGGGTCTTTTTGTGTCGGCCCATGCAGGTCAGTTAAGATGGTTGGTTCTTATGGTGGGAAGACCCACTGTGGGTATCATGTATATTATTTTGTAAATTTCTAATTTATGTATACCCCTTGTACTAGGGAGTATGTTTGGGCCTCCCCCTATTAGTGTCTTGATTCTGTCTCGGGGAAAAAAAATTCAAGTTGTCTCTTATGGTGGGGAGCCCATTTGTGTCTCTTCATACGAGTAACTCATATTTTTCCTTGGTTTTGTATGGGAAGTAGGTATTATCATTTGGAGATATCTAACTACATACATCTTTCTTTGGTAAAAATTGATATTGGAGAGTGACCAATGGTTTAGTTATAGTAGGGAAAGTGTAACCATGTTCGATGTTGTCGTTTATTTGGGTAAATTGATTGAGTGTTGTTCAGATTGTGTTAGATTAGTTTTCATTTGGGATAAAGCTTTAATGTGCTTTATTCGTTCAAGAAAGTGGTGTAGGTCAGGTTTGTGAGAGTATTCCTTCCTTCATTGATTAGTGGAGGTTTTATGCCCTTTGGGGGAGAAACCTGGCAAAAGAGTACCACTTGGTTTCGCAGTTGGGTTTAGTTGTTGCTGTGGCCTTACTGTGACGTTCCGGGACGGAATGTTTTTATGGTGGGGAGAATTTTCACATACATAGCTTATTTTAAATGTATTTTTATTTTAATTCCCTTTAATTCTTTGTTTTGGGGGGTTTCCAAAGTTTTTATGGAGAATAGGTGAGTTTTCATGAATTGGGCCAAACTGTGAGCCCAATTCCAGATTTAAAAATAAATTTTGTTTCTTTTATAACTTATTCATTTTTTTATATTTTTTACTCATTCCAACTCCTAAATGTCCTCCCCTAATATATTAACACCACAATTAAAATTTGGAGCCTTTGGAAATCCATAACCAAGGTGTATATGGGTTTTTATTTAAGGGATTGGGCCTTCCCGAAAGCCCAATTCATGTTTTAAAAATAAAATTAGATTAGTTAATAACTTATTCATTGGTAAGGGGTTTTCGATGATTCCAAGCCCCAAACACGCCCCTTGAAACCAGCCGCGCGACCAATATCCTCCCACACTCGTTTCAGCTCATTCATATCGCGGTATAGGTCGAAAGTTCTTAAGAACTCAAATTTCGGGCAGATTTATAAAGGTAATTTGTTTCCTTCATAACTCCTTCGATTTTTACTCTTTTTCCCCCATTCAAATTCCTAAATGATCTACCTATTCTTGTTAGAACCTACCTTGAAGGTTTGAGTATTTGGGAAATCAGCTACTGGTATTTTGGGGGGCTATTTCTACAAGATATTTTAATTAAGTTGTTCTCCTCCTTTCTTCATTCAATTTGTTTAGGGTTACATCCAATTTAGTTAGGGTTTCTTCCATTATAATTGTGGTTCCTAATGTCCAGGAAGTAGGGTTTAAAATTTAAGGTTTTATATTGTGTTTTATGGTCTTAAATTCTGGTTTTAGATCAGGTTTATCTTTCTTGAGGTGCGGCGGTGGTGCGTTTGAGTTTTCACACAAAGGATTCAAGGGTTTCCTTGGTTTTGGTAGGTGATTCCATTGTGTATGAAATCTTTGTGAATTTGATACTGTTTTTATGGTATTTTCATGATTATTAAATATCATTATTTCTGAAAAATATAGTTTTAGTGGTGTTTTTATTTAAAATGAATCCTAAAGGCCAATTTCATGTGAAATTGGGGGTTTTTCATAGAAATGTATTATTAGTTTAATTAGGGCTACCCTATAAGTAACTAGTTGATTTTATTGATATATAATAGGGATAAAAATACTGTTTTTGATGATTGTCCCTTGTGTTTGTTGCTGAAAAATCTGGTTTTAATGGTATTTGTGAACCACAAGAAATTCTAAGAGTTGTGTTGTTTAAAAATGGAGACTTTGCAATGATGTCGTTTCTTGAACTATATAGGGTTGCCCTAAAAATGATTTTGTGTTTTAACTAAAATGTAGTGGGATCTCCTTTATGTTTTGGAAACTTAAATATGTGCACATAGTATGCAAGTGAGGTTTATAAGGTGTTTTGTGTCCGAAACACTACGAGATTTTGAGGAATTGTTTTATGAAAAATCTAAGTGTTTTGTTGCGTGTTTTAAGTGGTATAAAATGTGATAGCTACTGTATTGGTTGTGATTGACCAGTAATGGTGTTTTATTTGAAAATTTATTTATGTTTCATTCTGTAATTGATTGAGCACAAAAGGGGATGCCCGGGTACCTAGGTGGGGAGGATTTGTACTAGTACGGCTAGTGGACCGGATGGGTTTTGTCCCTGTTTCACTTAGCATTTGGATAACGACAACTCTAACTAAACTATTTGGATGATTATTGGGGACCACTAGGTTATGGGTGTGTTCCCTACTAGTGGCTCGTGCACGAGAATGGATTTTTCTATGGTTACTTTTCACTGAGGTACGAGTTACATAGGGCCCAAGACAACCTAGTGCCTAGGGGTATTCCCAATGTTGTTGCTCATTGGATTTGTAGTGTCTACCCATGGATTAGGGTGTGTTTGGAAGTAAATTACAGTATCTATCATTTCTATTTTAATGTGTTAGTATTCTACAAATTTTGGATTGAAAACTATTTTCAATTAGAGGGTTCATTTCTTGAAATTTGAACACTACTTTTCCTTGCGTTTGAAAACTGCTTGCTTTTTCACATTGTATTTCTTACTCTTTGGAATCATTGGGTGGTATCCTACTGGGCATAGGCTCACACCCTACTTAAACCCTTTGGGTGTAAGTAGATTTGGTTATGTTTGATTCAGGTAAAGGAAAGGCTAAGGGTGATGGCAGTTCATGGTGTTAGTTTCCATTCTTGGTGCGGAGTTGTGGAGATAGCTTGGGGGCGATGAACCCTAGTCGTGTGGAGTCCATGGAGCTGTCTTAATGCTATAATTATTTTTATTTGGGCCACTTGTATAATCTCTAAACCAATGTACTCAGTTTTGGTTTTCACTTAAGTCTTGTTTGGCTCAAAAATTTCAGATTTATATTATGGATTGTTTTTATTGTTTTATGCTTTCATACTCGGGTAAATCGTTCCCAAACCTATATTAATGATACCCGGGCACTTGTGCCAGCCCGTGGGGATAGGGAACGCCCTTCGGGTCATGTCACGGGCTGGGTTTGGTGCCAGTTTTGGCGGTGACCAGATTCAGTTCGTGACAATTTTTCAAGGATAAAAATTTAATTTTCATTAAATTTTCAAATGAATGATCTAATCCCAAATATTTTATAAATAAAAATATTTAACACAATGTTTGGAATTATTTTCAGTAATTATGTATATAATATTATACTAAATTGGTTTTTATCAACTCGCCCATGCATACCCTTTTCACTCATGGAAAAAATATGATATCATGTATTGAATAAAATTAGGAAAAGATATGAATGTTCATATTTCTCATTCAAAAATAGAAATATATGAAAATTATCAATCCCATCTAGAGTTATTATTAATAAATTTAAATTCATTGTTTATTAAATTGTGTCAAATCCAAATCCAATGAGATTCATAACACTAGTCATGAAGAAACTTGTCATGGCTCTACCATGTCACTAATTCTCCACGCCTATTTTTTCTAACCATTCCAAGCTCATAAGTCCACCCTTTATTCATTTTTTATGGTCAAGTAAAAAACTTACTCTCACCTTGTCTAATTCGTCTAAATTGTTCTATATTCCTTTAAAATGGAATTTCACAACCCACTGACTTAAGAATTCTCGAATGTCAAACCATAAGAACATGATATAGATGTCCTCATATATTGTACATTCCATCACTGAATCCATTTATTATTATTTTATTATGGTGGAATTTGAAAAAAATCTCAAAATCAACTCTAAAACTTGTTTGATATCCTCCACGACACTAATTGTTATAGTTATAACAAGTTCAATGGTAGAGGAAGAGTGGTTTTTTACCTATCCAAGACACAACCCATATTTCTTTGAGGGCGTACAATAGTCAGATAACAGGTACACATGCATAGGTTAAGTAGGTATAGTAATGAAACCGATCAGAAGAGAAAAAAATGTATGGATTAACCAGGGAATGTTTTAACCTAACTTCTATTTACCTTCAATTGAGTAGGAAAAATTTTGTATGTCATGGTTGAATGAAAATTTGTGTGGAGAAACCAACGAAACAATTTACCATGATTAAATATCACAATTAATTATGCCAATATATAAAAGTTTTTGTAATGACACCACCATTCATAATATCAATGTCTTCAATTTTTTTAGAAATCAACCCGTTAGGATGAAATATTACTCATTCGTATCATTCTACAAATGAATTTTGAAAACATGAATTTTCCATATGTTCCACATGAGAATGTCATATGATATTTTTTTTCTTTTTTTTAAATCTTATCAAAAAAACATAATAGATAATGCCCACAAAACAGACGAATAAATGTCCTAAATATCTACCCCAAAATTTTTTCTCCTCCCTCACACATAAAATATTCCATTTTCCTCAATGTGAACCTACTTGATTATTTATACATATTAAATGTATACTTTTAAATTGGAAAAGAAAAAAATGCGAAAGGGTTAAGAACATTCTATAATTTTCAAGTAATGATGGGGTCATGTATTGTGATGAAATCCACTTATTTAATATAATTCCCCTCAATGTATTTCTTTAATAATTTATCATTGACTGTAAAGTTCCTTCTACTGTCCCCTTGTGTGATCCCCACTACACTGTAAGAAAAAACATTACGCAAAATATAAAGACCTAACCATCAGGATCACAATATACTAGGCATCAAATTCAGTCATGAACTATAGAGAAGGACTTTTTCTCCAACATGAAACTGACATTGTTTGATCATTCTATCATTAGATGGTATTGATTATTTTTTATAGACCTTTCGTTCACATATGTTGACAATCAAATGTCCTCAAGATCTTGAATTTCAACCTCCTTTTGGATTCCATCTTAGAAAAAATCCGTCATTCATTTCTTTATATCGCAATAATCATAATGCGCAACATCTATAGGGAGATTACATTCTTCCCAAAAAACTATAAAAAATGGATATATATTGATTGGTGTCTTGTATGATGTCCTATTATGACAATGTGCATCATCCAAGAACTTTCTCTAGTCCTTCCTATTCTTCTGCGTGGTTTTTTCCAAAATTTTCTTCAACTCCATATTTGAATCCTTGGCCTAGCCATTTATTTGGGGTTGGTATGGTGTTGATGTTGTGTGTGTCACCCCATACTTTCTAAGGAGGGAATCTACATTATTACTGTAAAAGGGTTTCTCTTGATCACTAATGATATCCGTTGGAACTCCAAACCTGTAAAATATATGTTCCTTGATAATATCAATGACAACATGAGAGTCATTAGTCTTGGTGTCCTTGGCCTCAACACATTTACTTACATAATAAACAACAACAAAAATATACAAAAAAACAAATGATCTAGGAAAAGGATCCTTAAAATTGATTCCCCATACATTATAAATCTCACATAATAGTATGTGCTGTTGGGGAATATTGTATCTCCTAGAATTATTCCTAGTGTGTTGGAAATCAGTGTATGAAATAAAATACAAATCAGTATAATGGAATAATCTAGGTGTACAAAATACATAGTCTACGACATTCCTAGAAATTCCTTAGGGTCCCAACTATCTTCCACATGAAATTGTATAGAAGAAATGTAGAGAAGACTCAAACTCATTACCAGGAACACACCTCCAAATAACTTATTCACTAATCATGTGGCATAGGTATGGATCACCCCAAACATAAAATCTTTACACACTCATTAACTATTTAACATTATGTTTCATTAAATTTTCATAAAATTTAGAGGGAATAAGGTAGTTAACTAAATAAGCATACCAAGGTTGCATAGGTGGGATGGAATGAAGATTAAAATCATAGAAAGTATCTTGAAATGTTGCGTCATCTAGGGAGTTAGCCTCAAATGTGTGAGTAATCTTACTCATGTGGTCTGCTACTAGGTTTTTTTGACGATGTATTTTCTATTATCTCAATTTTGAATTCCTAATGAAAGACAATACATTAGATAATTCTAGGCTTTGCATCCAGATTCTTCAAGAGGTACCTTAGAGCTGCATGGTTTGATTACACAACAACATTAGAGACCAATTATTATTTATGGAATTTATCTAAAGAAAATATGACAAAGTTAAACTACATTTATTTGGTTGTGTAGTTTAATTTGGATGAATAAAATGTTCTCAATGCATTGGCAATCACATGTGAATGTCCCTCCACCCTTTGAGATAAGACAACTTCAATGACAATGTTAGAGGCGTCACACATAATCTCAAAAGGAATGTCCAACCATGCGGGTTGTATGATCAGTGGAGTTGTTAGACAATTATTTATCTCATCAATGGAAGTCCATAAAGAATAATCAAATACAAAATTAGAATTCTTTTAAAGTAATTCCAACATAAGAATATCAATATTAATAAAATATTTGATGAATCACTGTTAAAATATTACATGCCCTAGTAATGATCAAATATCATAACACATGAATGATAGGGTAAGGATTAAATAATATGTTCGTTATATTTATCAACCACTATCCCATATATTGAAAGTACATTCTTTAAGACGATCCCATTCTCTACCATGAAATGAAACTTTTCAAAGTTCAAGACTAGATTCTTCTCAATACAATAATTTACCACCTTTCCGAAACTAGATATAGAATCATCAAATGAAGACACATACACTATAAAATCATCCATAAATACATAAATGTTTGTCTCACGAAAATACGAAAAAATAATAATCAACATGCATCTCTGGAAGGTACTTGGGGCACTGCCAAGTCCAAATGACATCATCTTGTAGAAAAATGTAATGAATAGACAAGTGAATATTGTATTCTCCTGATCCTTATGTGTAATTAGAAACTATTAATATCCTGAAAATCCATCCATGAATCAATAATGTGTCCTCCCAACTAGTCTCTCAATCATTTGATCAACAAATGTGAGGGGGAAATAGTCCCTATGAGTGGATTGATATAGTTACCTATAATAAATAAACACTCAAAAACTATTTTTCACTCCCATTTGAACATTCTCCTCTCATTCATTTTTATCAACTATAACACCACTTTCCTAAGGAACAATGTGAATAGGACATACACACTGTGAATCTAAAATGAGATAATTTATACCTGCCTCTTAAAATGTTTCTACTCTTTTTTTATAAATTCCCAAAGAGTTGGATAGAATCTCTTTTTTGGCAATGTCACTGGTTTAGAACCATCCTCCGCATGAATTCTATGCATGAAGATAGAGGGGCTAATACCAGATATGACATCCAAGGTCTACCCAATTTCCCAAATTTTCTCCCTCAAAAGATTGAACAGTTTTTATTCATGATCAAAAGAAGTAATCTTAGCAATGATAGTTGGTAATTTTTCACCACATAATAAGAATGAGTATTTTAGATTTGGTGGTTATGGATTGAGTTCCTATGTAGGGTGGTGATGTATGGATGGAGGAATTGAAGTAACTGAAATATGTCCATAATGAACATCTGTACCAGAATATACATCATCAAAATCCTAGAATAAAGCATCAAATATATCAGAATTTCCAACCACCATGTCATAATCAGATTGAGAATTATCAAAATCAGAATATCAAACCATTTCAAAATCAAATATTAGATATTTTTTAGCATTAGAAATACATGTGGAAGTTCCATTCGACATAAAACTAGATCCAGTACTCATAATCTCCCTAATCATAGGACAATATAATTCCATAGAGTTTTTATTATGTGGTTCAAAATTGTCAATAACAAAAGTAGAATAGTCCTCTAAGGGGTTCTTCATGGAGTCCATAATATTAAATATAATAACTTCATCTCCAAACTGCATGGAATGTGTACCCTCAATGAAATTTATAATCATTTTTTCTTTTTTAAGTAACGGACTACCTAAGATAATGGGAGAACAATAATTTACCTGATCATCCTCCATGTTAAGAATGTATAAATATTCTATAAGGACCATTTCTATTACCTGAACAAGTACTTCTTCAAAGACTCCTGCTGGATATGTTGTAGCTCTGTTAACCAACTGCACCACTACTCTCATTGGCTTCAACTCACCAACTTGCAAAGAATATAATACATAATAAGGAATCACATTTATTGAAGTTACTAAATCACATAAAGCATCATAAAAGTGTAACTCCCCTATGGTGCCTGTTATGGTGAATGTCCTGAGATCTGTGCACTTTTCAGCATTTCTTAAGTTTATGTAAGGGGTGATAACATATTCCTTCAAAGATTTATCCTATAATTTCCCATAACCACTCTCTATTTGGTATACTGTTCCTTTAAAAAATGAATTACCATGGTATTTTATTTTTTAATTCATGTTGAGGGATTCTGATATCAACCTGAATTAATGTATCCAAATTTTATTTTTTGGATCGCTTCTTCAATAATATTATAGGATTTTAAAACTCTCTATGGAAATGGAAGTGTTTAAGAGGAACATATCTAATCTTGTTATTAATTTTTTCTTTCTCCATAGGCTACTCATCAGTGGTTCATTAATGGTTCCTCTTTGGAGTTGAGGTGAGTCTCAGATGAATGGTAGGTGGAGAAGTATCAAATTTTTTCTTCCTGCTTCTCAATTCTAGGTCACTAACATTCCCCTTGGTATTGTGAGTATTTTGGGAAGGATGATTTCCAGAGTTCTTACTTACCAGTTCATGGAGGGTGTTTGCAGTCTGGATCATTTGAGTCTTCAACTCCCTTAGCTCCAAATAATGACTCTTCAGCTAATTCTGTTGATTATGAACTACAAGTTTGAAAATATCATCAGTATTAGAACCTAAAATTTGTTGAGAAGCCCCTTTTTGTTGACTTTTGGAGCATGGATCTACAAATATCCATTGGGTTTTTTGGAACCCCGATTAGTGAGGCATAGGCTACTGTACATTTTGTTGAAAATGGGGCCTTTATTGTTTTCAAGAGCTATACCTCATGTCTGATAAATCCTTTCATCGTTGGTAGTATGTTGGGGAGATGGAATCATTCTTCTTTTTGGGATGTGGTTTTATTTTCTATAGATATGGTTTCTTAGAGAATACAACTGATCAATCTTATGTCTCATGTAGTTATAGACAACAATCAGTTGGGTGGTTTGCTTTAGTGGAAATTCCACAAGGCCTAACAGGTGTGGGTTGGGATATATTTTGATCCAATGTAATATATCTCAACATAGTGTTCAATTATTGCATCTTGGTATCAATTAAATTTCATTAAAGAGAATATGGACTTTCCTAGTCTACTCTTCTAACACCTGGTGTACCTCCATCACCAAATATTTGGGAGTTTTGTTCCATCTTGTTAACCCATTCACGTGCGGCTACTGGTGTTTTGTCCAACAACGCTCCACCATCTGCGATGTCCACCAATCTCTTCTCCATAGGTATGATTCCTTCATATAAGTACTCGATGAGGAGTTTCTCACTAATTTGGTGATGTGGAAAGCATGAACACAACTTCTTGAATCGCTCCCAAGACTTATACATTGACTCACCTTGTTCTTACTTGAGCCACGATATATCCTTTTCAATGGTAGTGTTCTTTGATGTTGGAAATAATCACTACAAGAAAATATTTTTCAAATCATTGAAACATGTTATATCTTCAGGTTTTAAACAATTCATCCAGACTTTTGCATCTCCAACAAATAACAATGGGAATTCTCTTAGTCTTATTTGATCTTCATAGACATTTCATAGTATAATGGTTGAGAAAACGACTTTAAATTCTATTAAATATATTCTTTTATCCTCACCAAATAATCCATAAAATATTAGAAGAAGGTAAAATAACCTAGATTTCCATTCAATGTCTAATTCGAGGTTTGGGTATCCAATAAAAATTAGATGATATATAATGTTGTGTCTTTCCAATTCGTGAATGGTTATATTAAACTTATTGTTATTGTTTTCAGCCACTGAATCTTATATTATGTTGGAATTAGAATTTATTTAAATTTTAATGTTACCAGAATGGATAAATTCTTCAACTGGTTGAATGTTGAAACTATCCATATACTAAAAATGTCATATTCAAACCCTAAGGTTGCGCTCAATCGTAGGGTCAAGATCTCAGAGATATTCGAGATTAGTTAATTTCATAAATCAAATAAAAATTAAAAGATATAAATTGGACCATAATAAAATTATATGAAGTTTGATTTGGTCTTATAAAAATAAACGATGAGTGAAAAAAACATGAGAATGGGGAAAGAAGAAATATAAAGGTGAAGAAAAGAAGAAAATGAAAAAAAAAACAAATAAATATAATTGGATGAATAATTTACTTACCTCTCTAACAAAAGATCCAATTTTAATGGTGTTTTCATGGGAGCTATCAAATAAAGTGTGTATTTTGGGTACTTTTCTGTAGCAAAGTGGCTGACTAAGGTCATCTTTTAAAAGAGGATATAAATTAATAGAACTTCATTCTGGTATTATAAAATTAAAATAAAATATAATAAAACACTATTCAAAATGATTATGGGTTTTTTTACTATTCATAAATGAAGAAGATGTATGTTGGAATATTATTATATTTATTTTTTAAGTGAAACTTCATTAATAAAACACAACAAGAGGAGGTATATTAGAAAATAATATAAAAGGTGTAATTGATCTAACACTACCTAGTCACATACATATCAATAATTATAATATAAATTAATATTCACTTATTTTTGATCCCCTAATTTTTTAACCTTCATGCCCTACGATAATTAACATTACCACCATGAGGAAAATAGTTAAAACCTATTGCAGCATTAGAACATGCAATCAATGCACCATGCATTGATTTTCATTCCAATACTAACTTATAGTCAGTGGTAAATTAGTGAAAAAATATATTCTAGAAATAAGGATGAATTTATATTAGAGATTATATTTTAACTCTAAAAATTTATCCCTTTTGGATTGGTTTTACAAATTATGTTTTCAATCTCACATATTTTACAAATCTCGACCTCACTTGATTTTGTGCCAATTGATCAATTTCATGCATTGATTATAAAAATTTTAAAACATAATTCATGAATCCTATTTTTTTAATTATAATAGCTTATTGAATCAAAATAAATAACTTAATAAGGTATGAAGTCGATCTATTACATAGAGAACTACTTTTCTAGGGAAAAAGTATTAATCGTATAAATGAATTACATTTTCAAAGATTTAGAAAAGGTATAAACCAATATCATTTATAATCCTCAATTTCCAAACAAAAGTGGATGATTATGATAAGAAAATAATTTAAAATAATATAATAAATTGAAGATATATAAAGAGTTTATTGAAATTAAAACAACGTTACAACAAATAATTGGAAAAGAAGACCATTTTAGGGGGGATTCTAGCTTGGTTTCGTACCGCGTAATTGTGAATCGAAATGGTATGAAAACACTTCCCTTATACTCTAAATATCCGTATTCACGTCCAAAAAACCATATAAATGATAAGTAGAAAACTTTATAGAGTTTATGAGAGGCTGGGATTCTAGTGGTTATAAGTGTGAATGGAGAAATATGGCCAAATATTTTATTGCATGTTTCACTGACTATTTGAGCATTAAAAAATCATGAACTAGCATTCCATCTAGAAATATTTTTTTTGAAATTTTTTTTTCTTGATTACCTCTACAAATTTGGGGTCTATCCAAGAACGTGTGTATATGTTATGTCCCAAATTATGAACTGATATACAATTTGGTGAGTCCAGCCCATATTTGATTTCATGGACCCTTATGTCCAATCGAATGTAAGATTTCTCTCATATGTCATGGATCAAAGCTGTATCCCATTATGTCTATAAAACTTTTACAATATATTATGTTTAAATAATTCAAAATAATTATTTATATTTGAAATACTACAGTAAATTTATAAAGGGTAAAAATAGATTTTTCATCAGATTTTCAAAAGAATGATTTAGTACGAAAGGATTTATAAATAAACTTATTTATCACAATGTGAGTAAAATTTTTCATTTATTTTCAATAAAATAATCATCAAAATTTTATTTTATCAGTTTCCGGTAGACTACTATATTTGAAACGCATATAGGTGGTGATGGACTAAGGATCCTTACACAGTGTATGAGTTTTAATTGATATAGGTATAATACTCGATGTATGATACATGTTATACGATCTATGGTGGCTCATAAAAACTACATGGTTTACATAGTGACATGTATGCGGTGGTTTTTTTGCATGAGGTTAATATATTCATGCTTCAACCAGGTGTCTGTGGGAAAGCCTTTCGATGAGAGATTCTTAGGACGTGCGTCCTTGTGGAAAAGCAGCAAACCAGTGGGGAAGTGGTAGCGGGGTACCCTTGATATTCATTATCATATTAATACTCTTGTATGTGATACATGGTGGGCTAGTCATGGTGAGGCTGGGAACAGAGTATTTTTACTTAGTTGATGAGTTAGTTTCACAAATAGTTCAGTGTGCTTTAACATGAATACTTTAGATTTTCACAAGAGTCTTTGTGGTGGAGGATACTATGTATACTAATATAATCAGTCTATATATATAAACTATTTTCTATGTCACTTGGAAAAGGTTAGATATATGGCGGCTAAATAATATATTGGGGTTGCGTGAGTTGTTCGGGTTTGATGGTTACTATTATTCTTATATTTGTTTTTTGTATTTTCATTTTTTCTTTTCAATTGTAGTAGTTTTTACATGACAATACATATGTGTACTATGATTTCTTATTTATATTTTGGTATGGGAAGGAATTTTCTGTGTCTATTTTATCTCTCTCTTCCATATGTTCTCTCGTAGAGGGTAATGTCTCCCATTTGTTTGTTTACTTTACCATCAGCGCTAGTCACCAATCGGGCACATACTGGAGGCGGGACATGGCTTTCACTATCTCTATACCCTCATTGTCGGCCTAGTATACATACACAATATAGGGAGGGGTCATGAAAAAGTGGTTTCAATGGTTTGGTTGAGGGATAAAAAGTGATTGGTGTTATTCACTATTGCGGTTGCAGCAATTGGTGTAGAAATGGTGCAAGTCATGTTTAAAGTGTGTTGTAAACACTACAGACTAGATGAGACATAGGCATTTAGGGAACCCTATAATCTATTTCATGGACCTTTAAGTTTATCATGGCTACTAAATGAGCTAATATTGGTTGTAGGGTAGAGACCTATGGAAGGATCATGCATCATTCTTCCTTGGCCCTCTATTTCAATGGGAGGAACTTGGGATTGGTTAACCAATAATGACTCAAAGAAAAAACATAATTAATTATTGTTGATACATATATTTTCCAGGTTTAGGATCTTTAATTGTTTTTTCTTTTGTAGGTATAGATTATTTTGATGTACTAATTATGTTTACACAAAATATTTTCAACAGGTTGTGCCAACCAATCGTCGTAGAGTAGTGGATGACAACGACAACACTTAGAGGAAGAATCTTTGGTAGTTACAACACCACAGTTTGTAGATGTTTGAGGGATCTGTTTTGGATACAATCATAGAAGAAAATTTAAGGGAGTTTGAGATAGCTTTCGATTTGATCAATGTTTGGAAGAAGAATTGAGTGTCATCGGTTGTGACAATATTGTGTGGGTCAGTAAGATAGTGGTGGTTCTTATTCTTCAAGGATTATGAGGAGTCAAAAATCTCCCTGGAGGGGTTTGGAGTTCTGTTCAGAGCATGTATTCTCTCTTAGACCATTTAGGATTCTAGTCGCACAAAGATACTTACCCTTCTACCTGGGATATCTAGTGTACGAGTGTTTGGAATCAATTTTTGTAACCCTTTACAATGTTCTTCAAACCTACTTTCTGATGAGGAGGCAAGGGAACTTCATTTTTAGGAGGCTTTTCATCTTGAGATCCAGAAACAGGTCACCCAATTTATTCTGAAGTTTTGTATTGGGGCACTGGTGAGGGAATAGGTCACTGAGTGGACATTTTTTAGAACCGCATCATCAAGAGAGGGGATTCATTAGGATTTAACATGAAGTAGGGATGTGGTACGGGTTGTCTAGTTTTTTGGACCAAAGAGTTTCCATCTATATGGAGGTAGGTCCCATCCCTCGGTAACTCATTTATCTAGGGTAAGAAGCTCTCATAGCTACACTAATGTATTAGGAGCATGCTAATATTTTAGAGGTCGAGGTCTTTTGTAGTGAGAGTGCTAGACCTATTTGAGAAGTCAGTGTGACCAAGTGTTCCATGTCATGTTCCTCTGTTGAGGCAGTTTGAGACAAGGGAGTATAATTAGGTTTCAACATCTTTATATCAATAGAGATCATATGGGTTAGGCATAGGATAGCCTTGGGATGATCTCTATCCTCATAGAGTAGAGTCCGGCCATGGTCGTGGTCGTCAGCAGGGTTAGTGAGGCTATGTAGAGGGTCATGGTCAGCTTCATGTTTTAGCATCTCCAACATTGGGCAAGCAAGATGTCATATGAGTTACCAATTTATTTTTTTTCTACATTGGTGTATTCCTAGTTTGGTTCTAGAGTGATTCACCCTATAATATCATCTTCCCTTTTCTATTCATTGGGACTTGAGTTTGAGAGGCTTCCAGTGCTCTTGGCATTGTCTTCTCTAGTTGGAGGTCGAGCTGAATTATTTGATGTAAGTAGGGAATGTGATCTAGGGATGGTGAGACACCACTATAGGAGATATTTCCTTTGTTTATGGATACAACCATATGATTACATCAACAACATGGATTGGTTGTATTCAAGGAAGCCTACCATGGATTGATTCAAGATTAAGGTGGTGCTCTTTGATGCTGTTGAAGATCTAGCGGTTTCTGTTGGTGAGTGAGACCCTCAGATGGGTCAGCGGCATGTTCTTTCATTTTCTTCCATAATGTCTGAGGTGGTGGTTATTTCACATTGGTTCAAAAATAGGTATTTCCTAGGGTCATGGAAGAGTACCAAGATGTATTTCTAGAAAGGTTGCAGCATTACCCCCTCGATTAGTGATCGATATCTTGATCAAGCTATATCCAGGAGAATATTCTATCTTGATGTCTCCATATAAGATGTCCTCTTTAGAGTTTTGAGAGCTGCATATATAGATTAATGTTTTATTTGATTCTGATTTAGTTCTACTGGGTGTGTCACTGTGGGGGGCACCAGTTTTTCTCATAATGAAGGATGGCGATATTCATTGGTTGTTTATTGATTATCATCCCATGAAAAAAGTGAAAATTAATAATAAATATCTTCTTCCAATGATTGATAATTTATTCGATTAGCTGAAGGGTGAAATTTGGCATTCTTTGATCAACCTACGGTCAGGCTATCATCATATTCTTGTGAAGGATGAAGATATCTTAAAGGCTACATTATGTTGTCATCATAGGGATAATGGGTTCATTGTGATTCCATTCTGTGTGAAAAATACTCCATCTATGTTCCTGAGGGTGATGAACACTGTGTTTTATGACTTCATGGATTTTATCAAGGTTGTATTCATCAACAACATCCTTGTGTACTATACACCTAAGGAAGAACTTGCAAAGCATCTGCGTGTAGTTTTGGGAGTTATTCATAGACAACAGATGATTGGAAAGTTTTCTAATTGTATGTTTTGGTCTCATGATGTATATTTATTGGGTAATGTTTTATCCTGGCTAGGGTTGCTATGGATTCATTGAATATAAAAGTAGTTGTGTCTTATAAATCCCCCAAGACATTGGTAGAGGTTGGAAGTTTCCTTTGTATTTCATGATTTTATAGGTGGATTAATGCCAATTTATCTCTGGTTGAGACTCTATTTATAGAATTTACTAGGAAGTATCCTTATTTCTTGTGGACTGAGCAGTGTTAAGATGATTTTGATTATCTTAAAGAGAAGTTGGCTAGTGCTCCAGTTCATTGTGTGCTAGTAGAAGGAGATCAGCCTAATGTTTTTTGTGATGCTTTATGTATGGGGTTATAATGTATTATGATGTAGTACATATCGATCATTTCATATAGTTATAATAAATTAAAAATCCATGAGTATCAGTGGTGTTTTCTCTGATGTTGTGGAGGCATTAACTCATCGGGTAGTGCTTTGTGGTATTCACCAATCAGAAAATCCGGAGGCATGTCTTATCCTAGGATGACATGATTTTTTTCAGCTTTAGAGGTTGGAGTTCTTATAGGATTACAACTCTGAAATATCATATGCACCTAGTGATGGAAATGTTGTATCCGATTTTCTATGTAGGAAGTCACGTAGTGATAAAGTGGATGAATCATGCGATTCCTCTTGAGTAATGGAATAACTTTTAGTATTACTTCTCGATATGGTAGAATTTGGAAGAAGTGGTAAATTTTTCAGATGACGATGCATTCATATTTTTTAAATCAGGTAGAAGATATCAAGTTGGTGGATTATGATGTGGAGGTCTGGAGAGATTGAGTTGTTTGTGGGGGGGGCCTTCAATGACAGGTTTGAGGATGAACAACATCAACTGTTATATCATTGAAGGATTTTCATTCCTCTGGTGATGCATGAGATGGTTCTCTGGTAGTTCCATAGTTCTCCCTTAGTGATTCATCCTGATGTAATAAAGATGTACCAAGCTTTGTGGAGTCAGTTTTGGTGGCCTGGGTTTAATCATGTAGTTTTAGAGTTTGTATCTCGATGTTCGGGGTCCCATAATGTGAAGGCCAAGCACTATGTTCCTCGTGGGTTGCTCCAACCATTAGATGATCCTCATTTGAAGTAGGAGGAAATATATATATGGAATTTGTTACCATTTTACCTCATGCTCAAGGAGGATATGATGCTATATGGATAGTAGTACATTGTGTAGTAAAATCATCCGACTTTATAGAAATCTAGGAGTTGATCCCATTTGATATTTTATCAATGAAGTATCTAGAAGATGTGGGGAGACTCCACGGGGTCCTGAGGATAATAATTTATAATTGAGATCCTTGTTTTACCTCTATAGTGTGAAGTGGTCTCTAGAATTCTTTCAGTTCTCAGCTATGACTTAGCAATTCATTTCATCCATGGAAGGATGGACATACATAGCTAACCATCTAGACTCTTGAAGACGTGTTGCGATATTTTGTCCTGGATTTTGGAGGTTCTTGGATGAGGCACATGTCATCGGTAGAGTTTTCCAAGAATAATAGTTTGCACTCAACCATCAGTATGTCATTTTCTGATGCCTTGTACGACTGACCCTTCCACTATCTATTGTGTTGTACTGGCGTTAGAGAGTCTTCAATTGTCAGGCTAGAATAGGTACATAACATGAGAGAGATGGTTCAAGTGATTCATGAGAGGGAGAGGTCATTATAGGATCATTATAAATCAAATTCCAATCTTAGGAGGATAAAATTGTAGATTGATGTTGGGGATCACATGTTTCTATAGGTGACTCTCCTTCATGGAGAGCCAAGGATTTTTCATGGGAGTAAGCTTTCTCTAAGCTATGTAGGAGCCTTTGAGGTGTTGGAAAGTATTTTAGTCGTGGAATATTAGGTTGAACATCCCCCATAGATAATAAAGATAGCAGATGTTTTTCACATGTTGCAACTCTGTAGTTTTCTTTATGACTACTCTCACATCATCAATAGGGGATATATTGACGTTGATGATGATTCGATCTTCGAGGAGAATCCTACAGTTATCCCGGACTACAAGGAGAAGGTGTTGGATGGGCATGCTATCCCCTTGGTTTATTATTTAGTGGAGCTATGGTGGTGTGGAGGAGAGTACATGGGAATGTGAGTCGTGGATACATGCTCAGTATGCAGAGCTATTTGATGTTTATCACTTTTCTTATAATGATATTCGTATTGTGGATATAGAAATTTGTATTTAGGATATTCCTTTATAATATTTCATATTTAGTGAGATTATATCTTTTGAGAGGTATATCCCTAGGGAGATTAGTTAGGATATTGTTATTTTTTTCATCTGGTTTCACATTGTTCCTTTAAGGAAGTGGTTGACCTCTTTTGGTGGAGAGATCCTTGAGAGGAATCATGAAGGATGGTTGTTCAGAACCTTTTTCTGTAACCTCTATGGGATGGTTTTGGATTCTCATGAAAGAGAATGTTTTGAGGAGTATATGATGTAATGGAATGGACTATTCTTGTCCATTCCTATGTTGAAACTTGGTTTTTATGTGTTCTGGGAGGTCATGATGACTAATCTCCAACACTTAACCAAATTTCCAGTTTGTTGAATAGTGTTTCAATTTTTTTGAATTGTTCCATCGGTGAGTAATCTTCATCTGTCGGTGTCATTGTGTCATCTTCATCTGTGGATGTTGGTTAGTCATCATCATCCATTGGTGTTGGTGAGGAATCATCATCTTCCAGGGTTGGTGATCCATCTTCACCTATCGATGTCGGTGATCCATCTTAAACTATTGATGTTAGTGAGTCATCTACAACTATCGCTGATTCATCTTCAGTTTTCAATGTTGGTGAGTCATTTTTTGGTGTTGGTATGTGCTATAATGTTTCCAAATCAACTGGTGAAAATTGTTTCTAACATTCTACAATTTCACACCATTAACATTTTCATTAATTTGAAGCGCATTCAAGTTCTTCTTTTAAAAACTTTATTGCCGATTTGAAACCCATAACTCCTACCTTAATATTTTTAAGGGTCCTGATGCCTTTACTAAGTCATACTAAGTAGTATTGATGTGATTCTCCTTTAATGGTAAACCTAAAATTTTATCTAAAACCATACTATATTTTGAGTTTCAAATGGATTAGATACCTTTCACCTTGTTTTTCTATCATTGTTTTCCCCTAGAACAAGATGCTCAATGTTTTACCCCCCATAGGAGTCGTTCGACTAAACTGCATCCCTTGGATCATATTCCTTAGATTCTTCCTTTTATATGTTCACCCCATATTGCGATGAATGTATGAATTGACGATCTGTCTTTGATATATGGTATGTTCAACATCCATTCTTCTAGGTTCCTCTTCTTATATTTTGCTTCTTCCATGTTATTAAATGTGATCATTCCTAGGTTTTTAGCTGGTATAGTGGTGTCTCTACATCATCGGGTGGGAGTTTTCTTCTTATAGTGGTGATCGTGATCCATTGCGTTGGTTTTTCTCATGAAAAGAACATCTGAAACCGTTTGTGGTAGGGGATTTGTGGCTTCTCTATTCTTTTTATTTTCCATATTATAGTAATCTTAATTTATCCCACTAGATCCCAATGTTATTGATAGAATAAATATTTTCACCGGATTAAAGAATTGGTATCAATCTTTTTTCATTGTTTTTGCCTCTTGATTTTCTAGATAGTGTGACATCATTGCTTTTCTTGTATAGCATGTCTTTCTTGTTGTAAATTTTTAAATAATGTAAAGTCAGAATTAATTGTAAATATATAGGATAATGATAATGAAACATGTTAATTTATCTGGTTGTTGTAGATATGCATGTTTAATTGAATTGACTGATAAATATGAAGCATATTGATGCATGTTGTATGAATGCGTGTAAAATTAATCGTTTGATGAATTAATGATGGCTATGATAGGTTGATGTTAGGTTTCCCATAGTGGGGACCTACTAATAATGAATAAATTAATTCAAGATGGATTAATGAACAAGTTTTCTAATAGAAGACATTTCCTAGTAGGGTTTTGAGTTATCCTCTTGGCTCGGAGGGCCTATTGCCCTTTTCTTGGAGCCATGAGATCTCATTGTGAGTGAAGCCTAAATGCCTTGTTTAGGAACAAGGGTCTAGTTTCGTATTTCTCCCTACTACATGTGATGTGATGTGAGACTAGATGGTTTTTTTGATATTGGGGAAGGAAGGCCCCGTGGTTATGGTAGTAGTTGATTCTTATAGTGGTGAAATGCATCTGTTTATGTATTTGGGTGTTGGGTTGGACACTGAAGGATAGGAAATGGGTTAAATTATAGCATACCATCTTCTATTAATGATGGATGCGTGTTAAATACATTTTGTGTTTATCTGATTTAATTTCCCAACTTTATGAGGTTGGTGGAATTTCATACACTTCTTCTAAAAGGAGAAATGATGTGTGGGGTATGCCTCGTGATTTCTGTGGTGAGTTTCGTGATTATGGATGGGACTATGCAGATGTTATTAATGGTAAAGACTCAATGGGAAGTTCATAAACTCACCGTATTGAGGCCCTTGTGTTTTCTTTCTTAGTTTTCCTTTTCTATAATTCATTGAAATATGGGAAAGTGATTATTCTATTAAAAAATGATTCAACAAATTATTGGTGAACCCTGGGCTTGGATCTTGTTCGGATACAAATCTGAGGTTATGTTTCTGAGAATATGTGGACTCATTTTGATTATACCTAGTAGGAATTGATATTGGTCAGAATGTTAATGGAATGTACTGTGCAAATCAATAATGGTAAATTAATGGTTAAATAATTAATTAATATAAAGTGTAACTAATTAAAAAGGGATAAGTAATTTAATAAAGCTCCTAAAATGGTTGTGTTCTTATTGGATATCTCATCTTAGCAGTTCCATTGGAGAGTCCAAGAGACATTAGCTACAGTTGAGTATAAGACTAGGTTTTACCCATAATGTGGATGTGAGATACTTTTATATCGTGCAATTATTTTTCATATATACTCTACACCACTATTTCGGTTATGGTGACTAACACAACGGGGATTTTGAGCCCTTACTTGTGTTTTCCACAACATCACAATTAGAGGATGGATTAATTACTACCCATTTCGTCCCCTCTCCCTTATCTTGGTAGTTACTTGTATTGGTAGCCACGACAGTTAGTTTCCCCATTGATGTGTGCAGAGAGCTGTAATGTCTTGTGGTTTTTCACAAAATTATATTTTAGATATTGTTTCCTAAAAACAACTATCCGTGTAACGAGTTTAGGTGGTGATGTTTTGGGAATCCGTACTCAGTGTATGAGCAGTAATGGCTTGAGGTATCATACCCAATGCATGAAACACATTATGTAAGCTGTGGTGGCTCATAGAAACTACCTATTCAACTAGGTTATGTGGACATTCTGGAAGTATAACATGAGGTTCATGTTGTGGTTATTTTTCCAGGTGTATATGGTAAATCCATTTAGGAGAGAGGTTCTTAGGATGTTCTATATTGGGGAATAGCAGAAAACCAGTGGGGAATTGGTAGCGAGGTACCCATGATATTCATTATTATAGTATACACACTTGTATTAGATACATTGGGAGAGTTTCCCCAATGAGGTTGGGAACATAGTATACATGTTTAGGTGATGAGTTATTATCACATGTTATTCACTATGCTTATGTATTCTTTCGTTAATTTTGAATAAGAGGCTATATGGAAGATCTTACTATGTATACTATTATACTCACCCTAATCATATATGCACTATTTTTATGTCACATAGGTAAGGTTGTATATAAGGATGGTTACTACAATCTTGGGGTGGGAGGAGCTATTTGAGATTCATTGTTGTTGTTGTTTTACATTATTTAGGTACCTGCAGTTTTCCCTTTCAGTTGAAGTAGTTTTTTCATAAAATTACATATGTGAACGTTTGGGTTAATTTTATATTTTTGTATGAGAAGTAGTTGGTTGGTGTCTATATTGTCTCCCTCTTTCACATGTATTCTTTTAGAGGGTAATTCCTACCATTTGTGTGTTTACTATACCTTCGGTGCTTGTTGGCAACCTGGGGGCTAGTAGAGGTGGGACTGAGGTGTTACTATATCTCACCTCTCATTGATGTCCCAAGAGGGGTACACTATGTGAGCATGGGATAATGATACTACTTAATTAGGGTTCCAAACAATTCATCCATGGTTTGCACATAAAATTTATTTATTTTTTAAAATGGTAATATTATTTTCATTTCAATTATTTCTTAATTCTCATAGAAATCATTTTTCTAGAATGTGGTTTTCTAGTGATTCTATAATTGAATTCATTCCATTCACAATGCCTTTGAATCTACAAAAAATTTGTTTTACTATATCCTCTTCACCCAAAATAATGTCTTGGTAATAAGAAAGAATCATTAAAATATTGGTTTAGAAAAGTTTTTTAGTGCCAGGGAGAGTGGGTTGTAAAATCATAAAAAAATTATTAGTCATATTACAAGATGAAACATCACTATAAAAATTATGTTAATTTCATAATAATAAAATATTTAAATCTTTTTAATATAATATAATTCTAGAAGAATCATTTCATGTAAGTGTATGAAGGTAAAATTTTGGTAGTGTGTATTATTTTGACATGAATGCCTAGTTCTCAATGATAAATTGATTGAGGATTGCTTCCACTCAGGATCTCCCATAGCAATAATCATTTCCATTAAAGTGAGGTGGATTCTGATGAATCCCTGAATCTTTTACTTCCAAACCTACCATAGTATAATTCATTATTCCATATAAAATTACATTTAGGAATAAGTCTGCACAAATGAAATAAAATTATAATCTATAGATGGATCACCTACTTTCAAATTGAACAACCATTGAAACTGATGTTTGGAATTGGGAAATTGAATGAAATACCAAAACTATTCTTAAGAAGGATGTACTTAAGTTATAATTTTTAGGAAATATATGGTTATGGAAGATAGTCTTGACAGGGTTAATAGAAAATATATTAAATATTTAATCAAATGAAAAGATTAATTAAATAAATTATTAAGGTTAATTATTAGAGTTAATTAGAAACTGAAATAGTAATGACAGGGAGTATTTTTTTTATATATGTTTGGTCCAATGTGGACCTAAAATACACTTACACATATATCTATCCAGTTAGAGATATATAAGTATATATAGGGCCATCTTTGGACTAAACTACATTAAAAACAACCTTTAAACATTACATTTTACGATAATAAATAACTCTAATAAATATCTTTTGTAATTAATTTATTTAATCACTTTATTTTATTAAAATTTTAAATCAGGAATACTAAACCCCCTTCTAGTCCATATTATATTACCATTAAGAACCACTAAAAAATTAATAACATTGATGTCAACAACTATCATTGTAATGATGTAATCCCAAAGATGAAAATCATAAACGTACCATCAAGGATTTGTGCTATGAAATATTACATAAATGAGTAAGTTGTCTTCCAAATTACCAAACTAGCTTCCACAAGAGACTAATAAATTAATCATGGGTCTATATAATTCTAGGATCCATCCATCACATAATAATTCTATTTCTATGATCATATGGATAAATGATACAACTTAATCAACATTCTTTATTCTAAAAATTCCCATATATGATGTACTACCACATGGGATGTCAATAATTTCCCTATTCAAAGTGATCATAAGCCATCCAATGAAATAATAAGGATGGCGTCATTGAAAGATATTTCTATTATATAATAAAATGAACGTTACCTTTTATTAATAAAATACTGTAAAATTTCATTAAAAAATTCTTGGGGAATGTACCCTCTCACTTTGAAATTAGCTTTAAAAATTTAAAAATTTGACCATAATAAGAGAAACAATTTTCTTTGAATATAAGAATAAAAACATATAATGTATTCCTCAAATAATTGAGTGGTTGAAATGGTGGGAAATATCTTTCATACAAATTATTTATGAAAATGATTCTTTTCACATTTTTATTAAAAAGAAAACAAGTGCCTCATTCGGAAAAAATGTGTTTCATTTAAAAAATAATAAAATTATATCATCTAGAAAATTATTTTAAACATTATTAATGGAATTTTAAAAAAATATTGAATATTTTTTAGAAAACATGCACATGGAAGACAAATATTTTCGAAGAAATGGGATAAAAATTATTCCATTCATAAAATTTTTTTTTTGACATTGTTAGTAATTAAAAGATAAAAAATGAAGAAAATGTTATACTTTTCATAAATATCCGCATATAGATGAAAATATATTGTGTTTATGATAGAGATATGATATAAGTCACACATTGGGTACATGAATATAAACAATCTAGATTAATGATGAGATTGTGAAATAAACAACTATCAATTTGGTTACATTCGAATCACAACCACCATATAATAAATATCATCAAATGAAATATCAAATACCATGAATTTAAACATATTAATGATATAAAATATAAAAGGGTATGTATATAAAAAATATTAAATAACATAGGTGTATATCAAAACATATATAACAAATAATACAATTTGAGAAAAAGTAGCCTTACAATGAAAATAAAATTGGTGTTAAAAATAATAAATGATGATATTATGTGTAAAACAAATTAAATAAAAAATTATAATAATATAATAATTTCCAAAATTCTATTTTTGACATAATCAAGACATTATATAATAAATGAAGTAGTGAAATAACCCAATGAAGGAAAATTGGGTTATAAAACAAATACCACATAGTATCCTTAATATAAAATACCCTTGGACAAAAAATTCAAATTGAAACATAAATTAGACTGAAATATAATGTAATAATGATATAACATGTATAATAGGAAACATATACACCATAAAAACTAAATTAGTTTTATAACATTAAAATATACCTCAATGAAAGGAATGTGATATGTAATCCCTTACATCAAGACCAAATTGTCACGTATGTTCATTAACATCATATGTAATAAAATTAGGAAAATAATTTACTTATTTAAAATTATTCATAAATTTTAGTAATACTTTTATTTTATCTTTTCACATTTTAAATTTAAAAAATTAATTAATTTTGTTCGGAATAAACATTTTTATGATATTAAGTTAATTTGTTAAAGATGACATCAAAAAGATTACTTTTGTAAAAGTGGTCATTGTTTCATAATATCACAAATATTATTCATTAAATAATTATAATATTCATACATTATATATACTAATAAAACTAACCACAAAATATAGTTATGAAAAATTTACTACATTATAGTCATGGAGATGGAAGGTCATACATATGGGTTAGTAACATTTCTATTTTTCAATGATCATGAAGGAAAGATGGTAAGTGTTATTTTATCATTATATAAATATAATTATTTCATAAATATAATATTATTTATTTAAATATTTTAGTATATTCCTTTTATGTGATATAGTTATAAAAATGATTCAAATTGCTTTGTGGAGGTGGTAATTAACACATAAGCACATGAATTGTTATCGACGTTCAATGAATGTAATGGTAAGAAAATATATGATATATTAATTTTTAAAGAATTATATATATGTAAAAAATATCATATATATACATTAAATCCATCATTATAAATAGTTTTGTGAAGTAATGATTGAAAAAAATTGCATCAATTCGTGGCATGGTAGTCCATCGTATAGCCCAATGATGGTTTGGTTTCCCATTTGTTAGAAGTGGCTATGGATATATGTTCATAAATTAAAAAAATAACAAATTTTTATAAGTAATATATTTTATTTTTTATATATGTGTTGTTTGATAATAAATTAGTTTCAAGTAAAAGATATAAAATAAAAAGGCTTGGTTAAGAATTATACCTCTTCTTCAGACAACCTTAATAAATTTACAACAAAATCTTTCAAATGAGGTTCATCTATTCCGAAAAAGGCTCCATGATGTTTTAAGGTGAGTAATTAATATACTTTTCAGGTATTTTATAAACCAAAATGTGTTTTATCAGTGTTGAAAAGTGGAGATGAGGTTCCCTTTTATAACTGAGTGGATAAGCAATTTTGGAATTTTCTAAAATATAAAACATTGATAAAGTAATTTTCATTGAAAAATTATTCCTAACTAAAATATTTAGAATATAATATTAGGTAGGCTCATAAATATATATATAATAAAATTTGGACAAATTTTTTATAGGTATTTACCTTTATCTCTCTATTTAAAAACATACTAACCCATTTTGACAATTACATTAATAATATTGTTTTTACACTATATGGGTTAATATTTCTATTATAATGCTAATGATGGCCACTAAACAGTACATAATTTATATTTTAAATGATATTCCAATCACATCGTTGAAGATGTTATTTCATGTAATTTCATGTCATTTAATAAAATAATAGATATTGTGAAATATCACTATTGTAATTTTTGGAACTACTCTTTTCTATTGACTATTAAAACAACATGAAAGTAATGTAATAAAAATATAATACATTAAAAGAACACTAAATCGTTTTATTTAGCCAAAAATTTTGTCTACAAGAATAATTAGGTCGTTTTTTTATTACATATAATATTTTTTCCAAATCAATTACATTATATCACTATTATGATAAAAAATATGGTGTTAGAGTTTCATAAATATTTAAGGTAGTTAGTTTATTAAAATAATTATAAATTAATTATCAAGATAAAAATATATATTATCTTTCATGTGAGTTTTTATAATTTATAAAATGTTTTCCAATACCAATCAATAATAATAATAATGTTAGAATCATGAATGTGACATTTCTGTCATTACCCTGTTAGTAAAATATTTTAAAGTTCAAAACCAATAATATGTGGAATCAAGAAGACATATTTTTCAGATTTTAATGGAAATGGCCAAAATATACTCACATAAGAGAATAATATAAAGTGTTCGATTCATTTCTAATCCCTGTCATATTAACATTAACCTTAATTACCTAATTTACCGTTTTACCAAGGGGATAATTTTGTAATATTTTTACTATTAAATAATACCATATAGTATTTTAACATTATCAAATACTACTATTTATTTAGACACAAAATATGGAATCCATTTTAAAAAATTTAATCTCAAAAATTTCCAGAATTTTGTTTTATTATAATCTCAAAAAGCATGATAAAAAGGGGTTTTTAGAAAAAAAAGACATCTGATGTCTAAATATATATTTATACTAAGCTAAATTCTAATTTTGATTAATACTTAATTAATTTTATTATTTATATTTCAATATGACTTATATTAAAATTGGATGTACAAAAAAATATTATAAATCTTTTCAATGAAAATAATTGATAGTGTTTGAGAAATCAATATTCTTACTATTCACTAAATAACTATTATTTTTATAAAAACACTATAAATTTAACCTATGTTAAATAAGATATTATTTTTAAAAAAATTAGTTTTTTTTTGAAATAAATTTTCAAAAAGTGGATGAAATCAATTATACTATTGTCTTATAATAAAATAAATAGACACCATTTTGATGAAAATATATTTCGTAAGAACATAATTATGTAACCAAAAATTGAGTTATTATTATTAAATGAATTAGAATTATATAATTTCTTCAATTATATGTTCTCTATAATGTATTTATTCTAATTAATTCTTATAAATTAAATGGCCAGTTTACAATGATTATATTTGTATAATAATATTTTGTGGTTCATCTAATACTGATGATGATCATGGTATATTCTATTAAACATATTTTTCTTTTATGTAAAAGGTTAATTCATCCCCCACCATTTCACAATAAATTATATTCTCACAATTTTAACACCTCTTTGATATTCAAGTATTTAAGATTTGAAAAATCCATTGTGGAAAAACTATGTCATTAAAAATGATAAAAATGATTCCTCTTAATAAGAGGGAATGTGTGATTAAATGGTCATAAAATATTAAAAAAACTATCATTAAAAATAGGATAACATTAGTTTTAAGTGAAAATATGGGCATACAAGAGAAAACTAACAAAGAAGGACTAATAGAGGGTTGTAAATAACATGATTGTTAAAATGATAATGATTGTGAAACAATAAATCTATGAGGGGAGAAATTTGAATTTGAATTTTGTGTAAGAGAAATAACCTATTGAAATGTAAGGTTAATTCTTATACTGAAATCGAATTTTGGAAAATGAAAAAATGGATTTTGAGAAAATGGGGTAAAAGCACAAACAATCCATCTGAAATGATCATATTATGCTATAATTTTTTTTGAGTTCCTATTACAAAGGTTTATGAATTCCTTTATAAGTTAATGTAAAAACAAAATGAAATATATATATTTAATTAATTTCAACCACAATATCATCTTTTTTTTCAAATGATGAGTATTTGAGATGAAATTATTATACATGAAGAACTAAAATCAAATTATAAGGGATCATATACTCCATAGATTAATTAAAATTTATTCATATTATATAAAATAAAATGAATGTTTTTATAAAAATATAATATAATATAAAAATGAACAATCCTTCATATAAAAAATAAGATATTAACCTCTAAAAGTCAATATAAAAACATACCTTTTAATATTTATCAATCTTAAAATAAATAACACCATATAACAAATAACCAATATAACCATAAAAATAAATAATGTTTAACCATTAAAGATATATCATACCATATATCTTACAAATATAAAAACACAATAGGATTATTACTAACTATTATATGACATTAAACCAAATTTCTATATATAACTCATCCAAACTAAAAGACCCCATAAATATCTATAATAACCATTGAATATAAATAATATTTTATAATATAAAATAATTACAAAAAATAAACATAATATTTATCAATCAATTTGTTCAAATAAAAAAATAAACAAACTAGGACTTCACAAGTTTCAGTGGAAGGAAATATAACATCATAGAGCTATATTACACTCAACAGTTCCCCCAGCCTAGTAGAATACATGGACTCATTCTCATCTCCTCAAACTATAGTGTCTACTGACTAGTGACAAGGTCCTAGGTGAGTCACTGATGAGACTATTCCAACATTACCAGAGTGCCACAGTTGATGTAAAACATAAAACGAATAGAAAAAGAGAAATTATAGCAGTCAAATAAATGTAATACATGCCAGGAATACATATCAATAACCAATAGTATATCACTTACAAAAATGATTCAGAAAATATAAGTATCCCAAAAGCATCCAAAATAGTACAAGGAAATAAAATATAATATAGATGTCCCAAAAAGTAAAAATGGCCAAAAAGGTATCCTAAAAGCATTCCAAGCCCTAACAAGGTCTTGTACTCCCCTTCTCTAAATCCATAATCTAAAACCTATACCAGGGTGCCAATACCTATCATCACCGGCAACCATATAACCTCTTTGGGTCCCTGAGGAGTCCCATACAGGGTTTGAGATAATCATCCCATTATGTAACAACCTTGGTCTATACAGTAATAATCGTAATTCTACAAGTTCTATCATGTTTAAAACATTCTGTAAAGTGAGGTGAAAGCCCATGGAATTGGTATACTTATATATGTAATACTAAATATCCATCAAGGCCACTTGAAAAAAAGAGTTTTCTCATAATAAAGAATATATAGAAAAGTAATCAACTGACATGGCCACACCGTACATCCATCAATTCCATGCAAGCCACAACCACACAGCATAAAGAAGTCAAGATTAACATGTGCACACAATAGTGTCAAAAGAGGATTCACACAACCACATTGTATATTGAAAAGTATCTCTATGTTCCAGATGAATGGTTTCATGAACCAGGGTAACCATATATATATTTAAATCGTGATGGGCCAGATCCATGTAGCTCTTCCATGGAATCCACATCAAGTACCTTGGGTGTCCCAGTGGATAAGTGGTCTTGGCACTGGTTGGGGTCCTACGAGCATGCCAGTGTCATTTTTTACACGAGATTCTGTAAGTCAGATCCTTGTAGTAGAAAGGACTAAGGCATCCTATAGAATCAAGAACCAATGGTAATAGTCAACCCAAGACATCTACTACAACATTATAGACCCATGGAGAGCATTAAATAACATCTATAAAACCATTAATTCATGCATTCTATTATAAACATTCAATTTCATTTGATTATACCCAATCACATCAGCTATCACAATCCATTATTATACCCACTCATGTAATCCATTAATCAATTAGAAGCATATGAGACAACCCTACCATATTATCCATTTAAAAATTCCATTAATCGTTTATATAGGTATCCCAACCCATATTAACCCATTTCCACAACACTAGCTAATCAACAGTAAGAAAGGAATAGAAAGATGACAAAAAACAAGGAGTCAGTGCATCTTATAAAAAAATATTCACAACTGTTAAGGCATTAACGAGATTCTTCTAGATAATAATGAAATAGAACACATACCTTGGGTGGTTTAAATGAGCATAAATAGGTTAGAACCATAATGTTAACCCCTTGGGATACCATGGAACAAGAATCAGGTGCCAATGCGTCTAAACTGGTCCTATGAGAATCCTCACCATGCCTGACTACAACTACTACAAGCAAATAACTCTAAAACGAGGCCTTTTCAGAAAGGTCAATTATAGTTATATCATCCAAATTCCCAAAAAGAACCCAAAATCCAAAAATAATGTATATAAACCCTACCACGTCTTATTAGTAGAGAGTTCATCTAGTATCATTTCTTGATTCATCCCAATTTGAGACATATCTAAAAAATAGAAAAGAATGAGAAATTAGGGCATATGGGCCAAAATCAAATAGTACATATGATTGATAAATTAATAAAAACAGATCAAAAAGAAAATTGGCCTTGCCCATACAAATACAATGATACAATAATTCATAGAAACAGAGGTTGGATGGTGAATCTAGCTCAAAGCCTAGGTTATGCATCAATGGGATGCTCCAAAGGATGAGGATTGTGCGTAGAATAAGATATCCGAAATGGTTTAAAAGAAAAAAAAAGTTTCAAAATAAGATTTTAAAAAACATATATAGTAGGGTCACATGGTTTACCCTCACAGTATCCTAACCCATGCTGAAATCATGTGCGCCTCAATGTCTAGAAGGAGAACATCACATGGTTACCTCACAAGGTTAGACTAACCATGCGAAAATGGTGATAAAATGTTCTAATAAAAACCTGAAAACTTTTTAGACATCTCTCACAACCATGTGGCCGCTACAACATAGTTTCTCAAATAGTGTAAAAGCAAATACCTACCCTTGTACGGTTTGAATAATTGTGCACAAGCCATGCAGAAACCATGCAATGGGCCATTTTCATTCCAAAGCATGGTTTTGGGCTCCGAACGAACCCAAAACACCCCCAAAACACATGTGATCACAATGGGTACATATTTAAGTTCATAAAAAAAATTAAACTAAAAGAAAATGGAATCATACCTCATAAAAAACATGGGTTCTGACAATATTCCCCCTTTATACCAATTCTTCCATGAATTTCTCTCTAAAGGGTGGTCAAAATTTGTATGAAAAAACAACTATCCACTAAACATGTATGTCGGCCTCCCTCTCCCCAGTATTGTCCTATAAAGTGTCATGCTGCAATACAACCCAACCTAGAAAAACAGACCAGCCTCAGTGAAACTTCATTCTCCTATCAATGATACAAATCAAACACTCCTCAAAGTACGCATCAATCAGAAGCTCAACCTCCTTAGACTAAAAAAATTGAGAAGTGTCTGAGAGATAGATGCATATCTAAGATAAATAGAATATGGAACGCCTGGCTTGGTACCTCTGTGGTAACTACAACAAATAGGAATCAAACCTGACCCACTATATAATCTCAAATAGCCAGACATATCACAGTGAACGCTTTCCCTTCCTCATGAACAACCAATTTCCCACCCTCAGTGATACATAAAAATGAACTAATACCTATCCTCAAACTCTAGAGGTCACCTTCAGTGATCATCGTATATCTTCTGATGAGGCTATGCTATATCCATATGCTTATACATCAAATGGACTTTCTCAGGTGTCTCATGTATGAGATGTCATCCTAGTAAATCTACCTCTCCTTCCTCTAACCAGAATAGGGGAGAATGTTATGACCAACTATATAATGCCTTTTTTGTTCCATCTGTATAGTTTCCTGATAAAATTAATTATAGTAAAACTCAACAAGAGGAATATGCCTCACCCTAGATCCCCAAAAATCTAGGACTCATGCTCACAACATTTCCTTTAGTACCACTATCATACACTATGGCTGACCATCAGTTTGAGGGTTGTATGTTTTCGTCAAATGGACATATATACCCAGCACTGTCTGAAAACTCTACCAGAAATGAGACACAAAGTGTCCATCCCCTATCTGAAATGATATTGCAGTAGACCCCATGTAGTCGTACCACCTCTTGAATATACAATGTTCAAATCTCATCAATATTAAAGGTCTCATTGATCATCAAAATGTGAGGTAAGTTTATTATAATATCAAAAACAACTTAAATACCCTCGTTACCTTGAGGAGGCATCAGAAAACTAGTCACGAAATACATCACAACATCATCCCATCTACCCTGTAGGATCAATAACTGCTATAAAATCCACACCATCCATTTATGTTGCACCTTCACTTACTAAAATGTGGAACACCTCAAAACTAAACTAGCTACTGATCACTTTATACATGACAACCAATACTTGAAAGATATGTCATGATAAATCTTGATTACCCCAAGATGCACAGCCTAAGAAAAAGCTTGAACCTCATGCCTCAGCTCATTGTGTATATCCACCAGAACCCAGAAACATCCATGGATACGTAGGACTTCATCATCTCCCACCATCCAACTAGAAGAAGGTTCCTCTCTTTCAACAATGCCCCATAGAACTATGCCTTTAGAATATGATGGATTCCTCATCCATGATTTTCCCATTAGTGTAGAGGTCACAACTAAGGATTATTGAAGTGTTTGTCCATTTCTATTGTGCACCTCTAAAAACATCTCATAGAACAAATTTGTAAGCTTATACTCACCACATTCCTATTGTACTGCTTGTATCTGAGTCCTTTTTCTCAGTGCATCGTCCACTTCATTTCCTTTACAAGGCTTGTAGACATGCTTGAAATAAAAGAACAATAAGTACTCCTCCAAACTTCCAAACCCCGGGTTCAAATTTAAATGCATGAAGACACAATTTAAGATTTTATGGTATGTTTATACAAAACAAATATATCCCAACAAATAATTCTTTCAACGGTGAAATGCATGACCAACTGCAGCTTGCTCGAGATCATGCGTAGATTAATTCCTCTCCTACGAGCTCCGCTACTCAGTCCCGTACACAAGGACTCCATCACCCTGCATCAGCACTACCCCATCCCAATACCTAAATATTCACATTACATAATGTAACTCATTCCCTTGTCTAGTTGTATCAGGGCCAGTGTTGATTTCAATCTTCTTTTCTACTCCTAAAAGGATGTCTTGCGAGGCTCTAACCACACGAAATTCAAACCCATTTTAGTCAAACCCATCAATGACACTTCGAAGCATGATATTTCCTGTATAAAATTTCTATAGCAACCAGATATCCCCAAGAAACTCTATATGTCAAAGGAATAATTTGGTTTTTCCTATAAAACTATTGGTCTCACCTTCTCTGGGTCCACTGAAACTTCTATCTCTGTGATGATGATACCCATGAAATGAATCTAATCCATCCAAAAGTGTCACTTTGTGTGCATATCTTATACCTGATGATCACTCTGTGTATTAAATATCATCCCAATATAGTTCTAATGAACATTTCCAATGTGAGAATACACCAAGATAACATCCACAAAAACTACCACAAAATAATTGAACTTTGGATGGAACACTTGGTTCATTAGCACCATGAAATTACTGGGGCGTTCATGAGACATAACAACATTACTAGATACTCATATCACCCATACCTATCCCAAAATACGAAATGATGTGTTTCTATAGTTCAAAAATCCACATCATGATATCCATACCTCAAGTGGATCTTTGAGAACACTCAGTCTCCCCAAGGATGATCAAATAGATCATCTATCGGTGGCAAGGGTATCATTTTTTAACCATTATCAGGTTCAGTTTCTTATTTTACATGCACATCCTAATAATTTTATCCTCCTTTTTCTCAAAATGGACCAGCGAATCCCATGGAGATGTATTGGGTCTGATAAATCATTTTGCCTCTTAATCCTCTAGCTACCTCTTGAGCTGTTGTAACTACATCATACTAATCATTTAGAAGGAATCGATAGAGGTGTAGCTCCAGAAACTAGTTTATAAAGAACACCACCTCTCCCTCAGGAGGTGAATCAAAAAATTTATCAGGAAATACATCCTTGAAGAACTCAAAAATTGGAGGTAACTCATCATGACTCACTCTTAGATCATCCAGAAAAACCAAGAAATATGGGATGTCATTCCTCCCAGCCCACAATGCTCGGGGACATATATTCTCACAAGAACAATTCATTCACCCTTGTTAATAAACATTGCACCATATGGTGATGTGAAAGTCAATCTACGGTGATAGAAGTCAATGTAGGCTCGATATGCTACCAGCTAGTCCATTCTATGAATGAAATAAAACATTTTCATCTCAAGGACATACACATTCTAGACCAGGTGACACACTCCAAAATAAAGAATACACTCCATACACTAGCGTGCATCACCCTTCCTATCTCCAAATGGTGCATCTAGCGTCGAAATTCCCTCATAATGAAAAATGACAATCTTGAGACTTTTAAAATTTTATGCATATATAAAACTAGGATATGAAATTGGATCAAAAAGAGCAGATGTAATAGTAGAACCCACTAAGATTGTACCTCTCACTATAGACGGTTTAAAATCCTTATCATGTTGATGTTATATAGAAAAAGTCTGGGTTGTACTGTTTTCCTATGACAAAACCTAGAGACCCCAATCTAATCCACCTTGTTCCCCCAAAGAGCCTTGTGAATGGATACCATGACCACGACCACTGCTACATTTCCTAAATTGGCCTGCACTACTTCAGCTCCCAGCTTGAGATTGAGAACAAGAACCTAGTCCTTATCATGATGTTATAGTTGAACCATGCCAGTCACAGCTAAAGGGAAAGTATTGTTAAACCCCTGGATATGAAATATCTTTCCGCATGATTGGAACTTGACTGGGTTTTCATCACATAGATTCTACATGTGGCCTCACCTACCACACTTATGAAACAGAGCAAGCTACCTGCACCCACAACCTGACTAGAACTAACCATGTGGGAATCCTCAAAATTTCACTTCCTTCCTGAATATGAATATCCAATGGGGAAAGAAAAATAACCCCCATGTTATGTAACCAAAAAAAAACATAAGGGGTTTCTCTATAATTAGTGCATGATTTATATATCAATGATAAAATCTATCCTAAACACATTTGAATGAGATTTGATAGAAATTATAAGACATTCCTCAATGTTTCTCTCCCATGAAAATACATAAGTACGATATATTGGTGCAAAACATTGCAGCGCCATAATGTGGGCTGATTATTAAAAAATCATCATCATTCCCTGCTCGAGAGGCATGAACTCAGTAGCCCACATTGCTCGCTGAGTCATGGGGTAAAAGTAATCATAATCATAGGTATAGAAACTAGGCCAACCCATATCCCTCACCCTACCATCCTGGTTTAGAATATCTCACCATTCCTTCACAGCTATATGTAGCATACAAGTCGAATGTTTGTCCCTCTACTCCGGTGGCATCTTCAGATGCTCAAAAATTTCTATCATGGTTTCTAAACATTGATCTATAACCTATGGATAGCCATCCCCACAAAAGTAGGAGGATTCTACTACTAGAACTCCCAATTCAGCTCATCCATAAACACAGTAGGTTGTTTTTCTCGCTAGAAGGTCGGCATATATCGAATGAAGAATTTTTGGAATTTTTCTTCATTACCTTTGTTTTGAACAACCCCAGGTTCCTCAGTTGGTACTTAATGAGGTTCAATCAGTATCTCATGGCCCACTATCTCTGAAGTATGATCATCACATATCTCGCATAGTACCAATAGATTTCTTCATGGTGAAATATCTCTACAATACAAAACACACTCCTCGGAAAAGAACAACATCAAATCCCTCTACTCAAAAGTGTAGGGTAGATCAAAACCCACATAGAAACCAATTCAATCTTCTATCCAATTTATAAATTCAGGACAATCTAAATAACATGCATTGAACCCCTAGAATCATGAATTTCCAAATCAAAAGTCGGGTCTAGGTCATGTCCTTATCTATAATCTTAGTTATCTATTATCATTTCACATTTTTTCATCCTGGAAATCCCACCAATTGTTACCAATTCTGAATCCATGGGGGCCAATAACCCCACACAAATCCAAACATGGTATATATTCAACCATACATATATCAATTTCATTTAGCATTTTCATTCCATTGGTGCATCATTTCCGAATTCTTAAGGTCCCATACTCCTTTTTGATTGAAATATAGAATCACCCTTTATATATATACTACACCCAAACTAACACAATAATAGGCATAACTATCACACCAACTATCAAAAAATCAAGCAATAATGAATGCATCGAAAATAGCATGGATTTATTCATGACATGTGATTCTATAAAGTGTCTATATGATGCATGAGATGGAGCACCCTCATATCATCAGTTTGAAAAAAATTTAGAACTCCAAGTTTCATCAATAGTAATAATATAAATCAACTATGTCACCCGACGATGAAATCAAATCAACTTTATCAGGTAATATCTAAAATATCATAAATCCATTCGAGGACATTTGGATATTCCCTATACACGAGGTATCTACTACCGAGAAGATTTAATTACCAAATCTTATTTCCTTCCTATCCCTATCTATTGGCACAAAATAGTAGTCAAACCATAAAAGAATCCCCACTAAAACCACATAGTAACATCACAGAACCGGATCCCACTAAATAGTTCCCCAAGCCTAGTTTGTTACATTGCCTCAAGATAATCTTCCCAAATGACAGATGTTGTCAACTCGCTATGAGGGCATATGTGAGTTATTGGGGAGACTATTCTTTGATTACTAGAGTATCACAACTGTGGTCAAACATAGATTAAATAACAAAAGTGAAATAACAGTAGTGAGAAAAAAGTAAGACAAGAAAAGAATACATATCAATAACTAGGAGAATCTTATATTAAAAATGATGTAGATAATAAATGTTTCTAGGAATAGTCGAAAAGAGTATATGGAAATACAATATAATACAACTGTTCCCAAAAGAATCAAATAATAAAAAGGTTTCTGGGTAGCATTGCATGCCGTAGCTTGGTCATATGATCCCCTGCTCAAAATCCACAATCAGGAACCTGTACCAAGAAGCCTTCCACTATCACCACGTACAAACATATAATCTATTTGAGTCCTTTAAGAGGCCCAAATATGGTTTGAGATAAACATCCTAGTAGGTAACCACCCCGGTCTATACAGTTCTAACAGTAATTCTACAAGTACTATCAATTTTAAACAAAGCAGTAAAGTGAAGTAAAAGCTCATGGAATAGGTCTACTATAATAAGTAATACTAAAAATCCCTCAAAGAAACTATCAAAAAAGACTCGTCTTCTTAAAAGGAAGTTATAGAAAAGTAATCATGTCACCCAGTCATGCCATATAGTGAATATTAGAATATCGTCGTCACCCTGTATAGTGAAAAGTGGACCCCAAGGGCCAGATACAACATGTCACATACCATTGCATCCATACAGAATATCAATACCACAAAGGGACTAATCCATAGAGATCATCCTAGTCATCCACATCGAGTCCCAAGGGGGTCTTAGTAGAAAATCTGTGTGGGAACTGGTTGGGGTTGTAGGACTGTGGTAGTGGAATGTCCAGCATGAGCCGAGGTCGACTAGATCAATTAGGTAGCAAGGCCCAAGGCATCCCACAGAATAAAGACCCAAGGGGAAGAGTCAACCCAAGGTGTCCAAAACTATGATATAAACCCATGGAGGGCAGTGCATGGTATCTATCAAACCATTCCTTCAAGCATTCCAAATTAAAATTTAAATTTCTTCTGACTTTACCCACTCACATCGACAAGAACAATACATGAGTATACCCACTCATGAAATCCATTAATCAATTATAAGAATATGGGAGTACCCTCCCATATTATCAATTTCAACATGCCATTAAACATTTATTTAGGTATACCCACCCATATTAACCAATTTCCATAATACTATCTAATCAAAAATAAGATGAGAATAACAAGATAACACTAATAAAAATGTAGTGTATATTATAAACAATTATTCACAACAATCAACGCATTAATGGTCTTCCTCTGGCTAGGAATTAACAATAACACACCCCTTAGGAGGTTTAATCGGACATAAATTGGATAAAAATATAAGGCGCACCCCTAGGTGACATCAAAATGAGATACAAGTGCCAAAACAACAAAATAAAACATATGGGAATCCTTACAATGTCCGAATACAACTACTACAATAAACTCTCTGAAAAACGAGGCCTCACCAGAATGTTTGATGATCAACATATCAGTTCAAAGCCCAAAAAAACCTAAATATGACAAAATACACTATTAAACACCGACCACTACTGAGAAATAGAGTGATTAGCCAGTATCATTTCCAAATACATTCCTATTTGAGAGAGATCTGAGAAACATGTAAAGAATGAAAAATTCAGGAATTTGAGAATAAAATAAATTGCACAAACTATTTCTAAAAGAATCTAAAATTACTCAAAAAGAACATTGGCCTTACCGATGCAGATTTGATGAGACAATCATCGGTCAAAACAGAGGTTGGATGACCAATCTAGATCAAAGGCTAGGTTTGGTCCCAAATGGAAGCTCCACAGGAGGAGGGCAATGTGTAGAAGAAGAACACACAAATGGGATTAAAAAAAGGAAATAGTTTTTTAATTAAAATGTAAAAAACATAGACAATTGAGGTATAGGTTTCCCAATCTATGCGGAAACTGTTTGCACCTCACTATGTAGAAGGGTAACCTCATATGGTAACTCCACACCATTTGACTAACCATGCGGTATCCATGTGAAAACAGTCAACTAAAAACCTGCAACTTTTTAAACAACTTGCATGACCATTCGACCACTACCGAATGGTTTCTCAAACCATGTGGAAGATACTACATCCCCTCACATGATTCGAATATCCATGCACAATCCATTTGGAAAACATACGCCAGACCATTTTTCACCGCAAAAATGGTTTCGTTCTCGGAAAAAACCTCAGACACCATTGAAATACCAGTGATCATAAGGTGTACATAGGTAAGGCCGTAAAAAATTATTTAATCTGAAATAAAACGGATTTGTACCTCATACTAAATCCTAGGTTCTTTTAAGAAATGTGTTATTGTTTCCCTTCTATTGAGTATTCAAGCCTTGTGATCTAGTTGGATTTGATAGGTTATCACCTGGAATGTGTGTTGTCCCTTTTTTAAAAAATATTTAAATATAGTTACTATAATATTTCAAAAAATATTATTAATAATATAAAACATAACATTAATTTTGAAATGTATTTTTAACCTTATAGGTTTTATATACAATGATTTTTACAAAATAAAATAACCATAATATAATATTTTTACCATTACATCAAATACAAGATATACCCTATGGTTTAAAAATACATTCAAACTTATGTTGACAAAATGTAATTTAATTGATTCTTTAATATAATTTTAGTAAAATTAATACTAAACCCAAAGGTCATATTAACATAAATGTATCACAAAATACTCTTAAACATATTGAACTTCCACAATATAAATCCTAAAAATGGGGTATCAATATTTTTAAATGTATCATCACCCTTAGAATTTTCAACCCATGACACATTAGTCTTACCCTATGTAATTAATAGTCATTATCTATTTAAATAATTCATGATGGTACATAATGAAAAATATAATTAACCCAATAATATCCCCAAATAGTATAAAACATGGTCTGTAGTAATGCCATGCTCATTGCTCACCATAATGGTGGATGATATATACTCATCTAAGTCTTTTAGGGTTATTTCCACTAGAAGAATATTTTCCAAAACCACGTCCTCATGTAGTACCCAAACAGGGATGTATTGTTAGGAGAACCACAAAAATATCTACCTTAATAAAATTCATGGATGTTATCCATCAATTAAACTTCTCCCCAATATCAATCATTTTTTATGTTACCTAATCTATTTTTTCCGTAATCTATTTTCTAAATTTTCTACTAAACAATTCCACATAACAACTGTACAACCATAGCCCTATTAGTTGAGTGGTAGTTGTTACATTTTTACATTTGTAAACATATAGGTGATCGCATCCCAAAGGGTCAAGTTGTTTAGTACACTTTGGTAAACTATATATGTACTTGAATCTCACATTTCATTTGAAAACATAAAAAACATAGTTTATGTAAATATTATTAATCCGTGACCTTAATTAAATATTCCTTCACCATATCATGGGGAATGTAAAAAAATAAATGGTGGCCTCAGATGCTTAGTAATGGTATGTTTACAAAAAACTCAATTTTTAGAAAATAATGAATATTCGATATTAATAGTTAAATGACTGAAAACACATACCATATAATCTATAACATGAGCACAATGAATAATATCAAATTAATAACTCGTATATAAATAATTCCATATAAATATTCACATGTTCTTTAAACATAATAATGTATATCATAACTACTATAATAATGACATATAAATCATCAAATAGATTTATAATGATGTAATTCAAAATTCCAGACATTATCAAGATTCCATCAAGTCTACATAACAAGAAAAAGTACATAAATCGCTTAGTCCATGAACAAATTCCAAAAAAGTATGTTTCATAAGACCGATCGATTCATCTTGGGGATATGTAATTTTAGGTCCCACCCATCAATTAAGAAGAATAATTTAATCATTAAATGAATAAATAATATAACTTATTCAATATTACATATTAAAAAATTTTCCATATCGAAAGAACTCAAATACTGAATGTCAATACATTCCCATGTCATGGTAATCATAAAAAATATAGAGAAAGAATAAGGAAAGAATCATTAAATATTATTCATATTGGAGAAGAAAAAGGTTAATGAATTTAATTAGTATAAATAAGAAAAAAATATTAAATAATTCTTTATGAAAATATATTGTACACTTTGAAATTCAATTTGAAAAGCTAAAAACTTCCACAACATTAGAAAAAATATATTTATTGAAATAACCACAAAAATTTATAAGTATAAATTAAAATCATTAATTGTTAATGGTGGTGAGAAATTGTGTTTATTTCAAGTATGATAATATAATAATTCATTTCAAATATTTTTTATAAAGTCAACATGTACACTATCCACAAAATGATAACATTAAACCTTTTTTAAAACATTTCATTATAATTATATCATGGGTAAAAATGATTTTAAAAAATCATAGAGTAATATTGAAAACACTTTTGAATACATTTTGAAAAAAAATTTACATAGTAGAAACAGATTCTCGACTAAATATGAAATATCATGAATTTTTATTAAATTTATTGATATTTTGCGTATATAAAATAGAAAAATTAGTCGAGGAATTATAATTAAGAAAAAAATAACAATATCATAGGATAATATATATTTTTTTATGAAAAAATATCATATAATTCCCCAAGCTGAAAAATAAACATAATCAATCCTGAATAATGTTGCGATTATGAAATAAACCCATAGAAGATTGGTAACATTAGAATCCTTACCCCCATGAAATTAATAACATCAAATTAAATATTTAATATATATTAATGATATAACATGAAAAAGGGTCAATATATACACCTGTTAACATAAAATTGGTGAATTACATAACATATATCCAAAGATATAATTTTGATATGAATAACCCTTAAAATGATCATAACATTAATGAGAGATTTATAAAATGAACTAATCATGTGTATCAATTGAAAATCCAAATAATATAAGTGTAAATAAAAAAATTAAAAATGGTTATATCACATAAAATCATACCATAATATAATCAATGATGGTGTGATATAATACAATGAATGAAAATTGTGTTAGAACACTTTCCAATTAAAAAAATCATGTCACACCACTATGGATGTAATAAGTTGAATTAAACCAAAATATACCATGAATTATGAATTATTCATGATAAAACATGTAAAATATTAAACATATAAACCATCTAAATAATTTTTCTTCAATATTTAAAATAGGCCATAATGAAATGAAAATTAGACGTACATCATTGCCTCAAGTCTGAATAATCATGTATGCTGTTTATTATCATAAATTGTAAAATTAATGTAATTACATAAATTTTTAATAACCATTTAAATTATTATTATTCTATTTATTTATTTATTACCATTTTATATTTAATTTCTTAATTTATTATGTTCACATTAGATTTGTTGATGATATTTGATTCATATGTCCAAAATTACATCGATAATTTGACTACGGTAAAAGAGTTCATTATTCCATCATCTCCAGAATAATAATTGTGATATAATTTTATGTTTTATAAAATATTTATAATTTTAAAACAATCCATGGTATATGGTTATGTTAAATGAACTATGTTCAAATTAGGGAGACTATAAGTCACACTTATGCAAGAGTGACGATTTCATTTTTCAAGAATCATGATGGAATGAAGGTAACATTATTTGATCATTAAATAATGTTAATTACATAATCAAAAGCTTATTATTTCTTTAAATATATTTATATATCCCATTCCTTGCATATTTTAACGAAAAATGAATCACATTGTTTCATATATATGATAATCAACACGTACACACGAGCGATGTTATAATGTTTCATTAAATGGAATGAAAACACATATAGGAAATATTAATATTGAAATATGATATATTTTTTTATTAATGTCAAATATATACATTAAATATATCAAATGAAATAGTTTTGAGTGGTGACAATGGAAAAAAACTACAACATTTTTCAAGTAAGTAGTTATCCATACACATCAATAGCTGTTTAATTTCCCATTTGATGGAAGAAGATATGTATATTGGATATTAAATAAGCATAATAACATCTAATTATATGGTAAAAAGTTATTTTTTGTATCATAATGTTTGAATAATAATTTAAGGAGGTGTATAAATAAAGGAAAAAAATATAGGTTAAGGATAAAACCTCTTCTTTGGATAACCTCTTTTGGATTAATCCAAAACCCATTCTAAGATTTTTTTATAATAAAACCATGGAATATAAGAATTTTTAAGGTAAACAATTTTTTAATTTATTAGGTCTTGTATGATCCCAAATTATTTTAATTTTTTAATAAAACAAGAGATTATGTTTTATATTTTATGTTTGGGGAAGAGCACTTTTGTAATTTTGAAAAATGTTAAATTGATATAAATTATTTTTCATTTCAAAAAACGCATCATGATGACATAATTATAAATTAGGACGAATATAGGTAAAAATACCATCATATAATAAAATTTTAACATGTTTTTATTTTTTTACCATTATCTCTTTTTATTAACTTATGTTAACCCTTTTCTGAAATTATTGTGATAAAAACATTGTTACCCTTTTGGTGTCAAGCTATTTACTATAAAAGCATAATTGGAAAATAAAGGTAAAATGGATGATATATAAAACCATATACCAATCACCAGTCTAAATATAGAATTTTAATTACTTTTAAAACATTTAATATAATATTATTTTTTATATAATTTCATTACTGTTAATTATGGAATGATGCATTTATTTTGACAGTGAAAAAAAAGAACGACAACAGTTGAATTGAAATATAATATTTCCATACATCACTAAAATTTTATATATATCAAAAATCTGTATCATAATAATTTATACAATTTATATTAATTATAATAATTTTAAAAAAATTTATTTTATAATACTATTAATTAAAAAAATATATTTTTCATTTCATAATCATTTAAGTTATACTTTTCCTTACTAAAAATTATAAATATATTAAAAATATAACAAGAATTTATATTTAAAATGTGAATATATAACTGAATATAATTTGTTATCCCTATCCCAAAATATTTTATTTTTGAAAAGGAATAATGTTTCATTTTTATCTGGTTGTTTTAACTAAATATTTTAATCTTAAAAAAATGAATATCAATCTTAGTGGACATGTAATTGTTAATTTTATGTAAATATCTAAAATAAATTCATCCAATAGCATAATGTAATGTTTTAGGGAAACTTTTTTGTTCATATCATAATATTTTTAAACATAATCACCTGATTTACCCATTTACTAGGAAGATAAATTTTTTCTATTGCTATTATAAAGTAAGACAATAAATTATTTTGATTATAATAAATAATAATAATTATTCTAAATAAAAATATATATTCCTTTTTACAAACCAATATTTCCTTCTTTTCTACTAATTCATATTATAGTAATCCCACAAGGTTTGACAAAAAACATTATTACAAATGAAAAATGATTTTAATGTCTAAAAGAATATTTTTACAATAATTTTCTATAAATTTAAATATTTAATAATTCATTGTATTATTTTTAAGAAAATTATACTTATTATAATTTATAATCAACTTAAAACTATTATTGGGATTTTCAATGAATAGAAAAGATAGTATTTTATTTTTTTACTATTCTCAGAAAAACTACTAGTTACAGAGATATCCTAAAATTTTTGATTATGTTAGTTTTAATTTTAATATTTGAAAACAAATTATTTTCTGTAAATGATTTTTATATAAGTGAAAAAATAATAATATTATCTTCTAAAAAATAATATTCCTCGTTTTTTATGAAAAAAGTATTTTTAAAGCATAAAATGATTTAATGATAATAATTTAATCATTTATCAATGAATTTTAAATATTTAAAACCATTAATTATATTATTTACATAATGTAGTTATTTTGGTTCACATAATCCAATTCGACTTCTAGGCTCTAACAGTCATATTTATAATATAATATTTTGTAGTTCATTAATTATCGGTGTTGTGTGTTATATAGGCTATTATTTTAATATCTCAGTGTGTTCAATTTTATCACCCAAATAAATAAAAGTTTAAATTATTTAGTGGTTGATCAATAAAATAAATATATATTTGAAAAATTTTCTTTGAGATAGACAATAATATTGATGTGATAAATTTTAAAAAATTCAATAAAGTTTTTTAACTTTTTCATAAAATTGGGAATTTTGAGTTGCATTCAAATATCATTTTTGGTGTGGCAATAAGGATTATATTAAAAAACATATAAAAAATTAATCCACAACAATAAATACTATAAATAATCATATGTAATATAATTTTTTTTGGAAGATAAAAAAATATATGATAATACGATGAAATGTATTTTTAATATTTCTAGTCATTTTTTGATATACCCGCATCCATATATTTTTTATAAAATTTATCTTCCAAAATAGACCAAAGAAAATATTACAAATTAATAATATAATATATATATATATATTTTAATATATTGAAATTACATCTTTGTGGTATTAAATAATATTGGCATGGAGGATAAAATTTTAATAGAGAGGATAATAATTATTCTAATGAATTTCATATTTATGATAAAGAAATAAATCCATCATGGAATACTGCCATTACATGAAGATGTATATTCAATTAATATAAATAGAAAATATTTTATAATTTATAAAAATGGAAGGACATAAAAATCATGTAACATCATTGTCCGGAAATAAAGTGATTGACTCAATGTAAAGACATTGAGTCAACAAAATGATTGCATTATTAGTGACATTTTTTTAAAAATGAATGGATTAATAAAATAATGAGAATAGAAATTAATAGGTAAAATGACTAATATTTAGACTAAAACCATTTTAGATTAAAACTAAGTGAATTGTGGGAAATTATTATCAGGTTAATAATGGTGAACGCAATGATTATCAATGAGTAAAAAAATAGGGTTTTCAAAAACCACCACAACATTTGTGATAAATGGATCAAAAGATAATGAATATAGATCCATGAGATATACAAGAAAATATAATGTTTAAAACATCAATAATGGTAAGATAGATTAATGGGGTAGTATGTATTCTATATTGACTATTTTGTTTTCATAATATGAAACATTCCTTCATAATGGGATATTAAAAAGAAAACAGCTCTTATATTGTATTCAAATTTGATCAGGCATGATTTAACCTCCTATAAATGGAAAATTCTATTATTATTTATCTAAATATAAAATATATTTATATTTATTTTACTTGGTATAATTGATATATAATATATTACTTCATATTTATTAAATATTCTTGGTTGAAATTAATATTCATTTTTTAATCTTATTTTTGTTATGTGTTATCTTTGTTATGGAGATTCAACTCTATGATCCTTTCATAGTTCTAATCAACTCTATAATGATCATTAATATCATATCACAATGTTCAATATATTTATAAGGTTTAATGGTCTGTCTATGTATGCTATAGTGATGTTTCAGAAAAGGGAATTTGAAATCTCCTTGTGTGAATTTGGATTCAATAAAAACAATCAAATTTATTCCTGAAAATACATATATATATTTACATTTTTAGTTATAATATAATATTACATTTATAATTATTTTATTATATTACCATTATATATTTTTTCATATTTATTAAAATTATTACCATTGTTGAATCAATCATTTAAGTTGATGAACTATCCCAAACAAGAACATATTTTATTGGCTAAATCAGTATTAATTTGTTATTATAAACAATAATATCACTTTTATAAAAAAAATAATGTTTTCAAACATATCATGTTATACTTAAAAATAATTTTCAAAGATGTTATGGATGAAAAATATAGAGATAAATGATAATGGTGTGGGGAGTAATTATGTTGAATACTAGACACTATTTTTATATATACACTTGAAAATAAGGAATTTTTTTCCACTTTTGAACAGAGGGTTTTAAAATTAACGGGGTAATTTTAGGGATATAATTTTGGTTAGGATTTAGTAGGAAATTAATGTAATTGTTTTTTATGATGTGGGTAGAGGTGGGGTCCTTTATGGGAAATCTTGAGTGGTATTTTCAAAGAAACTAATTCATTAATGAATAAAGATTACAATTTATCTTGAAAAGAGGATCCAATGTTGAAAAATAATTTATATTGGATATGGGGTCAATAATTTTCTCTTAAATCCTCTTACGTATAATGTTTTATAATTTTTTAGGTTTTAAAAATTTAAAAAAAGAAATTTACATCATTTTTTTATTATCCTTGTTAACAAAAACTATTACCCCATTATGTAATTTGTTTGCCTAAAAATATAATTACCTTATTAAATAACATGGATATACTGATTAAAAATATGAAATCCATTTTTTAAATTTCAATATCTAAAATTGATATGAGAAATTAATGAAAATATATGGATTCAAACGCATAAAAAACTATTTTAAGAAACATATATTTTTAAGAATTCAAATGGATCTAGTGTAATTCGGTAAAATTTAATACACATTTAATAAATATTAATTAATTTGACTATAAATATATACAGAAAATATCATTATAATTCATATTTAGTATATATTAAATTAATTTATTGTGATAGAAATACATTATCCATTATAATTACTATTTAATAAATTAATCATATTAATATTACACGATTTTATCTTTTTTACTAACTAATTATAAATAGATTCATGAGCATTTATTTAGTTATTTTTAAAAAAAATTTTTTTTATTAAAATCCATAATCAAAATATTATAAATTATAGTTTTTAATAAAATTATATAATATATAAAAAATGATGTTTTAAACAAAATTATTATGTATGGGTATACATTTTTAAATTAGTATTAATTACACTTACTAAATTATTTATTGAATATTGATAATTTATTATAAAAATCACTTTTTAATTTAGCCAATTCATTTTTTGATATTATTCAAAAATATTACTAAATATAAAAAACAATAAATTTATAAAAATATTTTTTAAAAATTCATTCAATTTTCATGATTGAGTTGATATCTTTTAATTATATTAAAAATTATCACCTTCATTATATTATAAAGATTTGTTAGGAAAAAGTATTTTTTTTAAATATAATATACTATTATGTATATTAACTATATAATGGTAACTCCAAACTTGTACCATGACTACTACTGTTATGCCTAGTAGTTATATACAATTTTATAACAATCATATAACTACTATAATACCCATAATAAAATATATTAATTCAAGTTATTATATCTTTAAAAATCACACATCTCATTCCCTCTGATTTAATTTTTGATTTATCAAAATGAATTCACATTTTGTATTGATTTTATTTCATTATAAGATTTATTATACTAATATTTATTCTCAAATGTGAAGATGATCCAAGTGATTTCCACGTTCAAATATTATTATTTATTAATATTTACTATCCCATTTAAATTTTTACAACAATTAAGGGATTTAATCATATATGGTATGTGACAATCCATGATGTATGCTACATTGTTTCTTGTTATTTTAATGTATTTTATTCTTATAAGTGAAATATGGTTGGGTTATATTGATTTAAATTTTTTATGACATATTTTATACACATATTTTTTATTTTGAAAGAATATAAGAATATAGTTAAGAATTTTATACATTTAGATTAATAAAAAATTTGTTTAAAAAAATCAAGGGTGTTATAGGTGAGACAAGTTTTATTTATTCTTTATTAAATAAACGTGATTAGATCATTGGGACATTGGTTTTGATGAATTATAGAATACCTATATATTTCATTTTTTATAGTACTAATTTCAATTTTTTTCAATTTTTTCTTCTATATGACATTTCATTCAATCATAATCAGAAATGTAGTAGTGGATTATATTTAGTTATTTATTTCTTATTGGACGTAATGATGTTCACTGTAAAATCTCTAAAATTTTGAATGTATAAAATTATTTTTAATTACCACCTTTTTGAATATGGGGAGGAATTCTTTGGGAATTATGATGTTAATGATTTAGATAACATTTGGGTGCTTTTAGCCCGGGATTTAAAATAAAGTGCATTGCTCTATAAGTCTTATTTAGTCACCTTATTATATTTGATGAGTATTAATATACATAGTAGTGGTATAGATTTGATCTATTCTTAAATTTATTTACCATTGTCTTTATTTAAACATTCTACACTCTTATATTGTTGTTCTGGTTTGATCATACATTTCCAAGTGGTGATTTATTTATCTTAATGATTTTGATCAAGGAATATTTTTTCTTAATTGGTATTAATTCTTTTTTTCAATATCATTACCAATTTAAATGTGAAAAAAATAACCATTCCATTAGGGATGTTGGTAGTTTGGGAAGTAGGGTTCTCAAATTAATTTATTCATAAACTCAGGTAAAGATGTTTAAATTTAGCACATATAATGTTTATTCTCCAAAATAATTGTTTATTAACATTTGATTATGATTTTAATTTGTTTGGATAATTTTTTTTATCCCATGATCTATTTTATATGAATAGTAATGGTAGGAATATTTTTTTAATACTCATTAGAATTTTGTAATTAATTTTTATTGTTGTTATTATTTTTCAAATACATCACATATATTATAATTTTCTCTAAACCCATTGTTATACTCTAGTTATTGATATGGTTTACTTTTGAAATAATTATTATAATTTTCTAGTTCTTATAAAAATTATATTTAATATATAGAGTGATCTTTTAAATAATAGACACCCCCCAAATCCTTAATTTTTTATTGTTTATATTCTAATTGAATATAATTTGTCTCACAGTGGTGGTAAGACCATCTTGTCTTATTTCAATTAATAGAGACATATATTTTACAAGATGTATACTTTTTCATTTTTATTCTTCTATAAAAATATTATGATATTTTAAAGATTCTATAATTATAAAATTGATTAAAATGAGAATTATCAATGTGAAATCCTCCTAAGTATGAATCCAATTATTTTTTCCACTATCAATTATCCCTATCAAGTATTGTTCTATAAAATAGTGTTCCTCATTCCACTATTGTGGAAAGAATTCACAAGTAATCCTAAACCTATCATGGTGTTTATATAAGGTCTCTTAAGAATATTGTATAATCCCACTAATTTAATGCATTGTGTAAGTACACCTATAGGTTTGAAATTAAAAGTGATGAAAAAATATTTAATTAAGAATCCAAAAAATAGAATCTCTTTGTTATAAAGACTAAAATAGTTTCCTTTAAGCTCCCTATTGTACAAAGGGGAAGACAAACTACTTAAATTGGTCTTTAGAATCTCCCATGTCCTTTAGAGTGAGAAATATAGTATAAAATTCATCATAATGATAATTTGGATCATCATATGATGTACTATGAAACTTATGATCAAATGGAATCAAAACACATTTGAGTTAAAAAAATTAAAATAGAATATATGAACATGATATTTATGTCAACAAATGTTGGTATAAAATCCATCAGCATTTGATCGATGGTAAAAAATCAACCTTTATTTTAATGATTTAGATTAAAAATGGTTTTTATCTATTTCAATAAATTCAATAAGAAAAATATAATGAAAATAATTTCAAACAATCATTAACGATATCAAGTTATTAGATTTGAAAAAATGATTTAAATATCTATATTTAATACATGGAGACCATTATTAAGTAATTTTTCCTTATATTTAATTCATTATAATTATCATAATAAAATAATACTAAACTAAAATAAAATAATAACAAAATATATTATATTGAATATAATAATATCATCTATATGGAATGGAACATGATTGATTATAAGTATATTTTCTCCTATGAAATAATAGTTTTAAAATTAGTGACTGTGTTGTAGTTTATAATTTTTATTTTCACTCAAGAAACATATACTACACATCATTATATTTTGTGACACATTATTTTATATTTTTTTATTTACACTATAGATATTCGATTTGATTTTTTTATTTCGAAATAAATTGAAAATAAAATTAATATAATATTAAATTATATATGTGATAATATATTAGTTAATAATTTATGATGGTTCCCCTAATATATTATATTACATTATATTAAATTATTAACATCTATTATTACTCTGTATTAGTGAATTAAATCCATTATTAGAAAATAATTACCTTTTATTTATTCAATGTTATGTAGCAATTTTCATTGATTATATTGATTTGAAACTAATGTTTCATTAACTAATTTTTAAACCCACTATAAATTCTCAAAATAATTAAATTATAACTTATATCCCTCTATATAAAAACTATCAATCAAAATATGTCATTGTAATGAAGAAAATATTCAAGATTTCATTTCTATCCATGACATAAGAATTACCCATCAGTCCCTAACATTGTTCATCTCATTATATTTGATGGGAATAAGAAAGGGGGATCAATAAATATTAATAAAATTAAATATTAAATATATATTTAAGGGGTTACATTGAATAGAATAATACCTTACCTGGATCCATGAAAAAGTATAACACATAGAACATGAAATAAAACAATGAACTACAAACATGATTATGTAATTGATAATATATTTGGGTCTTCACATTTTGGATTAAATACCTAATATATGATTCCTCTATTACTAGAGTTCATAAAATACACTAGGGAATATATTACATTGAAAAATAATATTATACTCTAAATATACCTCATCATATCCACACATACATCATATATTTTTATTTAAAAATATAATCCTCCACAATTTCCACACATTAAATTAGGATTAGTCCATAATGTTATAATGATTTTTCATTAATCCAAAATATCAATTGAACATTTATATACATCCAATTTTTAACTTAATGACTATTCTGCTAATATCATTAAGAAACCTGCAATCTACATACCTTCTCTATCCATATAAGGGGAAAACATTCTATGTTGTTTAATCTATTATTAAACATAGTTAATAGTATTGTACAAATAAAACACTGGATTTAATTTCTTCCACATGAAATATAATATTCATCTATATTAAATAAATTAAAAAACCTTGAATCACCCTAGATCAATCAAAAAAATATAATAATCCATGATTTTTTTATAATATCTTCGCAAATTGAAATGATCTATATCTTTTTTCATTTTTGTAATATTTTAATTTGATTAAAAAGAATTATTTTTAACTATATATCATCATTTTTGAAATTTATTGTAACATCTCGGGTAAATAAATAAATACTACACTCTCTTTTTTATTAATATTTTGTATATTAAATATGAATTTTACTTTAAAGGGGTTGTTATGTTTGATGGTGTACCCAATACGAAACAACATATTTCTATAAAATATTACGTTTCCAACTAATAATATAATATTATTATTTTAAATGGTAGTTAACTCCTAGTAATTTTATTGGCGGGAATGAAAAAAACTAACTAGAATATGATTATACTTGTTTTCTAAATAAAAGTTAGAGGCTTAAAATGTGAATGAATCTAATTTTAAGCATTATTTACATTAAAAGGTTGATTTACCACATTTTAACGAATAACCCTATTTAAATCTAATTTTTCTCACTTTTATATGTTCTATATGAAAAAATAAAATTCTTTTTTAGATTCGGGACATCAAAATTCACTTTGGGTAAATTTTTGGTATTTTTTGGTAATGTTATTTTTTTATGAGTAGTGAAAAATAGTGTATTTTTATTCAAAAGTCCCTTTTAATATAATTTAAATATATGGTAATATTATCATTTTTATGGGTTTTAAATTTTAATTAGATTATATTTTTACCAGTTAATCCAATGTTGGTCGTTGGAATTAATTTCACATTGAAATTGGACATAAACAAATGTCGATCTTTTGATAGTTATTGTTTCTTAAAAACACGCTATTTGTTTTGACAATGGGAATTAACATAAAATTAATTAATGAAACTTCTATGTTTTGAATTTGGTAAAATAGACATCATTTTTGATTTTGGAATATCAAATATAGCTTGGGCATAATTTTTGTTAGTTTTTTTTGAGAAACTTCAATTTTTGATAAATAGTGAAACCACTAAGTAGTAGTTAAAAACTACCATTTTCATTTAAATGATATTTTACCGCATCTGTGGATGAAATTTTGAAAATATGACATACATTTCTATTATTAGTATATAAAATGAGGTTCAGTGAGATGAAAATAATTTTTGGTGAATATTAACTTTTGAATTTTATTTACCGCAGTTAAAGGTAAATAGGATATTTCAAGGTATAAATAGTATTATAATAATAAAATTATTTCATAACACTTTTTTAACCATATTGGTTGAGTAATTTATGATAATTGGAATATTTTGATTGATTTTGGGACTACAAGGAGCCACTTGGTAGTGGTAATGACACATTAGATTAATTAAATTAAAGTAATGATAAAAATGACAAAAAAAATCTTTTAGTAATTTAATTTTTACATGACGTTATATAAGATATAATTTTGACTATAAATATTAATTGGATATCTAAAAATATTTCCAGATCGTGGAATATTTTTATAATTTATAGACACCAAATAAGTTTTATTATTTATGACACAATAATGATTCAGTATTTACCTCATTAATAAAAGATTTAAATAAATAAGATTATAGATATTAAAACAATATCCAAAACATGTCCAATTATCATTGGATGATTTTATTTCGATGATGATTCATCTTATCTTTAACTTTAATTATTTTTGGACCTATAGAAATCGAATATCATTATATAACAAAATAATATTTTCACACTTTCCTAAAGAGCCCCTCCCCCTTATAAAAAGCTCTCACTTCCTACTCATTATTCACACATCTCAAGCCCCTTGGCTCATCCAAACCCTAGCCCAATAATCTCTCAAGATCTCTCTCCTCTTTTTAGAAGCCTTACCATAGGCAGAAGGCACTTTAATATGGGCTTTGGGTTCAAACCAAAGGGAGTTACCCAAATTAAAAGTAAAGATTTCTCTTAACATATTTTATTTTATTTTATATCTACAACCCCTAAAATCTTTTTATTACATTAATTTATAATAAGACAGTATCCTCAGTATAAAAGGATGTTGTTATGAGAGGGATTTTAACTACACATACACACACATCCATCTAATGGGTGAAGAACATATTGCTTCAGTGGATGGCAAACTAACGCCTCACGAAACGTTGATTGTTGGATTATCTATTACCGCCTCTCATAGTGTCCATTAAGATGACACTGTATTTATATATGATATATATTATGTTTATGATTTCATTATTCTTCTGTATTTTACATTATATCCAACCTTTATGGTTTCCATAATGGGTAAATGCTATAATTTCATTTGAGGAAGTGCGGACTACCACCCCCTCAAAGTGAATTGACTCGTTAATTCTATATGTGGGACATATAAAGGATGTAGTTAATGATATTATATATGATATTATAATGGAATTATAATATAACTACGTATCAATATGTTTTAATTCTATTAAAAGATGAAATAGAAATGAAAGTTGCATTCATTCGTACGTACGACTTACCGTCTCCATGAACGGTGCATTTCGTTTCTTACCTCCAAATGTTATGTACTATTATATATACATTTATATACTAGATATATATGATATATATGATATCTAAATCATTAATATCATTATGGATATAATGAAATTTTGACCATGTGAACAACTTGTAATTATAAGTAGTCCATTTTTGACTCAAGAAACAAATATCGACAAAACTAACGTTATTAACTTAAAAGATTACATAATGATTATAACATGGTAATATGTGATATAAAAATAATAATAAACTTGAAAAAGTATTTTAATCTAGTATAAATAAATATTATTTTATTATTCAAGAGATTAAATAATGGACAGGTCAAGTCAGACATGAGGTTAGGGACTTCATCTCAATCTCCTTTCATTGAGGCATATTTTGATAATATATACCATCTTCTTTTACACGATGTTTAATAAAACCATTTGAATTTTACTTTAATTGAAATGTATTCTTTTTTGTATGATGTTTTTTACTAAATGAAAAATAGGATGTTTTTAACATTTGCGGCGACAATGACCTCTCCGCTGCCATAATCATTATTTGGCTTCCTCTATAATCCTTAATGTTTTCTAAATAGAAAAGAAAACCCCTTATTCAATTTTTGGGTGTTTTGGTATTGAAGATGGTTTTTGAAATGGATTTATTATTTCAATATATTAAAATTATTTCTTGTGATTTCAAATTAAATGTTATTAGTGAAATATTTATATTTGCAATATTTTATGTGTTATGGTTTTATAATGGTACTTGGACATTAGAGAGGTGGTTACATGATAAACCAAATGACACGTGGTGCCGTGATAAACCATGATGGGTTATTATATTATAACCTCCATTGCATTGGGTATATAAGTAGGTTGGACGACAATTCCATTTAGTGATATGTGTAGAAGTCGACCGTATGGCTATTCCACTTAAGAATGTTTATATCACAATTTAACTTTTTATGTTATGTGTTCTTTATATGGGTTTTATGGAAACATTTTGGTTGAAAAAGGGTATGAAATGATCTTTAATTCAGTGAAGATTATTTACTATTTATTAAAAGTGAAATGTATTACTTATGATAAAGTATTCATGGTTTATTTGTTGTTTTGAAAAACTAACAATTTTACTTCTTTGTGTATCCCTCACTGAGCTTTTTGTGCTCATCCCATGTTTTTGAAATGTTATTTACAGGATATAAAGTGGAATAGGGTCATGGATGGGATTAAGTAAACTTCATTCTATTTAAAACATGAAACAAGACATGATTCTTTTTCTCAATAGTTTTTATTTTTTGAAGAAAAATGGAAACTGAGTAGATGTGTCTACGTGTATTATTCAAGTAGTCCAGTATGTGTTATGGCATGATACTCTAAAACTCTAAACATGAAATATACTCAAAGTGAATTATTCGTTTTAATTCAAGATTATGTAAATTTTTAAAGACGGTTCCTTATAGTTGGTATCATAGGTCCGTCTAGACAACATTAGGAGTTAGAATATAGATAAATTAATATCCATAAATTAATTTAGTTTATGTTACGGTTGAAATGATATAGCATTTATAGATTACCATGTATATTTTCCTATGATATCTCTGTGTTTTGAATTGTTTTCCATAGAGGAAACAGTGTAGCTATGTCGGGATGACATCAGCAGGAAGACAACCTTCCAAATATGCAACCTAAAATGGTCGGAATCAGAATTGAATAGGTTGTTGTAGTGATGGCACAATTGAATCAGGCTATAAATGGTGGTGGTATCCATGCACGAGATAATTCAGATCAACTATAGAGAAACATGTCAGTAGTGGATCATTTTATGAAGCAACATCCCCCATTTATTCAAGGGATCATCTGACCCTATGCTAGTAGAATGGTGGATTAAAATATTGAAGAAAATTTTCGATGTCATGGGTTGTTCAGAACATCAAAATGATAGTCTCATTGTTTACCATTTTGATGGTGAAGCTTATCAGTAGTGGTCTATGGTGAAAAATATCAGGGATAGTGAGGAGATTGATGGTCTTGTTTGGGATGAATTCAAAGCAATATTCCATAGTAAATATTTTCCTAAATTGGTTTGACTTAGGATGGAAAAACAATTTTTGGAACTGACGTAGGAGGATGACTCAATGGCTGTTTACGAAGGAAAGTTCTCTGAACGGGAAATGTATGCTCTAAATTTCATCCGAGATCATTATAGTAAGATAATTATATTTTAATCAGGACTGATTCCACGATATCAAAAATAATTATCCTCTCGTGAGTTCAAAAGTTAGGTAAAACTTATTCAATGTGAATAGAATGTAGAAATGGAGTTTTTCGATGATCAGGTGTTCTTCGAAAAACAACATAATAAGAGGAAAAATGGGAAGGAAAATGGAAGGAATTCATTAATTAAGCTTGGAGGTAAGAATAAAAAATATCCATCTTGTGAGATGTGTGGTAAAAATCATCCTGGATAATGTTTATCAATGTCAGGGAAGTGCTTCCTGTGTGGTAAGTGTGGTCATATTTGTCGTAACTGTAAGAAAAATGATCAATGGGGCAATGAAAAATTAGTGATAAGATGTTTTATGTGCAATGAAATGGTTCATTATGGAAATGAGTGTCCAGAAAAGAAATCAACTTAGGGAAAGAAACCATACTACAATTAGAAAGGTTTAGTGAAATCCATTGCAACTACATCAGGAGATGTTGGGCCATCAAATGAAGTAGTATCATGTACACTGTTTGTTTTTTCATATTATGACAATGTGTTATTTGATTCAGGGTGTAAACATTCTATCATTTATGATAAATTTTCTAGTAAATTGGGAATTCCATCTCAAGATATAAATATTGAACATATGGTAAAAAAAACCTAGGGGAAATGTTGAGACAAAAAGAAGTTATAAGTACCTTCTTGTCCATCTGTGTGAAAAGAATCTACTTGTAGACCTTATTGTCTTTCCTCTAGTAGATTTTGATGTTATTTTGGGAATGGATTGGCTGTCTGTTTATCATGCTAATATTGCCTACAGAGCTAAAGAGGATTCTTTTCAGAATTATTTTCATTTTGTATACAAGAATGAACCCTTACTCTTGATAACATATCAGGAAGCTAAAAAAACTATCAAAATATGGAAATTGATGTTACCTTGCACAAATTGTTGAAAACAAAGGAACTGTTCAGATAAATGATGTTCTAGTTATAAAATAGTATCTTGATGTTTTTCCTGGGTAGTTTCATGGTATTATACCTGATTAGGAAGGTGAATTTACTATTGACATAGTTCCTGATTCTAAGACAATTTCAAAACCCCCTTATCGAATGGCTCAAATTGAAATTTTAGAGGAAGAAAAGCAATTGCAGGAGTTATTAGATAAATGATTCATTCCACCTAACACATCAACTTGGAGTGATCTTTTCTTATTTTTTAAAAATAAAGATGGTTCAATGAGACTTTTCTTTGATTATAGAGCATTTAATAAAATCATTGTTAAGAACAAGTATCCTTTTCCTCATATCGATGAATTGTTTGATCAGATCCATGGAGATAATTATTTTAAGAATATTGATTTGAGGTCGGGGTACCATGAATTGAAAGTAAAGAAGCAGACATTCTGCAGACCGAATTTCATACTAGATATGGCCATTATGAATTTGTAATTATGGATTTTGGTTTAACCAATGCAACTGATGTATTCATGGATCATATTAATATAATTTTATGTGAGTTCTGGGATAAGTTTGTGGTTGTGTTCATTGATGATATTTTGGTTTATTCCAAAATTAAAGAGGAACTTGAAAGGAATTTAAGGTTTTTCTTGAAAACCTTAAATGAAACGAAACTATTTGGTAAATTCAGCAAGTGTGAGTTTCAGTTAGAGAAAATTTCATTCCATGATCACATTATTTCAAAAAATGAAATAAAAGTTTATCCTGCTAAAACAATGGTAATTGATGATTTTCCAAGACACACAAAGATAACTAAGATCTGTAGTTTTCTTGGTTTAGCATTTTATTACTAGTTGTTTGATGAAAATATTCCACAGTTATCTAGCCCACTGAATAAATTAACTCAAAAATGTGTTATGTTTATTTGGAAAAAAGAATGTGATGATTTTTTTCATTAATTAAAAAAATGATTGGTGGATACTCTAGTTTTGGCACTACCTTCCAGAAATGGTGAGTTTTTTATTTACAGTGATGCTTCATTGAAAGGACTTGGATGTGTCCTTATACAGAATGATTAGGTAATTTCTTATGCTTCACATCAGTTGAAACCACATGAGTTAAATTTCCCTTCACATGATTTGGAATTATTTGATGTGGTTTTACTTTAAAAGTTTGGAGGCATCATTTGTATGGAGTTAAATGTGAAATATATACTGACTACAAAAGTTTGAAGTAAATATCCACTCATAAATAATTGAATATGATACATAGGATATGGTTGGAATTAATCAAGGATTAGGATTGCATGATTCATTACCATTCAGTAGAGGAAAATAAAGTGGCTGATGCTTTGAGCCAAAAAAGTAATGATTCATTAACCATGATACGTTTGGAATGAGATCCTTTGGTTTTTGATTTGATGAACTTTGGAAGAGAATTTTTTTTGTTCAGGAAATTCTTCTGTTTTGTTTTTAGGTGTCGGTGATATCACCTATATTAGACAGAATAAAGAAAGTGCAGAAAGCCGATAGCGAGTTGTAGAAAATGTAGAGTTGGTACAGAAGGGTAAGTTTTCTGATTTTAACATTGATAATGATTGTGTTTTAATGTTTGGAAAATGATTATGCATGCCTTATGATTCACAGTTGAAGAATGAGCTGTTATGTGAATCTCATAGTTCCCCGTTTTCAGTTCATCCTGGTAGTACTAAGATGTACATATATCTTCAAGAGTATTACTGGTGGGATGGAATGAAAAGAGATATTGTGGATTTTACTATGAAGTGTTTGAATTGTTAGCAGGTTAAAGCAGGGTGGTTGTTAGCAATTGGGATGCTTCAGTCTTTACTGGTGCTGGAGTGGAAATGTGAAAATATATCCTTGGACTTCATTGTGTGATTAACAAAGACATATCAAGGTAATAATGCAATATGGGTTATTGTTGACTGGTTAACTAAATCTTCTCATTTCCTTCCTATTTGAGATTCTTTGTCACTAGATAAACCTTCTCTGTAGTATGTTAAAGAGATAATCCAGTTTCATGGAGTTCCCGTCTCTATTGTATCTGATCATGATCCTAGGGTTAATTCAAAATTTTGGAAAGGCCTTCAGAAGTCGTAGGGTACTGAATTATATTTTAGTAGAGCTTTTCATCCGTAATAAGATGGGATGTCAAAATGAACAATTCAGACCCTGGAGGATATTCTATGTTCTTGTTCAATGGATTACCAGGAAGGTTGGGACCAACATATTTTTTTGGTTGAATTTTCTTATAATACATTTTTCATTGCAGTATAAAGATGGCTCCATTTAAAGAATTATATAGAAATAATTGTCAAATTTCAAAATTTTGGAATGAAGTAGGTGAAAGGAAGCTGATGGGACTAGAATTTAGGGAAGATATGACATAAAAAGTTCAGTTGATTCAGATGAACATGAGAACAGCTCAGAGCAGACAGAATGGGTATGCGGATAACCGGAGGAAGGATCATTCTTTTGAGGTAGGTGATCATGTCTTTTTCATGGTTTCTCCAAGGAAAAGAGTGGTGCGTTTTGGTATGAAGGGAAAGTTGAGTCTGAGGATCATTGGAACTTATGAAATCCTGGAGATAGATGGATTAGTCGCGTACAGAGTGTCTTTACCTCCATGTTTATCATAGCTACACAATGTTTTTCATGTTTCAATGTTGATAAAGTATATGCCAGTTCCATATCATGTTTTCAGTCCAGAGGTAGTTCAGTTGGAAGAGAATCTATCATATAAGGAACAACCAGTCCAGATTCTTGACCATAGAGGTAAATTGTTGTGGAATAAGGTAATTCACCAGGTAATGGTTTTGTGGAAAAACCATATGGTTGAGGAGGCAATGTGGGAATCAGAAAATGCTATATGGGATAAATACCCCTACTTATTTGACAAGGGAATAAAATTGTGAGGATGCAATTTCCCTAAGGGGGAAATATGTAACATCCTGGGTAAATAAAGAAATAATACATTCTCCTTTTTTTAAATATTTGGTGAATTAAATAACAATTTTAATTTAAAAGGGATTCAATGTTCGATGGCGTACCCGATACGCAACAACGGGTTTCTTTGAAATATTACATTGCACACTAATAATATAATATTATTATTTTAAATGGTAGTTAACTCATAGTCATTGTATTGGAATGAATGAACAAGACTAACTACAATATGATTATACAGTTTTGTTAAATAAAATTTAGAGGATTAAAATGTTAATGAATCTAATTTTAAGAATAATTTACTTTAAAAAGTATATTTACAGCTTTTTTATGGAGATCCCTCTTTAAATCAAGTTTTGGCCACTTTAATATGTTCTATTTAACAAAATCAAATTTTTATTTATATTCGGGACATCAAGACTTACTTTGCGTAAATTTTTCGTTTTTTCTGGTTAGGTTCATTTTTTAATGAATAGTGAAAAATACTGTATTTTTATTCCTATGTGCCTTTTAATATAATATATTTATATGGTTATATTATATTATTAATTGGTTTTAAAGTGTAAATAGATAAAATTTATACAAATTAATCCAATTATGGTAATTGGAAATATTTTCACTTTGAAATTGGACATAAACAAGTGACGATCTTTTGATAGTTATTGTTTATTAAAAACAGGCTATTTGTTTTGACAATGGAAATTAATTTTAAATTAATTAATGAAACTTTTATGTTTTTAATTTGATAAAATATACCTCATTTTATAATTTGGAATATCAAATATATCTTAGCCAGATTTTTTGGTTGTTTTCTGAAAAACATCAATTTTTTATGAATAATGAAACCACTAAGAAGTTAAAAACTGACAATTTCATTTAAATGAAATTTTACTGCTTTTGTGGATTAAATTTTGAAAATATTACAAACATGGTTGTTATTAGTATGTAAAATTTGGTTCAATAAGATTAAAATAATTTTTGGTGAATAGTCTCTTTTGACTTTTATTTACGGTGGTTAAAGGTAAATAGGGTAATTTAAGGTAAAAAGAGAGTTATAATAAAACCAAATTACCTAAAAACTTATCCTAAACTTATTTTTAGAGTCATTCACAACCATGTTCATATTTGCGTTGATTTTGGGACCCTATGGAGCAACTTGGGAGAGATAATGACACTTTAGATTAATTAACTTCAAGTAATGATAAAAATGACACAAAGAAAAATATTTTAGTAAATATAGTTTTCCATGGTGTTATATAAGCTATATTTTTTACTATAAATATTAATTGGAAATATAAATAGATTTTCAGATCATGGTATTTTATTTATAATTTTTAAACATTAAATATGTCAAATTATTTATGACACAATAATGATGCAGTATTTACCTTAGTAATAAAAGATTTAAATAAATAAGATTATAGATTTTTAAAAATATGTAAAACCTGTCCAATTATTATTGGATGATTTTATTTCCACTGGAGTCATATTATTTTCTACTTTAATTAGTTTTGGTTCATTAGAAACCAAATATAATTATATAATAAAATAATATCTTCACACTTTCCTAAAGAGTCCCTCTTCCCCCTTATAAAATTCCCTCTCTTCTTACTCAGTCGTCACATCTCTCAAGCCCCTTGGCCCGTCCAACCCCTAACGAAATAAGATCTGAAGATCCCTCTCCTTCTCCTATAAGTCTTACCTTATGCATAAGGCACTTCAAGAAGTCCTTTTGGTTCAAACAACAGGGATTTACCCAAATTAAAGGTAATGATTCCTCTTAACTTCTTTTCTTTATTTTACTTCTCCAACCCCTAAACTTATATATTCCATTCTTTTATAACAAAAACAATATCCTCAATATACATGGATATTGTTATGTGTATTATTTTAACTACACTTACACACACCTCTATCTAATGGGTGAAGAATATAACATTTCTGTGGATGGCTAACTAACGCCTCACGAAATGATGATTCTTCAATTATCTCCTACTGCCTATCACGGTGGCCATTAATATGTCCCTATATTTATATATGATATATATTATTTTAATATTTTATTTATGGTTCTGTATTTTACATTTATATCATACCTTTATTGTTTCCGTAATAGGTAAACATGATAATATCATTTGAGGAAGTGCAGACTACCGCCCCCTTAGAGTTATATAACTCGTTAATGACATATGTGGGACATATAAAGGATGTAATAAATGATATTATATTTGATATTATACTGGAATTATAATATACCTCTGTATTATTATGTTTTAATTCCATTAAATTAAGAAATATAAATGAATGTAGCGTTCATGAATACATACGACTTACCATCTCCATGAATGGTGCATTTCATTTCTAACTTCCAAATGTTATGTACTATTATAAATACATATATATACTGGATATATATTATATATATGATATCTAAATTAGGAATATCATTCTAGATATAATGAACTTTTGACCATGTGAACAACTTGTAAATAAAATATGTCCATTTTTGACTTAAGTACCAAATATCGTCAAAACAAATGTTATTAACATAAATGATTACATAATTTTTATAACATGGTAATAAGTGATATAAAATAAATAATAAACACGAAAATGTTCTTAAGAAAGTATAAATATACTTTAGTTTATTATTCAGGAGATTAAAAAACGAATGGGTCATGTCGGAAATGAGGTAAGGGATTATGTCTCAGTCTCCCTTCATGGAGGCATATTTTGATAATATATATCATCTTCTTTTACATGATGTATAATAAAAACCTTTGACTTTTACTTTAATTCAATGGGAATCATTTTTCTACCATGAATTTTACTAAATGTCAAATGGAATGTTATTAATGTTTGTGGCGTTAATGAACTCTCAGCCGCCATAATCGTTATTTTTCATCCTCTATAAGCCTTCATGTTTTCAAAAAGGAAAAGGAAATCCCTTATTCATTTTTTGGGTGTTTTGGTATTGAAAATGTTTTTCGAAATTGATTGATTATTTCAATATCTTGAAAGAATATCATGTGATTGAAAATTAAAAGTTATTAGTGAAATGTTTATATTTGAATATTTTAGGTGTTATGATTTTATAATGGTACTTGGACATTTGACGGGTGGTTACATGATAAACCAAATGATGGGTGGTGCCGTGATAAACCAGGATGGGTGGTTACGTTATAACCTCTAATTCATTGGGAATGGAATTCGGTCGTATGTCTATTCCATTTAATGATATGTGTGCAAGTCGGCCGTATGGCTATTCCACATAAGAATGTTTATGTCCCAAGTGACCTATATATGTTATGTGTTCTTTATATAGGTTTTATAGTAATATTTTGGTCACAAAAGGGTATGAAATGATATTTTATTCAGTAAAGAGTATTTACAACTTCATATAGGTGACATTTATTACCAATGATAAAGTATTTATGGATTACTTGTTGTTTTGAAAAACTAAAAATTTTCTTTCTTTAGGTATCCCTTACTGAGCTTTTTATTCTCATCCCATGTTTTTGAAATGTTTTGCATAGGACATAAAGTCGTATATGGTCAAGAATGGGATCAATGAAATGTGATGATCTATAAAACATGGAACCTAACATTAATATTTTTTTTCAGAGTTTTTATTTTGTAAAAAAAATGGAAACTGAGTAGATGTGTCTATATGTAGTATTCATGTCAGCATGTATATGTCATGGCATAATTCTCTAAAACTCTAAACCTGCAAAGATCATAAATTTGAATTACTCTTTTTAATTTAAGATTATGTAAATGTTTAAGGCCGGGTCCTTATATTTTTACATTCTAATAAATATGTATATATTGTATATATATACTTTAGTCGAGTATGTATAAAATAATTGATGTATGGACACATTTTCCTTACTATACCTCAACCAAAATTATGAAAAAAAAAATTCATTCCTGAAATTTTGTTAGACCAATAAATTTATTAATGGATTAATTTTTAGTTAATTTTTATGTTTAAACTATGATTTATTATTTATAAAATGAGTAGGTGTGATTTTATTTCAATGTACATGAACAATTGGAATGGGTGATTCAGAATGACTAAGATAGAATAAAAGGATGATAGTGATATAGAGGTACCAATTTTTATAATTTGAAAATAAAATCAAAGTGGAATAATCCTATTTGAAAATGATTCTGTAGGGAGATAGATATATGTAAATAGTCCATAGCTCTTAAGTGGGTAGTTATCATGACTGTTTTCAAATGATTAAAAATATTTCATTAATGGTCAAAGAGTCACTAGTATCAAATGGAGAATCCAAATCTCATATGGTTCATTGAAAGAAGGATTTGTGTTAGCGTTTTACTTTGATAAGTTGAACTAATTCCCATTAATATGGGATCTAGGTGGTATATTCTAAACAAATATTAGGATTTGGAACTTGATTAACTGGATGTATGTTCTACATTTTTCCTACATTTCAAGAAACAAGTTATCAGTTGTGAGACCCTACTAAACCCTAATATTATTTTATTCACTAATTAATATTATCAGGGCTTCCCCAATGGAGTATGATTTCATTAAACCACATAAATCATTTATTTTTTTATTTTTTCTCGTTTTTTATGTCATGGATTTTAGTTCTCTTCTTAGGTTAATGGTGAAATTTAAATGTATGACATGGGTGGATTTTTCTTTGTTTTAGAACATCACCTTGTGGGTGTATTATATAAATTTTTTATTCATTTTAATTATTGTTATTGTTAATAGATTTTAATTGGATATGGACCCCTAAAGTGGTAGAACTATTGTATATATAGATCAGTATGACATGAGCCTAATAAATAGGATTCTAAAATCCATTCCAAGGAATCAATCTACAATCTACCATCAAGATAATTTTAATAAGTAGTTCCAAATCACCAATTGTGTTTATTAGATTTTATGGGAGTTCATGTATTTTAGTATAAGGTAGTATGTTTTGGGAAAGTTAGGAACTAAAAATTTCAATCGAATGTATTTAAAAATCTCAAAAATTGATATAGAGGATTGTATTCTGAAAAGAATAATATTTATTTTCATTTCATGAGAATTAAACCAGAATGATAAAAATTATGGAATAGAAAATATTAATAATGAAAGAGAAGTTATTGATCTATATGTCTCTATATTAGAAAATGTATTACAAAATTAATTGGGGGAAGATAGATTTGGAAAATATGAAAACTCTTTCTGATATATATTAGAAGTAAATATTAAAATACAATGTGTATCTATTTCAAAGGTTATTCTATATGATAATTATTAAAGTAACGATTGTGGATGATCATTCCTAGGCATTTAATATTAATGGAAGATGGTTACTATCAATAAATATATTTTTTATTTATTTAGAGTGGACATTTATTTTTTTCATCGCTTTTTAATGAATGGGATGTGACGGTAACCATGGTTATTAAATCATGAAACTAGAAAGAAATGGAGTTTGGGGATATTAATGATCAACTTTTGAATGGGAATATTCAAAATATAGAGATCCATTAATGTGCCACATATTCAAAAATTGTGCAAGGTATGGGATTTTTAATTTTATGGAAGATTCATAGAAAAGGTAATGGAATAATAAGTCATTGTTGGAGTTGTTTGTCATAAGATTGTCTCATATTCTAGAGTTTTGTGAAGAAAAAATATATAAGAAATATTTCACTTAGTGATGTGTAAATTCAAAAAGATATTATTTCTAAATTGAATCCACAAATACCATATCATAATATATGTGTATAGTTTATCGTTGTGTCATATGTTCCCTTGAGTTCTAGATTATGGACTCTGGAGATTCAATTCAATATTGATTTCATATAAGGTGTTGGAGGAATTATACTTCAAGAATATTCATCATGCTACATATTCAAGATGATGAAACTGTAGTTATTTTCAAAAGGGTTGTTTTTTCCTCCTATAATCAAATAAAATCTCGCTTAAAATATAAGGAGTGACACCCATATAGTGGATAAGTTAGAATTTAATTTCACTATGAAATATTATTGATTTTGGTTTTTATATAAGATTTCAAGAAGAGAATATAATGTCTCACATTGTTCCATTGAGGTGGAAAAGGTGCGAAAGATTGAAAATTATACCAGATACATGTTTTTAAAGGAGAAATTTGTATACAATAAATAAATTCCTCGAATACTTTGTGTGAAAATCATGGTTACTAAAGTGATAAAGGGATGATAGTTCTTGATACTAAATTCAGATTTAAGATTGAATGAATATAATATAGAACATTTTGAGAGTTTATTAAGGGGATGTATCAAAATATTTATTTTTAGAAGGAATGAAATGAAACATAATGATTAAAATTTAGAGCTTATCAAAATATACATATATGATATTAATATAATTAATTATTATAAAGGATCATAATACTATGTTACTTCATAGATGATGTAAAATGGAAAGAGTTGGTGTTTATTCTCTAGTAAAAACTAAATATGTTATGAAATCATAATTACATGGATATGAATTTTATAAATAGATATTTTACAAAATGTAAAATAGTATAGATTTGATAATGGTTGGGGTTTGTCTTAGTGGTAATTACCTTGTAATCCTACACGAAAAATATGGTGTTAAAATCCAATTGGGCATAGGTTATAATAGCCTTACTGTAGCAGCACTATTGCAGCGGATTCACTATAGCAAAGAGGGGCACTGTAGTAGAGACAAGACACTGTAGTGGTGGCAGTACACAGTACCCGCAACAGGTATTCTGCGTACGGCAGCAGTATGGTTCTGCAAATGTACTATTCATAGAATGGTCTTTGGGGAAAAAATTTGGTCATACGGGCCATGTAATGGGCTACATGCCCACAGGGCCTTCGGGCAATGTAATGGGTCTTTCTCTACCCCTTTAAAAGAGGTCTATTCTTTTCATTAATAATAAATGAGGCTTCAGCCCCAACCTAATTACAAAAAGACGATTCTACAAATTATAAAACAAAAAAATAGTCATAGATAGGACAAATCAGACATGGGTTGAGAAGGCAAGGAGTATAGGTGGAGTATGTTAATTGTGTTTCTGACCTTATGAGAATAATTTCCTATTATCTATTAGGGTTGAAAAATTTAGAATACTCCAAGACTACATATAAGGTTTATATATATTATCAAAATATTTCTAAATCACTCACCAATATTCAAATTAATGGTAAAAATAGACAATTTATTGTACACATATCAAATAATTTCCTTTTTAGGTATAGTTATGAATAAATGGTTTATGAACTCTGGGAAATTTAATTGCATTAGTTCATTAGAATAATAAATTACATCATTATTGTGGATATCCTCTGGATGGGTGAGAGCCAAAATAAGGTTTTTTATAATAATAATAAATCATTATAAAATGATATTTTACTGGATATAAGTATAGAAATTCAAGATTTTTAGATTGTATAGATTTTATGATAATATCAAATGCTCTAAATGAAGATTTAGATGTTAGATAATTTTTTATTTCATTTCCAAGGATTGATGTACTGATAGACTAGTGGATTGTGGAATCTTGAGGGAGATCTCTAGATTTTAAGGCCCTGAAAATTATGCTTCCTCAAGGAGTTGAGACAAAAAAATTATATTGCTACTATTCATTGTATGACTTCTATGTAAATATATATATATATAAAAGTAACATTCACTTCTTTATATGGGTGATATGGTCTTGAAAATCTAGAATATATTTTAGGTCTAAAAGAATCAAGATGGTGGGAGTTTTCCATAATGGATGAAATAGATTCCTTATATGATTCTAGGATAAGGGTGGTTATAGAATAAAATTCTAGGAGGATATTACTTTTGAACAAATTATTTTACTAGTTTAAGGACTAATTATATTGTATAATGTTGTATAATGATTTTACTAGTTTAATGACAAATTATATTAATTTTTTTGTTTTCCCAATGCACTGGCTTTTTCTATGGAACATATAAATATATTATTCCTTAATTATCTATTATATATACTAATCTTGGGTGTATCCATTCGACATGTAAATCAAATAAACCACCACAACTCCTCTTACATCATCTCTCAATCTCACGGATCCCTTACATTTTCCTCCATTCCCACCAATTCCCACCTGTGATTTTCATCGGATCATATTGGGGGTCACTCTTCCACCTCCCCAACTCATGCCTCTGGCTATGCCTCCACCTCCCTCACCGCCTCAATTTCCTTCTCCCTCCACAAATCCCTCCATCAATAACACCCCATTTGACGTCGTCTTCCTCACTCACTCCCACTATGGCCCCACTCTACACCACCTCCCTCCCCTAGTCCCTCTTTTACCCCTCCAGTGAAGCTCCTATGGTTCCTACCACCGTCATCCCTCCACCGCTGCTCTTAGGGTTCCATCTCATGTTTCCCATCCCATCCTCGTGTAGTACCAGCAATACACCATCGATGTATTCCATGCGAATATGTCAGTCTTTTACTACAACTCATCCTCCTGAATCCCCTCAGCTCGTCATCTGTTTTATGTTTCTCTTACTACATTGATTTATTTCACTCAGGTACCCTCCAAACTTATTGCATCTTATTCCATGATTCCCTCAAGATCGTCATTTCCATCCACACCTATATCTGTCGACTTTTTCTACAAAATCTTGTTTCAAATGACTTGTTTCTCACCCCAAAATATTTGTGTGTTTCTATTCAATATCGGAATATTGTATTCACTAATTTTTTTATTCCATGATAATATGGCGTGTTTCTACAATATATGTGTTTCCAGATTTATATGTGTTCTAACAGTTTATTCTCATAATATATAATTTTTTCAATGTGTTTTCAAACATAGTATAGAGAATAAATTTCCCTAACTACATTACATTGTTAAATTTATTTTTATATTCTTACCTGCATAACCTAAATAAGTGTGTGTGGATATTTCACTTTTTGTTGTAGTGATGGATATGATGAAGTGTATTAACTTCAATTGAGAATGATTTGGGGGAAAAAATATAGATAATATACCATTCTATATCTCAAACTACATGAATTATTTGAATCAAGTAGTCTCTATTTTATCGTTACTATATATTACACATACATGTGATATGCCAAAAGGTTTTTTGAGTAGATGTAGATATAATGTTAAATGATGAATTTTTCATGGACACCACTAGATAATTGTGGGTGACCAGATACACACACCTTCATGTTTGGTCTATATTTTATGGGTTGATGCTGAATGATTCATTTAAACTAACTCTCTAAACATTTTATATCAGAATATTTTTCACGTGTTTAATTTCGTTTAGTTTGTTTTTTAATATTTTTTCTTATAGTAATAATTTTTATAATAAAATTTCATAAAAAAATCATTTTGGTGTAATATTTTGTTTCACTTTGACATTTAAATGCCCTCATATTTTAATCTTTTTATTTTGTTAAATGAAAATGTGCCACCCTTACAAATTTTTATGAGAGGATATAATTGTGGAAAGTCTCAATATGTTCAAGGTACCTTACTAAAGCAGATTTGTATGCTTTTTTATTTTACCATGCCCAAATAATGGTAACACTATTATCATTTTTTGTTTCTCTTAGTTGATGAAAAGACATTTCATCCATGGTGGAATCAATATATGAAATGGATCTTAATACACATCCTATCTGTAATAGAATGTGAATATGAAATTATGCACTATTCATTTTGTATTCCTTTTAGTTTTCTTACTATGTAACCTAATATGCATGGAAATTTTTTAAACACATGAATGAATAGAGATTTGAATGTTTTTGGGGTCATGATCAAATAGTGTTACTTGCAATTGGGTTGCAAGTATGGAATTCTATGGAACTCCTCTTGCCTGAAGGTATGTTTCACTATCTCTATAGTTGTTTTCCCACTTTTATATATATGTTTTTTAGGGTGTTTTGGGTGTTTCTTATATGGTTGTAGAGTTCATATTTCTTTCACGATCATGTTTGACCCTCAAATAATCCAACTATTTTTTCTAATTTTTGTTTGTTTTTAACTGACATTGTTACAGATCTGTATCCATTAACATCCCTAAATGGTTCTATATACTATGAAAGTGTAGTTCATTGAGAGATCATCTTGGTGCCTTTAAATACAAATGAAACTGAAATTTACATTATTACATACAGGTATAATAAACATTAATGTTTAATGATTATTTATATTTAATTGTTTCCCTATTAGTCATTCATTCATATTTCTGGAAAGCTTATTAAAGTGTTATTCTATTAGTCATTCGTAGATATTTTTCAAGACTAATTATTGTAAATCCCAAGATGTATTGGGAGTTCTCTTGTGGAATTCATGATTAGATGTGAAATCCAAGATGTTTGGATCCTTAACTATCTATTAGGTCATTTTCTTCCAGTATTTCCTCTACATCAATTAATTCTGTGAGATTCTCCACAGTTGGTGTTGGCCTTGGGTTATTAGGTGGATGAATAATCTGATTTTGCAGAAATATACTATACTTACTAATATTGGGCACCTCCACATCTACATGTCCAAATACTGTGCTTCCACATCACCCATTCCTCTTATTCACTCCCTCCTTTACAACATTCTTAATCGCACTGATCTACCACACACCAGCCCCTACTGCCAAAATGAAAACTCAAACCCCCAAGAAATCTAGGGCTACAACACCTACTCTACCTCCATCTACATATCATTTACCTTACATTTAGGGCCCCCTGTGCCTCCAGGTCTCTCCAATCTTCCCATGTACAATGAATTCTAACAACAACTGGTTTTCCTCCAAAACCAAAGAGTCTACCGCTTCCGTTGTTCTTCCACTTCTACACCTTTTGCTGTGAATTAAGGCCTGCAACCTACTCACTGTTAACCTCACTCGGAATCTGTTACTAGAATCCCTAAATCCTAAATTCTATGAATCTATTTATAGAAACCCTAAACTAGTCCAACATACGCCCATTCTCATCTAGTTCTACACACTCTTGCAGATTTCCCCCAACATTTACAACTTTGTTCACCAACTTATTGCTATTGAAACATCTTCCCATTATGGTATGACTACAGTTACATTCAACTGTAAGATGAAACATACAATATTCAAATTTATCTATATATATTGTGATAAATAACCACTAGAATCATTGGCAACATATATACAACACATTCCAACACATAGTATATTTACTTTGTGTTCAATATTATTATGTCTCCATTAATATATAATTATTTCTGTTTCCTTTGAGTTTATTAGGAAATAATATCTGATTTTCAATATTAATGTGTTATAAAATCACATTTAAACTGTTTATACTAACCTCCTGTTGGTATGACCCTTAGGATAGGAGTATCAAAAAAGTGCATGCTATTAACATAATGTATTATGTATGAACACAATCTATGGTTAATTTTTTAGGTTTCCATGATGAATTGGGATTTATTCATAATTAAATTTTCAATCATTGAATTTCATACTACTGTAAGTACTTATTTTTTCACTAATATTCATTCATTTTATCTCAGTGTCTCATGTAGATGAATCTTTTCATTCTCAATTATTTCATCAATGTTTCATGATATCATACATTAATGTCACATAGAAATTAAAATCAAGAAGTATTTGGAGGTAATTCCACTGAATGCTTAATAATCCTAGTCATGTTTTTTATTCTTTCCATTGTTTTACAATTTTGTTATTATAAGACTCAGTTTACAATATCATCCATAAATTTTGAATCATTGGTGCGTGTCTCATAATTATTATGCTTGAAATTATCTTGACACCATTAACATGAATTGAAAAAAATTAATTTCTAAAGAGGGGATTAGATTGATTGTTGTAGGTTACTATGTCCCAACCCTAATCTATTTTAATTACCTCAATAATATGAAATTATATTTTTTCAAATATTCAAATATTGAAGATCATGAATGAAAATATCCTTGGTTATGGTCAACATAAGATGAATTCAAAACTCCTTTGATTGCCTCCAGATCCATCATGTTACACTTCATATTAATTTTAATTTTGTTCAAATATGAGATTACTGAACATGCATATTTTTACATTACTCATCATCAATTTTATACCTCCATTATATGTAAGTGGGTATTTTAATGATTAATTTTACATTAATGGTTTCCAATATCATACTTTAATGTCACAAATAAATGTAAAGAATTATGTTTTTAAGGTAATATAAATAATCTTGTTTCTTATTCTAGACATTATATTAAAATTTTCATGTTATAACATATTGTTTACTATATTCTCATGTATTTTGGGATCATTGTTGAATGACTTAGAATCGGTATGTTTGATATTTTCATCTCTTGTCATCAGGATTTGAATGGTTGTATTATTTATAAGGGATTAAAATTATTGTTATAGATTATTATGGCCCATGAAATAGTGTAACCAGTTATTGGTGGGTATGGGCTTTATACAAGTAATTATCAATACTTCCTCAAAATGAATTATTTTGATGTTTAGTTTCTATATATATTCATATAGTCGTATTTTATTATAATGTTTATATTTAGATTTATTTTAGTAGACCCAATTCCTAATTACTAAATGCTTTCAAACTATAAAATAATTAAATATGAGTGAGATATCTGATCCTCTTTTTGAAACTAAATATCAAATTTTCATATTATCATGCCAGAATCATCCACCAAAAAATCACTTTATTTTTTTTCAATATTATTATTTTCAAAAAATAATAGAGGGTTTTAGTTTCTGAGGTTTAAATATTTTTTATATCAATTATGGGGTAATTCTTTCTGAAATTTTAATGTGTTACTTTTATACTACTATAGTGACTTGATCATTATATTATCAATTTTTCATTAATGGTTTATGGTATCTTACTTTAATGTCACAAATACATGTAAATCATTATGTTTTTGAATGTAAGATCACTAAAGATTTATTACATATAGTAATTTTTTTATTCCTACCATTATTTTACAATTTTCATTTTATAGAATATAGTTCACTATATTTTAATACATTAACTATGTAGTAATACAGTGACTGAATTATTTTATTCACAGTTTTTAGTTAATGGTTCTAGAGATCATACATGAATGTCACAGATACATGTAAAGAATTTTGTGTTAGAAGGTAATATCACTAAATTTTTATTACTTACATTCAATTTTTTAATTCCTACCATTATTTTACCACTTTCATTTTCTAACATATAGTTTACTGTTATTAGGTATTTTTGGACCATTCGTTCTTGCGTCAAAATTGGTATGTTTGAGATTTTCTTCTACAATCATCATTAATGGAATGGATTTTATATTTAGAGTGGATTCACATTAACAAAACAGGTTATTCTGTCCGATAAAAAATATAAGATATTTATTAATACTATGTGTTTTATACATATCATTATCAATACTACCTTAGAATGAGATCCATGCAAGTTAATTATCTATATGTATCCATATAGTCCAATTTTATTCTACTGTTTATATTTGGATTTTATTTAGTAGATCTGATTCCATATTACTAAAAGCTCTGAAACTATAATTTGCCAAATTTTATTCTCTTAAACATTCATCAAGGATTAATTTAGGGATCAAATAGTTTTTTATGAATGGGTTACATAATCAGTTTTTATTGAATTAACTGTTTTTAATTGACTTTACATGGGATTAAGATCAGGGAATTGATATTTTCACCCACAACTTCTTTGTTAGTTTCATTACTACTGGGAAATTATTGGAGTTATATTCGGGAGGTGACTCATAATTCTTAAGTACGATTATGGATGGATAAAAAAAATGTGCCATGTTGAAGAATAATTTTGTTCTATAGCTTATCATATAATTGTGAAAAACTTCCCTCATTTATCTATTTTGCTATATTTTTGTGAGTTTGGTTTAAGCTGTTTATATATGTTTTTTTTTTGGTTTTAGATTTTCAGGAATATAATATATGTAAGTAAACATAGAATTTATTTTTCGTTTTTCAGTTGTATGGAAATGTGATGTTGTTCTGGAGAAATGTCATTTTTAAGGAGAAAAACCAAGTATAGAATCTTGTTGATGAAAGGATAAGTGCTATATAAAGAAATCTGGAGGAGAAAAAAATTGGGATTATCAACCCTGAAATATAATTCATATATTTCATATGGAAAAATCTGTTTTTTCCCTTATCATCTTTTTGTTTTTATGGCCATTTTTACATAGTCTTTGCTAACTATCTGAATGCATTAAATTGAATGCCTAATGCTTCAATTTCTTATATCCTATACTGATTTCATTATTGTGGAATTTAATACTGCCTAAATCATGTGTTTTTCCCAAATTGTTGTATTTTTGTATGTTTCATTAATTATAATAATAACTCTTTTCACTATTGTTTTAGGATGGACATGATATTAATCCAATTGCCAAGGAGTGGATTTCTAGGAGAAATGATGATTAGGGTGATATCTATAACTTCATAAGTATTTTTTCTCAACTATACAAATAAATATGTATTCCTTTTAATATATAATTTCTCTTTTCTAAAATTAAAATGGTTCCATAGAATCTCTAACATCTATTACAATATTCTTACTAGGGTTCATGCTCATGATTCCCTTCATCTCCCCCACTGGTTTTCATGCCTCTGATTTCCACTTCATCATCGACCCGGTACTCCTCTTTGTAATACTACACTCTTAAGATCCAATCCTTACGCCTCCCCCTCTCGAGATCCATTTCTTTCTCATTCGATTAGTGGTTACTGTCTTCTCCCTTCAAAACACCTTCTACATGCATGTTTTTTAGCTTGTATCTATGGTAATCATGAATTTACAATGTATTAACCTTGAAACACCACAAAACAACCTCGGTCTTGCAATTTCATTTCCCTCTAGCTTTTTTAACCACTAAACAATTCATTTTTCTATATGATTTTGTTCTAGTATATCAACTGAATGCCTTTGGCTTTGAATCCTTGTAATTTTGTTAATATCTTCTATAGTTTTTTGATGAAGCTTAATATGGGAATCTCAACAGGCCTATAGATACCTCTTCATCATACAGAACATATGTTCATCTTATGGGTAGATTTATCTTTTCTATTTAATATTGATTCTTTTCAAGATTACACAACAACATCTTTTTTGAAAATTCATTCAATCTATTACAAATTTAACAAAATTTTGTATTTAGAAATAGGAGTTTAATTTCATTATTTTGTAATTTTTTCTAGGTAGGTATTATCATGTGTCTTTATAACATGTCAGAGGCATGTATGCTTCATATCATGTGGAATACATATTTTAATTGAAGTATATGTATAAATTTTCATGTTTTAGTATTATCATCTGGTATATCAGGCTTCCATTTCGTAGGTTGTGGGGTAATACACATGTCTAATAAATTCTATCATAAACCATTCCATCATGTATATATGATGAAAAAATTACATCTTCTATTTTGAAAGATTAAAACAGAAAATTATCATCAATATCATAGAGTATGTAATTTTGAAATTATCTTCTTTTTTTTGTTTCTAATTATTTCATTTAGGTTAAAATTTATTTTTTTTGATTCTTGAAATATAGGTATTCTTATTTAAAACATTTTTTTCTATGTATAACAGTATATTCAAAGCTTTTGATGATGGATATTTGTTCAGTTTGACAGAATTTTTGGGTGACATCCTACAAAATCAATTTACTTTCAAGGATTGATAATGTTTTACAAATACAAACACTAATAATTTAGCTCTATAATTTTAATTTCAATTGTACATTTGAATGTAGTTTTCATTCATGTGTTTCAATTCCCAATGCTAAAAATATTTTTTTATTTATTATATATTCTCATATATGTTTTCAAATGTATTTATACAAATGTTTATCTACTATAATAATGATGTCTATATATATTGTCTAATTGTATTTCAATATTAAGTATCGCTATATTTTGATTTCAAAATATTCAATATTCATGTTCTTTTAAATCATTGAAATATATTTTTTTCCTCTTTAAAAAAATCATTGAATTGTATTTCTGTGTGAATGCTTGTGTGAGTACTATATTGGATAAAATATTGGTTGTTTTTTGTGATGACATATATTTGTAAACAAAAATTCATGAGGATCATGAAAGACACCAAAGGAGTTCTTTGAAAACCGTAAAATAAAAGAAACTAAATATAAAATTTAGTATGTGTGAAATTTGGTTACTACAGATTTTTTTCCTGAGATATATTGTTTCTATATAGGGTATATCATTTTATCCTAGTAAATGTAATGTTGATAAAGAGTTATCAAAACTAACTAATGTAATATAGATTTTTAGTTTTCTTGTTTTATCAAGTTAATAATAATGGTTTACTGAAATCATAACTCATATATCTAGCGCACTGACTATATTAACAGAAATTGATGTTTAATTGACCCAAAAATATATTGTGACGATTTTTAGGAACTAAAAATAATATTTTCGAATGTATTTGATTTTTTCCTCAACCACTTAGGATGGTGGATTTTTCATATATGGTTCTTCATCATTGATGGGACTTGGTTTTTTAGAGAGCATAATTATCATGTAGTTTATTTTTCATTATATAAACTAGAACCTCATTAGGTAAATTAATCTACACATTATATAGATTTATCTATTTTGGATTTTTTTAATAATTTAGAATTATCATATATATGGATGAAAATGTGAAATATATACTGATCTTAATATTTATATATATATATATTCACTAAGAATGAATTTAATATAAGAAATAAAATATGGTTAAAAAAATTATAGGTTATCACAATATTATTCTTTGTCATCTAGGAAACTCAATCAATGTATACAATTATTTGAGTAGGAAAAATAATTATAAATTGACCATAAAAAATTTAGAACAAATTCTTTTGGTGTAAATATTTAATAATTTTTTTTCAGAGAAATTTTTGAAGTAGGAACATCATATATTTGGTTTCAGTTTTTAGGGAAGTCACCATTGGTAGAAAGAATTATGTATGTTCATATGGAAGACCATGTGGTACAAGAAAATAATAATTGGTAATGAACTGTATGTTTAACTAATGTAATATTGATAGAGAAGGTGTTTGGAGATTTGGAAAAATATTATGCGGGCCATATAATTTTCAATTGATATATGAATTATTGTATGAAGATCATAGTTCCCAATTTTAGGTATTCTGATAATTACTAAGACGTATGAAGGCCTACTGGGGTATCAATTTTATGATAGAATGAAAAGACTTATCAAGGTATATATTGTGAAATGGTTGACTTTTCAACAGTTAATGTTGAATAAAAATTAATAAAGTGGTTGATTCGGACTTTTCCAATGCCATATTGCAAATGGGAAGTCATATATACATGTTGCACACTTGTATTTCCATATAAAACTGGATTTAATAATTTTATTTTTTTTATAATTGATCTATTAACTAAATATACACATTTCCATCTAATTCAAGATATTATGTCCTTGGACAAAAATTACTTGTCGTATCTGAAATATATTGGTAAGAAACACAGAGTTCCCATATCCATCGTATATAACCCTAAACCCAAATTCACATTAAAATTTTGAAAAGTTTTTTCAAATGTCATTGATTACATAATTAAAATTTAGTATAGATTTTGAACCGTAATATAATGTATAGTCATAGAAAACAATTTAGTATTTTTAGTACATCATTGATATTGTTCACTAAATTATAAGAGAAAATGACATTTCAATATTTTTTTTTGTTGAATTTTTTTATAAAAGTAATTTACATCCCATTAAATCGTTGGTAACATTTGGGGAACTATATATAAAGAAGTTTCTAACTGCAGAATATTTAGATAAAGTCAAAAAAAGGATACTAATTGGACAAAATTTGGTAGTGAACATTTTTGAGAATGTGAATTTCGTTCAAAAAATTATGAGGAAGTATCAAAGTATTAAGAAATGTTATATGGATAACCAATGGAAATATCATTCTTTCATAGAAACTAATCATGTAATTCTTAATGTATCTCTATGGAAAAGTGTTATGAGATTTTTTAAAAAGTAGAAGTAAAGTCAACGATTAATTAAACCATGTGATAACATATAGAACATGAGATTAGTTGATTATGATGTGTCTTTTCCTATGACTTTATTCTAGATACATACTATATTTCATGTTTTGATGCAAATAATGTTGGTTTCAGATTCATATCATATTTTGAGCCATGTAGAAGTTTAATAAGAAGATATCCTTTTTGATGACGAATAATCTATTTTAATTTTATACCATAGAGTGCAGGTATGAGAAAACAAGGTAATTCATTAGGTTAAAATTTTTTCGAGAAACCATATCTTTTAAAAAGCAACATGTGAATCTAAAAATGTTATGAGGGATAGATTTAACAACATGTTTAATAATCAAATAAAATTGGGGGGATGCAATTTCAAAATGGGGAAATAATGTTAAAACCTAGATAATATTAGTATATTTCATTTTAAAGACTTAAAAATAATAATTAGTAAGAAATAATAGAGTTATATTTATTATTATATTATTATTTACATAATTATTCAAAAGGAAAAAAGTATTATTTCATACCAAAATGGGTTCTCATGAATTATATTGTTTTTGAAAATCTTGATTTCTAAATTAGAGATTTTAAAATTATAAAAATAAAAATCACTTCATAATTCATAATGTAAACATTATCTTTTGATTATCTTTTGATAATTCTTAGAAAATATTGAATTTTAGTAAAAATGCAATTTTTTTAAATAGTATTTTCTTTTCAAGTATTTATAAATTAAAATTAGATTTTTATATTACTTAAAAATTTAATTCATTACTCTTAATTTAAAATATTATAATTCTATTTTTTGACAGAAATTTTATTATTTAAATTATTATAAAAATAATTAATATTTATAATGTGCATTTTTCAAAAAAAAATCATTTTCCTATTAGCTTTTTCAGTTTAATTTTAAATTACATTGAAACACTTCGGTGTTTTGTATTTCGAAAAAAATTATTAAATATTCGGAATTAATGGTTTCAAAATTTTTAAATTGTTACCTTTTATTTATTGTCAATATGAATTTTACCCTTAGTAAATTTTTACCATGTAAATGTTAAATCAAGAAATTAAAGATAAAAATAAAATGAAATGGTCTATAAAATAACCCTAGAACATTAAATAATTGTTTTAGGAAAATTATATTTTGTAAATAATCTTCCATTATTAAGTAATATATAATTGTTTTCAATTTGTATCATATTATGACTTTTATAATTTTTTATTTAAATAAATTTAGAAAAGGTCACAATCTTGTTTTTCTGGAAAATAATATTTTTAACTTTTGTATAACTATAATAATAGAATGTTTATAAATATTAATTTAAAATAAAAACTATTTTTATTCATCATGGTAATTTATTTTTAATTTTTTTCAAATGAAAGTGAAACCATATATATATATATAACACAAATAAAATAATTATTCAATTAATGGTAATATCAAATAATGAAATTAAAAATATTAAATGTAATATGAGATGTACTAATTTCTGTGACAAATGCATTTTATAAATAAGAATTACAAGATGTTAGTCTATTAAAATATTCAATTCTAATTTTATTTCTTTTATTTGTGTTATAAAAATAATTCTAATGAATAATTCTATAAATGAAAATATTGATATATATTAATATATAATATAATATTAAATGATATAAAATTACTAAAAAATATGATTAAGAACATATATTAGGATATGTCTTAATATAACTTCTACGGTGTATTTTTGGGCCGTTTATTAATCTACTATAACTATATTAACCCTCAGAGAGTAAAATTTTTTGTATTATAGTAAGTTTGAAGGGGTTTAACGATGGGTAAAAACCAACTATTATGGGTAAAAATGTTACCTAAACTTGTGAAAAAAATATTTTATGAGATTACTTTGACTCATGAATATCTTATATTCAAAATAAAAATGTTTTATGATATTTAATATTTTAAATAAATTTATATTAATTTAATATTTTGAGGAATTCGTATAGCCCTCCGCTCCCTTATAAAAGAGAACCACATATTCTAATTTCTTCCTAAATTAAATCCTATTTGAATTGGAAAATACGTACCATAATCACTTAAAATAAATCATAAAATAATTATAGATGTATTTTTTCGGAAAGAAACCAACCTTACTCATCTTAGGGAGAATTGAAAAGGAGGTTATTTGAAGTATTGGTGTAGTTCTAAGTTAACCATTTTTGTTTCATTTCTTCTTCTACCTCCTTAAAATAGTCATAAAACAAAATTAAATAATACCAATAGTATCCAAAATATAAATATATTTTGATATGTTAATATTATAACCTATATCTATTTCCTCTTCCTTTATGTGGAAAATGAAACAATCATTCGTGTATACAGTAGATTACCGCCTCATGAATAGATGTAATTTGAGTTTCACCACCATCTCCCATAGATGGATTATAATGATAGAATTAATTTTTACATATTATATGAATGAAATAATTATCAAAATTGAAATATAATATATATCTCTTACCTTAATAACTATACTTTTAATAAAAATGATAACTTTTTTAGAGCATACATGCGGTCACCACCACCATGAAGTGATGTTATTATTATTTCAACACCACTTTACATTAATGATATATATATATATATAATTAAAGGATTAATGTAATATTTTGATATTATTATCATTATATAAAGGTAAAATAATTATTACTTTCCTAAAATGTTGATTGTTTAAAAAATTCAAAAGTAACATATACGTACGTACATCCTATAATATCCATGACTGTATCCCCCTTAATTTTTTGTAACCATAATTAATCGTATAACTTATAAATATAATTTATTTATAAAAAATATATTTATTTGATAATTATTATTCAAGGTATGATGTAATAGTGTCTCATTTGACCATAGTCAACCTACCGAAATCATTCTGACATATAAGCCTAATATCACCTAAGAAAATAATGTGAATTTAATTGATTAAGTAATTGTATATAACATGGTATTAAAATAGAAAAATATTAATTAACTTGAGAGTGGTTCTTAGTAAATTGAAATATTAACATTTTATTTTTATTCAGTATGATAATGATTTTTCTTATGTGTCAGACTCAAGGTAAGGGTATTTATTATTAACTACCTCTTTTAATGTTCCACTTCAAAATACATTTTAAAAATTCAAAATGGATATATTTGTTTTACATATAATAAATTAATATATTTTTCAAATTATGAAGCCTCGATGATATAAATTTTAATTTATATATATCTAGGGTAATTTTTAAATAAAATTGTATCTTTATTATGGGTTATGTTTTTAGATTTAAAAATTAATTTATATTTATCATTTATTTTTTCCAGTGATTTTCAAAAAGGGATGTTTTTAAGAAATTTTGATGTTTCTTTAAAAATTTGATAAGGGGATTTCTATTTTATTGTTTAGAGTGGGAATAATTTTTTTTAGTGTAATTAAAGTTAAATTTTGTTTTAATTCTTTTGTATTAGTTAAAGTTTTCATCCAATAAATAACCAATTTCCTATTTTTGGGTATTTCTTTATTAAAATTTAGTGTCAAAGAAGAAAGTGTATTTTGATATCTGAATTGTTTTAAATATTTTTTGAGAAATTTTTATGTGGTTTTTATACTTGATATTGTTCTAAAAAAAATTTTATGATGGTCTGAACATCATTATAGCTCACATGTGAGATTGATATATCTTATTTGAATGGTACTACTATATAGTGATTCAATGCATTGGGTAATTATTATTTTTCCCAAAAAATTATATTGAGAGTCAATTTTTTTCTTATTCTAATTGTATTGCTTTAGTAATGGTTTTAGGATGATGATGTCCCAAGGAACCAACATGAATGTTTTATTCTTTATAATAATTTTTCTTTTAAATCACTGATTTAAATATAAAATATGTATATTTTTAAAATAAAAACTAAATCATTTTTTTATAAAAAGGAATGTCATTATTAAATCTTTTTATAGGTTTTTATGTATTTAACATGACTAAAAAATTTCCTAATTTTATCAATCATGCTGAGATATTTTATCTCATACCATTTTTTTAAAATAATCAGAAGGATTAAGTTGGGATAAATTAAATATAGAATTCATGTTCAATTTCATGTAGATTTTTCTTAAAACAAAATCATGTTTTATTTAAAATATTTAAATTATGAAAAATAATTTTACTGAGCAAAATTTTGCCATTATAATTCATGTGTTTGTTATCTATTAGTTATAAAATACTCTCTAAATATCTAAACTAAAAATCTCCTCATGAATATAAGAAGGTGAAATCTTGTTTAATGATAGTTCAATATGAGGTGTTTAAGGCCATGTCCTCATAGACATTTATTTTAACTGAGTTTTTCAATTTTAATTTTTCTTCTACATCCAATTAAATATTATCCAAAACATTGAAATAAAAACAACATTATCTTTGATATAAAATATTTTTTTATGTTAATTTAATGCTCAATAGTCATCTCCTCTTCCATCAAGTGAGAATCTAAATAGTCGATTGTTTGTATTGAGGATTACCCCCTCACGAACTGATGCGGTTCCTTTTCCATCAATGGATCTCATGGATGGTTATTATGATAGATTTAAGGTTTATATTTTATATTTAAGAAATATTTATCATTATTAAATGATTATATATAATCTACTTTATTACATTTCAATATATTGAAAATGATAATGTCATTCGTGTGTGCGTGTGGAATATCTCCTCTTTGAAACAATGTAATTCATTTTCCATCAACAGATAACATAGATGATATATATATATAATATTTTATTTACAATATTACTATAATTATATAAATATAAATTAATTATATATTATATTCCATCACGATCATTGAAATAATGGAAATGTTACTCAACTGTACATAAGACGTACCATCTTTCTGATTATTACTTATTTCTTTTATCATCAAAAAAATTAATGTTAGTGAGTTAATATATAATTTATGTATATAAATGATAATTATTTAATTTTAATTACCCTTGATATGGTTTAAAATTGACCACTTTTACGATAGTCAACCTACTAAGGTCATTTTGGACATATAAACCAAATATCATCAAAGGAATATTTTGTCAAAAAATTTGATTTAGTAATGAAATATAACATGTTAATAAATAAATAAATAAATAAATAATAAGATTTTTTAAAGAAAATAAGTAATTAACATAATTTAATTATTCAATATAATAAAAACATAAATTATGAGTTAGAGATAAGGTAAGGGTTTCTTATCTCACTTTTTTTTCTGTGTGACTTAGGTTGTATTCACAACATGATTATTTTATGTAGTGTATATACAAACCGATTAATATGATATATCATTAATAATTTTACATTCACATTATTCAATTATTTATTTGGATTTATATCATTACGAAGGATTATGATTCAAATGATACCAAAGAGGTATTAGTTTATAAATCAATGTCGTCATTATTTGAGATTTTTGATGATTAAGTCTTCATTGAATGAATTATATGATATTTATATATTAATATTTTTTACCTCCTAATAATTTTTGTAAATTACATGCCTCTATTTAATTTTCATCATATTCTTAATCAATTGGTTGAAATAATTTTCTTTAGGAAAACAAACATTGATTTCTCTTCAGTTGGGAATATTTCACATTCATAAATATATTTTTCATTAAATATATTAAAAAATATTTTTACATTTATATAATGGGATTAAAGACATTATTACCCATGGTTTACATTTTACATGAAAATATTACTGTAATCATCTAGTAGTTTTTAGAATTGGGTACTTTTTTGACTTTCTTACCAAAAATGTGAACATAATATTTTTTTTAATACATGGAATGAATGAAATTTCCAAACATCATGAAAATTAAATTATTTGAAAATTTATTTAAATTTATCCATAATTATTTCCAAATAAAATGTATTTATTAATATTATAAATGTTTATAGTATTTTTAAGGTGAATTTGAAATTAAAAATTTATATTCCTCAAAATAAATTGGTATTATTTTTATGAAATATATATTTTAAAAACAATATTTTATTTATTATCCACTAGGGATATGTTATAAAGACACAATCAGTAGTTTTTTTTGAAATAGATTATTATTAGATTGATTGAGAAATTATAGAAGTTCAATATAATAATTATTCATATATTGATTTTTTCTTATCCTTAAGGATTCTTGATTATGTATTTTATTAATATAAGGACTGAATTCGAATTTATAATTTATGGATGAGGCCCATTATAGTATCTAGATGCATTGGTTAGTCTCATGAGAGAAACTAGTTAGTGTAATTTGGCGAGGCCATATACATTTATGTAAGATGTCCTATAACGAGGTCTCAATGGCATGTCTAACATGCTTAAAAGCATACCTTCTATAATTATAAGATTTTTTTATGGTTTCAATGTAATTATTTTTATATTTATGATATCAATGGATATGTTTTAATCTCATTTTATCAGTAATATTTAATAATTGATCATTATTTATTTGGGACCTCTTATTCATTATGCACAATTTATTGATTAATATTGAATTTGGTATCTATTATCTATCATTATATATTAATTATTATGAATATAATCATGATAGAATCCAATATTTATTCCTTACTAACCATTTTAGTTTTTCTTACCTTCCTTCATTACCATAGGATATGAAGAAAGAAACATTAAATTAATTCAAGGATGTTGAACATTTACGTTCACTGTGTTTTTTATTTATCTGTTAATATTTAATGTGAGATTCAATTATATATCTATTTTACAAAGAATAAAAAACTATTTGGATCTTTGTGATGTGTTGTCTTTTAACTTATAATAGTTTAGTAAAGTAACCACCATCTTTGGGCTATTCTGTGTGTGGTGTTTATAGTTGGTATTAGATAAATTTTTGTATAAACCTTGGGAACTTGATTTAGCCAAACATAGAATATAGAATATAACCATATGAATAAATATGGGGATAATTATAATTATAGGATAAAATACTATTATTTTAAAAGGTATAGATTTTTTTCCTTGTAATACATCCATATCTATATAGTACAAGGGGATGTGGTTCTATCAAAATTGTATCTAAAGGTAAAAACCTCCAAAGTAAATAGTTTTATTATATCCCTACCGTCATTATGGTGTGTGGTGAGTATTCCCTTACTAAACACACAATTTAAAAATATTGGGTGATTTTCATTGGTTAATTCAAATTTTTTTCAACCATGATAATGATTTTAATAAATTTTGATAATGAATGGAATATGTTAATACAATGGAATCACATTATGAGTATAATTTTAATGATTTAGATATCATATAAATGATTTTCCGGATTGTTACATTTACCACTATGAATATTTTTTCCATACTATGTTTTTTGGTTTTATTAAATTTATTGAACTAGTAGGAATCATGTTAACTCAAAAAAATTGATGTAAAATTATTGATTATATGAATGCATATTGGATGATGATAGGAGTGAATTATGTTTGGATTATGACTTTATGATATTAGATTAATATCCAACACCTTATCAAACTCTCAGACTCAGTCTATAATATAATGATAGATTTTTTGGAGAACTCTGGTGGAAGAGATCATAGAAGAAATAAATCTTCACTTCCTTCATGTTATAAATGTGGAAAGATTCATCCCATTGAATGGGTAAAAATAATAAGAACATATTATATGTGTGTATACCAATGTAGTGGAGTAAAAAAATTAGAGATAAATGAAGAGTTCAATTGTGGGATATGAATTTGTTCATAAGGTAACATTTATTGTTCAATGTATTACGTGCGGTGAAAATGGGAATTGTCCAATCCAATTACCCATTCCAATGGTTAACTCCAAGACTATGGAATGATATATGATATAAATATCATTGAAGTAAACGGATTGAAAATTTTATATAACGATATTTTATAATTATGTTCTATAATTGTCACATCAATGATATTCGATATATTAGAATAATGTGACATATAATAATTGGTCCAGGGTATAGTATTATTGTTGATTTTAAATCATATGTTTAAAGGTGTTGATTACGATTAAAACTATTTTAGTTGTAACATGATAATTTTTAGTTGGGATAAATAGAAGATTCATATTTAATAAGTAAATGGTATATAATTAGTTACCATGATATTGTATAGTTATTTTAAGACATAGCTATTTCGGAAATATTTCATGAAGTTTAATGTGTTTTTTATTTATCTAAATAGAGTATGATTTTATTAGATGAATAAAGAAGTTAAAATTTTTTGGAAGAATCATTGTTTTCATATGAGGAAAATTTAAGAGTTATCGATAACATCATTGGAATAAAAGTTTAAGGTTGATCAAAATTTTAAAAGAATAGATACACCGTTTTAGGTTTTATGTGATGGACTTCTGAGGTGATTTGAAATATTTAATAGGTTTTGGGATGAATAATATTTTTTGGGGTTTAAACCCATTTGGGATAGTATGTGATTTAATTTTTTGTTGATAATGTTGTATTTGATAATGGAATATAAATACTCTTTATGGTTAAATAGTGATTTATTTTAAACATGTTTTTAGAGATATTTACGGTCAGTTTAATAGTCACCTTTAAGGATAGAATCTAAATTTAGTTCATGCTATTTTAGAGTGAAGATCACTACATTATACTATTATATTGGGATTAATCACGACAATTAATGATATTTTGGGTCATATAATTAACAAGTTGTGAGATCATATTTGAGGTTAATGAGGTTTATTGTGATGTAGTATAATTTATTTGTATAATTATATAAGTTTAAAATTTGGTTTCATTGCCGATAATTTTATGTAAAATGTATTATATCATCCAATGATGGTTTATACATTTTGGATATTATCTTACCCTTTGGTAACCATTTCATTTTTGGTTAATAGTTAAAGACAATAAGAATTTATTTTTATCATATTTTGGATTATTGGATCCATTATAAGTTGATGTTAGTACTTCATGTACCAAATAATCATTATGAATACTCATACTTTGATGAAAAGGATGGTATTTTTGTGCAAATTAATGAAATTATACATCTCAAATTAGAATATTTTTTTATTTTTCCAGTTTACATAGTAATGTAATTCATTAACTAGAGTAAATTTATTGTAAAACAAGAATTTTGTTCTATTACATTCATTTCATATACATCGATATTCTTTTTCACATTTTATTAATTTATGGTTTTTGGAAGTTAACATTATTATGTTCATTTTCTTTTCATGACATATTTTCTATTTCACTATCTATCATTATTATGATATTTAATTTTTCTCTATTTTTATATATTCACATCCAACTAATTTTATCCTATTTGGAAACTTATTATTCCAGGTGTCCTTTGTATTTCCCTTTCCTTATTTTAAAAGGAAATTAAATTAAACATTTTTTAATATTTTTTAAATAAATGTATTTTAAAATTCTAATCCCCTAATTACCAAGAATATGATAATATTGTGAGGGAGTAATTTATTAAATTGTGGAATTATATAACACCTCAAAATTTTAAAATAGCACTATATTGTATATCATGTTCAATATGCATGACTGAGCATAAATTAAACAAGATGAATTTTGATTTAAATAATACCATTATAACCTTATTCATGAATTGGTGGGTATTAATATTATTAACTACATTATGAAATGTAAATACTGGTCCTACTCAATACAAATATATTGATTGATGATAATAAAATAAGCACCCAATTTTATGAATTTCATTTTATTCTTTAGAAATAATTTTTGATCAAAAATGGTTTTTATTGATTTTATTTAGAATAATTCACAATTAATTTAGTTTATATATAGAAATTTTATATAGTAAAACCAATATGTGGTTTTTAATAACTATATCAAAAAAAATTAAGGTGAGTTTTGGGGATTTTTCGTGAAAAAATTTATTTTCTAATGAATCTGAAAAATAATTTTATTCGTTGAAAATTTTAATTTTTTATTCATTTAAAAAGATCAATTTTATTTTGAAATGGTTTAAAATTAACAATAGTTTTATTATATAATTTGATCGAATTTAAAAATAACAGTTTTATACTCAAAATATAATTTTCATAAAAAAATATTTTCCATTTTAATTTTAAATTATATTAATATGCTAATAAAATTTAGTATTGAAAAATGGAATCCATATTTTATGTTCATAATTTTAAATTTAGTTAATAAGACCATTATATTTTGGGTCATTGTAAGACGTAATAGTAGTAAACTAGTATTAAAATGGTAATGGTAAATTGGGAAACTAAGTTTAAAAATAATATTATTAGGATGAAGAATAATCTTAACACTTTCCTTTTTATATTTTTTTTTTTGTTATACTATTAACAATTTATTTTTTAGAATATGGTAATTTGTTATCATTTTTTATTTCTTTTTACCTTCATAATAATGATTTATGATTTAAAAAAATCACTTACGAAATGTTAATTTCAATTAAAATATTTGGTAGATTTATAAACAACCTATGTTTAGTTATGAAATGTTATTTTAAATATGAATTATTTGTTTATATTGTGGTAATTTATTTCCAATTTTTTATGATGAAATGGATACCTTAAAATATTACATAACACCGAAACATTATAAATGCAATTAATAGAAAATATTAATGATTCTAAAGATATTAAGTGAAAGATAATTTGAATTAATTATTTTTTCCACGAATTTTTATTTGATAAATATAATAATTTATGTATTTTTGAAATGATTATATTTATATCCCTTTGAATTTATGTTCTATTCAATTTCAAATAATAATATATATGATATTTTATGTTCGATATAATTTATTAATTTTATAAAATGATACCAAATCATGTAAACTGTTAGTTCTGATGTGTAATAATCTAAAATGTCATAACCTATCCGTTAATGATCCATTTTTCAGATTATAAGTAAAATTATAACCTTTTGAAATTTAGAAAGTTATTACCACATTTAAAGATAAAATAGGTTAACTATGAGGATAAACCAAATGATAATGTTTTAAATTATATCTAAACCTAACTAAAAATTATTGGGGGATTATTATAAGAACATGTATTCCCTATATTTTAATATAGGCCATTTTAGAAAAAAACATACATGAGTTAGATATATTTAAAATTATATTACTTTATGTATTTCAAAAAATTACATTAATTTTGTTTTATAATATTTAATATTTTATTAAATGGTTTAAAATTATTATAATAATTATAATTATCCTTGGGATTGGGATAAGGTTTAAAAGAAAATTAATGGTCCATTTGTGGAAAATTTTCATTAATACTTTCATTTTTTCTCCTAGATCAAAGAAAAAAAATGTTTTCAATATAATTTTCAATAGGGTTAGCAGGTGATCAAACAAAAAACGATGAAAAATATAAACATATCAAAAAATTATTGTATGAGTATAGAGACCCTTCTTTTAAAACATTACTTTTACATAATTGTAATGTTAAATAACATAAAAAAAATTACACCATGAGGATAAAAATGATTATTGTCATGGGAAAACTAGGACAATACATAAATTTTACAAAATAAAACATAATTATTTGATTAATTTCTTCTTCTCTAGCTTCTTATTCGCCCTTGATTTCTCCTTAGTACATGTAATCACTATATGATATACATCAAAAGGGGTGAAATAAAATCCCTTTAAGAGGATATAAAAAAGAGACAATAAAGCATTGGGTGAGATTAATCATTATCATCATAACATAATCATAGGATCACAAACATGATTGGACGAATTAAAAAAGACATGAAAAGTGGTGATGCATAAAAATGAAACATTATGTCTTAGTTATTAAGAAAAACGCATAGTTGTGGACAAAGATAATATCATGTTAATGCATATTTTAATTTAACTCATGATATCAATCACTTTTCCTAATGCATTGGAGTGCTATATAATTCCAGTCACACCCATCACATCAAAACATTTACATTGTGCTATATAATTTCTGGCATACCCATCACATCATAATATATAAAATAATGTGCACGCCACATTTAATTTATATCAATATTGAAAATATAACAACCCATGGAAATGAATGAGTTTTTTAAAAATACATTCAGAAACATTGATTTCACAAATTAAGGAGGGAATAACATGCATGATACAAGTACCATCAACTACGAGTGGGAAGTAAAAGGTGTGTCTTTTAAAGATGTGTTTTTTGAAAAACATTGTGTCAGAAATAAAACCGATTGAAAAAATCTTATACCCCAATAATTTTCATATAATTCTGAAGAGATTATGTTTATTTAAAATATATACAAAAAATGGAGTGAAGGAGTTAAAATACGAAGAAATAATGTTGGGTTTGAGAATTCCCCTTACCTTGTTTCTAAATTCATTATTCACATTAATGTCCTGTAAAATCACATTATATTCATCAATTAACGGTTAGTAAACATTTAATAAAAGAAATTTATTCATCATGGTTTCATTAATTTCTTTTAAGGGCCTTTTTATGAGTTATAGAGTTTAAATTCATTGATTAGGAGCATTCTTTTTCTTATTTTTCATGAACGGTTCACATATACACAAGAGTGGATTTTCGTGTAGAAAATTCACAATAATATATATTTCCAATTAAATGTTATTAGTGATCTTCAAAAAAATATAATTTTCTTATATTGAATTTGGTTTTCTACCCTGAGGATGAATCATTAGTTAAAATTCAATGATTATCATTTAGATCAATAGGGGCGATTTTTGGATCACATCAAACAACCTTTTCGTTATCATTTAGTTTTATGTATAAATTTTTGTTCTAGAATATAAGAGAGGATAAAAAATAAATTATATAATATTTTTTCATCCATTTATTGGTTTTTGAGGTAGTCTTCATGTTGTAGAAGGTTAAAAGAAGTGCTTCTCCCACAATATAGGTAAATTAACACATCACGGGTAACAATTTTATTTTTATAAAACAAAATAGAGATAGGGAGGATTATAATGAATATTATTCCACTAAAATGTTATAATACAAGTATATTAATCATTATATAGTTATCATGAAATTTTTATAAGAAATTTTATTGATAAGATAAGAAAAGAATGAAATTTGAATGGAATTTGAATGAAAAGGGAGCGAGAAATTACCTCTTGAATATAGCTTCATTGAGAGCCTATTAAGGGGAGGGTTTTGGACTTTTTATGAGAGAAATGGATGATGGAAATTAGGGAGGATCTTGGGAAGAGTTTTTTACAGAATTTGGAGTAGACACATGGCTTGAGAGGTGTGAGGAAATGAGGCTGTGAGAGATGGTATTTATAGTGGAGGGGAGAGGTGTTTTCTCGATGACTAATTCATTAGTTTATTAATTTCCCTCGTGATAAAAATTGTGATTATTAGATGACTTAATATAGTAAATAATGCACGTGAGTTCATAAAAATTCCCATTTACATTAGACATGACTCGCGCATGATGAAGAAATCTATTTATTTTGCATATTTCCAAAATTATTGAATTTCACTGTTCACCAAATATAAAATTATTCCAAAAAAAATCCAAAAATCACCCTAACTATTTTTCCACTTTTATAATTCTAAAATAAAATCCATTTTATGAAAATAATTTTCTGAATATTATTAATTAATATTTATTTATAACTATAATTTACATAAATAATACAAATTTTAAAATTAAAACTGCTTTTCTAACACTTTGAATAATTAATTAAGGTCTCAAAAAATTATCATATAATAATAAGACATCAAAATAATTGTTTATAAATACATTTTATGAAAATAAAATTTATTTTAAATTATTTTATTAATCATTAGATATTCATGACTAACAAAAATACCAAAACTATAATATAATTATATCATATTATCACTTATAGGATAGATAAATTTTATTTATACTATCCTTGGTAAAGTTACTATTCATTTGGACAATATACTTTTCATAAGGGTCATATTACTATTCATAAGGGTTACATTACTATTTAAAAGGGTACATTACTATTCATCAAAAATTTTGTTTTGACTATTAGACTCCGGATATCTTTCTAATTGTAACTGTGTATGCCAGATTTTTGAAACTCAAGTCATAAAAGTGGAGAGATTATGCTTAAAGGACACATAGTATTTAGTAGATTATTCATCAATCATGTGGTATTGTGTTTCCTAATGTGATTTTATGTGATTCTACTATATTTTATTTCTATAAAAATGGAGATATTGCATTGATAAATTTTTGGGACATTACAACGAGATTTTTTCAACTCGTATTCATCTTATTTCTAATTGTTTAAATTTCAATTCATCTAAAAATAAAAATTCATTTAATATATTAAGAAATTCCCCGAATAAAATTCTATCACATATAAAATAGAACTAAATCCCCTCTTCAATCCAAACATAAAGATACATTTTTTTAAGCCAATCCTTAAAAAATACCGTATTAAAATCTATTACTACATTCTAAAGGACTTATTTTTGGTATAATTGAAAACTTATTGGGTTGATGGTGTAAATAATGGGAGGTTGTCCATAGAATAGTTGTAGCTTTTATCTAAATGTTTTAGGTTTATTTAATCTTCTACCTACATAAAATAATATTGAATAGTTATGAAATAATAATAAAATTGTATTTTATACACTAAATATATATTAATTTAATAAAATATATCAATTCATCCCTCATATGTTAAATGAAACCATCGTTCATATTTACTGTGGACTGTTGCCTTGTGAACTGATGTAATTCTTCTTCTATTACTGCTTATCGTAGTTTCTTATAATGATGGATTTAATATTAATTTATGATGTAGATGAAAATAATAATTACTATTTGACAATATATCATCTTATTTCTTACAATTCCATGTATTGAAACATGACAACATAATTAATGTGTATGTGTGGTCTTCCATCTCCACGAAGCAATGTGATTCGTTTTCTATCATCACATGGATGATAAATGTGTGTGTGTGTGTGTGTGTTTGTCTTTGTGTTTTTGTGTTTATTAAAATTAATAAAATATTAGTTATGATATAATTATCATTCTGGAAAGATCAAATAATACATATGCTCATTCCATTACGATCGTTGAAAAATAGAAATGTTACTCATGCGTACATATGTCATACCACCTCCATGATTGTAACGATGTTCATTTTTTGTACCCTTGTTACAAGGTTTATATTAAAAGTATAATTAAAATAAAAAATTATTATCTTTTAATTATTATTATTCAATATATTATTGAGAAATGACTTTTTTTACCATAGTAAACCTATCAGAGTCTTTTGTGTATCTGAAGAGAATATCAAAAAATGGATGATTTGAACTTAATTGATTGTGTAATTAAATATAGCATAATAATATAAAAATAAAATGAATAATAATCTTTAAAAGGTTTCTTAACAATGTAAATATCTAACATCATTTTATTCATTTAGGAATATAAAGAATGTATATGATGAGTTAGACTGAGGGTTGGGGTTTCTTATCTCACTATTGTTTCTATTAGACTTATATTATATTCACCACATTATTCATTGATGTGGAGTATAGACTAACGATTTGATCTAATGTATAATTATTTAATTTATATTCATTATATTTAATGATTTGGTTTATGTTATTTATTTCATGTGGATTATGAATCAAATATTATGAATGCTTTAAGGGTTTATTACACAATCTCAGCATATTTTCAGATTGATTAATTTTAAGAATCTAGTGGTAAAATTACTGGATAATGATATAATAAGCCAAATATATTTTCTTATACCCTATTTATTCATTAAAATTATAATTTTCCGGTTCATATTACACTCTTATGTACCCAAGATATTTAATCTATGTTTTTAATGAAAATTCGCATTTAATTCAATTTGGTAGGCAATCATGTTCTTTAATGCCCATTTTTTTGTAAAATGTTGGAAAAATAGCTATCATAGTTTTATATAATGATTTTTTGTAGAATTTTTGGCAAAGGATTTATTTTTTGAAAAAAAATTGAGCCTTCTTATCATATTCCGAATGAGGTATTTTGAAATATTTACTAAAAATGTGAAATAAATAATTGTTTTAATATATTCATCATATATGGAATTTGGGGTATTTATCAATACTCAATGATTTTATTCTTCCCTTAAAATTTTGATTTATTTTTTTCAAAAAAAAATTCCCAATAATTTTGTTAATAATTTTAATTTTTAAACTGAATTTCAAATAGAAATTGATAATTTCCTCAAAAATAAATTTTATGAACTATATAGTATTTATATTTATAAAGGACAATAAAAAATATTTTATTTCTTCCCCACTAGGGATATGTTGTATTGAAACCATCATTTTTTTCTTTTCGTGGTTTATAATTAGTTTTATTGGGAAAATATTAACATTCCATATATTATTTCTTCTTATTAGATTGTTTATTATCATTATGTATTATAGATTATATTATATTGTTTATTTATAAGAGGAATAAATTGAAATTAGTATGTGATGGGTGGGGCCCTTTTTAGGTCCTTTTTACAACAGTAGAACTCATGAGGCAAATAGTTTGGGTATTTCACCGAGACATTACCCATTTATGCATGGTGTTTATACACAAAGCCTTGATGAAATGTTTATAATGAATGTAATAATTCCTTCATTCAATATGATATTAGTTCTTAATGTCTATGGGATTAATATAATAGTTATGATATCCATGGATAGGGTTAAATGTCAAGTAATTAGTTATATGGAATTATTTATCATCATTTATTGCTTTTATATCATTCTTTATGTTAATGTTATTGACGAAATAACATGTGATTTTCAGTCATTTACCTTTCAATAATTATAATGTATCATTTACTCATCATAACATCTACATTACATGACGCTTACAAATCATTTGAGATAATATATATTTTCTTTCTTTTCCCTGAGTTAATATGAATGAATACTCAAATGATTTCAATGATGATATATATTTAATTTTACTATCTTTTTATTTAAATATATTTAAAATAATTTTAAACTGAAGTATGTATCTAGTTTACAAATAGTAACAAATTATTCCGTCATTTGGGATGCATTATATTGTATAAAATGATAAATTAATATAGTAACTACATGTTATTGTCTAATAGGGTAAAGGTATTTAAAATATATACCATATAAAATAAAATTATTTATAATGTGAAACATGTATCAATGAATGAAATTGTGAGATGATAACCATCAACTTTACTCTTATTATCTATGAACAGTCTTTAAATAAATTCAGAGTTTCAGTCTTCCCTAGAATGACCTCTTGGAAATGATTGTTTTGGGACACATTCATGTAATATATGGATAAAAAATATGTAATAATATTCTAGGATACTAAAAAAGAAGATGGTTTTATATGAATAATAATAGTAAATGTGGCTCCCAGTCGGTAAAATTAATCTCTTTTTATAAGTGAAAAGGTGGGACATTTATTTCAAATAAATAATTAGGTGAGGGGGATATAGAATCTCATTAGTTATGGGTGATTTTTATAGGGAAATGTTAGTGAAAAATGTGAGTATGAATTCCTAGGATAACAATAATGGTCTTAAATAATGTTTATGTTACATGTAAACTTAACATAATTCATGTCACATAATATTATCCATTTTTACCCTCATTAACAATCATTAAATTTTTACGATCATAATTATTTTTTAAAAAATATAAAATAACCCCTACAATTAAATTTTGATGTCACAATTATAAATTTTTAATTTATATAATATATTTATATTTAAAGATTTGATAAAATTAACTTTTAAAATAAAACATAAGATATTGAAATAATGTTTTTGTAAAACAATATCTTTTTATACATTATGTATTTTTATAATTATTTAATATTTACTAAGAAGTTAAATGGTGATAAAATATTTTCAAATATATTTGAATATATTATTACATTCCTCACTTAATGTTAATCAATTTAATTTCTTTTGATAAAAATTACATAATGTTTTTAATTTAAAAAATATTTCAAATATATTGTTTTATTAGTGGTAACTCATATTAACATTTACAACTCATTTTTATGTTTAAAATATATATGTAACTGTTATAAAATTTGGATATTTCAATTAAATATATAGAAATATTGATATAAGATTTAATTTATAAAGCTGATGAAATATATTTTTGATATTGGTGCTCATATTAATTAGGAATAATTTTGAGGAAATTAAATCATTTAAGAATAAAATGAATTTTTCCTTATTCCTTCTCCTCTAATAACTATGGTTGTATAATAATTTGGTTTATTATATATATATATATTTTAAATTAATTTTATTAAATATTTTCTATAAAAGATATTAATATAAAATATTTTACACTTTATAAAACCTCTCTTTGAATATAGGACTTTAATATAAAATAATCTTCACAAAATACAATTAAAATTACTTATTTTTGTAATATAGTTTTATTTTTATTAATCAATTTATATAAAAATAATTACTTTAATTTATCAATATATCAATAAATTATTGACTCATAATATTATTTACTAATAATATTATTTAAATTATAAAAATATCTATATAAGTCATTATTTTATTTAAATATTATATTTAATTTCCTTTTTTACTATTATTGTATTATATTCTTCTAAATATATGAAGAATTATATAAAACGCATTTTACCTATTATGTACATGTATACCCAATAAATATATTTCCAAACACTATGTTTCTAATGACTATATTTCTTCATATGCTGGCTATATACCACCATAATATCTTATAAATTTATAATATTCTAACCTCATAAATCACTCTTCTCTTTCCCTTTAATTTCGGGGTTTTATTAACTATTTCTATTATAATTATATTCTTACTCATTATAGGTTTTGTTTTACTATTTCTGATTCAAAAAGGTGAAGATGAACCAGGGTTTTTTAGTTTTGAAGGTATTTTTTTATTGTAACCTTTTAATTTATACATATTTAAGCGATGTAGCCATACATGGAATTTAGTACTCTTTGCAATGAAATACATTGTTTCATATACTATAGTTTTAATTTTCAACTATATGTTAATGAAATGTAGTTTTTTGGGTTCCTATGATATATTAATTATTTTGAATATATTCTTTAGTACATGAAAATAATAAAAAATGCGTTTAAGAATATAGGTAATATATTTTATAGTGATAAAAGCTATCATTAAAACCAATATTTTTACATTCTCCCCCCACCCAATATAAATAAAATCCTCATGATTTTAATTATCACTCCCTAATGAAAATGAATAAGTGTTTCTATAAGATAGAAAATACTCAAGATATAAATTCTAATCAGGTCTCACCAACATTACTATTGGTAAGGATAAAAACACATTTTTCCTATAAAATTTCTCTATGTTTAGATTCATAAAAATTTTCATTTTCCTCCTTAGTACTGTATATTTTATACATTTTTTATAACATGTACATATCACAGATTCATTTTCATTATCCATTTTCTAACTAAATTTTAAAAACAACCTAGTTATCGTGATATCCAACAAAATGATAATAAATGAATATATGAATATGAAAAATAACTTTAATGATGTATTTCTCTAGGAAAACTTAATTTAAACCAATGATACGTGAAATATGATATTATTTTTTTAAACATTAGATCCTTTAGTTAATCCTAGATTGTATGTGGTCATTTTCATAATAGGTTATCTAACATAATAGTATGATATTAAATTATTTAATTATATAAAAATACTACATAATGGTTCTTAAAGAGAATGAGAAATGTCCTAAGAATATTTGTTGGGTGTATAAGTCTAGGTGTGTAGTTAGGATCAGTTATTGTGCCTTAATTGATGATAAAGTTAATAGTATACTAAACTTTTTCAGAGTTATTACCCATATCTTAGTTGATTCAAGAACATTCCTCCACCTATTTTTATCTAATTAGAGATGTTTTTTTCTAGGAGGATACCAGCTTTATAATTTAACAAAAAAATATAAATAATTTTCTTATATTAATGCTTGACATTATGTTTTTCAAAAGTTTTCTCTAGTTATTATCCCCAAAAAATAACATAATTAATAAGGTAAAATTGATAAATATTAAACTGATACAAATTGAGACACCCATGATTTGTACTCCCAGATCCTTTTCTAAAAACATGTTTTTGAATACATAATTTAATTCCAAATTAGATAAAATGGGGTAAAAACATATATTTCACATTATCATCATAATATAAAAATTATATCTCACAAATTATCTCACAACTTCTCAAATCAATGTTCTAGTTTCTGTATATATTAATAACATAAAGATCATATTTCACATAATTTCCAAAACAACTCTAAAATAAATCTACATATTGATTCCTTATATATAAAAAATTGAATTTCATTCCCTATGGAAATACACAAACAAATGAATGGTTGAGATAAAACTCTTATTAAGTGAATACATATCAAAATTTGAACAAGTGATAAATAAAAACAATGATAAAACATGATCATGTATTTAGTATATAATTAAAAGGAACATGTGATAATAATAGTTTTCATTAATGAATTTAAAAAGTGCATATAAAATAAAATGATCAAACATATTCCAGTGAATAAGAGTGCATAAACAAGATAAAATAATAATTAACCATGGGTTATATAATTGAAATCTACAAATTAAATGTGGAAAAAAAAATAATTTTAAGAAATCATTATATTTAAAATATATATTACTTCATAAATTATATGATAAATATTTCAAATATAGATAACCACATCAATTTCACTCTCAGTATTATAAAAATAACTAACTACATCATTTTAATGCACAATCAGGTTATTATAAGTAACCACATTAAGTCAATGATCAATATTTTGAACATATCTAACATTATCAACTCGATACCCAATATTTTGAATGTAGATAACTATATTGAGTCCCCACTTAGTCTACTGAACAAAACTAAGTGAATTTATTCCATACTAAACATCGTTAATATAGTTACCTACATCAAATCCATGCTCAATATTGTACACACTACTATCTTTGTGAACAACGCTTTCTGTATCAATCCAATGATCAACATTATAAACATATGTAACTACACTGAGTCCATGCTAAATTTTGTGGGATTATCTGAGAACATCGAGTATATCCCCCGTCAAGTGAGCATAGAAAACCACATCAAGTTCAAACACAATATTCTGAACAAATCTAACTACATTGAGTCCATGATTAACCATGTTAATATAGCTAACTGTATTGACTTCACTATCATGCTTCTGAACATAAATAACTGCATCAATTCCATGATAAATAACACAACACACGTATCAAAAAACATTAATCGGCGACATAGAGGGATGTAAAGGACCCCAGCCATCAAATTATAATCATCAGTAATTAAGCATTCTACTATAAATCAATATTTCATTGTCTCATAAATAACTCATGGAAGAAATGTTCTTCATAACATTCCCAAAAGGAATCACATGAAATGAGTTAATTTAATATATTAATTGAAAAAATATCACTCAATAAGAGTATATCATTAAATTATTAAGTGTTAAATTCATAAAAAATAACACCATAAAGAATATATCCATTGATGATAAAGAGTAAAATGGATGTGAGACCAGAAAAAAATATTCCATAAAATATTTTTATATTTACCATAAAAATATAATGTTATAACTCACATTAAAAAGTCATTTTAGAGAAGATGGTAGGAAGTTACATTAAAAATTTTATTTAGAAATAAACCATAATAACAGATCATTGAAAATGAAAATTGTTTACAACAACAAATGTGGACTTGAAGATAAAAATATACGCACATGAAAATAAATTCATTTTTAATATTTATAAATTTATTTATTGGAACCCACATTATTAAAAAATTATTAAAGATTCACATAGAAAATATGTAATGATAAATATTAAAATAACTATAAATAATTAATATTTGAAATTAAAAATTAGAAAATAAAACACTTTGTCAATGAAAATATTTTTATATGGAAGAGAAAGTGATTATAGGAAAGGGTGTGATTTATTTTTAAGAATGTAGTACTTTTATGAGAAACAAATTCATTTTCGATGATGTTTTGAATTAAAAATTGATGTCTTGTAGTGTAAAAGATGTTGTACTATATTATAAAATCATATGGTCGAAGAAACTGGAATTGAAGAAAGGAGTCAGTTATAAATCATTTTAACTCATAAATTGGAAATTTGATTTAATGAAATCCTGTATGGATTTGGTAAATTTTGAATCAAAAGGAATTAAAGGATATAATTTGAATTGATTTTGAAAAAAATATAAATTTCATAACAATTATGATGAAATAATTCCATAATAATGTATTTCCACTAGAAATAACAAAACATGTTTTGAAAATGGAATATATCATATAGAAATTAAATTGTGACTAGAAACTCCAATAGAATTTTAGAACTATATAATAAAAAAATTTGAAATATATAACCTGAAATATAAGTTTAATTATATTTAACAAATATATATTCATGATATAATATTAAATAGAGGTACTATATACTCTGTATAAAATAAAATACCTGCATATTATGAAGAATGTATAAAATGATTAAATTTTTAGATAATTACCCTTATATTTACTAATGAATTCCACAGAGGCATTTTAACCTCATTAAGAGTTTTATTATTCTCTTTAAATACCTCTTAAAAATGGAGTAATTAGGGAACATTAATGCAACAATGGGATACCAAACATTTAATATAACTCTAAAAGAATTACAATTTATAGAATTTCCACATTAATTCAAAGGGTTAATATGTCTTGATGTCAGTAGAATTGAGCACCTCTTATAGGTGAAATTGATGGAATTTATCTTCAAATGGAATGTTTGGTGAGCGGTAGAGAAGGAATAATATGAGAGTTTGGTGAGTAAGGTGATTAATGGTTAGAGATACATAGGGAATGATTTTCTAACCTCAAAATTTTCTTCTAAAATCTTTGAGTATCATGTAAACGTAATAATATTTAAGGCACATTTTGTTTCCAATTTTCAATATTATTAATAGTAATTAGAAATTTACCATTGTAAAACCCCAAGATTTTTTTGTTATATATCTTTTTATATTTAATCTATTCGATGTCATATATTACACATAAGAACCAGTTTAAACGAATAATAAAATATTATTATGTCATCATTATAAACTAGTCGTTAAATTGAATGGAATGAAATGTATTAACCACAATATGGAATTATTTATAAAATAATTTTAAAAAATTAAATTCATTCATTAATTTTATTTATATGAATAAGATAAAAATAAATATAATTTTATGATTAAAAATTATATATTCTTTAATGGTAGATTTAATGAATTTTTAAGGAAAATATAAAATAAATCTAAATTTTGACACTTTTATAAAGTATTTTTGAAAACATAAAATTAATTTGAGAAATTATAATGTCAAAATTAATCTCCTCATCATTTTTAGTTATTTTTTTGATAAATTTCATTTGAGATTAATAGTGAAAAATTTTAAATTTTAAGTGAAAACTAATTTTTCATCTAAATAATTTATAGGGATAAATTATATATATAATTGGTGTTAATATAAAATAAAATAAATTATAAATATATTAATAAAATTTATCTTATTAGAATATATTTAAAATTGAATATTTATATAAAACCATTCAAACTGTTAAGTATTTTTACTTTAAAAACCCACTTTATCATCATGTATATGTGAATAGTTTTAAAATAAATTATACCATTTAAGTGAATTGAATTTGAAAAAATAGATCCAATATTTTTATTAATGAATTCCATATTGATTAAATAGGTCACTTTTGGTTTTGGCCAATATGAGTAGTCACAATGGCAATATTTTTACCACAATTATGGTTAAATTTGGTAATTTAGGGTAAAAATAATATAATATGGATTTTAAAATTAACCTAAAACATTAAAAATTATAATTGGATGATTTCTATATGAATAAAAACACCTATGTTTCGAATTAGTGTTTTATAATGGTCATGTGTCTAAGAAAATGACATTAATATTATTTAAATTAAATAAAATCACAAAATGTCACTTTCGTTACCTTGAACAAATCTTATATGTCTATATAGGTACATAGGTAGGTTATTAATTAATATAATTTTTAATATTTAACTTAATAAACTTATTTTCATTCATTTAATTTTGTTTTTTTGGGACAATATGGATGAGTTTAATATTTTTATAATATTTTATTTAATGAAAAGAAAAAATGTAACATTCATTTTTTTAATAACTATATTACATTTAATATGGTTTTATTTAGAATATACCATTCACTATATATATTTTAAAAAAATATAAAATATTTATCTAAATAATCATATTTTTAATAAAAATAAAGAATAAATAATTATCATAAATAATTATACAATATTGATGTCGTAAATATATTATAAATTGATAAATCAAATAAATGATATTAAAAATATAAAAATATATAAAAAATTATTATTTAAACTGATCCTGTATTTTTATAGATTATTATGACATATTCAATGTGAAATACTATTTTTTTAAGTTAACTTATATTCTTGATTTTCTTAATGGAAAAGTAATGAATAATATAAAAATTGAAAATGATGATATTTTATCAAAATAATATTTTCTTAATTTTCTTAAAATTGAAAAAAGTTTAAAAAATTATTATTTGGGTGAAATGTATTTAATTATATATTTATTGTCCAATTAAAACTTTAATGGTAAAAAATTATGACATTTCAATATTAAATAAATTATTACCTTAATAAAAATTAAAATATGTTAATTGAGGTCAATCAAAAGTATAGGGTTTCAAATCAAACCAAAACCTGTTAAAATTTAATTAGATTATGAATATAAAAACTTATTTCATCTTTTATGTGAATACATCATCATTTTTTTGAATTTTTATGGAAAATTAATTTATTATAATTTAATATTTTTTGGATTTCCATGCATTCCCCTCCCCTATATTCTTAAACGGCCCTCCAAGCTTCATTTTATTTCACCATATTAATTCTTTTTACTTGAAAAAACTCTATCTATTTCTCTTTCAAACATACTTAGTTATGTTTATGATATTATTTTCCTTCCAAAAGTTGAACCCCAAATCCCCTAAGAAGAGATCAGAGGAAGTTCATCGATGTAGAGTAATCATCTTTATCGACTCATTCATGTCTGATTTTTTTCCACTTACTCATCATGTGGTGATTAAATGCTATATTAATAACTTTATTATAATATATATACTGGGAGGTTATTATAATTATCATTCAACCATATTATGCCTTTCATCCATCCTACAAAAAATGAATTCATCGCCTGTGATTCTGTACACCTTATCGTCTCCACACTATGGTGTAAATTATTTTTCATCATGACCTTACATGGATGGGTATAATGATGGATATAATAAATAAATATAATAATTTTGAAATTATATTGTTTCTAGAAGAATTAATATACACTACACATCCTTACATATTCATCATTAATGAAATGATATCATCTCTCTTGCGTACGTACAACATACTATCTTTGTGACGTGATGCGATTCATTTTCCATGTTCTCCATTCAAGAATGATATATATATATATATAATGGAAGAAATATGATATTTATGAACGTAATATAATTTTTTTTTAAAAAATAACTATAACCTAAGTACATGAAATGATACTTACACGTTAAATATGTATAGAAAAATGAAGGATTTGACACTCAAAATAAGGATAATGAAGATATATTATTAACAAATGGGTGATAAGATGATATTATAGAATAATATATGATATAATAAAAATTAATATTGTTCTTTTATAAATTAATATAAAGCTTTGAATTATTATTTATGATGTTTATGAACATTTAACTACGGTTAAGCATAAAGTCAGGGAATTCATCTTAATTTTCACTTTATTGAGATTTGCTTGGTATTATGCACCTTATCATTTTATGTGTTTTATATACTACCCATTTTAGAAAATTTTTCATTTTAAATTTAAATATCTCTTAAATATCTAGATTAATTATATCATGTATATAAGTATTTCCTAAACCGTAAAACATTGTTACATATGTTGTTTACTTTGAATTTTATTTGACTAAGTGGGGAAATATTGGTAAATATGTATCCACTAATCAATATTGATATTTTTATATGGAATATTTTTTATGAATTAAATATATGTTTTATGAATGCATTGTACCTACATTGATGTTTTCCGCCTGACATTATATATCCTTTCGATGTAACGATATGTCTAATAAGAGAAAACAGTTAGATAAATTAAACAGGTTTCAACGAGTAATTTTAAACCATCATGTGAATTCTCATGATTGTAGTAGTATATTGTGCTAGATAGTTGATGTCTAATAAATAATATGTTTTTTTATTCAGTATTTATTTATTAATATACATCGTATCTTCCCTATGAGAAAAATATTTGGATTTATTTTAATTCTAAATTTATTGATTAAAAAGAATTTTTTTCAGTAATTTAACTTTCCATATATATTATGGATTATAGAACATATATCCCTTATAATTGATTCATGATTCCACTATTTGTAACTCTTTCTGAGCATTTAATCTGACCCTTTTATTTTTTTCCTTACCCATGTTTTGATGATGAAATCACTGAATAAGTGTCAAGGTGTTAGTATGTTTACCTTTGTTATGTTCTATTTTTAATTACTAGTGTAATACGGGATCCTTGTATGTATCTAGTTCCTCCAGTATAATAAATTGATCAATCCTTAGTTATATTTACTATTTTATCTATTAAATATTAATTTTAGAGACTTGGTTCATTCTTATAATGTCTTTGAAATAATTCTATATATATTTTTAAAGAGAGAAACTAAGACGACATGGGATTCTGTTGCACGGTGTGCTAGGATTTAATTTTATAAAAATATGTAATGTATTTTATATTCGGTGAACAGAATTTTGTAAATAAAATGGGGTAACCATTAAATGGATTTTGGGATTAGATTTTTTATACCACTGCTGACTCTGGAACATATGGTTTATACATGGTGGAACTGAAAATATGCTTGTACTGGGAGTTTGGTTTAAAATACCATTGGTGGTAAGTTTAGTGGATTAATTGCTTAATTAATTAAATAATTCATTCATACATTTATTCTACCTAAAAGAATACCTATAAATACATCATTATAGATAATTCTCCATTATTAGCTTCATAGACCCTAATAGGATTACATAGTTTTTTTCTCCTCCTTCCATTGGCAGAATCACCATAGACAATAATGGAAGTCTTGATTGGATCATATTAGAGAATAGAGAACACAAAAAATTCATTAATTTTTTTGAAACCACCTTATTCTTTATTGAATGATCCAATCTCTATATAGTATCTATCAATTTTTTACACCCATTTTGAGTAAATTGATTGAGCATATCAATCCCATTCTGGGATATGGTGCTACCATGGTCATTTCATGCACATGTGTATGAGATAATTAATTATTTCATTGGTTTTCAAATATATGTTATCCAAATTATTTATTATTCTAGAATAACACATAGTAATTATAGATAACCATCTTTATTATTCCTTTCACCCTTAGTTGCTTCACATTCTTAACTAGTTTGACCCTGTGGTCCCAGTTAGATGATGTTGGGAAGTACCGAGCTTGATAAATCACCCAGAATCACAAAAAATCAACATTTTAGGGATGTATTGATGAATCATTGGTAGATATGGGAATTTTCAGGATTTGGATGAATGTTTTCATGATCTTAGATCCAACCATTGAAGACAAAACGACCAGAGTCATGAAATAAATTTAATTATCCTTCGGGGACTAATGAAAACCAATTTATAGCCTCTAGATGGCCAGAAATAAAAGATCCTGACTAGGTCCTTGAATTAAGAATTTTGTTGAGGTGAGATCTTTCATCGATTGGAAGAATTTGAATTGTGAAGAATGGATCTAGAATACTATGAAAAATCTGTTACATGCCATGTACCACAATGAACACGTGACATGTCTTCCATATGCTATATAGGCTAGGGTGTGGAGAATTTATAAGGAAGGCACACTGGGTAGTAACCCTACATGTTTTCAATAACATTCCTACATGGGAGACCCATGTGTTGGAGCATAAGGGAACGATACCATGTGGGAGTACACGGCCAGACACTTGGTCATGTACCAAAGTACAAGGACACAACATGAGTACATGGACAAATGCCAATGTACATAGACACAAAGTGGATACACATACAAATCTAAGTACAAGGGTGATACCCTGAGTGGCATTGTAACATCTCATAATTTCAGGATAAATTAATTATTTATTTATATGGAATTATTTTGAGACCGTGAAATTTGAGATCACATAATTCCAAGGTCAAGAGAGCCCAAAATGGAATTTCGAACTTTTTTTATGGTGTGTTCAATACATGTGAAAGAATGATTTTTTATCTTTTGAACTGTTGTTCAGATAAAAAATATAATGGAATAGTTGAATTCCGAATGTTTGGATTCCCTTAGAAATGAAAAAACTTCATATGTCAAAGACTGATCAAATAAGTTGTTTTTTAACTATTTGAGTTAAATAATAAAAAAATTTAAAAATAATTATTTTATTTTCCCTCTCAATTTTGAGTGGAAGAAGGTTACACTAGGCGAAGCGACCAGGCAGCGGCGAAGCACGTCAATGGGGATAATTAATAAATCGTTAAACACCAAGGGTAATGACCCTTTAATGACACGAAACAATGACACAGTTTCTAAAATAAAACAGTTTAATGACGCAATGTTACATCATAATGGGAATGTTGAGATGTGATACTATTTATAGATCGATTTCATGGAGAAAATATGGATTAAAAATTGGTGGATTCTATGGAGAACCCCTAAAGAACCTCTGATGGACTTCCACCCCAATGATGAACGATGGACGCTGGTGGAACTACATCTATTTCATCACACCTTTCGAAGATAGAGGTAGTGAAGTGACACCGACGTCTTAACCCCTCAAGGTAGAATGTGTGGCAATGATCATCAAAACGGTTGGGGATTTTGATTTGTTGTTTTTTCTCATCCATTTCTTGAAACTATGAAGACGGGTCAACCCATGCATTTGTTGACCCGTGATTCATTTGTTTATGAGAGAGGGTGTTTCATTCGCAGTATTTTATTTTTTGGGTTCAAATATTGACATGTAATGAGTGACCACAAACCTCTCTGAGCCCCCCTGATCAAACCTCTATCATGGAGGGCTTGTGATGACATGAAAAAGGACCGAGAACCTATGCTCTTGTGTGGTCAGTGACCACATTGTCAAAAATATGGCAAGGATAGTTTGAAGGCTTCACGGAAAAGACATCCTCACCCAGAGACCGTTGGCGCAAGGAGCCTGAGGAACAGACCATTGTAGCGCATCTGGTGGACTGCTGAATATTCTTCCAACACGCTGACATCAGCAGTGACAATGTTGGGTAGACTCACCCGCTGTGTGGAGGTAGGGGCCCCCATTTGCAGCCTGCATTGATAAAGAGGTTGTGGCTCATTAGCCGTAGTGGCATGCGGGAGGACATGATGCCATGTGGGCGCCGTGTGGAGGGTTGTCCCGCGTTCGTGCCACATGGGAGGCTAGAGGTGCCACAGACCGTTGGTTGCGGCAGGAGTTGGATGCGGTGCGAGGAGGGAGCCTCATAGAAGGTGTGGCATGTACATGTGGGCCGCGTCTAGATAGAAGGTGATGCGACAGGCTGCCACATCCTAGGGGTTCACACTGGCTTCACCATGCGGCTGGTCCCCATTCTGGCAGGCTGAGCCCCTAGCGAACTGAGCTGGTCCTACTGCCCAGTGGGCCAGACCCAAACTGGTGGGCTAGGCCGGACTAGGCCGGTTCGCTGGGTGACCTGGCAGTCCATGTCTAGCGAGGCCTATTGGGCCTGGCCAACTGGCCAGGCCAGAGCAGAATGACCACGACCCACACCAGGTCATGCCAGGTCTATATGAATGAACATAGGTATGTGGAACCCCCCGAGTCGGGTTGGGCGGGTCGGTCTGATTGGGTCTAAGCGGGCCCCATCGCAACCGACCTCTAGTTACTAAAACACATGTATCATGCAAATAGTTCATCCAATTGAAATGTTGCTTATGGTGTTGGAAATCTCTCAAAAAATTGGCTCTTTCGGCATGTGTTTTGGTGGATTTCATGGACTTTGAGAAGTGAATAATTGATTGATAAGTGGTTCCCCCAAGCACACAATGTACAAAACCCTACGATTTGCTGAAAATTGAAGACTACTTGAGGATGGAATAGTGTTAAGAGTCTCTATGGGACCCAAAAATCCCATGGTGGGGTGAAACTGTATGTTACCTCGCAAACCCATAGTACATGAAAGGAGGATTAACTTAGTTTGGCCAATGTGGAAAGTGACTTGATGTGACCCAGAAGGCCAATGGTGGGGAGTGGATCTCTGTGACCTAGCATACCCATGGTACTCATCATGGATGAGTACCACAATAGTTCAAGGTTAGTGGGAACTGGCTCTTTGTGACCCAGAAGGCCCACTATACTCGAAAGAAGATGAATTCTCCAGTGGCCGATGAGTTCAATGTTTTTGACATACAATTCTACTGTTACTACTCTATAATATATCTTGTGTGAGCTTCCATGTGTCTCATAAATTTAATTGATGAATTGCGGTGTTATCTTTCTTTTTGGTTTTGGGGCCACTACTGAGTACTCTATTACTCACCCCTACACTGGCTTCTACATCACATTTTCTGTCTAGTGCAGAGGGTCGACGTTTTGACCGGGGTGCTTAGCGAGACGATAATTATGGATGCTACAATGATGGAATTGGTGGCCTTGGAACAGGCAGCGCGCAGTTGGTCTGGATGGATAAGACGTACTACTTTTTATTCCAGTAGCTTCACTACTATCATGATCAGGTGTGGTTTACTATAGATGGCCAACATATCACTTTTCTTACATTACAGTTTTCAGTACTTTTTCAGGGGTTTTTATTATGGCCCACATTCTTTCAGCTGTACATTCACTTGATCTATTAAGTGGTATACTATATTCATTTATTGAGTTGGGGCTTGGTTGGGTGTTTTTGTGTGTGTATAGATATCTTGTATAATGTCTCCCACTTGTAGGATGATGTGATCGGCGCTAGTCACCAGCACTTGGGCTTTGGGAGGTGGGCATGGGGTAGTCATGGCATGGGCCCCGGGGGACGGGTCATGACAAAGTTGTATCAATGGGATGTCGGTCCCCCCTCAGATACAGACTCTGATGTTTTTTTGTATAAGTAAAGTTAAGTGTTGCGAGTTTGACATTCAGATTCAGGGATTCCACTATTGGTCTGGTGGCTGATGTATCCATACACCCAGACCTTGAATTCTGTTTTCAGCTCAATACATGAAAACATTGGTTGCATAAGTGTCTCTTTATTTTTGACTAATAGTCATCTCACAAGGTATAATCTTCTATCCATGATACATCTTGATCTATTTCAAGATGCCTCCATGTGGACGGCCTGCCAGGATCCCGATAAGAGGGTGTGAGTACTGCCTGCCAAATAAAGAGGCATCTATTCAGAGACCAGTTCTAGAGATGGCCCCACCAGGTGTTTCACAAGTGCTACAAACTCCTGATGGTCATCATCTCTTGTTCACGGTTCTGGTAGAGGAGGTTCATAGGCTAAGTTCCTTACATGAGTTTTATAGATAGAGTCCTCCTAGGTTCATGGGAGAGACATATCCTTGGGTCACTCAGGACTGGCTAGAGTTTGTGACGTAGGTCATCTACATAGTGAGGACACTGCCCAACCAGATGGTGATCATGGTAGTGAGCCTTCTACTGGGATCTACATGGAGATGGTGGAGTTTGACCATCTAGACTCACAATGAGGCGACCCTCACTTCTGTTGACTTCAAGAGGCCTTTCCAAGATGAGTTTTTCCCCACAACCATGTTCTCTCTTCTCATCTAAGAGATTCTTCACCTATACCAAGAAAAAATGACGGTTGTCAGGTAGTCATCTAGGTTCATAGATCTTTCCCATTACTCCATAGATATGTTGTGATATGCATTCATTAGTGCTCTAGGCTTTGAGTAGGGACTCCGGCGGGATATCAGGGATTCAGCAGTGTCTCTAAACTTCCCTACACAGACAAGGGTTCTGGAGTAAGACCTTATGATGAAGAGTTTCTTGGGGAAGTAGGCACCCGCATCTAGAGGTAACTACATACCCTAGGTGGAGGAGTCATCAAAAGGCAGAAAACATCAGACGCATGAGACTAGGTGGGAAAGGTCTCTCAGAGGACAACCCCAGGACTCAGGATTGGTGCTGCGGGGCTCCCAGTCCGGAGGGACTCAGTATGGAGCCAGGTAGTGCAATGCATGCAGCGGGTAGGGACAAATATAACATGACTTCCCAACCCATCATAATGATGATCGACATATGGTCAATGAGACTCTAAGGTAGTGGAAGTGGTTCGAGCGAGGAGGCCTGCATGGCGGAAGACATGGCAGGGGAGCTGGTTGAGCGGTAGGCGGTGGACGACAGTTTTGTGAGGTTACCGCCACCAACCCCATGTGGTCCACCCCAACCTCAAGGAGCAGGAAGACAAGGGTGAACTCTACTCCATGCATCAGATGCTTATAACCACGGTTATCTAGAGAGAATATAAGGTATGAACTATGTCTTCTACACCCTAGTTGTAGTAATTATTGACATAGGTTATAGTCACTCCTTCCCTGCCACGACTATTGTTCGGATCTCGATGATTCTGGTGGAGCCGTTGGCTCGATCCTTAGAGATAGAGACTCGTAAAAAAGACAATTTGATTGTTACAAACTAGTGTCAGTAGTGTGAGATTACTCAAGGAGGCATGAGCTTCAGCTTGGATCTCCTAGTAGAAGCCTCAAGGCATTATAATTTCATCTTCGGATGGACTAGTTATCCACAGTCCATGAACATATTGACTATTTTAGGAATACGGTGCGGTTTTTCCATGGAGATTGGACCAGGTTTTCCCTCACTACTGAGAAGGAAACCCTTGTGGTGCGGGACGAACTCTCTCGAAGGAGGGTGCAGCAGATCACTCAAAAGTTTTGTAGCCTCACCCTTAGATTAGGGGAGGAGAGGATTCCATGATTTCCTGTAGTGGTGTACGAGTACGAGGATGTTTTTTTCTGATGAGGTTCTAGGGATACCTCCCCGTAGAGTGGTAGACTTCTATATCAACATGCACCCCAAAACGACAACAATATCTACATTGGAATATTGAATGGATCTCGCAGAGCTTCATAAGCTCATGGTACAACTGAACTACTTATAAGAGAAGTGGTTCATAAGGTCCAGTGTTTCACCATGGGATGCCCCAATGCTTTTTTCCAAAAAGAAAAATGGGATTTTGAGGTTTTATGTGGACATCCAGTGCCAGATCTAGGCAACTATGAATAAAAATTACCCAATGAAATGAATTGAAGACCTCTTCAACACGCTAAAGGGGGGTAAGGGGTTCTCAAAGATATACCATTGATCAACCTATCACCATCATTAGGTACGAGATGAGGATGTACCGAAGACAGCCTTTAGGTGAAGATATGGTCACGATGATTTTTTTAAAATGCATTTCTGGGTGTCCAACCCCCCCCCCCCCAATAGTGTTTGTAGGAATCACAAACACGGTCTTCCAGTCCTACCTCAAACAGTTATTCCTGGTCTTATTTGATGACATCGTGGTGTATTCAGTGTCGTAGGAGTGGCATTCTACACAACTGTGGATAGCCCGGGATATGATCTGAGAGAACTAGCATTATGGTAAGATCTCAAAGTGTCATTTATGGAAACAAGAGATCCACATTTTAGGACATATCATCTTGGAGGCTGGAGTTACTATAGATATAGCAATGATAGAGGTAGTTCTTGGTTGGGAGCCACCCAGGAGCATGACTGAGTTGTGGAGCTTCTTGGGGCTGGCTAGTTACTATTAAAGGTTGGGGCCTGACTTATCCATTGTAACAGGGCCCTTATCTTCATTGACATAGATGGGAGAGCCCATCATGTGGACGGAAAAATTCTAGTAATGTTATGAAGAGCAGAGGCAGATACTAAATAGTGACCCTATATTGAGACTAATAGAGGAGAGATTTGGGTATGTAGTTTGTCGCAACACTTTAGATACAAGTCTTGGTTGTGTCCTAATGCAGAAGTAAATAGTGATTTCCTACGACTCATGACATTTGAGGTAGAACGAGCATAACTTTGCAACCCATGACCTAGAGTTGTCAATAGTGGTCTTTGTGTTGATGATGTGGAGGCACTACTTGATGGGTGAGCAGTTCAAAGGTTACATCGAGAACAAGAGTCTAAGGTATATTTTCTCTGAGAAGGAGATGAAAATGAGACTGCGGAGGTGGCTAGAGTTCCTCTTGGTCTATAAAATTGAGATAGTTTATACTCTTGAAAAGTGGAACATGGTGGCAGACATGCTCAGCAGGAGGACCGGGTTGCATCTACTGAGTGAGGCAACAAAGTAGTTAGTTGTGATGCAAGTATCCCTCATGGATGACGGTGAAGTTTTGTACCTCCATATGGTGGTTGTTACTCCCCCACTCATACAACGATTCGGGGAGGCATATCCGGGGGATGTTGACTGTAAGGCCCGACATGCTTAGATATTCTTAGAACAAGCTCTTAATCGATTTTCAATATGTGGGGAGAACGTCATCCTTTTAAGAGGGAACAGCTTAGTACCAGAGGCATTGTGGGAGGTGTTGTTGGGTGAGTTACATACATCCACTCTAGAGGTATATCCTAGAGAAGAAAAGATGTACCAGGACGTCTGGTTTCAGTATTGGTGGCCCGGGATGAAGAAAGTAGTGGTTGAGTTCATTTCATGATGCCTCACTTGTCAATAAGTGAAGGATGAGCACCAGGTTTCGGCAGACAAAACTCAGCCACTCGATGCACCATAGTGGAAATGGGACAGTATCTCGAGGGACTTCGTGATGGGGTTACCAAAAATGTCTAGATTTTATTACTCTATTAGGGTGATTAATGACTGACTCACCAATTAGTCTCACTTCATACCCATTCAGGAGCAAGGAAAGGTAAAGGTCTTGGGACGCCTCAACGTCTATGAGATAGTGAGGCTTCACATTATTCCTTCAATGATTATCTCAGATCACGACACCCTCTTTACATCCCAGTTCTGGAAAGGATTACATGAGGTGTTTGGGATGTGTCTGTTTTTATTCATAGCTTTTCTTTCCCTGTCAGATGATCAGATAGAGCAAACCATACAAACCATGGATGACATGCTTCATGCTTACATCCTTGACATAGGTCATAGTTGGGAGTAGAAGCTTCCATTGGTAGAGTTTGAATAAAAAATAGTATTACTCCATAATTTGCATAGAGCCGTTTTAGTCCTTGTACGGGTGGCCTTACACATCACCCATATGAGGGACACACCTAGGGGAGTTGGCACTCATGGGTCTAGAGTTGGTACGTGCTACGACCATGAAAGTGTATATCATCCTGGAGTAGACGAGTACTGCAAAAAGATGGTAGAATTTGTATGTTGACCAGATATAGAGACCCTTGGAGTTCAAGGAGGGAGATAATGTTTTCCTTCAGCTATCACCCCGATGAGGATTGTAGATATTTGGATTGGGTTGTAATCTTCCTTCGAGGTTCATCATTTCTTTTCTGATGCTGAGTATATTTCGCAAGGTGGTGTACCACCTGACACTTTCCCCATAGATACATCGGTTGCATGATGTTATCCATGTGTCACAGCTGAGGAAGTACATGCATGATCCATCTCACGTCATCGACTGGGGTGAGTTGGATATTGACGATGGGTATAATTTTGCAGAGTTCCTAGTGGAGATAGAGGATCAACAGAAGCAGGTCCTTTGTGGACTGTCGATTCTTATAGTGCATGTTCAATGGCTACATGAGAATATCTAGGAGAGCACATAGGAGTGGGAGACATATATTCTTACACAGTACCCTATATTTTGGTCTAGTTGTTGTTTTGGATTTCGGGGATGTATATCCCTATGGTGTGGAGAATATCACATCTCAGAATTTCTATGTAATTGTTTTATTTATATGGAATTATTTTGAATCTGTGAAATTCCAAGGCACGTAATTCTGAGGTCTGGATACTTGAAAATAGAATTTTGAACTTTATTTTGTGTACGTTCATTAAACATGCAAGTGGGATTTTCTATCTTTTGATCCATCGCTCAGATCAAAAACATGAGGGAACCGTTAAATTCAGAACACCGTGATTCACCAAGAAATTACTTAACATTGGGCTCCAAGGGCCGAGCAGAAAAGTTATTTTCAGACTTTTCGAGTAAAATAATAAAATTATTTAAAAAATATATTTTATTTTCCTTCTCACTTTTTCATGGAGGACGGCGACGCTGTGGGGTAGCAATAGGGTGGCTATGATGCAAATCAATGAGGCTCGTTAATGACTTGTTAAATTCCTAGCATAATGAATCTTTAAAGATGCTTAACAATGGCACCGATTCATAAACAAATATCATAAAGACATGACATAGAATCATAATGGGAATGCTTATACGTGATCCTATGTATAGTTTCATGCATTGGGGAAAATATGGATTAAAATTTGGAGGATTATCTGGAAAACCTCTAATGAATTTCCACATTAGTGAAGAACAAAGAACGTCGACAGAACTACATATTCTTCGTCAATCATTTTGAAGATTGAAGCCAAGAAGCGATGTTGACATCTTAACCCCTCGATGAAAAACGTGTAAAAATCTAAATAAAAGAGGTAGGATCTTTTGATTTGTTTCCATAACCATCCATTCCATAAAAATATGAATAATGGTCTGCCAACGAACATGTTGACCAATGATTTGTGCATTTATGCAGGTGGGTGTTTCATTCTCAGGGTTTTATTTTTTGGGATCAAATTATCAAATGTAATGATTGAACGAAAACCCACATGAGCCTCACCCTTGTTGAAACCCCTAACGTGAATGGCATGGATTGACAAAAATAAGTCGTGGGCACCTCCGCACAAGTGTTCTTGGTGGACGCATTCTCTATGTGATAATAGGTCCAGTTTGACGACTTTGTGGTAAATACATCCTTGCTCAGAGACCATGGGGGAATATGGCCAAAGTAACATACCACCAGAGCACGTATGGTGGACCTCCAATGATTCTACTGATGTGAAAAAAACCAGAAGCAATAGTGGTGGCTAATATCACCTACTGCATGGAGATGATTGGCCGCACCAATGACCTGCGTTGATTGGGAGGTCGTGTCTCATCAGCCGTAGTGGTGCCCGAGAGGATGCGACGCTAGCTGGGCACTGCACGGAGGGGTGGCCATTGTCCAAGTAAACTTATAGACCAAATGCTCCATGACCCTTGGGCTATGGAAGGATTCAGACGTTTACCCAGGAGGGATCCATGTAGGAGGATCGTCCAGCACATGTGGGATCCATTCAGACCAGATAGGATGCGGCTGGTTGCCACATATTTAGGGATCACACCAGCCACACTGCATAGCCGATCCCCTTATTAGCAGGGTGAGCCTCCAACAGACTATTCATGTCCTGTAGCCCACATGGCCAGACCCACACCCTCATCTAGCATATCTGGACTTGGCATGTTCATCGGGTGACTCGGTAGGCTGGACCCTCGGCCAACCGGGCAGGGTCCAGCGAGGCCTATTAGGCCTAGCCCACAGTCCAGGATAGACCCGAACAACCCCAACCCACACCAGGTCAGGTTGGGTCCATCAAAATCAACTGTGGTATGTGGAACCCCTGAGCTGGGTTGATCGGTTTGGTCCGACCGAGTCGGACCGGGCCCCATCGCAATTGGTCCCTTGGTTAGTAAAATTCAAGTATCTTACAAACCACACGTTTGATTGACGTTCTGTTTGTAGAGCTGGGACCCTATCGAGGTGTTTCACATTTGGAACAATATGTCGGGACTATCAACGACATTGTTATGTGATTAAAGTCTTGATTAATGGTTCTCACAAGCACGCAACGTACGGAACCCAGTGGTTCGATAAAACCTGAAGACTATTCGAGGATTGCCCAGTGGGATGCATCTATGTGTGACCTGGAATACCCATGTTTGGGAACATCTTTATGTGACTCAACAAAACTATGGTACTCAACATGAGGAGTACCTCAGTTCGGCCAACATTTGAAGCAGCTCTGTGTGACCCGAGAGACCCACACTGGGCAGCAGCTCTGTGTGACCTAACATACGCACGGTACACATCAGGGATGAGTACCACAGTAGGTCAATGTTAGTGGGAAGGGGATCTATGTGACACAACAGTCCCACTATACTTGATAGAGGAGGAGTTATTTATTTTTGTTTTGGGGTCCCTACTGAGTACTTTTTTACTCATGTCGTAATAGGTTTTTCCCACACGTGTTGTTTCTGGTGTAGAATACTAATGTTTTGTTAGGGGTGCTCCGGGAGACGTGATAGACAAATGCTAGGACAATGGACATGTTGGACTAGGAATAGGTATGGCCTAGTTGGAATAGTCAAACAAAATGAACTACTTTGGCTTCCTATAGCCTCACTAATCTCACGATCAGATAGGGTTTTATATAGATGACAATAAGAGAACTTTTTTTACATCACATTTTTATTACTTTTTCATGGTTTTGTGTTCTGTCCCACTTACATTCATTTGTAATTTCACTCAGTATATTTAGTGGTATGTTTTTTCTCTTTTTTTGGTTGGGACATGGTTGGTCCTATGTGTGCATAGAGGTATCCAGGCTAATGCCTCCCACATGCATGTTTACACCTTAGGTGCTAGTCGCTAGCCCTTGGCCTTCTGAAGACGGGCTAGGGGTAGTCACGGCATGGACCCTGGGGGACGAGTCGTGACCGGCATGGGATGTTATGTATTTCCCCTACATTCCATATATACCTACATGGTGGGATACCCATATACCTATAGTGACACAGCCAGGTGATAGAGTGGGATCACACAATATGTGGGTCCCCTCACATATTTTTTACCCCATGGTTCCTTTTAATGAAACATCAAACTTTCATATCTCTCACATTAGGACTCATATTTATACATTTGAGTAGCATATCAAGACTATTTTCCACATACAACACAATAGTGACATTTTATTTACTTTTTGATATATGATGTAAGATGATTGTGAGTATGGTTATTGTTAAATAGATGCTCTATGTTTATAGTGGTAAAATTTGATTCACCCGAGCTTTTTCAGGTGGAGCGCTCCAATATGGTTGGGCATGTCGTCTCTGTAGTCTTATTGAGTGGATCCCGCTAGTTGTACTAAGAATGGGTCCCCTAGAATCATATTATAAACCTACAAGTGGGACATGGCATTTTTTATCTATAGACTCATATAGTGGAACCCTCTAGGTGGTATAGGCAAGGGTTTACTACCACTATAGTGGAACCCTCTAGACTGGTTGGGCATGGATCCTCTAAAAATATAGTTGAAGCCTCCTACTATCCAAGGCATGAGTCCTCTATTTATTATTAGTGTGGAAACATCCTGCTAGAACATTGTATGGGTCCTCTATCAATCCAATGAGTGGAACTCTCTTATTGTTCCTGTGAAAGGGTCCTCTAACTTGAGATTGTGGCCCTTCAACTATGAGACAGAGTGATAAGGCATGAATTGATAGAGATCATCTCTACAGTACTGATGTGTAGGATATTGGGCATCATCATTGGATATTGGGGATTATTGATGATTCTTTTCCCAAGATGGACTATGAGATGAAGATCTTATTTATCTATCAATTGGTGTTTTTTATGAGAATATACATATATCTATAAATTGAGTTATGGTTACTCTCCATCCATGGGTTGCGAAGACGCATGGGGTATGCAACATTCTTTTCACTTATAGCTTCTCATGATTGAATTAGTATACTCTGCTACCATGGATGGAAACAATTTGGAATGTAGTTCATCTACACAATGTGTTGAGACCCCCATGTTTTGATGAGATTATTCTTTTTCTTGATTTTGGGTTTTGATTTATTTTGTTTCTATGTTCAATATTTATTTTCCTATGGTATCTCTTACTCCCCCCCCCCTTCAGCTTTCAAGGATTCATATTTGGTATGTATATACTGACCCCCAGCAAGGGCTTTGCATGCATGTGTCATGTTTTATGCAGATGACCGATTGGTTGGTGGTGACATTAGAGGATGTTAGTGATATTGGGTGCTTTGGACCGTGTATGGTGATTGTATCTTGTAGGTCAAGAGATGGGATCTCTCAGTAGTTTACCTTCAAGTTTTTTTTTCAGGTGGGGAAATATTTCTATTTTTTCATGTACTTTTCCCTTTAATTTTCTATTTTTATTATCATAATGTTGTAAACCATATAGTTTTTTCACTTTTGGGTTACATTATAGATATTTCATCATTTTTTATTGTTCATCTACACATCTATACAGATATGGGTGGGTCTACGCACACAGGTACATTGGAAAAAGGGATCCAATTTACAATATAAAATTTGATGATTGTCATCACACCTAGTCCAATGGAGGTGGGATTTTGGTTTTTTCACCTTGAGAACCGGTTTGTGTCGGGTCATGATAATTTTATTAGAGTTTTTTTGATCCGTAGTATTGTTTTTAGAGTTGGTCCCTGATGAGTTATGGTTGCGATATAGGGAAATAATGTCAATTTTTAGCTCTCAGGCATGTGATCATAGTGTGGTACGGGTAGCTGGCAGGCCCATTCACCAGGATATTGACTACCTTCTTGTCATCTAGACATGGGGAGATTAGTATTGGTGACTAATGGTACCTGAATCATATAGGACATATTCTTTGATTGTACTTCTTGAGAAAACTCACGAATGTTGTTTTATATATATATCCCCATCTAACCATGGTACATCTTGATTAAATTTTAAGATGCCTTTATGATGATAGCTAGTCGGGATACCCACCCTGGATCATGATGTTGATACGATGAGGGATGATGCCTCAGTTCATGGTCCATCATGTAAGATTCTTACTTTGGGTGGGAAGGTAGAAACACCAAAACATATAGACCAGAATATTATACTAGCCTAGAATGATGAGGATGCACGTCAGCTCAGGACACTCCTTGAGTTTGACCACCAGAGTCTGTTAAGGTTTCTTAGTGATCCATATCATTAGGTTGTTGAGGATTTTCTAAAGTCTATGGTATGTATTGTTGGGCTTACTCAGGCCTCAATAGATTAGGAGGTTGTGATGGAACTAACCTTTTTTATGTATAATTTGGATTCTAGTGGTGTTTTGTTACATAGATGAATGATGAGTCGACGCTCTTGTGGATGGACATCCAATAGTTGTTCTTGGAGGAGTACTACCACTCTTGGATTCACTCACGTATGGTTAAAAAGCATCTAGATCTTTAGTAGGGAGGGATGATGGTGAATGATTATGAATTACGGTTTTCATATCTTAACAGATAATCACATGGTGTGATATAAGAGACTACATATGAAAAACTTCATTTGATAAAGAACTTTGTAGATAGAACTATACCAGCATGGTACCCTTAGGAATCACCACCTTTTTTGGGGTATCAAAATGAGCTCTAGTGATAGAGCATTTCTTCTCTGATGGATTCCATATAACTATAGCTATTAGTGGGCACCACAAATGTAATTTTTCTATAGTAAATAGCGGGTTCCAGTAGACAAGATATCTATGTAGGAGATCCTATCGTGATAACACATAGGTGTATTGTCATGATGCACAAAGAAAACATAGACCATTAGGGTATCCTAGAGAGGTGTGGTGGGTCTATTATAACGGGAGAGGCCATGTAGTGTGTGACTTTCCGACTAGAAATATTTAAAATGACATGAATATATCTAATGGACTACCATAGCAGAGACAACACCAAGATTGTAGATCTCCTTGGAAAGGGAAGGGATGCCCCCAAGGTGTAGGAGATGGTAAAGGAGGAGGAGCATATATGTGTTGGGGAAGATGATATTAGATCCTTCCACAACCAATGTCATGTGGCCCTCATCCTGATTAGGGGGATGGCAATCCAGGCCATAGATATTTTCTTACTCAAGAGACATATGGCTCTACAGCCCACCTCATGATCAGAGGTGCAATGTGTGTGTTTTCAACTCTTTCTTTAGTATTAGTAGAAATTAGTTCCTATAATTAGTTTATATTAATAGTCATGGTTTTAGAGCTAGATCTCTCTATTGAGGTTGTATCCGAGAAGTATCATCTTGAGGTTTCTACAGGGAATTCTTCTTTTGTATCATTTATCTTCTGAAAGTTTAAGCTATCACTTAGCGGGGAGAGAATCATGTTGGAAATTATTTGACATCAAAGTAGAACCATATCACATCATCCTGGGTTTGTATTAGTTGTCCAGTTTTTAATCCCAGATTTACTATCATCGAAAAAAAAGACAAATTATTTTTCACTTATGAAACAATATTTACCTTTATGGGGTAGATAAATCACTTGGAATGATGACTGGGTTCTATGAGCCGGAGACTAAAACCCATCCCCCATCTGTTCGAGTGTATATCCCATGGTGCAGTAGGATATTCAGGCATCTAGATTCCATCATTTTCATGGAATACGTGTAATTATTTCTTAATCACCTTCCATGACTACCATTATGGTAAGATATTGTGTTTTTCATCGACTTACATCCTTGGACCACTCTATAATCTTTTTTGGAATATCTGATGGCCCCTATCGAGATCTTGGAGATGTGGTTGTATTTTTTAGGACCTTCAATGTAAGTGTTTCATTAGGCCCAATATATACCCATATGTATCTCTAGTGTTGTTTGAGAAAAATCCAGACATGAGATAGTGCATTTTCATGGATTATCATGACTATAACCAAGAAAAAATAATTACAATTTACACCTTGCAGAGTATTGATAAAATATTTAACCTGTTGGGAGTTGAAATATTGTTTTCAAAGATTGATTTCCGTTCTGGCAACCCACACATGATGGTTCATGAGACTGATATTCCAAATATGGAATTCTGAGGTTTCTATAGTCACTTTGAGTTCATAATGATGCATTTTGGTGTGACAAATTACCCCTCCATGTTGTAGGATTTTATAAACCATATCATCCAGCTATATATGGACAATTTTTTGGTTTTTTCCATCAATGAAATACTTATCTACTCTATATCAGAAGAGGATCATGAAGAGCATAAGAGTATGGTTCTATATCTTTTTGAATAGAACATGGTTTATGGGAAGCTCTCAAAGTTCCATTTATGTATTTATGAGGTTCACTTTCTAGTTAATTTCATTCATTGTAATTTTTTATTCATAGACCCAGATAAGATTAAAGTATTTATCTCAAGGGAAGAACCCAGGAATGTGTCAGATGTTTGGATCTTTCATTGTTTTTTGGGTACTAGGGGAGATTTATGGAAGGCATTTTCAGGATTTCATCCCCTTTGAACGGCCTAGCATGGAACGAGTTGTCATTTACCTAGACTAAAAAGTGTAAGTGGGAATTTGAGGAGCTGAGTTTAAGGATAAAAAATGCTCCTATGTTGCGACTACCATAGGAGGGCATGTATTATATTGTGTTTTTTGATGCCTCATGTTCTAGACTCGGTTTTTTTTAGAGGATGTTAGTTATTGAATACGAGTCGAAGCAGTTGAGACCCTTCCAGAAGAAATAGGTATTTCATGGATTTTATATAGAATTGGAAGTCTCTTCCTTAGGTATTTACAAGAAATACATTATGGTGGCGCACATTGTGGATTAGTCATACAATCATAGTCTTATATACATCTTCACATAGAGAGACTTAAATCTAAGACATTGGTTTCAGTTGGGGTACTTGTAGGTCTATGACATCAAGATAGTCAGTACTCCATGGAATGGAAATGTAGTGGAAAATTAAATAAGAATTAATAACAAATATTTCTTTATGTATTAAGCTTCTGAGTATTTGGATTCCTTGTAGCTGACCGTAGTTGATAATAATGGATCAACTTTTCTTCAGTTGATGGAAATTAATCCATTCATTCTATGGCATGTGAGAGATTCTCAGAAATCAGACATTGAATTGTATGTCATAAATGACTAGATGTCCACAAGGGATTCACCATATATATAATATGCATGAAAGGACCATGTCATATTTTTTTAGGGATTGATTGGGGTTCCAGTCATGATGTGGGAGGATGTAATTTGATAGTTTCACACCTCTCCCATAGTTGTACATCCTATTGTGGGGTTTATGTATAGGGATGTTCAGTAGTTATTTTGATAGACTAGCATGAAATAGAGGTTTTTCCAGTTTATATCTTAATGCCTCACCTCCCAGTATGTGAAGTCTAAGAACTGTGTTATAGTAGGTTTTTCATAGCCCTGTGAGATACTAAATTGAATGTGGGATGGATTATTCGTGGGCTTTGTCGCTGGGATTATGGAGATAGTGAAATACCATGACCTAATTTATGTTATTGTTGAATGACTCGTTATGTTGTCACAATTACATTCTATTAGGGAATAAGGTCAGTGGAGATTTTGGCGTAGTTTAATGTATGGGAGATTTTCTACCCCAATGGGGTGACCTCGATGATTCTCTCTGATCATGATGTGTGGTTTATGTCCTTATTTAGGAGAGGAATACTTGAATAATTTGGGACCCAAATGAAGATTAATTCAGCCATTCACCGAATGATTTTGGGCTAGAACGAGCACAATAACTAGGTGTTGGAGGATATGTTGAGGTACTTTATCTTATACTTTGGCTGGATCTAGGAGTATGACATTCCCTCGGTATAGTATTCATAAAACTAAATCTACCACTTTTTCATCAATATGAGTTTTTTAGGCCCTTTACATGACACTCTTCATGTCAATCGTGTATTTGATAGAGATCGGTGATATATATCTTGTGGTCTTTGAGATGGTGTATGTAACAATGGAGAAGGTCTAGGCCATCCATGAGTGGATGAGGATGGTATAGGCCATGAATAAATCTTACATAGATCTTCATCTTTGGCCCATGGAGTTGGAACATGGAGATAATGTTTTCTTGAGAGTATAACCATGATGATGATTTCATAGGTTCAATTGTGACGGCAAGATGACCTTCAGGTTCATCGAGTCATTCAAGATCTTGTTAAGGGGTGCATAGGTTTCTTACCACCGCACCCTACCTCCAAAAATGGAGTGGGTGCACAATGTCTTCCATGTGTTGTAGCTAAAGATATACATGCATGACACTTCACACATCATTGACTGGGGTGAGCTTGATGTTGAGGATGAATAAACCATTTAGAAGCACCCAGTAGGGGTACCAGATCGATGTGATAAGACCCTTAATGGACAGAAAATCCCATTGTTTAATTTGTTGTGGTGGCATGGGAAAATGTAGGATATATCTTGAGAGTGGAAGATCTAGATGCGGGCTTAGTATCTTGAGTTGTTTATTTAGATTTGTTTTATGGGATTAAAATCATGAAGAATGGAATGGTTTAGATACATTGTTTTGTCCTTTTAAGATGTTGATGTATTTCCACATATATTTCCAGCTCTATGCACTTAGATGGTGTGATATTCTAAGGCCCGATGTGCCTAGAATTTATTTTATAAATATAATAAATATAATGTGTGTGTGAAAAATCTATTAAAGAAAATAGGATAACTCCTGAAAGGATGGATAGATCAGAATCCCAGTCCTAATTGGCATCTATAATTCACTTTTTACCAAAGGCGCAACCTATAATAGGTTAGCAGAGAATATTTAGATAAAACTTTTGTTGGTTGTACATACTCTGGATTAATTCATTAATTAATTCATTCATTAATTTATTTGACCTAATTTGTTTTCCCTAAAAATAAAAAGAAATGGATAATCCTCCGATGTTATACACATAATCCTTGGGAGAATTCTAGAGCATCTTCCCCCTTTCTTTGGTAGAATCACCTCATTAGATGAGGAAAAATATAGATCAGGGAAGATTATATCATTGTGAATGAATCAAAATTCAATAATTGTTAGAAAATTAAATTATTTGATAATGATAATTACAATCTCAAGGTAGAACTCATAAATTTATGGATTATGACCATTTTTATTAAACGTATTGAGTTTGTTAATCACATCCTGTGATCTATACCAAATGCTGAATTCGCATGCATCTGTGTACCACAAATTTAATTATTTCTTTGTTTTTCTAATATCGTTTATCCTCATTTTTGATAATTTTCCAACAACACATAGAAATGATAGATAAAAAATTTATTGTGATTTTACCCCTAAATATCTCTTTATTATTCTCTAGTTGGACTCCTTGGTCCCTTTTGGACATTCATGGGTATTACGGAGCTCAATCGGACCCCCAAAAATCAAGACAAGACAATGTATGAGGAATCGATTGATGAATCAGAGATAGATCTACGTTTTTTTATTTTGGTTATTGTTTTTATGCTCATAGATAAACCATCAATATTATAAGTAATGGAGGTGTTTGGTATGTTGGATGATCCAATGAGTACTATCAGAATGTGAATTCTAGCAATCGGATAGAAAAAAATGATATATTTTGAATAGATCCACCGATTTTGGATGATATGGTGGTGAAATCAATAGTGGCATTGTTTGATTCAATGTCTAGATAATTGATCTATATTTATATGAAAAACTTGATGAAATTCCATTTACCATGATGAATAAAAGACACACAGCCCTAATTCATTTGCCTCTAGGTTTTTGGAAGTTTATATGAATTTAAAGCAGTTTTGCATCCCTACACACCTAGTATCGCATTCATGGGTGGATGAGCCATGTCTTGGAGAGAAAAAGGAATGGTCTTGTGTGGGAGTGCAGGACCATGAAACCAATTGTTTACCAATGTAAATGGATATGGATTGTGTATATAGACATGACATGAATAAATGTCTGAAAACACATGTGGGACCCTAGTGGCATGCGAACAATGTGTATATCCCCTACAAACCATGTATACATACATGGTAGGTGAGAAATATACATCCAATGACACCTCCATGTGAGGGATGTGGACCACACACTAAGTGGGTCCCCTCACATGTCGTGTACCCCTTGGTTTCATTGGAGGAAACTTCAAACTCTTGAATCACCTTTTTATGGACTTGAATTTTTTTTACGAGTACCAAAATATATGTTTTTTACAAATATAATGCAAGGGTTCAATTACATGTGGATTTTGAGGTACTATGTGAGATTTTATGAGCATGGATCTTTTTTAGGTGATAGTAGATGTTGTAATGGATTATGTAATATCTCGAGATTCATTCTGAATCGAACCGTACAATGGGGTTGGGCATGGGTCCTCTGTATACTCCAAGTTTGGAACACTCCTTCTAGGATGGGTATGAGTCATATACTATTAAAGTGGAACCCTCATATTTGAATTTACCATTAGTCCTCTATAAAATCCTATAGTGGAACCCTCTAGCTAGGCTGGGAAAGGGTCCACTACCACTCGAGTGGAACCCAAGTGTTAGGTTCTGTATGGGTCCTCTACCACCATAGTGGAATCCTCTAACTGGGCAGGGCATTGGTCCTCCATTTACTATTAGAGTCAAACCCTCCTTTTGGAGAAGGGTATGAGTCCTCTATTTATGCATTGAGTGGAATTCTCTTATTATACCAGGGCATGGTTCATCAACCTAGAGATTGTTTCCCATAGACTATACATAACAGTTATTAGATATTTTTAACTCATATGTATTCTTCATGGATGTTATTTGATTTTTTGGAATTGTTGTTTGACTCTTATAACATTATCAAATCTATTTTCCTCATCTAGTATATCAGATGGATATCCCCTTTCTCTCTCATTTTCACTTCCTTTTCTATGAATATAAATATTTTTATATCTATTTCTTTAGATTTTATTACACTCCTTCCATGGGATGTGAAGACTTGATGGGTATTACATGTCCATTATGTGTTTATATTATCATATTTGTATGATTATACTCTCCTATAATAGATTTAATATACTCAATGTGTTGTTAATATACCATCTATGTTGAGCCCCTGGTTCTTGGATGAGGTTACTCTTTCTCTTGCTTTGGGTTGAGCTACATTCTATTAATATATACTATCTTTTCATTCCTATTGTATCTATTACTACTTCCCCTTTATCGTTTGGTGTATCCTATACGGTATGTATATACTAATGGCATTTTCTAGAACGTTTCATGTCTATTGCAGACAATGGATAGATCGGTAGGGACATAAGAGGACCATTGGGATATTTGGTGATTTCGATGGCATATGGTGGTCATAAATTAGATTTCAAGAGCTAGGCTATCTCGGTATTTTAATTTCCAAATTATTTATTGTTGGTATGTCTTTCTTAAATTGGAATGTAGTTTCCCTGTTACTTATCTAATTTCCCTATTTTACTTTTGTACACCCTATAGGATTTTTAATTCTTGGTTCACAATATAGATATTTTTTATTTTTATTTTTATTTTCCAATATATCTACATTGATATCATTGGGTGTGTGCATATTGGCACATTTGGAAAAGGCCTTCCATTTAAGATAAGAAGTATGGTACTTGTCGCCACCCCTAGACTATGGGGGTTGGGTTGTGATAGTTGAATCTCAATCCCTAGTTAGGGTTGGGTTATGATAGTAATAATTTAAGGAATTAGATCTAGGATACAAAGTCTTAGGTCTTTCCATATGGTATTAAAGAATGTTTTGTAGATACCTTGGGAACTATGTTTAGAGAAAAATTGATTATTGTATGACAATTCCATTGATAAATGATTAAAATTTAAGGATATGCAACTCTACACAAGATAATTCCGTAATAATCCATGTAATATACATCAAAAAAAGATAATGGACCATGGTTAAGCATATGATAATACCATAGATAAAGAGTTATTATTAGTGTGATTTTATTTGGATTAAAAAATTATTTCATTCAAGTATTTTTTTTCTACGATGTATGGTCATAAGAATTATGTAATAAATAAGGAATTAACTGTAGTGGATCTTGTTCAAGAATTTGGAACCATGTGATTCATAATACCAATAACAAAGATAAGTGATTCAATTGTAGGTTGATCATTTTGAAAACAAATGATTGAGGTAAGATGACACTCAAAATATTCTATATGGTGAGAAAAATTTATGGGATAGTATTGGTTAGTTATCTGATGGTTTATGATGGTTTTGTTGTATATTTTTATTTGAGGAATATATTCACTAAATATATATAATATTTTTAGAAGCATGATGTTAACTTTATTTTGTAAATTGATTAACATTCCCCTTAAATTTTTTAACATTGAATTTACAAAGATATATGTAGGATGATTATTAAGGATAAAAAAATATGGAATAGATTAAGATAATCTTTGGATATTATTATATGAGGTTAAATTATAATTTTCTATATCGGATAACATCTTCTAATAATTTTTTTTTTGGTAAATATTTATATGCAAAAGGAGTGACTTGTGGGACTTATGATTCATTAAATTTATTAAGGAATGAACATTTCATACTGAAAATAGATTTAATAGTATAAGTGATTAATGTAAAATATATCAAGAGAAACTAAAGGATTATATTATTAAATATAAATAAATTACATAACTGAATTTTTTTCACATGTGATTTAAATGGATTGTAAAAGAAGTAATCAACTATTGTAAAAGTATTTTAGAAGAGAAATGTTTTTCATTTAATTTACCTTTAAGTAAATAAAGTTTATTTTAATAAATCATAGAATTATAGTTTATTGATTTTCAAATATATAATGACAATGTTCCCTATCACTCTCCATAAGAACATGATGGTTATATTTCTCTTTCATATATATAAATTCATAAATCTTCTCCTATTTGGAATCCTTTTTTTCAACTATACATATCTCTTTACATCTTATTAAGAAGATGTTTTATTAACTCTATTAGTGATATGGGTTTCCCAGAATGGAACTTTGATGTATAAATCATTAATTTTCTATGAGGAATTTTGAAATGGACACATATAGATATTCATAACCTACCCACATTCTCATCATTTCTATGGGACTAATTTTAAATTAAATTATATCAATTATGTGAATTTAATTTGAAAAAATGGGTTCTATATTTGTATTCATGAGTTCAATATTTATTAAATAGGCCCCTTTTAATTCTGAGCAATATGAATTGTAAGTTTTATATTTATTTTACCACTATAAAGGGTAAAACATGGCAATTAATGCTAAAAATAATATAATTTGGATTATACATTTACCTTGAAACATTACCAAATATTATTTTATGATTTATATTATAACCTCAATACCTATGTTTTGAATTTCAGTTTTATAATGGTCAAGTGTCCCTGAAAATGACATTTATATTATTCAAATTAACGAAAATAAAAAAAATCACTTTTTTTTCTTAAACTTCTCTTATGTGTCTACATGGAGATAATGGTTTTTTGAGAATGACTATAAGTGTCCACATTGAACATTGAAAATTCATTTTCGGGATATAAATTAATATTTTATTTTTGGGGACCATTTGGATGAAGCTATGATATTTATAATGTTTTATTAAAAGAAATGTAAAGATGAAAAATTCATATTTTTTAATATCTATATTATTTATAATAAGGTTTTTTAAGAATATATCATCTACTATAGATATTATTTCATAAGATAAAATATTTATATACATCATAATATTTTATTTTTAATATTTTACTAAAAATTAATTATCATAAATAATAATACAATCACGATGCATTATTTATTTTATTAATGAAACAATTTAAGAAATGATAGTAAACTTATTTGGATTAATTAATGCGCTAAAAGAATGAAATTGATTAATTGGAAATATTAGGGGTGTAGTAAATATCTTGTTGTGTTGTTACCTTGATTTCTTGATTTTATTATTATCAAAAAAATAAATAGTGTCAAAATTATAACTATTGATATTTTTAAAAATAATTTGTTATTAAATTATTTAAAAATCCAAAAAATAATTAAAATTAAAATTTATTTACTATTATTTCATAAATTTACTAAATTCTAAATTTATATTCCAATTGAAATTTTATAATTAAAAAATATCCACCTTTTAATATTGAGTAAAATTGTCACCATATTTAAAATTAAAGAATTATCACTATGGTCAATCAAAATGATATGGTTAAAATTAAACCAAAAATATGATAACATTTTATTGGAATATGGTATTAGAACCATATCTCATATTATTTTCAAATATATTTTCACAATTTATTATTTGTATAGAAACTATATTTAGGATAAATTAATATTTTATGGAATTCCAAGAATACCCCTCACCTCAATTATAAGAGGCCACTCCTTCCTTCATTTCATTTCCCCACATTGAGCCATATAGATCTAAAAAACTACACATTTATATTCTAAAAATAATTAGTTATGTTCAATAAGTAATTTCTTCCTCATACACCAATATTAGATCCCTTAATAAGAGATTAATGAAAGTTCATCGAAGAAGATGTAATCGTCTTTACCGACACCTTCATGTTTTCTTCTTCTACATACTATTCATGTTTTGTTTCCTTGAAAAAGAAATAACTAAAGTATCATATATATACATATATTTAATTATTATTAATTTGCAACCATATTCATCCTTTTATCCATCCTACAAAAAATTGAAATCACCGCATGCGCGTCCATACGACTTACCGTCTCCATGTTGAAGTGTAATTTTTTTATAACCAATTTACATTTATGGGTACAATGATGGATATTATAGATGTATACAATATATATAATATAATTTTTATTCAATAAAAATTAATATATAATCTAATTCCTTACACTTTCACCATTAAAGAAATGATTCCATTTTTCTTGCATACATATGGCCTACCGTCTCCACGATGTGATGAAATTCATTTTCTATGTCCACCATTAATGAATGATATATGTATATATATAGAATAAATATGAAATATATCACCATAGTGTAATTAATGAGATGATGGAATTATATCTTATATAATATAAATAGGTATTACAAGATAAAACCTGCATATGAAAATGAAGTAGTTTACACCTAAAACAAGGGAAATGATGAAATATTAATAAAAAATGGTTGATAAAATTATATAAGAGAATAATATATAAAATCCTAAAGTGGAATATTGTTATTTTATAAATTAATAATATGCTTCAAATGATTATACAAGAGTTTAATTCATATTCAACTAATGTGATGAGTAATGTAAGGTACTTCATCTCAATTTTCACTTTATTGAGACATACTTGGTATTGTGCACCTAATAGATTTTATTTGGTGTGTATACTACCCCATTGAAATAATTTTTCATTTTAAATTATATTTCTATTAAATAATTATATTATTTATTTTATGTATGTGATCATTTCCAAAATTATATACCATTTTTACATACAGTGTTTGCATTGAATGTTATTTGTTTAACTGATGAAATATAGATAAATATTTATCCTCTTCTAAAAACAAATGCTTTGATAATTAATTGTATTTATGAATTAATTATATTTATAAAAATGCATCGGACTTGAAATCTGGTGCATGCCCTGACATTATATATCCTCTTGAGGCATTGATTGGTCTAATGGAAAAAATAGTATGCCAAATTAAACTGGTTTATGTTTATAGATTTAAACCATATTTTGAAAGGTCTCGATAGAAGTGAAATCTGTTTCTTGATATTTTACTACAAATAAATAATAATTTTACTTGTTTACTATTCGGTAGTTATTATCCATGATATTTTACTTTCTAAAAAATCTATAGATGTATTTTAATTCTCAATATAATTATTAAATGACTTTTTTCAGTTACTTACCTTTATATATTGATTATTCCATATAGAACATATTCCACTTATTATTCATTAATATTTACATTATATGTAATAATTACTGTTCATTTGATCTTTCCATTTTGATTTCGTTCTTTCTAAGTTTATAATGATGAAAACAATGAATTTGTGTCAAAGATGCATTTTTATTTTCCATATTTTGTACTATGTTTAGATACAAAAGTAATTACCGAACCATGTATGTATCTAGTTCATAAAGAATAATAAATTGATGAATCCTTGGTTATGTGATCTCTTTTATCTATTACATTGTAACAAAGAATACAATATGATCAAGGCTATCGGGGTTAGGTTATTTACAACAATTGTAATAATTTTTCTAATAAATATATGTGTTAACCCCTATTAAATTTTTTATAATTTTCAATCGGAAATTGTAATCCATTTAATATAATTCAATTTCATGATATTATAATATTAACATTTCAAAAAAAACATATGTTATAGACAAATCTGATTTTGTAGAAAAATTTCTTTTTAAACATCATTTTGTTTATTCTTATTGCCAATAAAAGACTAAATAAATGAGAAATTTATCCGTTAAGAATTAAATTAACTTAATAATATTAATTATTTTGTCAAACGTATTGGATGGATATTATATTATTTTATTTTATATATTTTATATAAATTTTAAAAAGGTAATTATATAGTAGATATTAATAGAAAATTCACAAAAAAATTAAAAAACTATTTATTTAAAAAATATCATTTCAATATTAAATAATTTTCAAAGACACTATTAAAGTTATTTACTTATATTAATAAATTTTGGTGTTTTAAATCCATTTTTATTACGATAAAATTTTATATATTACTAATTGGTCAAATCATTCTGTAACAATAATAGAATGTAATGCCTAAAAATATATTCATATAAAATATTTTAATTAATTATTATATAATTTTAATTCATTATTATTAGTATATTATATTATTTTATATTTATTACTAATTATACACAACTAGGTTATACCTATCTGATACATGTATGTTCAATGATCTCATTTCCAATAACCATATTTCCCATTATAATGCCTATATTTCCCCACAACTCCTTTAAATTCATCGCATTCTAACCTATTAAATCAAAGTTGTCATTTCCTTTTATTTTGGTTATCTTATAATGTATTCTAACATCATGATATTAATTCACATTATATTTTTAGTAATTATCAAGGGTGGGCATGATCCAGTGTATTTCCACGTTATAATGCAATTATTCTTTTTTATTTATTATCCCCTTTTAATTTATACACATTTAAAGGATGAAATGAACCATGATATGTAATAGACCATAGAGCCTAATATATTTTTTCAATTACATAAATTATTATGATCAAATATGAGTGAATGTAATGACATTAATTTCTGACATCCTACCCCGAGTGCCACTAAAATGATTCCCCAATAAGATATGGCATATAAACTTAGAATAAAAACCATATATTCTAGAATATACTTACTAGAATTAGAGGAAATGTTCGGAATTAAGGGATAGTAAACCCTATTTATCAGAGTATGAATATAGTATAAATAATACCAAATGATATCGTAATCAGTATAATAAGTAAATGGAACAACCTATGACAATTGTCAATAATTACCTGAATGAAACATGCTATAAAAATGATCTGTACACTCGACATTTTATACAATCATGTAATAAAATCCTCCAATACCAAATCAATTAAAAATATAGAACATAGTCTTGAGTCACATGTCGAACCTGACATCACATGCTCCAACCCACTAGCACAAACATAAAACAAGAGCTAGGTCCCATTGCTATTATTGTTCCTAAAATATGTAACATCTTCTCATATTTACATGTTCCATGATAGCCTAATCGGTGTTTAATTATAACTCAATAGACAACCACCAATGTATTCTGAAGAAATTAAAATTATTTACAATAGCTTATGCATAAGGATTGGGACCTAGTGAACAATAAAATAAATGATGGATGTTTCACTATAAGATTTTATACAATATTCATTTAGTCTTTTGGGTTCCATTTTTTCATCCAACCAAAATACATACTTCATCCATGTTAGATGTCTACATCATAATTCATAAGGTTCATAATGATTAAAAAGCATTTTACAGGGATAATTAATATTGGTTTCTAAACTAGTGATTCAAAATGAATTTTTCCGAACATCACAAATAGTAATGTGGAATTTTATATCAAACATCCCCAAATATGATATTAAATTCAATGTCCATACCATTAGAGTTAGGTGAAATATCCCATTATTCCTACCATACATGCATTGGGTGCCTGAAAAATTCTTCTATCCAACCCAATGATGAGAAGAATCATTCAAACATCCTCTCCAAAGAGTGTTCATCATCATTTCAACAACACTAACCATAGATGTGGAATCTCATTCCCAAAATCCCCAAAAATTGTGTTATAAATGAATTTAAAAGTGGAATCACAATTCATTTACAATGGACCCAACAGAACATTAAAACAAAAAAGGTCTTAAATAAGACCTAACCCCTTTCACATTCAAAAAAATTCTAAAACAAAATTTCAATATAAAACATTTTGAAACTACAATTTTAAAAATGGTCCTTCCTCTTAGAGAAACCAAATATGGTCCAAGAAAATCATATTCAATTAGAACTATTAACAATCTATAAAAACATTATCACTAAATGTGTATCCACACACCCATTTCAGATACACATTTTAATCACATTTTAAAACACCATTTAAAATATCCATGAGTTATATATATCATTTGAAAACATAATCCCCTTTAAATCATTGTGTCCATTCATTAAAAAACACAAACAGATCAAAATACAAATCACAACATTTAATCATTTTAAATAGACTCTTTAGAATATAATAAAATCATAGAAAATAAAATATTTCAAATCAACCTCATATCATGTAAAAAATATCCATATTATGACAATTATCCCTTTTTCCCATAAAATTTTAAAAATTACAATTAATACCCATTCACCATTATAATTTATTTATCTGGTGATTGAAAACTACATTACCACAATTTAATGGGATGTACATACCCCATGTGTATCCCCGAGCATAGTATAAAATCATCAACACAACTGATGGGGTATGTGAAGGGTCTCACAAATCAAATTAATTCCTAAATTTCATTTCATATTTAATGACACACACGAAAATAGTAATGAAGCACATGTGAACAACCACATACACATATAAAATTTCAAGACTATGTGAATGATCTTATATACCACCTAATTCATGATTGTAGAGAACCAATTGTACCTCAATGACACTTTATTCAGCTAAACTACCCTAGACCTCTAAGATAAGGAATTTTGGGGATATATTATTCCTATGAATTGGTAGGATAGGAAGTAACCCACAATGGTTACCCAAAAAATTATAAAATATGGAGTCAGAGACTCGCTCAACGCTTCGATTGGCCCCAAATATCACTCCAAACACATAAATAATGAGGGGAACACCCATGTAGTAAGATAGTTCTCCTAGTTCATAGCCTAGGATATTGGGGATGAAATGGGGATGATTCCTAGGTATTAGAAATTTATTCATGAGAGAGAAAGTGGTAAAATCCATTATTTTAATGAGTCTCATTGTTAGGCTTTATTATTTTACTATCCATATACCAACCATGTAGCCCCATATATAATATAGGAAATAATGCCACATAATTTTTATGGGGCCCCATAGAGTTTAGAAAAAACATGTGGTAACGATTTTCTCCCCACTCCCCGAGGGGGATATACCAACACATTCTTCGAGGAGACCTGACATTGTTTTTCATATTGTGAACCCCTTCTCAAGGACAGATAGCCATGGTTTGTGGTTAGTTTATATCATATGTAAGCCATGATCCCTCCACAATATCCCCACTTTTCCCAATTTCCATATCCCAGACCCCAAAAACACTCTTATTCATTTCCATCTATAGGGAGGCTTCAATTAACCACTTTAAAATGATTTTACCCAATATTTATACATGATAGTCTCGATTGAAGGGTTCAGGACATGAAACCTCCCCACATTAAGAATTATTATCATAAATAATCCTTGTTGGTCATCCATACACATCACCTGACCTACATCATTCACCAACCCAAGTCAACGACATCACTTAGCTTCTGAATTCTTAAAATAAATCAAAGATACAACCTCCAAATCTGGGTGCTCAGCCATCAAAAAATAATTCCAACACCTATCATAAAAACAAAATCACATAGATGTATCTTACTCGATCTAATAAAACTGTAACACTAATTATGATATCTCATGATCACCCACCAGAGCTATGGTTCTCCCAACCATATGATTTTTCATGCCACCACAAATTCATGAAACATGGTACCTCTATTATCAGAAACGTCCCTATAGAACATCACATCATACTCCAACAATGGGATATGGGTGGTTCTCAACATAACAAGACGAAAACCCAATATGGACACACAATATCATTAGTATACATCCTTTTTATTGAGGAAGGAACTAAAAAACAAACAGATCATTCATATATTAAATAAGTAAAATATGGATTTTCCTCAAAATCCTAGTTTCATTTCCAAAAGAACACCCATATTCTCTAAGACAACAAGACAGATTTGGTTTTCAACTCACTAAATTCATTCTATACATTTTCCCAAGTCAGTCTATCCTTAGAAGAATCATTTAAGAAATGTATGACTCCCATTGGTAGTGCATTTCATCATTACGAGATCATAACTCCTTAATTACTAGAAGCATTCCACAACTACCTAAACCTGACCATTGGATTCCATACCCAATAAAATATAGGATTCCACATTAAAAGCCTCTAATACCCCAAACAAATCATCATGATCTACCACACCCACCATCACAAGTACCTCATATTTCTTTTAGAACCACCTCAATCAAAGGGAAACTTCTCTAATCAATCATACACATCATTATTTCTTTCTCCAGATAATGTTCCTTAGGAATTTTATGTGATAACCTCATCAGAATCTAAATGGAACCCCAATTCTACCTTGAAAAATCCATAAATAACTCCAAATATCTATGAACCGTCCAAAATAATGGTTATATCCCCCTGACTATCACATTACTCTCCACCTTAGGAGAGTCATCATCACTCCCTAACTCATGTAACTCCAACCACTATGCCCCCTGCTACAATCATCGCCAAACCATTGAAGTGAATTTGGATATATTATTATCACATGAGGGACCAAATGAATGTATAACCATTGTCAATTATTGGATTCCAATAATGGAACCCATTTAATTCTTAAACGTTCATTCCATCCTAAGTACCTCATTCACATAAAATAATAGGGTCCACATTTCACCACATAGCTTCACTTACACCACTCCATGAGAAGAACTATAAGGAGGACATTTATCAAAATAGAATGTAATTCATAAATATTCACACATAGTCAATTATCTAATACCATAAATATTATGATTTCATGATATTGGGAATGATTGTGTTGATATTTTGAGTATAATATATTTTCAAAAAAAAATACAACCAAAAGTCATCCATTCCTTCTGTAAAATGATTCTTCACAGACATGTTAAATTAATTCAAATTCCTTGGGCCACACTTATATCAATAATATCATAAACACCTGATCACCAAAATTTAAGAGGAACCCACTAATCCAAAATCAAAACCACCTATAACATTATACTAAGCTACCATGAACTAAGGATCATTATGGAACTACCACCACCACATTGATCAAGTTCTTACAAAATGAACAAATTCACGAATAAAAATTGACATGGTTTATCACGCCAATACAAAACAAACATGTCCCATAATTTGACAGTAATCATGATCTTTATTTCAACCAAAAAAACTTCGTTTTTTTTAATTCAACTATTTGTGTATTCTCTCATTATCCTACATTCCCAACACCTTAAAAACAACATTACCTCACGATAAAACTTGTTTCGTACGTCTTCCCATTATGATTCAAAACTATCCTAACTCACAATTCTATGAGTTATACAATAATAAAACACGTCTCAAATTCCCACTCAATTTGATGACCATGACTCTTATCCCATCAGCCTCGTCAATATCGGGGAATCCTCATCGTTATCAATGAACAACATGACATTAAAACATGTCAAGTCAAACCCCATGACCGTCTGTATCCTCAGGGAATCATTCTTTAATAAAAATCTTTAATTAACATTATAGTCATCCTAATATCACCCATCCAATGTCAACATCAATCATTGTATGAATCATTATAAATATAGTTGGTTTGGGTATCTAAAAAATACTTCCCTTTTGAAACCATCCATAAATACAAGCATGATAACTCTAGCTGCTTTCCTTAGAAAATAATCCATGGGATCATGATGCCTTTCACAATAACTCAATCAGACTAACAGCAGATTGATTCCTCCTTAGAAGCATCCATCACAATCCACATTGCAATGCACCTACAACCCTTGGCTATCCATCATCATGGTTACCTTCATAGCTCACATGGAACCAAATACCTAATCTACAATAACTTCAAGAAGGTCATTAGTCTCTCCCACTAAGCCATACTCATCACACTTTACATATTTCATTTCTCATGGGAGATACTTAAATCCCCATTCCAAAACCGAAAATGACTAATGACTTAAGAAAAAACATACCATAGTAATGGCACCACAAAATATGATATCCATTTCAGGGTATTACCCACAACCCACATTGTTAGAATCCACAAGGGTCACAACAGCCAAAACACCAGAATACCTCTCACAACCTTAGGATCACATCATTATCAAAGTAAAAACATGTAACATCTTTCTACACATTACATCAAAATACACCAAGTAACCAAAAAACCTACCAATATTTTCAAAAAAGGTCACTCGCGTAGCCCACACCACCTATACATCTGGTCAAACCAAAAAAATTGGATACCCATTACTAGTTACCCTATGGGATCGATCATTTATTTTCGCCTTTTTATTGTATTGTACCATTTTAAACCCCAAGGATTCAAATTTAAAAACCATTAATTAACAATATTTCATAATTATCATCTTTATTTGTTTCCATGTGTCATGTATTTAGTTATATAGAATGCCATTCATAAGTTATAATATGTAGAACACCTTCTATGTTTCAGAATAATGCTGAATTTTACAATAATTATCATCTTACAAGTAATTTGTACACGCCAATAATGCATAAGTCCCCTAAAGAGTCAATCAAATAGATTTCCACCAAATATTTATATAAAACACATATAAATTGAAACATACACAATAAATATCAACCACTCCAAAACATTTATAACTACATGTACATATAAATTACTAGGATACATAGAAATGAAGTTGAGAAAATAGTACCATCATAGATGAATCCTAGGAAACAATCATAAACTTGGAACATATAGATGACATACCAATTGTATGTGTTTAGAATGATTAATTAATTCACAACCACTCCATCAATATTGTGCATAGTGAAAAAACTGTCATAAATTAGTAACATCACACCCAGGTGCACCACCTGTGGTGGAAAAAAATAAACATTAAAACACAAAGAAATAACATCAATTTTCTACACCTAGTAACTCATTTTTACACCTATAATGAGGCTAAAGACACTTGGAGATGATCTCATTACTAATATAAATCAAGATCATAGTCTCTTATCTACCATTTTCATATAGTATGGAAAATTAAATAGATATGAAACCCATTTTTAATATCTCAGACTTGGTGCCTCTAAAACAATGCCTCGATCCGATGCACGAAATGACCATTGGAATAACTCCTTATACAATAGAGGCTGATAACAAGAATTGAGGGTCTAAATAAGAAATTCAAGAGACTATACACTCTTTATTAGAGAATAATGAAAATAGAAATAATACAAAAAGTTAACACAATCAGTACAAGAAAATAACGGAACAACCTAATACTAGTACCACCTATATCCGAAATGAAGCATCCTACAATAATTATATGTAAAATTAACTATTCATGCAGTCATACAACAAAAAACATAAATATATAACATTTGAAAAATCTTGAACACAGTCCCAAGTACCAACTCAGACATGATATCCCATACTCTATCCCATCAGACCAAACATAAACAAAGATCCAGGTCCCTATATTGAATATGTACCTGAAACAGGTAGAATGTTGTAGGTACCCAAGAGCCATGGTGTACCTAGACTGATGTGAGTACATTTCATTAGGTCAATAATAATGATTTATGATGAAATAACCATATTATACAATAATATATGCAAAAGGATATGGAATAAGTATATAATTTAATAATTGAATCGTCTGTCAAAATAAACATTAATTAAAAACCCATTTAAACTCATCTGTTCCATTATTTTATCCAACCACCAAAACATATTCAACCATTAAGGAATGTTGAATCATAATTCATAGGGGACACAAGGGTCAAAAAAATATTTACATGGAATATCAGTCTCAATTTTCCAACTAGGATTTTGGAATTATATGTCTCACTATCCCAAATAACAATGTGGAACACCATGTTATACATCCCCAATAATGATATCTAAAACCTTTTCTATATCCTTGGAGTCAAAAGAATCTGACCATCCAATAAACCATGAATGCATCAGGTGCTCTGAGAATTAGTATGGTCCACCCAAGGATGAGGATAATCCATACAACATCCTAAAAAATGAGTGTGGACCCTCTTTCCAACCACCCTAACCTTATATATGTAATTACATGTCTAACCTCCATCCCATTATATTATCAATCAATTTTAGAGATCCAACCACTGGACATTTTAGGATATGAACATCCATGGAGAATTACCATTAATTTATCATACTCCAAACAAACTTTTATAACTAAAACAAGGTTCAAATAACCCAACACATTTCATGTTCCATAAATTGATAAATCTAAAAATCGTTCCCATTTATTTAATACCTCCAATTTAAAAATTGGAATTCCTACTTGAGAGACCAAGAAGGGACTAAGGTCTTCATTCGCTATTAAAACCATTAAAATATCCATAAAACCATTTTCACTGAAGGGGTTACCCCACACCCACTTCAAATCCAAATTTCAATCCCATTTGATCCCCATCACCTTTTAGAAAACTCATTTTAAAAAATAACACACAATAATGCATCACATCCATTTATTGATTACCCAAACTATATCAAAATCCATAAAATACCATTTAGACCATTTAAAAATCATCTTTGGAATGTTGCATATGACTAAGAAAATAAATATTTCAATTCAATCACATAATTCATCATAAAAACTTTTTTACATACTATTCAAATTATCCCTTTTACCCATTATAATATAAAAATTATAATTTCCACATGTTCACCCTCATAATTTCACTATCTCATGATATATAATTCTATTACATCTATTTAATGGGTTTCATATACTCCATGAGTAGCCATAAGACCTATATCAATTCATCAACAGACCCAACTAGGTCCGTGAAGGGTCTTTAAGATGAAATTAATGACCAATTTACTTTTCATAGTCAAAGACACAAAATTAAACAATACATCAGATCATAAAAACCAGATACAAACATCACATATCGTGAAAATTAAAAACATATAGGCCAAATTCAGCATGCTCGTATAGATCCACTCATCTGTCCAAATACCTTGATTCATGTTAAATTTGTATTAATCAATAATGTAATGATTTTACTAGAAATAGGCTTCATAAAACTAAAATGGTGAGGAATTAACCATAATTATTCTCCCATAAATTAGAAATAACACGAGTAATATACTCACTCAGAGCATCGACTCATAGTAAACAACACTCTAAATCCCTATGAATCGAGGGAGAACCACCTGTAGAGAAGTACGAAGATCATGGTTGAAACCATAGGTTATTGGAGAAGAGTAAAGAATGAAATTTAGTTGATGAATCTTTAATCCCAAGATTTCAAAATAATAACACTACCATTATTAATAGGGAACATAGTTTAACCACACACTTTTCCAAATAGTGTAAAAATTGTAGAGCCTCCTCTATCACAGAGGAAGCGGTGTCATATAATTTTTTTAGAAACCCACACGATTTATAAAACTATGTGGTGGATTCAATCTAATAGTTAAAAAGGGGGGCTCAAACCACAAGATATTTTGGTCCACCCTTTATGGTTTTGATAATGATTATCCCATTGTCAAGTTTGCATGGTCATGGGTATGCTTAGTACTAATCGTGTGACCAACTCTGTATGGCCCCATTTCCCCCTTTTCATGTCCTGATCTCCTATACCAGTTTTTGGACCTTTCCAGCCCTCATGATGCATCCTATTATCCACTTTAAAAGGATTTTATCCAAAATTTAAATTAGGTGAATCTCTATCAAAAATATTTTTCACACATTGTTTTATTCATATCATGTATTTATAATTTTATAATAATGATTAATTATTAAAAATGATTCTCAAAATTTTTTATGATGGACATAGATATGATTTATGCAAATTAAATTATTACTAATACATGGGGTGTTACATGACCAAAAATTTATAAATGCAGCATTCTTTATTTTTCTGGGGAGTGTGATGACAAATATTTTTTGTTTTGGATGGATTCTATTTGGATGATTTTTCATCACCATAAGACACCCAGGGTGGGGGCATGAATTTGGAAGTCTATATTTTTTTAGGACTAGAGAAGAAATGGTGGGATGTTTTTGTTTCAGAAGATTAGAATGTGTGGTTATCTGTGAAAAAAAAGATAACACATTTTATTGACCATTTATTCCTGTAAACCCTGGGAGAAAACATTGATAGGGAGTCTAAGATACACTGATAGAAAGTTGTGTTATTGATGGACTATATTGATCACTTTAAAGACATGAATGTTTTCCCTTATGATAAATAGTTTTAGGATATCTTCGGTGACATAATTTAATGATGGGTTGAGGAATAAGATCTGTGATAGTTGAATGTATTAATTATTTATCTATTTTTAGTATTAATGAACTAAGAACATATTATAATGAGGAACCTCAATGAAATTCAAGTCTCAAGGATGGTGGATTCTACAAGAGGTTTTGATAGATGGTATTTGTGTATAACAAAGTGATACTTTTATGGTTCATACCAGAGTGGTAATGGATAAGGGTTAGGGTGGAAATTTATATCATCCTCTAATGGGATGTATCTCTTTATATTGTCTATGTGTGGTAGGATTGGTCATATTTATCCACATATAACAAGAATCTCATTGAGTTCGCAGAATGTGGTAGGATTTTATTCATTAAGATGTTACAAAAGGCAATCCATCAGTCCTATGGTGATGGGAGAACGAGATAGGGTTTAAAAACAACACACATTACACCACTTACCATATTTTTGGGTCATGGTGGAGTTCATTCTGCCCAGGTATAGAGGTAGAATCACTAGTAGAGTATGGCTTCATGGTTGTGTAGGAATGTTTTCACGGATGTGGAATAAACTAGTCTTATTTGTTTTATCCTGCTCTATAGGAAAAAAAATTTGTGTCATTTTGATCTCAATGTTTTATCTTTGTGGATTTTCCCAAGAAAGTACATTTTTACACATTGGAATCATGATTAATAATTTTTCATCACTTCATAAATGAATTGGGATTAGCCATAGAGTATTTATAAGATGTGATGCATATTGATACACCATTATGGGAGAGATGAGATGTAATTTTCTTGTATATATAATGAACCTTTGTAATTATTTTTTATTGATTCATATTGGATATAATTGTTTTAGAAATTTATAATTATGATCATTAAATTAGAATGGATTTTCTATTACATTATTTTGAACCAAATTGTCCACTATCATTGATTCGTGTATTTCTTATCCCTAGATTGTAGTGATTATGTCCATGAAAAAGAGTCGTATTAATATAAGAATCCTAAATATCTATACCCCCTACAGCTATGTAGTATCAACGCCTAGGTTTCTGGTAACTTTATATAAGATGATTAAATTTCAGCGATAGATGGTCCTCCTTTGGTTGATTAGTTTCAGGATGTTTTTCACAAATATTTATAAGTGCTCAACTTTAGAGATAGATTCTGTTTACTATCAAACACATGTTTGGTGCATATTTTAATTCCCCAATATTAGATATCTCCTACTAAGTTCCACATTGATAAGATTCAATTTGACAACATTTAAAAAAAGGGATTCATATAGCAGATTACATCTCTTTGGGGTGATTGATTCCTATCCTCAATGAATTTGGATGGATATTAAGGGCTCTGTATAAACTATTTAATGATCAACCATGTAAAAATAATGAAATGATGTCTTATTCTATATACTATTGATTTATTTTATAAGAATTAAGGTTCTCATGTGTTCTCTTTTATTTATATTAGAGTGAGTTATCACAAAATTAACGTGAGACCTTCATACATTGCTCAAATATCTTTTTGGTAAAGGTATAGTTTGTATGAGTTTACGGTAAAGTTTTTTATATTAACAAATTCAATAGCGGTATCTGTGGCCCTAATGAATCAGATCATCCATAATTTTTTCAAAACATTTGTGTTAATATTTGTTGATTATATTATCTTGTTAATAAATACATGAAAGTATCACATATAATATTTGGAGATTATATTGATTATACTTTACTTGCATTAGCTATATACAAATATCACAAATAGAATATTTTATATTGACTGAGTCCACCTCATAGGAAATATCATATCTGGGTTGGTGTATCTATAGAAACAAATAATGTCTAAGACATTGATTCTCATGAATGTCCTATGATTTATTTTGATGTCTATGTATTTTTTTGTTTATCCAGTTATTATGGAATAAAAACTATTTACATATTCTTATTTGTGGTTTTGATGATGAGACTAACCATAAATGGGTGAGATATATTTATCCCAACACTTATGAGTGATATTTTCATGATACTAAAGGGATGTTGACTATATAATTGACTATTGTGTTTAGATTTCTAAGATGGAATGCATCCACAGAAAGGGTAATGTGGTTATAGATACACTAAGATGAATGAAGAAGACATAGAAATTTAATGATTCTAGTAGTGAGTGGAATATGATAGACATATTTGATAAGATGTACATTAAAATAAAAATTATTAGGATTGAGAAACCCTATTTTTCTTATTAATCATGTATTCACTCATCAGTATAATTAATAGGAGGCAACTGTTAGATTCAAATTTTCCTGTCATAAGAGATAATATATATTGTGGGTATATACCACCATAATTGTATATTAACATAGATAATAGGATTCATGTATGAAGTTATTTCAATTTCCTTAAGTCCATGTTTCAAGAGTTAAGATGGGACAAGAATGCATCAAGCACATGCTAAGAGTATGTGTCTTATAAATGTGTAATTCCATAGAGAAACAATTGCCTTTTTTATATTATTCTTATCATAATACTTATAAAAAATTTATACAGATGAAACATTATTGGGAATAATAAATGTATCCTTTTTATTCACACTACTGTCGGCCTGAAGCTAGTGAGTGTATAATTATTTGGTCCAGCCTCTGGCAAGGGACCACATAGAATATCAAGTTGATTTTGAAGTTTGTAATGACTACCTAGAAAATATAGATGACATACACAAAATAATATTTCCATCCTCCTACATTTGAGGTGGGATAATGAGTTCTTTTAATAGTTCCATCGTGGCTGGAACATTTTCATGTATGGGGACATGGGATGTAATAGCCCAACATTATTGGGAAATTAGATGTAATTCAAATGTTTGGTATAGTGTCATAATGAAAATATAATACTATTAGATTTATTTTTATAATCCTTGCATTATAGGTATCATAACATTGGATAAACATTAACAATATGTCTCGCATGATCAATGTTAGTTATCTTGATATCGATTTGGATGCATCTCTTGAATATAATATGGTTCAAAAAGTAGATAAGGGGTGAATTATTTTCATGGGAAAATGGTTTTTTTATTTGCGTGAAGTGGATGTACATCCATATCTAGATGGACATGTGGGAGGGAGAGTCTAATATATGGGATGAATGGATTTTATTCCATGGGGACTAGTTTCAATTTGAAAGGAAACTCGAGGATATGAATTTAAAGAATATAGAGGTTTCGAAAACATAGACCATCTTAAGATATGTTTTTTCTATTCTTCAATTTATTAATTTTCCCTTGGCTAGACCGAGGTTGATTTTTTTTAAAGGAGGTTTATTTTCCATTTTGGTTTTTTGGGGGGAAGATTCATGATATTTTAAAAATGGATTCTATATCATGGGGATCACTATTAATGTGTTATTATTATTGATCAGGAACTCAATTAATTGAACAGAAAAGTCATGGTTCATGGATCCTATAACCATGTAGATTACTAGAAGAATTTTTTTGAATCATTGAATTAATTTTTGTAATCTTTTTCATAGTAAACAGATATTTTACCGAACTGTATGTGCTAATAAAATAGGTTTCAGTTCCAAAAATAGTGGAAACTACATGCTTGGTGAATGGTTTAAAATAATGTATGGAAAACCGTATTGGTCTTCATAGTTATTTTAAAACTATAAAATTACTAATTTTATGTTAATATTTTAAAAATAATTTTTCCCCCATTCGACCAATGTAGCCTCCCCAACATACCTCTATCTCGCTTGTTTCATTTTACGGTACTTACTCTCTCAAAACATATTAAAATCATGTTTTATTTTTTCTTATGGTATGCTTAAGGTCATTTTATCCTTATATATTTCATCATTCCTAATATCTATCATTATTTTTTAGTCTAATTCTAGTTTCATTAATTATTACCGATTTAATGTTTTCTTATTCAATTGTTTATTTTTGGAGTTGGATTTTAAATCAACATCCCATATTCAATGAAAAAACTTCTACGAACTAGGGGTGGGGTTTCCTTTAACAATCCATTTAAGTCCCATTAATGTTTATAGTGTTCAATGTGTTGTCATATCAACCTACTATATAGTTTATAAATAAATCGAAAATATATATTTCTGATATAAACTATAGAAATTGATACTTACTATAGGTATTGACTAGTTATTGGAGATATAAAAACCTCAATGTGTTAACACCTAGCACAGTGGCTCTTGTCTATGGGAAACTAGAAATTGAGATGTGCCTTGGGAGGGACCCTAAGTTATGAAGTAATCCATTATGTAATTATAAATTCCATAAATTGATACCTAGGGTATTAACTAGGGTTAGAACCAGATTAAATTGAGAACGTATCTTGTTTAATGCAATATATGTAAACCTATTTTCATATTTGGATACTATAAGTAGTTGATGGACTTGATTAGTTACTATGATACTATGATTGTATGTTGGCCCGTCAATATTTTTTATGATACTATGGGTGTATGTTGGCACCTAAATTTTTTTTGACACTATGGTTATATTTCCATCCCCAATTACATATAGTGATTCTTTGGGAGCTTATTATCCTATAATTCTCTTATGAGACAATGGTTGGATATCTTACGATGAATGCTTATTATGATACTACAAGTGGATTGTTTCCCCTGATTATTTATTATAATTATATGGTTGGATTTTATCCAATGTATATTTTATTAAACAAAAAGTGGATTCTATCAAATGACTAATTATTGTGATGATATAGTTGGACGATAACACCCTGATTACATACTGTGATTTTATGGTTTGATGCTAGATCATTTTACATTCATGAGACCATGGGTGGTTGTTGGACCCCAATTATTTCACATGGTGATAGAGCTATGTTTTTATTTATTTATATCAATTGTTGTTACAGACATGTGGAATTGGCCAAAGAAGATATGGTAAGTCTTAGTTTGAACTGTATAACGCAAGGATTGATGATTGTTTTTTGTCATGTGTTTCCTGTTATATTATGAACTTCCGCATGGACCTTTACTAGGATGGGATGTTTTTTAAAACAACATCTTGGGTTTCCGGATGATTTAAAATCTCAACTTTAATGGGATTTTATTGTTACCTACAAATACATCATGATTATATGAAATATCAATATAAATCACTTTATGAATGATGGTTGACAATTCACTAGTGTGGAGAAAAATAGATGGTATTGGGGAATGATTTGAGACCACATTTGAAAAGGTTTTCATGTTGTTTTTAATTTTATTAATTTTTAACACTTATTTATATGATACACCATTGGGGGATCCATTTGTATGACTTAATTGGATGACATTGTAAAACTATGATATGTTATATCAGGGGATATGTGCGTTGTTGTTGTCACTTACCATGATTTTTTTATTTTTTATTTAATGATGTATATTATTTTTTTAATATTTTTTGGTGTTTCTTACTCTATTATGTAGTTATAGTCTCCCCACTACAACACAGACAGTCATTGTAATTTATAATCCACTAGAATACTAGAAGGTTTACATGTGATTACCATGTAAACTCTTATTATTACAATATACTGAGATATTCTATGGGATTTACATCCTAAATATATTGTTTTATTTTTTTTACTTCTCATGTTATTAATTTGTGATATCCTTGTCTATGGATTCTAAATACAATAAACTATCTTCGAAATTGTGTTCAAACACCTACAAAAAACGATGGATTTATACCTACTACAGCCTCTATAGACATATTATATTTATATGAAATCACATAATAGTAGTAGTGGATGATATATCTCAACTTCTATTTTCCATGATAAAATTAATAAAACTATTATATTATGCTTTCCAACATTTCAGTCATAGTAAAATATACTTTTATATGTTTTATAAAAATTTAGTGGTTCATCATCTATGTTATATAAACATATATCATTTTTCAGTTTTACATGCACATGTTCACACATTTCATGTAATTGATTAGTTTCCACGGTTAGTTTTAGGAAATTTATTATTGGACTGTTGATTACTCCTTAATAGATCCTATCTCAACTAATATATAATGAATTTCATGAAACATACACTCATAGAAAAAAATATTATATTTATTTGAAATGTTAAACCATATCTTTTATATAATACTCATAGTCTGTAATCATATCTAATTAATGTACTGTTATGACTAACTTTAGGGTATTTATAAACCTTTATCTTGATTTGTGAAATTATTGCGAATATTCACATTCAAGGTTTTATGTAGAAAATCCATTATAGTCAATTTATAGTAACTGATGGTTAGTAAATAATTCACTCACAACGACATCATGTCATCATAAGTTGTTTTTAACGAATGGTTTCTTGTAGATTATGGTCTTGTTTATACTTTTTTTTAATTAGTTCATAGAAAAACATCATGGTCATCATAAAGAGTATTGATTATAGGCTTAGTATATCAAAACATACTAATCATTTACACTCTCTAGTTATTATAAAATAATCTAAAATGTAAAACAAAATAACAAGAAATAATATATATAATCTTATACTGTTTAGAACAATTATTTTGAAAATATTTATTTAGATAACTATTTATTTATATGTATAGCTCTTTTTAAATAATATTAAAATATATAATAAAATGTATTTATTATAATATGTTTCAGTAAATAAAATAAAATAAATATTTTTTTTCGTATTCAATACAATTTATAAATAAAAGTAGTAACAATAAATTCCCAAAAAACATTTTGGAAATTATATTATTAAAAAATGAACAGGTTCCCAAAATTTGATAATTCTCAAAAAAATTGACTTTTAAGGGAGTAAAGTGGTATTGAATGAAAGTATACATATATAATATTATTCATTATGAATGATATAAATAAAATTTTCACATATATGTTTTCAATGTATACCTTAAATTCACCATGAAAACACATATCATGAATCTAAAATTCATTTATAAATTCATATATATATATATATATAACATACATGATGTAAAATATGAAAAAGTAAATATAATGGTGGCTCACATATCAATTATCACCAATTATTATACCATATCTCTCAATTAAAAAAACATCATCTTATCCAACTCATAGGAATGTGGAGATCAATTTACTTTTTAGTCATTCATTCTATAATCCCATCTCATTAGGGATTTTTTCACACAGAAAACCATGAACCTCAGAGGATGGTCACACAGAAAATGATGAACTTGCATCACCACCAAATTTGAAAAGTAAAAAAATATATACACAAAAAAAATTATATTTATATTTTATGTACACTAGCAAGGAAATAACCACACCTTGGTAGTGTTTCTGAATGTCTTTGTTGGTAGGCTTGATATCACAACATCACAAGCATATGATGCATGAATTATCCTTGTCCCCGGTGTATGGTTTATTTATTTATAATCCATTTTAAAATATTAAAATGGAATAAAAATACATTTAAATAGTTTAATTTATTCTATTAGTAAGATATAGTTCATTTGACACATTAGTTATGGGTGACATGTCTTCCCATTATGAAGGAGCATCGAGGTTTGTTATATAAAGATATGATCCTTCTCCTTTTGGTGAGTGAAAAATCTTAAGGAATTACAAGACGAAAAAATTCTCTTAGATCCTATAGCATATTAATTACCCTCAATGTAGGCAGTTTCACCCATTCAGGCATAATGGAATTCTTCCAGTTATGAACTAGGATCCTTGGTCATCCCACCAGAGGAAACAAAATATTTTCTACTAATATTGTGATCCTCATAAATAATACTCCATAAAATATCAAGGATATATGTTATTATATATATGATAAAAGTAATTTATTTTTCTTTAACTATAATAATTTTGATTTGTATACCTTTTGTTATTTACTTTTATATCTTGCGATCATAATATAATCCTAAAAATTATATCAGTAAAGTTTGAGTATGATTCTAAAATATTTAAATGTGATTATATTTTATAGTTTCGAGGTATTTTATTAGACATAGATGATATTCTATAGTATCTACCATTATGCAGTCCCCCACCCAGCCTATATAAATGGAATCACCATTTAAAATTACTCACAATGTACTATATAATGGTCATCATTGTTTACTTTACGTAGATGGTTCTATATAATGGCCACACCAATTTACCTTTATGTATAGGGTATTATATATGGGAAATTGTAGTTTACCCTTTAACAACTGGTAAATTGTAAAAAATAGTACCATGTACCCATATAAATATTGTTTTCAGTAAGGGTCAATATAGATTACCCTTAAAAAGAGGGTTATGTATATGATTTTTCTCAAACAACCCATACACAAATGGGTTATATGTAAAGGTAATCACATAATCAATTTACCATGAAGTGTTCTATTTTGAATAAAGGAAATGAAACATTATCCTTATAAATTAATCATTCCTATATAATGGAAATGTAATGATTAAACAACATTATGATTTTATTATGTTTTCCATAATTTGAAAAATTGTTCATAAATGGTAATTATTTGAATGTTTAAAATATGATATTTTATCTATAAATTTTATATGAAAAGGTAGTATTTTTATCACATATTTTTTAAAATAAATAAATAATTCATTTGTTTATAAGTTCCTTTAATTACGATGTTAAGAAAATTGTGTATGAAATAGAATATTGTTTATACATAAGTAGATTGCTGAATTTCTTCTTTTAGATAGAGTTTTTCATTTCATATTTTATATGACTCCATATAATTTATTTTTTCAAATACATTACCATCAATTTTTATATTTATAAACTTGAAAATACTTATTCAATATAGTTTTTTGTATTAGGAGTTTGAATTATCATGAATTGAAAAATCTATGGAGTAAACTATCCCTAAAGAGAAGGACGTGACATTTGATTATTCATCTTCCTAGAAGATTATGTATTGTTCTCAAAATATGAGGGGTTACTCATCACTATTTCTAGTATTAATCATGTGGGGTTATAAATCTCATTTAACTATTTTCTAATACATGGAAATTTGATATGCATTCCTCACAAGATTAATTTAGATATGTACGAACAAAATTTGATTTTATTTTTTTGGGTATGTAACACAAACATATGGGTTGTGTAAATAGTTACACATTAATATGGTGTAAACATAATAATTTGGTGGATGGAATATGGATTTAAAAAATGAATTGATTGAATCATATAAAAATGAAATAAAATATGGGAAGATAATGACTTCATAAGATGAAATAATGTAGTTTATATTAAATTGGTAACAATTTAGAAAATAAAACTCTCAAATACTAATTATGAGATTACTTCTAAACAAAAACATGTCAATAACTCGATCATATAACTAAATAGTTCCACACCATAGTAGTGTGGCCCTATATTATCTTTCGTAAGGTAATTTTGTCATGAGTAACTCATAACTATCTAATTGGGTAGATTCATGCTATAGTAGGGTGACGCCAGATTGTCATGTGTTTGATCATTCATTCTATTTGATTTTAGTTTTACATAGTTAGGAAATGATGTGGGATTAGATACTAAAGGAATAGAGGATAGTATTATCCATATAATATATATAGACAATTATTTTTCATCTCAACTACCGAATAATTGAAATTGTTGTGATTAACGTGATAGCTTACAAAAAATAATGGAAGTGATGAGAATCAAGACATAACATAGTAATTTATTAGTAATATATATTTATTATCAATAAATATATATTTTTTATAGGATCATCATTTTTAGTATGTTAAAAATATTTAATATCCATTTGTATAATGATATAAAACATTACTATCACCCATTGATATTTCTTTTCAATTTATATATTCATACATCATGATAATATTATTTATATAACATATAAGTTTGATATAAAAATAGTCCTATATTATTATATAGGATTGATATGTGTTCTCAAGGGGGACCATTCTAATCATATAAATGTATGTTATAGAGATCATTGTATCCAACTCTACCTCATGGGTATTCGATATCATATGTTCATCACGCATTTGTGTTGATAAACACACACTCATAGATAATATGGAAATGAAAATGGGGAATTTTATCTACATATAGGTAATAGAGAGATATTTTTAAACATTATAATTTAGCAATTATTCGCTTAGTCTACATAGTGTATTAGTTCATGAATTAAACAATGATTTATATATTCCCATCATAATAACTAACTTGATTAGTTTTCTTTTTTCGATGAGAATGTATTTTATTCTCTATTAAGAATTTTTTTCATAAATTCTAATTAAATGTTTTATTTATTTTGGAATATAATAAATGGATTTTACATTCTTGATATGGTTAATCCTACATATTATATTCAGCATAAGAAGGTTTGGTTTGATTCTAATCCCACATATCTTTTTCATCATTATAATAGATATATATATATATATGAAATCTATACAAAGAATCATAAAAGTTGGATTATTTGAAAAATTTTATTATGAAAAGTTTAAACATGTGAATCTTATTTGTTAAGAAATATGATCAAGGCATGTTTTGGTTGGAAATTTAAAACGAATAATGGAATGGGCGATCAAATATGTTGAGATGTATGTAGACCAATGACTACACATGCTAGTAGTGTTTTTTGGTAATTAATTACCTTTTTTATAACTATAGTTTGTATGATTCATTGTTTTTGAATAAAAATATGTATGAATATTTTGATGTTTCAAAAGTGTTTTCGAATGATGTATAAAATAAAATAGAAAAAGTTAAAAGATTATTTGATAGTATTAGATTGGTTAATAAATGATCAAATAATTATCTAATAATCTAAGAGATTTTATAATTTTTCTATAACTCAGTCCTCTTTCAACATCACAATGGATTTTTATGTCTGAGAGGAATAATTATACCATTCAGAAAAAGGTTAAATGGATGCTGAATTATATCAACCTTCATATTTCATTATAGGGTTATTATTTAAATGTTGTTTCCTTTCGAATAATTATTGATTCATTTAATGGAATAACAAATATATCATATTATATATATTATGATAATCATTCATGTTTGACTTATATGATGGTTTAGGGGTTTTAAAGTTTTCATTTGATAGTTTTATTCAAGAAATTATGACTTTAATCTGAAAAAGTTTATACCAAAAAATAATGATAAATTATAGTTGTAACCCTACTGAAATAAATTTATCTCAAAATGGTGTTTTACAGTAGATATAACATGTGAATCAGGTTTTTAGTTGGAGGAAATTTATTCATATGGAATTTAAATAACAACAAATATGAAATGATAGGGAAATGAAATTTGTGTTGGTTCCTCAAACAGTTTTAGATAATAAACTATATAAACATTTTCAAAAACATTGATGGTCAAAAATGATATATAAAGAACCCAAGATATGTAAATTTATAGTAGATAATGATGATGAAATAAAATTTACGGGATATAAACCTACTACCTACCAGGAATCCAATGAGATATTTAAATCCAACAAATTCTCAAAATCCATGGAATATGAAAATTAATTCATGTAAACAAATCATGTTTGGAATTTATTTGATACACCTGAATGGGTAAGACCTATATGATGAATATTGGTTTTACGTACGATAAATGAAATAGATTGTAGATTACCTATATATAAATAACTCCAAATGAAAATGTTTTATAAATAAATTCATGGTATGAAATTTGAAGAAAACCTTTCACCTATAGGGATGATAAATTCCCATAATATTTATATGACATTAACATATATTTTTTATTTTAAGATATATAATATTTATGTAAAAATGATTTCTTTAAAGGGTTTTTAGTAAAATACAACTATATGATATAACCAAAATGTTTTGAATTTCTATATGGGATCGGTATGGTTTGTAGGCTGTAATGACCCGTTTATGGAATGAAGAAATATTCATAGAGGTGGAATATCTAGTTTTATGATTAAATAAAATAGTTTTGTTTTTTATGTATTTTTATAATTACTATATATATTAGTGCATTGGAGGGAGTAATGTTTTATTTCTGATGTTGTTTATAGATGAACTACTGTGGAAATAAAATCCCAACCCTTTACTCTTTAGAGCTTTGGCTTGGAAAATGATTCTTAATTTAATAAATTGATGAAGCTACTGACGTAATATAAATGATGATTTATAGAGGTATATCAAATATTATTTTATATCTCAATAAAAAACATATCTTGGAAGAGCTGTAAAAAAATTTAGCTTGGAGAAATCCTAAAATTGTTCTTTACCGGTGTTATATGAAAAAAAAATTTAAGATGTTTTTGGACCATTCTGATGTGTAATCATGGAAAGATATAATTAATTATAAATATTATATTGGTTTTATCATATATTCAAGGATGTTTACCTCACCTGATATCATTTTTTCTCATCAAATAACCTGTAGATGCCCATATATTTCTAGTTAGTTTCGCTAAATTTCTACGAACAAAGTCATTAAATACCAGATAAGGACAAGGATATATTCATTATATATTATGAATATGATGAGTTCTATATAAATGTTTACACATATTATAATTTCCAATCTGTTAGAAACTCTATTAGATTTCAATCAAATTTGGTGTTTTTCATAAATAGTGGATCTATCACTTGGAGGAGTTTGAAATAGTCCACCATATCAGACTTGAAAATAGAGTTAGAATACATAAATACATCAAATCATGTAATGGATGTTGTCTGGATTAGAAATTTTATCTTTTACTAGTGGATGTTCATTGAGTTAAGAGATAAATCAAGAATTTTTTATGAATCCAATCGATGCATTTCTCTAGAAAAGGAACCTCAATCTCACCAGTGGACCAAATACATCCTTAATTAATATCATATTATACATTAGAAAATTGACAAGGTCAATGTAACTGTCATTTAGGTTGCCTTAGATGATAATATATCATATTCATTGTTGAATCCATTACCACAAAAAATCATAATGGTCTTGTTGGGTCACTATTTATTCAACTATTGAGATATTTATATAATCTCTATATAGTGACCTATGTTTTTATTATCCAGGTAGTCTCTATAGATCATTGATTCATGTGTGATATAATTTTTCTTCATAACCATTGGAATAATAATATACCCTCAATGAAAGGCATTATGTTTTTTCAAATTTATGATCATCATAAGGAATTATTTTTGTGTGGTTATATTTTAATATTTGTATAAATTAAATTTTTTAATAATTATAAATATTTTTTTATAAAAATAATCAATTCTAAATGTAATAAATAGAGCCTTATTACTTTGATTGTCCTTGGTATTTATATCTCATGGAGTATCAAACAATATTCATTACACTTTGTGATAAATGATTACTATCAACGTAAGGACCAAAGCATTAATTAACAAATAATTTCTATTTTTAATCAAGATTTCATTTACTTTATTTACCAAAGATCATTTCATGTTTATATTTTTAGATAATTTGTTTCTATATCTTTAATAATAATCCCATATATTAGAAAGTGTACACTTCCACTTAGTATCCACTTATTCAAAATATAATACTTTTATAATAAAACATGATTTGTTTTCATGAAAAATCATTAATATGTTCAACCTAATATCAAAATTGTTCACAATAATACTTATTACTCTATTAAAAACATTAGAAAATTTTGGGTGGGAACAATAATATTGGTATGGGACCTATATAAACAATAAAATAAACACATTAGTGAATTTCAAATCTAGGAGAACAAATAAGAGAGTGTTCCTTTAACATAATAATCCTTGACTTGAAATAATCTTCAATTTAATCATGAAATTATCTTTACTACCCAAATTGTTTCATAAAACATATTTTGAGGAAACAAAAAAGAAAAAATATTAATAATCATGGTTTCATAGAAAACATAAGAACCAACGGAATACATTTTCCTAGAAATTTAATATTTTAACATAAAGGATATACTCATGGTTTTAATAAAATATAAATAGGTTGTATTACGAAATAAAAAAAATACTTTCTTGAAAAATTATTCTCAAGAATCAAAAATTCATGTTGATTCCCCAGAAAATTATCTTTATATAATCCTTAAAATTTAATAACCAACACTGTTAATTCCAATATATTTCCCTAGAGAATATAATCATTACCTAATGAATTATAGAGATACATTAGGCTCAGCCATCAACATAAAAAATATCCAAGGACTATAACATATATAAAATACATACAGTATTTCCATTATATAATAAATTGTTATGTTTAACATATATATTGAAGAATGTAAGGGATTTATATAAAAATAATGATAAAATTCATTTTTTATGAAAACTATTTAAATAAAAATACATATTAGAATGGGATAAAATATATTCCTTTCATAAAAAATTCATAAATAAAGAGGAAAATTATAATATAATAACTCTCATGAATGTGTGAAATCCACTCATATCATATACATTAAAAAATTATTTCCTTCAAACTTATGTAAAAATATTAAACATAAACCTTTTTAAAAAAATATAAGTCTTACTTTACAAACACAATATATAAAGTAAAACATTTTTAAAAATAACATTAGACATATATTTTATTATATTAATTATATACAGGAAACATTTAAGAGATCATGGATATTATTGGAAAATATTTAGAAAATAAATCTTTTAAACATTCTGAAATATGTTTTAAGGTAATGGTTACCTTTCTGAGAGACTGAATTGTAACATAAGTTCTCTATCTTCACTAATATGAAATATACCTTTATTATATAACTTATTAATAAACTTTTATAATAATAATATAATTATTTATTTCACTTATATTCATGTAATAGTTAATAACTGTATCAATTAATATCACAATGGATGTTCCAAGAACATTTGGATAATATGTCCAAAAGGACACCAATATGTTGAAAATGGTAAAATAGATAATTATTATATCAATTACAAAATCATAAATATAATATAAGATTAATTTTTTCTTATTATTTCTAATTTTATAACCAACCATGTATTTTAGTTATGAAAAATGTATTATGTAACATCATGGTCATGATGCTCTCTAAGTACCCATGAGTGAATATTTACATTTTTTTCATGAAAGTGAGGGGGATAAAAGCTATGTAATATTTATTATTTCAAGAATGTTTATTATATAATAGATAAAATATAATTTCTTTAATAATACTCATATATACAATCCATTTCAATTGATGATGAAAAATGAAAATTACCACCCCAAGAGGTCGTAGTCCTCATATACGCATGAATTAAATTTTGATTTATTATAAGAGGGTAAATAAAAATGGAGAATATTAATTTAGAGTTATAAAATTTAATTTATAACTTTTATAGCATATTATTTCATTTGTATCTATAAAAATGACTATCCATGTGCGGTGGATATTGAAAATTGATTACATTTGTATGAGAGGAAGTTTTCTTCTGTACAAGTGATTGATGGTGTCATTTCCCATTTGATGAAATATGAGATGGATAAAGTTCATAAAATTAAAATAATAACATATAATTATATATTAAATACTTATGTTATTATATTTTAATAATTAAGACAAGGATCAAGGAGGTAATATAATAAATAAATTACAAGCAACTAGTTACGTTATTTACCGATTATTTTGAATTTGTCCTTAAGATTCCACAACTTCTCCTTTAAATTTGGTATTCTAATAAAATCATATTATATAAGAAATATATAGTGGGGTTAGGAAATAATTTTTATAGGAATTTTCTGATATAAATTTCTCTTTATGTGTGTGTAATATATGAGAGTTGTTGATCTTTTATAAGTTATAGAGAGGTAACACTTAGAAATTTTCAAAATGATAGAATATATTAACATATTAATGATGAAAAATTCATCCAAATGAATAATACTATAAAATAAATACTATATAGTCTATATATTTCTATAAAATAAGAGATATACAAGTATTTTGTCACTTAAAGCCTTATCTCTTTAGTTTTAATTATTTTTACTCATTTAAACTCTAATCATGTTCGCAAGTGTTTTTACCAAAGTTTCCATTAATAATGACAAAAATGAAAGAGGGATAATTAATAACTATATAAATTATTATTATAAATATGTATTTCATTTTATCAAAATAAATTTGAGTAAGTGGCATAAATTAATTTTAAAACCAAGTTGTAAAATGTTATGAAAAATTTTTTTCACAAAAAATTTCTTTTAAAGTATAAAAATTATTTTATCTAAAATTAAAGAATAATATTGATTAAAATTAAAATTATTAAATTATTTTTAATAAATTTAAAATAATTTAATAATTAAAATTATTTAATAATAAAATGGGGAATTGGAAATATTTGAAGGGAAAATCTAGTTTTATATAAAATTGGTATTTTTCAATATTCATTAAAAATTTATATTTTTAGAATGCTATCAAAAATTTCAACATAAGGATATTTGGATATCTGGATTAAATAAATATATTGATATTTTTATATAATATTAATTAATATTTCAGAAACTTTTATCAAAATCCTTAAAGAAAATGTTATCAAATAAATTTTTTAGAAATATTGTTTTTGATGAAATAATGATTTATTCTCATTACCTTCCTTATAATGAATACTAAATGAGTTCATATTAAATAAATAGGATATATATTATACTTATATAATTATAATAATTTAGAAATAGTTATTATATTAATCTATTAAGGTAAAAATCTATTACACACTTAAAAATGGTTTTATGAAAAATGAATATATTACCTTCCAAAGACTTCATCTTTATTTCAAACCAATTGATAATAAATTAATTATTTAATATTTATTTAATTTTAAAAAAACTTACATATATATTTCATAATATTCTGATTCCAACATATATATATGAAACTGTTTACTTGGTAATAACAGTAATATTTAAATAATATTATTATATCACTTCTTCTTTTAAGATCAATATTGTGTATACCACATGTATTCGTATAAATTTCTTAAAGAAAACAATTCCTAAAATCATGGGTTGTTTCATTCAACCGCATAAATAAAATTTCATCCCGATATATTTTTAATTTTCTTGGTAAGAAGGGTTTAAAAATCATTTCTAGGGATTTCATTATTAAATAAACAATTACTAAACGAAGAGTCGTTTTTCGATAAAAAATATGTTTTTTGAAAACCCACAACATTAAATGGATTACTGTATGTTCATATTCATAATATGGAATGAAAAATATGAATTTCATATATAATAACACCTAACTAGTTTTCCATGTAAATATGAGATTAGTAGTATGTTAATACATGGACTTGGAAACACGGTCCATTTAATTTATGACATTAAAAAATTTTAAGATGATAAGACATCACCAATTCATAAAAAAATGATCGTACATAGATTAAAATATTATTCCATGATCCTTTTAAAATATTTAATTGATTATTTTTTAATCAGTATAGTGAAAATGAGAAAATTTAATTTCTATATTTTTTTCATAAGAATGCTATCATACTTTGGTTGTGCTTTAATCCATTCCACCTTCTTCCACATCACTTTTTCAATAAAATAAATTTTTCCGATGAATTATTCGGGCCTAAAAAATAAAAAACCCCTTAATGGATCATGTGATCCATAAAACAAAAAAAGATAATACCTTATGTCTTTAGACATTTCCCAAAACTAAAAATTATTTTCACAAGGTATGGTAAAATCCAATATGATGAAATACAACATTAATTAAAAAAACAACTAAAATATAACACAATGTTAAAATTTATAAATTCCATAAAAATATAACATTAAAACTATTTAAAATATTAATTTCCATGAATGAAACCCAAATATAATAATTATTTGATCTTATATTTTCTATCATCATCTTAGAAATTATCTTCAAATCACTCATAAAGTCATATATAGAAAATTTATATTCACAAATCATATAATCTCTAAAATATGTGATTTTTTTAATTAAATAACATAAATTACTATAAATCCAAAATAAAATCATTTATTCATCCCAAATATAATATAACTATAATTTTTATAATAATAACTCATCTTAGAAAAATGTATTTTCATTTACCTTTGTCATATAATGTTCTAAAAATAGTGAACTTATTTAAAAATGAAATTAATCACATAGTCTCCAAATAAGTTTTTAATCACATGGTAATTTATATTACAATTCATAGTCCCAAAAATTTAATAATTATTTTATCCTAGTTAACTAAAAATACCTCAACAATAGAAATCATCATTACCCTCAAGGTTAGTAACAACTTTAAAAATATATAAAAAAAATATATCAAAAGATTCTTTCTCAAATAAATATTTCACTAAAAACAGTTTAAACATAAGGGTTATATATTTTAATTGACTATACCTTCTGAAAATTAATTTTGCTTATATTTTAGAAACAATGGCCTTCCTGTAGATCTTGAGGTGATTAGAGGTGTTCATGAGGAAGAACGGGTTTTCACTGCCTATTTTGGAAAATGAATTAGTGTAATGTCAATACGATGCCCCTTAATAGAGTGGTTGTATAATTAGATTAAAATATAATTTTTGAAGACCAAGGTGGGGTTTTCATCTATTTTATGACTAATTTCACTTCTAAACCATGTATAATTGGCTAAAATAAATCAATTTCTTGTTTTTAGGGGTCTCTATCATAGTTAGTTTGGACAAGTTGTGTCCTTCATTCCCCTTGTGTAGGTTTTTCTATATGGATATAGTTGTAGTTATTAGTGGTAAATTTGACTATCCTAGTTGTGATTTTCTCTGGATCATTGCATCGTACTCCTTAGCGTTTATAGAAGGGTTATTGAATTGATTAATAGGCTAAATTTGGGTCCTCTATTTTTCAGATAGGGTATAAATTCATAGATCCCATTAGAAACAAACATGTTTCCTTTTTTATTACATTTTATGTTTTTATGAATTTAATCCAAAGGAGGACTTTCACCCCTTCAAATGGTTTTCGAATCTTGTCTTGTAGATTCAATCATTGGTGGTTTAGGACATCTTAACTCTTATTCTTCCCCATTTTCTATCTATTTCATTATCTAAGATGGGTTCGTTCAATGAGGAAATTGATGTTTTGGTGTTTTTTAGTAAGAAGGTGTTTTAAGGTGTTATTTATGTTAACCAATGTATTATCCTTTATTTTGGTTTTGGTGGTTATATTCATTCCAACCCAATCATGCATATGAGATTCGGGAACTCTATTTTTATTATGTATTCCATCATTTCTCACCTAGTGTACCATGTGGGATGGGTTTACTTATTTTATATATTTGGAATATGGTTTAAACTATCATAAAAAATGTAAATTAATTGCATGAATTTAATTGAAGGGGGGTCAGTGAAATCACATGTTTTACCATATTTATATTATTGTTGATATTATAAACTTTATAGGATAAATATCTTGTTGAGGATCAGGATCATTGGATGTATATTGTTGTGTTAATTATTGATTATGGAATCCATGTTGCACCACTGTTTTTTCATCACTTTTATTTATAATATAAAATTAATTATACATATATAATAAATTGGTTTCTAATTTAAATACGACTTGTGAAATAACGTTATAGTTATAATAATTGAACCTGATGAAAATATCCTATGGAAAAATTCAACAATATTATATGTTATATATGGAATGTTTTAAGGAAATTTTATGTGTGGTGTAACATATTTCATAAATATGATGCATAGTAAATAAATATGTTGTGGTCGATTCCATATGAGATATGTTAGGTGTGTCGGTGCGTTGTGAAATAAGAGATGGTATATGATGAAAATTGGTTTATATGTGGTTGACATGAGGTGGTGGTTAGGGTTTTTAAGTAGTGGTGAAGGAGGGTTTTATATAAATAGAAGTGGTATGAGGATGATAATGATTTTTTCGATCTTTTTTCTATTATTCTTTATATTTGTGTCTGCTATTTGGAAAATATTCTTTGGTAGTAATGCAATGAATTGGTCGATGATGAATAATTTTGTTATGGGTTTAACAGTTAATGAATGACTGAGTAATGATTAATTTTTTAGTTAAATATGATATATGATAAATGAGAAATAAATTTTTTGCATAATCATTGGGATAAATGAATGTGAATGGTTTTTAATTTTATTATTGAATTTGGTTTTAATTTAGAAATAATGTGAGTTGTGGATTTTATTATGATGGGTGGTGTTATTAATTTAGAGGTGGTAGTGAATGTGGGGGGATTTTTTTGAGTTCTATAGTTCCTTATAGTGAACAAAATGATTCTTTTTGTGTCTGGATTTAAAAATATACTCCATTTATGTTCCTTATGTTTTTCTACATTCACCCCACCCAGGTCTTGAATTATGTGACAAAGCACATATTATAATATTATGGTGTTTTCCCAACATCCAGGTGGTCTGGATGGATGGTTGGATACCTTATCTTTTCCACTATCTCTTCCCAATGATAATAACATGCATGATATGTGATATCCATAATTAAATGTACACTGTTGATATGTGATGTGACCTAAGGTGAAAGACCAAATGACTTTAGGGAATATTTGATAATATAGCTTATGTTAGAGGTCATTCATGGTATGAAGAGGGAACAAGGATTATTTTATTCATATTCAAGATACCATGTAATTCTGGTTATGGATGAGATGAGATGTGATGCAACAAGTTTCTTCTGGTGAGATGTGATGTAATATACTAGGGGTTATTGAATGACATTTGAAGTGATGTCCCTTGTGTCTTCGAGCGATATGTTTTGTGATGTTATATAGATGATATTGGACCACCATGATTTACAATGTTGGGTTGTGAGAGTAGTTAATTTGTTGAAACATAATTTGGGGTTCCATTCCAATATATTATTCATATTTTGTTATTATACTTATAATGAATTATTTGAGGGGTGTATCATTGTGAGGTTGGGGTCTAGTTAGTTGACCTTGTAAGGTGTTGGTGGTTTTATTCTTTCCATATTTATGCATGACTATACTCTTATCACATGTTTCTGAGAGAAATATTTTTAAACTGAATATACTTTTATTCTCACACCATGTATGCACAATTTTTTTTTCATGTTTCCAAGTGGATTACATGGATGAGGATATACATTACAAGCTATGACCATTGCAAAATTACTATATTTATGACATATCTTTTCTTTTGGGTATTTACTTTTACTAGATTTTACCTATATCTATTTTACATATACCATCATTATGGGGATGTTTTTTTCTTTTTATATTATGTCATGGGGTTGATTGATCATTGATATCATATCATTATATAATATCATTATACTGTTCTCTGCCTCCCACATTTTTTCTCATAAGTTCTTGAATCTAATCTGGGTCCTACTAGAGGTGGGACTTATGTTAATTATCTCTCTTCCCACACTTTCAAACTAAGAGGGGTACCTTTATATTGATGGGGTTAGGAAATAGTGGTATAAGAGCTCATGGAAGATAGATAGGATGGAGTTTGGAGTTTGGCATAATGAGGATAATATTATTTGGTAAGGCAACAGGGTTTTTATCTTACAGTGTGATGTAGGACATGGAATAATGGTTAGGATATGAGATATTAGGGCCCCCAAGATCTGATAGATACAATCTGAGCATAATAAATGATAAGGTTCTATAGAACCACTTTTAAGGTAGATACATGGGAGAGGTGCATGTATCATGACTAACATGTGTTCTAGTTTGAATTAGGATGTTTTGGGAATTAAAATTTGAATTAAATATAATTAAATGAATTTTAATAAATATCCATTATACTATGATTACAAAATATATATTACCTTTCTTATATTGATCTTGGTCATCATTCACATGGGGTTTTGTAATTGGAGTTTCAGTAGGATGATCTGGTGGATCGCCATAGGCTTGATCTGATTGGGAATGATAATTAGTGTCTAAAGATTTCATTCCCTTTTTAGTAGTAGGTTTTAGGGATGTATAATAAAAAAAATTCTGCTCTAAATATAGAGATATGGTTTTAGGGTCTTCAGATAACCTTCAGTATTCTTCGAGCCTCTATACGGTACTAGATCCCACTAACAATAATACAAATGTGTGGAGCTATGTGACATTGGTGGTTGTTGTACCATAGTGAGTGTAAGGGGGAAGACGTTTCGTCAGTTGAATTTTAGAAAGAGTTCTATGTAGATTTCCCTACATAGGCCATGAATGCAGTGAGGAGGCAAGAGACTATTTCTATTTGGATGTTTATTTTTTTAATGAAGAATCGTGGTAGTGTGTTAAAGGATCTATTCCATTTTTTCCAAGATAACTTTCTTATGAAGATTCTCTAAGGATACATATTGAGGAGATACACTATCCTTAAATCCAATATGAAGTTACTCCCTTTATTTTTCTGACATGTATGGAGATTCCGGATAATGTATAGGTTGTTGAAAAGGTTAAATGTCAAAGATTTTTACTAATAAAGGGAATAAATCAAGGTTTCTTGAGTAGATGAGATTTCAATGGAAGGTCTCAAGCACTAGGGATTTTGAGGGTTTGACCAGTGGGGAATCGGCCTCAGTTGCATAGTTTCAGACCATCTAGGGAAAGTGGTTGTGAAGAATTTATTTGTATCATGGGTCTGTTATATTTTATCAATTGGGATTGTATCTATCATCATGATTAGTGACCAATGACACTTTTGGATCATACTGTTATAAGTCGTTAATTGTATCACTAGTTTTAGCGTCAATTTCCTAGGATTCCCATTTAGTACATGGGTATGTAAGATTTTGAACAATTGATAAGGGATGGAAAATTTATAGGATAACATAATTATTTCCCTCAGGTTCATGGACCCTGGAATACTAATGGTCATATAACAGGCCATGAGAAGAGTGGAAGAGGTGGCAGGAATGGTCAATAAAATTTTGTGGTAGTGATAGTTCCAGAAGATCTAGAGATCATTCTATATGTGATCATTTTATCATGTACTCTGTTTTTTCATTGTTTCATTTAGGATAATTACAGTTATTTTTACCCTTTTTAGTCTATTCTCTAGGAATATATATAGAGAGTATCCCCATTCACCTATTGTTTGCTACAACTATTAGATTCTAGAACATATTTTTTTATGTTTTTTGGTGTGTATACTAATGATGATTCCACTACAGTACCTTGGGTATCATTTCATTCCATGGATATAGCTTTATGATTTCATTCATGGAATCGGCTGGTTTTATTCTATTCATGTTTTTATCGACAACTTCTAGGTGGGAGAGGCTTTCGTCGATGTGGATGTCTAGTGTGCTATTTTTTGGAAAAAATAGTTGTATGGTGGGTAGTGGATCTATAGATCCACTTATTGTTTTGATTTCTGATTTACCAAAAGAATAAATAGATTATATTATATAGAAGGATCTCATGGTAACCAAGGATTTCATTGGATGTTTTTAAGGAGGAGGTTAGGACTCCACCCCATCGATGTGCTGTTTATTTGTGGATAAATTTACAGGCCAGTGATAATTGTATTTTTATGAGTCCTTATCTAATAGAACCCTTAGAGTTTTGGTAGTTGAATATTCAGATAGATGACCTGATGTAGAAGGGATTCATCCATCCTAATTTTTTGTTGTGGGGTGCATTAGTGTTGTTCACCAAGAAGGTAGATAATAGTCTTTGTTATGGTATAAACAACCAGGGGTTTAATCATTTGACGATTAGTAATCATTACCTTTTTTGGGATAAGTTGTCTTTTGAACTGGTAGAGAGATGTAATTTTGTAATCTATGATAGAACTATGGTCTTGATATCACAATTTGAGGATAAATGTGGGAAATAACCGAAATACAACCTTCAGATGCATGTATGGGAACTTAGATTTCATGGTCATGTTGTTCAGTTTCATGAACACACCATTTTGTTCATGGGTACATGAAATATATATTATAATAATTCTTATATATGTTCATATTTATGTTCATCAATGACATATTGATCTACTCAATATAAAAATAATAATAAATTCAATCATCTCAGGAAAATTTTTTAGTTTCATCAATGCCACTAGCTCTATGGAATGTTTTCCATGTGTATGTTTTGGAAAATATAGGTGGATTTCCATAGGTATGTTTTATCTTTACATGTTCTAGTCATAGACCCATCAATGGTTGTAGAATTCATTTCATTGGAAGTACTGATGAACATGGAAAATATTTGTAGATACCTTTATATAATGAACTATTAACATAGGTTCCTATTTTATATCTCTTGAATTTCAACCCTATTTATTTCTACGACAAGGAAGATCCTAGATTTTATCATGACAAATCAGTTTCTATCAGTGATTGACTTCATGCTAGATACATTTCTTAGTTATTTGGTGTTTAAATTTCTATATAAAGGGGTCATGTTTGAGGTCCCCTGTGGAACATATCATCTGGGCTAGGTAATTCTTGTGATGTATTAGAAATTTGATATCTTTTATTGGTCTTGAAAATTAATAACCAAGGAAAATAATAATGAAACCCATTATATGGATCTAGTAGTGGGTGTGTTTACACTGACGCTTTGACAATATTACCTCAGTGTGAATTCTGTGTATTCAACATGTACCAAAAGTGTTTATGTTATATCTTTTTTCAGTGTGATCTGAATTTGTTGAAATTGAGGTGGATATAGTATTTTCAGGATTATGACTTCAATATATCATAAAACTCTACAAAAAAATAAATTTTATTATCATCACCTTGATTTGGAATCCATAGATGAATGAGGTCGGAGAGTCCATAGATTCTAGCATGTTATGGAGGAGTTAGTATAACTATAATTAGAAAAAAGGGTGTTTTTATATATTTCATATTTCATATGAAGGATATTGTTTTATGTCGATTTTAGAGAAATGTCGGTGGGAAGACTTAGATACAGAGGATATTCATGATCATTGTGGACAAGGAGATTCTCCGAAAGGATGGTTTGAGATGGTTAGAAACTACTAATGTTTCACTAGAGGATGTTTCTTAAAGTATAAATGCACAAGGGATTCTATCATGTGCATCATATATCACCTTTCACAGTACACCTAGAAGTATCCATGACTTATCATGGACTGATAATGTTGTTTTTGATTCCCTAGAATAAATTGGTGGTAGTGGAGTATGTCTCTTTGATTTTAGTTTTCCAGCAGGAGAAGGCTAGGAATTAGGTACCATGAGGTTTGTTCTCACCCTTGAATAATCTTTAGTCAAAATGGGATGACATCATGGTGGATTTCTTCATATGGTTAAAATGAGATCTCAGATTTTGGGAACCTATATTCGTAATCATGGATTAGTTGATTAAATCATCCCACTTTTTAGTGATCAAGTATTTGGGCATCACATATGTATCTATAAAGAGGTATGTGGATGAGGTTGTGTAGTTTCAGGGAGTATTGAGGTCCACTATCTCAAATAAATATTTTAATTTTACCACATGATTGTATAGGGGACTTCGACATGATTCTGACACTCAATTACTCCTCTCTATTTTTCACCCTCATATAGATATGATGCCATAGCAGACTATCCAGACACTTTGGTATATATTGTAGTAATTCATTATATAATTTAATGGATCCTGGGTATGGAACCTTCCTTTTTTAATTTTAAAATAATAACTAATACAAATAATTCATCATCTTGGAACCATTTAAGCTGTTATATGGGTATTTCTGTCATTAATTGTTTTGATGGAGTGAGGTTGGAGACTCATCAATTCTCAGTCCTGATACGGTATAGGGAAATACATAGAATGTTCAGCTTGTATATAAGTGGATGAAAGTACTGTAAGATTGGTAGAAGGCTTATAGAAATAATAGGTTTAGTCAGTTGGAGTTTGAGGATGGGGACCATGTGATCTTTAAAGTCTCCCCTTGGTATATGTAGTACATATTTGGTAGCAAGAGTAAGATAATTCAAATGTTTGTTATACCTTTCAAGGAGTTACATCATATTTGAGAGGTGGATTATTGATATTACATTCCTCCATGATGGTACAAAATTTATGATGTCTTCATCATCTCTTATATCCATAAATATCTTTAGGATCACTCCCACCTCTTTTACTGGAGAGAGTTGCATATTGAGGATGAAACAATGTGTGTAGGATGAATAATGGATATTCAGAAACATTGGGGGAAGGATTTTCACGGATGGACCATTCCATTCATTTGTTTATTGAAATCATAGTGGATATATATATCTCAAACTAAACCTGAAATATGTAAGGATGTATTCATGAACATTGGGATTAATCATTAAAAATAATGTTTGTTTTTCTTCACTCACATTTACTATATTTCCAATAGTTGATTTTTTGAGTATCATTAAGTAGATCTATTTATTCTAATGAGTTTAGTGTTTTTTATTAAAAGGGTTTATGTTAAGGTACAATGAATATGGATTAATTGGTTCAAAATGTCTCACCCCCGCCCCACTGTGTCATTTCAGGATTTGTTAGGATGAGTAAGTTTCATAATTTCAAGATGTTATATCCCGGATTTTATTTTTTTTAATTTCAATTTATATATATTAAGTGAATTTTTAAGATGTTTTTTATTTTCAAATCAATGATAATATAGAGGTTTCAGCTAAAACCCTAATGAATATAAAGAAGTAAGAAGCTAAGAAAGTGATAATGTACATATATATTAATAAAGAAGGTAAATATTCACTACAATTTTAATGAAATCAATCGTGAAAAATTAATATCATATATATTGATAACTATCCTCTTTAGTAATGAAGTATATTCTTTGAAGTATACATGAATAATGAATCACATGGTGATTTTTACAATGAAAATTGGGATATTTTTGTACATATATCTCTTGATGTCATTAGATTATTATTTTTTATTTTATTTTATCCCAGATCTATAGGATGAGAAAACATAGATTTTCATAGACACACATTCTTTTGAAATGTAATTAACTTGGATGTTTTTAGTGAGGATCAATGGACTAAAATATTGAAAATACTTTACTGGTGTCACAAATTATCAATTGAATATTAAATCTAAACAAATAAAAAAGATAAAAAATCATTTCCAAGAGTTTTTCAATATGGATAAATGTTATATTAATATAATAAAAATAGAATTAAAATAATTTTTTAGATCAGCCCTATTTGAGAAAAGTACCCTCGATATTAAATTTCTTGAACTGGAGGTCAAACTGAAAATATTAGATGTTATACGAGTTGATTATTCTTAATTTTCTGTCAAAAGAGATGTTTCCATAATTATTTTTTATGAGATTCATTCATTTAAGGTACCATATTTTGTTAGATATAATATCGTCATTTTATCTGATGATAAATCATTTATAGGATCAAAGAAAACGGTAAACCTTACTCATGAAAACGTTTCATGTTGTAAACTTATTTTAATAGATAATATAGTTTACAATGTGAATTATGGATGAATGTGGGTAGATAAAAACAATAAAAAACTCAAAACATCATCAAATAGGGGTATAGTAATAATAAAAAATTTTGTTCCCCAATATTTTTTAGAAAAATTTTTGTTTGTCACAGAAATAAAATTAAGATAAAATGACCAGTTCCTGACCCAAAGAAAAAATAAACTAGATAAATTATCCATTCTTTGTTTTTTGAAATATTTTAACAAAATGATATTTATTATTTTCATAACATGTTAATCATGAGAGGGAATATAAAACCTATCACGAACCAGTCCGGTGCGTCCTCCGACCCGGCGCCCGACCTGGTCCGCGATGTGGCCCGAGGGGCGTTCCCGATCCCCACGGGCTGGCAACTAGTGTCGGGCATCAAAACAAACTAGTTGGGAACGGTTTAGCCCATAACAAGATGAATAAACATAAACTGAACAAGCATATAAATAATAGAAAATAAACTGAACAACGTGGCAGCGGAAAAAGAAATAAACAAAGAAACATGACATACCTCAGGTGACCTCGTGGATCACCACGGTACGACAACCACACTCACTCCAAAAAGCGATCCAAGACTGAAACCTGCAACTGAAAAGTAATGTAGGCGTGAGCACCGAGATGCTCAGTAGGAAAGCCAAAAACAACCACATCTTATGCCCCTGCCTTTAATAAGAAATCCAACCAATGCCAGTTTGGAAAATAAGATATACTAAAATAGTATTTTCCTTCCTTTCAAATTCAAGTAACGAGTTTTCATTTTCAGGTAAAGCCTTTTACTCCCACTACATTTTCAAAATAGGTTTCAAGCATGCATTAACATTTCAAAATGAAAAGAAACCAGTTTGGGTTAAAATATGGTTCTCGCAAACAAGACATCAAGTATGAAACAGCTGAAAAGAATGTTACATCATTAGCATCATGACAAAAAATGAGCACCATGGGTAATCCCTATAGGCAGCTAGAACAAGTGGGAACCTAAAGACCTCGTACCTCAGTGAAACGTGGCTTAGAAGACCACGACCCTCAGAAAACGTGGCTTAGAAGGCCACGACCCTCAGCAAATTCATATGTTTAGTTAGTGTTGTCGCGTCAATCCTGCTAGACAAACCGGGACGAACCTCTGCCGTGTCATCTAGCGTACTAGTCCTGGTCACCCACCAAGATACCCGGGTTTTCCCATTGTGCTCTATTTCAAATGGTGGTGAGTTTTCTTTATCAAACAATCAAACAAGTACATTACACATTCTTTATCTAAAATTCATTCCACCTTTCACCACCGCACTCCCTACTTAAGTGCATTCCCCTCTCTTTACATCACACAATCATGCACAAGCCTTTATACTAGGCACATATATCACAAACTGCTCATAAACACATGCATCACATTTTATTCTCAAATTTAGGGGAATGACTCAAAAGGGGTTTTCTATTTTCGCAAACCAAATCTTAAAGTGCAAACGGGCCTTTCATAAAACATTCTTAAGATGCCAAACCTACTTAATTACATAAAGGGAACACTTTTTAAAATCAGTCGGACAAAAGGCCAAACACCTTTGGAAATACAGATTACTAATTCAAAACCACTTGAGAAATCAATTTTTCAATAAAAGGCCACTTAAGACCGATAGCATTAAAATTACATTTCAATTTACAAATCAAAGGCGTAACCATTCCTAGCAACCATAACCTGATTTCATAGCATTTGTATATAGCGTAAATGTAAAACATATATTTTTTTTAAACAAGCAAGCAATTATGAATCTCAAATTAAAGGCATAGGCATAGAGGACCTACCTCAAACATGTCGCTACGTGTCGACGATCACTCACACTGACACTTGGCGCATACACGCACATGCATTTATATATATATACATATACACACCCATAGGTACATTGCACATATATATATATATATATATATATATATATATGATTTACGTTATGCATGTGCATGCGGGGTACCTCGACACCCGTGGCCCAAAACCATCGTAGCGGGGTCCTGCGCACTCCACAAAACATGTAATAAATTAAAAGAACAAATTATGCAATACATCAAAATTAGTACCACAAAATTTATGCAAACGAAACACACCCAAAATATATCATAGTGCCACTTCATAAACACTTGCACGTCAAAATCATTGCAAAACATGAATCTCATAATTTATACAGATTAAATAAGCCATCTGCACCACTTATAAAACATTTTAAAAAAAACATAACACAACATAAAACAACAACACACCCGAAAACCACTTCTAAGGCCAAAAGCATACCGAAACAGACTCCAACGAAATAAAAAGCATCCCTTGCATCATTTAATAAACTAAGTGCACAGTTCATAAAACACCAGTAAATGACTCATTGTGGGTTTTTATCAATAAGCACACTCGATATCACAATACCTTTTACAAAACTAATAAATCAAAGCATACTAAATTTTCTTCAAAACAAACTTCGCACAAAACAAATTAATTGTAGTACATGGTAAATTAATTGGACAAGAAAATTATTTCTGCAAACAACATTTAATATAAAATCACTACTTTAAAACAAAACCACCTCAATTCCATTCACATATCATTTTCTCACCACCCAAAGGATTAGCATGAAATTACCTACAACATGTGTCGAAAACTCCAAAACTCAATGCGAAGCGTCAACCATGTCCAATCCGCACAACAAGAGAACCAAAATATACTCTGATTAATAATATTGAAAATGTAAACCACAAATTAAGACCCCAAATTGACACCCTAACTGCTCGAAACCTAAAAACGCAAAGAAACAAGGACGAAAACATAAACAAGGAGGAAGAAAGGTCTACCCTGGTGGTCGCGCCGGAGGTCCAGCGGGAGGGAGGCCGGAGTCGCGGTGGTCGTGGCAGGGAGATGGGGCGGCCGACCGAGGGTCGAGAGGGGGAGGCCAGGCGAGCAGGCTGTGGCTGGGACGGAGAGGGGGGTTGGGACGGCGAGGGAGGCCGGACAGAGAGAGGCCGGGACGGAGCGGGGGGGGGGGGGGGGGGTCGGGACGGCGAGGGAGGCCGGACGGAGAGGGGGCCGGGACAGTGAGCGCGAGCAGCAGGGGGGGGGGGGATTTGCGCTACGAGAACAAAGGGAGGCGGGGCGACGCCCCCTAGGGTTTCCGCCCCTTTTTTTCTCTTTAAAAAAAAGAATTAATCTACAATTAATCATAATAATAATAAAAGAAGAATAATGATAATAATTATATTAACTAGTTTAATAAAACTAACAACAAAATTTTTATAATATTAGTAATTATATAATCATAACATTAGAAATAATTTAACAACAAAAAATATTTTTAAAAAGAAACATAAGGTTCGTTTAATGTTATAAAATTAAATGAAAAATTATAACTAGTCCATTAATAATTATAATAATAATAACTACACCATAATAATTAGGGTGCAAACAAACCCCTTTTATTTTTATAAAACTTTATTTAATTTAATCATTAGATAGTTGCACGGATGCTTGAGCCGACCGCGTGGTCACCGCCAACCATGCGGTGCCCGTCCACCAATCCAAAACTTATCAAAAATATTAAACATCAAAAAAATAATTCAAAATAGGAACCCAAACTCAACAGGTCCAACGATGTGCGACCTTGAGAAGAATAAAATAAAAAGGGTCTGAGGTCGGGGTGTGACAATTCACCCCACCACAGACACTTTCTGCCCCCAGAAAGTCACCAAGCCAAACGAGGAAACAAACTCAAGTTTGAAACTAAATGTGGCCGACAAAATCACAACTCGGCGTGACTTTTCACTCCATCAGTCACGTCCGACCAACTCTGAGGGGAACTGAAAAGAAAAGAACCATCAGGAAATGAGGAGGGTTCTCCCCACCACAAGAACCCGACAAACACAACCGACATTGAGGCTCTTAGCATGAACTAACTCTGAAACTGCTAACTTGATCTAATAGGGAACCTCCACACAGACCAAACCTCAAAAATGGCACGACAAGATTCATGGGGAGTCTCCCCACCATCTAAGAACCGACTAGCTTTAACCAACCAGTGTAAACCGACATGAGATCTTCCGACCCAAACCAGAGACCACTGTGACAAGAGAAACCCAAATAAGAATTCTACCAAATAACGAACCTAACCATGACTCATCATTTCTACAAGAGATGAGCATCTCCAAAACAAGCATGCATTAAAACAAAACGGGTCACACTTAAGGAGGTGCAGCTACAGGAATTTCAAGAAAACAAGATCACCATGCCTTTTTACAACCACAGTGGGGTACTCAAAGAACAAAGACCACAACGAGAAAAAGAGACCTTTGCGCCTATTACAAAAAAACAGAACATTCAAAGACGAGGAAGCTTGAACCGAGAAATTTAAATCGTCCCTATTTTAGCATTGGAGACAAAAGTTAGACCAATGTGACCCACACCCCACGATTCCTGACTGCGTGAAAGGCTTCGCTCCGAGACCTGTGGTTGGAGATCTGATGTCTTGAAGCATCTGCTACCCTGCAGTCAGGAGCTGACATTCTCCTGTCGAGACTCCTCTTGACGAAGCCGCTAGCGGAGCCTCTCAAAGATTCCCAAATGGCCACACCGACAGCAAGTCTTCAATGGATGATGATGACAAGGCGGCTTAAAGTACCCAAACTGAGCACACTAGAAGAAAACAAGGGGGTGGTCCAACTAATAGGAGATAGAATTGACAAGAAGACTTGTCTGAGATGGGTTCCTCCGGCTCGCTCTCACAGAATGGGGAACCATCCCAAACACCAAAGGAAACTGGTCCTTGAACAATAGACGAAGACCCCACACAAGATAAACTTTAACTGATTCCAAGACGCTACCTCCGGAGGAAATGGAATCAACCCCTTGGAATTCCCCATGTAGGCCTTCGCTACTCGTTGGCCTTACTCGACACCCACTGGCTCTGCCACTTTCCTTGCCTTCACTTCCTTGGGTATGAACCATCTGACGAGAGTCGTCTTAAACACCTTCCAAGACATACCATCATGCAATGACGCTGGGATTATCTCCTCCACCAATCCAAAGTTGCACCTTCAAACAGACCTGAACCAACACAGACTCTCTTAGCTTTGGGAGTTTCTAATAACCTGAAAACACCCATGATTTCACCAAGCCAGTCCGCTACCTTCGATAGATCACTATCACTACACATGCTGGACAACAACCGAAAAGAATTCAATTCCACCACTCTGCTAAGAGTCTGGGTAGAACCAACAACTAGAAGAGGCTCACTAGGAACTTCTGGGACTTTTCTTGACAGCATACTCAAAACAAGAGGCACGAATTCGAATCAAAAGTTATCATAAATCAAAATTTCAAACCTCAATCACAAACGAAAGCTGAAACTCAAATGACTATTCCAACCACAATTCAGTACATCAAAAACAAGAACTCATGATAAGGAATACCCAACACGAAAAGGGAACGCTAAACAATTTCTCACTCACTTTTCTAAACATTTGAAAAACCCTTTTTGAAAACCATCTTTCAGCAAACAAAACAACTTAAATATCCACTATTGATATCCCATGAAGTCTCACACATACATATCCATGTGCTAGCTCAAGAACCCATCCACTCACATCACCAATTCCTCCACCTTCCACATGCGCACCTCAATGTATGTGATCACTCATAGGGATACCAAGGTTCAATCCAAGACACTTCTCATTTTCAAAACAGATCATTCAGCATAAAGCACAAATTCCCAACCAAATTGAGAAAGTGACTTATCGTCAAATTAATACATTTCCAATTTCCAAAACATTTTCCAATTCACATTCCAAAAAGTGTAACTGAGATTCCAAAACAACTTCCGAAACACCTCCCATTTTGCATTTTGAAACCACACATTTGTTAAAAGAAAACAATTTCCATTTCAAAACCACTTTTCCACTCTAACACCACATTGACATTTGAAACCACCTTCACACAAACCCATTTTCATTTTTAAGATCTACTCACATCAACCAAAATGAAGGTAAAACATAAATCACATTAAACTTTCCAAAAAAAATAAAAAAAGGACTAGTGGCTATGCCAACCCGGTAACATGGCTTAGCAGACCATGCACCGAGCGGGCATCCACCACAGGAAGTATCTTGAATCGTGCACTCGGGTTGTATATGGGTCGCTACTCCATGCAAGTCCGCCGCGTAACACTGACTCACTTCCTTGGTCATCCCTCACCCACACCTACTAATCCAGAGAAGAAAAATTCAAATCCCGAACTACCCCTGGAAACTCGACTCTCGGGACGGGCAAGGGTTCATGACGTCCTTCCCGCACCTACCACTTGTGTCCCAACACACCTAATCACCAAGCTACTCGACACCCCAAATAACAAGGGCACCTTTGATACCATTTTGTCACGAACCAGTCCGGTGCGTCCTCCGACCCGGCGCCCGACCCGGTCCGCGACGTGGCCCGAGGGGCGTTCCCGATCCCCATGGGCTGGAAACTAGTGCCGGGCATCAAAACAAACCAGTTGGGAACAGTTTAGCCCATAACAAGATGAATAAACATAAACTGAACAAGAATATAAATAAAAGAAAATAAACTGAACAACGTGGGAGCGGAAAAAGAAATAAACAAAGAAACATGACATACCTCAGGTGACCCCGTGGATCACCACGGTACGACAACCACACTCACTCCCAAAAGTGATCCAAGACTGAAACATGCAACTAAAAAGTAATGTAGGCGTGAGCACCGAGATGCTCAGTAGGAAAGCCAAAAACGACCACATCTTATGCCCCTGCCTTTAATAAGAAATCCAATGAATGCCAGTTTGGAAAATAAAATATACTAAAATAGTATTTTCCTTCCTTTCAAATTCAAGTAACGAGTTTGCATTTTATGGTAAAGCCTTTTACTCCCACTACATTTTCAAAATAGGTTTCAAGCATGCATTAACATTTCAATATGAAAAGAAACCAGTTTGGGTTAAAATATGGTTCTCGCAAACAAGACATCAAGTATGAAACAGCTGAAAAGAAAGTTACATCATTAGCAGCATGACAAAAAATGAGCACCATGGGTAATCCCTATAGGCAGCTAGAACAAGTGGGAACCTAAAGACCTCGTACCTCAGTGAAACGTGTCTTAGAAGACCACGACCCTCAGAAAACGTGGCTTAGAAGGCCACGACCCTCAGAAAATTCATATGTTTAGTTAGTGTTGTCGCGTCAATCCTGCTAGACAAACCGGGATGAACCTCTGCCGTGTCATCTAGCGTACTAGTCCTGGTCACCCACCTAGATACCCAGGTTTTCCCATTGTGCTCTATTTCAAATGGTGGTGAGTTTTCTTTATCAAACAATCAAACAAGTACATTACACTTTATTTATCTAAAATTCATTCCACCTTTCACCACCACACTCCCTACTTAAGTGCATTCCCCTCTCTTTACATCACATAATCACGCACAAGCCTTTATACTAGGCACATATATCGCAAACTGCTCATAAACACTTGAATCACATTTTATTCTCAAATTTAGAGGAATGACTCAAAAGGGGTTTTCTATTTTCGCAAACCAAATCTTAAAGTGCAAACGGGCCTTTCATAAAACATTCTTAAGATGCCAAACCTACTTAATTACATAAAGGGAACACTTTTTAAAATCAGTCGGCCAAAAGGCCAAACACCTTTGGAAATACACATTACTAATTCAAAACCACTTGAGAAATCAATTTTTCAATAAAAGGTCACTTAAGACCGATAGCATTAAAATTACATTTCAATTTCCAAATCAAAGGCGTAATCATTCCTAGCAACCATAACCTGATTTCATAGCATGTGTATATAGCGTAAATGTAAAACATATATTTTTTTTAAACAAGCAATCAATTATGAATCTCAAATTAAAGGCATAGGCATAGAGGACCTACCTCAAACATGTCGCTACTTGTCGACGATCACTCACACTGACACTTGGCGCATACACGCACATGCATTATATATATATACATATACACACCCATAGGTACATTGCACACACACACACATATATATATATATGCTTTACTTTATGCATGTGTATGCGGGGTACCTCGACACCCGCGGCCCAAAACCATCGTAGCGGGGTCCTACGCACTCCACAAAACCTGTAATAAATTAAAAGAACAAATTATGCAATACATCAAAATTAGTACCACAAAATTTATGCAAACGAAACACACCCAAACTATATCATAGCGCCGCTTCATAAACACTTGCACGTCAAAATCATTGCAAAACATGATTCTCATAATTTATACAGATTAAATAAGCCATATGCACCACTTATAAAACATTTTAAAAAAACATAACACCACATAAACCAACAACACACCCGAAAACCACTTCTAAGGCCAAAAGCATACCAAAACAGACTCCAACGAAATAAAATGCAGCCCTTGCATCATTTAATAATCTAAGTGCACAGTTCATAAAAAACCATTAAATGACTCATTGTGGGTTTTTATTAATAAACACACACGATATCACAATACCTTTTACAAAACTAATAAATCAAAGCATACTGAATTTTCTTCAAATCAAACTTCGCACAAAACAAATTAATTGTAGTACATGGTAAATTAATTGGACAAGAAAATTATTTCAGCAAACAACATTTAATATAAAATCACCACTTTAAAACAAAACCACCTCAATTCCATTCCCAAATCATTTTCGCACCACCCATAGGATTAGAATGAAATTACCTAAAACATGTGTCGAAAACTCCAAAACTCTGTGCGAAGCGTCAAACATGTCCAATCCGCACCACAAGAGAACCAAAATATACTCTGATTAATAAGATTGAAAATGTAAACCACAAATTAAGACCCCAAATTGACCCCCTAACTGTTGGAAACCTTAAAACCCAAAGAAATAAGGACGAAAACATAAACAAGGAGGAAGAAAGGTCTACCCTGGTGGTCGCGCCGGAGGTCCAGCGGGAGGGAGGCCGGAGTCGCGGCAGTCGTGGCAGGGAGATGGGGCGGCCGACCGAGGGTCGAGAGGGGGAGGCCAGGTGAGCAGGCTGTGGCTGGGACGGAGAGGGGGTTTGGGATGGCGAGGGAGGCCGGACAGAGAGAGGCCGAGACGGAGCGGGGGGGGGGGGGGGGTCGGGACAGCGAGGGAGGCCGGACGGAGAGGGGGCCGGGACGGTGAGCACGAGCAGCAGGGGGGGATTTGCGCCGCGAGAACAAAGGGAGGCGGGGCGACGCCCCCTTGGGTTTCCCCCTTTTTTTTGCTTTTAAAAAAAGAATTAATCTAACATTAATAATAATAATAATAAAAGAAGAATAATGATAATAATTATATTAACCAGTTTAATAAAACTAACAACAAAATTTTTAAATGATAATATATATAATAATATTAGTAATTATATAATCATAACATTAGAAATAATTTAACAACAAAAAATATTTTTAAAAAGACACATAAGGGTCGTTTAATGTTAACAAAATTAAATGAAAAATTATAACCAGTCCATTAATAATTATAATAATAATAACTACACCATAATAATTAGGGTGCAAACAAACCCCTTTTATTTTTATAAAACATTATTTAATTTAATCATTAGATAGTTGCACGGATGCTTGAGCTGACCGCGTGGTCACCGCCAACCATGCGGTGCCCGTGCACCAATCTAAAACTTATCAAAAATATTAAACATCAAAAAAAATAATTCAAAATAGGAACCCAAACTCAACAGGTCCAACGATGTGCGACCTTGAGAAGAATAAAATAAAAAGGGTCTGAGGTCGGGGTGTGACAAAACCTACATAAACTGGAATAAAATCTAAAATTAAGATCATTTCATTTATATTGAGGTTAAAAATATAAAATAAGGGGAACATATATATCGAGAATATATTATATTTCCTGATGAATTTAATTATAAATAAGAAAAAATGTTTTCATGAAGATAAAAAAAGTCATATTAATATTTTATAAGACTGATTCATAGGTGTAAGATTAAATGTTTAGAAATAAATGGAAGAATGAAGAATTATTCACCCTATGATATAAATGAAAGATACAAAAATCCATACACTAATAAATATGGTAATCAAGAGATAAAATACTTATAATATATAATAAATGACACATAATGGATCATTAAAAGTCATTAATTAACATAAATTATGATATAATCATGTTAGAGAACAAAATAAGACAATTAACTCAAAAAATAAATATATATTGGTTTGGTGAAATAAATATATTAAAAATGATTTTATTTTCATGATAAGATTCCAAAACATGTAAAATTTAAAATTATAAATAAACTATTTTGGGGGGGGGGAATATGTTGCAAAGACTCTAAAAATGATTGAAAATAAATCCCTCAATGGATGAGAAAATGAAGAAAAATATGGATAACCAAGTAATTCATTTTCTATGTAGGATTTTGTGAGAAACAATGTTATTCACATGAAAAGTACTGGAAGAATGATTGAAATACTGGAAATATGTTCATGTCATGAAAATAAAAGGAGAATACATGAAGATATCTCCCAATATTAGTGTTAATATTAATGCAATTCTTGAGCTGGAAATGAATTCTCAACCTTATTTCTCTTGCAATAGAGAAATGAAGAACTCACGTTATTATCATATATTATGATATATTTTTTTAATGGAATTTAAGGTTATGTAAATATGGGGAACATGGTGAGTGCTGTGAAAATTGTGTAATGAGTTATAAAATTCAGCATGAATATCATTAGTTGGATTCATTTATTGAATCCTCGTTATATTTATATTGGTATCATCCAAATATTATATCAACCTTTGTTAATATGTAAATAGATATCACCTTAAAGGTAAAGATGAGGTAGAATGATTCAAGGTATTATTTCTTATAATATAAAAAATATACGATATGCTTCAATTAGGCCTTAAATTGGTATGTTTTTCATACCATCCCATATTTATAAATATAATGAAATTTTGTAATTTATAGGGACAAATTGACTCTTCAATTGGAAGATATATAAAAACATTTTGGGGAATACATAGATTTATTGGTAAATTTTGGGTATCTAATAGGTCGTTTATTTTTTCTACATTAACAATATCTTAATTAATACATGATTTGATTAATTGATAACCTAAATATCATATCAACCATTTCATTTATATTCAATATGGGTATGAAAATAATTATAAAGGATTTCATTATTGCAGATAGTGAATTGGGTATTAAAAATAAATAAAAAGGGGGATATTGAAGGATCAAATAGATTTTCCAGAAGTGTGTTATATCTTCATTCAACAAATTATGATTTTAGTTGAAAGAGTCAAATTAATGGGTGAGAATATTGAAGTGACATATGAATGGTGATATACTTTATGGAAATAGGGTATTTAAACAATTCATTGAATAATGTTGAGATGCATCGAAGATATAATATTTATCACATGTTTTGTTTGTATCTTCCATTTTACATACTAATGCAGTTCCATTAATATATTGGAAAAGAAGTTTGAGAATAGAAATAGATTTTTTATCATAGAATCTTATATGTTGTTAATAATAATACAAATTCAATTAAATATGTTGAAATAGTCATTTTTATAGAAATAAGATTATATTGAATCAAAAATTATTAGTTCACATATTAATGTGTAATTAATGAAAATTCAATTACAGGTCATTTTTGAGGGTGTAAAATGATTCTATGTGGAGTTTGAAGGTATTTTTATAATTTTTAAATAAAAATTATATATATTTGTTTATGCATCAATTGGACTTTAAGATGTTGGTTTGAAGAGAAGAGTACCTTGTAGAATATATATTTTTAAATATAATATATTCTTAAAGATGTTTGGAAGCTAGCTATGATTTTGTTTTTCAATTATATGATAATTAATTAATGAAATATTATTTACGATGTTTGATGAATATGAAGATGTAATTTTGTGTTATTATGTATTTTTTGATGAAATCAAATTGATTTTTATATACTGTAATTTTATAGGGTCTTATAATAAAAATTTTATGGATGATTAATGAATTCATTAAATAATTGTAAATTTTTTAGGATAATCATATGTGACTGGGGATGTTCCAATATTTTTTTAGTTGGATTTTACAATTTAAAAATAGAATTATGAAATTGTAATTTTTTTTATTGGAAAATGGAAAATGTATAGGTAAAATTGATTAAAGAAGAATATTGGATATGTAACAAGGAGTTCACACTATGATATGTAAGGTCAACATGATCATATAAAAGATCAAATTATAATGTTTCAAATGAAATGTAACATCTAATTAGTGATATGAAATTTTTTTAAGCATACATAAGAGTTATTTTGAGTTCACATTGGCACATTAAAGTATCTTAAAGAATTTTTAAGTATTTTTGGATTAAATATAAGAATAAATATTTGGATTATTAGTGTATATAAGATTAAATGTTATGATATGATTGAGAAACAAATGATTTCAATAGATACAAAATATATCTATTGATATATTGTAAGATTAAATAGGCTGTTTCAAGAAATATGTAGTAATAATTATAATGATGTTGTGATACTCTTTAGTAAATAAATACCATGATACTAAGTTATTATGCATGATTTAGGACAATGATTTTGGTGATATAATTTGATGGAAATTATGTTTTGAGATGAATTATCTCACAAAAAATTTTATTAATACCTATAATTATATAGTAATAAATGGATGCTACGCGTTTTCTGTAATTTTGATTAAAAATTAAAGATGATATTTTTCAAAGAATTAAATAAAATATTTTAGAATATCTTATCATGATATTTATAGATACTAAAATACTAATATTTGCAATTAATTAATTATAATGAAATACTTGAGGGTTATGAGATTATTTTTTAACCAATATTAATGAAGTACATAATGTTTTTATTTTTATAGTGGTTTTTAAAATCCAAATATTTTAATGGTTGGGACAAAAGGGTATTTAGAGTTATATATCCAAAGAGTGTTGTGAATAAATATATGACACTCATTCCAATTTCTCAACTTAATCCTCTAGAAATAAATATAATTGTAAGGCCCCAACATTAAACATTATATAAATTTAAATTATGTGAATAATTCACAATGTGGGTCTTTTCAGGTTTAGCGTTTTAGAGAATTATGTCATAATTATTACATTACATCTCCAATATTACAATATAGAGACTTTTACTATGCATCCATTTTTTCATAAAATAAAAACTCATTAAAATAAAACAAGAATTCATTTTAAGATATAAATCTTCTTGAATTCTTCCTTTCTCTTACCCAGCATTACACCATGTGAAAAACATTTTAACAACATAGGATGAGCATAAAAGCTAAGTCAGGGTTATAAAGTAAAGAAATAAAACATTAGTTTTTCAATATGTACAAATAATAATATTTTCAACATACCCCATGAAATCATAAGATTTATGAATAACACATAGAAATCATAAAACATAAAGGTATCTTTTGTCATCCATAACAAACTTACATTATAGCTTTTACAGCTACATAGGAAGTTACATTTGGAATAACCATCACAGTATATTCCCTAAATATCTTAAGAGAATCATTAAAATTTACATCGTTCACATTACCAAATGCATTAGAGAGCTATCTCGAGCTCACTTTCCCTAGTTTTATCATGAAACCACCCAAATACGTAAACAATGCCCAATAACTATAACATATTCATAACACATAAAACAAGAATAAAGGAAAGATAACATTTCCACATTGCAATCACAATATAAAATTTCTACATTTTAACATAATCAATACATTTCGAAAACCATTTTCAATACCAAAATACGTAAAAAGAGAATATGGTATTTATTTTCTATTTAAAAACATTATGTCTTGTTAAGTAATCCAAATCTCAAATAATGATAATGGAGGTGGAAAGGACGTTGTCACCGCGTACGTTAAAAAATCATTCAGTTTTTTAATTAGTAAAAAACATCAAAGAGAAAATATTCCTTTTGAATAAAAGTAAATGTCAAATGGGATCATTATACATCGTATAAAAGAATGTCTTGTATAAATCAATGTATACCTCAATGAATGGAGATTGGGACAAAGTCCATTACCACACGTCCAACTTGACTATTTCATTCTTTAGTCTCCTGAATAATAAACTATTGTAAATTTATACATGCTTCATAACCTTTTTCAAGTTTATTATTATTTTTATGTCACTTATTACCATGTTATAAACATTATATAATCATTTTAGTTAATAACAGCTGTTTTGTTGATATTTGGTACTTGAGTCCAAAATCAACTTCTAATAATTACTAGTTGTCCATGTAATCAAAAATAAATTATCTCCAAAATCATATTCATGATTTAGATATCATATATATCATATAAATCTAGTGAATATATATGTATTTATAACAGTACACAATATTTGGAGATATTAAATGAAATGCACAATTCACAGAGTCAGTAATCCATACGTATGAATGAACTCTACATTCATTTCTCTTTTATATTTAATTACATGAATTCTTAATGATACACTTGTATATTAAAATTAAATTATAATATAAAATATAATTTCATTAAATTTATCCTTTATACGTTCCACATATGGCATGAACGAGTCATGTCACATTGAGGGGACGGTAGTCCGCACTTACTCAAATGCAATTATCGTATTTACCCATTATGTAAACCATAAATGAATGATATAAATTAAAAATACATAAGAATTGAAACAATATGAAAATAATATATATCGAATATAAATATATTTCCATCATAATGGCCCCAATAATAGGTAGTAGGGGAATATTGAACCCTCATAGTTTTGTGAGGCAGTACTTCGTCGTCCATAGAAATAGTATTTTCTTTAACCATTAGACAGAGGTGTGTTAATGTGTAGTTCAAATCCTTCTCATAAAAACTACCATGTATATTTAGGATAAATGTTTTTTAGGTAAAATAATAATAATAAGAGCATAGAGAGTGAATAAATAATATAATATAAGAGATCTTGGGGGAATATGTTACCTATAAATCGGGTAACTCCCATTTGGTTTCAAACAAAATGCATTCATGTAGCTCCTTCTACCTATTGTAGTGATTCTAGGAGGAAGAGGGGGATGTTGGGAGATTATTTTAGACGAGGTTGTATGATCCATGGGGCTTGATAGGTGTGAGTAGTGGGTTAAAGGTGATGACCTTTTATAAGAGGGAGGTGGGGCTCTTTAGGAATGTTTGAAAGTATTATGTTATTATAAAATAGTTTTCAATTTCAAAAGGTACAAAACTCATTAAATTATAATATAAGAATAATATAAGTTGAAATAAATTCATCTAATAATAATTGGATAGGTTTTGAATATTTTTTAACCCTTATCTGTTTTCATTTAACCCTTTGTTAACTTATTTAACTTTTTCCATGTCTTTTGGTAAATTTATACTCTATGGTTAATATTGTAACCATAAAACTCCAATAAAACCTAAAGTGGTTCGTTAATAAAATTTTCAATCATATAAAATTCATTTGGCCAAATATTATATTTTTGCACTATTTTTACATTTAATAAAATTTTAATTGATTTCAAAACTCATTTACGTCAATTTTTATACTATTCATATCATGACTTTTCAAAAATACAGAACATGATAAATTATAAAAAATATCATTATTTCAAAGATAAAAAGTCCTAATTATCCATAAAATTATCTTCTAGCATAAAAAGTTTCAAAATAATTTTTTAAAATATTTATAATATCGTTTAATTAAAACATTCATTAATGAGATAATCATTAATTCATCATTGTGTCATAAATAAATTCATTTATTTGATGCCTAAAAATTATAAATAAAATTCCATGATGTATGACATCTATTTAGATTTATAGTGAATATTTATATTAGAAGATATCAACTATATAACCCAACATTTAAATTGTTCCAGAAAAACAATACATGATTATGATATTTTTAATTTTACTTTAAATAAAAAGTTATTATTGATATTTTCATACCCATGTGACTTCCAAAGGCCAAAGGTTATACCCAAGGATTTAATTGGTCAGCCATGATGCATCCAATAAATTTCTATAATATTATTTTTACCTTGAATTACCATGTTTACCTTTAATCGCGACAAATAAAAATCCACAGTTACTATTCACCAAAAATTATTTTGTCCCTATTGAACCACATTAAACATGCTAATAACAACCATATAAGTCATTTTTTTGAAATTCAATTCCCAGAAGTTGTAAATTTTCTTTTAAATAAAAAAGGCGGTTTTTAACTACAATACAAGGTTTTTCACTATTCATAAAAAATCGAACGTTTTCATAAAAATATGAAAATTTCACCTAAATATTATTTTTAGATTCTGAATTCAAAAATGATATTGTTTTTACAAAATTAAAAATATATAGGTTTCTTCAATTAATTTATAATTAATTTCCATTCAAAAAACTAGGAAAAATGTTTTTAAGAAGTAAAAACTCGAAAGAGATTGACATGTGTTTATGTCGAAATTCAAAGTAAAATTACTTCCAATGAACAAAATTGAATTAAATGGTAAAATTATAATCAAATTAATCATTAAAACCTTCTAAAAAGATAATCTAACCCTTGAAATAAATCATATGAAAATATATTTTTGACTTAAAATGTTGTATTTCAACTATTCATTGTCAAATGGACTTTATCAAAAAATACAAAAAAAATACCATAAGTAAAAATTGATGTCCTTATTCTAAATAAGGAGCATATTTTATCAAATGGAATATATAAAAGATAAAGAAACTAGACATAAAAAGGTATTTTTATCAAAAGGTGGTAAAAAGTCCTTTTAAAAATATTAGAGTATGTATGCTTAAAATTTGATTCAATCTCATTTTAATCCTTTATATTTTATTAGATAAATGTAAAAACATTTAAAAAACATTTATAATCATAATATGGTTACATCTGATCATTCCTACAAATAAAATGTCTAGGTGTTAACTACGATTTATAATAATAATACTATATTATTATTATTTTCATAATGAATCACCATTATGTGCAACATTTGAATTCGGGGAAACCCATTGTTTTGTGTTTGGTATACGATCAAACATAGCATCCTTTTTAAAGATAAATTACTATTTATTTCAAAAATATTAGTAAATATGAAAATTTTATGTTCTTTATTTACCTGAGATGTTACATCCTTCCCCCTTCTGGAAATTAAGACTTTGCAATTTTATTAACTTATAAAATAAATGGGGTATTTATCCCTCATAGCATTTTCATATTCCCACATTTCCTCTTCAACGATATGGGTTTTCCATGGAACCTTTACTGAATGAATTACCTTATTCCACAACACTTTCTCTATGCATTCAAGAATCAGTACCAGTTGTTCCTCATAAAATTAATTCTCTTCCAACTGAACTACCACTGGACTCAAAACAAGAGATGGATCCAGTATATACTTTCTCAACATTGAAACATGAAAATCATTTTGTACATGGGATAACCTTGGAGGTAAATCCACACTGTAGGAAACTGATCCAACTTTTTTCAAGATTTCATGGGGTCCAATGGACCTCATACCTAACTTATCCTTCATACCAAAATGCATCACACTTTAACATGGTGAAACATTGAGGAATAAATGATCACCTAGCTCGGAAGAAAGATCATCCTCCAGTTATCTGGAAAACTTTTCATCATTCTCTGAGCTATTTTCAATGGCTTCTGAATCAACTAAACTTTTTCTCTCATCTCTTCTACCATTTCTGGCCCCATCAACTTCCATTCACCAACTTTATCCTAAAAAGTTTTAGTTCGAAACTACTTTCCATATTGTTTCTCAAATGGTGCCATATGAATTCTTGAATGAAAACTGTTATTATACAAAAAATTTACCAAAGAATGTTGTTGGTCCTAGCATCCCTAGTAATCCATCAAGAAAAAAACATAGCATATCTTCTAATGTCTTAATTGGTCATTTTTACAGCCCATCTGATTAAGGATGAAAAGTTATACTAAAATTTATTTCAGTACCCAATGAATTTTTAAGGCATTTCCAAAAGTTACATGTAAACCTAGGATCACGATCAGTTATAATGGAGAGGGGAACTCAATGAAACCTAACGATCAATTTAACATAAAACTGAGAAAGTTTATCTAGAGACAGAGTATATCGAATTGGATAAAAAATGGGAAGATTTAGTTAATCGTTCAACAATAACCCACATTGCATTGTTAACTAGAGATGTTTTCAGTAATCCCACAATGAAGTACATTGATATATTTTACGATTTCATCTATGGCACTGGATGGATGAAACATCCCATTTGGTAACTACAGCTCTTCTTTAAACTATTGACCATTCAAACACATCATTGTAAACTCAAAAGTCTCTTCCTTCATTACATCCCACCCCACCAGTAATACTCTCAAAGATCTATGTACATCATAGTACTGCACAGATGAACTGAACATGTATAACTATGAACTTCACATAACAACTCTTTCATTAAATGTGAATCATAAGGTACACATAATCTCTTCCCAAATCTCAAAATACAGTCTCTATCAATATTAACTCTCGTAACATACCCTTTTGATCCAATTCTACATTTTTATATAACTCGTTGTCATGTTTATGTTCTTTCTTTATTAAAAATTATTAGGACGATTATTCTGAAACAAGAATCAAATAGAGTAATTTACCGTACCAACAACTTCTAATCCAAAATTTATAAAATAAAAAACCAAAGGATCTCATTCTAAACAAAGCATGGTTAATATTGGATTATCTTTTCAATGTAATACATCTGTCAGTTTATTTTCCATTCATGGATGGTAATGAATCGTTCAATCATAATCCTTGATTAATTCTAACGATCTCCTCTATCTTATGTTCAGTTTTTTCTGAGTGAATATAGACATAAAACAATTTTGGACAGTATATATTTCGCATTTTACTCCATACAGATGATGCCTCCGAATATTTCAAGAAAAAAACAACAGCAGCTAATTCAAAATCAAGTGGAGAATAATTTATCTCATTATTTTTCTAGCTGACATGAATCATAAGTAGTTACCTGATCATTCTGCATTAGGCCACAACCAATTCAACTCAACAAATCATAAATATAGATAAAAACTCACCATTTTTTGAAGGTAATGCTAATACTAGAACATTCTCCAATCATCTTTTCAATTCCTGAAAACAATCATCACATTATTTTCTGCATATTATCTTGAATCCTTTTCGAGTTAACCTAGTCAGTAGGCTAGATAACGGTAAAAAAAATTCAACAAACCTCTTGTAATAACTCTCTAATCCACAAAAACTATTAAAATATTTGATATTACTAGTTCCTATCGATTATTCAACATCATTTTTTAGCATGATCCATATTTATGACATCCTAAGAAACAATGTGACCATAGAAAGAAATTTCTTGTATCCAAAACACACACCTTCTGAATTTCTCATATAGTTTCATTTCTTTTAAAGTTTTCAAGAAAACCCTTAAATTAATTACATGCTCTGCAACACATTTCAAATAAACCATAATATCATCAATAAACATAACCACAAATTTATAAAAAAAATCAAGGATATTTATATTAATAATATCCATGAATACAGCAGGTGCATTGGTTAACCCAAAAGGCATAACAAAAAATTCATAATGGCCAAATCTAGTATGAAACACGGTCTTATGAATGTCTATTTCCATTAATTTAAACTGATGGTACCCCATCCTCAATTCAATCTTCGAAAAATACTGAGCTCCCTAGATCTGATCAAATAAATCATCGTTATGAGGAAATGGATGCTTTTTCTTATCATTGATGTTATTCAAGGATCTATTATCAATGAAAAGACTCATTGAATCATTATTATTTTTAACAAACAGGACTGGATCAGCCCATGGTGATGTGATAGGTCTAATGTTACCGTTATCTAATAACTCCTTCAATTGTTTCATTAGCTCTAAAAGTTGAATTTGACCCATTCGTTTCGGGGGTTTTGAAATTGGATTAGCATCCGGAACAAAGTCAATAGTAAATTCATCTTCTCAATCAGGTATAATACAAGGAAACTCATCCAGAAAAACATCAAGGTACTCATTTACTACTGGAACATCATTAATCTGAATAGTTCCTTTGTTTTTAACAATATATGCAAGGTAACATTAATTCCCATCTTTCACAAGTTTCTTAGCTTCCTAATATGTTATTAAAAGTAAAGCTTCATTAATGTAAACAAATTGAAATTATTTATACAAATAAACCTCTTTAGCTCTGTTTTCAATATTAGTATGATAAAAAAAATCGAATCCATACCCAAGATAACACCAAATGCCACTATAAGAAAAACAATATGATTTTTAGGTAGATTCTTCTCATACACAAGGACATGAAGGTTCTTAAAATTTCTATTTCTCTCAACATTTTCTCATCTATTTTTACCATATGTACATGATTTTTACCTTGAGATGTAATTCCAAATTTACTAGAAAATTTAATAGAGATGAATGAATTTGTAGACCCAGAATCAAACAACACATTGGAATAATCTGAATAAACCAACAATGTCAATGATTCAACATTTTTGATGGGCTAACATCCACTGTAGTAGTTGCAAAGGATTTCACCACACCTTTATTCTTTTTGTCCATATTATTCCCATCATTTTAGTTCTTTATTGGAAACACATTTTCACAATGACCCTATTCATTGCACTTAAAAAACATTACTGACTGTAAATTAGATTTTGTCTTACCATTACCCATATCTTTTTTAGTGCAATTACGAGCCTTATGTCACATTTTACTATATCGGTTTCACATACCTGAATTCAGAATAAATTACCTGGTGTTCATTCGTCAAAATTTTTTACAAAATGTATACTTTTGTTTCTTAACATCATACTTTTTTAAAGAGTTATTCCCTTTCATCTTCAACCTCAACCTCTTAGTCTGTTGTTTTTATAAAACAATTGATCATCAGAAAACTCCATCTCCACCATCTCTACACATCGAACAAATTTTTAATAACTTTTTAACTCATGAGATGCTAAATCCCTTTGATAATTTGTCTTTAATACTGACTAAAAATGATTGATTTTACTATCAATATATCAAATGAAATATTCCTTTGAATTCATCCCAATCAAGATCATCAATCTCATCACAATCCATGTTAATTTTCAACACACACCACCACTGATTGGATTAACCTTCAAAATGTTAAATATAAAGACTAACCTTTTGATGTTCTGAACACCCCATGATATCAAAAAACATTTCCAGTGCTTTAAACCACCATTTAGCTTGCACATGGTCAGATGTTCCTCAAAATAATGGGTGATGTTGCCTCTTGAAATGATCTATTACTAACATTTCCTTTGTGGTTAATCTGGATGATATCATGCATGGATACCACCACCATTTATAGCCTGCGGAAACTGTGCCATCACCATAACTAAATGTTCAGTTCTGATTCTGACCATCATAGGTTGCTAGTTAGGAAGATTGTTTTCTTCTTGATGTTGTCTCATCATAGATACCATGTTTTCTATGAAAAAAACCATTCTGAACATATAAATTTATTAGGTGAAGAATGATGGTGGTTTCCACAGGAAAACACATCCCCAAAATTTCCTAAATGCTTCCATAAGTTATCCAAGATCACAAACCATTTTGAATGCTTTGATTTTGTAAGTCGTAGGGCCCGAATGGAGTTACGGATTAATAGTTATAGACATTTGAAGTTGTGAGGGAAAACATGTCCATGAAGTCCATTCGCAAAGCCCCCATCCATGATTGCAGATATCTGCCATGAAGAAAGGAGGTGGGATGCTCCGCTAACCCCTTTGACATTCTCAATCCGTCGTGGAACATGTAGGTGGGATAGATTCGCGAAACCACTTTGACATTCATGATCCCACTACAATGAGAGGAGGTGGGACGCTCCACTTTCCGATGTGACGTTCCTGAGCCCGCCATGATGCAAGGAGGCGGGATGCTCCTCTTGCCCCATTGACATTCGTGAGCCTGCCACAAAGTGGAATCATTCTTCGCTCTGAGTGATCTCCGCTTCGCGATGAAACTTTCCCTATAAATACCCAGGTCACCCCAAATCGACGATGGTCATTCCGCCACTTGGGCGGCTGATCACCCAGTTCATCGAGCTTCTCTTTCATTCGCGAAGCGGCTCCACAAGCCCAGGCTCTGCAAGCAACTTCCTTCATGAATTGGCTCCGCGATCCCATGCTCTGTGAGAATATTCCTTCACCATGATTCTCCGTGAGACCATTCTCCATGGGAAGCATCCTTCATGAAGTTTCTCCGCAAGTCCATGCTCCACAAGTTGCTTCCTTCGCGATGCTGCTCTGCGAGTCCATCCTCCTCGAGTCCATGCTCCATGAGTCCATGCTCCGCGAAACCCCATTTTCCATGAGCCCCTTTTCTCTGCCAAGCTACTTCAAGAAGTCCTATCCATTGCGAGGTTCCTACCATCAGGACGGTCTCTTCACTACCATCACTGACCCCAATGAAAAATTGAGTGTCACTCAATGAACTTCTTGGGCCGGGATGTCAGGATTTTCCATTGCGCCCTTATGTGAACCCACCTTCCACTTATGGAATACCATGATTTGAGATAATCCTCTGCACACCATGAAACACCTTGATCCATCCTATTCCTCTTCGTTCTTTTCCCATGTCGTGAGTTTAGATTCTCATCATCAATCCACCAAGTACCTTGAGCCGAACCATTCCTCATGTAACTCATCCAAACCCCATCACATGGATCGCATGCCAGGTTGAACCTGAAAGGGCCACCCTTGCGTAAGTACCAACAGCAGCCATTGCTAGGCACCATATGCCAATATTCCTATCTAAATGACTATAAACTATAGTACATCCTATGTTCCAAACATGGGATGCCTCTTACTCCAAATAAGAGATGTCTTATGCTTCAAGAATGAGATTCCAACAGTCTTCAATACATGACTATAAACAGTAGTGCACCCTATGTTCCAAACATGGCATGTCTCTTACTCCAAATAAGAGATGCTTTATGCTCCATGCATCATATGCCAATAGTCTTACCTATATGACTTTAAACTATAGTATTCCCTATGTTCCAAACATAGGATTCCTCTTAGTTAATATAAGATATTCCTCATGCTCCATGAATGTGATTCCAATAGTCCTTTCTACATGACTCTAAACTGTAGTACACCCAATGTTCCAATCATAAGAAGCCGCTTGTACCAAACCAGAGATTCCTTATGCTCCAAAAATTAGATGCCTAATTCCATGATTATAGTAGATTAATTTCAAGAGCATTGGAATCCGTCCAAACATTCGATCACTCCACCTCACGCTTTGCATGTCCTTCATTTAGATCTTCATCCACTTCTATGTCCGAAGATACCCCCTAATGGCCAGGTCCTAGGCCGCCTCTATTCTCCTACCGTCCTGGGCCAACATCCCGGAATACATTGGATAACACTTTGAGTCAGGTCCTGTGTTTCGAAAAATGTCAATAGTCGACCATCATTTTTCCCCATTTCAGGCTAATGCGACATGGATGCTATGTTTCGAACATGGTCAATAGTTATCCATCATCACCACGCCACCATCACTTCATTCCAAATGTCAATCATGTGATTCACACTTTTCATCTCTTTTTTCTCAGATTGTTTCCAACGCCCTTGGAATTACCGCTCTTGTGGAATATCGCACAGGTGAAGGCCAAAATTCACCAGAGGGTAGGGATTCCATCTTGTCTAGACACGAGGATTAAATCACGAGCAGATTCTTTACATAATCCCCATCCAACATTTCCTTTTCATAGCGGCACGCGTGCAGCTTCCTTGCGTAAACCCCATCCACCATTTCCGCTCCATAGAGGTACACGAGCAGCTTCCTTAAGTAAGACACATCCACTATTTCCACTCTATAGCGGCACTCGAGAAGCATCCTTGTGTACACCCCATCCACCATTTCTGCTCCATTGCGGCACCCAGGCAGTTTCCTTGCATAAGCTCCATTCACCACCCTCCATGGAAACACCATTGCGTTGTGACTGTCAGGTCATTCTGGCCTCCTGGTTCACACACCGAGCATGAATCATGTGGGCTTAGATTAGTAATCATCGACCATGAAATATTATTTGGGTATCATTGAGTGTAAGCCCCACCCTTATATCCTAAACTACGAGGTCTTTGATCCTTCGCAAGGCAGGGTATATAGAAAGCCTCCCCAAGGTTTAATCCCCCCACCCATCAGTTGCTCTGACCCCTTTCACGTAAGTTCAGCAACACCTTGGGAAGACTAGACTATAATCCCCACACACCAAACACTTGATCTACGAGGTATTCAATCCTTTCCAAGGAAGGGAACATACGAAGCCTCCAAGAGGTTCAACCCCACCATCCACCAATTGTCCCGACCATCTTAACCTCAGTTCATAACACATGAACTACGGGGTCTTTGATCCTTGCCAAGGCAAGGTACGTAGGAAGCCTCCATGAGGTTCATGCCCCACCATCTATCTGGGCCCCAAGTCCCCATTCTTGTCAATTCTACCCCATCCAGTGGTAAGCTGTTGGGACATCAATATGTGGTAAGTCATTGTTCCCCCATTCAGTGCTATCCCATTCTCAACCTCATTCGGCGGTAAGCCATTGAAGTCCCCCATCGATGGTAATCCTTCATCAGATGAACTACGCGAACTTCAATTCACTACCACAGGGATACGTAGGAATCCTCCATGAGGTTCAAGCCCAACAACCATGTCTCATCCTGATCTATCCCTCGATCCCATGTGTTCTAGGAAGATCATTCCCAAACCTGGGGGTTTTACATTTTCTGGGTCCCATCCAAGCATCCATTTTCATCGGCCGCATCCTCATGAGTCCCATCATCACACAAAACAATGCATTCTTTGATTCCCTACCATGCAGATACATAGGATGTCTCTTCGAGGCTCAAGACCAACACTACTATCACCTTCCCGAAGGTCCCATCCCATTCCCCTCCACTCCATTCAACTCTCCACCATCCATCCTGATTCACACCCTGGCTGCCACATCCTGGTGGGATCATGTCATCCACCACCTCACTGATCCTAGAAGCACTTGGTCCGCAATTCATGTGTTAGCCCCAACATGTCCCTAGGTCGATGTCCTTGGTGTACACCCAGATTCATCACCCCTTCGAACTATGTGGGTTTTGATCCCTATCATCTACACATGGTAGTTAGGAAACCTCTCTGATGTTGAATTCCATCCAATGGTAAACCTTGGTATCCCCCATTCTGGATTGCACTCTTCCTAATCCACCCTCATTGATGTTCAGATCATCCATTACGGTGTGACATCTCCCCTCCATGGGGTGCACCACCTCAGATCCTTCCTCATCGGGCATTCAGATCCATCCATCTTCTAGGTGTTCCCTCCTTGGGATGTACCAATCTGATCCTTCTATATGGGACATTCTGATCACTCTCATTCCATCTTCACAAGACGTTAAACTCCCGGCCTACCAAGTGTTAAACATGAGATTACTAAGGAAAACCTCAGAAGACATGCCTTTAGTGTAACCATCTCCGCAAGACGTTAAACTAGGAGTATACCCCGTGTTAAACATGGGAAGCGGAGGAAAAGCTCAAAGACATGCCGCCGGCATAAGATACCCCATGATTGAGGGGGGATGCCCGAGGTTCTTCACCCTTGAGATTCCCTCTTATGAAGAAGAATACAGGTTCCCCTATGTCCACACATCCAGAGATTCCCTGACATGCCCGATGTTACCGTCTACACCGACCGAAGGTTGCTACCATGTCAAGACCCCATTGAATGACCTAACGAAAGTTGTGTAATTAACCGGTATCCAGACAGATATGGAAAAAATAATGAGATTCACAAACCATGACTTAATCATTAAGGTAGACACGGATTAGGTGACGAGTTCTGAGGAGAAATCCACAGAAGGAAGAACCAAAATACCATCATTAATGATTACCTCTGTCACCTTACCCAATGAATTGGAGAGACATTAATGATTACTTCTGTCACCTTACCCAATGCATTGGAGAGATATCTCGGGCACACATGCCCATGGTTTATCACAGAACAACCCATATACGTAAAAAATTACCAAAAATCATAACTTATTCATAACACATAAAACCATCTTAAAAGGAAGATAATATTTCCACATTGCAAAGAAAATATAACATTACAATATATTGAGATAATAAATCCCTTCAAAAACAATTTAGAATACCAAAATACATAATAATAGAATATGGTATTTATTTTTCTTTCAAAAACATTACAGCTTGTTATGGAATCCAAATATCAAATAATGCTAGCTGTGCCGGAAAGGTCATTGTCACCGCATATGTCAGAAATACACATTCCTTTTGTCTTTTAGTAAAATGATTCATAGATAAAAAATTACCTTTGAATAAATGTATATTTAAACGAAGTTTATTATACATTTTATAAAATAAATTCATGTATAAATCATTGTATTCCACAATGAAAGGATATTGAGACGAAGCCCCTTACCTCGTATCTGACTTGACCCTTTCGATCTATAATCTCCTGAATAATAAAATAAAGTTAATTTATATATTCTTTAAAACATTTTTCATGTTTTTATTACTATTATATCACTTATTTTCAAGTTATAAACATTATATAAACATTTATGTTAATAACAGTCATTTTGTCGATATTTGGTAATTGACTCAAAAATGAACTTCTTATAATTACAAGTTTTCCATGTGGTCAAAATTCAATTATCTGCAGAATGATATTCATGAATTATATATCATTTTTATAATATATAGGTAGTATATATATACATATTTATAAAAACAATTTCGATATATGAAATGAAATGGACTGTTTATGGAGACGGTAAGCCGTACGTACGAATAAATGCTACATTCATTTCTATTTCGTATTTAATTGAATAAAATATTAGTGATACATTGGTATATTAAAATTACATTATAATATTATATATAATTTCATTAACTCCATCCTTTATTCAATCTATTTATGTCATGAATCAGTCATATCACTTTGAGGGGGCGGTAGTCCGCACTTCCTCAAATGGAATTATCATATTTACCCATTATGGAAACTATAAATTTTTGATAAAAATGAAAAATAAAGATGCATAGAAAGAATATAAATATAATATATATCACATAAAAATATTGTTCCATCACAATGAACGCCAAAATATGTAGTATATGAATATTGAAAATCATCATTTCGTGAGGCAGTAGTTTGTCGTCCACAGAAACAGTATGTTCATAACCCATTTGATGGAGGTGTGTGTAAGTGTAATTAGAATCCTAATAATAAAAATAACCTAGTATAATGAGGATTTCATTGTTATTATGTAAAAAACAATAATAACATCATAGGGTGTGATGAAATAAAATAATGAAGAGAACTTGGGGGAAGACGTTACCTTTAAATCGGGTAACTCCATTTGGTTTGTACCCAAATTCTTTCTTGAATTGCCTTCTTCCTAAAGTAAGGCTTCATGGAGGAAGACAGGTATGTTGAGAGCTTATTTGGGAAGAGGGTGTATGAGCCAAGGGGCATGAGAGGTGTGACTAATGAGTTAGAGGTGATGGACTTTTATAAGAGGGTGGAGGGGCTCTTAAGGAATGTTTAAAAGTATTATTTTATTATAAAATAATAATTTGATTCAAAATATCCACAACAAAGTAAATTCAAAGATAAAATAAATATAAGTAGAAATAAATTCATCCAATAATAATGGGATTGGTTTTGGATATTTTTTAATCCTTATCATTTTTTATTTAACCCTTTCTTAACTTATTTAACTTTTACCATGTATTCTTGTATATTCATACTATATAGTTAATATAGATACCATAAAATTCCAACAGAACATAAAGTGGTTAGTTAAAAACATTTTAAAAATTATCTAGGTCATTAGGCCAAATCATAGATCTTGTGTACTATTTTATCATTTAGTGAAAAATTATTCGATTAAAAAACTCATTTATATTGATTTTTAAACACTTCATATCATGACTTTTTTAAAATCCATTACAACTCTATCAATTCAAAAAAACTTCATTAATTCAAATATAACAAGTTATAAACATCCATAAAATTCATGGATGGCATAAAAATTTCAAAATAAATTTATTTTAATATTTAGAATCTTATTTATTTAAAACATTCATTATTGTGGTAATCATTACATAATCATTGTGTCATAAATAAATTATTTATATGATTTTTAAAAATTATAAATAAAATACCAAAGTGTAAGAAATATTTTTATCTTTCTAATAAATATTCATAGTCAATGATATCAATTATATGAACCCACAAAAAAAAATTTCTAACATAATAATACATGTTTATGATATTTTTATCTTTACTTTAAATAAAAAGTTATTAATATAATTATCTTACCGAACTGGCTTCCAAATGAGAAATATTCTACCTGAGGATTGAATATGTTAGTCATGACTCATCTAATAATGTTTGGATAGGTGTTAAGGTAGTTTTATATTATTATAACATTATTTTTACCTTGAATTACCCTATTTACCTTTATGTCCAGTAAAACCAAAACAAAAGATACTATTCCCAAAGAAATTATTTTCATCCTATTGAACCTTGTTTTAAATATAGATGACAACGATGTATGTTTAATTTTTGAAATTCAATTCACAGAAGTGGTAAAATTTCATTTAAATGAAATAGTATGTTTTTCACTACTATGTAGTGTTTTTCACTATTCATCATGAATTGAACGTTTTCAGAAAAATACCAAAAACTCTCCTAAAGATAATTTTTATATTACGAATTAAAAACTTTTTTCTATTTTACCCAATACAAAAAAAATATGTTTCATTAATTAATATAAAATTTATTTTTGGTGTCAAAACTAGAAAGCATGTTTTACAGAAGTAAAAAATTCAAAAAGATTGACATGTGTTAATGTCCAATTTTAGAGTGAAATTGCATCCTATTTCCAGAATTAGATTAAATGGTAAAAATATAATACAATTACACTTTAAAACCATTTAAAAAGATAATCTACCCATGTAAATAAATCAGATGAAAAAAAAATTTTGACATAAAATGTTATAATTTTCACAATTCATTAAAAATAATCTTTATCATAAAAATACCAATAATTTACCCAAAGGGAATTTTGACGTCCCTATTCAAAATAAGAAGTTTATTTTGTTCAATGGAACATATAAAATTGAAAAAACTCTATTTAAAAGGGGTTTTCCATCAAAAGGTGGTAAAACTGCCTTTAAAAAATATGAGAATATTGGTGCTATAAATTGGATTCATTGTAATTTTAAGCCTATAAATTTTATTAGATAAATGTAAAAAACTTTAATAAACATGTTTAATCATAATATGGTTAGTTCTGTTCATTCCCTCTTATGAAATGACTTGGAGTTAACAACCATTAAAAAATATTATTATTTTATTATTTTTTTCAGTATGACTCACCATTATGCGCAACATAAGACTTAGGAGAAACCCATTTTTGAATTTCAGGTAATCCAACGAACATAACATCACCATTAAAGTAAAAATAATATTTAATTACAGAATATTATTAAATATGAAAATGGAATATTCTTTATTTACAAGGAATGTTACAATAATAACCAATCATGACCTCACTATTAGTAGGTTCACTCTTTTGTTTTTTTTTCTATAAATTCAAGTACATTAATTAACCTATAATAAAATAAATTATAAAATGGGTTTCACTTTCTTACATTTCCAGGATCCTTTAGTTTATATTATTATTTAATTAGATAATATATTTCATAACATAGTGGTTATTTTCATATAGTGCCTATTTTTTCACAAAACAAGTTCAATATAAAGACACGCTTTCATCATTATATCTAACATTCATAACTAGATCTAAATTTTTATAAACATTTCCAATAATATTGATTACTGGTAAAAAAAATCAAATGTTTGATGGGAAAAATCTCATTGATATACATAGATGAAATATAACATGTTGGTTCATTTGTAAGGGATAATATACAAAAAATATTCCCCATTTCTATAATAAAAACTTAATATCAAATATCCATTTACATTTCCAAAGAAACAAAAAAGATATCAGTATATTTTGAATATTATTTCATATTAAATCATAAATTCCAAATCAGAGACAAAAGTTTTCTTGTAGAATTTGAGTGGTAATGAATACCCCTCTATAAAAAACAATCTTTTCACCTTTTTATCAAAAAACTCTAAAACATTCCATAAAAACATAAGCTCATTTTTTTACATTATTCAAATTAAATTATTTTTTATAACCCATTTTGATCATATCATGTAGGTACATTGGAACATTATCCTTTCATTTGCCCATATTATAACCAATAAATTGGAATCAACTAACTAGATAATTCACATATCCTGTAGGATTTATCTATCATTGGTAATCTATTTCACATAACCTAATGTTTTTGAGTGAATTATTGGGCTCAACCATCAATAATATAACTTTATAGGACCCATATCATTAATAAAACACATATATATTTAAATTTATTCATAAATCCAATTTGTGTTATCATTGAAGGCTATAAGAAATATTACATTAAGATATATCGTAATGATATAAATTTTTTTATTTCCTTATAAAATATTATTTAAAATAGAACATCATATTATATTTAGAAAACAAGTTTATTTGGAAATAAAAAATTTATATATATTTTATAATAATTATCAATTATAATTTATATGATCATCACAGAGGGTGATTAATCAATATAGTTTAAAAATAATTTTTTGACTTTTGTAAAAAGTTACAAATAATCCACAAAGAAATTAGTGGAAAGCCGGTTTTTAATACTATTTAAAGGCTGTAAATAATATTTTAAAATTATCTTCATCATTCATTTAATCATAATTAAAAGAATTATTGAAAAAATTTATAACCTTTTCCTGAATTGAAAAAGAGTATAAAAGAATACTTTTAAAAATGATTTTCAAAATTCCCTTATGTCCAGTCCTAACTAGTATTGTTCATATTCCTACCCACCTAGCTTAAATTTTTATTTTATTAATTTGATATATTCCAAATAAATTTTTTAATTCTCATCACATTAATGTTATTCCCTTAATTTGAGTTGTTATTATGTTTTTTGTTTAAAAAATGGTTTAGTACATGTTGAAAACTTTAATAAAAAAATTATAATTGAAAAAGGGATCGGTAGGTTGACTAAGGTTAAATTGAACATTATTATATAATATATATTATATTAATCATGAGAAAAATATTAATTTTTTACATTAAATATAGTTTCAGTACTATCTATGGAAGCTGATGAAAAAAATTGATACATGTCTTATCATGGAGGTGTAAATTCACATTTACACACGAGAAGAATTTCCATTTTTAAACTGAATGGAAATTAAATAAGTTATATAATATTTTAATTGACTAGAATTGTAAATTAATTTTTACTTTAATATTTATAAATTAATTAAATCCTTAAGATTGACAATTTTAGGTGGAATTGAAAAACGAATCGCATTACTTTATGGTGGTGGTATTTCACATATACACATGAGTGATGTGATTTACTTACAATAATTGGAATGGGTAACAAGGAATGTAATATCCTATATTTCTAAAATAAAAATAATTTCACAAAAAATTATATATATATATATATGAAATCTTTTTTAATAACTAGTCAGGTGTGATGGTGATTGAAAATGAAAAATGTCGCCTCTGGGAGTTGGTGTAACACACCAAAAAAATTTCAATTTTTTTCAAATGTGTTCAATAAAATTGATATTTTATGTTATAGGAGAAATTAATTTATCGTTTTTTACAAAAAAAACACTAATTATATCTTCCATTATACACATCACAGAATGTATCTTGTGTAACATGACACTCATTATACAAATGAAACATAACATTCTATTGAAATGATATCATTTAATATAATATTTGTCATCTATCCATTAGAATGGTGGGAATGAATAATATTAAGTAAATTATGAAAATATAGTTTAAACTTATACATGTAATGAATTATGTTGTGGATAGTTAATTAGAAATGAAAACAAACCTTTTGGAAAATCAAGTAAATGTTTTTCTGGAAAACTAATTTTATTCTCACAAATGTGTATTAAATAAATAAATTTAAAAAATAAAATTTTATTACATAATTTAAATAATTTTTTTTACTAGACATTCTGTTAAAAATTTAACATTCATTTTATTTATTTTATGGACAAGACATAATAATAAATCTACTTTTTTGCTTAAATGATCTATTTATCTAAAAGTGGTTTTATCTCCTTTATCACAACTATTTTCAAAAAAATCTTCCACACTCATGGAAAATTTATTTCAAAAAAAATTCTAAACCATAATTTCAAATTTATCATATTTTTAATTGTAATTAATTTTATGAAAATATAATTTTTTGATGAATAGTGAAACATGAAGGTTTTAATTATGAAATTTCATTACTTTTAAAGAATTTTAAATTCTTAAAATTGTTCCAAGACAGTTTAAAATGTAAAATTAGATCAATTTTATAATAATATATATTATTTCTTTGGAAACAATTTCATATCATAATATTATTTTTAAAAAAATAATCTTTTAAACATTTTCTCTTTGAAAATTTACTTTCTCATCATGTTTGCAGGTTTAGTTTTAAATTAAATTTCTGTCACTTCGATTAGTTTAATTTCAAAAAATAAATTAAATATTTTTAATTAGTATAATTAATATTATATAATAAGGTAAAATAATTATTTTTTCATTATTATTATTGAAAATAGTAAAAATTAATTGACAAACATAAGGTAAAAATGGGTTTTCCAAGGGTTAAAATAAGAATATTTGGATTTAAATGACTATAAAATTTTCAAAATATCTGTTTGAAGTCCATATTTAAATATTATTCTAACCAATTTAGAATCTATGTTCATTAAGATGATTTTACATTTTAATTTATTTATTTTTGGATTCTTTTTGGAAATTTCAAAGTAGTTTCCATGTGGGTTCTTTCCCTACATATAAAATGTCACCACCACCCTTCATTTATACACACCTCTCGAACCATATAACTAGAAAAATAAATTAAAAATCTCTCCCAAAAATCCTTATCTATGTTATGAAGATTTTTTTAAACCCAAAATATCAATACTGTGGTCGTTAATAATTTATTAAAATGAGGTGCTTCTAAGTGAAGGTAATTATATTCACTAAGATCCATCTTCGACTTTCTTCTTAATCATTATTTTTTACCCCCATAAATTATGTATTAAAAATTATAATATAAATACATCATTATATATTATTTACATATATGTAATTGTGTTAATGTTACAACATATTTCCATCTCCACTTCCATCAAATGGAAAATAAAATCATCAATCATGTATACAACGGACTACAGCCTCACGAAATCATGTAGTTTGTTTTCCATAGCTATCTTTCAAGGATGGATATAATTAAATATTTAAATAATTTATATGACATTTTAAAAAATTAATATACTTCAACAATTATGATATTAAATATACCTTTTTGGATTTCATTCCATGGGGGTATGACAACCTTGCTTGTATGTGCGGAAGACTACCACCTCGCGGAGCGTGTTATTCAATTGCAATTATGTCATAAATTGAATATATTAAAGAAATAGTTAATTTATTTATTTTTTATATATGAAATCAAAATTATTCAAGAATGGTAAAATATTATTTACATCTATTTTCATCAATCCTTCAAGAAAATGGAAATAACAATCATGTTTACATACGACCAACTATCTCCATGAACAAAGTATTTAATTTTTTATCTATAAAATTTATTGATTAATAGAAATAAATATATACTGAATATAAATAATATATATATATAATTTTTATAATTTTTCGATGATATAAACATGATAAAATTGAAGTAACTGAAAAACAAAAACAAAAATATACATGAAAAACAAAGTAGTTATTACCCAAACTGTGCCTTTAACGTCAAATTATAAATAAAAGGACCAAAAATTGTATTATATATAAAATTATGGTTCTTTAATATATATATATATATATAGTAAACTTATATTTATTATAAATAATGTCTGATCATTCACAAAAGAAGTCAATACTTAAGGTAATAGATTTTTGTCTCACTTTTATTTCTATTAGACACAAGTCATATTCATCACATTTATCTTCTATGTGGTGTATATAAATCCCTGGAATTTATTTTATTATTTTTATCCTTATAATACTGGGGATTTACATACCCCTTTAAAAAACTCTATTTCATGGGTTTTACTATTCAAAATTTACCTAAGTAGCACGAGATTTTTATATCAATTTTCATTCTTTGAGGCGTATCATATATTATGCACCTATATTTTTTTATGCTGTTTAAATATAGACTCATTAAAATGTAATATAATAAATATATTTATTATCATGAAATTTCTAGTTTCGTTTAATTTTATTCATTCATGGGGTTTGTGACTCAGTGTTACTAATGTTGTAATGGTCTGACCATTTAATCTCATTATTTATCAAAACTTTTAATATTTAAACGAAAATTGATGAAATATCATAACCCACCACTCATGAAACTCATTAAAATTATTATTCTCGTGTTATTTCATTATAATACATGTTTTCCCTTCATTTTCCTCTCTTTATTTACTCATGACTCAAAATGAATGCTTTTAATGTAAGCAAACATTATTTCTCTTTTAGATCAAAATCCATTTTTCTTCAATATCCATATTTTCTATTAAAAATTTTATAAAATGTTATAAAATTATTAAAAGAAACTATAAAAATTTACCCAGGATATAATTAAAAAAATTATTTAAATTAATCATCATGTCATTTTCAATAACAATACCCCTTTTTTTACTAAAAACATGAAATAAATAATTTTTTTACTAGAACATCATGAATGGTATTTTCTGATATCATGAAAAATCAATGTTTTAATGATTCCATTATATGTTTAAAAGTTTATTTTCAATGAAATTAATTTATAAAATGGTCTATATTTAAATTCCCTTGTCATATTGGAGTGCCTATTTTCCTACAGAATCATTCAAATTGATTTATCTTCAAAATAATTTTTCATTGAACATGAAATCATTTTATTTTTCTTCTAATTTACTGTTGATATTATCAAATGATAACATTATTAATCCTTCCATTATTGGTTTATATTTATCATGAAAATATTTTGATGAAAATCATATCTTTTCCATGGTATATGTTTGATGAAATGATTATGAATACAATTTCGTTTGTAAGTATTATTCTATGAAAAAATGGTTTATAAAACCCATTAATTTTCATTGGTTCTAATATGATGAATTATTAATTCCCCTAAGGAAACCAAATTATTTTTGGTGTGAATGTTTTTAATTATATCTTTGTATAATTTATTGGTAATGATTAATGTTATGTGATCTCAAATGGTACGTGGAAGGTTATCCCCTAAACAAAACAACAGAGTACACGGGAGGTTATTGAAAGCCTGAAATAAGTGAGAACATGGTTTTTTATCCCAAGACTACAAAAAGGGGTACACTGGTGGTTTTACCAATCCTAAAAGAAAGAGTGTATATGGGAGGTTATCTAATTCATGAAATAAGAGGATATATGGGATGTTATCCCAAGACCAAAACAAGAGAGTACAGAGGAGTTTATCCCAAGATTGAAGATGGTACTCAAGTGATTATCCCAAGACTAACATTTCAGTATTGTCTTGGTTGATTCTATTGAATTATGATTTTCTATCCTTATGTTTATACCACCAATTTATGTCTTATCACAATTTTATTCTCTCATGTCTCATGTTCTTTTATCCCATTCTGATTCATTTCTTATGAAATTCCAATGATTATAACATCTATCATTTTATGACCTATAATATTATAGTTTTCTATTTTAAATGTTATTATCATGATATCATAAACATATTCTCAGTTTGTATTGATATCTACCTACTTTAACCTTACTATGAATTTGAAATATCATTTCCTTTTGTTTCCTCTCCCAGGGATATGAAGAAATATTTTAAGTAGGGTATGTATATTAAGTGTAGTAAAGGGTAATATCATTGTTGGATCAATTGAATACCATTAATTAAATGATAATATAGAGATTTTAGTACCAAAATACACACAACATATATGGTTAATGAGCATGTATTTGTAAAATGTACTGAATATTCATTTAAATTGAGGAAATATTTATGAATGAGAAGTCTAGGTATTTATAGTTTTTATTAGTGTAAATGATGAGTTATATTATCTATACTAGGATAAAGAACATTATTGAAATCCTAAGGGTTTTTTCAAATGATATATATAGGGATATATCTTAGGATATGTCTAAAGATGAGTTAAAATATAGGAAAATTGCTATGAATTTGGTAAGAAATATAGCAAGTGGTATCAGAGAAATAACATCCATATCATGATATTAAAAGATATTATGGATTTGGGATAGAGGTACCTAGGGCTAATAAATATTTTAAAGGCATTCCTTCGTTGACTCTGCTGTTACCTGGTACATGAAAATGGGCCTTGTTACACACCTGATTTGAAATTTATAGGGATATACATTGGAAATCTAAAAAACTATTATGAACAATCTGGATGGATTGGAATATATTATGAACATGAATAACCAATTTTAAAACTACATGTTCATAAATTTAAAATAATTTTTCAAGATTTATATAGGGACCCTAATTTTTCATAAATTACTATTTCATTATTTTAATGATAAACTACATAAAAACATTAAATAATATGATATAAAGTCTTAGTGTTTTTAAATAAATTTGGACCAAATATAAAATTTATATAATAAGACATAAACATTATTTAATTCATTCTTTTATAGCTTCTTATCAGCCATCGTATACTTTTTATTATAAGTATTCAACTGATTATATACATAAAATAATTGGGTGATCTAAAATCCCAATAAGAAGATAGATAAGAAGATGAATCAACATAACATGGGTGAGCACAATCATCTTTTTCATAACATAATAATGGGATCATAATTATAATAATGATAGGAATCATTAGATGATAGCATAGAATGTGTAAATGCGTATAAATGAAACATCGTGTCATGGTGGTAATCTACCACACAAAGTTCTGAATAAATATACCATCATGTTCACACATAACAAATGTGCATAATAAAAACATCAACAATTTTAACAAAGATATAATCATGATCATGCATATTTTTCATTACCTAATGAGATAAATTACATTACCTAATTCATGGGGGCACTATATATTTATGTGTTCACTCATCACATCATAATATTTACATAATCTAGAATGCCACATAAAACATGTATTAGTATTTGATATAATATAATCCATGTAAAGGGATGATTTTCATGAGAATAAATTCATGAATTAATAGTAGAGTTCAAAAATAAAAAATTGAATAAGAAAATTGGTATAAGAATCATTAATGATGACTGAATGAGAAACGTTCTCAATAGAAGTAAAAGATTTATTTTTAAAAGGAATAGTTTATTTAGAAAAATCATTTCATTTTTCCTAAAATTTCATTAGAAACATTTATTTAAAAAAAAGTGGGGGACAATAAAATGATATTTTAATAATACTAAAAGTACAGAAATACTGAAATTTTAAATAACATAGGAATAGAACATTAAAAATGAGTTGGGTTGGAGAATTCCCTTTATATTAAGTCCAATTATATTATTCAAATTAATATTCTATATAAAAAAATTAAATTCATTAATTAAAAAATATAGAAAATATTTTAAATTTATTGGATTCATTATAATTTTATTGTTATTGTTTATGGCCATTTTGAAGGGTTATAAAGTTCAATTTCATAATTCGGAAGTGTTTGTTTTCTTGGTTTTCATGATGGTTCTCTTGTATACAAGAAAAAAAGATCGTTCAAAATGGTGATAACTATATAGAATTAATATTATTTGTTATTAATTACCTTAAATGATATTTAATTATCTTATACATCATTTTAATTCCATATATAAGGATGATTCATTAGATAAAATGTTAATGATAATTAATTATATTAATTTTGGCAGTTTTCGGTCACAAAAAACTTGTTTTGTTCAATAGAATATTCAGTTGTATTTATTTTCAAAAGCCACTTTCTGGTATTTTAATGAATAAATTGAAGTTATATTTTTTTACCAGCCTTAAAGGTGGTGGAAAAAATGAAAATTCGTCCTCCACGATAGTGGTAAATCAACACATCACAAAAATTGATTTCATTTTTTATAATATAAGGTAGAAGAGATGAGGATTGATGATGATATTTTACATTGATATAACAAATTTTATAATATATAATATAATAGAGTTATCATGATTCGTAGATAATGGGTTGTGTGGTGATAATATTAAAATAAAATAACATGAAAATAAATTAAATGAAAATGGAAGAGGATTTTACCTCTTGATTCTTCTAATTGATAAATTCTTTAGGGAAAATTTGATTTTTTATTTTGATGAGAAAAAAGGCTCGTGGATTTTTTTAATATTTTTGGGAAGATTATAAGGCCTAGTTGGGACAGGAATCAATATGTGGATGTTGTGAGCATAAGAGGGGGTGAGGGTGGCATTTATATGGGAGGAGAGGGGTGTTATTAGATTATTTTATTCACTAGTGTGTTATTATTCCCCAAGAATAGGAATAATGTGACCCTTATACCAAAATATTTTAAATAAATAAGTAGAATATGAGAATATGGTGGTTATATAATCCATTAATAAAGAAATATTGATTTTAATTTATACTATTATATACCATAAATTTTTTTATTTCACTACTAAACAAAAATTCAACTATTTTATAAATATAACAAAAATTAACTCTGAGAATCTTATAAATGTGTAGAACTCAAAAAATAAATCTATCTTATGAAAATAATTTTATCAGTATAAGAAATTTATTTTTTAATTGAAAGAATCATTTATTAGTAAAATACAAATTTCAAAATTATAACTGATAACATAACATTTCAAAAAAATCATTAAGGTCATACAAATTTATATTATAATAATAAAAGAAAAAATATTAATTTATGAATATATTTTATGGAAATAATCATTATCTTAATTCATTATATTAACTATAATGTTCCAAATAAACATTTATGATTTATAAAACATGCACACATAATTGATATTTTTAAAACCATTTAATTACATATATAGTGATATAATTATATAACATTATCATTTATAATATGCCTAAATTTTATATATGATTTCATAGATTAAGATTCTATTTTATCCACCAAATTCCTATTCCTTATGGTCAAGTTAATAATCCAAGGGGCGAGTCACTATTTTATTGGTAAAAGATCCATTATTTCACATATTATATTCGTTCTTCATTTCTAAAGTCTGTAATTTGTTATAAATGATATTTTTTGTTGTGTATACTATATGACAAAGTTAAAAGAGGGGAATTTATATTGATATAATTTTGGGTTGTCACATTCTTCCCCTTATGAAATCTAACACCAAAAAAATTATTTTAAAAACAATGGTGAAAATATGTGAGGGTATTTTATCTTCATTGCTTCCTCTAGTTCCTTTGTTTCAACATTATACTTATGGTTCTGCCATAGTACATTGACATGATGATTTTTCTTCTCTTGTATAAAATTATATCTATGGTCCAAAATCATTATTGGATGCTTCTTATAAGAGTAATCATTTTCCAATTGTACCACCTCTATATTCAGTACATGTGAGGTATCTGGTATATAATTCCCCAAGAGGGACACATGGAATATAACTTGTACTTTAAACAAGTTTTTTGCAATTTAAAGTCGATAGACCACACCCCTAACATGATCAAGACTCTAAAAAATGATGATGTACCTATGATTTATCATTCCATTATTCCCGAATATCATGATCCTCTTCCATACGAAAATGTGGAGAAATACAGTGTCTCAATCCTCAAACTCTAGGTCTCATAAAAATTTTTTATGCATATATTTTATGTTGAATATGGAATCCTTAAAGTGATATTAAATGTTTTTTATCTTTTCACCATTAATTTGACCATTTTAGGTCCTATCTTATCACATTCACCGACTTCATCCATTCATGATAGTGTTCTGTATCCCTTATCATAAAGGTCTTTATAGGAGCCATTTGGATACTCCGATGGGAATTTTTTTGTTAGAGAAATCGAAGAAATATAGATGTTTTTTCCATCCTAATTTAAAATATATACAACATGATATAACAATTTATTCATGTTTCTAAATTTTTTGCTCAGATTTTCTATCTATTTCAGGATAAGAAGTTGTGCTGAAATTCATTTTAGTGTTTACAACATATTGGAAACTTTTCTTTCATCCATCACTTTGTAACATTCAAGGAACATTGATGTATATTTAGTTATATACTTCTTTATATTATCCCACAAATAGTTCTCTCAGAGGTCTCAATACAACATTTATCTCTCTAGGTGAATGGATATGGTTCACCAATTTTATTCTTTCTTTATATCAAGATTATATGGTACAAATAGTCATGTCCCAAATCTTACATCTCATTCCTCGTCAATTTTTGAACGTTGAGGATTTCACTCTTCTTAGAGAATCCACAATCATCAGAATTTCAACATCATTTCTCTAAGTATCCTTCAATTTATCTATGAGGGGTGGTTTAGAAATAATTTTATAAATGATTGATGACTTTACTTAATGATTCTTGTGTCCATTATTTGAAAATCTAAGATGATTTTATCCTTCTCAATTATAATTGTTGATTATGTTGCAGCATCCTTTCTAAAAAGACCATCCTCCACATTAGTTTCCTTTCCCAAATGGTAGTGGATTTATTAGAAATATTTTTTTAGATCTAAGCATCTTCACGAGCGCATATTATGCTCTGTCTATGGGAATATATATTTTAGGATCTTATGAACATTATAAATCTAACACTTCTCCCCATAGGGAAACTATTGCAGAATTTCAACGCAAATATCAGAGCCTCCAACTCCAGATCTTGTGTAAGATAGTTTTAATCTTGATGTTTCAACTACCTTGATTCATTTTATATTACATTATCCATTTACATTAGTATGGAGTTTACTCACTTTTTCTAAGAATCACTATATACCAAAAAATGTTCCCCACTTTTCAGAAGTGTTTGTACTAACACAGTGATAATCCTCCTTTTTAACTCTTTGAAGTAATATTCACATTTACTAGTCTTAAAAAACTTTTCTACCTTCCTAGTCAAATCTTTAGTGTATTTCAAAATCATGATATGTTCTTCAAAAATCACTATCAATACCTATATAGACCAATAGAACTGTGGATCTACATTAATGGTGTTGGTCATGGACACTCTTTGATTGCCTTTGTCTTAGAAGGGTACATATATATTACTTTTATGGTTATGACATTTCCCAAGAATGATACCTATTAAATCTATAAATCAAATTTACTATAATTTGTATAAATTTTCTCCCTTCACAATGTTTTTAACGTAGTATTCAAAACCACATCATGCTCCTTATTTCTCTTAGACTATATTAGAATATTATCAATAATAAATACCAAAAATTTGTTGAGGAAATCTCTAAATAATATATTCATTATATCCATGAATATTTCTAGTGCATTATTTATTCTAAAATTCATCTCTATAAACTCATAGTTTCTTTACCATGTTAGAATGATAGACTTAAGAATATCTTCTTTCTCACCTTTAACTAGTGATATCCCAACTGAAGGTCCTCCATAGAGAAATACATTCCCCAATGTAGTTGATCAAAGAATTCATCTATCTATGGAAAGGGATGATTTTTTTTATCTTTATTTTATTAAGATCATTATGATCAATGTAGATGAACATTTATCAATCTTTTTTCCTAACAAAGAAGATCGTTTCACCCCATGGTGAAGCACTCAACATATAAAACCCTTATATCGGTACTCTTGTAAATACATTTTCAGTACCTCCAACTCAATGGTGTGAATTATACAAGGTTTCATATATATTAGATGAAATCAAATAATAAGTTCAATTGGGAACTCAATCAATCATTCTGAAGGAAGACCTGGTTATTCAATATGGGGCATGTTAGTGTAGTACCTCACAGTGGGCATGTATTCAGTCATGATTATCTCCTTCATCACAATTATATGAGATGGATGTGATTCGTTATAAAAAAATAATATACACCATATATGATGACTCTAAATGATATTCATCCTCCTCCTAACACTATTATAGAGTTGGAGGATACCTTGGGATTTGAAGGGTGATCTCCTTTTCCTCCCATTGATGTTGTCTCTGTATATAGATAGTCAATCCATGCCCAAAAATGTATCAAACTCTACTAAAGGAAGAATGTGTAGATTTTTGGGATGTCTCAATCCACAAAAAATATCTTGGGATGAGTTATATACTTTTGATTCAATAATTACAGCATTTTATATACTCACGGACAACTCACCCTCTATACTTTGAGGAGTTATTTTTATAGTTCTACTAAACTTGTAGGATATGAAACAATTAATATAACCAAAATCGCATAGTATTTACACTATTCATGATTGAATAAACAACATACCTATCACTAAATCATTTTTGGGATCCTAATAATGAGTAGTGATGTAATAAGTTTCCCATGATCCATTAGCTTTGGTGGCTACTAAGGATGATTACCCTTGAGGACTTAAGGATTTTTTTCACCATCATGTACAGTCCAATTTATCCATATAGTTGAACTAGTGTACCATGGGTGGTTCCCTCCATTCCTCCACTATATTTTATAGATTCTTCTTTTCTCTTTGAAATTCTTGAGCTATGTGGCCTTCTCTATCAAACGTAATTAATTTCCTCATCCCTTTGAGAAAATTTCCATGATTCTTCATATGATATCTTTGACATGTGAGTTGATTTTTCTTTCAACCTTTTCCATTAGATCCTCCAAATTAAAACTCAATATTATGTTTCGTGTCTACATATCCATGGGATGATTATATAAAATACCTCACAAATTTGAGAGAACATCGAACAACTTCTTCATAACTGCCAATGTATCTATTTATTAGATCCATTCGAAGGTCTGGTTTTAAACCACAAATGAATCTATTTATATTAATATCATTATTGATAACAAACCTAAGGTGTACCTTTCATGCACAGTAAAATTTTCATTATAATCCATGAATGATTCACTTACCTTTTTATTCAACTCTATGAATTATCTCTATATATTTTTTTCAAATACTTAAATGGACATACATATTAATAAAAAAATTCAATCCTACCCACTACACATATTTATTTTTTTTCTTCAACTTGGTGACCTTAGTCAACACCTGCCATTGGTTAGACTCTCTATCTAAATGATATAAAACTATAGTAACATTATCTATCTCAGAATATGGATGCACAAAAAATATCTTATCAATTGAAATGACATACTTTTCAATAACTAGTGGATCAGAAGGTCAAATAAAAATTGGTAGTCATTTCTTCAAAAATGACATGATGACAAGTATCTCCCTCCTAGAGGAAGGTAAAAATGCCAAATTATTTAGGTTATTGTCCACCACCTGAAACAAATGGGTATTAATCTCCATGAAATGTTTAACTCCTCCTCTCAAGGAGTTTGGAAGTGATTTCATTGTTCCTCACATGGTTTGTTGTCCTAGTTTCTTATTATTTAAACCATTTTCTAATATTTAAAATGTTTGAAAAAAACATAAGTCAACATTTCGTCAATAAATAAGTTATTACTTAGTAAAATTAACTCAAAATTCTTATCTTGTGGACTCTATATGTTTATAAATTTTTAAAATAATGATTCTCGGGGGTAAGATTTATTTCGTCTCATACTAAGGCTTTTCACTGATGTTATCTAATATTAATTCCCAAATTTACTAAACCAAGGACCAATACAAACTATAGTGGTCTGGAATTATTTCCAGTGGAGTATTATTGATACCTATCAAATCACTCCATGGGATACAAAATTTACCTAGCTGGACACACCATCGTCCCCCGTGGAATCCATTTTTTCTTGAATCCCATGGGCAGAGAGACATTATTCATCTGACACTCACACATGTGAGTTCTAAGGGGTTTTAGTCCTTCCTTTGCTCTGATACAATCTTTAGAGACACTAAATTTACTTACATTATGGTTACGTTATTTTCAAGATAAAAAAAATAAAGTTTTATAAAACTAGAATTAAAAGGTATAGTGTATTGGGAAAATTAAGAACAAACATAAAATTTAAAAATTAAAATATAATAATTATATAATAACATATTCTGAAAATTCTTAGTGTCCCTCATGTATTCCTCAGTATCACTATTCACCTGAGGATATATCTCAAAGAAAGGGGTGATCTAGAATCCTAATAAGAGGATATATAGGAACATAAACCAATATAACATGGGTGAGAATAATCATCGGCATTATATCATAATCATGATATCATAGTAATATTATTCAAGATAGAAAACATTAGATAATTACATGGAATTTGGAAATTCATAAAAATTAAACATCAAGTCTAAGTGTTCAACTACCACATATAGTTTTGAACAAAGTAAGAACTATCCTCACGAAAAAAACATTGGGAATAATAATAAAATCATTATTTTTAAATAATATAGCATCAAGATAACTCATATTTTATATTTTCTCATGAGAAACATCACATTACCAAATTAATTAGAGTGATATATAATTTTTGGTTCACCGGTGACAATATAACATTTATATAATCACACATTCCACTTAGATCATCAATAAATCTTGGACAAAAAATCACCCTTGGAAAGGAATAGGTTTCAGGAGATCACATTCATGAATAAAATTTGGGGTAAAAAAATAAAAAATCGAATAATATACTTGGTATATTAATAATTAATCATGAGTGGAGAATAAAAAATCTCAATAGATGTAAATGATGTGTTTTGAGAAGGATGTATTATTTAGGAAAAATATTTTCATTTCTCATAAAATTAAATTCCAAAAAAATCACAAAAAAGAAATGGGATGTTCATTGAAATTTTATTTTATTAATTTTACAAAACCATCCACAATGAAATTTAAAATAAAATAGTAATAACCTAAAGAAACAGTGTTTGGTTCATGAGATATTCTTAATGGAAATATGAATGATCTATTCACATTAATATAATAGATAAAAAATTAGATTCATTAATTAGTAAATAATGAACATATTTTACATTTACATGATTAATTATAATTTTATTTTTTTTATGGCCATTTTGATGAGGTATAGTCATGAATTTCATCATTGGGGAGTGTTTGTTTACTTTCTTTTCATGATTGGTTCACTTATATTCATATTTGAAAGATCGTGTAAAATAGTTATATTTATACATAATTGAAATTATATGTTATTAATGAAACTATAATAGATAAAATGATATTATGTATCATTTTATTTCTAGATATGAATATGACTTGTTAGATAGAATGTTAATGACAGTAATTTAGATCAATTTTGGCTGTTTTCAATCAAAATAAACACTTCTCGTTTTTTTATTTAATATTATGTGTATATGTTTGTTCCAGAACATAAAATTTTTATAAGATAAATTTTACAATCATTTTTCCCGTTATAATTATTTTATGACCAGACGTAGAAGCATTAAAAGGAAATAAATAGGCATTATCCATAATGGTGGTAAATCGACACATCAAATATGATAATTTCATTTTTAGAATAAAAGGGAAAGGAGAATACATTTGATGAAGAAATATTCTATTAACATAATCAAAAATCACTATATATAAGATACCATATTTATCATCCAGATATAAGGTAAGGGTTTTCTACTCAAACCTCCATTTTCTTTTGGGTTACTCTTATTCTATACTTACCTAAATTAAATTCTTATTTATTCACATGTACTCATCAAATATTCTGTGATAATGTTCTATATATGTGTACAAAATGGAAACTTACTTTCATTTATTGGGAGTTATAATTTTTAGAAGGACCTTTACAAAATTCTTCATGTAATACAAGCCCGACTCTGGGGAATTTTTCAAATTCTTACATATTTTCAAGTGAACATTATAATATTATTTTTGGTACCATTATCTTTGTAAAATATCTCATTTCATTATACAAATATTATCTTACTTCACTTCTGGTTTTATAAAATGAATATTCGAAAAGATTTATTCTTTTTAAAGTAAAGAAGTATTTATCTGATGAATTACTCAATAATTTTATAATCGTATCTTCATATATAATATCACCCATGTTGATTCTTATATATTATTGGGATTAATATTTTATGATATCATTTTAAATTTTAAATTTAAGGGTTTTTGATTATTTTGACTATGGATGTGCTATCTTATAACAATTAACTAATTTACTATGAATAGTTAGTGTTAATGCTTAATGTTTGTGTAACGTTATTTACATTTCTTATATTAGTTTCAATATAAATGTATATGTTTGTTATGGTTATCCATGTTAAAATTAGTAATTAATTATACTTAATATGTGTGTGATGGGGCCTGATATAGCCCCTCAGTGCATCAGTAGGTCTCATGAGACAAACTATGGTCTTGGCATGAGGCCTTGAAAAAATAGGCATTTATGGTCTTGGCACAGGGCCTTGACGGTATAGTTATGAAGTCCCACATTATGAATTCATACATTATGAAAATAATATAGATAGTTCATGTGGTTTTTTGACTAGTAGGAGACCCATGATTATGTTTTATTCTGCCATTATTTATTCATCTCTTATTCCTTCCAAAATCTGCTTATATTTTTTAAAGGAATGTGTTTTTAGTTATTCACCATGCCTAAGGATTCTTTTTATGATATATTCTACTGTATTTCGTACCCTTACTGATTGTATGATCTCACCCCAATCTTGTGTTTCCTTTTCTCTGGACATGAAGAAGTTTATTATGATTGACCTGCATGGATAAACTAAAATTTGTGGATATTCCCAATAAAACATATATTTTCTAAATCATTTCAAGTTGTAATGTAGAACTTATGTATGTATCTTGTTTCCAAATATAATAAAATACTCAATCCTTTGGTATGAATATTCCTTTTTTTATTCCAACGTAATAAAATAAGCCACCGACTTTAGGCAACTAGGATCGGGTCCTTACGTGAGTCATATTTAAAATCTGAGGGAAGGTCAAGATATTTTGGGAAGATATAGTTATGTAAAATAAGAGTGAGAAATTAGGGTAGAAATAATTTAAAAACATTTCATGGAAGGATTATATCCATATTCTATGATATTAGCTATGTCTAAGGAGTCTCTAAACCATCACAATGATGATAAGTTAGTGACTCAATATGCCAATAGTTTTCCAAACATACTCATTTTAACCTAAGGTTGTATTGAATGGGAAAACAAAGGCCATAGTATTAAGATGGTTCTTTAGAAAGATATTTTAAATTATGACATTATAGTGCATACTTACTCTTATTACGATGTTTTGGATTGAGATATGATGGTTGAAATTGACCTTTATGTTAATTTAGGGTTTATTGATTTTCATATATTCCTATTGAAATATACACTGCTTCTATTTAAAGGAAGAGTATGTGAAATGAGCCTCAGGGTTAAAATGTATTGGAGGTTCTTCAGATTATAATTCCTCCAAATCTACTATTGTTTTTGGTAAAGGTTCAATAACTTTTTAAATGTGTCATGTTTGGGAACTCAAAGCATTACTTCATGGAATAAATTGATATTTTTAGATCAAGAGGATAATCAAGTCAATTTAATATTTATTGATGTTTTTACTAATCCTATTAGTCATATAGGATCATCTGCGCTAAAAGGATTCACAACATTGTCAGATGCTTCATAAATAATGGGGTTCTTTCCACAACAAATAAGAATGATTCAACTAAATTTAATGGACGTTTCACTAGTTGGATCTTATGTGGTTCATGTTCATGTGATAGGTCCCATTAATATATCTTCATCACTAGTGACCACTTTATTTGATATTTGTGGCTCTCATTCTTTTGTATCAGTATTTATTATGGATCAGATAAATATTCCTATGGATCTCATGCCTTTTTTGAGGGAAATTAAAATGCCTCTTTTGAAGAGGATGGGTAAGGGTCTTTGATTACCCTCATATGCTTCCTCATTATCAGATATCAAAATTGATTTTGATTTTTGGGATCTTTATTTGAATTCCATGGATGTCATTCTCAAAAAGAATTGGTTGGAGAATCACAAATCTCTAATCAACTATTATAATCTGTGGGTATCCATTACTACCCTCTATTTAGAGGTATATGTTTTTTAGGGATAATGGGCCATGAGGACTATCCGAGAAATAAGTCCACTACAAGAGATGGGTTGGAATATATCTATTTTCTTGTTGAGCTTGATCAAGAATCTTTTTTAGTTAACTTCTTCTAGAAATTTTGCACTTTTTAGAACTATTTCTATCAGAATTTTAATGTTAACAAACTATATGTGAAGTAGAGTTCTCGTTTAATATAGTGTCAGGTATTGAGCCCGTATATAATCCTTCTTTCTACGTCATACTATATAAAATAAAATAATGGTTCAATTATTTTAATTAATTTGTGTCTGAAGGATTTATTCAACCTAATGTTTCCCATTAGGTAACACCATTTCTAGATTCCAAGAAGGAATATAGAATAATTTGATTCTATATTTACTTTTCTATGATCAATCGTTTTATGATCATGATTAAGTATATGTTTTCCCCAAATTGATAATTTTTTTATCACCTAAAATGTCTAAATTGTTTATGTAAAAAATGATAATTTTATCATTAGAATGTTCCCCTCGATTATACAACTATTTTACATTATGTAATATAATATTATATAATTCACAATAACAATAGGATAAAAACAATTAAATTTAATTATATTAATTTTTTAATTTCCTTTATAGAATAAATATGGGCATAATAATTTAAAATATTAAAATAGAATAAAAAATAGAATATAAGATAACAAAAATATGAAAATTTGGATCTTCTCGATAACCTAGAATAACAAAATTCATTAATAACACTATATAAATGACCATAATATTAGGAATGAAATATTCATTTTGAAAATGAAAATATACTTATAATTTTGATAAATATATGTGAATTAATAATGAATGAAACATGAGATATTTATAGTGTAAGGAACCCAAAAAACCATTATAAATTAGACAGTTGGAATAGTAATCTAACTGTTGGAATAGTAATATGGTTGTTGAAATAGTAATCTAGTTTTTAAGAATATTAGCATGACTATTTGAATAGTATCCAAACCTATGTAAGTGTAACATCATATTTATGTATCATATGCAATGAAAATATGATATAATTATACTATAGTATAAATAAATAATTGTTTTGAAAATGATTAATTAATTGTTTATAATTTTTCTAAAACATAAATGTTTTAGTTTCACTTTTATAAAAAATAAAATGAATTTAATGAATTTATATTTCCATAAAATGGATTTATAAATTAATATTATGTTTTATTATAATGATAATAAAATTTGATTAGATGCCAATTAGTTTTTTAGTGGGACAAAAAATTGAACATCATATTTAAATTTATATTTTTTCATATAAATGATGATTTTACTTGAAAATTAAATTTCCCATATCATGAATTTTAATTTCATAAAAATTATTTCATTTTTTACAATATACAAGTCCAAAAATGATTAGGATTATTTTTTCGGTAATTTTCTCTAATAGTGAAATACGATAAAATGTACTATTTTTCATTATAAGTTAAATACATACATTTATTATTTATTACTGTTATAAGAACCCATTAGTTAAATATATCATGATTTATTTACTATATATAGTCACAAGAATCCATATTATTGGTGTTATTCTTAAAAATAATAATCTAACAAATATAATATTCAAAATTACACATGTTCACATTATAAATACCACCCCTCACAACCAATTCTCCTCACAACTTTTATCCTTGGATCTTGACAAATGTCTACCCAAATATATACCCCAAAATCTCATTCATGTCCTATTTCATCTGGTCTCAACCATGTACCATATTAAGAATCCATAATTGGTATCATAAGATGAGGTGACTAGAGGAATTGATAAGATTCTAGACTAATCTCATACAATTCTATTCTTTTACTACCACTCCATTTAATCTCTGTCAACCTAAAAATTATAACATAAAAATAATAAATGAAATGATATATTATTATTATATTATTTTATACATCTTAAATTATATCATCATTCATTTCTAAAATGATATCATTTTTATAGTCTGATTGGTTCACCACCTCTATGAACAATGAACTTTGTTTTCCTTCACCACCTTCAAGGCTAGTCATAAATTTTTTTTATTTTTATAATGGATTATAATAAGTATTTTTAAAATCATTTAATTTTTACAAATGAATATTTTTCCATAATATTAATTATAATTAATCCCTTTTATGACATTCTGTAAAACTACTTACATAATATTTCCATGTAAAATAAATGTTATCACTCAATCATTTGTCCATATGTTAGACAAAATAAGAATACATGGGACCATAAAAATATATATAAGGTCATGAATTAGATTTCCTATCAATTATTTATCATTATCCCCATTTTACATGAATTTCATTAATTATCCACATAAGATCTATCCTTAGACCAATAAAATGGTCATCCTTTGAGTATATAAATTAGACATTATATCTCATAAAAATGGTTATAAATAAAAATAATATACATAAAGTAACTAAAATATTGATGGAAATGTATATTAATTAAGTAATTGATGAAAAAAAATTTATCTAGGACATTTATTTCATGTGAAGTACTCTTCTTGTACCTTTGGAAAGGGATCACTCTGAACCACCCTTTTCCTTTGGGTTATGATATTTATCTCTATAACTCACATTCAATCCCTTAAAAGTGAGGTAATGATTCTAAATTCATTATATATTCCTCAAAAATATATCCCAATCTTATGCATCAATTATTTTACCAGTTAATACATTCCTTAAGTTAATTTTTCAAATACCATCTTTAAAATCAACCCCGGTTAGAGGGATATTTTCTATCCCTTGATCATTTTATATAAGGCTTGTTTAATGTTTTTATTTCCAAATGAACCCCATATTTTTATACGTATGTTTATATTATAATATATGAATTTCAATAATATTTAATTCATTCTTCACATTATAATAATTTTGAAACATCCTTCGATTATAATATTATGAAATTTTTTGCAACCCATTTATTTCTTTACAAAATTTTTATGTTTATGACTTACGATTTATTTCATTTTATGGAACACAAACTCATATTTTTATAATTATTGTGAACCTATATTTCTCTCTAATGAATTTGGTTCTGTTTTTTCTCAATAGATATCATTAATGGGGTAAGGGATTGAACCTAATCTGTGACAGGACTATCCACCATGTGATGTTTTCTTAGGGGTTATTCATGGCGTATAGATATGTCATGTTTTATGTTTCTCCCAAATTTATATATTCCCATGGTCATACAATACCATGTTTATCATTTTATTCTCCCATGTAATTATTCTTGAGAATTCTCTTTTATGATATCATTTCTTGTCATTTTACTCACATGTTATGATTAATTATGATTTTTATTCCCTTATTGGGCTTTATAGCTCACCACATTCTTTTAGATATACCCCAGGTTATGCATTTATATTTAAAAAACTCAAAGGTATTTAGGATATAATTATAGATAGTAAATTAAATATTTTATATATTCATATATTTTTTATATATTATGAACATTTTCATTCAAATACACTAAGACTCATGATATATGGGTTCTATTTATTATAAATTTCTGTTAAAATAATTTAATAATATGTGTAAAATGATTGAGCCTTTTTAGTTGTCATCATGGAATTTTTTCTTTTATTTTTACTAGAATTTTTTATGAAGAACCCTAGGAGAGGTCTATATATAGGAAAATGCATTAAATTTAATTGAATTGTGGAATGAGTTGTTTAAAAAAATTACATACTTGAAAGGATAATACAAGTACATATGGCTTTGGAATAGTTTGACCAAAGGGTAATAAACCTAAAAAGGTTGAATTGGGTATTAACTCATACATCACCTAGTACAAAACAAATGGGCCTTACTATGAACCTAGTCTAACACTACCAAGGGATATGATTTGGAAATTTCAGTAAACTCATTATTAATAATTAAGAAGATCATGAAAATATTGATATATTAAAAATATAATATAAAAATTTCAATGGCTAACCTATATTGAAAACCTAGAGACTCATAATAAACTATATAATTTTTTTATAAGTTATCCCATCCATGATCGTAGTTTTTTTTATATAATTTATTGTTTTAGTATTCTGATTCCAAAATTTATTTTTGATATCATAAAAGACTATAACGGGAAAAATTAGTCACTATATTTCTTATTATCCATTCATGAGTTTCAAATGTCCAATATGATTTTAGTTTTGGTAATTCATTCTTAAATTACATTTATAGTAGAACTATTAAAACACCACCATAAAATATAGGGGTTGACCTATCTATGATAACCAAAAATGGATCAATTATTGCATCCAAAGTATATAAAACCTCCATAATAAATTCTGTAGACTAAAACTCTCATAAAATCAGGTCTTACTACATTTAGTGATGTTTTATTTCCTATAGTGAATGGATTCAATGCCCTTATGTGAACCCCAGATCAATTTTTGGGAGGGGAGATCACTCCTCATTCTCCATGTCATCAATTATTATATATATGTGTAAGAAATTGGATAAAAATTCTTTGAAATATTCATATCATGTGTTGGTATTATTACAATATGATATAGTATATATATATCAATTTTTTGATACAACGTTGACAATCATTCTATACTATATTCACATTGAGATGGACTATAATGGTGTATTCACTAAAGCGTATTGTGGTCTTCCTAATTTTTTAGAGGTTGAGTTCATAAATGAACTTATAAATGGGTCACTCCCTATATCCAATAATCCCAACGGAATTGAAATCAGTGAATTAGATATATAGAAGAATTATTTATTAGAGAATCTTTAAAAGAGTTCTATATTCCTAAGTGATTCACCAGGTGGTACACTAGTCATGTTCGTCAACAAGATGGATGGATCAATGAGAAACTACATTGATTATAATGGGATAAAAAAATTCATGAGAAAGGATAGGTTTATGTGGTATCAAAATGTATATGAATATGAAAAACATCAACTCTGGGTGAATTTTAATTATAGAAACATTCACTTAATATAGTTTATTTAAAATAATTTAATCTATTTGAATTATAAAAAACTATTATGTAATAAAATATTAATCATACTGTGCCTATGGATCCAATGAATTTTTTAATCAAGTTAATTTTGATATGTATTCCACTTATCGTATATAAAAACTAATCATATTCACAGTAAGTGTGGTATGTATCATAATCACAGTGGTTATGATGATCTGAGTAAAATAAAATAATGACTCTATCATAATGAAAATAGAATCTTAATGAGTAATTTAAATGATCATAATCACATAAATCGTTATTATGATTTTATAGAATGTGAAATAAAAGTATCATAATTAAAATATTTATGATAAATGATACACTGATAGAAAAATCAATTAAATCACATCATATTACTAATATAGTAGAAATGAAATACAAGTAAATGAATATAATTATTTTATCCCAATGAGTACGGTATCCAATAACCTAGGATAAATTTACCATGATTTATACGTTCACAAATGTCTTTCTTACCAACACTTGGGTAAGCCCTCAATACTATGATCAGCTTTAGCCTATCGGCATATCCCAGCAGCCCTCAATCTGTAAGCTGATCAGACCCTCTATCTTCTTATCCTTGGATCCCCTTGATCAAGATAATGATCAAAACATCTATCTTCCTATATATTGAGTACATTAATCATAATCACAACGACTTTTGTCTCCCAAAGAAAAACAATCTCTTTAGATTTATAAGAATATGTAACAAGTAGTCCAAAACTTGTAAAAATTAAATTTTCCCTGTATAGAAAAATTAGTGGATCTCATGCACAGTGTCTCCAATTCATGTCTACATCACATTAAAATGACCTAGTATTTATTGTCATGAATCCCAACGGTCATCTTGATCTCCAATATTCATATTTTCTCATAAAATATCAGCGAGACTAGGACATATTTCACTCTAACTATCATATTTACACTGGAAGCATGACATTGTTTTGATTATCATGTTATTCATGAAATTATTTTGATTTAAAAGAAATTCTTTTCATATAATATAGTTTTCAAATAATGGAAAATTAAAACCAAATGAGTATGATGATTTTTGCTATGATAGTCAGTAAAACATATATCATTAAAAAAATTATTAATAAGAAAAACCAGAAAATGTCAATGAAATAAATTATATCTACGGATTATGGTATTAATCATAACCAATATGTGTGATAGAAATCATATATCAGATCGTTAAATTATTCATGGAATGAGTCATTACTATAATTATCATCAGTGTGATTTTTATAGTATTCCTTATAAAAATCATAACGATAAAACATGATTTTTTCTTAGGGGTTATTCATTAATGGGGTAAGGGAGTGAACCTAATCTGTGACAGGACTGTCCACCATGTGATGTTTTCTTAGGGGTTATTCATGGATTATGAATATGTCATGTTTTATGTTTCTCCCACATTTATATATTCCCATGGTCATAAAATACCATGTTTATCATTTTATTCTCCCATGTAATTATTCTTGAGAATTATCTTTTATGATACCATTTCTTGTCATTTTACTCACATGTTATGATTAATTATGATTTTTATTCCCTTATTGGGCTTTATAGCTCACCACATTCTTTTAGATATACCCCAGGTTATCCATTTATATTTAAAAAACTCAAAGGTATTTAGGATATCATTATAGAGAATAAATTAAATATTTTATATATTCATATATTTATTATATATTATGAACATTTTCATTCAAATACACTAAGACTCATGATATATGGGTTCTATTTATTATAAATTTATGTTAAAATAATTTAATAATATGTGTAAAATGATTGAGCCTTTTTAGTTGTCATCATGGAATTTTTTCTTTTATTTTGACTTGAATTTTTTACGGAGAACCCTAGGAGAGGTATATATATAGGAAAATGCATTAAATTTTCTTGAATTGTGGAATGAGTTGTTTAAAAAATTTACATACTTGATTGGATAATACAAGTACATATGGCTTTGGCATAGTTTTACCAAAGGGTAATAAACCTAAAAAGGGTGAATTGGGTATTAACTCAAACTTCACCAAGTACAAAACAAATGGGCCTTACTATGAACCTAGTATAACACTACCAAGGGATATGCTTTGGAAATTTCAGTAAAATCATTATTAATAATTAAGAAGGTCATGAACATATTGATAGATTGAAAATATAATATAAAAATTTCAATGGCTAACCTATATTGAAAACCTAGAGACTAATAATAAACTATATAATTTTCTTTATAAGTTATTCCATCCATGATCGTAGTTTTTTTTATATAATTTATTGTTTTAGTATTCTCATTCCAAAATTTATTTTTGATATCATAAAAGACTATAACTGGAAAAATTAGTCACTGTATTTCTCATTATCCGTTCATGAGTTTCAAATGTCCAATATGATTATAATTTTGGTAATTAATTCTTAAATTCCTTTTATAGTAGAACTATTAAGACACCACCACAAAATATTGTGGTTGAGCTATTTATGATAACCAAAAAATGGATCAATTGATGCATCCAAAGTATATAAAACATTCCTAATAAATTCTTGTGGACTAAAACTCTAATAAAATTAGATCTTACTACATTTAGTGATGTTTTATTTCATATAGTGAATGGATTAAATGCCATTATATGGACCACATACTAATTTTTGGGAGGGGAGATCACTCCTCATTCTCCAAGTAATCGATTATTATATATATGTGTAAGAAATTGGAAAAAACTTCTTTGAAATATTCATATCATGTGTTGGTATTATTACATTATGATATAGTATATATATATATCAACTTATTGATACAAAGTTGATAATCATTCTAGATTATATTCACATTGAGATGGACTATAATGGTGTATTCACTAAAGTGTATTGTGGTCTTCCTAATTTTTGAGAAGTTGAGTTCATAATTGAACTTATACATGGGTCACTCCCTATATCCAATACTCCCAACGGAATTGAAATCAGTGAATTAGATATGTAGAAGAATTATTTATTAGAGAATCTTTAAAAGAGTTCTATATTCCCAAGCGATTCACCATTGGGTACACTAGTCCAGTTCGTCAACAAAATGGATGGATCAATGAGCCACTACATTGATTATAGTGGGATAAAAAATTTCATGAGAAAGGATATGTTTATGTGGTATCAAAATGTATATGAATATGAAAAACTTCAACAGTGGGTGAATTGTAATTCCAAAAACATTCACTTAATATAGTTTATTTAAAATAATTTAATCTATTTGAATTATAAAAAACTATTATGTAATAAAATAATAACCAGAATGTGCCTTTGGATCCAATTAATTTTTTAATCAAGTTAATTTTGATATAATATTCCACTTATCGTATATAAAAACTAATCATATTCACAGTAAGTGTGGTATGTATCATAATCACAGTGGTTGTGAAGATCTGAGTAAAATAAAATAATGATTCTATCATAATGAAAATAGAATATTACTGAGTAATTTAAATGATCATAATCACCTAAATCGTAATTATAATTTTATAAAATGTGAAATAAAAGTATTATAATTAAAATATTTATGATAAATGATACACCGAGAGAAAAATCTATTAAATCACATCATATTACTAATATAGTAGAAATGAAATACAGGTAAATGAATATAATTATTTTATACCAATGAGTACGGTATCAAATAACGTAGGATAAATGTCCCATGATTTATACGTTCAAGAAAGTCTGTCTTACCCACACTAGGGTAAGCCCTCAATACTATGATCATCTTTAGCCTATCTGCATGTCCCAGCAGCCCGCAATCTGTAAGCTAATCAGACCCTCTATCTTCTTATCCTTAGAACCCCTTGATCAAGATAATGATCAAAACCTCTATCCTCCTATCTATTGAGTACATTAATCATAATAACAATGATTTCTGTCTCCCAAAGAAAAACAATCTCTTTAGATTTATAAGAATATGTAACAAGTAGTCCAAAACATGTAAAAATTAAATTTTCCCTGTATAGAAACATTAGTTAATCTCATGCACAGTGTCTCCAATTCATGTCTACATCACATTAAAATGACCTAGTATTTATTGGCATTCATCCCAATGGTCATCTTGATCTCCAATATTCATATTTTCTCATAAAATATCAGCGAGACTATGACATATTTCACTCTAACTATCATATTTACACTAGAAAAATGACATTTTTTTGATTATCATGTTATTCATTAAATTATATTGATATAAAAGAAATTCTTTTCAAATAATATAGTTTTCAAGAAATGAAAAATTAAAACCAAATGAGTATGATGATTTTCGTTATGATAGTCAGTAAAAAAAATATCATTAAAAAAATTATTAATATGAAAACCCGGAAAATGTCAATGAAATAAATCATATCTTTGGATTATGATATTAATCATAACCAATATGTGTGATAAAAATCATATATCATATCATTAAATTATTCATGGAATAATTCATTACTATAATTATCATCAGTGTGATTTTTATAGTATTCCTTATAAAAATCATAATGATAAAACATGATGTTTTCTTAGGGGTTATTCATTAATGGGGTAAGGGAGTGAACCTATTCTATAACAGGACTGTCCACCATGTGATGATTTCTTAGGGGTTATTCATGGCTTATGGATATGTCATGTTTTATGTTTCTCCCACATTTATATATTCCCATGGTCATACAATACCATGTTTACCATTTTATTCTCCCATGTAATTATTCATGAGAATTCTTATTTATGATATCATTTCTTGTCATTTTACTCACATGTTATGATTAATTATGAATTTTATTCCCTTATTGGGCATTATAGCTCACCACATTTATTTAGATATACCCCAGGTTATCCATTTATATTTAAAAAACTCAAAGGTATTTAGGATATCATTATAGACAGTAAAATAAATATTTTATATATTCATATATATTTTATATAATATGAACATTTTCATTCAAATAAACTAAGACTCACGATATATGGGTTCTGTTTATTATAAATTTATGTTAAAATAATTTAATAATATATGTAAAATGATTGAGCCTTTTTAGATGTCATCATGGAATTTTTTCTTTTATTTTTACTAGAAGTTTTTACGGAGAACCCTAGGAGAGGTCTATATATAGTAAAATTCATTAAATTTTCATGAATTGTGGAATGATTTGTTTAAAAAAATTACATAATTGAATGGATAATACAGGTACATATGGCTTTGGCATAGTTTTACCAAAGGGTAATAAACATAAAAAGGGTGAATTGGGTATTAACTCAAACTTCACCTAGTACAAAACAATTGGGCCTTACTATGAAGCTAGTCTAACACTACCAAGGGATATGCTTTGGAAATTTTAGTAAACTCATTATTAATAATTAATAAGGTCATGAAAATATTGATAGATTGAAAATATAATATAAAAATTTCAATGGCTAACCTATATTGAAAACCTAGAGACTCATAATAAACTATATAATTTTTTTTATAAGTTATTCCATCCATGATCGTTGTTTTTTATATAATTTATTGTTTTAGTATTCTCATTCAAAAATTTATTTTTGATATCATAAAAGACTATAATTGGAAAAATTAGTCACTATATTTCTCATTATCCATTCATGAGTTTCAAATGTCCAATATGATTATAATTTTGGTAATTCATTCTTAAATTCCCTTTATAGTAGAACTATTAAAACACCACCATAAAATAGAGTGGTTTATCTATCTATGATAACAAAAAATTGATCAATTTTTGCATCCAAAGTATATAAAACCTCCATAATTAATTCTTATGGACTAAAACTCTCATTAACACAGGTCTTACTACATTTAGTGATGTTTTATTTCATATAGTGAATGGATTCAATGCCCTTATATGTACCCCAGATCAATTTTTGGGATGGGAGATCACTCCTCATTCTCCAAGTCATCGATTATTATATATATGTGTAAGAAATTGGATAAAAATTATTTGAAATATTCATATCATGTGTTGGTATTATTACATTATGATATAGTATATATATATCAACTTATTGATACAATGTTGATAATCATTCTAGATTATATTCACATTGAGATGGACTATAATGGTGTATTCACTAAAGTGTGTTGTGGTCTTCCTAATTTTTGAGATGTTGAGTTCATAATTGAACTTATACATGGGTCACTCCCTATATCCAATACTCCCAAAAAAATTGAAATTAGTGAATTAGATATATATAAGAATTATTTATTAGAGAATCTTTAAAAGTGTTCTATATTCTCAAGTGATTCACCAGGGGGTACACTAGTCATGTTCGTCAAAAAGATTGATGGATCAATGAGCCACTACATTGATTAAAATGGGATAAAAAATTTCATGATAAAGGATAGGATTATGTGGTATCAAAATGTATATGAATATGAAAAACTTCAACAGTGGGTGAATTGTAATTCTAAAAACATTCACTTAATATAGTTTATTTAAAATAATTTAATCTATTTGAATTATAAAAAATTATTATGTAATAAAATAAAAATCACATTGTGCCTTTGGATCCAATGAATTTTGTAATCAAGTTAATTTTGATATGTATTCCACTTATCGTATATAAAAACTAATCATATTTACAGTAAGTGTGGTATGTATCATAATCACAGTGGTTATGATGATCTGAGTAAAATAAAATAATGATTCTATCATAATGAAAATAGAATCTTACTGAGTAATTTAAATTATCATAATCACATAAATCATAATTATGATTTTATAAAAAGTGAAATAAAAGTATCATAATTAAAATATTAATGATAAATGATACTCTGATAGAAAATCAATTATATCACATCATATTACTAATATAGTAGAAATGAAATAATAGTAAATGAATATAATTATTTTATCCAAATGAGTACGGTATCCAATAACCTAGGATAAATTTCCCATGATTTATACGTTCAAGAAAGTCTATCTTACACACACTAGGGTAAGCCCTCAATACTATGATCAGCTTTAGCCAATCTGCATATCCCAACAGCCCTCAATCTGTAAGCTGATCAGACCCTCTATCATCTTATCCTTGGAACCCCTTGATAAAGATAATGATCAAAACCTCTATCCTCCTATCTATTGAGTACATTAATCATAATCACAATTATTTCTGTCTCCCAAAGAAAAACAGTCTCATTAGATTTATAAGAATATGTAACAAGTAGTCCAAAACTTGTAAAAATTAAATTTTCCCTGTATCAAAAAATTAGTGCATATCATGCACAGTGTCTCAAATTAATGTCTAAATCACATTAAAATGACCTAGTATTTATTGGAATTCATCCCAATGGTCATCTTGATCTCCAATATTGATATTTTCTCATAAAATATCAGCGAGACTAGGACATATTTCACTCTAACTATCATATTTACACTAGAAGCATGACATTGTTTTGATTATCATGTTATTCATGAAAATATTTTGATTTAAAAGAAATTATTTTCATATAATATTGTTTTCATGAAATGAAAAATTAAAACCAAATGAGTATAATGATTTTTGATATGATAGTCAGTAAAACATATATCATTAAAAAAATTATTAATATGAAAAACCGGAAAATGACAATGAAATAAATTATATCTGTGGATAATGATATTAATCATAACCAATATGTGCGATAAAAATCATATATCATATCGTTAAATTATTCATGGAATAAGTCATTACTATAATTATCATCAGTGTGATTTTTATAGTATTCCGTATAAAAATCATAATGATAAAACATGAATTTATTATCTCAAATAGAAATAATTTGAGTATGTAAGATAAAAATAGCATTGAAATACTTTATTCATAAAAGAGATTGTAATTATTCATTTAAGAAATAATTTGTTATCTCTAAAATAAAAGGAATAATTAAGTCAAAAAGAGACTTTTGACTCAATAACATCCTCCTTTTTGGGAAGCACAAACCACAAGACATAAAAAAAATTACATTATAAAACAAGACTAAAAAAATAGAGATATTTTTTATTCAAAATCTAAAACTTATACATATTTCCCCCCTGATATTTATTTATAAAAATACTTATGAATATGATATTGATTATGACTATCTCACCCTTAGGATAATAAAATTATTATGGAATATATTCTATTTACTTTAGAAAATTTTATTCCCCTCACTAATGAATTAACCCCGTATATATATCATTCTCCCATTTTATAAAAAATTTATCCCCCTTTATAAATCATTCTCCCCTTTTGATATTTTCAAAATAATGTTAAATAATATAATCCGTACAAAAGGGTTAGATAAATGAAAAATTAATGATGTAATAACGAATTTGATCATCTATTATAAGTGAAGGAAAATTAATTCAAAATACTGGGAAACATTCAATCAAACAATATTTGGATGATAAAAACAGTCATTAATGTTTTGAAAAAATAACAAGAGTTTAGAAAAGAAAATTTCATCTCCTTATCCTCCCCTTTGAGGCCTAAGACAATTATCTTCATTTACAAGAACACATTTCTAAACTCATTCACCTTTTCATGAATATCCTCCAGAGTTTGAAGTATCCCTTTCTAGTCTAAAAATAATTAATCTTTGGTATGAATAAATTCTTCTTGAGATATAAATATTTTTTCGAGAGTATAAACCTCATCTTCTTAAAATTTAATTTCCTATTTATTAAGCTGAAATAAAATAAGGACTTTGAAACCTACCACCCTAACAGTAATATTGAAATCGAAAGCATGAAATCGTTTTTATTATCATATAATACACGCCATGATTTTGATTTAAAATAAATACTTTTATTATGATATAGTATTTTGGAAATAAAAAGCTAAAATCAAATTAGTCCAATTATTTTAGTTAAGAGAGTCAGTATGATTAATATCATCTTGAAAATATCATTATTAAAAACGATTGGACAATGTTTACAAATATGAATCATATTTCATTTTTACGATATTAATCGTAACTGATGTGTATGATATAAATTGTATCCAAGATTGTTGTTATAATCATGGAATATGTCATTACTATATTTCACAAAAGTATGATTTTTATCATATTCATTATAAAAAATGTAATGATAAAATGTTACTTTTTTGGTAAATAATGATTTGAACTATGTATGAGAAAACACTCTTGAAAAGAATTGGTTATATAATAGTTAGTAATTATGTGTTTAAGATAATTTTTATTATATCTAACATAGAAGAAAAATTAAAGTCAAAAAGATAATTTTGACTCAATAGTATTCTCAACCATGGATTGATGGGTTTTTTGATCAAATAAATGGGTCATATTATTTCCATAAGATGTACATATTGTCTTAATGTCACTAATTAATGTTAAAGAATGACGATATTTAAAGTATTTCCATTCAAACAATGTTTAGAAAATATCAGTTCATAATGATCTCATATTCACACATTGGTGCCCTATAAATATTTATGGTTATAATGAATGGATTATTTAGAGATTACTTAACCACATTTTTGGTAGTCTTTATATATGATATTTTTATATACAATAAAAGAAAATAAAATCATAAAGAGATTTAAAATTTCTGATAAATACAATGAGAAAGGATAATTTATATACAGTGTTGGGTAAATGAGAGTTCTTGGTAGAGGAAGTATCATTATTGTGTCATGTTGTCATAATAAAAGGGATATATTTGGACCCTTCTAAGATAATTTAAATCTAGGAATGTCCAATTATATAATATTTTACATAGATGCATAGGTTCTATGGACTAGATAGTCATTACAAATTATTTTGTAGAAACTTATAATGATTTTAAAACCCTCTAACTAATATATATTTGAAGGGGTATAATGTTTCTTTGAACTAATTTATAAAAAATAAGATTCAAGGAATTGAAAAACTATTTCATCAATACACATTTTCGTAAGCTTCCCTAAATTAGGGAACATTTCATTATATACAATGATGCTTCAAAAAATGTCATGGGTTTTTAATAATATAGAATTATAATTTGATAAACTATACTTCGTGGTAGTTGAATTTCAAGGAGTAGAACAATTTAATGCTTGATCTAAAGTTAGCTATAGTTATATTCACATTGGAAAACTAGAAGAATTATCTCTATAGGGAGAAGCGTAAAATATGTATATATCATTAGATTCATAAAAAATTTAGTCACATAGAATAAGATTAATATGCCCTAACAATGAAAGTAAGGGATATTCAATGACTATAACAACTTTTTCCACTAAAATATAGGCAATGATAATAAAATGGTAGATGTTCTAAGTAGAAAAGGATCTAAAAACCATATCAATGATGGGAATTGAGATGGATTAAATCCTTATAGACTTGAAAAGGATTGATATGGGGAAAAAAGAAAGAAACATCAGAATTATTTTCTTAATTTATTATTCAATCATACCATGCGAGAGAGATACTTCATGATCAAAGAGAATATAAGTAAATACAGATGAAGGTGGAAGCTGTAAGAAAATAAAAATTAGTGGAGTTAAAAATTGATGAATAAGGATATGTATGTTTTGGGATATGACAATGTGTAGCATAATATCCTGAGATAATGGATTTGTCGAATGACTCAGAAAGGTCATATTTCTCAAACCTCCCTGGGATCATGAAGATGTGTCGAGATCACCAAGAGTGATATTGCTGGGAAAATGAGAATAAAGAGATTTTAAATTATACATTAGATTTCCTGGTTTTTATGTAATAAAATGAAACAAGTGTAATTTCAAGGGGGTGAAATCATTAACCATTCCTACAAATAAAGGGGAAAACATCAACATGGACATTGTCAATAGTCATCAGAATACATCATGAGGAAAAAAATTATACTATTACAGTAGACTATCTTCTACAGATATCTCATATCATTATAATTTGAGATGAATTCATATTCAATAGAATTTCATGGATATAAATCCGAGAAGTGGTGGGATTCATAAAACAACATTATCAATTGTATTTGAATGAGATCGAATCATTACCTCTATGTTTGGGAAGATTAAACAACATTATCTAATCACTGTGTTTAATTTTATTAGGGATTATCAACAAAAAATGGATGGCCAATCATAGTGAACTATAATGAAACGTTTAGAACTAGTGACAACATGCAAGTTGGACCTCGAAGAATTATGGGATGAGAATATTCATTTTTTCATGTTCTTGTATAATAATAATTTATAATAAATAATCTAAATGGAGTTATATGAGGCCCTTTATGGGAAGATATATAGAAAAACTACATGCGGGGATTAAGTTAGAGAATTCTAGATGATGGGTCCTAAAATGTTCAATGAGATGGTATAAAATTTCATGACAATTTAGACACATTTTTGAGTTTATCAAAGTTGATAGAAGATGTTTGAAAACAATAATTAATGATACATATAGTTTACGGTTATAAGTGCAGCGTTCATCTATATATATCTATGATAGATATTCATGATATTTGGATATAATGGAATGATAATTCGAATGTACATCATCCCCTTTTTAATTCTTAATTTCATTGTTGTTGTGTCCTATCAGACAGAACGCCCACCTACCCTTTCCCAAGTATATGACATATACAATATATCTATCTTAAAGAGGTAAAAATTATATCAAACACATGTACTATGTCTATAGTTGGTATAGCTTGAAAATTATCACACTTACGAGGAGTATCTATTGAAGATATTATAACCTATTGATAATGATCTATGAAATAAGACATCTCATCATGTCAATGATTTATAGAAACATTGTATGCATGATGTGGTGATATGGGAACTGGGGATGTAATCAAGCTAATGTAATATTATATTATTTAACTTATGTATGTAAAATAAAATATTTATAGAGAAATTTTATAAGGGGAGAGATTGTAACCACTAAAAAATTTATAAATAAAATTTTCCCAATAATTATATAGTTGTGTCAAATTATATAATGTAATATAACATAATTCATATACAGCACTTTATAAAAACAAGTAAATTTTATTTTATTAATTTGAACATCATATTTAAAGAATAAATTTGTATATAATAATTTAAAATATTACAATGGGATCAACAGTATAAAATAAGATAACTAAAATATTAAATTTTGGATTTTCTTGATCCACCAGAATAACTGCACACATGTTTACCACTATAGAAATTAAACATATTATTTTTGGTGAAATATTAATTTTTAAAATTAATAAAATATATAATATTTAGATAAAATAGAATTTATTGTAGAAAAAAAAGAAACCTAAGGTATCTATTAAAAGTAGGGAACCAACATGACATTTAAAAATAGAGGAATTGAAAAAGTAATATCAATATTGGAATTAACACTAGATGATTAGAGTATCAATCTAATTATTCATAATATTACATTGACCATCACATGAGTTTCCTAACCTATGTAATTGGAAACTGATATATAGGTATCTTATAAATTGAAAATATGATATATTTAAACCATTGTACAAGTAAACATGTTTTTTAAAATTATATTTCCTATATTTAAAATATTATTTTCATAAAATATATTTAATTTTTAAAATATAATAATATTGAACGGGTACTGGTGATTTTATGCTTATTTTCTAAAATAGTTTAATTTCCATTAATAGTGAAAAACAGAAAAATAAGATGTTTAATATTATAAGGTAAATATTTTATGTTTTATGTTTTGTAATATTAAATCACCCATTTGTACGATATAAAATGAAAACTTTACTTTATAAGGTCAAAATAATCAACACTATTGGTATCCTTGATTTAATATAATAAACAAATTGATATAACATTTACAATCACCCCTCTCTAACACTTATAAATACCACCCCTCACCAACCATTCCATTCAATACTTATTAAGCTTTTATCATACCAAATTTAAACCCAGTTATCCTTTAGAACCACTCACTCACATAATATTTCATTTATAATCATCTAAATTATTTTTTATAGGTCTTTACAGGGATGTTTAAGTGGGGATACTATGGAAAGGGGTAAGATTCTCGACTAATATCTTTTAATTTTATTCTTCTTATCACACCCCATATAATCTCCATCCACCTAAAACTAGTAACATTAGTATAATAATTAAAATGTTATTTTATTATTGTGGTTCAATAAGTAGATTAAACCATCCCATGATTTTTTTCTAAAATTAAAGCATTGTTTACAGTATGGTTGTTTCACCACCTCCATGAACAACATACATCATTTTACACTACCCCATTAAAGGTAGGTTATTAAATTACAATGATAGTAAAATATGATTATAATAAGTATGTTATAATTTATTTCATTTTTTATAATGATTATATGTCCATAAAATTTGTTAAAATTAATCTAGTTTGAGATGTTTAGTAAAACCACATAAATGATCATACCATATAACATTAACATTTTTACTCAATGATTAATCCCTATATAGAAAAAAATATCGATAAATGGGAAATTTTAATTTACATCAGGTTTAGAATAAAATTTCATATCAATTTATATATTTTCAGTCCCATTTTACACAAACTACAATAATTATTCATTAGTAATTTGACCATGGAACCATGAAATTAACACCCTAGGAATAGTTAAATTAACATTATATATCAGAAGAAGTGTTTATAAATGATCATAATAAAATTTTAATAAATAAAATATATATTAAATAGCTTGTGAAATAATTAAATAATAGATATATCTTTATTATCTAGTACACAAAGTGTAAGTATAGAATGAATTTAGAAAATAAGGTACATGTTTTCACCAAACAATCATTTTAAATTTGGTTGTCACATTTATATCTATAAATTAAATTATTTATCTCATTGATGTAATTTAATGAGTATAAATTTTATATATGTATCTCTAAAATATATAAAAATAATATTATTCTTTCTTTTAACGTGGTAATATATTGGTATAGTTCATTTAACAAATGCCTTCCTTAAAGTCTCTCTTGATTAAGTTGAACTTTTCTATCCCTTAATCCATGTATATAATTCTAATTTGAAGTATTTATTCCCTAAGGAACACCATATATATATAAATATTCATATTTACTCATTTATGAACATCTATAATATTTAAATTCTTCTTTTTATTTGATTTGTTTTTGGAAATTTCCTTTCATAATGATATAGGTTATGATTATGGATCCCATTTCTTTCCAATGGTAATTCATATGTTTTTTCAATAGGATTAATTTACATTTGTGTCAAACATATGTGTTTGTATATTATTATGAGTTAATCCAATTATTTATCCAATGAATTAGGTAACATTTTATTTTATGAGAGGCTTTGAATGGGACTATAGAGTGAACATAATCCATGATGAGACTTTTTCCACCTTCTGATGTTGTCATGGAAGTAATCCTTGAATTGTGTTTACATAATGTTTTGTGTTTCGTCTACTTTCCAATTAAAATAATATTATACCACATTTATTTTATTATGGTCCCATGTTATTATTAATTATCCTTCTCTTTTACAATATAATTTTATGTTATTTGAATCACATGTAATTATTCACTATCATGTTTATTTCCTTATTCAGATTTATAGCTCACCGCATTATTATATATGGTCCCCAAGTTATCATATACTATTTTTTGAGCTCACATGGATTTAAGAACTCATTATGGGAAGTGAACTAATTATTTTAAAATTTAGTTTCTTTTTAATGTATTACATATATACTACTCCAAAATAACTATAAATCGTGATTTTTAGGTTTTATTTATTAGATATTTTTGCTAAAAACCATGTAATAATATATTTGAAGTATTTGGGTCACTATTGGTTCTCTATGATTGACCATTATTCTTGTTACCGCCTTCTCAGGGTCAGGGAGTTTGATATTCCAAATACCACACTCTAAAGAAGGAATATTCACTATTAGTATCTTATTTTTCTATTTCATTGGAAACATTATCCTAATTAGTTTATAGAATAGATGAACATGAACTTACATTAGTATCTTGATTCATTTATAGTTGTATTCAAGGATGAAATTTTAGTTTTCAATAAAAAAAGGATGATCAAGTGATTTAATTGTATGAAGATTTAGAAATATTGTTGACTCCCAATCTTTATTTTATGATATCTTAATTCCAATTCTATTTTTGGGAGAATATTTTTTGGGGCATGATGCCTCCAAAAATTATATCAATGTTTTTCGTGAAAAAAGAGGATGATTTCGTTTCATGGGAGGAACCGTGGACTGTATTTACTATTCATATCTTATGGATTTTTTGTAGAATTATCGATAGTCCATAAAAGACATGTCCAAGATAGCTTAAATGTTGAAAATTTTAATATAGAAGGGGGTGAATTTCCTTTTTTGTTCAATGTTTTAGACTTCCATCAATGAATTAAAACACTGTTTAACGTTTTCCCTTGTTTTGAATCTTCTAGAGTTTGGGTAGGGCTAGGTGGTCTTTTGGTATATTTAAAGTCTGGGTTTACATTGTGTTAACATAAAAAGTGGATCATGTGAGGGATTATGGTACTCTTTATCTTATACATCATGATATGGACTACCCTATACATGATCTAGAACTCACAGCTCTGAAGCACTCTCTTAATAGTAATATTTATTAACATTTTGGACAAGGTTTTACCATTTAATGTGATCAAAAGATATTTATTTATATCATTATGATGAAATAATTTAATAACTGATAAGTTGATGGGTATAGTGACTATAATATTGTAAAATTTACATTTTCTACAGTCTTGTAATAGGGAATGTTATTGTTAATGCTCTTGGTAGTATGTGTCCATACTAGACTAAGGATTTGTAAAAGGATTAGAATCTCATGTCACCCTTTTCTAACATGCATTTGGGAGTATGTGTGGATGAGAATGTGGTCATTCTATTTAATCCTCAATTGAAATAATTTTTTATCAAGTTTATTCCTAGTTAATAATAGTTTGAGGATGAGTTATGAGGTACTATGAAATCTTTAATTGGTGGGGGACTATCAATGTATGGATTCTATCTCTAGATGGAATCATTTTCTTTAGGAAATGTTATTTTTTTATTCTTTAGAGAAATGCTATGATTATGGATTAGAATAATTCCCAGTTGGTTATACAGCTAGAAACATATTGGTTGTTTTTTTTAAATGATGCATCGGATTTGCTATCCATGTAAGAAATAGTACATTGTTGATTTTGCCTCTCTTTTTTGTACTTGTTAGTTGATCATGGACAAATTTAGAAGCCTTGGGATATACTTTATCCATTACAATGTCATGTTATATGCTGGATGAGATATCGAATGATATTTTGGTGGGTTACCACATACTCCTTGAGGTAATAATGTTATTTTCCCATCGATTGAAAAATTAACCAAATTTGATCACATTATTCATATTCATGATATAGCCACTATTAAGGAATTGGGAAATCTATATGTTCTATAGGTTTTTGAGTTTCAAAGAGTTCCATATTCCACTATTTCTCAAATTAATCAACAATTTTCATATTGGATTAATAGTGGTCTCCAAGAGGTGAAGGGATTCTGGGTTATGTTAATCATAATGTACCAACTTCGAATTGATGGTCAAGTAGAATGGGATATAAATATTTCTAGGGACTTGATTCATGCATCTGTCCTTGAATTTAGAATAGATTTGGATTTTTTTCATACTATATATGTTTTTCTAAAATAATAATTCTCATTTTTCATTTAAAAATGTACCCTATGAGTATTTTTATGTACATCATTGTAAATCACAATTTTTTTGGTCGGAGAGCAGTGAAGCTTCCCTTTTGGGACCTACCATTGTACAATATATGATAGATAACATACATATTATTTTACCATGGTATTTAATGGTATATATATAATATGTTTTATATAGATAATATTAGATTCCCTTTTAGAGTCCTTTTATGCTAACCTACTATTCTATGGAGTCCCCCCTAGGCTAGGTCGTTGATGGAAAGGGAAATAAAAGATTTAAACACTAAGATACATGGGATGGTTTGAGGTTATTGAGTGAATTTGGAAGGGGGATATAATTTATTCTTGACACCTCGGTTGAATTTGATCATTAATGTGTTTCACATGTCTCATCTCAATAAATAACTTTGATACCCATATCATGGCTTGAATTGGGAGGAACTTGATTTGGAAATTAACATGATTGTGGTTGAGCAGCCAATTCTATTTTTTTATTCTCACATGAAGGTTATACATGGAATGTATATGTTTTATTTTGTGTTCTATGTCAACATCAAATATATTCTATTGAGACATGGGAGCATGATACAATGATGATAGAGAAGTGAAATCATTCAAGTGTGGATTTGTCTTATTAATAAGGAAATATAAGAGTATATTTAACTATGTTATAGATAATAATAATTTTTTGACTTCAACATTAATGTTTGTTCATTGGTTTTCCATTCTTTATTTTAAACCTTAAGTGGATTATATTCAGTTTCAAAATCATTGGAGGAGTTTCGAGTCTTAAAAAATATTTTTAATCTTTTATTGATAAAAAATGGTTACACTACATAATGGTAAAAGAAGTGGTTCCCCTTGTGTGAAACAACTTGTCAAAAAATATGTGTGGGCATGGGTGATCCCTTGTCAGTAACCATGTCCTCCACATCCTATAATGATTTAGTACATCCACGGTAGAGGTTATGATGGTCCAAAACACCCTGTATTATTTCACCATGGAATTATCATTTTCTATTGTGGTCTACTAATAAATAACACCATGTCATTGTGAGATACACCAGGGCATGGGGAAGGTGGATTCAGTTTTTTAAGATAATAAAATAGCCTATTAAAAATTAAGGGGATAATTTCACTATATAAATAAATAATTTATTCTTTTAATGAGTATCTTACATCATTCTCCTTCATTTTAATTGGTCATTACTATCATTTCCATGAATTTATGATCTCGTGTGTTATTAATGGGTGTTTAGGTTATTCATGCTATTATATAAGGTGATCAAGTTTGTTTTTATTATTTTTTGTGATTCCAAATGTGATATTAGAGTAAGGGATTCAAAGTTTTTATTTCCATGATCATTGTGTGGGAATCATTATGGCACATTTCTTTCTATTTTGAATTCCTCTTGGTTTTTGGTTTTGAGTCCCTTTGTAACACCCCAAGATTTCATAGTATGTTATTTTCTTTAAAGTAATTCAATAGCTTGCGATACACACAACACTGAGTTTGAGCGCACCACGATTTACCAAACAAGCTGTTGAAAAAGAATTTATCAATAGTATTAACTGAATTTTGAAATTTTTATACTCCATATAATTTTAGAATATATATTATGTGTTTCTTAGACTTGATATAAGAACAAATTCATTTTTTCAGATAAATGAAGTATTTTTCAAAAAATGAAATTTTATAAACATTCAATGGAAACCCCTTTTTTAAAACCAATATATGACACATTTATATATTCAATTTAATGAAATTAAATTCTTCATTATAATTGGGACATTAATATTTATTTTGGATAAATTTTTTGTACTTTTCTGATTACTTTTATATTTTGATGAATACTGAAAAATACTAAATTTTAATTGAAAACGGTCTTTTAATTGAAATAATTTATAGTGTTAAATTATGAATTTGAATTGTTTGTATGTATAATTAGATTATATTTTTTTCATTTAATACAATGTAGGTAATTATAATAAATTTCACATTTAAATTTGACATAAACACATGTCAATCTTTTGATAGTTTTTACTTTTTAAAACCCCGCTTGTTGGTTTTGACAACGGTAATTAATTATAAATTTATTAATGAAACTTCTATGTTTTTAACTTGGTAAAATATAATTAATTTTTTATTTTGGAAAATCAAATGTATCATAGGGTGAATTTTTGGTATTTTTCTGAAAACATTCAATTTTTGATTAATAGTGAAAAACATTGTGGTATTGTTTAAAACCAACTTTTATTTAAATACTTATATATTTTATTTATTTTATATCAAAATATATACATAATACCTATATATTTTCAATGTAATTCTTTGGAGACATTTTATAATATGTTTAAATATATAAAATTTTATTGAACTTTTTACCATCTTTTACCCACCTTCTAGGAGCATTTGAAAGATAGCATAAATTCATAATTTTACCACTTCTGAGAGTTGAATTTAAAAAATCAAATAGAAACAGTAAACATTAGTATGTATAATTTGGTTCAATAAGATGAAAATTATTTTTGGCTAATAGTATGTTTTCACTTTTATTTACCACGGTTAAAAGTAAAAAGGGTAATTAAGGGTAAAAATGATATTATAATTTCCCTATCACATGTCCTAATTCTATTGGATAAGTTTAATTCGACCAAAAACAACATTAGGAATAAAATATGATCCTATTTGGTCTACTTGTATTAGAATAGGACGTTTATAATTATTTTATTTAAAGAAGAGTTAAAAGTGTTAAATTTAATGTTTAATAAATAAACCATTTTTAATATAGGGATACACATAATATAAATTGGACTATAAAAATTTTTTAGAAAGATAAAAATATTTCTTAAATAATGGTATTTTATTTATAATTTTTAATCATTAAATAATTTAATATATATATGACACAATGATGATGCAGTATTTACCTTATTAATGTAATATTAAAACATTTGATCTTATTAATATCCAAATTAATTTAAATTGAGACTTCTGATGAATTAAACTAATTTCTTAGGTTAATATTACATGTTAGGGTTGATTAAATAAATTTTATTCTACGTTTTAATGTTTTTATGGCCTTCAAAAAAATAAAATACTAAATACTGTCAAAATTTACATAATTGAGATTTAAAAACAAAAACTATATTATTAAATGATATAATATTCCTAAAAATATATGGTTCTACCAAAGGACTTAGATAAAGTTACATATATTAATTATGAACCAATTGGGGTTCTCTTGTTTGGTTATAGTAAGTTCATTAACCATATAATAAAAAAATACAAAGATACGTGGTAAATGTGAAACTATTTATCAAGGAATTAAATCTAAAAGATATGGTTATTGTGGGAACCTAAAACTATCTAAAACCTATTGATTGAGAATTTTTCAAACCAAACCAACCTTATACTCTAAATAAATCTTCTTTTATCCATAGTAAACCGAAAATTATTTTGTTATAAAATTATATTTCAATCTTTTCCTAAAGTTCCCCTCACCCCTCTTATAAAAGGGCACTTATCCTTCTCTAAAAATCAACCATCCTAATCCATTTGGATCCTCCAAACCCTACCCAAATATCCTCCCCAATTCCCTCAGATCATCCTATAGTACTTACATTGATCATAAATACAACTTAAAAATCCATTTTGATCAACTCAAAAAAAGACACCCAAAGAAAATATAATAATTTCACCACCCTCGTTCAAGTTCATTACTTCTTCCACTTCATCTTTATTTTTTTTATTCCATAAAAAAATAAAATCTCTAGTACCTTATACCAACTATTATGATATTATAAATATTATATAACAATATTCTTTATTCTATCCATCCTATAAATGAGAAAGTCATCGTACAGGCGTAGGTATGTCTTACCGTCTCCACGTGGTGGTGTAGTTTGTTATTCAAACACTTAATTATTTGGATGGGTATAATAATGAGTATAACTGATGTAAATAATAAATATAACATGTTAATGATTATATATATATGATATACCATCCAATTACTTACAATTTCCCCATCAATATAATGATATTTTTTCTAGTGGCTATGTACGACTTATTGTCTCCCCGAACGCGATGAGATTCATTCCCCATCATTATCATTCAAGAATAATTTTCATTTTATGATTAAAAATAAGGTTTGAAAACTTAATATAATTATGTATATGAATCAAATACCTCCTATACATAAAAACATGACTTACATATCAAAACATAAAAAGCAAAATGAATCGGTTAACAACCAAAACAATGATACTAATGAAATATCAATAAGAATGAAATATTAGAATATCATATATGATAGAATATTTATGTATTTGGTTCTTTTATAATTCAATAACAATTATTTCACCATTATACTTGTGTTTATACTACCCTATACTAAGGAAAAGTACCAGGTAAGGGCTTTCTATTATCACTTTAAATTCCGTGAGATTTCTATTATTCTCCACTTATTTATTGTATGTGGCGTATTTGTTATTTCCATTTTATATATATTATCATGATTCTATTTATATTCATGATATTATTTTATTAAATTGTTGTTTATTATATTTTGGTCATGCAAATACATTGATTACAACGTGGTAAGGGGTTTTCATATCACTTGTATTCCCTTGAAATTCATGCTATATTTTCCACTATCAACTTTTGTGTGGTGTATGTGCTGCCCATTATGCTATTTTTTGTGTAATATAAATTAATTTATTGGTATTTAAATCATAATTAACAGATCCTTCTTTCATGGGGTGTATTTTTTTATGTTACCAAATCGGTAAGGGAATTTCAAATTTCAATTTCCACACATTCGGTTTTACGCAAACATCATTGATTACTTTAATACAAGGTTATGTATCAAATCTCTATTTTTGTACTTATGTATTAATTTACACTCCCCAATGGGTTAATATTCTTTTGATTCATATTATCACTCCATTGATAAACTCTCAAGTCATCGATACAAACTTGATAATAGTAATTTTAACATAATTTCTATTCATTTAGTTTAACATCCATGACATAAGTGTTGTTTTTAAATGAATATGTGTGATTGTCCTCTAACATATTTACACTGAACGTAGAATCATATTGAGTTTATTTATATTTTTGACACATAATTATTTCATTTATTTATCTATAACCTAAGTATACTATCTTTATAGAGGAATTATTCTCACCTTACATTCTATTGAGACTTCTTTGTGGTTATGCACCAATTAACTTTTATTTGGTGTATAGATTAAACTTTCACATATTATATCATGAATCCTTTTATTCCCATGACATTATAATGTTTTTATTATCGCAATTATTTGTATTCAAGTGTCTCTCATTTGGTTAGGAACAGTAACTAAAATATCATTTTAAATGTTTTAAAATTTTATTCTTATAAATCATTCACATTAATTTCCATGATTAAAAAATGTTCTTAATGTTTTATTTATATTTATATTAATGTTTTAAAATTTAAATTCCTTTTAAAATGTTTCAAAGTGGTACGTGCCACTTTTATTTAAAAATATAATTTAAACAGCTTCTTGATAAATGGCGAGACATTTAAATGCTTTCATGATAATGGTATATTTCTCTCAAAGAATTTTACTAATCATTTTCAACTATGTCAAATTCCTTTATTGGATATTATTCTTGATCGAGGTTTGATTATTATGATACAAATATTCCATGTTGTTTTTAATGTTTTGTGATATGTTTTGACCGTGGATGTGTTATTTTTTGACCATTCAGGGTTTATGGTTAATGTATAGACATTTCGCATGCTAGTTTTAATACGAATGTATGTGTTATGTTTCAAACTTTAATGTGAGGAATGCAATGGACTTATTAAGTGATAGGTGGAGCCCACTACATCCCCTCGATTCATTGGTAGGTCTCATGATACAAACTAGTGTCTTGGCACAAGGCCTTGACAAAATTTTACTTATAGTCTGGGAACAGGGCCTTGACTATGTGGTTATGAAGTCTGCCATTATGCATTCCGTCATTATGAAATTGGCTATTGATATTTCATGTGATTATGAAACTAGTAGAATATCCACGTGAAGAATTAAATGGAATTTTTTTATTAATATTTTCCATATTATGATGAGGTTTACGTTTAAAAGGATTTTTTTCAGTCTTATAAATTGCCTTAAATGTTTATTATTTTTTATGATAGTTTCTACAATATTGTTATCCTTACTGAGAATCTGAGCTCACCCCTAACTTATGTTTTATTTTTTCAAGGATGCAAAAAATTATATTACAATTAACTAGCATGAATAGGCTATGGAATATAAGAGTGTTAAAATGTAACCCAATGTTCTTTTTTAATGATGTAATGTAAAATTTATGTATGTATCTAGTACTTCAAAGGATACTAAACTGATCGGTCTTTCGGGACATGATTCCTTGTATCATGACAATGTTATGAAATAATGTACTGATTCTGGGTAACTGGGGTCGGGGCATTACAGTTGGTATTAGAGGAAGTTTAGTACAATCCTTGGAAGATAAATTTACAAAAAAAAACATCTTATTAGGAAACACTACCCATAGATAGACATTGAGTATTAATAAATAAGAACACACAAAAATTTTGGTAATGTAAATATTATGTGGGTTTTCCAAGAAATATATCCCTTTCTGGATACGATTAGGTAGATGCAGCTCTAGCACAGATGTACCTAAATGTGAAAACTCTTACATGGAGTATCGGGCTTCACTCGGGGTATCTTGGTGCATGAAAATGGGCCTGGCAGTACTCTTGGTTACAACACTCCTGGGGGATATGCTTATAATAATTTACCTTTTCATTACAAACCGATTTAAAGGATTTTAATATAAGATGAGAATAAATAACCTTGTTTAATACTAAGGTGTTTCAGATATAAAATAAGGTGTTATGAAATTCTCTATATAATTTTATGACACACACTAAGCATTCTTGTGTTAGTCAATGGATGGATTCCAATGAAGTCATAGTAACACTGAACATGATGTACAAGGTGGGAACATTGTTGTAAATTGGAAACTTAATGGAATTTTGATAATTTAAAAGATATCGTGTTCATGCCGAATCAGTTTTCCAAAAATATGATCAAAAATATATATATTAACCAACTCCCTGTCATGACCCGCCTCCCCAGGTCATGAATCTTATCATCTGACCCCATGGGTCTCCTGTAATACCTTGGTTGCCTTCCCAACACACCATAGGCTATTACTCACTAGGGTCGCTTATCAAACTAATGAATGACCCCACAGGTCAACACATGTTCTTTCTGTGTGTTTTGTCCTCACTCACACACACCCTGGGAAACATCCCATGTCAAGGTCATCCCTTTGCAAAACTGGAACAAGTTGCTCCACCACCTACCTGTTGCTGCCTGAAGAAGGCTGGCAGCAAAGATCACCATGAAGTCTGCAGGCATCCTCACTAGCCTGAAGACTCTCACCACTGCCTCCAGAAAATCCTCAGCCACCTGCGGGTCTGTCTCTCCCCGGAACCTGGGTGGCCTCCGGCGCTGGAACTCATGCATTGCACTCAAGTTGCGTGCATCGCCTACTGCTGGGGCTGGTGGCATCAGTGGCCCAACATTTGGTAGTACCGCTGGTGCCTCCGCTGGTGCCTCAACTGCAAGTGGGCCCTGTACCAAAGCCTCGTCGCTCGGCAGGCTGTCAGTACGCACATCCCTCTGGGCTGCAGCTAGTCGTCCGATAAAAGGCACCCTGAAAGAAACAACGTGACACAGTCAAATGATTATACCTGGTGAGATGACCTGGTTTGAGCTAATATTTAAAAACTTCTGGAAACACAGATGCAATCAGTGTTTTCGTGCATTAAGTCGGAAATCAGAAGTCATGGTCCTGGTGTACGGATACGTCGGCCGCCCCACCACCACTGGACTCCCTGGACTGATAACCACACTCAATACGCTAAAAACTATTTCTTCACATCGAAAAAGATCAGAGTCTGTGGTAGAACCGACCAGCTCTGATACCATTATTCATGACCCGCCTCCCCGGGTCATGAATCGTATCATCTGACCCCATGGGTCTCCTGTAATACCTTGGTTTCCTTCCCAAACACCATAGGCTATTACTCACTAGGGTCGCTTATCAGACTAATGACTGTCCCCAGATGTCAACACATTTTGTTTCTGTGTGTTTTGTCCTCACTCACACACACCCTAGAAAGACTTCTAGACCTTCTTCAGGGTGGAGTTTGTGCCAGTAGCTCTACACCCCGAGCGTTTACAGGAGCTTCTGCCTTTACCGAAGGGTTTTTGATCAATAGCTGAGTCATCTGTGGGCAGTAGACAGATGATGCAGAGGTCTAAGAGGACCAGAGCTAGCCATACGAGGAGTATGAAGTGTTATGAATGCGGCGGAAAGGGTCACCTGGCACGTGATTGTCTGTCTCCTCATACAGTTGATCCGCATGCTTTGGAGGAGCCACCGAGGCAGAACCAGTGGTGGGTGCTTGAGCAACAGCTGAGCAGTGGACAAGGCAGTAGAGCTGCTGGAGCAGGTGGACAATAGAGGAACTAGTGGATGTGTCCCTTGTACTTCTAGTTCCATGTTACGGTTGTATTCGTGTCTTTGTACTATGAGCTGCAATAATAAAAAGACACTTATCTTTGTGATGTTTGGTTTCATGTCCTTTTGTTTGGTTGATACTGAGTGGTTCTGGTTAAAAACCGTTGACTTGACCCTCATGTCTGGAGATACCTTGGGAGGAGACTCGATAAACTCACTTAAGCCGACGGTGTGGTCAGACCCTTGAGGCAAGAGTTTCAGTTGGAATCTCTTCGTGGTAGCATCGAGGCCTTACAACGTTGGTTTGTGTATGGACTAGGCAATCACAGTCCATACATGAAATGATAGTGTTAGGCAAAAAGGTTGTGGTTTAACTATGACGTCGGAATGGGTTTTCCTTGGTCAATGAAAAAGGAAACCCCAGGAAGCATAGGGTAACTCATGCACAGGAGGGTGCGACCGATCACTCTTGAGTCGGTCAACCATACCCTTGTGGTAGTAGTATTTTTGAGTTCTAGTTCTAAATAGGAGTTAGAGACCTTTGGAGTTCGAGGACGATGATCACGTCCTTATACGGGTCTCACATCGACGAGGTTTATGGAGATGTGACCAAGGCGGAAAGTTATCTCCGAGGTTTAGTGGACCTTCTTAGGTCCTCAGATGGGTAGGCGGGGTGGTTTACTGCTTGACCCATCCACCTTAGTTGCACCAGGTGCACGACAACTTCCACATATCTCAGCAGAGGAGATATGTGCTCGACCCTTCGCATACCATCGACCATGGGGAGCTGGACGATGGCGATGGGTTGACATTAACGGAGGTTCCAGTGGGGATCGAGGATCGACATGGGTGGATCCTACGAGAACGGTCTATTCCTCAGGTGCGCTTTCAATGGCAGTATGAGAACATCCAGGTGAGCACATGAGAGCGGGAGGCTCAGATGCATGCTCAGTACTGCTTTTGTGAACCTAGTTTGTGTTAAATCTTTACTAGGACGTAAATCCCTGAGGTGGGAGTGATGTAAAGACCCTTAAATTTCATGGAAATTTTTTTCTTAATTTTCTTTGGAATTTTACATTTACCCAGTTTCTGATGGCACCTGATTCTGAGGCACGGTGTGCCCGTAATCATTTTCCGAAGTATGGCTCGGGTACGTTCAGTGAACGAATGAGCGGGTTTTTCTAACATTTGAACCACTGCTCAGAATTGAATTCCGAGGGAACCTATAGAATTGCAGCGCCGATATTTTCTTAGAAACGCCTCTTCCAGAGTTGCGTTTTCTTGGGTGTGGGTTTTAAATTTTTTTTTTGTGTTATGTTAAGAAATAAAATAAAGTGTGAGGCAACTTTATTTTTATTTCACTTCTGTCATGACCCATCCTCGGGGCCCGTGCCGTGACTACCCCAAGCCCGCCTTCCATAGGCCAGGGGCTGGCGACTAGCACCAAAGGCGTAAATCCCGATAACTGGGAAGGCATTGCCTTTATAAAAGTAAACAAACACCACAGAGTACAAGCGGAAGTAAACACTAAGTACAAAGAGAAGTGATGAAAGGAAAAAGGGCCAGAATACAAACCCAAAAGAAAGTACAACTACAACCGAACAATGTAAAACAGAAAAAGACAACAGCTGGAGGGACGGAAGCGGCTCCTGGGTCGTCCTCCTTGGATCCTACATGAAAGGTAGGTACAGATGGCGCAGCTCCTGGATCGTCCACCACGGATCCTACATGAAGGGTAGGTACAGATAGCGCAACTCCTGGATCGACCGCCACAGATCCTACCTGAAGGGTAGGTACATATAGCCTCCTCAACACTCTTGCCCTTCATCCTCCTCCGGATCCTGACTCATCGTATAGTCTACCTCCGGGTACTGTCTCATCGTGTAGTCCACCTCTGGGTACCGTCCAGTCCTCGAACACTCGGCCTCTGTCAGCACTGCCCGTCGTCTGCAACCAACACAACGAGGTGCGGGCATAGCCCGTGCAGGGGTGAGTATAACGATACTCAGTAGGGACCCCGAGACCCTCATGGTATCACTAAAACCAACAAGGATAACCACATAGAAGATCTCAATAGATAACCTCTACTTAGGTATATGCACATACATATACCTATGTTATCAAGTAACCCATCTCAATCATGAGGAAACACAAGGATCATGAAAGAAACGGATAACCACTACCCATGTATATGCCCATACATATACCTAAATTATCAAGTTACCCATCTCAATCATGAGGTCAACACAAACGTCAAAAGTCTCAGCTCAAACCAGGATTTTCATTATTGAAACCGTAACTGCTGAAGCGCCCAATCTCTAGAGTGTACAGTGGTCCTGTCACGACTCTGAGGTACTGCTCACTAACCTAAGACTACTGATGTACTCCTCCTGTTGAGTACTGCGGGTCAGCCACCCAGACACAGTAGTGATTCCCGCCGAGGTATGTCACCCAAACACAATAGTGCACACCCCCTAGTAGCTTGCGGAGGTACTCTCCAGACGAGTACCGCGGTTCTGCACTGTCACACAGGTAGTGCTCCGTCCGCCATGGGTCTACACCTAAGAAAGTATTTCTCCGTCCACTAGGCTAGTCGACTCACTCCAAGTCGAGTCGTTCAAGCAGTCGTCAGGTCTCAGCCAGCTACACGGTCTCCGTACTCCGCACGCTTGTCTCTGGGAGGGTCCGCTCCACGAGCTACAGGTCGATACTCCAAGTATCTCAAAGTCCCCCGAAGAAGTATCTCAAAGGACCGCATCGTCATAGGGGTCTCAACACAACAGATGGCGCATCAATCGGACGCCCGATCTGTGAGTTACTAGCCTTTTCGTACCAGGGGCCCGGTTGGTTTCTTGAGCGAACCAAATCTGGCCATATCTCAACTGTACCCCGAAATCGCAAAGGGTATAATCATAGGGACCGTTTCTCAACGTGATCAACAACGCCGCTGACTGTTCGTCAAACGGACGTTCGGTCAGGAAGATATCAGCTTTTCCGTTCCAGGGGCTCAGTTGGATTTCGGGTACAATCCAACCCGGCCGTATCTCAACTACATCAAAAACTCGGGTGAAGTATGCCAAAAGATCCGTCTCAACTAGAGGAAAACAACGAGATAGATGGCGCGTCAATCGGACGCCCTGTCTGTGAGTTATTGGCTTTCTCGTTCCAGGGGCCCGGTTGGTTTCATGAGAGAACCAACCCGACCGCACTCCGACGGCATCCAAACCTCGAGCGGAGTGAGCCAAAATATCCGTCTCACTTAGAGGAATCCAACAAAGTCGACGGCACGTCAATCGGACGTCCGGTACTCAAGTTACGAGCGTTTCCGCTCCGAGGGCCCGGTTAGTTTCGTGTATGAACCAACCCGGCCGAACCCAAAGTAATTCGAAACCTTGAGTGCGATATACCGAAAGGGCCGTCTCGATCAAAGGATTGTGTTTCCGCTGACGGAGAGTCGTTTGGAGGCTCGTATCTCATGTTACGGGCATTTGACCGATAGTGGTCCGAAAACGGGGGTCTTGGCCCGTGGCGACCCGGCCCGACCCCCCCTAGGTCGGCCGACCCGGGTCACCCCACCCGGCCGGGCCCGGCCGGGCCCGGCCCAGCTCGGTCCTGCGCGGTCCGGCCTGACCGGCCGGCTGCGGCTCGGCTAGTATGGCCGAGCCAAATTGTGGAGCGGCGGGGTGCGCCGCTCCCCCGCCCTTCGCCGCTGATTGAGGCCAGCGGCGAACCACCAGCCGCCTCCTTTCTGGCGGCGCGCCGCCGCCTCCTTTCTGGTGGCGCGCCGCCGCCTCCTTTCTGGCGGCGCGCCGCCGCCGCCTTCCACGGACCACCGGACGCACTCCGGTGGTCCGTTCCTCCTGCAGTCTTCGCCTATGTTCCCCCCGGGACCCCACCTTCACTACGAAGGGATTCAAATGCCCAAACGGCCTGCTTTGTCATTGCCCGTCAAACCGCACGTCAAAAACGAAATGGGCCATCTTCATGGTTCTCGGGCGTGACGTGTTGGCACCGCGCCCCTTCGCCATGGCACGACTCTGTCCGCGGATGTCTTCAGGTTTCTCCGCCGTGACGCGACAGCCTCGCGCCATTGTTTGTTTTTCACGATGCGGCGCGACGGCGCTGCACATTACTTGTCGCACGTTTCCGTGCGGTGCGATGGCACCGCCCCATTCCCGTTTCAATCCACAAAAGAATCCAACATGAAATAAAAAGGAGGGTCGGCCTTGTTTGTGCGGTCCGGCCCCCCTCGCGTTATTCGATAATAAAAGGTCATATTTCATGAAGTTCGTCATGGCAATAAACACGAGCAATTTAAATAATAACCCTCAACATCAAACCGCATGATCGAATGATCCACGGATCAACCCGGTATTGTATGGTCCGCGCTTGTCGTTATTTTCTCAAAAGATAAGAGAATTCCAAAAATAAATTCCCCTACCTCGTGTCGTCCTTCGTTTGATGACAAAGTCGCGGGATTGTAGTGTTGCTATAGAATGGTATCAATTCTGTCGCCGTCGGAGTGAGCACCGTTGTCGATGGCGACATTCCCCGCGGTGATGCCTCCTCCCTTGACGTGGAGAAAGAAGAAGAGAAGGCACGTCGTTGGTTCCTTCGCATTCTCCGTTAGAGGGTTGGTGTTCATCACATTCTTCGTCGAAGTCTCGACGTTCTTCAACGATGGTGATGGAGTTCTTCAAAACTAAGAGCTTCCTCTCTCTAAATCCTCACTTAACCAAGCAACCTAATAAAATAAGGTCTCCCATTATTTTATTAACACATTCCAAGATTTTGAAATTCCAAAATTCAAATAACTTAATTAATTTAAGAAGTTGAACTCATTAACTAAAAAGTGTTGCCATGTACTTAAAAGGGGGAGTGGAAAGAGAAGAGTTTTCATTAAAAAGGGGGAGAAGTTCAAGAGTTAAAGAAAGGGAGATTAAATGGGGGGTTAAAAGGGAGTTATAGAAATGTGAAAGGTTGGGGCTCGTGTGGGCCCCACCATTCATGTATCCACTCATGGGAAGTTGGTTGGTCATGGGCTCCACCAACAACTTCCCATGGGAGAGAATAACTCCCAAAGACATAAAATAAAATTGTTCACACAATTTTATTTATTTTAAACTAAAACCCCAAAAACAAAATCTCAACCCGCTTAAAACGCAACTGTGGTAAAGGTCCCCTTAAGCTATTACCGGCGTTGCGAGTTCATCGGTGCCATCGGATTTCAATTCCGAGCACCGGTTCAATAGATATAAATTCCCGATCGCTCGTTCACTGAACGTACCTGAGCCAAACTTCGGAAGTTGATTCTGGGCACTCCGGGCCTCGGAATCAAGTGCCGTCAGAAACCGTGTTCTTGTAAAATTCCAAAGAAAATTAAGACAAAATTTTCCTTGAAATTTACGGGTCTTTACATTACTCCCACCTCAGGGATTTATGTCCCCGTAAAGCTTCAACACAAACTAGGGTCAGAAAAGCGGTACAGAGCACACATCTGAGCCTTCTGCTTCCATGCGCTTACCTGGAGGTTCCCGTACTGCCCGAGAAAGTGCACCCGAGGAATCGATCAGCCTCATAGGATTTTCTCCTATCGATCCTCGATCCCCACTGGAACCATTGTGAAAAAAACACCTCATTTCCATCATCCTGCTCCTCATGGTCGATGATATGCGAAGGGTCGAGAACGTATCTCCTCAGTTGAGATATGTGGAAGTCCTCGTGCACCTGGTGCAACAGCGGTGAATGGGTCAAGCGGTAAACCACCCCACCTACCCAGCTGATGACCTATGAAGGTTCGCTGAACCTCAGAGATAACTTGCCGCCTTGGCCACAACTCCGTAAACATCGTCGAGGTGAGACCCGTATAAGGACGTGATCGTCATCCTCGAACTCCAGAGGTCTCCATTTTCTGTTAGTACTGGAACTCGAAATGACTTCTGCTACGAGGGTAAGGTTGACCGAGTCAAGAGTGATCGGTCGCACCCTCCTGTGAACGAGTTTATCCCATGTTGCCTGGGGTTTCCTTTTCGCCGACCAAGGAAAACCCATCCTGACATTTTCCTAAAACTGTCAATTTGAGTATGAATAGTTATTGACCATTCTATACTCAAAATAACGTCGTAATGCCTCGACGCTGCCACCAAGAGATTCCAACCGGAACTCTCGCCTCGAGAGTCTGACCACACCGTCGGCGTAAGTGTGATTATCGAGTCTCCTCTCAAGTTATCTGCAGATGTGAGGGTCAAGTCCACGGCTTACCGGAAACTCTAGGTCTGTAACAAGATTTGTGAAAGCAAGGAATGATTCATTTCGACATCCGTTACTACAACAACTAATAGTAGACACAGACTGTCCCATGAATCATTTCTAGAGCCATTGGGTCACACTCCTTGACCGCATGCAGCCGCACTCTTCCTCCGCCCTCCAGCTCCTTGAGGCTGGTGGAAATAACTAAGGCGGGTGGTTGTACCATGTTAGGATGTACACCACCTCATGCTGCTCTCCTAGCTATGCCTCTATGTCTGCTGCTTCGTAGACTCATCTCTCCTTTAAGCTTCCTCTTCTTTATCATTTAACACGCCCGAGTCTCTAAGACTGGCACCAGTTTCCTGTTTCTTACTGCACTGTGCAGTCTTAATCCGCTCTTGGATGACCTGGACCTTCATTAGTCTCACAAGAGCTGCTATAATTTCTTCCTTGCTGATAAGAGAAATCTGGTCTCATCCCCTAGATGAACCACATTCGTTGCCTAATACAGTCAATCACAACATGAATGATGCATTCATGCCATGGATGACGTCGTAAGGCCTCGACGTAACTACCAAGAGATCCAACTGTCACTCTAGCCTCCAAGGGTCGAGTCACACTGTCAGTATCAGTGTGAGGTCACCGGGTATCCTCCAGTAGAAATCTCGAAGGTGAGGGTCATGTCAACACTCTTAACCAGGACCAAACAGTATCAACCAAACAAAAAGGATTGGAAAGAAAACATCACAAGAAAAGTGCCTTTTTATTATTGCAGCTCATAGTACAAGACACGAATACAACAAAAAAATGGAACTAGAAGTACAAGGGACGTATCCACTAGTTCCTCTCCTGTCCACCTGCTAGTTTGGTCCTCCTGGACCTCTGCATCATCTGTCTACTTCCCACAGATGACACGGCTACTGATCGAAAAACACGCGGAAAAGGCAGAAGCTCTTGTACACGCTCAGGGTGTAGAGCTACTGCCACAAACTCCACCCTGAAGAAGGTCTCGAAGTCTTCCCATGCGAAGGTCATCCCGTCGCAAAACTGAAACAAGTGGCTCCACCACCTTCCTGCTGGTGCCTGAAGGAGGCTGGCAGCAAAGATCACCATGAAGTCTGCCAGCGTCCCCACTAGCCTGAAGACTCTCACCACAGCCTCCATCCAATCCTCAGCCGCCTGCGGGTCCATCCCTCACTGGAACCTGAGTGACCTCTGGCGCTGGAACTCGTGTAGTGCGCTCAAGCGACATGCACCCTCTCCTGCTGGGGCTGGTGGCATCGGTGGGCCAAAGGGTAGTAGTACCGCTGGTGCCTCCGCTGGTACCTCAACTGAAAAAGGGCCTTGTACTGAGGCCACGTCGCTCGGCGGGCTATCAGTACGAACCATTCTCAGGGATCTAGCTGGTCATCCGAGAAAAGGCATCCTGAAAGAAACAACGTAACACGGTCAAACATTTATACCTGGTGAGCTAACCTGGTTTGAGCTATTTTAATGGAAAACCTTTGAAAACACACACGCAATCAGTGTTTTCGTGCACAAAGTCGGAAATCAGTTGTCAGGGTCCTAGTGTATGGATACGTCGGCCGCCCGCACCAACACTAGACTCCCTGAACTGAAGACCACACTCGGTACCCTTAACAGTATTGCTTCACAAAAAGAAAATAGCAGAGTTATAAGTTCTGCGGTAGAACCGACTCCTCTGATACCAATTTTTCATGACCCGTCCTCGGGGCCCGTGTCGTGACTACCCCAAGCCCGCCTTCCATAGGCCAGGGGCTGGCGACTAGCACCAAAGGCGTAAATCACGATAACTGGGAAGGCATTTCCTTTATAAAAGTAAACAAACACCACAGAGTACAAGCGGAAGTAAACACTAAGTACAAAGAGAAGTGTTGAAAGGAAAAAGGTCCAGAATACAAACCCAAAAGAAAGTACAACTACAACCGAACAATGTACAACAGAAAAAGACAATAGCTGGAGGGAAGGAAGTGGCTCCTGGGTCGTCCTCCTCGGATCCTACCTGAAAGGTAGGTACAGATGGCGCAGCTCCTGGATCGTCCACCACGGATCCTACCTGAAGGGTAGGTACAGACAGCGCAGCTCCTGGATCGACCGCCACGGATCCTACCTGAAGGGTAGGTACAGATAGCCTCCTCAACGCTCTCGCCCGTCAACCTCCTCCGGATCCTGACTCATCGTATAGTCTACCTCCGGGTATTGTCTCGTCGTGTAGTCCACCTTCGGGAACCGTCCAGTCCTCGAACACTCGGCCTCTGTCAGCACTGCCCGTCGTCTGCAACCAACACAACGAGGTGCGGGCATAGCCCATGCAGGGGTGAGTATAATGATACTCAGTAGGGACCCCGAGACCCACATGGCCTCACTAATACCAACAGGGATAACCACATAGAAGATCTCAACAGATAACCTCTACTTAGGTATATGCCCATACATATACCTAAGTTATCAAGTAACACATCTCAATCATGAGGAAACACAAGGATCATGAACGCAACGGATAAACACTACCCATGTATATGCCCATACATATACCTAAGTTATCAAGTGACCCATCTCAATCACGAGGTCAACACAAAGTTCAAAAGTCTCAGTTCAAACTAGGATTTTCATTATCGAAACCGTAACTGCTGAAGAGCCCCGTCTCTGGAGTGTACAGTGGTCATATCACGACTCCGAGGTACTACTCACCAACCTAAGACTTCTGAAGTACTCCTCCTGTCGAGTACCGTGGGTCAGCCACCCAGACACAGTAGTGCTTCCCGCCGAGGTATGTCACCCAAACACAGTAGTGGACACCCCCTAGTAGCATGCTGAGGTACTCTCCGGACGAGTACCGCGTGTCTGCACTGTCACACAGGTAGTTCTCTTTCCGCCATGGGTCTGCACCTCAGAAAGTAGTGCTCCGTCCACTGGGCTATTCGACTCACTCCAAGTCGAGTCGGTCATGAAGTCGTCAGGTCTCAGCCAGCTACATGGTCTCCGTACTCCGCACACTCGACTCTGGGAGGGTCCTCTCCACGAGCTACAGGTCGATACTCCAAGTATCACAAAGTCCCACGAAGAAGTATCTCAAAGGACCTCATCGTCATAGGGGTCTCAACGCAACAGACGACGTGTCAATCGGACGCCCGGTCTGTGAGTTACTAGACTTTTCGTCCCAGGGCCCGGTTGGTTTCGTGAGCGAACCAAATCCGGCCGTATCTCAACTGTACCCCTAACTCTCAAAGTGTATACTCATAGGGATCATTTATCAACGTGATCAACAACGCCGCTGATTGTTCGTCAAACGGACGTTCGGTTAGGAAGATATCAGCTTTTCCGTTCCAGGGGCCCGGTTGGATTTCGGGTACAATCCAACCCGGCTGTATCTCAACTGCATCCAACACTCGGGCGAAGTATGCCAAAAGTTCCGTATCAACAAGAGGAAAACAACGAGATAGACGGCGCGTCAATCGGACGCCCGGTCTGTGAGTTATTGGCTTTCTCGTTCCAGGGGACAGGTTGGTTTCGTGAGCGAACCAACCCTACCGCACTTCGACGGCATCCAAACCTCTAGCGGAGTAAGCCAAAAGATATGTCTCACTTAGTGGAATCCAACAAAGTCGACGACACATCAATCAGATGCCCGGTACTCATGTTAGGAGTGTTTCCGCTCCGAGGGCCCGCCTGGTTTCGTGTACGAACCAACCCGGCCGAACCCAAAGTAATCTGAAACCTTAAGTTAGATATACCGAAACGACCGTCTCGATCCGAGGATCGCGTTTCCGCTGACGGTGAGTCGTTTGGAGGCCCGTAGCTCATGTTACAAGCATTTGACCGAAAGTGGTCCGAAAACAGGGGTCTGGGCCCGGGGCTACCTGGCCCGACCCCCCCTGGGTCGGCCGAACCGGGTCGACCCGACCCGGGTCCGACCCAGCCAGGCCCGGCCCGGCTCGGTCTGGCTCAGTCCGGTTTGGTCCGGCCTGACCGGCCGGCCGCGGCTCGGCCAGCGTGGCCGAGCAGAATCGCGGAGCGGCGGGGTGCGCATCTCCCCCGCCCTTCGCCGCTGATTGAGGCTGGTGGCGAACCGCCGGCCGCCTCCTTTCCGACGGTGCACCGCCGCCGCCGCCTTCCGCGGACCACCAGACGCGCTCCGGTGGTCCGTTCCTCCTGCCGTCTTCGCCTATGGTCCCCCCGGGACCCCACCTTCACTGCGAAGGGATTCAACCGCCCAAACGGCGTGCTTCGTCGTCGCCCGTCAAACAGCACGTCAAAAACGAAACGCACCATCTTTGTGGTTCTCTGGCGCGACGCGTTGGCGCCGTGCCCCATTGCCATGGCCCGACTCCGTCCGCGGATGTCTTCGGGTTGCTCCGCCGTGACGTGACGGCGTCACGCCTTTGTTTGTTTTTCACGACGTGGCGCGACCGCGCCGCGCATTACTTGTCGCATGTTTCCGCGTGGTGCGATGGCACCGCACCATTCCCGTTTCAATCCACAAAATAATCCAACATGAAATAAGGAGGAGGGTAGGCCGTGTTTGTGCGGTCCGGCCCCCTCGCGTTATTCGATAACAAGAGGTCATATTTCACGAAGTTCGTCAAGGAAACAAACACGAGGAATATAAATAATAACCCACAAAATCAAACCGCATGATCGAACGATCCGCGGATCAACCCGGTATTGGTTGGTCTGTGCTTGTCATTCTTTTCTCAAAAGATAAGAGAATTCCAAAAATAAATTCCCCTACCTCGTGTTGTCCTTCGTTTGTTGACAAAGTCGCGGGATGGTAGTTTCGCTGTAGAATGATATCAATTCCGTCGTCGTCGGAGTGAGGGCCGTCGTCGATGGCGATGTTCCCCGCGGTGATGCCTCCTCCCTTGACGTGGATAAATAAGAAGAGAAGGCACTTCGTTGGTGCCTTCGCATTATCCGTCGGAGGGTCGGTGTTCATCACATTCTTCGTCGAAGTCTCGACGTTCTTCAACGATGGTGATGGTGTTCTTCAAAACTAAGAGCTTCCTCTCTCAAAATCCACACTTAACCAAGCAACCTAATAAAATAAGGTCTCCCATTATTTTATTAACACATGCCAAGCTTTTCAAATTCCAAAATTCAAATAACTTAATTAATTTAAGAAGTTGAACTCATTAATTAAAAAGTGTTGGCATGCACTTAAGAGGGGGAGTGGAATGAGAAGAGTTTTCATTAAAAAGGGGGAGAAGTTCAAGAGTTAAAGAAAGGGAGATTAAATGGGGGGTTAAAGGAGAGTTATAGGAATGTGAAACGTTGGGGCTCGTGTGGGCCCCACCTTTCACGTATCCACTCATGGGAAGTTGGTTGGTCATGGGCTCCACCAACAACTTCCCATGGGAGAGAATAACTCCCAAATACATAAAATAAAATTGTTCACACAATTTTATTTATTTTAAACTAAAACCCCAAAAAGAAAATCTCAACCCTCTTAAAATGCAACTGTGGTAAAGGTCCCCTTAAGCAATTACCGGTGTTGCGAGTTCATCGGTGCCATCGGATTTCAATTCCGAGCACCGGTTCAAAAGATAGAAATTTTCGCTCGCTCGTTCACTGAACGTACCTGAGCCAAACTTCGGATGTTGATTTCGGGCACTCCAGGCCTCGAAATCAAGTGCCGTCAGAAAACGCGTTCTTGTAAAATTCCAATGAAAATTAAGAAATAATTTTCCTTGAAATTTAGGGGTCTTTACAAATTGAAAGCCACTTAAGGCTGCTTAAGCTGAGTTGATGCGGATAGGGTGTTATTCAAAAATATCCTACCAAGTGGGTAGGATATTTGTGAGGTGGGGACCGCACGAGCCCCACCGTTTCTTTTCTGCTAAGTAACGCACCCACGAAAACCCATATTAAATGAAAGTCAACTGGTGCGTTTCCTTAAACAATTAAACGCTCCTATTAAATTGGGCGGTTTATTCGTTGAAATTAATTATATGAATTAATGGGTCGTTACTTAGGTTGTTTTTCATTTGTTGGCATGTAATAAAATAAGACCAACATTTTTCTTCTTGATTGTTGAGAGGATTTGATAGAAACCTTAAGTCCTTTATCCTCCTTCACGAAGAACGCGAAGAACACGAATAACGCGAAGAACGACAGCCTCCAATGAAGGGCAATGAAGAATGTCGAGCCCTCAGAGATCGATGACATGACGCAAAGTACAACGATGCCGACGATTCTTCTCCCGCGACATTCTTCTGTGAATATCCTTCATCAATTGCTGGGGTTTCATGGTCTTGTTTCAAACCACTAACGTGGTGGGTGCGGACCAACGAACAAGTCCGAACCCACCGCCCTTTGTTTCTTTGTGGGTGGAATGGAGGATGATGAAAAAACATCCCGTAGAGACGATTTTTTGATTCCGCATTGAAGAATGGGGCCCGGAATGAACTACGGCGCAGACGAAAATGGATTCGGACCACCGGAGCAACTCCGGTGGCCCGTGGACTCCACCGGCGGCGCGGCGGCGCCGACAGCCGGAGGCGGTGGTTCCCCGGCGCGCCGCCAGATAGAGTCGCCCCGGCTGAAGCCGCGGAGGTGGGATGCGGTTCTGCGGCCACGCGGAACTGGAGGTAGGGACGCGGTAGACCGGGCGCATCCGGTGACACTGAGCGGCCCCACGCAGGGTCGCGACTTCACTTCAAGCGAGGGCAGCATGCCCCCCGCGGCTTCCCTCCCTCGGCCGCTCGGCCGAGCAGAGCCAAGCCGAGCCAACCTACCGGTTCGGGCCGTGTCGCCCCCAGGCTGGGCGGGGTCCGACCTGGACCCGGGTCGGGTCGACCCAGTTTTGGACGACCCAGGTGGGGGGCGGGGGTCGGGCCGGGTCGGTACGGGCCCAGACCCCATGTTTTCGGACCCTCCATGGTCTTTTGCCCATATCTTGGGGTACGGACCTCCGATCGACATACCGTCAAATTCGTAGCGATCCACGGATCAAGATGGTCGTTTTGGTATATCGCACTCACGGTTTCGGAATACCTTGGGTTCGGCCGGGTTGGTTCGGATACGAAACCAACCGGGCCCTTGGAGCAGAAACGCTTATATCTTGAGCTTCGGACGTCCGATTGACGTGCCATTGATTTTGATGGATTCCACTAAGTGAGACGGATCTTTTGGCTTACTCCGCTTGAGGTTTGGATTCCGTCGGAGTGCGGTTGGGTTGGTTCGCTCACAAAACCAACCGGGGCCCTAAACGAAAAAGCCAATAACTCACAGACTGAGTGTCCGATTGGCGCGCCATCTGTCTCGTTGAATTCCTCTTAATGAGTCAGAACTTTTGGCATACTTCGCCCGAGTTTTGGTTTCAGTTGGATAGTGGCCTGGTTGGATTGCGCCCGAAATCCAACCGGGCACCTGGAACGGAAAAGATGATATCTTTCAGACCAGATGTCTGTTTGACGAACCGTCAGCAGCGTTGGTGATCACATTGAGAAATAGTCCCTTTATGTTTACCCTACGAGAGTTCGGGGTACAGTTGAGTTACGGCCAGGTTGGTTCGCTCACGAAACCAACTGGGCCCCTGGGACGGAAAAGCTTATAACTCACAGATCGGGCGTCCGATTGACCCGTCGTCTGTTGTGTTGAGACCCCTGTGACGAGGCGGTCCTTTGAGATACTTTTTCGTGAGACTTGTGATACTTGGGGTATCGACATGTAGCTCGTGGAGCGGACCCTCCTGGAGACGAGCGTGCGGAGTACGGAGACCGTGTACCCGACTGAGACCTGACGACTGCTTGATCGATCGACTCGGTGTGTTTCGGATAGCCCAGTGGGGAGCGCTTGGTTGTAGCGGAAGACCCACGGTGAAGGAGCGCATGGTTGTAGCGGTATACCCGCGGTACTCAATAGAAGAAGTACCTCTGGAGGCTATGAGGGGGAGTGTTTGGTTGTAGCGGCAGACCCACGGTGGAGGAGTGCTTGGTGATAGCGGCAGACCCATGGTACTCAACAGAAGGAGTACCTCTTGAGGCTATGGTGGAGCGCTTGGTTGTATCGGCAGACCCATGGTGGGAAGCGCTTGGTTGTAGCAGCAGGCCCACAGTACTCGACAGGAGGAGTACCCCAGCAGTCTTAGGTTAGTGAGCAGTACCTCGGAGTCGTGACAGGACCACTGTACACTCCAGAGACGGGGCTCTTCAGCAGTTACAGTTTCGATAATGAATATCATGGTTTAGGTGAGTCTATGACCTTTGTGTTTACCTCATGATTGTGATTGGTTACATGATAACTTAGGTATATGTATGGGAATATACCTAAGTAGAGGTTATCTGTTGAGATCTTCTTTGTGGTTATCCATGTTGGTTTTAGTGAGACCTTGAGGGTCTCGGGGTCCCTACTGAGTATCGTTATACTCACCCCTGCACGGGCTATGACCGCACCTTGTTGTGTTGGTTGCAGACGACGGAAAGTGCTGAAGGAGGCCGAGTGTTTGAAGACTGGACGGTACCCGGAGGTGGACTACACGACGAGTCAGTATCTGGAGGTGGACTTCACGGCGAGACGACACTCAGACGAGGTTGACGAGCGAGAGCGTTGTAGAGGCTATCTGTACCTACCCTTTAGGTAGGATCCATGGTGGACGATCCAGGAGCTGCACCATCTGTACCTACCCTTCAGGTAGGATCTGAGGAGGACGACCCAGGAGCCGCTTCCGTTCTTCCAACTATTTTATTTTTCTATTGTACTTGTTCAGTTGTAGTTGTACATTCATTTGGGTTTGTATTCTGGCCCATTTTCTTTTTAGCACTTTCTTTTGTACTTAGTGTTTTGCTTCTTGCTTACTCTGTGGTGTTTGTTGTTTACTTTTTTAAAGGAAATGCCTTCCCAGTTATCGGTATTTATGCCTTGGTACTAGTCGCCAGCCCCTGGCCTATGGAAGGCGGGCTTGGGGTAGTCACGGCACGGGCCCTGGGGACGGGTCGTGACAAATTGGTATCTCCGCAGTTCTTCGGTGAGGCACAGATTGACGAGCGACGACAAAACATGCCATAGGGATGATCCGTTGTTTCTGCAGTAAAGAACGGGACCCGGGAGGAGCTTCGGCGTAGACGGGAAGGAAAACAGACCACCGGAGTAACTCTGGTGGCCCGTGGGGGCCACCGGCGGCGCGGGGCACCGGCGCGGCGGGGCGCCGGTGGCCGGAGGCGGCGGCGGTGGCCAGCGGACCCGCGGCCGTGCGGTGTCCGGTTCACACGCACGGGACGCTGGAAAGACCGCATCCGCTGACTCCAGCGCGGCCCCACGCGGGGCCGCGGCACCATCTTCCCGCGGGGGCAGCGCCCCGCAGCTCTTTCACTCGGCCACTCGGCCGAGCCAAGCTGGGCCGGCCCGACCGGACGGGTCGCGCCCTGGCCAGACCGGGCCGCACCGAACCCGGCCCGACCTAGGGGGGTTGGCCTGGGTTTGACCGGGTCGGTCCGGGCCCAGACCCCCTGTCTTTGGACCGTTTTCAGTTCATTACCCGTAACATGAGCTACGGGCCTCCGAACGACACGCCGCCAGCGAAGATGCGATCCTTCGATCGAGAAGGTCGTTTCAGTATATTGCACTCAAGTTTTCGGGATACTTTGAGTTCGGCCGGGTTGGTTCGGACACGAAACTAACCGGGCCCTCGGAGCGGAAACGCTCGTATCTTGAGCTTCGGACGTCCGATCGACTTGCCGTCGACTTGGTTGTTTTCCTCTAAGTGAGGCGGATCTTTTGGCATACTCCGCCCAAGGTTTGGACGCAGGTGGAGTACGGTCGGGTTGGTTTTGCCTTAAAAACCAACCGGGCCCCTGGGACGAAAAAGCCAATAACTCTCAGACCGGGTGTCCGATTGACGCGCTGTCTGCGTCGTTGAGTTCCTGATGACGATACAGAACTTTTGAATACATCAAAACTGGACTATGTGTCAGTTGATGTATCAGCCTCTCGGCTCGTGGAGCGGACCATCCCGAACGATCATGCTGTGTGCAGGAACCCTAGAGCTGGCTGTGACTGCTACTGTGACGACGACGACTGTGCAGAGATCCTCAGTGGACTGCGACGACTACAGCACTCAGCGATCCTTTGTGGGTCAGTGCTACCGATCCTGTGTGGGCCCGATCCTATGTGGGTCAGCGCTCAGCGGTTCTGTGTGAGCCAGCGCTTACAGGTCATGTGTGGGCCTGATCCTGTGTGGGTCTTTGCGGGGGTTAGTTAACTATCGATCCTTTGTGGGTCAGATCCTTTGTGGGTCATTGCGGGGGTTAGTACCTATCGATCCTTTGTGGTCCCGGCGACATAGATGGATCAGTGATCATCTCTATCGTCATTTGAAGAAGTATACCTGTGTGAGCTGAAACTCTGTTTTACTTTCCTTTGTGGATTGTGTTGTGCTATCCTGTGTGTATTTACGTTTTACGTTCCTTTGTGGATTGTGTTGAGCTATCCTGTGTGGATTTCAAGTTTTTATTTCCTATGTGGACTGGGTTGTACTTGAGCTCGGATGATGGAGCTGAGCGAGAATTGATGACATAGGTATATTTATGGGCATATACCTAAGAAGTGTTGGATGTTACTTTGTGATTGTATCTTTCCTTTTTCATTTATCCTTTGTGGATTTTCGGAGACCTTCGGGGGTCTCGGGGTCCCTACTGAGTAGCTTATACTCACCCCTGCACGGGCTATGCCCGCACTACGTTGTGTTGGTTGCAGATGACGGACAACGCTGATCGTGGTGGAGGCTTGCGGAGTAGGACAGTACCTGGAGGTGGACCACTGGGCGAGGTGTACTCAGAGCGGTAGGCTGGACCCGAGGAGCAGTGGAGGATTTCTGTACTCACCCTTCTGGTGGGACTTCCAGTGGACGGCTCGACACTGTGACTTTACCTTTCAGTTGTTGTTTTTCCCCTTTCAGTTTTACTTTACAGTTGGGTTTGTATTTCCGGCCCCCTTTACTTTTCTGCACTTACTATTGTACTAGATTTTACCTAGTTTTTACTTCTTGCGCTTGCTTACTCTGTGGTGCTTGTTTACTTTACAAAGGAAATTCCTTCCCTTTTTACCGGGATTTACGCCTTGGTGCTAGTCGGCACCCCCTAGCCTATGGATGGCGGGCTTGGGGTAGTCACGACACGGGCCCCGAGGACGGGTCGTGACACTCCCGGACTCAACAAATAAAAGAAAGGCGGTGAATGATAAGTACTCCAATAGTGGAAAACATGGAGAAAGTAAATCTAAATTTCCATCATGCAGGAAATGTGTAAGGAGAAACCGAGGGAAGTGTCTCAATGGAACAAATAAATTCATTTTTTTTGGAATGAAGGACATAATATAATGAATTTGCCGAGGAAAAATGAAGAGTACAATGGATGAAAATAAAAATGATCACAAGAATCCCTTTACGGTCAATTTTTCTATAAATGTAGGGGACCTGGGCATTACTCGAGTGAATGCCCTATTCTATAGGATAACCTCTTGGTGAATGAATAACTTATGTGGAAATAAATGGATTTTGAAATGTTTAATTGTATTAGTGCTCTTTGTTGATGGGATTGCATTGGTAGACTTTTCACTTGTATGTGTAACCCAGAAGTTTGTTATATGAAAATTCTATTTTAGGAAGACTTATATTTTCTATTTTGGATATAGTTATAGATAACCATTTGTGTTTATATTATTCTTTAATTTGAGGAAATTACAAGTTATTAAATTTCGGGATTAAAATGAGAGATATGAGATAACATTTGTGCTGAAATTTTGTTATGGTTATTTAAAGTAATTTATCTCATTTTGGGAATGTTATAAAATTTAGTTTTTGAAAAATGACAACACACATACCGTGTGATAACCCGTCATGTCGTACAAAGCTGCAGGAATCGAACCCACAACCAGAGTAAAGTTGGGATTTATTGCCTACCACTGGACTACGTGAATTCCCTATTTAGTGTGACTAATTAATTTTAGTTAAATGATTTAACATATCAATAATAAGTTGATTTTGGATCTTATATCGTATCAAATGGATATCCTTAGTATAGGAAAATGATTTGGTGATTACGTGATAAATGTTATTTTGGAAAATTCTTGCTCTGTTGGGAAAACTATATGCCTAAGGAAATTAAAATACTATGGGATTTCATTTGAGCAGTAATGGTGGATTATTATCTATGGTTTTATTGTGGATTTATTATGATTTACGTTATTTATGGAAATGATTAACCTATCATAGATAATATGTGATTATGTTAATTACCTTTAATTATGTGATTTTAATAGTAGTGAATGTTATTTGGAGATAAATTTTATCATGGAAGACTGCGTAATCAAATTCTTCTATGTTTGGGTTTTCAATAATATTTTAGACTATATCGAATGATTTTAAGGACTATGGTTTATTGAATGGATTTTAGTGAACTTTAGGTATTATTGGATTAATTTTTTAAATTAAGAATATTACTTCTTTGTCTAATAGATTATCGATTTTGGGACGATCTGATCTTGTAAAAATCATTTTAGATTTAGTTAATCTCTAAATACAAGGTAACTATATAGTATATCCTTTTTGGATTAGATGATTTTCTAGAAGTTGATTCTAGCGCATCATGTGTGACCAAGTCATCTTGAATAATCATCATTTGAAAAAAAGACGAGTAAGTGGTATAAATTAATTAAAGGATGAAGATCTAATTAAAAAGTAATTGTATCTCTTTATGTTCTTAGTCAATATTATAAATAAATTCCTAAACTTTATTAAATAGAAAATAAAACAAAAAAATGTTGTCTGTTTACTTTTCCTACTAGGAAACTAATGATTTTTTATCCCATCAAAAGTTTGTGGATTTTTTATTGTTAAATTTCTCCTGATCATGTTTTCTATCACTCTTCATCAGAACATGAAACTTAGTTTATCTTCCATATCCATGTTTTTTTACATTTAATCTTTGTATTGGTTATCTCGGGAGACCATTCTACATATCTTTCTTTCTTTTAAAGTGATATTTTTATTGACTCTTTATCTGATGTGGGACATTCAATGAAGTTAGCAAGACCAATTTTAAAATTGTGAGGATGCAATTTCCTAAACGGGGGAAGAATGTAACACCCCAATATTTCATAGTAAGTTATTTTATTTAGTGTAATTCAATAACTTTCACTACACGCAACACCGAGTTTGAGTGTACCACCACTTACCAAACTAGCCGTTCAAAAAGTGATTATGAATAATATTAACTGAATTTAGAATTTTATATACCCCATATAATTCTATAATCCTTATTATGTGTTTCACAGAAATAATATTTGAACAAATTCATTTTTACAGATAAAATCAGTATTTTGAAAAAAAAATGTAATTTTACAACCTTTTAATGGAAACCCATTTTTTAAAGCAAATATTTGATACTTTTATATATTTAATTTAATTAAATGAAATTATTCTTTAAAATAGGGTCATAAAAATGTTTTTTGGATAAATTTTAGGTACTATTCTGATAACTTTCATATTTTGATGAATATTGAAAAATTCTAAATTTTAATTGAAAATAATTTTTTTAATCCAAATAATTTATAGTGTTTTTTTTTTGAATTTTAATGGTTTGTAAGTATAATTAGGTTATATTTATATGATTTAATACAATTTTTGTCATTATATGTACTTTCACGTTTAAATTTGACAAAAACACATGTAAATCTTTTGATAGTTTTTACTTTTTAAAAACCCACTTTTTGGTTTTGACAAAGGGAATTAATTTTAACTAAATTAAAAAAACTTCTATGTTTTTAATTTGGTAAAATAGAATTCATTTTTGAGTTAAAAATATAAAAATTATCTTAGGTTAATTTTTTTTTATTTTTCTGAAAACATTCAATTTTTGATGAATAGTAAAACAACATTGTGTTATTGTTTAAAACCAACTTTTATTTAGATAATTATTTATTTATTTATTTTTAATTCAAAACAGATACATAATACCTTTATATGTTCAATGTAATTTATTGGAGTCATTTTATAATAAGTTTATAAATATAAAATTTTATTGATATTTTTACCGTCTTTTACCCGCCTTCTTGAAGCATTTGAAAATTTACATAAAACATAATTTTACTACTACTGTGAGTTGAGCTTAAAAATTACAAGAGACACTGTTAAAATAATTATTTAAAATGTGGTTCAATAAGATGAAAATATATTTTGGTGAATAGTATGTTTTGACTTTGGTTTACCACAGTTAAAAGTAAATAGGGTAATTAAGGGTAAAATAGTATTTTAATTACCCTAACACATGTCCTAATTCTATTGGATAAGTTTAATTTGACAAAAAAACAACCTTAGGAATAAAATATGATCATATTTGGTCACATTGATTAGATTAGGACATTTATTATTATATTATTTAAAGAATAGTTCAAAGTGTTAAATTCAATGTTTAATAAATAATCCATTTTTAATATAGGGATACACATAAGATATATACTAATATAAATATTAATTAGAAATATAAAAATATTTCATAAATAATTATATTTTATTTATAATTTTTAGACATTATATAATATAATTTTTATAAGACACAATGATTGTGTAGTAATTACATTATGAATGAAATATTAAAATAATTAATATTATAAATATCCAAATAAATGTAAATTGAGACTTACGAAAAATTTCACTAATTTATTAGGTTAATATGATATGATAGGGTTCATTAAATAAATTTTATTTGAAGTGATAAAGTATTTATAGCTTTCAAAAAAATCAAATACTAAATAGTGTTAAAATTGACATAATTGCGATTATAAGACAAATTCTATATTTTAAATTGATATAATATTCCTTAAAATATAAGGACCATCCAGAGTACTTATATAAGGTTATATATATTAATAATTACTCACTTGGGTTTATCTTGTCTTATTATAGTATGTTTATTAACCATATAATATAAAACTACAAAGAGACATGGTAAATGTCAAACTATTTAACTAAGAGTTAAATCTAAATGATAAGGTTAATATGGTGACCTAAACCACTATAAAACCTATTGGTTGGGATATTTTCGACCCATATCTACCTTATCCACGAAATAAATCATTTTTGAGCCATTATAAACAGAAAATTATTTTATTATAAAATAATATTTCAAGCTTTTTCTAAAGTTCCCCTCACCCCTCAAATAAAAGGGAAGTTCCTCTTCTCTCCAAATCTCACATCCAAAGCCATTTGGATCGGCCAAAACCTGCTCAAATATCATCCTAAGATCTCATACATATATCTAGAGTCCTTACATTGATCATAAAGACAACATAAGGTGCACTTTTGATCAACTCAAAATGAAACACCCAAAGAAGAGGTAATAATTTTGCCACCCTCTTCCATGTTCTTTTTTTTTCCACTTCCTCTTTCTTTTTTTTGTTGCCATACCAAAATAATAAATCAATTACCTTCTACATAATATGATACTATTATTATTATTGTACCACCATATTTGTTATTATATCCATCTTATAAATGACAAAGTTACCATACGTGTGAACGTACAGCTTACCATCAAGATACGTGTGAACGTACGGCTTACTGTCACCACGTCGGGGTGTAGTTTGTTATTCAAACACTTTATTATTTGGATTGGTATAATAATGAGTATAAACGATTTAAATAATAAATTTAACATGTTAATGATCATTTAAATATGATATAACATCCGATTACATACGCTTTCTCCATCAATATAATGATATTTTCACTCGTGCATACGTACGACTTACCGTCTCCACGAACGTGATGAGATTCATTCTAAATTGCAATAATTCAATAATAATTTTCATTTTATGATTAAAAATAATTTTTCAGAACATAATATCATTCTGGATATTAATAAAATACAACCTATACATAACAAACATGACTTACGTAACAAATCATATAAAGGAAAACGAATCTGTTAACAACCAAAATAGTGATACTACTGAAATATCATTCAAAAAAAATATTATAAGATCATATATGATATCATATTTATTTATTTGTTTCATTTATAATTTAATAAAAATTATTTCACCATTGTACAGGTGCTTAACCTACCCTATACTAAGGAAAAATACATGGTAAGGGGTTTATAATCTCACTTTTAATTTTGTGAGATTTCCAATGTTCACCACTTATTTATTTCATGTGTTGTTTTGTGTATTTTTATTTGATATATATTATCATTATTCTACTAATATTCATGGTATTTTGTGATTCATTTGGTTTTTATTAATTTTTTGTCATACGAATTTATTGATTACAATGTGGTAAGGGGTTTTCATCTCACTTTTATTCTCATGAGATTCATGCTATATTTTCCACTATTACCTTTTGTGTGGTGTATGTACAGCCCATTATTGTATTTTTTCATAATGTACATTAATTTACGGGTATTTAAATAATAATTGGATGATCCTTCTTTCATGGGGTTTATGTTTTTTAGTTTACCAAATTGGTTTGGTAATTTCAAATTTCAATTTCCACTCATTAGGTTTTACGCAAACATCATTGATTTCATTACTCCAAATTTATGTGTGAAATAACTATTTAATTACTTATGTTGTAATTTCCACTCCCCTTTGTGTAGATATACTTTATAAACATAATCTTTCCATTGATAAATTCTCAAGTCACTAATATAAAATTGAGAATAGTAATTATCACTCAATTAATATTTATTGAGTTAAACATCCAAGTCATTGGAGTTAGTTTTACAAAAAATATGGTTGAATGTCCTATTATGGATTTAATATAAATATAAAATTATATATAGTGTATTTATATTTTACAAAAATATTTATGCCATTGATTTATCCTTACCCTAAGGATATTGTCTTTATAAAGTAATTCATCTCAACTAAGATTCCATTAAGACTTCTTTGTTGTTATGCACCAATTCACTTTTATTTTATGTATATACTATACATTGACATAGTAAATCATGAATCACATTATTCTCAATATACTATAAATTTTTTATTACCTCAATTATTTGTATTCAACTGTCTTTCATTTGGTTAGGAACTCTAACTAAAATTTCATTTTAAATGTTTTGAAAATTTTTTCTTAAAAATCTATCTCATTAATGTCTATGTTTTAAAAATGGTTTTAAGGTTTTATTTATATGTATATTAATGTTTTAAAATATAAATTCCCTTTAAATGGTTTCAATTTGGCATGGGACACTTCAATTCAAAAATATATTTTAAACAACTTCTTGATAAATAGTGAGACTTTTCAATGCTTTCATGAAATGGGGATATTTCTCGGAATGAGTTTTACTGATCATTTTCAACTATGAAAACATCATTTATGGGATATCATTCTTGATCGAGGTTGGTTTATTATGATACAAATCTTCCATATTGTGTTGATGGTTTTGAGACATGTTTGACTGTGGATGTGTTATTTTTAGACCATTCATGGTTTATGGTAAATGTTTTAACATTTCGTATACTAGTTTTAATATGAATGTTTATGTTATATTTCAACATTTTCATATGATAAATAAATTTCACTTAATAAGTGATGGGTAGAGCCTACTATAGCTCCTCGATGCATGGGTAGGTTTCATGAGACAAACTAGTGTCTTGGTAGAAGACCTTGAAAAAATATTATTGGAATTCCTGGCACAAGGCTTTGACTATGTGGTTATGAAGTCTGGAATTATGCCTTCCATCATTATGAAATTGGATAATTATATTTGATGTCATTTTTATACTAGTATAATATCCATTTGAATATGTAAATGTAATTATTTAGATTTATATTTCCCATATTATGATGTAGTTTTTGTTTAAAAGGCTGTTGTTTTAGTCTTATACATTGCCTTAAATATTTATGCTTATTAATGAAAGTTTTTGCTATATTGTTATCCTTACTGAGCATCTAATCTCACCCCTTTCTTGTGTTTTATTTTTCCTAAGATGAAAAGAAATATATTACGATTAACCTATCGGCATTGGTTAAGGACTATTGGAGTGTCCAAAGCGGACATAATGATGTTTTTTTATTTCATGATGTAATGCAAAACATATGTATGTATCTAGTACATAAAAGGCTAATAAAATGTTTGGTATTTTGGGACATGATTCGTTGTATAATTCTAATTTTATTTAATAATGCACTGATTCTGGGTAACTGGGCTCGTGGTGTTACACCCGTGATGAGTTTTTGAGAATTTATTTCATTAGGTATGTGGTATCATAAGTAAATTCCTATAAATTAAATTTGTTGTTACTTTCTCGATTTTGAATTAATTTCTAAATGATTTATTTTTAATGAAATGATATCTTTGATAAATTTTATCAATTTTGAGCAATGTGAGTTTAAAATCATTGGATATTAATTTTTTGATTAAGGGTTGATTTTCAGATAAAGATTTTGGTTGAATGAATAATTTGAAGAATGTAATTGACGATGATTCTTGATTAATGAAGGCATGAAATGATTTATGGGTTTAAATTGATATTTTATTCCCTCTATGGATTTCTAGTTGTTGAAATATATTTTATTTTCTGTTTTTGAAATAAAATTTCATTTTTGAAACATGATTTGAGGTTTTTTGGCAATGATTAATGAAATATATTAGATATGGAAATTTTTTTGATTAATTATTTTCATTAAAAAACATGGTATCTTGGTTTTTTGTGTGGTTGGACTCAGATAAACATGATAGGTTTGTATTGCATCTACCTTTTATCATATTTACAATTATAATTATTAATAACATTAATCAGGTTATGGGTTCATTATTTGTGATAGATTCATATCCGCGCTTTAGCTCAGATCTAGCGAAGTGTTCAAACATTGTGCCATATTTCACTGAGAATGTAGGGACCCATGAACCTTAAACTAATGAAATCCAGGACACATAATCATGTTGCTATGATTAAAAATTATTGTAAATGATTTATTCATTTTGGTTATGATTGAAATTCTTAGGGAGACTTGTTTGGTAAACCTTATCTTTTGTTCCTTCTTCACACTTCCAATGGAAATTATCTGAAAATATTTTTTTAACTTTTAATTGTGAAAAATATTACAATCCCATGGTTTATTTAAAAAATAATATATGGTTTATTTATATATATTTATTATTAATTACTTGGGGATATCCTATTGGGGTCATTTTGTTGACACCAAGTTTTTAAATTTGGGTGTTTGTAGACATTCTTTTTCGAGGACAAGGAAAAGGGAAAGAACTCTTTAAAGCTTGTGGGTTTCATGAAGGAGATACCATGATGTTTTTATTTGATTAGTGTGTCATAGGATACAAGTATATTTATGGTATTTTATAATCATTGTGATGAATTTTATATGAAGAATTTGGTTTCTTATAAGATTTTGGTTTCCTATCTTCCATGTGGTACTTTTATATTGATGATTGTTTTGTATAAAAATAATTTATGAATTATTGTATGTCAATATTATTTATTTTATTATTTTTGTTTGAAAATTATTCCCAGATAAACATTTTTAATTCCAAATAACTATTATCCTATCCATTTTGATTTTTAATTTCCTTTTAGTAGTTTCAGAATTCATTCTAGTCCTGATTTATTGAGTTATATGGGTCATTTCATGAAAGATCATTACTAGTATTTTAATCAACGAATAGGATCTACCCAAAGATAATTTATATGGTGGATGAAACTATTGACATGATATTTATTAAACTCCTTTTTTATTTATAAAAACTAATGTAAACCCATTCAATTAGGAAGAATTGACATTTTATTAGAATTATGATCTGATTCCACTATATAATCAACTTCTATATTGGGAATAACATCAAGAAAATCCCTAGGAAATACATACAAATATTCAATCTATATAATAACATCACTAATATAAGATGTTACATTATTGAAAAAAAATATGTGAATGATATCTTTACCTTCCATATATTATCAATTTCCTTGTTTCTTCATCTATTATAAAATGTGTGAATTCAATCTTATAAAAAATGGATAATAATTCTAAAATATAACTTCTTTAGATCTGTAATATATCTTATCATAATAAAACTATATCCAATCCATATAAAAATAAAATAAAACTCTTCAATGGGAATGGAAATAGGGTTTATTAGAAAACCCATTTTTCAGTTAATAAATGGGAAAATTTTGTAATTTCATTTTTCCTTTATACTACACCATGTATTTCTACCATGACTGCTAACATTATATATTCAATGGGGTTAATATTTAACATAAATACTTATGTAATATAATAGAACGTGTGTATCTAAAAATAAATAATAAATTTGAATAATTTAAATAAACTAGTGATGTAACAAACACCACTTAATTTGAGATTCATTCATCTACTATAGTATAAATGTGCATTATTGATACTTTCTACTTATGTTGTTGATGACTATCACCATGAACAACTTATTTTAGAAACAAATATCACAATTCCCCAAATAATTGTAATTATAACATTTAACTTCCTTCTTTTCGTCATCAAGGTATCCATTACCCTTTCTTGTTTCTTTGATGTCATAATCCTAGATTTGAGGCATTCCATATCAATAACACCTTCATGTTCTCATAATAAATTCTCCCAAATTATTCTTTCACTAATTATCATGAGGGATTAGTTTAATTTTTATACATTCATGTTTCATGAATGAATGATTACCCATTTTATACCACATAGAAAACTTATTATCCTTATTTTTTAAAAGTACAACTACTAGAGATTTATTCTATATCCAAGGACAAATAGCCACAGTTTTATAGGTATGTGGCTATAGATTTTTTATTTCCAGAGTTTTAATAATCCTCTGTGGCTATATCCCTTGTTTCTCACGGTTTTCATTTTTTATGATCAATATCGGGCTCCTCCTCCTCCCCCGATCTGCAACCCTATCACATTACATTTCCCACCTCCCCAACGACCTCTCCTCCCTGATGAAATCTATCACAATGGTGGAGACCTCCTACCCAACACTGAAACCTCTCACTGTGGGGCCCTCCTCCCCCTAGAACCTCTCCTCCTCCCTGAAGACCTCTCTCACTGCTCCCACTCCTCTCCCCTCATGGTTTTCCTCTCTATCCCTCACTTTTGTCCCCTCTCGTTCATCCTCGCTGGCTTCTGTTCCTCCATCCCTCATCATAATTCATTTATTCATGGTGTTCATTCTCCATTCATGGCCCGTATTCACTTGGCTTATGTGCATGTAGGTGTATTCTTTGGTCATTTCATCTTTTCCATGGTGTTATGTATTGGTTATGATGGGTTTAGAAACAAAGTTATACATTCTAGAGTTATGTTGGTATCTAATATTTGTAGTTATTTATGCCTTGGGTAGAGATGTTTTATTGTTCAATCTCATTTATTCTATTATAAAGTTCTACAATATGTCAGTTATTTTCTGGTTTATGTTAAAAAATGTGGAATGTATTGGAGTTTTATGTACCACATAATGAATCAAATCCCTTTTAAAATGTGAAAATAGAAATTATTGTAGAATGGTTCTGTTTTTTCACTTGAATTTATCATAGAGCATCGATGAAATACAGAAAACCCACCTGACAGCAAGAACTGGAAACCATATATAGTGGGTTCTAGTTTATTTGTCTTACACCCTTAAGGGGTTTCTCTTTTATTCATAAAATAAACAATTTCTGCTAATTATTAAGGATTTCTTAATTTCCTTTCCCTCTTAATCTCTTTCCAGTGATGGCATTCTTAGTAAATTATTATGTCCTGGAAAGGCATTTTTTTGGAGTTAATAATTAATTTCAATGTTCAGTGATATATATTTATACAAATGTGGAATTTCAGTGATGTTATTTTATAGTTTTCAATGGTATTTTTTTGGCCTTGATACACCGAAATTCCTATTATTTAAGGATTGTTGTTGCTACAATGAGTGTAGCTATTTTTGGGTAAACTAGAAAAATATTGTATATTTTTCTTGGAGCATTCTGATTCCAACCCCTCTTCCTTTTTCTCTAGATTTGTAGATACGAGCTATATGTGGACATTAGTGAGGTCATCCTTCATGTATGATTTAACTCTATTACAATGATGAACATCATGAAGCATTTTTAGTACTTGTTTAAAGGATTAGTATTGATTTTCTATGAAACTTTTCTCTAATTGTATGGTTATCTTTTGGTTTAATTCACTCAGATGTTTCGTAGATCATATTCAAAGGGTTATTGTCATAGAAGGGATGATTGAATTATAAAAACAAAAATCCATGATTTAAATTTTAAAATATTTTAATTCAATTCAAAGGTGTCAATATTATTCATTTCTTAATGTTTTTTGTACTTTTTTTTGAATACTCTTAGTTTGTGTATGTTCCTACTCTGGACCCTTACCCAGGTTAAACTCTTATAAAAGATGGATCTCTTGATGACGTTGAATATGAAGAACATCTTAGAGGATAACACATATACCTTGAGAGGAATGACAATATTTTTTCAAGTAAGTATTCATCATCATCATCATCACCATTGTCATCATTATTTTGTTAAATAACACAATTGAAAATATTCAGATGTCTTTGTTCATGACATAAATATTGTTGTCTATCTTGATGAAACTCTGGACTTCATTGTATTACTAAAATTTGACATTCAAGCACTATGAAATGACATTACCTTATTTATTTTGGGTAAAAAATTTATGTGGACATGGGAAAAATTATCCTTTGGTATGTTTCTGGTTCCCTTTGGTTGTCTGAGAATTTTGAAGTTTGACTGTGATTATTGTTGGTCGATCTAGACTTCAAAAAAAAATTAGGATTCTTCACCTTGAGTGTCAAAAGTGGAGGGAGGACCATTATTTAGATAGGTTTGTAATTAAAAACTCAAACAGTTTGATTTAGTTCTATCAAAAAATGGTTTTTCCATCTGTAGGAAACCGATTTTAATGACCGTATGGACCAAGAAAACACGGGCCCAAATTTTTGGATTTTTTTTTCCAACCAGTAACCATGTTTCAAAAAATAATGCTAATTGTTAGCTATCCGTTAATCTATAAGCTCATGTTTCTAGAAATTGAATTAGCAATGCATGATGTGATATCACTGTAGATAGAAATATGTGTGATTTGAACTAAATGCATCATCTATTAATATACTATTCTAGATCAAATTATCTTATTAAAACACATGAGTGGTGCTAAAAGCTTCGGGAATCTCATTAGATTCAAACTACAACTTGATTCATCACATGACCTAAATAATACCAGTCACAGTGTGGTAACTGTAGTACATGATCCATGAATCACAAAGTTTCTAAATAAAAATTTTATTTTTTTATTTCTTGTATATTTCTCAATCCATTTTATTAATTCTAGCATGCATGGTAGTATTTGAACGTGTTCTATTTTGTTCTCATGGATTGGTTCAAAGACATGTATGCCTATTAGTTTCATTACACTGACATATTTTTCCTTTGATGTTGTCTTGCATCAGCTTATAGCTTTGTTCATTATCCTATATATAGATGATATATTTTCATGGATGAATCAAGTTATGTACCCAGGATTTAGAAAGTCCATTATATTGAAGGATATCTAGAAATTAGATGTCTGAGATCGAATTGAAACATTGATCAACAAGCCTGTAATATTTTTTCCTTTAGGTAGGTTTTGGTAATTTATTTATTCTATTAATGTTATAACTTTTTATTATTATTATTTTATATTATTCTATTTTTTTTGTAGTTTCCAAAGATGTTAGACTAAGGAATCAGAAAAGCCCAAACCATGGCTTCTAGGAGAATTAAATCACATCCTTGGTGGACGGTACATAGAAAAATACATTTCTTAAGAAATTATTTTTAATTGCAACTAGAAATGAGAAATTGTTGACAACTAATTCCCCTCTTTTTATTGAATATCTATATAGGTTTTGGTGGGAAGGCTTCTGGAAGGTAAACAGTTTAGGTGGTGTGATTTTGTTTTCAGTATTTTGTTTTATTTTCAATATATTTTTTCACCTGTAAAATTTTTTTATGTAGTTTTCCTTCCTCATTTATGATTTTTTATGAAATGAAATGTTAAAACATGTTTGGTGATATGGTATTTTGAGTAGACCTCACATCGATTTATTCCAAATTAGTATTTTTTACCATTAAATACTAATTTGTTTATTCAACGTAGGTTAGTATTTTTTATAAATTTTAGTTCCAAGAATGATCCAAAATTTTACAAGTTATTTGGATCCCTTTCATACATAAATTTGTGTTTATAAGGTAAATTTCTATGAGCATTGAAAACACTATCCCTCAATTGCATCATCATCTTCTGAATTGGCAGTGGTGTTGATTGTGGGGGGTGCATAGGGCATTTAGGTGCAGGTGGGGTTGGGGGTGCTACTAGGGGTGCAGGGTGTAGTGGGGTTGTAGGTGGGGGGTGAGGGGGGTGGGGTAATCCATATATTATATCCACTTTCCATCCTTCAAACTAAAAGATATACTCCCTACATTTTGGAAGATCTGTTAGGTGTATACTAAAAAATGCCTAATCACCCATTATCCCATAGGAATCATTTCCAATATGAAATAAAACTCACCGAATTAGTCGAATAAATACAACTTATGTCTCCATATACCACTAAAACAGACCAAACAAAATATACGTGTGTGGTTATATCTTAGTTTCTAGCAACATGTTTAATAAAAATCATGGTTGTATTATTGTTTATCCCATGGTAGGATCAATTTTGAAATATGGGGATTTCATGTGAGGTATATAGAGGAGACTTATAAATCTTAATATCTCATTATTACATGTCATTTGTGTTTAGGTGTACTACTCAATGGGTTTATTTATGCTTTTTCATGAATTTGATGAAATTTTATGTTGTTTTGGGTGGATAAATTTGATTTTTCCTGTTTCTTAGTTATGGGAGGGTGTCAAGAGTGGACCCCAGACATGGCATCTTGCCTGCGTGTAGTATATTACCCGGTGAGTTTTGCATCAATAATACTGAATATAGTCCTAATTTTATATTTATTTGATTCATATGTATTCATGGATGATACAAGGGATATATGAATCCTTGGTGGTTGGTATAAGCATGAGTTCGATTTTTAGATTATCGTTTGAGGTAGGTTTCCTTTATATTCCTAATTCACTTGATCATTTGGATTATATTATGTTTTTTTAATCATTAATATTATCCTTTTGATCATGTTGGTATTGTAGTCATGTATTATTTATGAAGTACAGTTTACACATTGATCACAAATATTTAAGAAGCGTTTACATCTCACAGTTTTTCCAATTCTTTCCTTATAGGTGGTTATTTATGATGAGATATGTTCTATCACCACCATCAAAGGCAGTTTGTTCATAATTGGATTTAGGTGTGGTTTCACTCGTTTTTTTCTATGTCCTAATTTTAAAATGGGCATTTGTGATTTTTGGGTTTCTTATATTTTTGTAGTGTATTTTGGATCTTGTTGATGTGGATTCGAGATGATTGTTGATGGAGACTCACCGTGTATGCATTAGAAAGCATATATATAATATGTTCTCTCGTTATATGTATGTCTGCCCATGGCATCATTATTACATATAAGGGTCTAGGTGTGCTTATGTATATATATAGAAAATTCATACGTGTCTGGGTGATGACAGGCTTATGCTTGTGAGAATATATATAAGGATCCTCTTGTGCATTCTAAATTTAATTTTGACATTTAGATAGTGTTTAGGGAGTCCTAATGTATATGAAAAGGTCAATATGTATGCTAGATGGATGGAGAAGCTTAGATTTGTCACTCATAAAAGTGTCAAGCACGGAGTGTGGCTTGGATCCTTTGAGTTAAGGTCCCTCTCCTAGCCTCTTTAATTAAAGAATTTTTTAAATTTCATTTATCTTCCTTCTTAATATTTTTTTATATTATATTTCAATTAATGAATAATTTTTAGTCAAGATAGTTGTTTTTTTATAAAAAATTCATTGTTTTGTAATAAAACCCCTCCAATGGAGGTGTGCCGTCTACGAAAACTCACAGTGGTAGTTTATTATTATATGTATTTCCCAACATTATTGATTTGATGTATTCCATTTTAATCCTTACCCCTTCTTCTCTCATTTAAGACACCATGAGCATCTCCAAAGATTTTTTTGGATCATAATTTCTCATAGATAAATTATAATCTTACAACAATCACCAGAACCACTAGTTCATGAATAATTCTTGGTTCCACATCTCACTATATTCTTATTTCGCCATCACAGAATGACTTTATTCTAGAGTTTTGTTCCCCATTCACCACTAAATTCTAGTTGTTTTTGATAAGGTTCATAAGATATGACCATGAGAGTTATCTTATTCTTCTTTAATCTCCCTGTATTTTTCTTGAGAAAATATTTTTTTTAGTTTTTTTGAATATATTTCAAATACATAAATCATAAAATCAATTACATGATTGTATCAATTGAAATGAAAATATTCTTGTGAACTATTTTTTGACCTACATTTCTATCAACATTTGTGTGTTCATTGAAAGATAAGATGTGTCAAATAAATGTACGATAAGACCAATTGAATTAGTGGATGGTGAAGAATATGGAAGTCAGATGTTCCAATAGAGAAACATCATCAGCCACGACCTACTATCATCTAGTAGGAAAACAACATTAAAATACCATTTAAAATTATTTCTTAGCCTTTATTAGACACTCTCATACCCCCAGCATAATAACTCCAACAACTATTCTCTAAATCTACAACCCAATCACCTGTCCCCATCATCACTACTCTCTTGAAATTACAACTTCTACTCAAGGTGGGAAAACAAAATAATTCAAATAGAACTACCACCTTGTCATATATTATAAATTTTCTGATACAGTTCCATCTTCCAATTTAGAACAACACTAAACCTGGCCTCCTCCATTGATTTTTTATGATATTTCATCATTATGGTATTCACCTCCAAAGTAGTCATATTAGCCAAAGAAGTCTACAATTTAGGGGGTGGCTAGTACAAAGGGGGTGAGGGTGTTGGTGCTGGGGGTTAGGGGTGGTGGTGTAGGAGGGTTAGGGGGTTGGTGTAGGGGTTAGGGGAATGGTTATTCCTTGAAGATGATGCACGAATACAGGAGGGGGTGAACAAGAAGTGGTCACTAGGCTAGGTTGTGGCCTAAGATGCTAAAATCAGGGTTTGTTTTCCAAAGGCGGCATGAATCTTGATGGGTTAGGTATAATGGATGGTTACTATTGAGACCGAGAGATATGTGTTTTTAAAATTCCACTGTTGTATAAAATCAACATGAGATTCATAACTCGAATATATAAATTTCTCTAGGTCATGATCAAACCATAATGTTCAACACTTTTGATTTATTTTTAGAAATTTTATGTCTATTTGACATCTTGGGTCACGCAATCCATTATTGTTTGTTTTATAGAAATTGATCATTAGTATCTTGTTATCCAACTTTATAACCAGAGTTGCACACTCTCATGTATAAAATTAGAATTTATTGATTTATCGTCATATCATTTCATTATATTGATATAGAAGTGTCCATTTACAGATCGTGTATCATTATGATAGCTTGAAGCTTAATAATTCGTCTTTTAGGAAATGAATTTGTAACCATTGTCAATTTCACCATCAATTCAGGGTCCTATGCACTGCTTCTTCAACCCTCCTTGTGGAGGGTTAGCAAGTCTGAAAACACCAGGTGTTGCAGTTATTCCAATTCCTCCTTCATTGCAACACATTTTATAGAAAAACATCATTCAAAGTGTATTCTGGTTCTTATATTCTATGTCTACTTTATTAATGGTTGTCAGAGATATTTCTTAAAACATTTCAAGTAAAACATGGTAGGATAAAATAATTAATCCGGTCATGTTTGTGGAGTATACTTCTGGTAATTTTGTTGATCCTTCGATAATTTTTCCTTGTATTTGGAATTTTCTAGAATGAAAAATGAAATTAATGACATGGGAGATATCCCATCACACAAGCTCTAGAAAATTTAAAATCATGATGAAAATTTATTGGATGACCTCTTGTGCTTGATACTGTTAATCAAGTGCAATATAATGTGGCTTTCAATGGTGACCATTAGATATTTTATTTCATTTAGTAAAGAAAATATTCATTACCTTGTACCTTATTGGTGAAAACCTACATTATTAGTGTATGGGTCACGAATTTCTAAAAAAAATCTCATAGTAGCTATAATAATGAAACCAATTGCTTGTATTCATTATGTATCCAACACTTCTTTTATTGCTAGCTCTACACGAGGTTTTGAGATATTAAAGGGGTTTTATTTTCTTCTATGGGTACATGCCAATACCCATCAAACATAAGTTTATATAAAAAGATGTGAATGTATGAGTTGATAATATATATGATTTTTATCATTTCTGTTTTCTTATAGTTCATACTATTGGTTTTTTACATGTAATATTTTGTTCAAGCATAATAAAATGGGTTTCTTTTGGGAGGTGTTATTTCCATGCACATTGGCTCTAAAGGGATCAAATAAAACTAAATATTTTGTTCTTATTTATTGTAATATTGATTTATTTTGAATCAATTAATACTAATCATTATTGAAGGAATTTCATTGTAATATTAAATGGTGTGTACCTAGGGGACACATACTATGTTTTTCAGACCATATAACTTGGCTTGTATAGGTTTATAAACTCAGATTTCAAAAATTAACTCACAAGTTTTGTGTGCAAGTGGATAGGGGTGTGCATGGGGGTTACAGGGATGTTTAAGGGGCGCACGGGGGGGTTGGGTTGGGGGTCCCTAGTAGGGGGTGAAAGGGTTGTCCAACAAGGGTGGTGAAAGGGGTGTACAAAATGGGTGTGCAGGGGGGAGTGAAAGCGGATTGGGGGCGAATGTGGGGCTGGGTGTTGGGGGAGTGGGTGCCATAGGAATGGTTGTGCATGGTGGGTGTCCAGTAGGGGTGGTCAAATAGGTGACCGACAGGGGTGGTGGAAGGGGTGTCTGGTAGGGGGTGCAGGGGAGTGTGTGCAAGGGGACAGGGGGTGCATGGGGGGCTGGGGGGGGCATGGGGGAATTGGAGCATGGGTGTGGGCGGGGGCATGGGTGTGCAGGGGGTGGGTCTGTCGGTCCATGGGGTTGGGGGCTGATGTCTAGTGGGTGGGGGTGTTGTCTAGGGGGTTGTTTGTCTAGCGGGTAGGGGGAGCTGTTGTCCAAGGGTGGGGGTGTTTTCTAGGTTGTTGGGGTGTTGTCCAGGGGGGCTTATATCTAGGGAGTGTTTGCCTAGGGGGAGGAGGAGGGTACGTGGGGGCTTGGGTTTGCAGGGGTGTTTGTCTAGGGGTGGGGGTGTCAGTCCATTGGGGTAGGGGGATGTTGTCCAAGGGATGGGGTGCTATCCAGGTGTCGGGGTGTCTATCTATGGGGGAATCTATCCAGGGGTGGGGGTGTTGTGGGGGTGTGCAAGGTGGGTGTTAGGGGTGTCTGTAAGGGGACCAAGGGTTCACGGGATGTGTAAGGAGAACTAGGGTGTGCATCGAGGTGTGTGAAAGGGGACTAGGGGGTGCAAGGGATGTGTATGGGGGTGAAAAGGGCTGTCTGTCTATGGGGTAGGGGTGTTGTTATGGGGGGGGGGGAATCTATCCAGGGGTTGTGCAGAATGGGGTGTTTGCTGAAGGTGGGGGGGTGTTGTCCAGGGGGTGTCTGTACAGGGGAGGGGGGGTCTGTCCTGGGGGGGTTTCAGGAGGGGTGGGGGTTGTCCAAGAGGGTTGTTCATTGTGGTGTCTAGGAGGGGTGTGCAAGGGTAAAAGGGGCACAATGGGTCTGTATGAGGGTGCAAGGGGGGATGTGCAGGGGGTGGGGGAACAAGGGGTGTCTAGTAGGAGGAAAGGGGAGTGCAGTGGTCATGTGAAATGGGGGTAAAAGGGGTGTTTTCAAGGGATCGGGGGGTGAAAGGCTTGTGTAAGGGGGTGAAAGGGGGTTCTTATCAAGGGGTGGGGGTTGCTGTCCAGGGGGTGTCCAGGAGGGGGGGTTGTCAAGGAGAGAGGGGGGTAGTGGGGGTGTCCAGCAGGGGTGTGTAAGGGGAAATTGGGGTATAATGGGTAGCAAGGGGGGCTTTGTAGGGGGGTTGAAAGGGGCATTTGTGTGATGGGGGTACAAGGGGGGTCTATCCAAGGGTGCAAGGGGGTCTGCATGGGTGCAAGGGGGTCTATCCAGGGTGTAATGGGGTCTGTCCAAGGGTGCCTAGGGGGTCTTTCTAGGGGTGCAGCTGGTCTGTCATGGGTACATGGGGGAGGGTGGTCTGTCTGTGGGGGTCTATCCAGGGGTCCAAGGAGGTCTGTCAAGGGGTATGTAGGGGTGAAAGGGGGCATGTCCAAGGTGCAAGGGAGGTCTGTCTAGGGGTGCACGGGGGGTCTATCATAGGGTGCAGGGGGGTTTGTAGGGGATGTGCTGGGGGAAAAGGCAGGGGGTGTCTACTTAGGGGTGTTATATAATGAGAAGGGCTATAACAACAGTTTCAAACTGTGGCTATATACCAATAGAAATAGTTTAAACCATGACTGTAACCTATAGTGTAAAGACTTGAAAAATCTACATAATGGTTTTTAATTATATAGGATTATTACGAGTCCGTAAAAATTGATGGCGCATGATTCTGAGCCTCGGTGTGCCTGAAATGGAATTTTGAACTATTTTAGGTACGTTCAGTAAACGTGCATGCATCATTTTCTAACATTTGAACCGGTGCTCAGAATTTAAATATGATGACACCGTTGAATCCACATTGCCGTGATTTTCTTAAAGGAGGCTTCAATTCGACCATAGTGGGGCAGGAGAAAAATATTGTTTTTGTACTTATAAAAGAATAATAAAATAACATGAGAAGGTTATTTTATTTTCTCTCCAGTGGTTGAGTGGTGGTAGCAGTACTATAGAGTTTCCAAACCATTTAATGGCTTGAATCTTGGTTTTTGTAACCACAACATTGAAACATTAAATGTGGTTCATAAATGAACCTCATTACTATTGTGAAACTAGGTTGATTCTCCCACCTATTCAGTTTAATCTTGGGCATGGTTTTATGGTATGGCTGTGAGGAACCTTGGGCGATGTACTGCGACACCTTCCACTGACTGAGGACGGAGACTTGGGCGGAAATTAATCAGGATTGACGAAAATTGGTTGCTTCATTAAATGCAGAATCTATTGCCACCATTGTGATGTATCCAACGAATCTCGAGGTTGGGGTTTGACATGATTTAATTCTAAGTGGATGATGAAGGATTTAATTGATTCCTATTTGTTATGACGCTAATGCAGACGGCGGGGTCCAAACAAAGATAGCCCAGACCCTCGGCTGCTTTATTCTTGTCACCTTCTTCGGGGGATGTTTTTTAACTCAACAGAACCTTGACCCAAGAAGGTACACAGAGGTGGAGGCATTGCAGGAGCCCCTAGGCATAATTAGAAGGTAAAACGAACCATCAGATCTCACTCGATGGCCCGTGGAGGCTCTGCTGGCATGACACCATCATCAACGGAGATTGCAGCTGCCGACGCTCACTATCTGCAGAGGAGGGAATTACCACTTGGCGCCGCGGAAGAGGGACCAGTGGCTGGAACATGGATCATTGTAGAGGTAGGAGGTGGTGTGTCATCGTATGTTGTAGTGAGGTAGGCTGCGGATTCAAAGTCGTAGCGAAGGGAGGGGACCCGTTCCTAGCAGGACCCGTAGATGGCCAAAGAGGTGCTACCAATTAAATAGTTGAACGACTCTTTGATCCATTCTGGAAGGAAGGGGAGAGGCTCCCCTCCCCACGTGGGCCACCAGCTAGGTGTCATGCCACCTAGCAGGCTGCACCGCCCGACATGCCGTGCAAAGCCAATGCGGGCAGGGTCCGTCCATGGCCTAGTGAGGCGAGGCCGCCACGGCCCAACCCATTCTAGGAGGGTAGGGCAGGTCCGCAACCTTACGGGATGATCTAGTCTGGTTTGGGACGGTTCAGGTCGGACTCGAACCGAGTCGGGCGACTTGAACCGGGTCGGGTCGGGATGGGTCGGACCAGACCCTGACCACTTTCAGACCCAGTTTCACTTAAAGAACCATATCATGTGAACCAGAAGTCCGTTTGATGAACCTTCAACGATGTTGGGATCCTTGGAGTGAGGCATTTATTTTTTGATACTCAATGCCAGTTTTGAAAAGAGTATAAGTATGGCCGGGTTAGATCGTACCTGAATCCAACCAGGACCTCGGCACTAAAATGTGTATAACTCTCAGACTGAGCGTCTGATTGACACAATGTCTATTGAGTTGGAACCCATATGACATGACGGATCATTGGGTTACATCTTTGTGGGGCTTCGTGGATGCTGAAGCTTGAATGATATCTTGAGGATCATATACTATGAAACTCAAGCGCACTGGGTGCGGAGAATCTTGTGGCTAGGTGTCAACATTATAGTGACCTTGTGTGGATCAGCATTATAGAGACCCTATATAGATCTTCATTATAGAGACCCTATGCAGATCACCATTATAGTGACCCTATTTGGACAAACATTATAAAGACCCTGTGTGGATCAGCATTATAGTGACCCTCTGTGGATCAGCCTTATAACGACCCTGTGTAGATCATCATCATAGCGATGCTGTGTGGATAATCATTATAGAGACCATGTGTGGATAAACATTATAGGGACCATGTGTGTATCAGAATTATATAGACCCTATGTGGATCAATATTATAGAGACCCTATGTGTATCATCATAATAGGAACCCTGTGTGGATCAGATATGCACGACCCGACGAAGACCAGCCTTAGAGAGGCCTCTCATGGATCAGCGACATGGGATCCTGTGTGGGTTAGTAGTAGAGCCTCTCAATAGAATAATATGATTTAACCTTATGACTAATAATCTATATTTCTGATCTCTGATTTGAATACCTAGTTTGAGGTGAGTCTTTTTATTTGTGCATCGTGATTGAGATAATGATTTGTGGTTTTCATTTATGGAATTATTAGAGACTGTCGAGGGACTTCAGGTCCCTATGGGGTATCGTTATACTCACCCCTAAATGGGATTTTCCTGCACCTTGTGGTTTCTTTTTCAGATGACAGGATTCCTTGATTGAGACATGGAGATATAGGACCTCACAGTGGTTGGTGGTGATAGTTGATGTGGAGAGTTTTGGAGACGAGTTCTACCTACCCTTCAAGTTGGAACATTGGTGGATGATTCTAGGATTTGTTTATTGTTTTATATTATAGTTTTATCTTTTAGCTGAGCTTTTATTTCAGTCCCTTTACTTTTAGTGCACACTATTACTACTGTAGTTTTACTTGGTGGTTTCATCTTCTTGGGTTCTTGGGTTGTGTGTTCGTACAAGTTTAAAGGTCATGCCTTCCCGTTATAGGGATTCACCTTTCTTTTTCTAGTTTCCAACCCCTGGCCTATAGACAGAGGGATTGGGGTAGGCATGGAACGGTCCCCATATGATGGGTCGTGAAAAACTGGTATCAGAGGAGTCGGTTCTAACGAAGATATAGGACTCTAATCTCTCTAATGGAGTAATAATGTTACGTGTTTTGAGTGTGTCTTTCAATTAGGGGAGTCCAGTGTTGGTTCAGTGATCGACATATCCATAAACACGGACCCTGAATTCCGATTTCTGACTCGATGAACAAAAATACTGATTGCATGTGTTTTGGAAATGTTTTACTTTGGATCTCTTTTGAGTCCGCTCACCAGGTAAATTTTTTGACTGTGGCACACCTATTTCTTTTCAAAATTCCCCCGCATAGACAGCCAGGTAGGATTCTAGAGAGAATACACAATAATGGCCCACCGAGAGATGAGGATTCTATGTGGGGACCTCTTTCTGTGTTGGCACCTTCGGGTGGTATACCAGTTGCACCAGCACTCGTAGGGCTGTAGTTGCCACCAGCCCCTCTAACAAGCAATGCACACTGACTCATCACATTTCATGGGTTCCAAAGACATAGGCCTCTGAGGTTTCAAGGAGAGACAGATCCCCAGACAGATGAGGACTGGTTGAAGGCTATAGAAAGGATTTTCATCTTAGTGGAGATGCCTACGAAGCAGATGATTGTCCTAGATGATAGCCTATTCTAGGGCATAATAGGAAGATAGTGGAATCTGATTCTCTAGACGCATGAGGTGGAGACAATCCCATGGTTCGACATCGGGACCCTATTCAAGGCTATGTTCATACCAATGACTTTTTGCTCAGTTCGTATCTAGGAGCTACATTACTTATAGAAGGGAAGCTTATTAGTTTCCTAGCACTCGGAAAATATTTACTAATCACTTGCATTACTCCACCGACATGGTACGATACCCATTCTTCAGGGAAATTCCTACTAGATTGGACCTTCCTGGGGTGACCATAGCATGTTGGGTTGGAGGTACGGAGCTCACGGGGCTGAGGGGGTTAGCAGGGAAGAATACTGTAGTTCACATGCAGCGGGTAGGGACACTTGGTTCATGACTGCCCGACCCTCCATACAGATGATCAAAAGATGATCGAGGGACTTCTGAGGCAGTGGTCAAGGTTCAATCGAGGGGTTCCATATGGCGAAGGATATGGAAAGGGATCTGTTCATGTTGTAGTTAGTGGATGATGGTTTTTTGTTCTACCAACACCACCCCCATGTGGTCCACCTGGACCAAAGGGAGCAGGTGGATAGGGGAGAGCTCAGCTTCAAGCAGTAGAGGCCTACAACCATGACTCTCTATATATAATTAAAGATACAATATATTCTAATTCAACTCAATATATTGTTACCATAGACATAGGTGCTATTCACTCTCTCCTTTCCACAACTCTCATTTGGAGATCTAGATTCCGGTAGAGCCACTGGCTCGATCCTTGTGTTTAAAGACTTATTTCGGAGAGTATTCAATGATTACACACATCTGCAAGCAGTGTGAGATTACTTTAGGAGGCGAGATCATTGTCTTGGATCTCATTGAATCATCGTCAAGGCTTTTCAATGTCATCTTTGGTATGGACTGGTTATCCATGGTCCACGATCAGATTGACTATTTTATGTGCAATATGTGTTGTGTCTGCAAGGATGGGACAAGGTTTTCCTTCACCAGTTAGAGGGGATCCGTTACTGTATATAATGGACTTACTCAGAGGAGGGTACAGATCACTCATCAGTTGGATAGCCTTACCCTCGGAGCTATTGACATGAGGAGTTTGACTTATCCTGTAGTGGCAGACCTGTATGATGATGTCTTTCATGATGATGTTCTAGGACTACCTCCTAGTAGAGAGGTAGAAATCTACATTTTTCTATACCCCGGGATGACACCGATAACTACACTATCATATCGGATGGATCATACGGAGCTTTGTGAGTTAAGGGTATAGTTGGAGGACTTGCAGAGGAAGGGGGTCATAAGGATCAGTGTTTCTCTATCAGCATCACCAATTCTGTTTTCCAAGAATGCGAATGGGAGTCTAAGAAATTTTGTGCACTATAGGTACCTAAACTAGGTGACTGTGAAGAGCTAGTATCCACTCCCAGGGATTGATGACATATTTAGCCAAATGATGTGAGATCGATGATTTTTGAAGATAGACCTCAGATCAGGCTATCACTGTAACACCCGATACTTTTATAAGAAATTTTTTTTATGTTATATAAATCATCAAAGGAATATTTCACTACACACAACACTAGCTTGGCTTGCATTACACACAAACACAGACTTCCACAATAGCTTGTGTCGTACGCAATACCGAGTTTCACTAAACAACGATATGCTATTAAAATATTATTAAAACTAGCCGTTATGAATACTAATAACAACTTTTTGAAATTTTATAAATTTTATTTTTCAAAATGGACTTCATTTTTGGATTCAGAATATCGAAATTAGCCTAGGGTGAAATTTTGGTAATTTTCTGAAAACATTCAATTTTTGATGAATAGTGAAAACACTGGGTTACTATTTAAAAACCTAATTTTTATTTAAATAATTATTTATTTTATTTAAATTTATTTTAGGTGAAAATTGATACATAAATAGTACTCCACCCGTGCGATGTACGGAACTATAAAATAATTCTTATTATTAAGTATCGAATACTATTTATAAAACATAATAGTTCATATTAATAGTAAAATGATTTGAAAAGAAAACGACACACATAATAAAGGGATAAAAGTTACATAAATTGAGGAACAAAAGTTTCATAGTGAGCAGTCTTCTATATAAAATACATAATGAAGGAACAATAGTTACATAAATGATTAATGTATAAGAATAGAAATTACCAAAATTGAGGAATAAGCAATGCCCTCTATAGATAGAAGAGCTTCTGATTTCTCAAATAGAAGAGCTTTCGAATCCTCCTTGGCATACAAGAACATTTTTGTTTGGTATAAACGGCAAGCCATCGGGAATTGAGGGTTTGAGTGGCATTGAGGGTCAAATTTCTCCATGGTTGGGTGTCGGAAGGCATGAACCTCTAACTTGCTCTGTCATATCACTTTCTTTTAGCATTGAATTGTCACTTTCTCATCTCTTCGATAAATTTTTTAAAATAATTGATCCTAAAAGAGAAAAACATTACTCTTGTTTTCTATGGTAAACACTACAAAAAATCTTATACCCCTGCTCCTAAATATGCTATATCTGCTTCTAGTTCTTCAAAGTTGAATCCTTAAGTCACTTAAATGGGTATAGTGAAACATGAAAATGAAATTGTGAATGTAAACATAACAGATAATTTTTAAAACATGATAATATAACTTAATGTTTATAGAGAAAGAGGAAGCCTTATGTTTTGAATAGAAGGTGCTATAAAGTAACAACAACCACAACTTTTTAAATGTATATGTTGTTCCCATTCGTAGTAGAAGTGTAATGGAAAGTCATGTAGGTAAATACTTGCATTCCCAGTTAGTATACATTGCCCTAGTGGAGAATCAGTTCTGAATGTTGGGTTGACATGAACATTGATCCCTGCAATACATAATTTATGTGAGAAAATTGAAACTGGGAATTCAGTTTAGTGTAAATGATATATGCATCAGAAAGGAAAATGGATACACTTGAACTTTTTCTTTCATTATATTAGTGGAGTAAATATAAAATTTAAGTTATTAATGGAAAAACATTATTTATGAATAACAGAAAAATATATGAAGTCAAGTGATACCTGGAAATAGCATCACAAAATATAAGATAATCTTGTCAGTCTTTTGGTAAATGGTATCCTTTATACAGGGATGCAGATGATTAGCAATGCTTGTTGTTGCTGTAGAGTCTCAAGACCTTGTAACATATTTTTGGACCACATCATTGGCATAAAAATCAATCCTTATATTTTTCTACATGAAGAAATGAATTAAAAGGATATGTAGCAGCAAATTCTGACAACTGTAATCATTGATCATAAAGCAGACGTTGAACAATTGGCATCAGAGAGGAACAAATGAAGTGTGTTATGTTTAGGGAAAAAATTAAATTGGATGAAAGAAAATTAGTATTATATATTTAAATGATGTAATGGAGATAACAAACAATGAAGAATTGTATATTGATTAGAATAAGATAAACATACAAACTATGCAGCAGACTGTGATGTGTTGAGGAAATGAATACAAACCCTCCTTAGAATGATTGTCTCAGTTAATCATTTTCAACTTCAAACTAATCACGATGGCCAGTAGCATGAAATTTTATAGGAAAATAGGATAACTTACCTGGGTCAAAGTGGTGGATCTGTAGGATAGAATCTTCGTTGTAGTGGACACCTTGTCCTGGATTTTGGTTTCACAGTGAATCCAATACTTACTACAGAGAATAGTATTGAAAAAACAAATAATATGGGTTGAAAAAATAAATAATATGGGTTGAAAAAATAAAAAGTCTAGGTATTCTGGATTGTGTAGAGGGGATATTCAACACATATGGGAAACTAAAATGCTCTGGAAAAAAATGTTCAATCTTCTAGTTAATTTTCAATATCCAATATAGTTGATACTGTTACTTATAATGCAAATAATTAATCTAAAAATAAAATCCATCATTTTTCACTATTAACTTACTACTCCATACATGTAATAAGATATGAAAAAATATGTTTTCAGGAATGACAGTGGAAAAATTTAATGTTGAATGGAATCGGTTACACATACCGACAATGCAACACAATATGATGAATTGAGGAAACCAACACCAACCCTGTTGAGAATGATTATCTCAGTAAATCATAACTACAAACATATAATGATGTCCAGAAGGGATAAAAAATCTATGAATCTGGGAACACAGAACTGTTGTAGATATTTGGATGTGTAGAATCTCTGAAAAAAATGGTTAATCTGGCCTACTTGTCCCCCCCCCCAACATTCCAACACCTCCTCCTACCCCCCCTCCCCCCTGCCCTCATCCTCCCTTGCCCTCCCCTCCCCTCCCCTCCAACCTGCCCAGCCCCTCCCCCCTGCCCTCATCAATCCCTCCCCTCCCCTCCCCTCCCCTAATCCTCCCCTCCCCTCTTCTCCTCTCTGCCCAACCTATTCCCCCATTATCCCCTCCCCCCTGCCCTCATACTCCCCTTCCCTCCCTTACCCCCCTCTCATACCTCCCCATCCCCTTCCCCCACCACTCCCCCCATTCCCAAGATCTTTCCCTAGTAGCCCCCTCCCCCTGCCCTCATCCTTTCCTCCCCTCCCCTCCCCTCCAACCTGGCCAGCCCCTCCCCCTTCCCTCATCCTCCCCTCCCCTCCCCTCCCCTCCAACCTGCCCAGCCCCCTCACAGAAGCTCCTCTCTACCTATCGAACCTGCAATTATCTACACCGGGAATACAACACACTTGTTAGCCTTATAACATGATAAAACTCTAAAATAATTCAACAAAAACATTACCAAAAAATAATAAATGTCTACACTGTTGATTTAATGATAATAATAGAGAATGAAGAGAAATAATTAATACCTGAGTGGACTGAGTTGGTGTGCCCATACAGGTGAAAAAAGAGCAGAACCTAGAATGTAGGAGTATTAGTAACAGATGTTGAAGAAAAAAAGTTACATAATGATCATACTTATTTATCAATTACATATTGATGAAATAAATGTTTCAGAAATCATGAATACTGGAAACATAATTTTAGAAATTGAGTTTAGAAATTTACATATTGGGCAGTTTCTATTGTAATAAGATGTTGCAGAGCCCAAAACTGGAATGTGTATCAAGTATACAGAAATACAGGGTGGCTATGAACAATAGTATGCTTCTCTTCCACCACCATGACCATAATAAAGTACATAATGAAGACATATATGTAACAGAAATACTGATGAACTGGAACAACAGTTAAGAAATTGAGCATTGAAAGTTTCATCTTCAACAGTTTCTATTGTTCTAAGATGTTACAGATCAAAAAACTGGATATTATATCTAGTATACATATATCCATGGTTCCTAGAAACAACTATAGGCCTTTGTTCCTCTTTTAGAACCATCATTTCATGCATCAAACAGATTATAACAGAAAACACACCATTTTTCTTCCTTGATGGTATGTTTGTTTACACCGTCATGGGTGCTGTCATAACGCATGTTTTTCAAAACACAATTGATTTTTTCATACAATTGAACTAAGAATAGACAGTGTACCTTGGATTTACACCAGTAGAGATTGAGAAAATTACAAACCAAAAAAGGAAAATCCAACAAAATCTCAAGAAGAAAATATTGATAAAAACAACCTGATATTTCCATGATCTCCAAAAAGGAATGTACTATCCATAGGGACTCCTCCAATCCTGCCATCAAACAAAATATGGAAGAAACTCTAGGATAGCATCAAGACCTAAAGAAGATCATTGAACAGGGTGCAAAAGGCACTCTCTAACACAAGCAAGCTAGTAATCAAAACATCAAAAACAACGAATCACCGACATCAAACTCAATGAAAATATAGTTCTATAGAAATAATTGACATTAAAGAATAAATACCAAATATTCGTGAAAATTAAAATCATATAAATAGAAATGTGATGGTTTATTATATCCAATCGAGAAGAAGAAATGTATTGTACATACTAATCATTGAAAAAATGAAAATGACATGAAAAAATGAATTTTAGTTAGTTCCATTGATGTCATTAAAGTAACACTCAATGAAGATAAATAACATATACCAAAGTACATTAAATAGTTGTACCTATTGTATCAAATCGATTGTAAGTGTTCAAACACACTCCTAAAGATCCACTGCTTTGATTTTCAAGTCATGTAAGACAAAAATGAATATTACAATAATGTAGTATTTTTTTTAAAAATGATAAAATAGAGAAATTAAATATAGTGGTACCTGGTTATGTTCAATTCTAATACTAACTATTCAATACATGTTGTGAAATTATAGGCACATAATATTATATGAAAAATTTAGGAGAATCATTATGGAAAAGGTAGTTCTCAAAAAATGATGTCAAATAGACCATTAATACACCTATCCACAATAGGCAGATATTATGATCAAGGCATAAAAATTTCATGAAAATGCCAATAGTCAAATATTTGACCTACAATAAAATAAATCACACCTCAAATCTTAATTAGTGATGTTGTTATATTCTTAGTTACCAATAGAAATGAATCTAAACTTCATGAAAATTCTAATAGTCAATTATTTGACCTGCATGAAATTAAATCAAAACTGAAATCATAATTTGTGATGTTGTAATTTCCTTAGTTACCTAGAGTAAGTGTCGAATCACTATCATGCCCACAAGTTCAACCGTTACTAAAACATAAATTCTTCCATGATTAGATTATGTTCTCTTAAAAATATTATTCCCAACAACAACATAGAATTAGATACATAATCATACATCGTCTCCTATCATACTGATACTCGGGGTTTTTGAAGATTATATTTTCAATATTAAGTAGTCAAACATCCTATCTTATAGGTATTCATTAAGTACATAATAAATCTAGATATTTAAAATACATATTGAGAAGATGGCATGAATAATGTTGTTCTAATCCTTTTCTCGTAAAATAATTCATTGATCTAATAAAACACATAAACACTGCTTGAAAAAATAACATGATACAATACCCAAAAATAATTCATGATTCACATGCTCAAACGTGTTCCACTACTCTAAAATATTATCCAATAAAGAAATAAAATACATGATCCGCTAATCAAAGAAAATATAACTCTGTTGTGAAAAAAGATTTACTGCTCTAAAACATGAAAATTAAGATTTAGTAAAAGTAATTGTTAATAAGATTTATATGTTAAATGATTGACGACCAATAAGAAAACATTACTATAAAAAAAGATGTTGTTGTACATTGTTTTCTAGTTGTGAGAAGGAGTTATTGTGGTCAAAGAACATGTCATAAGCTAGGAGATGGGGATGTACACATTCATCCAATATGTTTACCTGCACATACATTAATGTTTAAGAAAACATTATATGTGTGACTAAAAGGGAACACTTTAATAAGAAATCCAGAAATATGTCAAAGTATTTATAAAAATACCTTCTTTAAAAATTGTGATACACTTGAATAAGATATCCCTAAATATCAATTTATAACTAAAAGGGAAACACAGACATATAAATAATCTTGAATATGTTTCGTTTCAACCTATAAAAAATCCTATAAACTTCATCCCAAGGTAATAAGGTTGCATTTCTCAAGTAAGATGGATTTGGTGGTGTCATATATGCGGAGGGGCAACCAGATTTCTTTTCCCTAATTGCAGTCATTCACCCATGCTATGAAGCTTCAACAAACAGACGTCAAAAACATCATAAGACCAGAAAACATGGAATAGAGTAAAAAAGATGAATACAGATTGAATCATGTGGTAGCATTTGAATAAATATCACTGTATTATTCAAATTCGCAGTTGAATAAATAATAAGTTCATATATAATATGCAAACACATATAAGTGAATTAATTTTCCAAAAACAAAAAATTTCCTTACTATATCGTTGTCATCATCACTACTTGTGGAAAATTGGCGATCTTCACTGTTGAACCAAAGCAGGTGAAGATCCCAACTAAAATTTTAGTCAAGAATTATTCTGAAATGAGAAGAAACATTTCTTTGCTTAATGCATGATAAAGCATGAAGTGAAAAAAATACATATTACAATGTCCATATGTTGTGTACTTATTAATAACATGAAATTCATAGTATATTTGAAAAATAATTCAAAACGTTCTCACAACCATTTCTAAATGGGTTTAAAAAACAAATAGAATTCTTGAAAGCACGATAATCCATATCCATTGAAAGGAAATCAATAAAGCAAATGAAAAACATAATGAATTCTTTCCAATAAAAACTTTTTGAAGGATTCATACATACCTTCGAGAATACATCAAATCCCTAATCCATAATAGTTAGTCATTGTTGATTTCACGCCTCCTTAAAAACAAAATTATTGCACGTCACATACCTGAGTAAGTAGCACAAGAGTAGAAAAATTATGTTTGAATTAATAGAAATAATTATCTAGAGAATTATATTGAATCTGTCTCACCATTGCATTCAAAAAAACTGGATATGGTGAAAAATACCAAAACTAAATAAGACTTGTAAGCACATTGAGCACCATTACAATTATCATGAATCGTAAAAACAATTTACATATCATGGATAACATCAAATTAGGTAGAACATTAATATAAATAGAATAAACCACTTCTCTAAACTATTATCTGCAATTAAGAACATACATTTCTCAATTTATAGATGATGATAGATTGGCAGAGCAGAAGAAGAACATGGTGTAAATAGTGAAGCAGAATATGATATTTATTGTAATATTGTTTGAAAATGAAATATGAAACTCTAATTTGTAAATCTTGAATGGAATGGAAAATGTTTCTAGAAATTAAGGAGATTATTTCACAATAATATGAGAACATGCCTATTGTTGGATCTGTAGGATCTTTGATGATGCTATCGGTGATGGAAAGGGGGTTAAAGAAATCAATCAAGGAAATGAAAAACATAATGAATTCTTTCCAATCAAACCCTTTTGAAGGATTCATACATACCTTATAGAATACATCGAATTCTTTAGCCAAAATATTTATTCATTGTTGATACCTCACCTCCTTAAAAAATAATGATTTCCCATCACATAGCTGAGTAAGTATCATAAGAGAAAAAAATTTAGTTTGAATTAACAGAAAAAGATATCTAGATAATTACCTTGAATGTGTGTTACCATTAAATTAAAAAACTAGAGATGGTGAAAAATAAACCTAAATTAAATAAGACATGTATAAATATTGGTCACAATTACAATTATCATGCATCGTACAAACAATTTACAAATCATGGATAACATCGAATTAGGTAGAACGTGAATAAAAAATGAATAACCCACTAATCCAAACTATTATCTGAAATTAAGCATGTACCTTTCTCAAGATCCCAAGTTCATAAAATCCGTACAATAAAAATGATGTCTCAATAAAGATATGGGGGTATTCCCTAACATTTCATTTCTTCAAAAACAATAAAATCATCAGACAGTTCACCTATGAGACATATAATGGACACACCTACAACCACCAATGGTATATACAAAATTATAATAGTACGGATAAATATTAAAAGCTCTGATCAATGCAAGTATTACCTCATTATCCGGAGCACTAATAACTGTAAGATTTATCACAATTAAGGATCTGGTCAATGCAGTTTAATGGAAATCATTCAGTAGTTCCATCATTCTCTTTCAACCTCATTGATGATTTTAGATCAATAAAAATCAAAATCAATGGTCATATAGAATTATTCCATTGAAATCAAACTTGATGGAGTAATCATTCCATAAAATAACACTTAAAACATAGCTAAACAACATGAAATGAATTAAAAAAGACAAAGCGAAATATGGGCTGAATCCAATATATAGTAGGGTGAACTCAAATTATGTCACTTTACATCACCAAAAATGAAATTAAGACCATGCTATGCGAAATTATAAGAGGAAAGGCAGATAGATACCTACATGGGTTACTATAGTAAAAAATAAGGGTTTACCGTAGGTAGAGGTTACCAAAATCTCAAGATAGGTTGATTTGCTATGAATATTGGTTAAAAAAGTGTAAATAAAGAGTTAAAGATATACCTGCGATGAAGATCATGACCACAAGGTGAAGGATGAAACCTTTGGAGGTGCGTAAGAGCCGAATCTGGACCAGACCGATTAAATAGCAATGATGGAGCCGTGGAAGGCAGATGTAAAGATGGAGGCCGAGGCAAATGGGTCACGACGGATGCAGGGAAACCATAAAATGGAGGGAGTAGCTGAGAATGTGTTAGCGGAGGCATGGAAGCGTGGAGGGGGTAGCGTGGAGGCGGAGGCGAGGAGGCGTGGATGCGAAGGCGAAGGCATAGAGGCGGAGGGGTGGAGGCATGGAGGTAGAGGCGCAGGCGTGGAGGTGGAGGATGGTCGGGAAGGGGACCAGGATATGGGAATCATGGAGAGGTTTGAGATTGGGGAGTCACAGATAGCTGCGGGAACCCTAGGAGAAAGCCTGATTGGTCTGAAGGTGGAGCACGCAGAGGTTGAGTCATGGAGGCGGAGGCGTGAAGGCAGAGGATGATCGGGAAGGTGACCGAGAGAGGGGACTCGCGGAGAGGGTCGTCATAGGGGATTGAAGGAGGCCAGAAGGAACCCTAGGAGAACCCGATGGAATGGAGGTGGATCGCGGGAGGGGGGAGGCGTAATTGTGTCGCGGGATGGGGAATCAGAAGTAGAGGAAACTAGAATGCTGTTGACGTGGAAGATGGAAATAGTGACACAAAGGAAAGGAGGAATCCAAGTTTAGTATAGATAATAGATACCTATATAAGTTCAATTCAATTCATTGGAGTCATTTTATAATAATTTTAGATATATAAAAATATTATTGAACTTTTGACCGTCTTTTACCCACCTCCTAGGAGAATTTTCAAATTTACATAAAACATAATTTTACAACTTCTGTGAGTGGAATTTCAAAAATCTGAGAGACACGGTTGATGTCAGTAAGTAAAATGTGGTTCAATGAGTTGAAAATAATTTTTTGGTGAATAGTAACTTTTTACTTTTTTTTACCACGGTTAAAAGTAAATTGGGTAATTAAGGGTAAATATGTTATTATTATTACCCTAACACTTGTCCTAATTCTATTGAATAAGTGTAATTCGACCAAAAACAACCTTAGGAATAAAATATGACCATTTAGGCCCACTTGGATTAAATTAGGACATTTATTATTAATTTATTTAAAGAAGGGTTAATATAGTTAAAATCAATGTTTAATAAGTAAATCATTTTTAATATAGGGTTATACATAATATTAATTCGACTATAAATATTCATTAGAAATCTAAAACTATTTCCTAAAGAATTTGATTTGATTTGTAATTTTTAGACATTAAATAATTTAATTTATTTAAGACACAATGATGATGCAATAATTATCTTATTAATGAAATATTGACATAATTGAGGTTATAAATACCCAAATAAATGTAATTTGAGACTTTTTATGAATTTAAATAATATTATATGTTAATATGACATGTTAGTATTGATTTAAGTCAATTTTTTAGAACAACTTGTTCTGTTATGCTTTTCACAAAAATCAATTAACAAATAGTATCAAAATTGACATAAAATAGTTTTTAAAACAAATATTATATTATTAATTGTTATTTTATTCCTAAAAATCTATGGTTCATCCAAATGACTTAGATAAGGTTATATATATTAATAATAAACACCTTGGGGTTCGTTTTTCTTGTTATAGTAAGTTTATTAACCTTATAATGTAAGAACACAAAAAGACACGGTAAACGTAAAATTATTTAACTTAAAGTTAAATCTAAATGATAAGGTTAAAATAGGAACCTAAACTTGTCTAAATTCTATTGGATGAGAGTATTGACACCCATCCCAATCTTATCTTCGAAATAAATCAATTTGGAGCTATTTAAAACCGAACATGACTTTATAATAAAATAATATTTTTAGTTTTTCCAAAGGTGCCCCTCTCCTCCCTTATAAAAGGGAACCTCCTCCCTCTCTTCCTCACACCACTTTGAGGCTTCAAGATCGGCAAAACCCTGAAAACTTATCTTCTCCACTTCCCTAGAAACATCCAAGAGGTCCTGGTCTTCTTCAAAGACCAATTTTAGTTCCCTAAAAGGAGGTCTCAAAGAAGCGCTTCAAAGAAGAGGTAATGTCTGTTACCGATTCTTTCAACTTTATTTCTTCTTCCACTTCTTCTTATTTAGTTGTTTCATTATGAAGTAATAAAATAAGTATCACTCATATACTTATATTTTATTATAAGTATGAAACAACCCTATTTCATCATATATCCATACTACAGAAAATGAAATCACCGCGCGAGCGTACGTACGAAATACCATCTCCACGCCGTGGTGTAATCTATTTTCCACAACCACCTTACTTGTATGGGTATAAGGGTGTAAATAATAACTATAAATTATTATTGTAATGAGATATTGATTCTGAAATAGTATACATACACTCCATTACAATTTCACGATCATGGGAATGATATCATCGCTCGTGCGTACGTACGGAATACCGTCTCCACGATGTGATGCGACTCGTTCTACCTTATCTTCATTGAATAGAGATTATATAAATGAATTGAATGAATGAATATGATATATATTACAGTAATAATATTATGTAAATTAGGTATCTATAACCCAAAAATAAGAATAAGAAATTATTTGACAAAACACGCATAAGAACAAAAAGCAATAAAAACCCGAATAACAAGTAACAATGAAATATTACTAATAAGAAGCTAAGAATATGACCATATATGATTTCATAACAATGCTTATTATTCTGGAATAGGACAATGACATTATTTAAATCATTATACAAGAGGTTCAGACACTTACGACGCAAATCAGACCTAAGGTAAGGGAAAATATCACAATCTCATTTTTATCCGAGATTGTTTATCCTTTGGTATTTACTGGGGTGTATTTTATCTTCCACATACATGTTACCTCAATATGTAATATTGTTTCCAACCACATACAATTGTTTAAATCTAATTTTACCCTTCACTGAGTTTTTAGTAAAGGATATGAAAAGAATCTATTTTCGTTTTTCGTATGAGGTACTTTTTTGACTTTTCCGACAAAAGTACGAGAAGAATGTTTTTTTAACTTATACAGCGTGAATGGATTTTTAAAACATTATTTACAAGAAGCTTCCTTTACAAGTTTTCAAGTTTATTTTTAATCAACTTCTTTTAGTTTAAAATTGTATTACATGATAAGAAATGAAAATGTTTTTGAAGTAAAAAATGATATTTTCCTTAAGAATGGAGTTCAAGTGTTTTATCGAAATTATTTTCCATCTAAGATAATATAGGGTTCTGTTTATATCCCTATTATTACATTGATTTGATTATTTTGTGATGGAATTATTTTTATGAATTCCTTTATCTTATATGAATTGTTTTATGATGTTACGATGTTTAAGAATCCCATTTTATTACATGGGTTATGCAATGATGTATGGTTTATAATTTTGTGGCACACATAAGAATGGAATCATTATGAGATGGCTGGGACCTATATCATCCTCCAATGCATTGGGTAATGATTTTATATCTCATGAGATAGACATGGCTGAGGTTAAACCGGTTTAGTGAAACAGGACGGAAACAAGGAATGAACTCGGTTCAGAAATAGACTTTGTCAACTAAGATAGTCTTGGCAATGAGTCCTGATTAATAAGAAATGATTATCTATGATTATGTGTGTATGTCCAAAAGTTTCATGTTTTATGTTATGATTATTGGGATTACATTTCACTACTATGATTTATCCCATGTTATGAAATTATGACCTCTTTTGCAGGTTAAGATTTCCAAAATGTTATGTTCTTATGAATATGATGTGATTGATATTTATTTTTTTAACCTTACTGAGCATTTGAGATCACCCTTTTGTATGTTTTCTTTCCCCAGGTCAGGAAGAAGGTTATTAAGTAGGATCTTCCAAAAGGGACTCTAGATATGATGAAATAAATAGGAGGCAATGTAGATTCTTTATGAACCAGTTGTTTATGTTTCCCAGTTTCTAAAAACACTATACATATATGGTCCTTTCATTGTTTTGTTATATGTTGTAATAAGTATGCTTGAATTTTGAATTAATAACCATGTATGTAAAGTATGGGTCGTTGTAGTTGGTATCAGAGGAAAGGTATAGTCAACCTTTGGAAACTAGGATATGAAATCCTTAGTAATAATCCTAAGGATAAGTCTAAGAATAGAACAAAATCATAGTGTTTTAGAATTGTCCATGAATAACCTAGGATAGGACCTTAAGTGTGAAATTTTATTCTTGATTATGTGGTTTTCCTATTATAATTAGTGTTTCTCACACTATTATTCTTGGTTTTAGTCAATGGATGGAACCCGAAGGAACCGTGTTAATGCCGAATGTGATGGGCAATGCAATGATTGTACCCCTAAAAAAACAAACATTATGGGAGTTGTACTGGAAAATCTTGTATCCATGCTCACACAACTTTCTCAATCTATGAATCATACAAGAATTCCAAACGAGCTAAGGAAGGAGAAAAATTCTGTTGAATCCTTCATGAGGCAGCGCCCACCTTCATTCAGCGGGTCTACTGATCCATTATTTTTTGAACAATGGGTTAGTACTACGGAAAATATATTTTCAGTTCTTCAATGTTCTGAACATGATAAAGTCATCTTAGCAGTGTATCGTTTGGAAGGTGATGCTGATCAATGGTGGAATCTTATCAAGAATAAGAGGCAAAGAGATGAAATTGAGTCCATGGAATGGGACGAGTTCAATAACTTATTTTTCAATAAGTATATCCCTCATATTCTTCTAAAAAAGATGGAGAAGGAGTTTCTGGAACTAAATCAAAAGGATGGTGAATCTGTTGGTACCTATGAATCAAATTTTACAAGACTAGCCAGGTATGCTTCTGTTATTATTATCCAACCAGAGAGAAATATCGATCAATTTTTTAGTGTCTTAAAACCAAGTCTTCGAAGGGCGTTAGCCATAAGGGACTTCAATAGCTATGAGGAAATCGTTCGATGTGCTCTCAATGTTTAGATGGAGGTTGGAGTAACCCATCAGTCATATGGGTTTGATAAGAAGAGGAAAATGGAATTCAAAGGAAAATCTAAAGAGCACATTGAAAAGAAGATGAATTTTCCATTATGCTCAAGGTGTGGAAAGAAACATGGAGGGAGTTGTCTTAAAGGGACAAGTAAATGTTTCAAATGTGGAAAGGATGTTCATCGGGAATTTGAATGCTACAATTATGGGAAGAAGATGTCTAGTGATGAGAACAAAGAAAAGGATACACAGAGTGCACCTCCTGCACTTCAATGTTAAAAGTGAAAGGAAATGGGGTATTATGCCAATCAATGCCCTAATCCAATGGTTGTTGATGATGATAGACGTTAACAAACTCTTAAGGCAAAAGGAAAATGAATGTCACATGCAATTTCTATCAGCGATGTGGAGTATGATAATGAAGTGTTGAAAGGTAAACTTACCATCCACTCTAAAGTTGAAAATGTTTTATTTGATTCTGGATCCACCTACTCCTTTATTTCTGATGAATTTTCCAAGGGTTCACCGTATTACCTCAGCAATTAGATGTTGAGTTAGCTGTGACAACCCCTAATGGCACAATAGTCGCATCAAAAGTTTATAATTATTCTCCGATTGAAGTTTGTGGGGAAGTGCTTCCTGCAAATCTTCTGATCCTCCCTATAGTGGAATTTGATGTGATTCTTGGCATGGATTGGCTTTCTCTATATGGAGCTCATATCAATTTCCAAAGAAGGGAAGTAACATTTCATATTCCAGATCAATGTTTGATCGTCTATCAATGCAAGGATGAACATAACCTTCCGGTGGAAATTTCATCCATCTTATGGGTCTTGATTCCACTAATTGAAGGTTATTTATCTCAAATGGTTGGTGAGAAACTCACGATTAAGAATATTCCCATTGTACGGGAGTTTGACGATGTCTTTCCAGAGGAATTACCGGGTCTTCCACCAAATCGTGAAGTTGAGTTTTCAATAGAACTCATACCGGGTGCTTTGCCTATTTCAAAGAAACCTTATAGAATTGCCCCAATTGAGTTTCAGGAATTGAAGAAGCAACTCCAAGAGAATCTTGATAAGGTATTCATACGCCCTAGTGCATCACCTTGGGGAGCACCTGTTCAGTTTGTAAAGAAGAAATATGGATCAATGAGACTCTGCATTGATTATAGAGAACTTAACAAGATCACTTTCAAGAACAAATATCCTCTCCTGCGCATTGATGACTTATTTGACCAACTACGCGGAGCTCAATACTTTTCCAAGATTGATCTTCATTCAAGGTATCATCAATTAAGGGCCAGAAGGGAGGATATACCAAATACGGCTTTCTGTACAAGGTATGGTAACTATGAATTTATAGTAATCCTATTTGGTCTTACTAATACCCCTACTATCTTCATGGATCTAATGAATAGAGTCTTTAGAGACTATCTTGATCAGTTTTTGGTAGTCTTTATAGACGATATTCTTGTCTATTCAAAGAGAAAGGAAGAACATGAAGATCACTTGAGAATTATATTGAAGACCCTAAGAAAGGAGAATCATTATTCCAAATTTACCATGTGTGAATTTTGGCTTCAAAAAGATTCATTTTTGGGTCACATAATCTCAAAAGAGGGGATATCTATGGATCTAGCAAAAACAGAGGTTATCGAATGCTGGTCGAGACCAACAACAGTAACTGGGATCCGATGTTTTCTAGGTTTGGCTGGATATTATCGACGTTTTGAGAAAGATTTCTCACGATTAACTAATCCACTCACCAAGTTGACTCATAAAAGAGTTAAGTTTGTTTGGACGGAGGAATGTGAAGAGAATTTCAAGGAGTTGAAAAGATGGTTATCCAGTGCACCTGTACTCGCACTTCCTTGTAGTGGAGAAATGTTTGTGATCTACAGTGATGCATCTAAGAAGGGATTGGTGTGTGTTCTTATGCAAAATGATATGGTGATAGCTTATACCTCACGAAAGTGGAAAATACATGAGCAAAATTACCCAACTCATGATTTGGAGTTAGCTGCAATAATCTTTGCATTAAAGATTTGGAGGCATTATATTTAATGTGAAAGGTGTGACATTTATACTGATCATAAATGTATAAAGTATATTTTCACAAAAAAGGATTTTAATATGCGCCAAAGAATATGGTTGGAGCTGATTAAGGATTTTGACTGCTCAATTATTTACCACCCTGGGAAAGCAAAAAAGTTGGCAGATGCATTAAGTCGACAAGACCATGCCAGTTTATCCATGATGAGGATCACAAAAGATCCAATATTTTTGGATTTACAAAGGATGGATCATGGAATTATTATGGAAGGGGAAAATATTATCTTTCTCAAATGAATGTTCAACCATATATACATGTGAAGATTAAAGAGGCACAGAAAGAAGATGTAGAGTTAAAAAATAAGGTGAGAAATGTTCCTAAATTCAACCTTGATTGTGATGGGATAATAAAGTTCAGGAACTGGTTTTGTGTTCCTCCCATCCCCGAATTAAAGAAGGAGCTGATGGATGAGGCTCATAGTTCTTCATTCTCTATTCATCCTGGAAGCACAAAGATGTATAGGGACCTGAAAGAGTACTTCTTGTGTGATGGCATGAAAAGAGATGTTGCTGAATATGTCTCTCGATGCTTGGTTTGTCCGCAAGTTAATGGTAAGAGATAGAATTCTAAGGGAATGTTACAACCATTACCGATACCCGAATGGAAATGGGAAAACATCACTATAGACTTTTTCACCGGACTTCCTAAAACATCCAAAGGCAATAATGCTATATGGGTCATAGTTGATCATATTATAACGTCTGCACACTTCATTGCTATTAGAGAGGATTTATCTCTAGATCAGCTTGCCAGGATATATGTAAAGGATGTGGTAAGATTGTATGGAGAACCACTTTCTATTATATCTGATCGGGATCCGAGGTATACCTCAAAGTTCTGGCGAAGTCTTCATCATACTCTGGATACAGAGTTGAGTTTCAGCACTACTTATAAACCCCAGACAGACGGTCAGTCTGAGAGGACGATTCAAAGTCTAGAAGATATGTTGAGAGCTTGCTCTATGGATTTCAAAGGTGGTTGGGATCAACACCTACCTTTGGTGGAATTTTCTTATAATAATAGCTTTCACTCCAGTATTCAGATGGATCCTTATGAAGCTCTCTATGAATGAAATGTAGGACTCCAACTTGCTGGGATGAAGTTGGGGAAAGAAAGCTATTAGGACCTGATCTAGTTGATGAGATGGCAGAAAAGGTCAGATCTATTCAACCACACATAAGACCAGCTCAGAGTCGACAAAATATTTATGCCGCAACCGAAGAAAAGACTTAGAGTTTGAAATGGGTTATAAAGTGTTCTTACGAATATCTCCCTAGAAGAGGGTCATTAGATTTAGAAAGAAGGGAATGTTGAGCCCTAGATATATCAGTCCTTTCAAAATACTGGATCATGTTGGGAAGGTAGCTTACCGATTGGCGCTTCCACCAAATCTCTCTCAAGTTCACGATGTGTTCCATGTATCTCTCTTGAGAAAGTACATACCTGATCCTTCGCATGTACTCAGCTGAGAAGTTTTACTACTAGAACATGATCTTTCTTATGAAGAACAGCTGGTAGAGATTTTGGATCGTAGTGAAACAGTCCTACGAAACAAGACTACTCTCTTGGTGAATGTTTTATGGAGGAACCATCAATTAGAAGATGCTACATGGGAGCTCGAGGATATGATGAGGGATAGGTATCCTCATCTGTTTGTTACAAAGTGACGAATTTCAAGGGTGAAATTTATTTAAAGGGGGTAGAATGTAACACCGGAAACTTTTATAAGAAATGTTGTATTTTTATGTTTTCTAAATCATTAAAGGAATCGTTCACTACACAGAACACTATCTTGGCTTCCTTTACACGCAAACGCAGCCTTCCTCGATAGCTTGTGTCATACGCAATACCGAGTTTCACTAAACAACGATATGCTATTAAAATATTATTAAAACTATCTCTTATGAATAGTAATAAGCACTTTTTGAAATTTTATCAATATTATTTTTCAAAATGGACTTCATTTTTAGATTCAGAATATCGAAATTAGCCTAGGGTAAATTTTTCGTATTTTTCTGAAAACTTTCAATTTTCAATGAATAGTGAAAACACTAGGTTACTATTTAAAAACCGAATTTTTATTTAAATAATTATTTATTTTATTTAAATTTGTTTTATGTCAAAATTGATAAATAATAACTATATAAGTTCAATGCAATTCATTGGAGTCATTTTATAATAATTTTAGATATATAAAAAGTTTATTGAACTTTTGTCCGTCTTTTACCCACCTCTTAATAGAATTTGAAAATTTACATAAAACATAATTTTACAACTTCTGTGAGTGGAATTTCAAAAATCCGAGAGACATGGTTGATTTCAGTATGTAAAATGTGGTTCAATGATATGAAAATAATTTTTTGGCGAATAGTAACTTTTTACTTTTTTTACCACGGTTAAAGGTAAATATGGTGATTATGGGTAAAAATGATATTATTATTACCCTAACACATGTTCTAATTCTATTGGATAAGAGTAATTCGACCAAATACAACCTTAGGAATAAAATATGATTATTTAGGCCCACTTGGATTAGATTAGGACAACTATTATTAATTTATTTAAAGAAGGGTTGAAATAGTTAAAATCAATGTTTATTAAGTAAATAATTTTTAATATTGGGTTATACATAAGATAAATTCGAATATAAATATTAATTAGAAAGATCAAAAGATTTACTACATAATAATATTTTATTTGTAATTTTTAGACATAATATAATTTAATTTATTTATGACACAATGATGATGCAGTAATTATCTTATTAATGAAATGTTGACATAATTGATGTTATAAATACCCAAATAAATGAAATTTGGGACTTTTTATAAATTAAAATAATTTTATATTTTAATATGACATTTTAGTATTGATTTAATTCACTTTATTCGAACTAATCCTTGTGTTATGATTTTCACAAAAATCAATTACCAAATAGTATCAAAATTGACATAAAATAGTTTTTAAAACAAATATTATATTATTAATTGTTATTTTACTCCTAAAAATCTAATGTTAGGATAAATGACATAGATACGGTTATATATATTAATAATAAACAACTTGGGGTTCTTTTTTCTGGTTATAGTAAGTTTATTAACCTTATAGTGTAAGAACACAAAAAGACACGGTAAAAGTAAAATTATTTAACTAAAAGTTAAATCTAAATGATAAGGTTAAAATAGGAACCTAAACATTTCTAAATTATATTGGATGAGAGGATTTCGACCCATCCTAACCTTAGCTTCGAAATAAATCAATTTGCAGAAATTTAAAACCGAATATGACTTTATAATAAAATAATATTTTTTGTTTTTCCAAAGGTGCCCCTCTCCTCCCTTATAAAAGGGCACCTCCTCCCTCTTTTCCTCGCACATCTTTGAGCCTTCATGGTCGGCCAAACCCTTCCAAATTCTCTTCTCAAGTTCCCTAGAAATAGCCTAGAGGTCCCGGTCTTCTTAAAAGACCAATTTTAGTGCCCTAAAAGGAGGTCTCAAAGAAGCGCTTCAAAGAAGAGGTAATGTCTGTTACTGATTCTTTAAACTTTATTCCTTCTTCCACTTATTCTTCTTTAGTTGTTTCGTTATTATGTAATAACATCAGTATCACTCATATAATGATATGTTATTATAATTATGAACCAACCCTATTTCACCATATATCCATCCTATGTAAAACGAAATCACCGCGCGTGCGTACGTACGGAATACCGTCTCCACGCCTTGGTGTAATCTATTTTCCACCACCACCTTACTTGGATGGGTATAATGGTGTAAATAATAACTATAAATTATTATTTTAAAGTGATATTGATTCTTAAATAGTATACATACACTCCATTACAATTTCACGATCATGTGAATGATATCATCGCTCGTGCGTACGTACGAAATATCGTCTCCAAGATGTGATGTGAATCGTTCTACATGATCTTCATTGCATAATGATTTTATAAATGAATTGAATGAATTAATATGATATATATTACACTAATACCATTTTGGAAATGAGGTATCTATAACCCAAATAGAAGAATAATAATTTATTCGACAAAACACGCATAAGAACAAAAAGAAATACACACCCAAATAACAAGTAACAATGAAATAATACTAATAAGAAGCTAAGAATATGACCATATATGATATCATTACCATGATCATGATTCTGGAATAAGTCAATGACATTATTTAAATCATTATACAAGAGTTTCAGACACTTACGAAGCAAATCGGACCTAAGGTAAGGGAAAATATCACAATCTCATTTTTATCCACGATTGTTTATACATTGGTATTTACTGGGGTGTATTTTATCATCCACATCCATGTTCCCTCAATATGTAATATTGTTTCCATCCACCTAAAATTGTCTAAATCCAATTTTACCCTTCGGTGAGTTTTTAGTATAGGATATGAAAGGAATCTTTTGTCGTTTTCGTACGTGGTACTTTTTTGACTTTTCCGACAAAAGTACGAGAAGAATGTTTTTCATAAACTTATACGACATGAATGGATTTTTAAAACATTATTTCCAAGAATCATCCTTTACACTTTTTCAAATTTATTTTTAATAAAATTATTTTAGTTTAATATTGTATGACATGTTAAGAAAGGAAATTTCTTTTGAAGTAAAAAAGGATATTTTCCTCAAGAATGGAGTTTAAGTGTTTTATCAAAATTATTTTCCATCTAAGATAATATAGGGTTCTGTTTCTATCCCTATTATTACATTGATTTGATTATTTTGTGATGGAATTATTTTTATGAATTCCTTTATCTTATATGAATTGTTTTATGATGTCACGATGTTTAGGAATCCCATTTTTATTACATGGGTTATGCTATGATGTATGGTTTATGATTTTGTGGCACACATAAGAATGGTATCATTATGAGATGGGTGGGACCTATATGTTCCTCAAATGAATTGGGTAATGATTTTATATCTCATGAGATAGACATGGATGGAACGGTAGGTTAAACCCGTTCAGTGAAACAGGACTGAAACAAGGAATGAACTCGGTTCAGAAATGGACTTTGTCCACTAAGATAGTCTTGGAAATGAGTATTGATTAATAAGAAATTATTATCTATGATTATTTGTGTATGAAAAAAAGTTTCATGTTTTATGTTATGATTATTGGGATTACATTTCACTACTATGATTTATCCCATGTTATGAAATTATGATCTCTTTTGCATGTTAAGATTTCCAAAATGTTATGTTCTTATGAATATGATGTGATTGATATTTCTTTTGTTTACCCTTACTGAGCATTTGAGCTCACCCTTTTGTATGTCTTATTTTCCCCAGGTCAGGAATAAGGTTATTAAGTATGATATTCCAAAAGGGACTCTAGGTATGATGAAATAAATGGGAGGCAATGTAGATGCTTTATGAACTAGTTGTATATGTTTCCCAGTTTCTAAAGACATTATACCTATATGGTCCTTTCATGGTTTTGTTATATGTTGTAATAAGTATGCTTGAATTTTGAAGTAATAACCATGTCTGTAAAGTATGGGTCGTTATAATCACAAGGTTAGGGTATGGGGTGAGGACGTTCTGAAGACAGCCTTCAGGTGTCGGTATGGCCGTTATGAGTTATTTTTTATTCCCTTCAGCATTACAAATGCTCTAACAGTGTTCTTGGGGCTCATGAATCAGATCTTCCAGTCAATACCACGATCACTTCATAGTGGTCTGCATTGACGACATCTTAATATACTCGGCGTTGGAGGAGGATCACATCACGCACCTGCCGATAGTTCTAGACACCCTCAGGGAGCACCAGGTTTTTGGTAAGCTCTCAAAGTGATAGTTATGGATACGAGAATTCCATTTCCTTAGGCACGTTATCTCAAAGGATGGATTTGCAGTGGATCTGATGAAGATAGAGGCAGTGCTTTCTTAAGAGCCAACCAAGAGTGTGACCTAGGTTTAGTGTTTCCTGGGATTGGCTAGGTACTACCAAAGATTCATACTGTACTTTTCTATATTTGAGACACCCTTTTCATAATTGACTTAGAAGGAACATCCTTTTGTATAGAAGGATAGATGCCAGCAATGTTTTTAGGAGTTGAGGAAGAGGCTGATGAGTGCCCCCTATTGAGGCTACAAGAAGAGGGTTTTGGATATGTAGACTACTGCGACACATCAGGGACCAGACTAGGTAGCGTCATGATGTAGGAGTGAGTAGTGATTGCCTACATCTCATGGTAGTTGAGACAGCATGAGCAGATCTATGCTACCCATGACCTGGAGTTACCAGTAGTGGTATTTGCGCTGAAGATGTGGAAACACTACTTAATGAGTGAAATATTTACTATTTACTCTGATCACTATTGTTTCAGGTATATCTACTCATAGAAGGACCTGATCCAGAGATTGCGGTGATGGCTGCATTTCCTCCAGGACTGTGACATTGAGATAGTCTACATTCATAGGAAGAGAATATAGTAGCAGACTCACTCAGCAGGAGGTCTGTTCTATAGTTACTGAGTGATGTGATAGAGAAGCTATCCGCGTTGCAGATATCCTTTGTGGATAGAGATTGAGCATTTTATCTCTAGTATATGACAGTTACTCCCCCACTCCTTAAGTGATTTAGGGGGCATATCTTGGGGATGTAAACTATAAGGCCCGACATAATTAGATATCCTTAGGATAGGATCCTGATGGATTTTCTGAAGGTGGGGAGCATATCATTGTCATCAGAAGATGAACTATGGTAACAATGATGCTGTGAGAGGAGCTTTTGAGGGAGTACCACACATCCCCTTTGGCAGTACATTTTGGCATGGGAAATACGTACTATGACATCCTGTGTTAGAATGGGTTGGCCGGGGAGAAATAAAGCATTGGAAGAGTTTGTATCCTGATGCCTCACTTGTATACAAGTGAAGGATGAGTATCATGAACCAGCAGTCATAGAATATCCACTTGAGGTACCGGAGTGGATGTGGGGTGATATCTCCATGGACTCTGTGATAGGGCTACCACGTACCTCTAAGGGCCACGATTTCATCTGGGTGATCATTGGCTGACTCACCAAGTCGGCCCACTTTTTACCCATCCATTAGAAAGGATCAGTAGAGATCATGAGACATCTCAATGTACAAGGGATTTTAAGGCTTCATGGGGTGCCATTGACGACCATCCCAGATCACGATGCTCATTTTACATCGTGTTTGTGGAAGTGATTACAAGAGGCGTTCAGGACTCACCTATGCTTGAGCACTACCTTTCATCGTCAGATACATGGTAGGAAAAAGAAGACCATTCAGACACTTGAGGGCATGCTTCGTGCTTGTCTAATTTATTCTGGCCACGGTTTGGAGGACCACCTACCACTTTTGGAGTTCTCTTACAAAAACTGTTATCACTCCACAATCGACAGTGATCTTTTTGACGCCATGTACAAGTGACCGTGCATATCAACACTATGATGGATAGTCCCAGGGGAGTCAACGCTTATGGGTCCAGATTTTGTATAGGCTACCACAGAGAAGGTGCAGATCATCAAGGAGAGGATTAAGACTGCATAGATCTAGAATAATTCTTATGAAAACTGGAGACTGAGACTCTTGGAGTATGAGGAGGGAGACTATGTCTTCTTACGGGTCTCAACCCGATGAGTATTACAGAGGTTTTTTTGGGGAATAAAGCTGTCTCAGAGGTTCATCAGACCCTTCTAGATCCTCAGCAGAGTAGGTGAGGCAGTGTACCATTTACCTCTTCCCCCACAGATGCACCAAGTGCATAATGTTTTCCACGTATCGCAGTTGAGGAGATACGTCCGCGATCCATCGCATGTTATCGACTCAGGAAATCTGTACATCGATGATGGGGTGACATTTGCAGTGTTTCCAATGGAGATAGAGGATCGATTGGTGATGTTCCTTCTTGGGCAGTCAATTCCTCTTGTGCGAGTACGTTGGAAGCACGAAAATATCCAACATGGCACATGGGATCGGGTGGCTCGGATACGTGCTCAGTACCCACATTTGTTTCCATAGTTTTGTGTTAGATTTTGAGGATGAAAATCCCTAAGGTGGGGAGAATGTAAAGTCCTGACAATTCCATATAACCTTTTTAATTATTTGGGATTATTACGAGTCTGTGAAAATTGGTAGCACGTGATTATGAGGCCTAGTGTGCCCAGAATTGAATTTTGAACATTTTTTAGGTGCGTTCAATAACTATGCAGGTAGAATTTTCTATCTTTTGAACTGGTGATCAGAATGAAAATCTGAGGATGCTATTGAACCCACAACGCTCTGATTCACTTAAGGGAGGCTTCACTTCTACCACAAAGGGTCGGGAAAAAAGATAGTTTTTCCGACATTTAAAAGAATAATAAAATAACATGAAAATTTTATTTTATTTTCCCTCTATTAGATGAGGGGTGGTGGCGAGACCCCTAAGTTCTCAAGCCATTTAATGTCTTGAATCTTGGTTTTTTATCCATGATGTTGAAACAATAAATGTGGTTCATAAATGAACCGCATTAATGTTGTGTAACTTAGTTGATTCTTCCCCCTATTAAATTGAATCTTGGGAGTGGGCTTCTAGAACAGCTGTGAGGAACCTCTGGCGAAGTACAAGGACACATTCCACAGATGGAGGATATAGACTTCAGGGGAAATGAAACGGGATTGACGAACGCTGTCAGCTTTATCAAACGTAGAATCTTGTTCCACCACAGCAATGTCTCCAATGAATCTTGAGTTAGGGGGTTTGACATGATTTAATTTTACTTTGATGATGATGAATTTAATTAATATACATTTTTTATGATGCTAACATGGAGTGTGTGAGAAAAATGAACAAGTCTCGAACCCTCTGTCACTTCCTTTTTGTCGAATTTTTTGGAGGAAGATTTTTCAACTTGACGAATTCTTGAAACCATGAGGCACGTAGTGATTGCAGCATTCCAGGAGGCATTTAGGTGTGAGAGGAAGGGAAAACGGACCACCAAATCTCACTCGGTGGCCTGCTGAGGTTCCACTGGTGCAGGACCAGCACTACGGCATGGGTGACTCGTGTCGTTTGGTACCACGACGGACAGACTGGTGGCCGACTCTCGACTGTCTATCGAGGCGTGAGGCAGAGCATTTTCATGTGCCATGGTGAGGCAGGTCGCGGCGTTGAACTCGTGATGAATACAAGGGACCCGCTCTCAATGGGTCCCACAGATGGCCTAGGCGGCGCCACATGGTGCCTCCTAATAAAGATTCGAAGGGATCTTTGAGCCATTCTGGAGGGAGGGGGAGAGGTTCCCCTCCCAGAACGGGCCACTAGCTGGGTGTCGCACCACCTAGTGGGTCGAACATCCCCGTGGGCCGTGGAAAGACGATGCGGACTGGGACAGTCCATGGCTTGGTGGGTTGAGCACGCCGTGACCCAACCCCTCCAGGGTGGGGCAGGCCGAGCTCACCACGGCCAAGCCGGACCGGGCGTGCCCAGGACGGTTTGGGATTGGCCGAGTCAGACCTGGACCTTGTCAGGTAGACCTGGACTAGGTTGGGTTTACCTGAACCGGGTCAGGTCTCCCCAGGATGGGTCGGGCCAGGTCGGACAGGACCAAGACCCCTTTTGGGCCCAGTTTCACCTAAATAGCCTTATCTTGAGAACCATACGTTCGTTTGGAAAATATTTTATGGAGTTGTGTTCCATAGAGAGAGACGGTTCATTTGAGATACTGCCTTTGGGTTTTGGAGAATGTTGGAGTACAGCTAGGTTGGATCATACCTGAATCCAACCGGTCCCTCGAGTCTAAAATGCCTATAACTCTAAGATTGGGCATCCAAGTGACGATCTGTCTATTGCGTTGGAACCTATATTACATGAAAAATCATTGGGTCACTTATTAATGGTAATTCATGTCAGTTGAGGCATAAACAGCATCTTGAAGAGTGGATACTACGAAACTCTTGTACAGAGGGTGCGGAGAATCCTGTGGCTGGCAGTAAGCATTATAGCGACCCTATGTGGATCTTCATTATAGCGACCCTATGTGGATCATCATTATAGTACCCTTGTGTGGATCATCATTATTAAAAATCTCTTTGGATCATAATTATCATGACCTTGGTTGCATCAGCAGTGTGTGACCCAATAAAGACCAGCCTTAAAACAGATTGTTATGGATTAGCGATGTTCGATCCTTTATGGGTTCTTAGTAGATCCTCTCGATAAAATAAGATGATATATCTGTACGACTAATCATATTTTTTCATAATCCTTCAGTTATATACCTAGTTTGAGATGAGCCTTTTTCTTTGTGCATTGTGATTGAGATCATGCTTTTTGGTTTTCCTTTGTGAAATTCTGAGAGACCTTCAAGGGTCTCAGGGTCCCTACTGGGTGTTTTTATACTCACCCCTGCACGGGCTTTGCCCACAACATTTTGTGTCTTATTCAGATGATGGGAAGCCTGAATTGAGACTCGGGCAGTTAGGGCCTGAAGGTGGACGATAGTGATGTTTAACATGGGGAGCTATGGAGACAAGCTATACCTATCCTTCAGGTTGGAACCTTGGTGAAAGATTGAAGGAGTAGTTTTCTATTTTCTATTGCAGTTGTATCTTCCAGTTAGTCTTGTATTCCGACCCCTTTACTTTCAGTACACACTTTTAATACTATAGTTTTACTTTGTGGTTGCATCTTTTTTTTGTTCTGGGAATGAGTGTTTGTACTGGTTTAAAGGAAACACCTTCCCGTTTTAGGGATATGACTTTCATGTGCTAGTTTCCATCCTCTGGCCTATGGAAGGAGGTTTTGGGGTAGTCACGGCATGGGCCCAGTGGGACAGTGCGTGACATATATCCATGGTTTTTGGGCTTATTCCACAATTAAAAACAATGTATATAGCCTAAATTTATAGTATTTCCCCACATGCTCTATCTAGAAATTCTTAGTACAACACAAAATTTATTCATAACACCCAAAATCACATGTTACTATAGACCTTCATTAACCAGGACATAATCCTAGATAATTATATCAATTTAATATAGATATCCATAATAAAATTCAGTGCCTATCAAGAGAATATATAAAATTTATCTTCCTATGAAAAAGATATTCACTCTCCTTTTTCATCAGCGTAAGAAATTTCATTTCCATTATAATATAATATAATTTAAGAAAATAATTTTCAATGAATATATTTTTAAAAACATCCATTCAATGGAATTAATTTCAACCAATTCCTTAGTATTATTAATCATATAACACCACTGACCTGCTTCACCTTTGAAATGATAAAAATCATGGGTTACCTTTTGATGTAAATTTCATCCCAGAACATAAAATATCTTCTCCAAAACAATAATCCATCAATTTTGTTTCACTAGGTGTAAGATCAACTAAAATATTTAGGTTTCCACTTCATGAAGTATTAAACTATCAAAAAAATCTTCTATGGATAATATATTGAATTTATAAAATATGCACCTCCATTGATATATTATATAAACTAATTTAACACATCTATAAATTATTATGTGCTAATTTTATATATTCTAGGTTTTTTATTTGGGAGGATATTATCCCCCAGATGCCTTTTTTTTACTTTAGTTGTGATGTTTCCTCAAAGGATACCCATTATTGATAGGAAACTATTAGATAAAGTGACATAGAAATATTCCAATGTTATCACATGAAAAAATAACCATTTCTTATATTATCATAATTCTTAATTTTTACCTAACCCTAGACAATAATGTAATCGAAACATTTACTATGATACCAACAACAATAAAATATACCTTAATCAAGACACAAATATATGATGTATAATAGGTATTATTCTTTCTTACATTTCAAGGATATTTTTATTTTATAGTTTTATATATGTCGGTAAAAAATACAATAAAAGTGGAACATTCCAAATATGGATCATTCTTCAACAATTAATGTTCCATTTAAAAACAATGTTTTTTCATTCAATGTTAACATCATAACTAGAAATCTAACATTATCACCATAACAAATTTTCTTTAAGACCTATGAAATATATATAAAAATTTGGGATGATAAATAATCCTAGTAAGGTATATAAAAAATAATCCTATTATCTGATTTTTTATCATAAAAAATACATAATAAAATTTTCTTTTTCTATATTAAATATTTGAGTGCAAATATCCATTTATTTTATCACAATAAATAATAATATTTCTAAGTAGATTTCATAGAAAATTTCATATAGAATCATAATTTAAAAACCACATATATTATGGTTTCTTTGAAAACAAGAATAATGATGAGTAAATTTTCATGAAAAATAATCCTTTCAAATTTTTAAAAAAAGTCACAAACATTCGTTAAAACATATTTCATTTTCCTACCTTATGAAATCAAAATATTTCATTTAGAAACCATTTAAATCATATATTATGGTTTTTTAGAAACTTTCATAACATTATCCCTTATAATATCCCTCAAAATCGAATCTATTAATGAAATAATTCTTATATCTCTTTGGACTAACCTATCTTCGGTAAGCTCAAACACTTTAGCCAATGAAATAGAGAGCTATTCCATGATGACCAATTATTTGAGCCATATCAGGTTCACCCATAATTTAAATAAAATTTTAGTGAACCATTAAATGAATAAAAATTAATATAAATTTTACTAGAATCATTAACTCCATTTTAATTTTCTTTCATTGCCATAATAAATAACAATTTCAGTTATATCACAATGATAGGAAAAAGTTTTTTCCCCAGAAAATAAATATTAAACTAAACATTCAAAATGTATTGAGTGAATGAATTTCTTTGAGAATAATCATGGAGTCATTTAAATTAATTTTGATAAATAATAATTGATGTAATTGTGGGAATTCATTTTTAGGATATATGAATTAACAAAATATTATTTCCCCACACTTTGAAAAAGTCAAAAATAACCCACCCAGAAAAGGATTAAAAGATTATTTTCAAATAACATATAAAGAAAGTAAAAAATAGTCAAAAAATACTTTCTAATTAAAATTTAATAATATTTATGATCATTCAAGAAATATTTTATTAAACATTTATGTGGATGAAAAATACCAAGAATGAAAACATTAAAATATTGTTTTTAAATTAAATTGATGTACCACAAGATCCATATCATATCATTCATATATATACCCTAATGAGTAGTAAAATTATTTTTTATACTTTATGGATATCCATTTTCATGTTTATTACATATTTAGTATTGATTTATTAAATTTTTAACTATTTTTTATATATTTATTAAAATGGTTATGCCCACATTGTCTGTTTTGAAGACATTTTATTTGTATGCCCAAAATGACATTGGTAATTTAACACTGGACAAATGGATAATGGTTACTTACTATATGGAATATTATTAAGGAAAATATGTTATTTTGGAACATTAAAACAATTTTTAGATGCATTCATTGATGGTGGGTGAGAAAAATTAAATATGTCATATCATGGAGGTGGTATTTCATATGTACACACAAGAAATATTTCTATATTCCAATTGGACAGAAAATAATTAATTTACAAAATATATAAATTCTATATATTCATAAATATTATATTAATGTATTATTTATTCATTACATCCACCTTTATTACCAAGAATGTGAGGAAGTAATGAAAAATGAATCACAACTTCTCATGGATGTGGTATTCCCCACATACGCATGAGTGACGTTATGAATTTAAAATGGATGGAAAGGGTCAAAAATATATTATATTATATTTAAAAAATAATATTTATTTCATAAAAATATTACATATTTATTAATTACAAATTTATAACCCATTGGGATAGGATGTCATGAAAAATTAAACACATCATAGATGTGGTACTCAACCCATATGAACAGGTGTCGATTTAATTTCTTGTAGGATGGAGAAGGGAAAAAAAGAGTTAGTCTATGAACATTATAAATTATTTTTTAATGAAAATAAATAAATCATTATTAACTGTAGTTAGAAAATATTTTAAGGAGGATGTGGAAAAAATAAGCATTAAATGGGTTTTTTATGACACATACATCCTCCTTGAATATCTCTCATTTCCTTACACCTTATTCCTTATTGGATTATCCATATGGGAAGACCATGACCTATAATTCATGTATAGATTCGTTTTTGTGGTATTTTTAAAGTTATTAGTGATGATAAGTGGTTCAAATGTTGTGAATTTGGGAGGAGAGTATGTTCCCATTTTTATGTGGGTGTGTGGAAGTCCTGTAATTATCCACTGTTTTAAAATAATATACATTCATATTTCTGCTAAAGTTAAAATTAAAAAAATTAAATTAAAATATAATATTATAATGGTAGAAATAGTTTCACTCAATAAGAGTTAAGATAATATTCGTTTACCATATCACTTACTTTTAAATTTAATTAAACCCTTTTAATGTGGTGGCAACATTTCTTCCAATGATACTATTTATAAAGAACAAACATGTAGTTGAAATCATTACTAAGTATAAATCTTGTGATTCCAAATATGAAATATATTTTTCTATATTTAATTTTTATAATTTTCAGAAATTAATTTTAATATTACAATTCAAAAAGCAACATGATGTAATTTTTCTAAAAAAATGTATTTTTAAACCTAAATATGACGTTATACCAAAACCAAATAAAATATTAATTACTAATACATTATTAGTATTATATATAACCAATGGGGGATAATTTAAATTTAAAAAAATCCTTATAGAATGGTAATTTTTAAAAATATTTTAAAATGAAGAATATTTTTAACAAAAATTATATTTTTCACTATTCACCCATAAATTAATCATGGTATAAAATGCTATAAAATTCATAACACTATAATTTTGATATAATTAATAAAAAAATGATAAAAAACTTATCAATTTTATATTATAAAATTTAGAAAATTAATTTATAAATAAAACCATATATTCATTGGAAAAAATTTACCTATAATAAAACCATTTCATTCCCAAATTGAAAATAATATAAAATTCATATATTATATACAGATCTATAAAATAACTTTTTCAACATTACTAAGACATGGAATTGATTTGTTATTACATTACCTAGTTTTTTACGCATTTAATGATGATCCAATTGATATTTAGCTTAACTTTTTCTTTAGTTACTTTCCCTGATGATCGCTTAACCCACATAAATTAATTTAAATCTAATGGAAATTATGTTTTCATTCAGAAAAGATATAATAATTTAAAATTTTTCAATAGTAATGATATAATATATGGATTATAAAACAAAATGTTTTTAAAGTACAATAATCCACTAAATCACTTTCAACGGTTGGTTTTATCTAGGGCACTCCAATTCCTAGGATTACTCTAGTAAAGTCATGAACATATAATACATAAAGACTATGTATTATTTTTTAAATATTAATTATAAAATATAATGATCCATGAAAATTAATTAAGTTTTAGTGGCGTTGGAAACATGAACACATACAAAACTGGACCATAAGTGGTCTATGTCATAACCCACTATGTTCCTTATAACTATCATCATTTTTAGTCATATCATGTATAATACCTTTATTCATTACATAGGAAAGGAAAAAATTTAAAATGTTTAAATAATATGCTCATTAAGGGTAAGAAATAGAGTGATATCAATGATCACATGAGCATAACATTAGCATAATGGAATGAGAGCTTGAGAATAACATTTGAAAACCACACCCAGTATATTAAATATCACAATCTCGATTCATGGAATAAATATTTAAAGTTCAAAATCCATTAATTATATAGGAATCAAAGTTCATGGATGGAAATTTAAATCTTCACCTAACATATTGGATGGAAATTTATGTCCCACCAATCAAATATTGAAAATCATATTTATGTTTTCTAAAAGATCATAAAAATACATCATATATTATTCCACGAAATGAATTGGGATTCATAAACATTTCATTATTTCATAAGCACAAGAGAAGTGATCGGTCTGATAACAATTTCATCAATTCATCGCAGAATTACCCATCAAAATAAGTGGGTTTCATAAGCATTTCCCCATGGTATAACCCATGGAATAGAAACATGTTTCATAAACCTCATTTAATTATAAATATAAATCATATAGATAAATTATAATACTAATATCCTAGGGTTATATCCCCATTATGGCATAGGAAATATAAGCATAATTCTTTTGATATGTAAAAGGTGTTTAAATGATTATTTAGAAAAAAAATCTTTGGAAAATATAATTTATAGTTTGAAAAAAAATAAAAAATAATAATTTTTTAAAAAAACATTATTTGAAAATAATCTTGGAATATCATAATGGAATATTAAAATAAATTATTGGTCATGATTTAAATGACCTATTATTTTGAACTAGAATGAAAAATAGAGAGGAAGTTCATCTTTGTATTTATTGGATGGGACATTTTAAAAACTGATCTTCATAACATAATTCTGAGAGTTGGAACCCTTAAAATAGATATTTTTGGGTTTGGGTGAAGGAACAATAGATACCTTGGAGATATCATTTAATTTCAGGAATGCCAACCCCAGTTAAACAAGTCTTAAAGGGGATATAGAGGGCACATGTCTTTCTTGAAACCATGCGGCCCTAGAAGGAAACCATACATCCTGTTTATGGGGAAGAGAATGTGTCAAAAGGGTTATGCACATTTTACCAAGCCTTTCACCTAACCCAAACGTATAGTATAAATTATGAAGTACCAAAGAAGTATTCACCACATAGTTGAAACATGTTTTCCAAACTATGTGGCTGGCCCATATAGGGTGCCCCATTTGTCTAGTAGAGGGTATGTGATAGGTGCATGAGTTTCCAAATTGTGTGGACCAAATCATGCATGGTGACCTATTTTAAAAATTAAATTAATTAAATTAAAAGAATAAAAAAATAAAAAAAACAACATACGAATTATTTTCATAATATCCACACATGATTACCCCACCACATCTTCTCCAGGAGCGCTATGAACCCCCACCATGGATCCTCCATGGCTAGATGTTTTCAACCAGAGCTCTCATGATTTCGCAGTAATCCATTGATTTTATGTGTCATCTTCCTTATAATTTTTCTTTATAGAAATTTTGATGGTCTCCCCATATATTGGTTTTATGAAGCTGAACCCCATGGTTTGGGGAAAATTTTTATTTTGATTTTACTCTAGTGTTTGGTCATACGAAGGGTCTCTTGGGACTCCCTTAGTTATGTTGTGGGAACTTCCACTAAAGAAAAAGTTGTTTAGAGTGTTCTATTTCACCGCCATCAATGTGTGGCATGTTTTACCTCATTTGTTAAATGTTCCTTGATTTTATTTTTGGGATGTTTCATTATTTTTGGGCTTTTGTAAAATTTCCTTGGGTGTGTTAGTCCTTTCTGCGGTGTTTTTTATTTCCTGGTATTTCTTGTGTAGTGTTTGTAAACATTCTGAAGGCTCTCACTCGTATACATTGGTATGTATATTTGTGTGTGTCTATATATACACAACTTCGTCTATCATATTCCCACATCTAGAGGGGAATATGTGAAATGGATAAATCGATATATATATATATAAGAATATTTATATATATATATATTAATGTCTGTGTGTGAAATTGTAGAGGGAAATAAAGTTTCTATTCTCAATGTTTTCAAGTACCAAAGTGTTGGGCGTGGTTATTATATTAGGTAGTGTCCCATTTTTTTCCACATAAATTTAACAAATAATTAATTTAATTTCATTAAATCTTTAATTAATGTTTCTTTAAGTGTGTTTTTTTATAAAAATATTTCTTTCGGTGAATTGGATTCGAAACATAATTGAACCAATAAATAGTTTAAAAAAGGTTTCATGATTTAATAATAATACCCATCCAATTTTGGTTCTTTATATTTAAGACCAAAAGTAATTATTTGACTTTTATACTTTCATATCTTGGTTTTATGCTTTTTATAGCATGTCGAGACCCGACCTTCATTGAAGTTATAAAATGAGTTTCCACTTTTAACTTATAAATGATCATGTAACCAATTAACCTTATAAGTGCATGGATAATCCAATATAACTGATTAAAGGACCAAGAACCTCCTAAGGTATTGGAATAATTTTTATAAGGTATTTACCAAGTAAGTAATTTTTCAATTGACCTTAACACCCTCTAAGTTCCTTTTTCCTTATATCTATTTTTTTGATAAATTTAGTAGCCTGTTTTGGATTGAATGTCTTATCACGATGGACATCATTTCCCTAAATATTTAAATTTTTATGAAATTATTATAAAAAATAAATTACTATGATTTTTGGAATTTAATGTTTTTTATTTTATTAAATTGTTTATTCATAATGATTTTTTTCCCATGTATTAAATCGTTTAAATGAAATGGATTCCTTGAAAAAAAATGTTATATGGATATTGAAATTTATAAGAGGTATTTCCTTATTAATTATATTATAAATGTGATTATTTTTATAATGGGATGGATATAAATGAAATAATGAGAGGAACAGATTCATTTATTGCATAAATAATGTGACTATATTTATTTTCTAAATTTTTTAATAATGATGTGGATAAGAGGTATTCATTCCACATTTCTATTATAAATTCACCTTTAAATGGTGTTGTGATATGATGGTAAGAGTTCTAATGAGCATGGGGACCTACGCTCCCTTAGATTGTTTATTTTCATTGATATTTCCATGAGTGTTGAGATATGTAAGATGATATTTTGAGTGCCACATTCCATCTTAGAGTATTGTACTGGCATGCAGACTCTCCATCCTAAGTGATGGGAAAGACGACCCCACTCTATCGGTATGTAGGGCTTACTACCCCTTGAGTGGAGTTTTTCAGCTCATATACTAGTCTAGGATGCATATGAACTACATCCTAGTCGACTCTAGAAATATATATATATATATATATATATAATGACATGATCAAAATCTTATTCCAGCTATGTGATGAAGCAGTTATAACTGTCAAGTGTCCCTTAGGAGTATGGATAGGTGGTTGTGTATTTATTTAGTATTGTAAATTATTTATCTACACCTACACAATATTTAATTCATATATCACTGTCTTGGTTGGGATAAACATCGTTGTTGTTAGTATACTGATATTTTTATCTCACACCCTACTCATCCTCCATTACACTAGGGTAACCGACTAGACCTTCTTGTTCACAGGTCCTTGGACCTTGCCTAATGTTGGGTGCTTGTACATGGGACTTATGTGAAAAGGGTTGAATTAGAGCTCAGTATTCTTTTGGATATCACCTTGTGTATTTTTAGTTAATTTATTTACTTGAGTCCTATATTGTTTTTAATTATTAATCATTATTTCTATTTACTCTTTATTCTTATGTGTCATCAACTGTACCTGAATACTTTGTATAAACTAGAATTAGACACATTAATTTAGATTTTTATAATATTAATGATTTATTAATTTGTTGTTAAATTTTTATCCATTATTTACATCATTTTAAAAAATTTAGTTTCTCTTTTACCTTTTTGCTACTCTAATATGAGGGTATAGTCATCCCATTATCACCTCCTGAGACACTCATTGCTAGCCGATAGCCTCTGCCGTATGCGGTGGCACAAATAATACAATGTGACCCCCTAGTTTTTCTACCAGTGTAATAGTTAGTCGGACTGGGATGTTATAATGATGATGTAGAGTTTTAATCATACTAAAAAATTTAAATGAAAATTTCATTGACATTTTCAGAAAAATACTAACAAGCATTGTTTAAAAAATGACATGAAAAATCTTCTGAAAAAAATTTAAAAAATTTAAAAAATAAGAAAATAAAATATTTATAAATTCATTTTAAAAATGTTAAAAACCATTTTGAAAACATTTTTAGAAAAATTTATTTTGAATAAAAAATGGGTTTTCGACTAAAGAGACAAATTTATGATTTTTTTTCTTAAGACATTCTTTTGAAAATATTTAACACAAAAAGATAGAAAATTGCATTTAAAACAAGTATAATCATGTCATAAATACGAGGGAATAAAATTCATGATTTTATTGAGATACAGACCGTAATATTTTATCATTGAAAATGTAATCATAAATAGTCATGATAAATAGTGATATTTTATGATAAAATGTTTACCACTTTTGAATCATTAAATTATAAGCCCCATGAAGAAATAACATTAAACAAAATAAGAAATATCAGGAGGATAAATAACTTCATGATTTAAAATTTTTAAGGGGATATATATACACCTCATAAATGAAGATGGGTGAACAACATAATATTTTTCTCCATAAATGAAAATTAAGACAAAAATCTATTACCGCTTTGAATACTTCTGAACAGTAAACCCAATGAAAGATATATCCTAAAATAGATATGTAAATACAAATAATTATACATATAATAATAATAATAAAATACAATAATTTCAAATATATACTGCATAATAAATTAATTGGCGGGGAATATGTGTATCATAGAAGTAAAAGGTGATATGTAATTTGCTTACCTTAAGTCTCGAATTCATTTATACACATTCAAAACTATAATATATTAAATATATGTTCACTATAGATCTATAATATAACCATAAATATGTATATATATATATATATATATATATAATACCATATATGATACACTAATGAAATTTTATTACCCTTTTATTAAAAATTCCTTTTTAAAGTCATGTTTCGGGAAACAACTACATTTTTTTCATGTATATTTGAATTTTTTATTTTCGGTTATATTAATTTGATCATGGTTATATCATATAAATAATTATAAACATAATTTAAATATTATATATATTCATCATATATGTATTTATGGTGATCCATAAAATTTAGAGATAGAAAATGAAATACATCGTTCATAGAGATAGAAGGGTGTGTGTTTATATAAATGTTGTTTCCATTTTCTCAAATAATTTAATGAAATAATGGTAAATATGTTAATAATATTATAAATATTATCAATAAATCAATCCTTAATACCTACCATGTAAAGCATGAATAAATCACATCACTTGGTAGTCCAACATAAACATGAGCGACGTAATCATATTTGTATTTATTGGAATGTAAGATTTTGGGTGAGATATAATAATTTAAAAAGTATAATAATATAAAATATTTCATACATAAAAAAATAACCCATAATTATATCTATTTGTGTGAGTGGTGATGGGTTACTAATAACTTTGGTTCGGGAGGCGGTGGTTTTTTGTACACATGAATAATGATTTTGTATCCCATTTGATGGAAGAAGATATTTATTTATGTTATTCCTTTAACATAATAACATATTAGAATATGGAATATAATTATTCTATTATATCAGAATAATATAAGAATGTTTAGTATGTGGATGAAAAAACAAAAAAAAAATCTATGTTTAAGAATTTACCTCTTCTTCGAAGAGTTAAAAAAGAATGTTTAAGAAATTACCTCTTCTTAGGAGAGTATCTTTAGGTTTATACCTAACGAATTCATATGATGGGTTCCTAAAAAAAGGATACAAGATGAATTTTTGGAGTCATGAATTTTATTTAGTACAAATTGGGTAATCCAAATAGTTTTGGATGTGTGGAGAGGAGTTGAGACTGGGTGGACTTCTATAAGTGAGGCGATTGGAAAACATTTAATTTATGAAAAGAGAATGTTGCACAAAGGTTTTTAAAATTGAAGAAAAACAAAAAATGGATATATATATATATATAATATTATAATATATGAGGACGATATATGACTATAAAATGGGTGTTTTACATGTGTTTTCTTATTTATAATCCTTTCTATTTTTTGAAAAAACCCATGGTAAACACATTTTAACCTTAACTATGATAAAAATATTTTACTTCTTTTAAAAATAATATTGTAAAAAATTAATTTTACATTATAATACATTAAATATTATGATTATTAAAAATATGGAATCAAATTTTCCTAACTAAACTGTATTATGTGGCAAAATTTCATTTCAAATTAATCTCGTGGATGCAATATGAAAGTGGATTTTCAGTGAGAAATTATTAAAATGTTTAAAAAGTTTGTATATAATAATTAAAACGAAAAATTATTCCAATAAAATTTATTTGATTAATTGATATATAATTTAACTAATGTTAAATTTGAATCCATTTTTTTAAAAATATTAACCCTATAAATTCATTAATCAAAATTGTAGTTTTTAATAAAATTTTTTATTTTTCTCTATTGATAAAAAATATATATTTTCAGAAAAATAAAAACAAATCTACCAAAGATAATTTAAATGCGGTGATTTAAAAAAAATTATTATGAAATTCATTGTCTAAAAATGTCAAAAATCATATTTAATGTCAATCAAAAAAATTAATAAAAAACATTTTTATTGAGAATATAGTATTTTTGAAACATATAAAGAAGTTTCTAATAATTATGTACTTTTTATCAATATTTATGATTATGTAAAACCATTATACGTAATATTTAAAATATATTTATTCTTATTCAATCCTCAATGTATAACATCTGTGTAAAAATAGTCTTTTTAAAAAAATAATATTAATAATTTATTAGGGCTCATTAAAACATGGTGTTGAGTGTAACGCAAGCTATCGAGGAAAATTTATTTCTTTAAAAAAATATTTTATAAATTATCAAGGCCTTACATTCAACTCCCCTTAAATTAATTTCAACCAAAAAATTCATCAATCTAATATAAATAGATGTGAATACTTCTAACTCATCATATCTTTATATTCTTATGTAGATTCCTACAATTGGTGGTTCCACAATAAATCATTGATCATGTGAGTGGTCTTATTTCATTGAAATTTCCCTATATGATCCCAAATATACACTACTTATTTCTTAAAATAATTATTTACCCCTAGAGGTATAAACATTGAGTTCAATATATGTGAAATTTCATTTATTCAATCTCTTTAGATAGATACCTAGATCACATCACACACATAAGAGAGGTTTCATGGTAGCACAATAAGATATGTTATGGCCTTGATATGATCATGAGATTAAAAGTGACCAATACAAAAAGGGATTTGTTTTCTTTTATTCCTGAATTTCATATCCTACTTCCACATAAAAATTCATATAAATACCTTATCACAAACATCATTTCCTATATCATTATGATGATTATTATCACTTCTTTTATGCCAAAATTATGTCTCACATATGTCTAGTGGAATATCTTGAATCTTATTTGCAATTTTTTAGCTATCATAGGTCCCAAATGCATTGTTTTTACAAAAAAAAAATATTTTTTTTGAGAAATACACTTCAATACATAAGGATATTCATATGGATCCATCTGAATGATCGAGTGAAATCTATTTTGTTTAGAAAACTCAACATGAGAAAGTTGTTGATCTAAAAAACAATTTAAGTCAATATTAAAATATCTCTACATATAATCTAGGGTTTGAATCTTTCTCTCAATGTAACCACCTAACTGGGAATAATATATAGTGTTAAAACTCAACTTTATATCAATAGATTGCTCAAGACTTCAATAAAACATCATGGTAATCCTTGGATCCTGATCATACATAATGGAATTTGTTATACCATGTATCCTTATAACATTGTTAAAATATATCATTGGAAGTTCATCCAGAGAGATATATTCTCTGTTAGTGATTAAATGTGAGTAATTTTAAATGTGATCGAGTATAAAATATATTTAATTATGAAAGTTGGCTATATTGGGGAGTCCAATAAAATAATACAGGGCGATATTTTCCTATTTATATTTTTGTATGGATAATGGATGTGAAATACCCTTATACTTGTGTCTCCTATTCTTAACATACTGATATACCAAACAGTGAGATAAAAAAGTATTGATATCTCTATTCATGCCATCCCACAAGAAATAATCTTTCCAAAATTTATTAATCGTTACCTGATAAATAGAGAATAACGAATTATGTGTTCCCTCTAAACAATTATTCTTAAAAAATGGTATGGATGGAAAAAATATACGGTTCCCAAACCATTTCATTCCATCATAATCTAGGTATAACCTATGAATATTTTTAACCTTCTTTCATGTCACTACATCTTCAATCAATTCCAAATTTGTCTTTACTTCTATAGAGGTTTGAACATTAACTTGGGAAAGATAATAATTATCCAATTCATTCAATATTTATTTACCCATCCTTTACAACAACAAAAATATTCGATTTTTTTATCCTCATCATAGAGAAGCTCAATCGATCATTTGGACTCAGAGCATTATCCACCCTGGTCACTTCCAAAGGGTGGTAATGTATTTATCCATAATTATATTTAATCAAATTTGACCATCATTTATGAAACATATTCAACTCGATCTATGTGAATATATACTTTAAATTTTTTGGACTAGTATATATATCACACTTTTCTCTCTAAATATAATACCTCTAAATTTATAGTGAAAAATAATAAAGTAGTTAACTCTAAATCCTGGGTTGGGTATCTTTTCTCATGAATCGTCATTTTTTATGATTCATTGTTATAACCAGAAATTTTATCATAATAACGCATCCCAATCATTTTAAGGATACATCACTTTATATTAAAAACCCTTATACACTATAAGGTAATGTATAAACAAGTGCGTTGACTAATATTCCTTTTAGTTTCATGAAATTTTCCTCACATTATTCTATCCAAAGGAACATTTCTCCCTTCAAGTTAATATTGTTGGTGGATTAGAAATTCATGATAAATTATCAAAAAATCTTCGATAATATCCCGAAAAACTAAGAGAACTATGTATCTCAGTATCCATGATTTGTTTGGGCCAACATTAAATTGTCATTTTCATTTATAAACCTACAAATATACCATCTATTGTGACAATATAACACAAAAATGAATCTTTTTGTAGTGAAAAGTCACATTTTGAAAATATTTCATATATTTTCTCCTTATTTATTTCATTTTTTTTCATTATCAAGTGATCATTATGATCATAATATATCTTTTAATGGATAATAATATCATTTATAATAACTGCCAAAAATTGATCAAGGTTGACACTAAAGACACTTTTCATTAAAATCATAAGGATATTTGAGGAATGTTTAAGACTAAAAGGAATGAGATTGTATTAATAGTGTCCATAAATTTTAGAGAATGTTTTCTTGGGTATAACCTCATTCATAACACTAAAGTAATGATATCTAGAATGAGATTTATTCTTGTAAAAGTATTTTTCTCCTTTCATTTGATTAAATAGGTCATGAATATAGTGTAGAGAATACTTTTTCTTCATCATGATCTTGTTCATCTCCTCTTAATAAATTAATAGTCACACCAATCAATCTTTTTTTCAGAAAAAGGGAAAGGTTCAACAAAAGGTGACACAATTGGATTAATGAAACCCTTATCAAGGATTTTTTGGACTTTATTCTTTAATTCCAACATCACAATTAGGGCCATTTTATCTCGAGTATTTTAAATTATTATGTGACCAAGTACGAGTTCCACTAAAATTCCAAAAACATGATTTAGTTAAAAACAAGGAAAAAATTCTACAAATATATCATAAAATTCTAACACATTTTTAATATCATTGATGTTGAGTCTATCACAAATAATATATGATAATCAAACCATAATAATGTTAATAAATACCCATTAAAGGACATTATCTACATTGGTTGTTACTAATTATCCTCACATTAATAAGTGTTCATTATTTTGTTTAGAATATTAAAAGTGGAATCCATTCATCTTAAATTTATTAGGGATTTACATAGTGAATGGAAATACATGCCTATGATATTATCAAATTCATCCTGAGATTGAAGGACATGATTTGATGCAAGTATATTTCCTTGAACATTAACTAAAGAGCAATAAAATATGTGTGATGTGATCATCATAGAAGTAGTTGTTTTCACCTCTCATTAGACATCAAATAAATTACATGAAGTCTTTATAACCTTAAGAAATTTCATCGAATATGAATGAATGAGTAGATCTAGAGTCAAATAAGACATTAACATTTCTAGAGTGGATAGAAATTGTACCTTTTATCGTATCATTATCACACCCTTCTTCATAAATATGGATCTCATGATATTTCTATTTGTCTCTGGACAAAATAGTTTTCTAGCATCAATCATCATCATTTACCAAGGGATTTGGTCACTAGTTTTAAATGTTACTATACTCATTTCATTTGAAACCCTAAATTTTGGGTGGTGTATTATGTGCATCTTTTTTTCTATTCGTATTGCTAACTACCTTATTCCCATCACGTTGAAAATTCATTTTTGGATGGACCTCCCTTTAATGCATAAAATTTTTTACAAGACCCTATAATAAAACATCTTCCATGTTTTTTACCACATTTTGAGTATAAAATAAATCTATTAATGTTATCTCAATGGTTTTTATATTTTCATTTGAATTCCATTTTTCTATTCTTTTCAAATTCATGAAATTAATGTATAACCCCAACCTCGATTTCCTCCATGATAGAAAATAGAACAATATATTTCTATATATTAATGCTTCTTATGGAAAATTCCATTAATACACTTGGTTTGATGAAACTTAATAATCAATGAACATTAAATTTAGGTTGGATGATAATACTGGAACCATACGTCTCATGTCTTTTAAAATTTTACTCCTTGGGGAAAATGGATTCATAATAATTTTTCATAATATCAAGGAACTCTATCTCTATATTAATATTAATAATAAATGTAAATTACCTACTGAAAATATGTTTAGAATCTTATCCCAATCTATAGAGAAAATTTCATCTTCTTTCCTCGTATTGTTGATCAAATTATACAATTGATCACCTTTAGCTTCTCAATGGTATATAACCAAAATTACATTCCCATAATACAAACAATAAATGAAAAAAGTACATTTTTAGTTATTGTTCTATTACACAATTACGATGGGATCAATGGATCCACTAAAGATGGGTGGATGTTGCCTCATAAAGGCCTCAATAGAATGTTATTCCCTTATTGGTTCAATTGTAAGTCCAATGAGATTCATAGCTTCCTAATGTTGTGTGAGCATAGAAATGAAATGTTTCACTCTATATCCCATAATATTTGATTTCTCATAAGGACAACAATGTATTTTCCATCACACATAGCATTAACATGGTTCCTCCCCATTCCATCCATGGACTAAAACCAAAAAACACAGCATAAGAAATAATAATCATACTAGGGAACCACATAATAATGAATAATTACATAATGGATACAGAAATAAAATCACTGTGCTTTTAATCTACATAACCTTAGGTTTATCTTGGTTTAATCATAGGCATATTCTATTGAAATCCATAATGGTGGTTTATAACGATATTTCCAATATCTAAAGAATATCTCTAGAGAGTGTCAAACTAGTTATGCAGTAAGGCCCATTATCGTGTACTAGGAAATTCTTGATCCAATCCCAACACACTTTTTTCAATGTTATTACACCAAGGTACAACTATTTTAGAGCCACATACAGTTTCAGTATCAATATAGGGAGGAAATTTCTTGGCAATAATTCTCTCTATCCATTACCAAAATTCTAGGATATTTTCCTATAATTTTTCTCATTCGTAAAATTATCCTTAAACAAATCCGTTAAGATATCACTAAAACTTTTTCTTCATAGATTCCAAAGGGAAACTAAATATTGTTATGATACTAAACTATAATGGCCAAAACATCTAAAACATAAATATTGTATCTTATTATATGTATATTCATTAAATTATATACTGATCCATTCAAAACGGTTTAGATCTAGTGCATTTTAAAACTTGCATAGAAAAATAACTTGTCCATAAGTGAGCTACGTCCACTCCCACTATAATAATTATAAATATCCACCTTTTTAGAAATATCGTAAACAATAATAATCTATTAACTTGAAAACAGGAAAAATAAGAATGTTTGATATCATATTCTCATTAAGCGTAATAATTATAGATATTTCAATGGTGACAAAATAATGACGTGAGTATACGAGTATGATAGCTTGATAAAAAAATTGGAAAAAAATAACCTACACATCAATGATCTTAACCGGGGGTCATGTGATAAATATTAGAATTTCATAATATATGAATTGGGATGAAATCAAAGAAAATATTCCATGATAACATAACATTAGTATAATACATGGAATTTACGCGTATATATTTTCCTAGAAAACCATTTCCATCATAGTCAAGGATCATTTCAAAGGCTGTCATAGTTAAATGAGTTCACTCCCCAAAAAATCATAGTAGTAATGTTTCACCCTCTATACCATTATATTAGACAAATACCCTTATTAAAATGGGTTCACTTACTATTACAGTCTTATATTTCTCATGAGATACAAATCATTTCTCAATCCATTAAAGGGATATATAGGTCCCACCCCCCCCCCCTCATAATGACAATAATAGATATATGTGCCATAATATGACAAAAAAATCCTCATATCATGAACCATCAACTGATATGATTTTTATTAACACTTCATCATATCATTACCTGAGGAAAAGAGACATGTTTTATTAATAGTTCATTAATTCATCATATAATAACCTATGTGAAGAAGAATGTTTCATAATCATCTCCTCATATATAACCCTTAAAAGAGAAATAAGTTTCATAAACATGAAGAAATTATAAAAATAAATAATTTATTGAATTAATTGGAATGGTATCCCTAGAAATTATCCCATGTAATACATTGGTGACATCAATGTATCACGTCTTAGATTAAAAATTCTTTTGAAAGATCATTTAAAACATTTTTTGAAGAATATATACTTTCCAAAATAGAAAAAACATTTTAAAAAACCATTTAGAATTAGTTTTTTTAAATTAAAAATGGAATATTTTAAAATAATTTTAAAATAATTGACTTGTTATGACAATAGAGAATATGTTAATGTCATACACATGAAAATAAATATTTCTTTCACATTATTTGTAAAATATAAAGGAGTTTTTTTGGAAAATGCCATAAATATTAGATTAATTATTTATAATCTGTCAAACATGGGTTAAAATGGATTAAATAAATCAATTGGATAATTATAAAAAGAAATTTGTAATTTTGTTTTTCAATACATGGTTTTGGATGAAAAAAGGTTTTTCGACCGAAGATTGAACTAAATAAAATTTTTGTTGAAAAAATTATTTAGAAACTCTTCATTACATAAAGATAGTAAAATGAATGTAAAATATGTATTACCATGAAATAAAAATAATATAATAAAATTAAATAATATCATGAGAGATGTATAAAAATACTTTTTCATCATAAATGTAATCATAAAAAATCATGATAAACGATGATATTGTGACATAAAATATTTACAAATTTAGTAACATTGAATCATAATACCCATGAAAGAATAAAATTAATTTTAACATAAAATATAATGAGAATAAATTAATTAATTATATTTCATTTCAAATGGTTCATGTATAAACATAATAAAATAATATAGGTACATAACATAACATATGTCTCAATGAAGTAAAATTGAGAAAAAATTCCATTACTGCATTCGTAACCTTTGAAACGTAAACCCAATGAAAGATATATACAATAATTGATATGTATATAATTGTAATTTTAAGGGTAAGAATAATAAAATAAATTCATTTCCATTTTCTATAAGACACATGAATGAAAGAGTTATTTAATAAGACATGTATCTCATGGAAGTAAAAATGTGAGACAGAATTCCTTTACCTAATGTCTCAAATTTATTTATACACATTCAATTCTATTAAAAAATAAAAATAATTCAATTTTAAATGTATTACATAACAATAAATATGTATACCATACCATATATGATTCACTTATTAACATTTATTAACTATTTATAAATAATCACATGTCAATGTTACATTTTATCAAAAAACTGCATTATTTTTTGTATATGTTTTGATTTTTTATTTTTGGCACTATTAATTTTATCATTTTCCCATAATATATAAAATTTTAACCATTTTATAAATATAATATATATTCATTATATATTTATTTTTAGTGGTCCATAAGTGTTAGAGATTAAAAACGAAATATTACATTCATGGAGACGGTTGGTCATACTTAGGTGTAAACGTAGTTTCCAATTTCTCAAAAGATTAAAATAAAGAAGGTTAAATAATTAATTTGAATTATAGAACCATTTTATCATATAAATGAAAATATTTCATTAAAAACAACCATATTAACTTCTATGTAAAATTTCAATCAATCACATTGCATTACGAGGTGGTTGTTCGCCATAAAAACAAGGGACGTTATTGTATTCCCACAGACTGAAAGTTAAGAATGTATATATGATATAATAAATAAAAAATTATAATATAATAAAATATATAATATATAAATAATTAATCCACCATTATATCCATCTATGATAGGTGGTGGTGGAAAATGAATAATATCATCTCATGAGGCTGTACTATGACGTACACACGAATGATTATTTTGTATCTAATTTGATTAAATTGATAATGAATATATGTTATAACACAAAAATAATAAATTATCAGTATATGTAATATAATTTATTTACTATATCACCATACTAGAAGAATATTTGATGGAGTTGGAAGATGAAATTAAAAAATATATGTTTAAGAATTTACCTCTTCTTTAGAGAGCCTCTTTAGGTTTATACCTTATAAATTCATAAGAGTGATTACCGAAAAAAATAAATATTCTAGGATAATATTGAATAAATTAAGGTTTTTATTTTCATAGGTACTCATCAAACCATATTGTTTTGGATGTGTAAAGTGGAGAGAATATGGTTGGCCTTTTAAATGTGAGTTGAGTACAACACTTCTAATATTTGAAAAGAAAAATCTATACAAACATAAAAAAATAAAAAATGGTTAATTATCAAAAAATAGATGATATTTGGTTTGATTTTTTCAATAAAATGGGGGTTCGACACGTGTTTGTTGTCATTTATATCCATTATCCATTTAGTTTACCACCAAAGTAAACTCTTATTCACCTTAACTATAGAAATATTTATTATTATTTTTACTATTTATTTTTTGTAAAAAATTAACATAGAATTATTTGATAATATATATTATTTTTCAACCAAATTTGGAATCCATTTTTCAAAATTTCATTCACATAAGTATAAAAATTTAATTCTAATTTAATCTCAAAGATGTGATAGGAAAGTGGGTTTTCATATAGAAATTATTAAAATTATTAAGTGTTTTTTATATAAAAATTCAACATGAAAATGATTATAATGAACTAGATTGTATTAATTGATGTATAATTGAGCTATTTTTCCATTAAAACCCTTTTTTAAGATCAAAATAACCTTATAAATTCTTTATACGGCAATGGAGTTTCCAAAAAGATTTGTATTTTTCAATATTCTTTGAAAATTGATCTTTATTAAAAAAATCCCTAAAATTTTTTCAAAGTTAATTTTGAGATGATGATTTAAGAAAATTATGTTTTTCTCAAATTAATTTAATAAGAGTCTCATAATTTACTAATATTATATTTCAAAAAAAAGAAATAAAATACATTTTTTAGAAATTTGTATTTTAGAAAAATAAAAAAACTTTTTGAAAAATTAAGTACATTTTTATAAATAAATATTAATTATATAAAATTATTATACATAATATTTAAAATTTGGTTATTCTTGTTCATGAATCCATGTTTAATGGCTAGGTAATAATAGTCTTGTTTAAATAATAATATTAATTGTTTATTACGGTTTGTTAAAACTCAGTGTTGTGTGTAACGCAATATATCAAAGTAATTTAATTTATTTGAGAACAATATATTACATTAAATCATTGGTTTTTACATATCCCATTATTAGATTTACTGATGTTTCACTACCCTTAAGGGTCACCAATTTAATATGTTTTTTTTCAGTCACTCTTCTCCCAATTCCACTCCATCAATTCGAGGTTATCTCCCTTTTCCCTATTTTACTCACTACTCAATAGAAGATAACTCTTTGGTCAAAAATATAATTCACGGATACACAATTTATTTATTTCACGAAATATGTGTAAATTTATATTTATCTCTATACACTTCACTTTCATACATGACATGTGGAATTATCTATAAATATATCTTCACATATCCCGATGATCTCCAATACATCTTCAAGGAATAACTTATTCCTTTTGAAATGTATTCAATTTAGTCCAACAAAATTTCTATAAAATTAAATTTGGTAAAATCTAAAAAAATAAAATTATTGAAACATCTACTTATTTACATATATCCATGTATGTTTTTATGGAAGACCTTGTTCAAGATATTTTTGTGTGCAATACTTTTCATTAACCAAAACAAAGATCAACACAAATTGTAAATTTTCTGAGCACTATGTTTTTTACAATTCACTAAAAAACACAGTAATTCAAAATTTAATTTCCTAAAACATTCTATTTGGATAAATCATACTGTTTATCCCTTCCAATAATCCATTTTGACCATTTATCTATGTTTATACTTTTTTGGATTTTGTATATTTATAGACAAAATCACAACCCTATTAATTTTTTGAAACCCTTCCTTCATGAAACTCCACTACATGAGTCCTTCTTGTACACAACTTCCATTTTCATGGAATGACTATTTCACCAATTTTATAAAATTTTAACTACTCCATATTTGTTTGATAATTAATTCCACTATAATGAATGTTTCCTTTATTATGATTTTATTTAATACATCCAAAGCACCTTAATGAACCGCACAAACCACTCCTTTATAGATATATAATGGCCTTGAGAGTCCTCAAAATTTTATATGAGAATTTCATTGTGAAACTCTACCTTGACCCTTGTCTTGTAATTTCTTCACATAATAATGTTAAGTAGATCTTTTTTATTGGAAAATGTTCTTTCATGACATATTACGTTACATACTATTGAATATCCTCCAAAAATAATTCAAAATATTCCACCCCTTTTCTATATAAATAGTCATGATAGAAAATTTTGGATCCCATATCTATGAAATCATTATTTGGCTCTCTATATTTACATCACAAGTTACCATAATCCATGAACTACATACTACATGTTCATGAAAATTATTCACCCAATAGGGATTCCGACCCATCAATAAACTATTGACATGGTGAATAAAATTTCCAAGACACTCCAATTCACTATATCAAGGTAATAAATAAATAATAAAAATAGATACACTAATCCCCATTAGACTCTATTAATATTAATGTTTGGAATTGATAGAAACACTTTCTTGGATCCAATACATACCAAAAATTATGAAACTGAATACATACCTCATAAAAACGATGATTCCTTATGATAGTATATTATCTCATTTTATATCCATTAATCTTTCGGCTCCAATATAGAAATAAAATTTGAAATAGATCACATGACAAATGTAATAACTGTAAAATATATTTAAAAACATTACCTTGTAGAACATGTGAAATATATTCATCTTCATACTCCCACAATCCTCTTCATGTAAAATAAGCTATAATATTTTATAACATTTTAGAATATTTGTTATCTTATTGAATTTGATCTCCTTTATTAATAATGTCCACAAGGTTAATCCCAATAGATGATCTCCCTCTATATAAATATAGTTATTGAATTAAATTTAGAGAGACTCAATTCACCGTGTGATATAAAACTTATAAACAACATAAAAATTGTAAGGACTACTTAAAATTACATCAAACAAAAAGATGTCTTTCAATTATAGATATATTGCATTTTTTAAAGGGTGAACATACTAGATAAAAAATATTTATCAGAAAAACCTAGAAGAATAAAGAGTTTTAAATTAATTTTTGAAAAAATATTTTAATGTCACAACCTTAATTTTTTTCATCTCACACACTTAATTCAGTGAATTCTTGTAACAGTAATAGTAAACTTACAAAAGGAATCTCCATGATAATGTTTCGACAATTCCCAAAAAAATATTTCGTAATAAACCATCAATTACTCTATGTGTTTCATACCATATTTCATTTTCATGGATACCAAAATAAAGTAATAGATTAAATTATGCGTTTTCCTCGTTCCTTTCATCGGTTTTTGGGGATACCACATTTAATATAATCATATCAAAAATCCACCTCAATATTATTATGTCAAAAAATATAGTTGATATTCATCATGGTAGTCATTCATCTATGGAAGCATTTTATATCCTACTATAAATCAAACGATGTTACATGTTAAAATAAATCATTAAAGGTATTTTCATTGTTTCTTAAGCATAAAAGTGTCCCCTAAAAACATTATGGACTATTGTTAATTGAAAATCTCAGTTTATTGATACTTACAAATTAATTAGGCCTCGATAAAAAATGTGATTTTATTTTTTATCTCTCTGATGATAGTTGTTTTTCTACTTTACATTCTATTCTAAATTCATTAAGACACAATTTTCATTAGTCTAATGTTAATTAGAACATCATTTCAAAGCATAATACATGTTTTATTTTTTAATTTAATATCCCCATGGGTTATATCATTTCCATAACCTAAAAAAGCATTAACAATAGTTATGGAGTTTAAATATATTAAAAGGGGGAACATTAATTTCTTTATATTGAGTAATATGGTGAGTCATTGTAGAATACAACTATTCCATTATAATTTTAATTAAAATCCATCATTAGATCATAATTTATATTAATTAAATCTACGTTCTCTACACATTCTTTGGGATTTTTCTTTTCATCCAGACCCAAATAAAATGTTTTCCTTATTTGTGTACTCTTCCCAAAAATGGATCCCATGAAACATCACTAATTATACATTTCTTTTTTAAGATTTCATTTTTCCTTTTATATCAATTTATGATTTATTAACCTTTTAATTCAAGCCTAATTTTTTGATAATTCATTCAAATGAGTTGATTTTAAAGTCCTTTAACTATTTATTATTTTCTTTAGAATAATATTTTTTTAACAATAAATTTGATATGTTTCTTCAAAACAAAATCATTATAGTGATATCGAAAGTTATCTCCTGAATTTTATTTCTCAATAGAATATATTTTGTATAGAATTTACATTGATTTTCTCAGTTTTTTCTCCAACTGTTCTTCTCCTAATTCTTTATAATGGTTTATCTGAGACAACTTCAGTATGATAAGGGTTTCCCATTTATATATGAAATTTAATAATCACATACATTTTTATTCTTGTTGGATTATTATTTACATGTTCATCCATGTTTTTTATAGTAGGATTATCTTCCTTCATTTTCATCTAAATATTTTCGTTCATTATTGAGAGATTCTATTAGAAAAAATTATTTTTTTGACACATCATTAAGATTATTTGTATTCTTAAAAGGTTTTATATATATTTTAAAACACTATATATTTTATTTTAATGTATAATTATTCCCATTTATTATATAAATGGAGGAGTTTCATATGTAAAATTCAGTTATGCTACAGATTTAATTTATAACCATTTTTTCCATGAAATATATATATGAAAAAATTCCAATTATGAATATACCTTGTATATTAATTCCTTAGTTACAATGTTTTGTTAGTATACTTTCTTTCTACATCAACCCCTTAGAATTCTAGATTCACACTCATTATATGTCCCATGATTCCAAAGTTGAATCATATTGTAGATACCATCTTTTGATATTTTTTTCATTCATATTTATCCTAAATACTACAATTTCTCACTAATTATAGATTTCCCTATTTATGAATCAAAATTTTTCATGTTTCTTTCAGTGGGATATTATTTTCATTGGATATTAAATGAATATATTTATGCTTCTTTATATTCTAATATGTCTCTATAAATTGGTCAACAATCTTTTATATTCTTAATCTAGAATCCAGTTTTTATTTTTTTTTCTCTCTTTTTGTTAGATAATGATACGAATAATTAGAGATTTTAAATCATTATCCATGGAAACTTATTCTTCGATATCCTATAAATTTTACCAGAGTAAATATATTTAGATATTCATTTATTCATTTATTTTCAAAATATTTTCATTTAAGGACATCTTTCCTTACATAATCCTTTGATTGTTCATGTAAAATTTTATGATGAGTATATAAAGTTCTTCCTGCTTATACATTAGGTTTTTTAATTTATTTTTATTTAATTTCCTTCTCCTTAGAACATGTTTTATGATTTTTCACTTTTGAAGAATTTTTTTCCCATTTATCTGCAAATAAAAAATAATTTATAATAAATCAATAACCTTCTTAGTCGTCATTTTTTTCAATAATTTGAATTTTTTTAACCTAAATCATTATAATTATAACATGTATCCCTTGATACATACTATACATCCCCTACTCCATGTTTTCTTTATATAGCCCCTGATCTAGTTTCACTGAGAAGTGGACAGCTTCCACTATAATAATTCTATATCTCTCCCCAACATACTAGTTATAACATCACCTGGAAAATTAAGAAACTATAATAGTCCTAAAAATCAATGAAATAAATTGTATATTCACAATAATAAACATTCATAATTTCTTTTAGAAAGCTACGAGAATATTTCATCTTTATTAGACTTCTACCAAATACTATTTCACTATATATAAATACCTTTTAGTTTTTCTTATTCTTCATTTTATTTCCTTTTACAGTGTCTTTAAATGAATGTATGTGTAGAAAAAAACGTATCCCTAATAACGAATAATAAAAATATATAACAAATAGGAAAATTTTTTAATTCTCATTATTCGGCCCACAAGGGAATTTAGTGATAGATCTCATAAGATTTAGGGTAAATAAGGGTATAAAACTCATTCTAAATTCACCACATAATCATACATCTCTCACAACCCAAAAAAATCCGGACATATCTATTAGTAGGGTCACTCCTATGTTGTTATTTGAATAATTATATGTAATATGTTTCACTTATCTTTTCCATTAGTGAGTTTGGCCAGCGATATCTTAACACATTAACTATGATTTATGTATTCCAAGAGTTTAGAAAATATTCTCAAAGAACATAAGTAGTATACTTGGTTTACCCGAACTGGGATAATTCATGGAGCATAAAATAAGAATGTTTTGGAGAAAAAAAGTCCACTAAATCACATTTATTGGTCGGTTTAGGCTAGGTGAATAAAATTTTTGAGGTCACTTGCCTATAAATAATTATAAAGATTTTACTATGAATCAAGGGTCAAAACATTTGTAAAAATTTGGGATTCAGACGCTACTCACCAAGGTTAACTATTTTACTTATTTTGTTACTCCCTTCATCTATCCTCTGATAACTTCCTAAGAGAGGATAACTCTTTGGTACACATACCAATGTATGCCTATACATCTCTTTGTTTCACGTAGTAGATCAATGTTCTCATCAATTATCAGACCCCTTTATTTCAACCATCACATATGAAATTCTCCATGATAGCTGAATCACTTTACATGATGATATATAATCCATATTCAAGGAATAACTTCATATTTTTTATGCGATATTTAATGAGTTTTATCCCACATTCTGTACTAGTCACTTAAAAACAATTTCTAACTCTAACATCTATAACAAAAATCGTTAGTTTTTGTTTTTAAGTTTATGTGAAAGTTCACTTTCAATATATTAGTACTATTTTCACTAAAGAAAGGTTTTTAAAAATAATATATTCATAGAACCTAGTGTTTCACAAAATCCACTTGTGGAACATAGTGGTTCATGTAACCCTTGAAAAAAAATTCACTTTTCTAAAATTGAGGGCTAATCTCATGTAATAATATTCATTAACAAAAATATGTGTGTTTATTATTATTCAGGTCTTGGGTATTTTATAAAAATCCTAACCCTTTAGTAATTGTTCAACCCTTCCTTCATGAAACTCCACTGAATACAACCATATGACACATAACTCTCTATTGTGAATCACTTCCATTTCATCAACACCATCACATTTTTTCACCTCCATATTATAAAATCACCCATTTCTTGACAGGAAAATTATTTATCCACCCATTGTTTATAAACAACATCCCAATCACCTCCAATACATCTTATTTATGAATCTTGCAATGCCTTCATGATCTCGAAACTCTGACCTGAACATTTGATGGTGAATCTCTACCTTTATACTCATATATAGTGCAAAGTATTCAATTTTATCAAAATACAAATATTTTTCAAGAGAAATTCTTATATGATTGCAAAATCTAACACGTGTTTTTTTATTTCCCCCTACATCTTTATACATCCTCACCTCTTCTCTATATATAATAGTAATGATTAGAATTTTTTAATCCCTTATCCATGAAATAATAATTTGGTTATCTATCATTTCATATGTAACTATCATTGGATTTGACCTATATACAACATGTTCATTCCAGGTGTTCCTCTTATCTAAAATCCATTACCTTAATCAACTATTTTCATCATGAAAAATAAAATCCAGCACACATCAACTCAACATACCCGGGTTGAAAACATATCCAACACAATGTAGAATCAATTCTTATTGGATGAAAATAAAAATATTATCCTCATGATTTTGGATGAGTTTATAAAACGAATGTGAGATTTAGAAGAGAAAAAAGTAACAAATATTTACCACCATAAAATCTTTTTAGGAATATTTTAGTCGTTAACGAAGAATAGTAAAAGTGTATAATTAATGAGATTCAAACCTGAAAATTCTAAATACTATTTGTATAAAATAAGAGGACAAATATAGGATAAAACTATTATTTTACCATAATTATTAATGGTTATCACTTCATTTGAGTGAGCTAATGATATCATTAGTCGTTATAAGCCTTCTTACAAGAGAGGAAGGCGAAAATGAGTTCTTTTTTAGTTCCCCATCCTTGGCCCCACTTGATGGTTCTCATGTAGAGATCACCATGTGACATTAATTATTCCACCATGTATTCTCAAGGAATCAAATTGGTGGTGAGTTCCAAAACTAAGATATGGGGAGATTATTCTATCTAATAATTATATAAAAAATAGAAGAAAAAAACTAAACATCCATCAAAAAATAGAGTATTCATATTCAATATATAAACTAAATATCATAAATGATGATTTCACAAAAAATAAAAAATGATTTTCCAAAGGGTTGGTCCCATATAAAACGTAAAAAAATCAAGAGGCATTACATCCACCCCTGAGAGTAATCCTAATGACAATATCTAATACCCATCAATCTTCTCTAGCTCATTCCCAAGAACATCATGTACTATGTCCTATAAAGGATAAAAAATATTTTCAATCTCACTAAGATACCCTTGTAGGGTGTGTGAATATAACACATTAAGGGATCACTACAAACCTTCATTATATGTATTTTCATGTCTATGTATGCATTAGAAAAATAAATACATAATTAGGATACTCTTTGAATCATTATAAAAAAATGAGTCACCCAAAAAACTCAATGAAGTACACACACCGATAAAGTCATCAGGTGATAACTATGATACTCTAACACTTGACCATACCTACTTCGATGCTCGTTAAGAATCCAATTATATCTTCATACTATTGTAACTAATTCTCAACCATACCTAATGACTATGGGTATGGATGAATCCAAATATACATATAATAATTAATAGACAAGGAACATTATAACATCCATATCTTGTCTCATTTCATAATCACTACTAGTAGGTTCCACTAGGATCTTCTCCTGCCGTTCCAAACCCAGGCCCCCCATGTTGTCCTCAACCCCAGGATACAAAGGCTAGTTATACATAGCACATGATTGATCCCCTATGTAAGACCTACTCTGAATTAAATTATAGAAAGGTATAATTCATGCACGTGGACCCATCCCAACACAGTAATTTAATTTCACAACCAATCATGCTAACTCATCACCACATACTATATGGAGGTCACAGTCAATCACACAGACCCATTTCTATTGTATCACCCTGAAAATTCAAAAATAATAACATTTATTTAATATCATGTATGACATGAAACACTGAGGGTAGAATGGAATATAACTAATAGTGAAATTATGATATATTTTAAATTTTTAATCTATTCAATATCATTAAATGAGTTCAATAATGTGTTGTATTCTGTCGCACACAATAATGAGTCTCATTGATAACTTGCGTTACACGCAAGACTGTGTTTTAATGAACAATAATATATAACTAAAATATTATTATTTAATATAATAAGATTTATCCTAGATGTTAAATTGGAGGTTATGGATAATATTGAATAACTCAAAAATATATTTTTGAATTCATTGGTTAATAATTAATTACAAATGAATAGGGAATCTAATTTAATACGAACAAAATATTTTAATAAAAACCTTTTTTATGTGAAAAAGGAATTTCATCATAATAAATTAAATTAATTACTATTGATAGTTTATTTTAATTGAAATTATATATATTTTATAATAAATAAATCATTTTTTACATTTGTCCAATAGATTTGAAGATCATAAAATAAGAATATACCCAATAATATGCATAAAAAGCTATGTTTTTATAAAGGCAGTTTTACTGCCTTTTAATGGGGAGCCTATTTTAAATCTAAATATTGGAACTTTTATACATTTTATATGAAAAAAATTATAATTAAATTTTTTAAATTTAAATATAAAATTTAGGCTACGGTGAATGTTTTGTATTTTTTGGAAACGTTTCATTTGTTGGAACCACTTTGTGTATAGGTTTGTATTTGTTGTCAATAGTTGTCAATGGAATATCAAAATGGAAGAGATCAAGAAGTACTCCAATAAAATGGAGTAATGGAAGCTCACAATGAAGGATATCATGAAGTACTCCGATGAAGTAGAGGAGTAGTGATTCAGACGATTTTTGTGCTGATCGTAAGTTCAAAGAACATGTGTCAAAGGTGATACATTGTTTACAACATTGAAGAATGTGAGGAGTAATCCATCCAAGGATGATTAAATAAGGATGGTGTTTTTGGATAAAGAACATGCAATTCCTTCTTATTACATAAGGACCATGGGCTTTGATGAAGACCATGCAATTCCTCATTATTTCATGAGAACAATGGGTTTTGATGAAGACCATGCAATTACTCAAGATTGCATGAGAACCATGCTAGAGACTTCTTGACGGATTGAATCACATGGTTTGCATGAAGTTGATCATGACGGTTGATGAAGGAGGCAATGGGCCAATGCGTTGACTTATGAAATGGCCATGCACATCACTCTGTCATAGAAGATGATGGTACTAAAGCTGTTCCTTCATAGAATACATATCACAATGGTGTAGTTTGTGATAAAAGCAAAAGATTTGATGAAGGATACAGATCACCAAGAAGAAGTGTTGTTGAGGTGATCGTGCTTGTCGAAAAAGCAAACAAACGACATACAAATTTGTTGACAAAGGAGATTCCATGGTGACATGTCGAGTTCAAGAGTTGTGGTCAACGATATATGTTTGATTCAAGAACATTGACAGAGGAATGGATGATCTGGAGGTGGTACAAAAAGAGCAGATACAAGGTGGCACCGTTTTCCAGTGTGTGCCAAATTTCAGGGCCTCAAAATCAACAAATTAAGAATAGTGATTTTGGAAAAGGGACTTGCGCGCCATACTCTTGTAGGATAGAAAACTTGCGCGCCATATGTTTTTGAAGATCAGAGCATCAAAATATGGAAAAGGGATTACGGTCGCGCAAGTTTTGGCCAGGTCGCGTAGGTGAATTATGTGTCGGGAAGAGACTTGTGCGCCGACGCCTTGATTGCATTATAAATTGTGCGCCTATGGTTTTTCGAGATCAGAAGATCCAAATTTGGAAAAGGCAAGATGTTCACGCAAGTTTGGATGTTGATCGCGCAAGTGCCTAGCAGGGGCCGGGACTTGCGCGCCGATGGATAACTTACGCGCCGCCGCGCAGGGGGTCTAGTTTGCCTATAAATACTGGACCACCCCTCCTCATTTATTCCGGAGCTCAATACTTTGAGATTGTTCGAGCTCTCGTCGTGTAGGTGGTTGAACCGCGCAAGTGGTAGTTGGGTCGCGCAAGTAGAGGTTGCGCACCGACTGATGGTTGAGCGCCCCTGGTGATTTGGGCAAGGAAGGAAGTGAGTCGCGCAGGTTTGAAGTTCATGAAGGCAGAGTCGTGCAGGTGCTTTGGAGACCCTTGTGCGCCGGGTTATACTTGCGCACCAGATGGAGACTTGCGCGCCAGGCTTGAAAAGGAGATCCAAATATTGTTGAAGCACGACCGCCTTTCTGGAGCTTCACAAGAGCTGAAATATTGCCTGATACTTCTAGTGCAAAGTGAGATTGAAGATGATATCTAAATGATACATGCATGATCTCATGCATACATGGAGAACTGATTCTGACAACGTCGAGTAAGCTGAGATTCATTATGTAAGCAATCACATCAGTGATTGTGATTCAGGCAAACGAAGACAAGGGGATCTAGTGCATGCAGTCATTGCACTAAAGAAGAAAGATTGAAATATAAAGAGCATAAACTCTGAACCCTGATGCAAGAAAAGTCTCATGCTGAACAGGAGACAAAGAACATCAATGCACATTTATTGAAGAGACCTTCACGTCTAAAAACTGAGTGGGACTTCACCAACGGCAGTGAGCCAGGGGGAGTCAATAGGAGTGACCCGAGGGACGTAGTGAGCTATCCCTGAACAATTGTAAAGGTAGTGAGCCTGGGACAGAGTGACTGTACCTGAACCATTGTAATCTACAGCGAGTGAAGCATAGTGGATTTAGGTACGACCGACAACCTGTCGGCGTATGCTCCTTGGACGTAGCCCTTAGTGGTGAACCAAGTAAAAATAGTTGTGTCATCTCTCTACATGTGAATGTTTAATTGCTGATCATATCCATCATAAAAGTTTAAGTAGTTCCTACCAACGTGGGAACAAGATCCACAACTAAAAGAAGAAAAAGTTGCCACCCTGATTCACCCCTCCCCTCTCAGGGTGTCCCGGGGTCCTACAAGTGGTATCAGAGGGAAAGGTTAATGTATGTTGGATATTCTTCAGTAATTCTTTTGAGAAGAGGATTTGAGTTTATTTCCTAAAGCCAACAATGAAGAGCAGTCTTGATGAAGATTCGGAGCAGACGTCTACATCTAGCAAGACCATGACAAACAGGAAAAAGAAAGAGAAAAAGCAGCTAAAGAAGTCCCTCATATCCAAAGAAGATGCAATGTCTTATTCTCCATGCCATTCCAAAAATGAAGAAACATCAGTCATGGAAAGTATCGAGAATGTGACTCAGAATTCTTCCAGTGGAAAGGATGACACCCCCAATTCACGCTTTCAAGGAAAACTCAAAACATATCTCCATGATATTCCAGAAGAAAGGGTTGTTATTATCTGTATCCTATTTCAATCTATGCAGGTTGAGATCACTAGACTTGAAAGGGAAGTAGACAATATGGAAAAGGGGATGGAAGGAAAAATTATGGAAAGTATGAAGCTCACCAAACGGGTGAAAGCCCTTGACGAAAAAGGTGAGGTCAGCAATAATCTGGAAGAACGAATCCATGCACTTGAAGCTGAGTTGAAGAAGAGCAACGAATTCAAGAGTTTTTGTTTGGAAGAAACTTCCATTAAATTCAGGGAACTTGACTCTTTATTTCAAAACAAAGTTAAGATGCATGAAGATGAGGTTGAAAGATTGAAGAAGACTTGTGAAGAGAAGATGATCACGATTGAAGATCAGAAGATCATCCTCAATATTATGGTTCAAAAATTGGAATCTCAGTTGACCAAGATTGAGAACACACATATTGAGACTTCACAAAAGAGTGAAATGAGTGATGCTTGCCCTCAATATTCATTGGAGGAGTCTAAAGCTGAAATGCCTCCAACATGTGATAAGAATATTATGACAACACTTGATTATCCACATCAAGAATCAGTTGTTGCTGGTACTCAATGCTCACTGGAGGATTCTATTGTCAAAAGACCTCCAACATGTGAGAATAAGATCATGACTTCACTCTTTGATCTATCACAAGAAACTGAGAAAGTGAAGGTACCGTCCAAACCATCTTGTACTCATATTTCGAAATACACTCCTACAATCAGTGCAGGTGGGAAGAAAAGATCTAAAAATGTATGGATGAGGAATGGTGAGAAGAATAAACCTACCACCATGGCTAGGGTGGATGGGAAGAAAAAAGAGGAAGTGGGTTCCTCAAATAGAGCACAAAAGATTAAGCAGATGGCCCAACAACTTAATACAGAAGACACAAAGAAGAAAAGATTTGTGGGTCAATGTTGGTGCTGCAACAGATTTGGGCACTGTGCACTGGATTGTCTTTATAATACCTTACATGGAAAATCACAGAGAATGCCTATATCAAATAGAAGGAAGCCAGAGATAAAGAAGAAACATCAGCAGGTCCAGAAGCATCTGTTTACTGCAAACATATTTGGAATTCTTGATTACATCTGTGATGTATGCAACGACAGCGGTCACAATGCAGGCACATGTCCATATCAACATGCTTTCACTGTTGAAAAGAAAAGAAGACCACTGATGCCGTCAATGAATGAAGCAGCTACCTTGGGGAGAAATCAGAAGAATGTTGTGAACACACATTTCCCCAAGAAGATCTCAAGTAGGGAAGCTGAGAAGACCCATGATTTTAGATCCATGAAATTGAAGGGTCATTCATCCAAAAGAAACACTAAGTGGGATTAATCTCGGATGAACCCATGTGGAAGACCTAAACCAGCTGAAAAAAGTTCCAAATGACATATTGGTCATCTGGCCAGAAGATTTGAAAAGAATAAGGAAACTTGAAGATGAGAAGGCCAAGGCTGGTGACAAAGGAAAAGGAAAACTTTCACATGATGAAGACACAATGCAGGAGAGTTTTCAAACAAATAGAAACACACGTGTCAAAGATGTTCTGTGTGAGAGATGCAAGAAATCTGGTCACATTGCAAAAGGTTGCCTAACCTTAATACCAGAGCAAGAAGCAGCCCTTAAGGGGAGTAAGAATGTATCATTCATGATGGATGCTAAGCAGAACAATTCTCCACACAAAGAGGAAGAGAATGTGAACAGATCTATGCCACACCGACAGATGTCAGAATATATGTTCAAATGTACAGGCATGAAGACAGGAGTGAACAGAGGAACTTGGTTGAGAAAATAACCTCAACCAAGAAAGTCTTCTTGATGAAGCAATAAGGAACCACCTTATTCCCGTAATCATTTGTGTATTGTATTTGTGCTAATAAAGTAGGGAATTGAAGGTGAAGCATGCTCTAAGGGGGAGAAGAATGAAGAAGCTTCCATAATCACTGTTTCAATCAATATCAACTTCTGCTGGACTCAAAAGCAGTTACTCTATGAATTTCTTAAAGAACACGCCAATGGAGAAGGTATGTCATTTCTCAATCACTATCCCTTGGTTACTCAGATCAAAGATTATTTTACAAAGGGGGAGTAACTGATTTGATCAGTGATATAAAGAGAATGGAAGTGCCCCAAGGTCACTTATCCTGCAGATTGAACTTGAATGTTTTTGATCTATTTGCTGAAGTGAGTGCAAGAGTTTCAGGTTGATTATTATCTATCATAGTTGATCTTCTTCTACCTGGAATTAAAGTGGTAAACCCTTGACGACAAGATACATGAGTTATCATCTCATGTTGGTATCATGATCTGTGGATAATGGACATCCTTGTTGACATAATCAAATCCTCTTTTTTTCTACATCGAGCATTGCTCAAGTAGACTTAGAGTGAAATGATTAATGAAACATTGCTTATGTGTGGATTGATACCCTCCCTACCATGTGCTTTGTATTTCTTGTCAATAAGGGGGAGAGAAGTGAAATGAACGTTTGAAAAAGAAAAGTTGATTGAATAGAAGATTCTCATTTTGACATTGACAAATTCATTTCAGAAGATGTATAAGGTATTGACAACAAAATACAAAGGGAGAGATTGTTGGAACCACTTTGTGTATAGGTTTGTATTTGTTGTCAATAGTTGTCAATGGAATATCAAAATGGAAGTGATCAAGAAGTACTCCAATAAAATGGAGAAATGGAAGCTCACAATGAAGGAGGTCATGAAGTACTCCGATGAAGTAGAGGAGTAGTGATTCAGACGATTGTTGTGCTGATCGTAAGTTCAAAGAACATGTGTCAAAGGTGATACATTCTTTACAACAATGAATAATGTGAGGAGTAATCCATCCAAGGATGATTAAAGAAGGATGGTGTTTTTGGATAAAGAACATGCAATTCCTCCTTATTGCATAAGGACCATGGGCTTTGATGAAGACCATGAAATTCCTCATTATTGCATGAGAACAATGGGTTTTGATGAAGACCATGCAATTACTCATGATTGCATGAGAACCATGCTAGAGACTTCTTGACGGATTGAATCACATGGTTTGTATGAAGTTGATCATGACGGTTGATGAAGGAGGCAATGTGCCAATGCGTTGACTTATGAAATGGCCATGCACATCACACTGTCATAGAAGATGATGGTACTAAAGTTGTTCCTTCATAGAATACATATCACAATGGTGTAGTTTGTGATAAAATCAAAAGAGTTTCTGAAGGATACAGATCACCAAGAAGAAGTGTTGTTGAGGTGATCGTGTTTGTCGACAAAGCAAACAAACGACATACAAATTTGTTGACAAAGAAGATTCCATGGTGAAATTTCGAGTTCAAGAGTTGTGGTCAACGATCTATGTTTGATTCAAGAACATCGACAGAGGAATGGATGATCTGGAGGCGGTACAAAAAGAGTAGATACAAGGTGGCGCCGTTTTCCAGTGTTTGCCAAATTTCAGGGCCTCAAAATCAACAAATGAAGAAGAGTGATTTTGGCAAAGGGACTTGCGCGCCATACTCTTGGAGGATAGGGAACTTGCGCGCCATATGTTTTTGAAGATCAGAGCATCAAAATATGGCAAAGGGATTACGGTCGCGCAAGTTTTGGTCTGGTCACGTAGGTGAATTATGTGCCGGGATGAGACTTGCGCACCGATACCTTGAATGCATTATAACTTGCACGCCTATGGTTTTTCGAGATCAGAAGATCCAAATTTGGAAAAGGTAAGATGTTCACGCAAGTTTGGATGTTGATCGCGCAAGTGCCTAGCTGGGGCCGGGACTTGCACGCCGATGGATGACTTACGCACCGCCGCGCAGGGGGTCTAGTTTGCCTATAAATTCTGGACCACCCCTCCTCATTTATTACGGAGCTCAATACTTTGAGATTGTTCGAGCTCTCGTCACGTAGGTGGTTGAACCCTGCAAGTGGTAGTTGGGTCGCGCAAGTAGAGGTTGCGCGCCGACTGATTGTTGAGCGCCCCTGGTGATTTGGGCAAGGAAGGAAGTGAGTCGCGCAGGTTTGAAGTTCAAGAAGGCAGAGTCGCGCAGGTGCTTTGGAGACACTTGCGCGCCGGGTTATACTTGCGTGCCTATGACTTGCGCGGCAGATGGAGACTTGCGCGCCGGGCTTGAAAAGGAGATCCAAATATTGTTGAAGCACACCCGCCTTTCTGGAACTGCACAAGAGCTGAAATATTGCCTGATACTTCTAGTGCAAAGTGATATTGAAGAAGAAATCTAAATGATACATGCATGATCTCATGCATACATGGAGAACTGATTCTGAAAACTTCGAGTAAGCTGAGATTCATTATGTAAGCAATCACATCAGTGATTGTGATTCAGGAAAACGAAGACAAGGGGATCTAGTGCATGCAGTCATTTCACTAAAGAAGAAAGATTGAAATATAAAGGGCATCAACTCTGAACCTTGATGCAAGAAAAGTCTCATGCTGAACAGGAGACAAAGAACATCAATGCACATTTATTGAAGAGACCTTCACGTCTATAAACTGAGTGGGACTTCACCAACGGCAGTGAGCTAGGGGGAGTCAACGGGAGTGACCCGAGGGACGTAGTGAGCTATCCCTGAACAATTGTAAAGGCAGTGAGCCTGGTACAGAGTGACTGTACCCGAACCATTGTAATCTATAGCTAGTGAAGCATAGTGGATTTACGTATGACCGACAACCTGTCGATGTATGCTCCTTGGACGTAGCCCTTAGTGGTCAACCATGTAAAAATAGTTGTGTCATCTCTCTACATGTGAATGGTTAATTGATGATCATATCCATCACAAAAGTTTAAGTAGTTCCTACCAATGTGGGAACAAGATCCACAACTAAAAGAAGAAAAAGTTGCCACCCTGATTCACCCCTCCCCTCTCAGGGTGTCCCGGGGTCCTACATCATTTTTGATTAATAGTGAAAATTAAAGAATTTTAATTAAAAACTTCTTCTCCATATAATTTATTTACATAGTTACAATATATTATAATTTTGTTTTAAAGTATATTTATTTCAATTATACATAAATTAATCTAATATGGTTAATTTTAACCAAGTTCACGTTGAAATTGGGTATAAAAATATTTCTTTCTTTTGAACATTTTCACTTTGAAAACCCTATATGTCGTCTGATCTGCGTGATTAATTTTTAATTAATTTATACTGATTTTTTAATTGGAAATTGGAAAATTTTATTTCAAATTTCTAATAATAAAAATTTATAATTTTTAGTAAGGACAACCTAATGTTTTATAAATAATATTGGCGAATGGAGTTAAAATTTATTAAAATAATTAATGTAAAATTAAGCTTAACAAAGGAATATAGAATAAAAATAAAGGAAAAATGACCTAGAAACAAGTGAAAAAATATGAGCTTATTTTGAACATATACTCCCTTGTATTTAATTAGGTTCATTATTTTTTGAAATATGAAGTAAGGGATACCATTAAATAGTGATTAAATTTTTATATTTACAATAATGACACTCCTCCTACACCACCCATCTCACTTAATTGCACCTAAAAATCCATTTGGATCCCTCAATGTCTTCCCAAATAATCTCCCAACATCCCTACCCTGATTATATATTCCTCACCTTTGGTATAATTCAATCGAAGGATGTCATTTGGTACAAAAAAAATAGAGCTTCCTGAATCAGAGGTAATATTCTGAAATAATCTCTTTTGTTTAATTTACAAATACATCCATTAAATTATTTTTAGATAAAGATTATATAATAACATTAATATATTAAGTATACTGATATTTTTATATTGTAATTCTTTAACATGAAATTTTACACAGATCCATCAAATGGGATGCATAATCATCGTTCATGTGTTCGACGAACTACCGCCTCTCAGAGAGACGTTATTTATTTTTCCATTATCACCCTTCAATAATAGATTAAATTTTGATATAAAGATTATATATGATATATATGATATATATGATATATAAATTCTTCTATAATTTTCATATAACACATAACAATATTCTTTCAACTATTTGGGACTACAATAACATCCTTTGTGGACGTGTGCACTACTACAACCTCAATGAAATGGGATTAATTCGTAGTATACATGGATGGTATTAAAGATAATTTTTTAATAATATTTTAAATATATGACATAAATATGATACCTAAAGTATAATATACAAATTTATCATTTAATTTTCATTATTTTAATATGAAAAAGAAATGGAAGTAGCATTTATACGTATGTACGACCTACTATCTCCTGGAATGGAGACTTCCATTTCCAATATCCAATTTTAATGGATTAAAATAAATAAATATATACTGAATATATAATATATTAAAATCTTGATTTAAATTAATTATATGATGAAATCATAATCTAATAAATAATACTATAAATAACAACTCAAAACGTACTTGAAAACATGTAAATTAACACTCGAAATGATGAAAATAATGAAATATTATTAACGAATGGGTAATTATATGTTATAAAAGAATCATATATTTTTTTCATAAATATTAATATGGTTCAATAATAATTTATTAATATTTTTAAAACACTATATATATGTTTAAACCGCATTTAATGAAAAAGAATCATATATTAAGGGATTCATATCTCACTTTTACTTTCATGAGGAAAACGTCATATTCAAAACTTAATTATTTTTTATGATATATATACAGAACCTATTGTATTTTATATCATGAAAAAATTTATTTTCATGGTATTTAATGTTTCATTTTATTTTATTTCTTTCATGAAATTATGTTTCAAAAGTTACCTAGGAAAAAGGTATTTTCATCACACTTTTTATATTTGTGAGGTAAATGTCATATTCACCGGTAAATTATTTTTTGTTGTGTACATACTAACCCTTTTACATTTAATATCACTATTCACTCATATTCATCATATTTTATGTTTAAATTTATATTATATCAACCAAGGGGGTTGAATTGAAAATTTTTATATGGTAAAAGGTATCGTTATAATATCACATTCTTTTGTGATTGTTAACGTTTCTTTTAATAATCACTTCCTTATGAAAATTTTTGCTATAACATAAAAATATATTAAATATCCATATTCTCATTAAATTTATATTATTATTTCTTAACACATATTCCATTTTCACTAGGAGTGTTCACATTGATAATTAATAGACTGATTAGGGGAATATTGATAAATATATTTCTTTTACACAAAATGGACATTTCATAAACATATAGTTTATGAATTAAATTGATTATTTTATATATAATGAATGACATTTACTATTATTACATGGGTTTGGTACCACTTAATGTAATCCCCAAGGTGTGTCTATTGTCTCGTGAAATAAATTAGTTGGCCAAATCAAATGGTGTTTACCAAATATATTTTAAAATGTATTGTTAAAGCTTTTGAAAGTAAAGGTACAATGTACCTATGAATCATGGCATCCTATAATTTATAATTTCCATAATTAATATTCAGTTACTATTTATCCATCATATTTTAAATTTTAATTTACTTGTAGATATAGTTTATTCTCATTTTATTGATTAAATGTCATGTGGTTAAATTACATATATTTCCATATTGATTATTACATATCTATTTCTTTAAATGGAATGTATATTTAGTTATTTTCCATTAAATAATTCTTATTCTTATTGATTCAGGATTACATAAGATGTACGCTTTCCATTACTGAGCATCACACCTCACCCTTATTATGTTTCCATTCCCCATGTTATGAAGAGAAATCTATTGAATTAGTTTCAAGGATGATAATATTTTACTTATGTTATAATTTATTTTATTTTACCATTTAATTTTGGGAACCATTTATGTGATTTGGTTTTCAAAAAAATATATACTATTTGTTCATTCATGATTTGATTCATTGTAATAATTCCAATATAATAATGTAATGTGCTGGATCTGGGATTCCGGGGTTGGGGCGTTATAATTGATATCAAATGATATTTAATAGAAAACTTAAAAAAAATATATAAAAACGTAGATTAAATTTCATAACACTAAGATAAATTTGGAGGATATGTATATAATAACATCCTTGAACATTGAAAAGATAGAGACTATGTGGGTATTCCTTCCAAAAAAATCCATGTCCGGATACAACAAGTTAACATGCTACTGAAGGAGATGTACCTTGGGGTAAAAAAATTGAAAATGTGTGTTAGGCTTCACTCAATCGTAACATGGTACATTGAAATAGGCCTTACAATACACCTTTTTAAAATTCTCAGAGGATATTATTAGGATAATTTAGAATATATTTACAAACCATTAGAATTATTTGAAAGTAATGATTTCCCAACGAAACCATGTTTATGATTATGATATTAAATATGCATAAAGTTTTTAATTTATGTTAAGTCTTATTCCATATTTAGAATTTTAAAAAGTTCATAATTTTATGAGATTATATAAAATATGTAATTTCAGATAAATATTTTCTAGTAGAAAGAATGTGGAACTCCATAATTAATATGATCCAAAGAGTAAGAATTCTAATTTATTTTATACTCTTAAGACAATATTTCAAAGTGAGAAAGTGTCCCATGAATTATCATCATTTTTAACATAGTATCATTTAATAATGAGATATAGAATGATTTATGAATGTATTATGGATTCAGAGGGATGTAGGATAACATGATGAAATTTTGAAAAAATATTGATAATGGGAAAATGGAATGATTTAGTTTCCCAAAAGTAATAATTATGAAAATATTCACCCCAATAGATTCTTAAAAGGGTTGGTATTCTACAAAAACTGTGGTGAGAAATTCTATATAGAATGGGATTTAAAGGATTTGAAAAATGTACCTCATGTACAATGATTCAACTACAATGTTATTAGACACTATGAAAATCAATGTCTCTGGTGTCAAAGGAATATACCCTAAAATAGGCAACGAGGTAATGGTTAAGAATTTTCTACTACCATAGATGTAGAAGAATTTTTAATATTAATTTTTTTGAATTATATAATTCTGTAATATTATTAAGGTACATATCATGAGAATTATAACATATATAGTATTGTATTCTACTACTTTTCATTAAGGATTTGAAATCTTATCGTGAATTGTACCATAAAAAGTGATTCATTAGTAAGTTAAACTTTTAATAAACACATTTTTAGGGGTCATATAACCCTTAACGTGTTTCTAGTGTACAGATAATTATGTTTAGATAAAAGATGAACTACATGGATAAAATAGATGGGATATTATGGACTACATTGGAATGGATTAATGATTTGTCAACATAATGGTTTATTTTACCACTGATGGGGTCTAAAAGTAATTTTTATTTAAGAAAAAAACCCATATATAATTGTTTACATGATTAATAATAGATAATTCATGTTTCCTATAACATTTTGTGGTAATTCAGGTTATTACCATGTCTCAAGAGAGTAGACGGTGATGTTATTCACATGTTTAGAATGTGATAAATTAAAGTTGTTTCATGTTTTGGAAATATTAAGTACATGGACATTTTGGAAACACAATAACATTTTTTTAAGGTATTTGATCATAATATTTTGTAATGGTTAACCATTTATGAAATAGATTAATTGAATTTTGGATGTGGTTTCAGAGAGGGATATAGTTCTTCACCATATGATGTCACTTGTGATAAGTGATAAATTAAAAAAATTTAAGGCATAATAAAAGGAAAATATTTAGTTTTTTTTGTATATTTACTTATATTCTTATACATTGAAATTGTTTCAGAACTCTAGTAAAAGGGTATTGAAATAAACAGTTTATCATATTATCATCATTTTTATGATATAAATGACATTTATTCACCCCTCTTGTATATAGTTTTGTGTTCAACAACTTTCTCATGAAAAATTTTTATATCACTTTCTATAATAACATGATATTTATATTTCACTTATATGGTCATGTTTTCAAAAATGATTTACTTTTTGAAATCCTAGTTTTGTGGTGGCCATCATATTTTCCTTTTTTATTACTAAGAATATGTGTTATTAACACTATTTATAATAAGTTTTTTCCAAAAATATTATTTCAAGATATGATGACTAAATTATTGAGATAATGTTTAAATTTATATAATTCAATTTAATTAATTTGGGAATAATTTAACACCCTAAAGATTATAAAATGGTAACTTTTATTCAATATAATGTATGACCCTCAACACCAAGTATAGACTGGAATATAACCTCTCATGAAAATATGATATATTTACTATTTTTAATATATTATATGGATTTAAATTAATATAATACTGAATTATCTTATGTATCTTACATCAATTAGTCTCTTTGATAATATACATTACAGGCAAGGCTATGTTTTACCAAATAATAATATATTATTAAAATAATAATATTTAATATTATAATATATTACCTAGCTCCTAAATTAGATTTTACGAATTGGATTAAATAACTTATAAATATATGTTTTAATTCATTGGATACTAAGTAATAAGTAATTAATATAAAAATAACTTTAATATAATGATATTGTGATTATTAAAAATTATTTTTATGTGAAAAGGGTGTTTCAACATAAAAACATAAATTAATTACTATTACTTGATTACATTATTGAAATTTATATATTATTTATTCAATAAAATATTTTTGACGTTCATCCAATAGATGTTTTTTCATATGATGTGAACAAACCCATTATTGCATATAAAAAGAAAGATTTTATAAATACAACATTTTTTTCCTTTTAAGGGATAACTGTTTTAAAAAATGAATTTTTCAATTTTATAAATTTTTAAGGAAAAATTAATATTTTTTTCTAAAAAAAAATATGTAAAAATTATATTAGGGTCAATTTTTTGTATTTCTCATAAAATTTTCATTTTTTAATTTATAGTGAAAATAATGAATTTTAAATGAAAACAACTTTTTTTCCATAATTTATTTGTATAGATAAAATATACATTAATAGGATTTTAATTTATATTTTGTTAAATTATAGATAATTTAATCCAATTTTTGTCATTGGAACCAATTTCACAATGAAATTTGATATAAAAACATTTCAATCTTTTGTTCATTTTCACTTTAAAACATTTCTTTGTCATTTCGTCTGTTGGATTAATTTTAAATTAATTTCTTCCAATTTTATTACTATAATTTTTAAAAATGGATTCAAAATATTGAATCATAATAATTTATAAGCTATAATAAGTTCAAAATAGTTCTTGAAAAAAAAAATTAGTGAATGTAGTTAAAATTTATTTTATCAATTAAGGTAAAATTAAACTTTATAAGGGACTAAACCATAAACATAATGGCGAGAATGATGAAAAAACATTTCTAAAACATATTTTATGTCCATATTTTACCATATATTGTTTTTATAAAAATATTTTTTATTTGAGAAACATGATGTATCGGATACCTCTAAATAGTGTTTACCTCTTTTATATTAGCAATTGTGAAACTCTTTCTCCACAATAAAAAGGCCTTCACCCCTCCAAAAAATTCACAATAGTCAAGCACTTTTTTTCATCAAAACTCTTCTAAAATGTTCTCCTGAAATTACTTTCACAATCCTTGAAGCATCACCATGGGATTAAGTAAAACCAAGTATGTCTTTGGTATAATCCAAAATGATTTACCTGAATAAGAGGCAACGTTCTTCAACAATCACTTTTGTTTCAATCACTTGTTCACACTATAAGTTATTTTTATATCATTATTATATAATAACCACATCATATTTATTCTAATTATATTTTTTTAAGAGAATAGTTAAACCTAAACATTCACACACATCCATAAAATGGAATATACAATCATTATTCTTGTGTAAATTGCACTACGGCCTCGTGAACCGATGTCGTCAGTTCTTTCATTTTCACCATTCAAGGTTGGAATAATGAGGGTTTATTAGTTCATATATGAAATATAATAAATTCATTATTTACCTATTCTTTTGTAATTTTTATATATCACATACTATTATTCTTTTTTATTTTCTAGGGATAAGATAACATCATTTTTGGACGTGTAGACTACTGCATCCTCAAAGCAATTTGATTCATTCACACTATACGTGGAATGTATTTAGTTTGAATTTAATGAACATATATAAAATATATGACATAAATAATATTTTGTAATATTAATATAAATATATATATAATTTAATTCTGAATCTTTTAATACGACAATGAAGTGGATGTAGCATTCATAGTTACATAAGGCCTATCGTCTCCATAAACAGTGCATTCCATTTCCTATCTCCCAATTTTAATTATTCCACCAAATACACTTATAATTAAAATATATGATATTTAAATCATGACTTAAAATCTTAATATGATGAAATAATTATTCAAATAATTGGAATAAAAATGACATGTCAAAACATAATAAAAAAACATTGTAATTAACACCCAAAATAATTAAAATAATCAATGATTAATAACGAATGGGTAATAATATGTTATATAAGGATAATATATTATAAAATAAATATTAATATTGTTATTTAATATTTCATTAATGTGTTTTAAACCACTATAAATAATATTAAAGACCACACGACTAAAAGTATACATAAGGAAATAGATTCTTGTCTCACTTTTACTTTCATGACAAATACACCGTATTCACCACGCATTTCATTTTTGTGATGTATATAATGTCCTTATTTTCATTAATATCATGAGTAATTTAATATTAATGTTATTCAAATTTCCATTTGATCCAGTTTCTTTATGTGGGATTATTATATAAAATTTACCATTTGATAAAGGGATTTTCTACTCAGTTTTTACATCAATGAGAACAATGTCATAATTACCAAATATTTCTTTTTTCTGGTTTATATACTACCCCTTTGTCATTTAAAATAATTATTCAGTCACAATTCATGGTTTTTTATGTTTCAATTTTAATTATATCATTCATGGGGATTTGATTGAAAATTCACAAGTTGTAGTAGTTATCTTTGTGATATCACATTCTCCTATGATTGAAAACTTTCTCTTGAAAAAATAACTTCCTTATAGTAATTTTTTATAAATTACATATATCATAAATATCTTTATTGTATTTTAATTGATATTATTTATAAATAAATTCTATACCATTTTTACATATGGTTTTTACATTGAAAATTATTATATTAGGTAAATATGCATAATTTACTGAGTTGAGACATTTGATAATGAATATTGTTTATGAATTTAATCGGTAGTTGATATATAAATAATTTTCTGGACTGGTATAGCTTGTCTATAGGCATTTTAAGGTAATCCCCTTGATATATCATCAATCTGATTAGATGAATCAATGGGCCAAATTGAATGGATTGTTAAATGATATGTTATAAACCATCTTTTGAAAGATCTTGACGGTAAAGGTACCATGTACCTAGGAATCTTGTTCCTAAAAAACATGGAGTCCAATAATTAAGAATTTATTTCATTCAGATTCTTATATTATTTTTCCATTAAATTTTTTGTTTGAAATTATATATATTTGTAGTTTATTGTCATTTTATTGAATAAATGGCATGTGGTTTAGTTACAAACCATTACATATTGATTATGCCTTATCCAGTTGTTTAAATTGACTCTTTTCAGTTATTTACTTTTACATATTGTTTATTTTTATTGATTAATGATTACTTTCATTGTACAGTCACCCTTAGTGAGAATCTGATATCACCCTTATTATGTTTCCTTTCCCAATGTTGGGAAGATAAATCTTTTGAATGAGTTTCAAGGATGTTGAGATTAAAATTTTGATATGATTTATTTTATTTTCCCAATGTATTATGGGTATGATTTATTTAATATGGTTTTCCAAAACTACTAATATGTTTGGTGATTTGGGATTTGATTCTTTATAATCACGCAAATGTACTAAATTAATGCACCAGATCTAGGATTTTGGGGCTGAGGCGTTACAACAATAGACTATTAAAAGGTCTGCATGTGCACAATGAACCATACTTGGATAATCTAGGGATCTCACCTCAGTCACAGATAGTATAATAATGCTCCACATTCTTTCTCATTTCTCATCATATAATATCGGAGTTCTAGGATATCAATACATATCCACTCATCCTAAACACATCATGTATCGCTGGTCAGGTCACCTAGTAGGTCCTCAAGACCTATCATGGTCTCTTCTCATCAGTATCATTTAATGACTTTGTACCCTTTTTCGGAATCACTTATTAAAGTATCATATGAATTAAAGACCTGATATTTCGGTACAACCTAACCAAAACCCTTATCAATTCTGATCCCACTCACCAAGGACGATTCCAATCCATCATGTTCTACCTAAACCTAGCCTCAACTACTAAGGTTTAATGTAGGACCAAAATTTATCATTTTATTGCCATTCCAAATCCTCAATAAATACAAAAAACCCTCACTTGGGCCTCAACACACATCAGATAAGTGAGATCCCTCAAACCATCACTCATTTCAAACACCACTTTATCATGTATTCCAAATCTCAAAGGAATCCACTTGCTTCAAGATCAAATCAAGACGCTTCCCAAACAATAGGATGTAGTTATTAATTACTCGTGAGACATGAAATCTTCTCATGTACAGTCACACATCCTCATGCTTCTCATTCCATATTACTAGCACTACGAACCCAAACAAGGATATTTTACAAAACCAATGGCACCTTGAAACCTAATCAAGGCCTCATATTAATGTTATGTGAGTCCTATGTACATTGAGAAAAAAATTAGTCAATACAATATCATTGAGTGCTAAATAGCACTTCATTCCATCCTGGGATACTTATTATCATCCAAACACTTCTACCCTTTGATCGCCTTGTCCCTAAACCACATTCCAAAACCCCCTAAAATATGCAATCAAGTACACTCATAAATGAACGTAAATATTATTGTTTACCATAAGGGACACCTTCCATGATTATAGAGTTAACCCATCATCAAACATCATCAAAAACTCGTCCACAGTCATTGTGAATAATCCATTCTTTGGGTAAATTTACTTACATAATGTTTCGTAAATAATTTATAACACAATATTATTAAATTTTCAATAAAATATAAACATTTTTAAATGCATAAAATCTATTTAGGATTTCTTGTCGCATCGAAACCTCAATCAAAAAATATTATAAGGTCCTTGGAACATCATTGGAACCATTCTGACTAAAATACCCATTATGCATTGCACATTTAGTCATAATGAAAATAAATTTAACTAAAAAATACTAATTATATTTTTTGAGTGATGTACCTCCATTGAAACAACATTTGGAAACATGTAGATAACATCACATGAGCTCCTTTATAAAATCTATGAAAAATTCCCATTGATTAAGATGATTACCACTATGATTAGGTGGGAATCAATAAGAATCCAAAAATAAAAATTGGAAGGATTAGTTATATCCATTAGTTAGCAAACTAAGGACAAATAAATGGAATAGATACCTTATATCACTATCATATTACACCTAAAAACATTATATCATTTGAAAAAAGGGGAGGAAGGGACAACAAGGGTTTAATTGTTAGTCCCTCCATGTGTTCTCAGGTCATCCAAAAATGTTGTTGATTGAATACTACTTTTTATTTTTTAAAACAAATAGCTAGATCCCTTTCATAATTAGAAAATATATTTAACAACATGTACCACCTAATTGATGGGGTTCTCCCACTTCTTCTGAAAACTCATAGTGTAAACATTATTCAACATCATGAATGACTATTTTTACAACTTTTTAGTAGCCTAGGCACCTTTCATTCAACCAAAACTCACCCAACCCCATGGGGAATCTACTAAACCCAAAACGACATCTAAAAATATCATTTAGAAATATTAAAACTCCAATAATCCCATTATAGGCCTTGGTTTTCAAATTAGACCAATCACTAAGTTGAAAATTCAAATTACTTCCAAAAAAATGAACAAAAAATATTCAGGTATATACAATCCCCTCTGAATAATATTTTTGATCCTAGAGAAGTCATAGTAATCCTTGAATCATTACTTCTGACTTACCCTATTCCTAAAAATTTAAATAGCACTCTTTATTTTACTCTTTAATTCCAAACATGTGTATACACTATAACCCAAAACCCCAAGACCAAATAACCATATTTTCGTAAAAACTATCGGTTCAATCCCCAAACCACCTCAATGGAATCCTACATTATGCTCCAAACATTGTTCTAATGTCATTGCGTATAATTACTCATCAAACTCCATTTATACTTCATATCGATGAATTTTTCCAAAAATGCGTGTTCACAACCATTGATTAATCCTCAAAAGTAACATCTACCAATATCTAAAAAATGTCACCAACCCCTATATATAGGGTTATTCTCATAACTCTAACCATTTAACCAACAAGGTTTTCTTTTCTTTTCTTCCACAGGAATTTACACCCAAACAAACATCATCTATATGATTTTCCACATGATGAACCCCTTAAATAATGTCACCAATCATGTTTCACCCATTGAATAACATGCTAAATCTTTATTAACTTGAAAAAACAACATATGACCACACTATCTCAGAAAATTTTGTACCCATTAATCCATGTTCTAAATCACACTCTGATTAGGACAAGACATCATTTTTCTGATGCCAATGCACCGAAATTGAAAAACCCTACATATGAATCTCGAATTTGGTTTTACCCAAGGTATTAGATGTCAACTGATTTTATCACACACTAATGTCACAGTGTCACATATCCATCTTTCTAACAATTCTAAAATGTCTTATGACTCATCCAATATGAAGGGTTTTCACTAGCAGACTGATATTATTCTCCCCATCGTTGGATTATCATTATAATCACTCTACTAAACTAGTTCAATCATCTTATCAAATAACAATTCTATCATTACAAAACAAAATGACCAGACATAGACAACATGATCATACCCAAGCACTGACCTTAAACACCATCCACCACCCATTCTTTTCCAACTAGGATTAACATTGTTGATATTGAATAATTCAATTTCAATTTTGATCACATACCCAACATCCAATATTGAATTTACATCCATGTGTATTACATTTCTCCTCTCCCCAATAACTAGAACAAATAATTCACAACACCACACATATGTCCCTCTGCCCAAGAAATTCTCAATCCCCATCAGCATATGACAATAATCTTACCTAATAGTCCATGTCAGGTCATAACCCCCAAGATGATCATACAATGTCACATCTCCTAATGTCATTTTCATACACAAGGGTAAATCACCCATATCAGCAAACATTTGGATTTCAAGTGTCTCACCACCATACTACAACTCAAGTTCATTTTCAACTCAAAAAACATCCAATGGAATTGGTCATGGAATGTTCACTGATATGAAACACAATCTGTAATTCACGTAACCAGCATGTACCATCCTCACATAGTAAGACATTTTCAAAATGCCTCAATAAAAATAACTATCATCCTTAATATAGATTATTTCATTGAGAACCCTATCACATGTTCTTAGTCACAATATTACTTAGTCTCACATGAACCCAATACTTTGAAGCAAGCTCTTCATCACTATGAGGAAGTTTCAGGACAAGCGATTTCCTGTAATAAATCGTATGTTTTTTTTTGGCAAGAACATTCCTGTCAGAAGAAAATATAGCTTTACTACTTATCTTGGAATTAATGAAGACCTCTTACCTTTCACTTATTTGGGCGTCCCAATTTTTTGGGGTTGTCATAAATAAAGCTACTTTGCTAATATCATTAATCAAATCATAAACCAACTCTCTACTTGGAATGGGAAATCTCTCTCCGTGGCTGGAAGAATTTGTCTGGTCAAATCGACCATTGTCTCTAAAATGGTCTACTCTCTTATGATTTATAAATTTCATGTCAGCATCTTCAAGAAAATTAATACTTATATTAAAAACTTCAATTGGAAGGGAAGTATTCTTGAAATGAAACTTGTCATTATCCCTTGGAAATCCTATTGTAAACCTCTTGATAAAGGTGGCATTGGTATTAAAAATTTAAAGCTGTTCAATAATGCTCTTCGATCCCATCTTACTTGGAGTATTATTAATTGTACTTCTAAAGCATCCAAATTCTTGAACAATAGATTCTGCTATAAACTCTTAAATGGAAATTTTAATTACATCATCTCTTCGATCTGGCCTTATATTAAGGACTCGTACTACAAGATCATGGAAAATTCTAGATGGATGGTTAGTGTTGACTCTTCCATCATTTTTTGGTGTGACAAATGGTGTAGTAACCCCTTGATATCTTTGTTACCGCCTAATATTATTCCTGAAGATACCATTAATTCTATAAAGCATGTCTTACATTTTCATAGACATGTCCTCCCTGAAAATATTGCACAGATCATTGATAATGACCCATTTTCTTCTAATGGTGACTTCCTTTTTTGGGAACCTGCTTCAAATGGCATCCTAGACTCTAAAAAATTATATACGAATACATTTTTGGGAAATGAATCTAATTTTCAATTTGTGAATCAATTTAACAATCCTTGAATCAAACCTTCTAGGCTCACCCTCATATGGCGCATTTCTCATAATAGATTTCCTACTAAAGTCTGTCAGCAGACTTTTAGCACACAGCTCGGCTCTAAATGTCACTTGTGTAATCAACATAGGGAGGATGCTGATAATCTCTTTTTTTCATGTACAACGGCCTCTTATTTATGGAATTATGTTCTTGAATTCTTTAATTGCAGATGGCCCCTATCTGACTATATTTATTTGTTTCTAAAAAATGCATTAGATATAAAGCCTCTCTACAGGATAAAAATATATTTCTTGCAGCTGTGGTGGAACTCCTGCATGAGATCTGGTACATTAGAAATGATATTATTCATAATAAACACTCATTTAGTCTCAATCCTGGAAAATCTCTGATTCTTAATGAAATTCATGAAGATTCTTCAATTCAAAAAGGCTGTTCCAACAGCTCAGTTGGCGACTTTGAGATCCTTCATCATCTCCGTGTGTCTGGCATTTTCCCAAAGACGAAACATTCATTTGAAGTATTATGGAAATCAACAATGCCAGGATGGATCAAAGTGAATGTTGATGGTTCTTCTAAAGGAAATCCATGCCCTTCCATTTGTGGTTCCATCTTCAGATACTCAACTGGCCAGTGTCAGGGTTGCTTCTATGCTGGATGTGGACACTCTTCATCTCTGGAGGCTGAAATGTTGGGGGTCATCCATGCAGTTGATTTTGCGCTTCAACGAGATTGCAGAAGGATCTGTATTGAAAGTGACTCTACCACTATCATTCATGCCATCTGGAATGGAATCATTCATCTTGGTTGGACATTGACCACTCTTTGGATGAATTTTCTGAACTCGCTCCATGGGATTGATTACATAGCTACTCATTCCTACCGTGAAGTGAATGTTGTTGCAGATGCTCTTGCTAAAAATGGAGTTCAACCGAACATGACATGGCTGGACACTCTGCGATCTAACTTATTATATTTATTTGATAGAGATTGTAAAAAAATCCCATCCTTCCATGTTTTTCAATCTTTTTCTTATCAATAAATTGGGATTTGGTCTTTGACCAAATCATTTCTTTTTAAAAAAAATGAACCCCAACACACACTCCCATGAGTCACACCTCATCATACTTATTCTCACATTCCCAATCCATTGACTATGCCCCACAGTATGTCATTTTCTCCCAAAACCCCATGTAATATCACTAATTCCAAGGATAACCACATGACCACCAATGACACGGTAATCATTATTAAACTAAGAGCATATACCAACATTCCCAAAACTACACCCAACTGAACATATAAAGAACCATAGGTACATGAATACAATTAATACTACCCTATAAAACAATCATTAATAATATAATCACACCAAGGAATTCAAATCCAAAAATCGCTATTATTTTGCATGCCTTTCCACATATTTCTCATTTTTTATGTATAATTCAACTAAGTATCTCCACAGTAAAGAAAAATATTATTTGTTATTGAAAATTTAAATAAGAAAAATGATATCCCAGTAACCCAAAATGATCAATAGTTCTAAGTAATTTTTTTTTGTTCTCTGAGATCCATTTAGGAACACCAATCCATCATCAAGTCATTACTAGGGAATCAAATTCTTACACAAATCGAAAAAGGGTATCTATAAATCCATTAATGGGGGACTATTTTTAAATCACCTAAAAAATATTATCATAATAAACACATGACCTTCCAATAAAAATATAATACACTATCGCCAAAAAGAGTAGAATTCTACCGATAAGTTATATTGGAAAACAAAGTATATTTTTTTTACATGGTAAATTTCTAGACATCTCATAAAAATAGAACCAAAGAAAACCACATTTATGTTAAGTTAATATTTCATGCCTATCATAATGAGTGAATATATCCTCTTGGCCACCATCCATTTTCCAAAAATCATAAATCATAAATCCAAAACTCATGTATTCCATTCAAACTAAAAGCATACAACCATAACATATAACAACAAAATATAAATATCATATCATAGGAAACATGGGATTCATATATGAGAAGATGTTATTAAAACACCATTACAATATTTTCCAAATAATTGAAACATTCCAAGACAACATCTCTACCATATGCCCAAATCAAAAAACAATACAAAATCACTAATACCACATTGTGGTGCCCCAACCCTAGGCCCACCAGATGGTTTGCCGTATGAGGTCTCCATTTGACCTCAAGTGTGACTCCCTATATTATAGAGGTTTCCAACTTGTAGTGGGGTCATAATACATATAATTTTGAGACAATTGCATTGATTTATAGTGAAACGAAAAACAAAAATAACTGAATATCCATAAAAAATAGTTGTACATGTCATTAATAAATAAATGCAATATCAACATGATTATATCATAAATAACATACATTTAACATCCTGGAGATTATCCATATAAAAAATTCCAACCAAATGAAGGCACAATATTATTTACTTACATCCTTAAGCTTCATCCAAATATGGATCTATATTATGTATCAAGCTATTATATCATAATCCATGAAACAACATATATATTATCCTAAAAATTAATACTTAGGGTCTTCATACACCAATAGATTCACATGTTGGATATTATTATTTAACTTAGTTGGTTCTCACCAAGATCCCCTAATATACATATTCATATTAATGTGTATACAAGAGGAAAGAAAATATATAATAAAAATTCTCATTGATTTCTCAAGATCTAACAAGGATTACATTGTAATCGATGAGGTACACATGTGCGTCAGGTCATCAGGAAAAAACCAAACCACCTTAACACCTAATCATACCTGTTTTGTTGGAATGCCAGAATCCACTTCATTCCCCATTCCATCATAAAATATTCCCATCCATAAACAACGAGTCGTTGTAATTCATCATCCAAACCACAACCCATTACCAAAAGAGATAGGACATGGTCATATGTCCATATATGGACCAACTTCTTAACTACTCCTTAAAGGGTTCATTGGTTTCATATCACATCACTCCATTAATGTGTCCCACATAATGTCTTCAACCCAAACCTCCTAAGGAATGGTCCACCTAGCACATGAACCACCCCCAATGTGGATCTTTGAACCAATCCTATCTTGAGAGGGTCCAATTTAGGCACACTGAAAAATCCATGCAAAGTCATGGGAGGTCATATCTAATCATAATAACTCATCCCTGTATACTCTAGAAAGGATATACTCAATCACATTGACCTATCCCCAAAAAAATATAAAGGGGAAACTATAATCACAAGGACCAAAATATGTGGACTCTGGGTAGGTAACCTCAAGCACGCACAATACAGCTAGGTCTCATAGGCCATCACACATCTCACCAGTTGATCTGAGGGATCTAGTCACTCATTACCAATCCCATTCTCATGAATGAATCATTCCTCAACTATGAGGGAAACTATGTGGTCTCCTATAACCATTATATTCTATAATCATCAAAACAATATCTCTGCTTTAATCATTTAGTGAGCTCCGTACCTGATGATTCATCATAACTCAGACCTCGAGGTCCAGTTCGACCTCACCAAATTCCTAATCAATATCGATACAACAACCCTAGGACCATACCAAGGAATAATGTGTTGCCTAACCCCTTAATTAATAGGTGGAGTTTAATTAATGAAAATAACCCATCCTGGAATCCTAATTAAATTTCCTTAATAAATACCCAAGATCCTCACTCATGTATCACCACACACCTCCAATGTGAGTTCACTCAAACCATCACTCATTGAAAACCCCTCTTCTTCAGAAACACTAAGTCTGAAAGAACTCCTCTCACTCCAATAACACATCATGGATATCATCTTACCTTATGAGGGACATGATAGTCACTTGTAATATGTATATTCATTTTTTCCACCATCAAATATCCCTATTCCTCCCATTCATTTCCCATTATCCCTTATAACAAATTATAGTCCATTATATGTCATAAATCACACCCTATGTCCTATCTAATGAACTCCATCACTGTAACTAGGATCCTCATACCCTATAAATATATTTATCATTTCATCCAAACTCATTTAAGTTCTAATGAGTTCTTATTTCAAGCCTATGAGGCCAGTTTCCATCTTACCACTTCTACACAAGGCACTCTTATTCCCCAACCACCATGATCATACCCTATGAATGTTTAATGTAAGAACACTTGTAAATAGAGATGTATTTGAGTATTTATCATAGGGTCTAAATACCTATATTATATATTTTACCATGTTCCATTTTTTGTTGAGCACCTTCTACACTCATCGAGCTTAATTCCCACCCTTGGGATATGTCTTTCATTCAATGTAACATATTATTTGTTATGGAACATTATAATTAATTATTAATTTTTATTTAAATATGTATAAATTCATTAAAATTCACTAGATTTTCACATCCCACTAATACCACTACTAAACACTCTCTAAAGGACCATAGTGCATCCGTGGAACCATTTTAGATAAAATCCCCATCATGTGTCACATGTTTAATATCAAAATAATTAGTTTGTCTTTAAAGCCATAAATATATTTTTTGGGAGATGTATCTACACCAAAATAGCGTGTAAAATAATGTACGTATAATCTTAGGGACTCCATTATGAAAGATAATAAAAATCCCCCATGATTTGGATGATTTCTACTATCCACCAGTTAAAATCCCTAAAAACAACTTCCAAAATCAAACAAAATTACACATATATATTAAAAATAAAAATGAAAAGAACATTGAAAAGAACATAACTTTTATCATTGTTTAATAACACCTAGAATTAACCCATGTCAAGTGGAAATAAGGGAAGCCAGAGAGTGGTATGGATTAACTATAAGGCCCTCCTAAATTGTGGTAGTCAATAGAAAATGAAGAGTAGTTGAGGCCAATTTTATTTTAAAAAATATATTCAATCCCCATTTAGGGTGTGAACCAATGCTCCACACAACATACCACATAGTAAAAGGAGGTTATTTATCTGCCCCCAAAAATTCATGATAGGAATACTCGTTCACACCATGAATGGATAATGCTGCTTCTTTTCAGTTGTCCTGAATAGCCATCCTTCTTTAAATAACCATGCAAAATCTAGGAGCATACACTGATCACCAAACCATGTACTGAAAGATCATTTAAATATTTTCAAACTCTTGGAATCCCATTCTGATTCTAGGTTCTCTAACTATACACCATACAAAATGGGAAATTGAAATTTATTCTCAAAATAACTACTTAGGAATCCATATTTTAGTATATCTTTCACAGTAATTTCACATGTGGTGATTATTATGAATTTGAGAAGTGTCCTAAATGAATGATAATATAGCTAGTTCTATTTTTTATATTGAATTAATTGGTTAAAAAAGAAGAGATATTCATTAAGGTTGAAGCATTATAAATTGTAAAAGAATTTTGTGTTCAAGAATGATGTTAGAAGAACCTATTAAAAACTAGGGGGTCTAGTATAATTATCCAATCAAGAGATATATAATCATTCATATATAGTTATTTTTTAAATGATATATTCCCTAATATTCTCACTTTTTATTACAGTGGATATATGTTTCTATGACTGGATTCAAACATATTATTGAATTAGTCCCCCACATTTGGGATGAACCTTGTAATTATAATGTGTTGTTATGCTCTTTAATTAAAAAATTTTCATAAAGTGTTTTGTGTTGCGTATCATTAAACAAATACAATCATCCAAATAGGTGAAAATTTTCAATGTTAATAGTGGCCAAGTTATGGTTGAAAGAATTCATTAAAATTGCCCCGTAATGATTCAACCCTAGTGTATCTACATGATCCACAAGGCTATGCATTATTTATTATATATAATTTTTTATAATTTATTTAAAAATATTTTGTATAATGTATTAAATTTATATTTTTTAGTTATAATATACGTATATATTTAAATCATAAATAAAGTTATATAATTTTTATTATATTTACATATATATCTATGCACATACTTGTATGTCTATGTGTTTATTTATATGTTTATATATAATTTTATATTTATATATATATATATCTATCTAATGTGTTTATAATATATTTAAACATTTAAATCATAAATACTATTATATAATGTATTTTTATGATTTTATCTATGTGTGGTGTACGTATAAAATGTATTTATTTTAATTTTTTATGTATAATGTTTTTATATAATTTATTTAATGTAAATTAATATAAAAACTCATAAATACATTTATATGTGTATATTTATATATTTAATTAATATTTAAATACAAAATCAATATTATATTGTATAATGTATTTATAAATACATTTATAAAATGAATTTATAGAATTAAATAAATATTTATATATATTTACATGTATATATACATATTTATATAAGTTTAAATATATATATATATATATATATTATTTCTATGTATTTATAAATATATTTAAATAATTATCCTATATAAAAACATTTATATAAATTTATTTATTTATTTATTTTTATTTCATGTGTATTTATAAATATATATATCATAAATTCATTTTGATATGTAGATATTAAGGGATATTTTATAAATTTACAATTATATTATTAAATGATTTTATAACCAACATTTTATAATGTATTTATATTGATAATAGAAAATTATATATTATATTTAGTAATTAAAAAATAAAAAATAAATGTTACTTAGAGTAAAATATAATTATTTATTATTTATTAATATTTATTACTTATTTTTTTACTAAGTGAAAATTAATAATTGTTAATTATAAATATTATATTTTAATACATTTGAATAAAGTAAAAAACATATCTATTACTTTCTAATTATGATGATGAATATATTATTTGGATTATGATTTGAATTTATTAATTCAATAAATTTTAGATAAAGTTTCAAACCACCAATATAATAATTAATTATATGTGGTTTAAAACCCTAGAATTTTATGTTTTTTAAAAAACTAAAATGAAATATTTAGTAGATGTTTCTGATGATCCAAAGTGAAATTAAATTGAAAAAAATTAATGGTGGTTTTAAACAGTCATTAAAATAAACTAGTGATCCTGAAAACTCCCTCTCATACTTTTTATTTGACATTACAAAAATGAAATTAATATTTTTTTGCAGTTTTATGGATACCGAAAATAATGTAATATGTAGTGGTTATTTCTATGAAACCTTTTCTAAATTACACATAAAAACTATCTTATAGGGGTTATCAATAGCCCCAATAGAATGATCACTAAATTAAAATTTCTATAGGATAACATTCTTATGATTACGTAGAAGAAACTTTGATATTTAATATCTTATTATAACTATCTCAAAGAACAATTGTTAATTAGCTCAAATTAGTTTTAAATGATTGATGAACACGATAATTTTTTTACATATAATTTATTATGAAAGCAACAACAATCGTAATACCATCTTGATTAATCTTATTTATTATAACACCTTAATAAACACAATATTCTTATGTTCACCTAAATTTAATAATTTCTTAACACTACCTTCCATGAAATAACAAAAAATTTATTAATTCATATCGAAAACCAAAATGATTCAATGTATCACTTTTTATAACATCCTATAATTCCATACCATCCTTAGCACCAGCATTAATTTTAATATTCCTAAGAATAAATCATAATAATATTCACCACGTTTAAATAGTCTTCATCTAAAAATATTATCCATCATCAAAAAATCAACATAATTTATTTTTCGTCCAAAATAATTGTAAAACAACCATTACTAATATTATTAATGGATATCAATAATTCATCATAAAAAATTTATCATCTTTTCCATAAAATAGTATAATAAGTAATCAGTTAACATGTATCCTTAATTGGAATAATTCATATAAATGTTTTTTCAATTCACATCATCTGAAGAATAGTAAATATTTTCCCCAAGAATCAATCATGTCCTTATTAATAACAAACATATCTTCATCATGTGTTTTTTCAGAAAACAATTATAAAACAAAATAAAGGAAATTAAAAATTCTATTCAAATCTCTCTATATAAATTTAATGATATAATTATTATTAGTATCACTTCATAAACTCACAAAAAAATATTTTATTCAAAATAATTTATTTCTAATTATTCAAGAATGAATAGAAAAAATCCATAAAATCAAAATACCTTTATTTAAAAATGAGATTAATTTCTATAAAATTTTTAATGCTTACATTTATTTAATAAATTTCATCAATCAGTCAATATTTTTTAATTCTCACTAAATTCATTAAAAATATGTTTTACATATAAAAACAATTTTTCAATTAAATATATCAACTTTTAAATAATAATTACATTAGTTTTTCTTATATCATTCATATGAAAATTCAATAGGGAGAAAAAAAACTATCATCATCATTTAATTTTATGAAATTAAACTATATTAAATTAAATAATAACAAAAAAGTATAATACTTTGTTATAGAAAAATTTAGTCGTGCATATTTTAAAATTATTTTAATCCCTTAATTAATTTTCATATAATTATATCCTAAAATTGATCCTTGTACAACATATTCATATTAGAGAAAAGACATTTATGTAATGTCCAAAAAGTTTTTTCCCAATAAATTAAGCATTTATTCATATTTCTCTGAATAAAATATTTATTATTTAAGTTCCCATGTTATTTTATATATAAATCTACGTTATAAAAAACAATATCATTATCTATACACTTTATAATTAAAATAAATGTTATAGTATCCGACTAGAATGAGTATATAAAATTCACATGGATGTCACAATCAAACTTTCTTGGATTAATCGAACTATCACATGGCCTTCTCCCTTTTCATAGTGGAAGGTTTTTCTATTGTTTGGAATTACTAGCTTACCACATGGACAATCAAATATTAATGATTTTGAATTGTTTTTTATAAAAATATTAATAATAAACTATAGTAATTATACAATTTTTTGGGAGGGGAAGTACAAAGTATAAATAAAATACCCCCTAATATGTATGCCAATATATTATTTAAGGAGACTCAAACTCAAGGCTTCCTCGAGAACCTTCAGGGGTGTGGCCACACTTCATATGCCTGGGGGCATAAACTATAACAAAACTATTAATATTAATATTATTGATTTTGGTATACCAACACACAAGTAGTCTATTTGTTTAAGTGGTGGGCCAACAGTGAAGATAACAGGGTTCATATATGATTAGATATTGTATCATCCCCCAATATCGTACTTTCACACATGGATGAGAATAGTTGCTTATAAGACCTCAAGCATGCCTCACTATATACAAAAGGCTATTGACTAGTATAAGGGGAGTACAATGTGTTGTGGTATGACTATAACCCCTTGTATGAAGTTTCATGGAAGTAAAACCAATCATTATAGAATGAAAATTATCAATGTAAAGACATAGAGGAATATAAAAATAATAGAAAATTAAATAATCCAATAAATAAATAAGGAATAATGTGAGGACATGGTGGAATGTAACTAAATATCATTCTATAATAATAATAATGAAGACAAGAATAATCAAATAAAATATTCAAACTCCTTGGTCTCGAACCCAACATAGGTACCCTATCGAAACATTAGCCCTTCCATAAAAAAGAAATCAATATCAGGTTCTTTATCCCTGGTCCAATCCTACATCCATGAAATCTACTAGGGTGCCAAATAGTGGCCAAAATATAGTGTGAATAAAACATAGTAGGTTGACAATGCCATTTCTAAACTATACCAGTATGATATCAAGTATACCTAATAAGTTGAAAGACATGTGTATTTATTAATTCAATATTTCAAAAATATAGAATAATCCAGCTTCGGTTCCATGATGGAATATCTATGAACTTGTTTTACAACCATGCCATCCATAACAATATAACCAAGGTAAAATAAACATATTTGATTCCATTCCCAAATATCTCGAAGCATTTGTCACAACCATGATAGGCATGGTACAATCAAAATAATCTAGGTCAAATCCCTATAAGCAATATAGAATCTGGGATAATTCTCTCTAATCATTAAAGCATGTTATTGTGCATTTCCCACTATTTATAAAAAATGACAACATTGGATTTTCCTGAGCCCGCTCAATATCAGTATTAATACATATAAGTGTGAAATTTCCAATGCCAAGCCTGATATATAATCATTAAAAAATGGAAACAATATCTATCATACAATATGGATATCACATTATCACATTATATATCTCAATTGTTAACTTTAAAAATTACCATTTACCTTTCAAATACCACATTTATTTATATCAGAAATGAGTAATATTTATATCGATTAGAAATAAAACAAAATTAGGGATTAGAAAACAATAAATCACCCTAGTTCACATGTCTTTCTAAACATACATTAATCCATTATCCAATTCAATTATCTTCAATGGATTTCTCACACATTGTTTATCCATAATATAGGTCAAAATCCAATTTCATACAAATGACTTCAAGGGTTAATATAATTTATTTATTATATTGATTTTGGTCTACACTATTTTGTCGCTACTATAATATTTTATCAACGTGACTATAATCAAACCATTGGGTTAATATTTATACCAAATACCTTAACCCTCAAAGAACACAATTCTTCCAATGTAAAACTCCCATGTGAAGGAAGGTGAAAAAGATTTTGAAGAGTTTCCTAGATAAAAACTGATCAACAACAAAACCAACAATGAATATTGGTCAAAGTATTTAATTACAATGTTTGGAGAAGAAGGAAGAATCCAAACTAAAAGTACTCCTCAGGGATTTCTCACACAAACAGGATATCTAAAAGCAAATTTTTCATCCCAAAATCACTGCGAGAATTACCTAAGGTCAATGGGAGAGGAGTCATGGTGGATTTGAATGAAAACTATCCATACGACATGATTAAAATAATAGGTCGAACATTTTCACATTGTGTAATGACTTTACACATTGTGTAAATGTTTTTAATGGAATATTTTTCAAAAATGGAATGTTAGATTTATTTTATTAAAATACATGATCAAATACACTATGTGTAATCCATTTACATTATGTGTAAATGATCTACATTTTATTTTTATTCCCATTATCCTTTTTGACAAATTGAACCTCTTTTAAATCCTTTCATCTTACTAAGAACCTATGAAACCCTTAACCAATTATACCTAGACTCTGTTAATTGAAATAAGAAAACATCCCAAAATTATTGGTAATTTTATCTAAAAAAGGCTCTCCATATTTGAACAAGACTAACCTACAAAGAATAACACCATGAACTCTGAGGGAGACATGCATGGAAAAATATTGGATCTTACAACCTCCCCACCTTATAAATGCTCATACCTTATCTACTCTAAGCATCATTTGGGGGTCCCAACATACAATACTAGCCAATGTAATCTTTTATCAGTCTCCATATCCTATGTCTCCTCTTAAAATCACCCATGATTACACTACACCTGAACCAATGGTATATAGTTTATCCATGATGATATTTGACACTACGATCCACATCCCTTATTAAATTCTCCTCAAAGGACACATTAGCACAAAGCTCTATGTATGCATTGTCCATCAAATGGTAAGGTCCGAGATTATATCATAATAGTTGCAACACATATAATATTTCATTTATGTCACTGTATCATTTTGGAAGAGGTAAATGGTATGACATAAGAACAACCCTTAGTACTATTTCAAACGGCCCAAAAAACCTAGGCACTAGATTTTTTTGATATAACACCGCCCCAACATAGGTGAAACCCAGAATAAAAACAATATGACCAACCTAAAATTCTAGATATCATCTCTAATGGTCATCATATGATTTCTACAAGCTCTACTCAGACACTAACAGATTTCTAATCAACTAAAACTATTCTGATGTCTCTTTCATGAGACTACGGCCAACAAGTGCTAACACACTTGCCTCGATCTATAAAAGAGGTGAATGGAATAGCCTACCATATAAAATCTCAAAAGTATCCATCTGGTTCAATTATTAGAAGTTATTATTTTATGAAAACACCATGGTTGTCATATATTTCTCTCATGAACCACCATAATCAAAAACAATGTCTCAGAACATATCATACAGAACCTGAATAGTCTACTTGTTTTGTCCATCAGTCTACGGATTATAGGATTTTCATAAAAGGAATATTGATCCCGTGGATTTTTGAAGAACCTTCCTGAAACACATTGTGGAATGTGGATCTCTACTTGACATTATACTCCTTGTAACATCATGCAACCAAACCACAACAAGCACAAAATTATTTCCCAGATCGTTAACTATAATGGTTTCTTAAATAGGTAAGAAGTGGGAATCCTTAGTATGCTGATCCATAAAAACCAATACAAAATCATTAATCCTGGTTTTCATGGGTAGTCCGCTAACAAAATCCATCAAGACATTATCCCATTTCTACTCTAGAGTGGTCAATGGTGGAAAAAGCCCATGTTTTCCACTTATTCTCATCTTTCTCCTGCTGATAAGTGAAGTATCTAACCATTAATATTTTCATGTCCTTCTTCATTTCTGGTCACCAATACTTTCAACAGATATCAGGATAAATATTTTCCAAACTAGGATACACCACCCATATAGAAGTATGATACTCCCTCATCAGATCTCATCCCAATCCCATAGGAACCCATAATCATCCAAGAAAAATAATAGAATTTCCACTACTGAGATACAATCCATGTGGTGTCTCTCCACTATTTAATTTTTCTATTAGATCTAAACCCTTTAGATAATAAAACAACTCGGTCTTAATCCAATCAAAAAGAAAGGAAATAAAAGATGTTGAAGCCAGAGCTTCTTTCCCCTGAGCTTCCTGAGCATCCAGACGCATGACTCTAAAGAGGTTCATTATACACCACTAATTATAAGAATCCCATATAGCATGTTTTTGTTTCAGTCATCTAAATTTTTTAAAAACAATATCTATCTTTATAGGTGAATAATCCAATTCAATGTCAAGATACTATAGATACTAATCCCACCTCCTCTAATGAAGATTTAGTACTTCTGGATAAAATATGTCCCTAAGGCTCTTATGATCCATTCATACCACAAACATCACACCCATGAGATAATGTTTATAAAAATACAGTTCATGTTCCACTGATTCTAACTACTAATCATGAGTAGGGTAATTCCCATTTGGTGGTCTCTAATTCATGGAGCTATAAGAAACCATACGATCGTCCTATATTAGAACTACTCCATGTCCAACTCCAAATGCATCACAGTACACGGTATATTATTTTCCCATAACAGGTAAAGAGATGATAGGTTTTGATTCCATCCTACCTTTTATCTCTTAAAAATATCTCCCAAAATCATTAAACCATAAAACATTCACACCTTTCTTTGTCATCCCAGACATTGGTGCTTCCAAATGGTAGAAATCCTGGATAAAACACAACTAATTATCTTCTAAACAGATAAAGCTATAAATTTCTAAGACTTTATTGGGTTGTTCCCTTGATATCATGGTTGTGACAGTCTATGGGTCCACTAACACACTTTCTTATAATATTACATGGCCCAACAAGTTCACATAATTAGTAGTTAAACTACATTTAGATATCTTGTCACAAAGACAATGCTCACTCCTTGTACTAAAGAACATGTCAAGATTTTCAGCATGATCATATACTAATTGGTAGTACACTAAAATATCATTGAAAAATAAAATATCACCCATTAAATGATGAAATATCATATTCATTAAGGCCATGAATACCACAATAACATTAGTCAACCCAAACAGCATCACTGTGAATTCATACAATCCATTCTTGCTTAATAAAGAAGTCAGATTTCTGTCTGATGGTATCACAATTAACGGATGATATCTGTATCTCGTTTCAATATTTGATATGATCTTAGAACCTCTCCATTAATTGAAAATATCTTCAATGCATGGAAGTGGATACCAGTTCGGGATTTTCATCTAGATAAACCTCCGATGAGCCACGTATAAGCGCATTGATCCATCGGCCTTTTTGGAAGAGATAATTTGAAAACTAAAAGAAGATGTACTTGGTTGAATTAATCATTTGTTTTCTAGATCTTCCTATGTAAATTCGAATAAACAATGTTCTATTGGTTCGTTTGGTACAGTGGGATAGAAACAAGCTTTATTCCCTTTACCAACTCAATCATGAACTTGATCTCTCTATGGAGGTAAGATATATAAATTTTCCTTGAAAACATCATGAAAATATTCTACTATTTGAGGTATGTATCCTTATTTATTCCACAATTCTCTAGAGTAAGACCACTAATTAGATCCATAAGATAATCAAATTTTTCCTGAATTGTTCTGGCATGACGAGCATGAAGATCCCACTCACCCAAGTGAGAATAGATACTTCCTTCTAGAGATATGAATATAACACTCCTCTTATATTAATTTATATGAACCTTGTATAAAACTAACAAATCCATACCAAGAATCAAGTCAAAATTTTCCATTTCCAGCATGAACGGTTCCTAAAAGAAATGGAAACGGCCAATATCTAGAGAACATGCCTTGAAACGTTTGGTGTTCTCTGACCACATTCCCAAAAATGTGTTGATGGTTATAAAACCATGTAATGTTTCTATATCCAATACCATGTTATTTGTACATAATATCATATAGTAAATAATGTTACAATCCTGTCTCAAAAAACCCAAATGATAAGGTAGATGATACATGAGTAGTACCTCTAATGGCAGATGATCTTTCATCCACATTAGTTGGAGTAGTCTTCATACAATGAAACTAAATTTTCCCTATACCATGGGCTCCAGTTTGCCTACACTAATCTATTTCTAATTCATGGTACTATTTCCCATGCACTATGGTACCATGATCACTTCCTCATCCTGAACGACCTATGGAACTCGATTTATTATCCTACTAATGGGTAGTTGATCCCCTTCCCAATTATGGTGCATGTTCTAATCCTATTACATTGTTCTTCAGTAGAAAATTCACAAATAACATTTGATTATGACATAGTCTTCCATATATATTACACTTGACTGTTGGGTAAGGACATTTTGGGTTATAAAGGGACAACATTCTACATTGATAGGACTGGAAGGAAACATGATCATGAGATTGTTATTCCCTGCCTTGACCACTCTTCCCATTGTTTCATTGGAAGAAACTATCATAAATACTCTTCTTGACACTCAATGAATAACTCCAAGATCATCTTACTGAATTACCGTTTCCGCTTCTTGGGTAATTTCTCAAATTACTTTCTATGATGAAGGCCTATGTCATGATGTCTTCAAAGGTAGTTAATGGAAAATGTTTACGTTAAACCAGGTCTCATAAAGAAGATTGTATTGAAAAATTATCACCCTAGAGATATCAGCAGATTCCAAAGATGGCACAATGCATTGTAGGTCAGTAAAACCTCTATCATTGTCCAATAGTGAAAAATTCACCAATGTCTGATATAATAATTTTTTATCTTATTCCTACCACAAGGTCTAGGGATAGAAATGGATCAAGAACATCTTCTGTATGACCTTCATAGATAGATCATTGTGATTTCTAGATTCCTCAAAAATAACCTACATAGTCTTGGTAGGTCAGGAAAATCATATACATAGAAACCTTCACCCTCATACTTGTGGGTTACTAGGGATGCTTGAATATTATATGGACTCACTTGGTCCAAAACACTACTTCTCAGGGGGCCCCTTCCTTATAAAACACAAATGAATGTATAATCTAAAACTATTTTGGCATCTCATTCATCAAAGGAACGGTATGAACAGTCTTCCAATTCATGGATCACTCGGCCCTCAAGAATATTTCATGAAGATGAAAATCCATCTTCTTCTTAAGAACTGTGTGAAGTCCTAGTTTAGCTATGAAAGGATTTTTCTGATTTCTACTCTCCTGATGCTCAATTAAATGATGATTAGGAGACAATTTCTCAACATGAAAAATTCACACCATAGATAACTAGATTCCAAAAAATTCAACCTAATAGGTGGATGAAATAGAGAAACATCGGCTCTTGGTCTCTCTAGAAATGACATAAATGTATTTTTGAATGACAAGAAAAGTCATTTAATTTATCATGTGGAACATATATATCATATCACAGTTCAAAAAGAAAATATATATCACATGGAAAAACATAGATATGTACCTATCATGAAAAATGAAAGTTAAAATATCCCTATATTCTTATTATGATGCGGGTATTCTCATATCACTCCATATCGGGCCACTAGTGAAAAACTCATGAAAAAATATCATCGTAAAATAATTACCTCACACAACATGTGAATCATTCATTGTTAAATTATATCATCTTCAATGAGCACATAGTTGAAATAGTAATCTGATCACTAGGCCGGTATATTTTTTCCCATACATTAGTTAGATACTCCCACTAACAATATAATTACCATATCTGGACACAGCCTAGTCTCCTTTATACATTTACCAAAATCTAAAGAAATAGAAAATAAAACCAACTCCTTTGATAACACTTTGTTACATCCACCAATCTGGAACTCTCTCATTTTTTCAAAAAGGGTTGTATATGAGACCTCAACTATTCCATCCTATATTCCATAGGATACCTACTAGTAGTGTGGATGTGAAATGTATAGTTGGGATACTATACCCCCTAGTATAAAGTTTCATAAAAGTAGATAAAACCATGAAATAATGGAAATAGTCAAAGTAATGACATAACAGAATACCAAAAAAAATCCAGCTGAATAATACATAAATAAATAAAGAATAATGTAATTATGTTATGGAATGCAACTAAATATCATGCCAGAAAAATAAAATAAAAATACAAGTATACACAAATCAACGAATCAATGTCCCGGGTCCAGAACCCCAAATATGTACTATCATAAAAATCCCTCCCATTAGACAACATGTAATCAACTACAAGGTCTATTTCCCTTGACCAAACCTGCATCCATGAAATCATCTCCTATTCCAAATAGAATCCCAAATGGGTTGTCAGTTTAACTCAATAGGCTGAAACAACCTTGTCTAAACTAAACTAATCTTATATAAAGTGTATGGAATAAATTGATAAACATGTGTATTAATTAATTCAACAATTAATAAAATACAACAACAACCTTCTTTGGATATGTACCAGAATATCTCTAAGCATGTCTTATGAACATGTCATATACAACCATATAAACGAGGTAAAATAACATAATTCATCACCTTGCTAGAATATCTTAGAGAATGTCTCACTACCATGACAAACACAACCATATAACCATGTTATAATTAGAAAATTCTGGGTCAAAGAGCTATAAGTATTATAGAATCTAGGGAAATTCCATATAAGCATTACAACATGGGGATGGGCATATCCCACTATTTATAAGCATGAGATAATGAGACATTGTAGATCCTGCTCAATATCAGTATTACAATATATAAGTTTGAATGTTCCAGGGCTGATACCGGTGTATATGCATTATAGAATAGAACACAATCATTGTCATAGAACATGTATAATACAATATCACATCGTATATCTTAGTAATTAATTACAAAAAGATCCATTTATCTTCTAAATATAACATTTATTTTCATAAAAATGGATTAATAGTTATATCAATAAGCAATAAGCTTCAATTTATGGATTCTATAACTAGAAATCACCCTATGTCTCATGTCATGTTGAATATGCCTTAATCCATTAGACAATTCGAATATATTCAAATGTTTGGTCACCTAATTGGTAGCCATAATCTAGGTTAAAAGAAAATTTTAAAAAAATGAATTCAAGGGATAAAATAATTCATTCATTTCATTTTTTTTGGAGAAAAATACATTGGTACTATCACGATATTACATAAACATAAAAATAATAAAACCATAGAGTTGTGATTTAGACCCTATATCTAAACAGATAAAGAACGATATTATTCAAAAGGAAAATCCTCATGAGAAGGAAGGTGTGAAAGAATGAATAGTGGTTCCTAGAAAAAAAAATTATCAAAATCCAAACCAACAACATAATTGGTCAATGGATTTAATGGCAAGTGTTGGAGGAGAATGAAAAAAACTTACCAAAAAAGGACTTACTCGGGATTGATCACACAAACAGGACATCCAGAAGGGATGTTGGCCCACTAAAATTACCAGTAGATTGACCTATAGTGGAGAGGATAGGATATACAGTAAATTGGAATGAAATTTAGCCACACATCGTGTTTATCACTTACATGTTGGTCATTTACACGTCGTGAAAAAAAATTTAGGAATAAGAAAAAAATACATCATCTTGGATTTTTATTCTTAAATTCCTGAAGTAATTAAACGATGTGTAATACCTTTAAATCATGTGAAAATTTTCTATAGTTTACATTCCATACCATTTTTCTTTTAAAAAACGAAAGCCTCTTTTAATACTTCTCAACTTACCATGAATCCTTGAAACACTTAACACATTATACCCAGAATCTATTTATTCAAACAAGCATACATCCCCAAACCTAATGAAATTTTATCCAACAAAGGATCCCTTTATCCGAAGAGGACTCAAGAATCAAGGCTAAAATGAAAAACATAGTGAGTTATATACCTACAAATATACAGGATCTTAGATTGATGGTTTTTTAATGTAATGAATTAGTGTATAATTGTAGTTACTAAAGTAAGAAGGTTTATATAGAAAGTGGGAAAATGTAATGAAATTATTATTCACTAAAATGGGACATTCGTTTACGAAATTGATCCCCTATGTTATCAAAATTTATCCCTTATATCAATTAAAATTCCAAATAGTTTATCTTTGGAGTGGGATAACCCTTGGAGGGGGAGTGGTATTTTTCAAGCTCATGAACGTATTTATGTGTGTGTGTTGTTTCATTTCCTGCATTATTTAAGTCCATTGGTACTCATTAGTTGTACCATGTTTCTCTTCAAAAGATCTATCCATGGTTTAAATCTCAACATCCTCAATTTGCTTCACAATAGAAGGTGGAGCAGAAACAACACATGCGGCGTATTTCAATTAGCTCACAACCTACACTCCATTTACCACCCACCTCATTGGAGATTGGTAGGGATAAGGGTTTTGAACATTTCTTTCTAAGATTGATGTCCTCGGTTTTTTTATAATTCATTTATTTTTGTGGAGTGGATGATATATCCTTATAATATTAAATTAAATAAACTATAGTTGTACTGTATCAAATTCACATATATACATAAAAACTATTATATACACCCTAATAAATTTAATATCCATATATTGATTAATTCACACTCATAACTAAATTCAAAAAACACACAGACATATATTATTTTTTACCATTTAATTATTTAATCCTAATAATAATTCCGACAATATAAAATATATTTTATTGAAGTAGAACATTAATTAAGATTCAAAAATAAAACAATTATTTCCAAAATTTATTTATTCAAAATTATAATCATAAAATAAAAAATAAATTTTAAATAATAATTTTAATATATTTTATAAAAATAAATATTGTATAAATTTATTTTGGTCAAAATTATCACTTTATCCTCAATGAGAATAAATTTCCAAGACAAATACAACTAAAATATGAAATTATGGGCCACTACATAACTAATAAAAAAATAAAACAATTCAATAATAAATCATATTAAAAGTAAAATTCTTATATCAGTATAATATATGAAATAAAAATAAAATAAATCAGACATGGGCATTTTTTCTAACCATGGTAAGAGTTAATTGTTTCCCAACAGTCTTAAAAAAAATTAGTGAATGTACCACCATAATAATGATCAAACTTGTCAGGTTTTTTTATCAGTGAACCTAAATCTAAAAAAATGATATAATGACATGTGCATTGTTGCACACATATAGGGGTTGATTTTAACCACGTTCTCATTAGGATTTCCATATATAATTATTTATAATTCTCATTTTTATGTCATGAAATACAACTAAAAAATAGTTTTTAGAGACAATTCAAATTTAAATATAAAAAAATTAATCAGGTTTCACGTGGAAGGAAACTAGTAATTACATTGATACATATTTTAAATCAATATTCAATTTTACTTCATAAGACAACAATATATAAAAGGGTTGGTGTTGTTATTAACCTATAATGAATTATATGTGGGTACATATTAGTATAAAAAAAGATAAAACTCATGTTAATATCCACATAAGGATACACGATATCCACCATGGGCGGAGTCATCATTCAATAACCCTAAATTTAGAAAATAGAAATGTAATTTGAACATACACCCTAACCGACCACCATAGTTTATTATGGATTACATCTTTTAATGTGAAAATGTTGTTACTCACCCCCCCCCCCATTAAATATTAACTATAAAATCCATAGTTTAACAATTAATATAACAAATAATAGTTAATTATCAATATATAATAATAAAATATATATCATTCCACTCAAAATCAAACTTCTTAGATAAATATAATCACCATTATAAGAAAAACTCATTTTAGTTCTTTAAAATAATTTATTATTTCAATTTATACAGTTCTACATTCAAAAAACATCACACATAAATGATTTAAAAATTAAATGAGGATAAAAATGAATTTTTATAATATCAAAATGGTATATTACATTTTTAAATGAAAAATACATCCTTATAAATTAATAAATCCATTTTAATTATTTTATTATGAAAAAAATCATATAATCTTTATGCCATGGAATATGGGATTTGGAAGATACGTTTACTTCATTTCATATTTCTAACCAAAAAAATCGATGCTCCCCAAATTTAAAATCACTTTAGATGAATAAATTACAAAGAAAAATCAAGTTACTAATTTAAAACTATCAATTACTAGATATATATATTTTCCTACATGAATAACACTCCAAAATTAATTTTGAGACAACATAGATTCATTTAATGTGGTGTTCTTAACATGAATTAGTACTCTAAAACATCTTTTGGATAAATCCATATCAAGGTCATGGGTTTCTTCTTATCTTAGTGAAAACCTAAATAAATTAATCCCTATAAAATAAAAAAAACTTTTTTATGAGTATATGGTTATGTGGAAGAAGGATCATAAGAAGAAAAATAAGAATAACACTCATCATAGACATCGTAGAGATCCTCCATAGATAATGTTAAAAAATTAAAATAGGGAGATGAAGAATTTTTGAATCCCCTATGATTCCTTAATTAATTCAAAATAATAGGAATATTAGGATTCACTTTTCTCTCATTTAACATATTAATAGTATTAATCATGAACAATACGGGTTATAGATCAGAGTGATCCATTCAAATTTTATTAAAAAAATGATAGTGTTGTTATAGGGGAATGATGGAAATTGTGGGTGTAAACACCCCTCGTGATATTTGAAATATTATAATACGTATGTTTATCAGTCTTGAAATGTGTCTAAAAATAATTATCATCAACCACAATCTTTTTTAAAGGGTTTTCATCCATATTCACTTCTCCATACATGGGATAAATCATAATTTTTAACCCCTTAATTTATTATAAGTTGTACTTCCAAACTATATTGATCATCAATGGTAAATATCATGACCTATTATTAAACAGGTTTACTACCAAAGTTTTAAATCTAAATATAGATCTTATACCATTATAATTCTAATTCATACCTCAATAAATATATTAAAAAGAAAATTTTAGCATCAAAATATGTGTGGTATCCAATTAATAATTTAAAATTTCCCAGGATGAGGACTCTATTCATCCAAAATAATCCTATATAGATGGAAAAATCAGGACGACCCATAAAAATGCCATCCAAATTAACATTAATACACTTTGGGATTGGTAGGGTTCAATATATGAATTTTTACAGTGGGGGAATCATTAGATTACAGTAAATACAATGAAAACATAAAATACTCAAATCATTAAAATTGATTTCAATATAACCATTTTGAGTTTTAGAATATATTCAGATGTCCTCATTGATACAAAAATAGATCTCTAAAATTTTTATTGTATGCATATCAGAGTGAATATTATTCTTTAGTTTCCAAATATTGTTGAGTTTGGAAGAGGAAATGAAATGTAGAAGATTGTTCATGTTTTGAGTTTATGGTAATTCATGATAGAAACCCTAAAAGGATTCCAATATTATATTATCAAAGCATTAAAATTTTAATAGATGAAAACAAAGCACCAATTTTTTTCAATTTTAATTGAACAAAATTAATTTGGACACATGTTAATGGCCTTCATACAGAGAAGAATAGCCAATGTGGTATAAAAATGATCCAAAGTAAGAATATCATTATTTTTAAACCTATTGATCCATATATTACAAGGATTTATAATTTATGTAGGATAAATAATCATATTTTTAAAAGAGTATCACCCCAAGGTTTGATTTTTGAAATACCACAAAGGAATACATAATAAATCAAGGCATTTGGAGTCCCTATATTTGATGGCATCCAAAACTGATGATCCTTTTTACAAAATATATATAAGTTAATGTATTAAATAATTCACAATAAATTTCTACCTAATTCTAGTTAGTTTTATTAGCTGTATAACTGATAGTTTAGTAAGGCAATCTGAAAGGAATATTACACAACTTTTAATATAACCCCAGAGAGAGACGGTGTTATAGAAATTAAATGGGGAGTTTCTTGATTGAATACACATAACCCATGGCATAAGATATTTAATTGACTCCCTAAAAGAGGATAAATAGTAGATCCTATGTAGAAATAGTTTCCCCTTAAGATTACATAATTAAATCTCACCATATGGAAGTTGTAGTAAGAGCCTAAGTCCTAATGGATATATCATAGAATGTTTAAAATAAGGGACTCAATAAAGATAACAATAATTTTAATACTAATCCCACTAAATTCATTAGTCTTAACACACTTCCCCTAAGTCATTATGACTGGGTCCTCATATATTCTACCACTCTATATGAATTTTTTCTATGATTCTCAAGAAATTTGAAACTATTTCATGGGAATTTCTATATGTGAAATACATAGATGAACATGTGTGAGATTACAAAATTAACTAGAAAAATACCCTCTTGATGAAGAGACATTCCCTTCAATCTTGAATGTTTAATTTTGATATTAGATGAAATACCATTGAGATAGTAATCCTTAACTATTCCATGAAATATAATCCCCGAAAAAATACATTGTTGATCTCCCTATTTTACACCATGAAATTTAGAAATGTGATTCCTCCTAGATAAATACATGTATTTCCCAAAAAATATGTTTTATTCTTTCCAATTAATGGATTATCTTGTGAGAATTTTGTAATGATGAATGAATTATATATGAATTGCCAAAGATTTTTTATTGAAATACTATAAGATAAGGATATATTCAATATAATGTATAATAGTATGAGATTTTAACATCATGGAAACATTAACTACTGATAAAATAACATATTACACTAAATTAATGAATCATTTACTGATGTAGATTTCCAAAATTCTATGAAAATTTGTTTTGAGTGGATTCACCTATCAAACCCATAGTGCATTCAAAATGTACTTTGGAAAAACCATTGATAATGGAATAAATATTTTTATTATTGTTATTTTTAATATTATTATTATTATATTGTTTTTGTTTTGTGGTTGTTGTAGTTATTTTTTTTTTCATTTTCTATATAACCCATATTACACTAATATTTCATACAAAAAAAAATTGTTTTGATTTTTAATAGTTAAAATATCAATAACCTAAACCCATTAATTCCATTACAAAATAATAATTCCACAAAATAATACCGTCTAAATAATTTAATTATAATACGTATTAAAATTGGGTTACATGTTTATTTATAAAAAAAATATTTTAAAAACATGGGTGTTATAATATCATTTGTGTGATGGATTAGTTGATTGATAATCATCCATATTTTATTCCTATCTAGTTATTTAATATAAGGGCCATGATATTTTATTTTTCATTATTAGAGAATATTGACATAATAGGACCCCGGAACACCCTAATAAGAGATGTGTTAATTAGGGTGTCAAATTTTTCTTCAAATGTGAAATATCTTGTTCACACATTGGTAGGAATATATTAAACCTATCAAATAGAATCAAACCATAATCAATCATTCACATGAAAATAAACACCACCTAAATTTTACATGGCTCACCACTAAGGAATAGTCCCTGGAGAATACACTGACAATGTATTTGTCATACCAAAATCAAATAATCTGCACTAGTTGTGGAAGAAATAAGTTCAAACACTATTACTTGGTTCTAGGAATAGTTACATTATTTTATTTTAGTGATAGTACACTACCACCCACATAACACCTCCATCGGCTTTCCCATACTGAATGGTTTGGGTAAGGACTTACTCGGTTTTAACAACATGAAGGTGTCTTGAATAGATTTGAATTTAAGTCATTTTCCTTGAATGTCATGAGACTATGCTTACACTATTGTATTGAAATGATGCACGTGAAAAGACTTATCAAACAAATCAAATATTAAAAAACTGTTAGTCGATCAACTATATCACTTCAAAGAAACACTTTCTCTTGTATAAAACATTTAGTACTGTCTTACAAGATGTATTTTTCACAACCCTTATCATTCAAGTAGCTAGACCATTAGTTTTTCATGGCCTTTATAGGCACAATGAAGACTCTTTATGCGTGATTTACTATGCAAATATCGTTTGTGCACAACTATTTGGCACCGAATAGATACAAATTTTTCATTGGAATATGTTTTAATTATCGACGAGGTGTAGCCACTTATTTATACATGTTTTCAACATCACACATTAGATTATCATTGTCCTAACACTTCTGACACATCATTTCCCTAGGGATGAAATTCCACATTTTGGCATAATATTGGGAGCGTAAGTGTCTTTTGTTCCACACATTGTAAAATTATTTACTATTTTTTTTTCAACTCTTCTAGTGTCATAAAATTTCATCTCCTATGAAATTATAGATCTTTTTCATATCTATTTCCTTCTCCACATTATGGTGGGATTATATTAAAACATAATATGCGTGTAAGACATCGATTCACAATTAAAAATGTGTGCAACATCTTTTTTTAAAGTAATCATTTCTCTATTATTCAAATATTGGACCCTCAAATTTGGGGATAACTGGGAAACAACCCCAGATTTTACAAAGTAGTCTACTTGTACTGTAATGTCTCTTTCCTTGAGAACTCCCTGATCAACCTACTATGTACTGATATCAAAGAAAAACTATAATATATTTCTAGAAATGAAAATCCTTGGTTCCAACAATCTCCCCCTTGAGTTTTCCGGAAATTTTATATATAAATTCAATAAAGCACCGTCCTTGAATAAAAATGTAAAACATGACAGAAATGTCATCCAACACTCTATGTCAACCTGAGAAAATATTGGTGTAGAAAACAAGAGGGGAATCATTAATTGGATTATTGTGTTTTGGAATACATAAATATTTCCAAACTAATCTCTAAGAAATATGAACTATTTCCTCAAAACACCTAATAATCATCGTTTTATAGAATAAAATCATGTTTTTACTCATAACACATAATTCTTATCATGTCAGAGAATAGTTTCGTAATTTTTCCAAAATAAATTTACCAGAAAATCATTATCACATCAAACCATTATAGAATTGAATTTCTACCTTCTCCCCCTTTAGAAATACACCCAACGCAAATTTATTTCTACTGGTAGATATCAAAACACACTCTACCAGGATCGTATCTCCCCCTATAAACCATTATTACATAAAAAAAATTAACACAATTAACAAAAATGGGGAGAGGGGAACAAATAAAACCTCCTCATGCACTGGGAGTTGGATGAACACTAATGTTCAACTGATGTTTCATGAACACATGTGCTACTAGTAGCTTGGTTTTAATGTCATCCACTTGGTCATCAGTTTGAACATTTTCTATTTTAATAACACCTTGTATGAATTTTTCCTTGATAAAGTGATATCTAATCTCACTATGTCTTATATGAGGGGGGTGAACTGAATTTTTTGTAATATCAACTATTGTCTTTATGTTATATGGAATCATAATTGGGTATTTAACCTCGTAGAAAATATTATTTTTATTTTTATTCATCGCCAAAATCTATGTGTAATATTTTTAGAAGAGATATACTATGTTTTGAACATAATAAGAGAATTGATTTTTTTTTCTTTCCCAATCATACCACTAATTTATTTCTAATAATGAATGATACAACACTTGTAGACTTTCAATCTTACCCATATCAAGCCCAATAAGTATCATAAAATAATTATAATTCATTATATATTCCTACTTCAATGTATAGTCCAATGTTGAGTTTAATTTGAACTTAGCATATGATTCATTTAACTGCTAACAAATGTTCTTCCTTCAGATTACTTGAACGCAAGCTACTAATCATGCTGCAAAGATGATGTATGAACATGATATAGAAAAGTATAGAAATCATCCAATGATTCTCATATATAGGGTGGGATCCATCGAGATACCATTATCATGTTGGCCATGTTTTGTTCCAACTGTTATCATATTTGGAATTGATTTGGATTCAAGCATGTTTAATTTATTCAAAATTTATATTGCATATTTTTCTAATAAATGATTGTGAAATCCTAATTTTGAATTAGATAAAACCCTAATAAGTGTTTGATTTAACTAATCATAAACAATCTATATTATAATTACATCAGGTTAGAAAATTATTCCACCGATCCCAGCTTTCTTACAATAAATATAATGTCATTTTCATACACAAGAACAATAAATTGAACTTGTTTTAATTTATTTGAAAAAGAGATTAAAATTGAAACCTCACTTTATGGATTCATGATTCATCATATAATAATCCTATAAATAATACCATGCTTTTGGTTCCTTCTTCAGACTATAAGGGTTTCATTAATCATTGAACCTTTTCTTCATCATTTCCAATAATAAATACCACCAATTGTTCAATGTATACTTCTTCTTCATGAACTCCATTTAAGAATGTTTTTCTAACATCAATATACTGGAAATTTTATCCTATTTTAATTACCATTGAAATTTAAAGGCTTATTGTTCAAACCTATCCACTAGATAAAATTATTCTTCATCATCTATACTTTGAATCTTTGGATAACCATTACACACCAAACACGTCCTATTTTTTATCTCATTTCTATGATCATTGATTTTTTTTAAAAAATAAAATTGTTTCCAATCACATTCTTATTTTCGGGTCTATTAATAGTATAACATATTTTATGTCATCCCACCTTTTTAACATAACTTTTCATTACATTTTACAAACATAGGACCTTTAAAGTCTAGTGTCCTAGAAATCAGGAATAAAATTGCTGAAAACATAAAACACACCATTAAATCCACTTGAAAAAACACTTGATATATTCATCTTATGTAAAACTACTGCATCTCAAAACCTTAAGACATTCATCATAAAAAAGGGTGACCAGAAATCCTAGTAAAGAAAGCAAGGGAAATAGTTTACTTGTGATATCAATAAGAACTTGTTAAAAAACATAAATACATGAGAAATGGAAGTGTAAGAATATCATAATGAAAAGATCATAAATAATAACATGAGTATATGGCTAAAAAATTTCATTTATAAATTCATGAACATATCACCATGGTTCATCCCCAAGGTGTCATAAACAAATTACCAAGGTTATTAACCAAGGTATCATGAAACTTTTCATCTATATTATTTAAATTATTTACCCAATTCATTGGAGCACAATCAAGGCGCACCCTTAATATGCCTTTATTTTAATGTGAGCCATATTGATCATAATCATACATTTCATAAATAACCCAATGAGATTAAAAGAAATGGTTTTTATATCAACATCATGACGTTTTAAAAGTTGTTAAAAAACATGATCATTATGTCATTTATAACCCACAGAAGGGAATGGGGGTTTTATGTATGTCAGTTCCAAAATCAAGAATATATTTTTTATGGTTTTATAAACACTAATATAGAATAAATAGGTCCCGGTATTCACATAAATAAGATACGATAATTTATTGAGAAAAATAGAGAGAAATTTTGAGACAAAATTTCTCCAGCATAATGACAATATAATAATGTTTTAGAAAACTATAAAAAGATATGGGACAAGAGAAAAAACATATAAATAACTCATAATATCGTATAGGGACAGAATATAATATAAATAATAAAATTATATGGATATTTTAATGACATACCACATGGAATGAAAACATGAATGAAAAGAGAAGTTGCGATTTCTTTTAAGAAAATTCGGCAGCCTAACGGCGTCACATAAAAATACAAAAAATCAGTTGATGGGAGAAGAAAGGGTTACTCATCATTTGGACATAAAATATATAGAAATATTGATATATAATAAAATACCCCAAAAAAATGAAATAGAAACTACAAGACATAACATAAAAGAAGTCATGGATTAAAAGCGTTGGGTGAACGGTTCCCTTACCATGAAGAGTAACATTGATACCCATAATGTTAGGACCTTGGGGGGAATGAGGGCACCTTGGGAGGACATCATGGGAGATAAAAATACCATAGCATCATTGAGGAGGATTTTGGAATTATTTAATGAGGGAATGGAATGGTATTTATTATGAAAGTGTTGGAATGGTTTATTAATTTCCAAGGGACACCTCATCGGTGGTATTTGCAAAACCATGGGATTTCCCATGGTCATTTTCCATGGTATTGGACACTTGGGACACCACATAGCATATATTACTTTTAAAAAGTCTACCATAATGATTACATCATTATTACATATTTATTACATCATGAATGGTGTCATTAAAAACTAGAAACTCCAAAGTGTATTTTCACTATTCACTGAAACACAACACATTTTATAAAAAACTCATAAATTCACCCCAACTAAATATCGATGCTATGAATTCAAAAATGAACACTATTTTATGAAAATAATTTTTTATATATTTATAATATAATTTTTAAATAAAATCATTATTTATTCAAAAAACAAACCTAAAACTATAACTTATTTTTTCACACCTTGAAAAAGTAATCAACATCCAATAAAATTATCGTATAACCATAAGAAAATAAAGTTAAAATTTATGATTATATTTTAGGAAAATATATTTTCATTTTAAATTATTAAATTAATTATAAAATTGTAAATAAAGTATTTAAGACTTACAAAAATAACAAAACATATACTATGATCGTTTTTCACTTTTAATATGTCTAAATTGTATTTATACATTCATGGGTAATGTTACTATTTTTTTGGCCAATTTACTATTCATTACTATTCAAAAGGGTATCTTACTTTTCAAACATTACTATTCACTACAAATTAAGTTGATCTTACTGGACTCTAATGTTTTTTTTGATCACAAATGTAGAACACCATTTTTTGAAAATCACTTCAAATTATTAAATATTTAAATTTTACCTGAATATTTTAAAATATCCTTTTTCCAAGATTCATTAGTAATATTCATCCTATATTTATCCATACATTTGAAGATCACAGATTTTATCATAATAGTAAATAACTATTTTATTTATACAAAGGGATTACAAAAAGAATCTAAGGCCTCATTATGTATCCCCTTAAAACACCGGTATAAGTATTATGTGTTAGGTGTACTACAGTGATAGAATCATGGGGCGGCTCGAAAAACATTTCCCATGTGGTGATTTATATTAGCTTTAACTTCTCCCTTTGGTGATTCTTTTCATGCTCCACATGTTGAATCTCAGCTTGGGGTTGGTCAAGAGAAAATCCCAGAGATGGTACCTCCTTCTTAAGATCTGACGGATGGGATACATACGACAGGAGTCTACTGAATGAGGCCATCAACTCTTCATTCATTATTAATTAACCAAAATCACTTGTATTTATAAAAAATAATTTTATCGTTAAGAGTTTAGTTTCCAATGGTCATATTGACCAATGGTCATATAACAGTCAATACGCAATGGTATCACTTCATTAGTTAAAGGATATAGTTTTTGTGGAGTATAAAATGAAATAACACACAAATTTAGGGAACAAATTTTATTCAAAATTTCAAGTCATTACATTATTCCCCCTTAAGAAATTTCATCCCTGAAATTTTAAATCATACCCTAAGAAGATAAAAGGTGTGGGTATTTCTACCTCATAGACTCCTCTCATTCCCAAGTCACTTCTTTATATTTTTGGTTCCTTCATAAAACCTTAACAGGGTAGGTAGTCTTGTTGCGAAAAACCATGTTTCTATGATCTAAGATATCCATCGGCAGCTTCTCATAAGAGAGGTCAGGTTACAGTTGTACCACCTATGGATTTATTACATGGGAAGGGTCAGTTATGTAATTCCTCATGAGGGATAAGTGGAATACATCATGACATTTTTCTATATTTACAGGAAGTTCAAGCCGATAGGCCACTGCTCCTACGCGATCAAGGATTTCATAAGAGACATTGAACAAAGTTCAAAGCATCCCTTTCCTCCCAAACGTCATGAATCTCTTCCAAGGAGAAATTGGAAGAAGGACCTTGTATCCAACATCAAACTCCAAGCCCCTTCGACGGTTGTTGGTATAGCTCTTTTGCAGACTTTGAGCAGCGTTAATTAGTTTTTGGAAGGTATGGACATTTTTTATCCTATATTGCACAATATCAGGTCTAAGAAGCTTTTTTTCAACAGATTCATGCCAACAAGTATGATTTATACATATCTTACCATATAAAACTTCATAGGGTTCCATTTTAATTCTCGAGTGGAAGCTGTTTTTGCAAGGGAACACAACAAAAGGGAGATGTTGATCTCATCCACCTTTAAATTCCATTGAGCATGTTCTTAAAATATCCTTGAGTGTTTGAATAGTATTTTCATAATGGAAATCATCTTGGAGGTGACAGGCCATATTTAAATTCAATTTAGTGCTCATAGCATGTTGAAGACTTCTCTAAAATTATGATCTGAACCTTGGATCACAATCATATTTGATTGAAAGTGGAACTCCATGCAGCCTTACCACTTCCTTCACGTAAATCATGGCAAGTTGACCAAGAGAGAAATATTCCCTAATGGGGATAAAATTGGTAGTCTTGGGGAGATGGTCCACAATAAACCATATCGTATTGTTTCTTTTTCATGTTCTTGGGAGGCCAGTGACAAAGTCCATAGTGATATTGTCCCACATCCTTGAAGGTATGCATAGTTTTTGTAATACCCCTTTATAAATTTGTCACTGTGTCTTCACTTGATGACATACTAGGAACCATTAAGTATTATCATTAATCTCTCTTTTCATATTCTTCCACCAATAATGATCACGAGGGGCTCTATAGATTTTTGTGCTTCTGGGATGTATATAGGAAGTAGAACTATGAGCTACATCCATCATCTCTTTCTTTGTTTCTAAAATAGAAGGAACACATTGTCTTGTATGAAATTTTCGTACACCTTCTCGATCAATATTTAACTCAGGAAACTTTCCTCCTTCAGAGCCTCAAACACTTTCAGAAAAAAAAGGATCTTCTTTCTGAGCTATGTTGATATTCTGTAGTAATGACTATTGAGAAATCATTTGGGTTAGGAGTGATGATGTAACTTCCCTTATAATTCCCATGTCTAGCTTTACTAGGCCATTGACAAAAGGATATCATTGTATCCTCATCATGGAAAAAAACATGGTCTTTCCTCATTAGTGCCACAACGACTTTGTTTGCTCTTTCGGGATGATAATGAATTGAACAATCATAGTCTTTGAGAAGTTCCAACCATCTCTTCTGTCTCATGTTCAATTCCTTTTGTGTGAAAATATACTTCAATCATTAATGGCTTGTGTATATATCACATTTCTTCCCATAAAGATAGTGCATCCATATCTTCCGAACAAAAAAGAGTACAGCCAGCTCTAGATCATGCGTAGGATAGTTCTTCTCCCGAGTCCTTAACTCTCGAGATAAATAAGCATTGACTTTGTCATTTTTCATGAGGATTCCCACAAATCCCTTTTAGATATTCTTTGATAAAAATAATAAATACTTCTCCACTTGAGGGAAGAGTTAACATGGGGGTAGTAACCAATCTCTTCTTCAGCTCTTGGAAGCTTTCCTCACACTCCTTTGTCTAGATGAACTTGACCCATTTTCGAGTTTACATGGTTAATGGATTAGAAATTCATGAAATTTGTTGAACAAACCTCCTACAATATCCTGCTAATCAAAGTAAACTTCGAATCTCAGTTATTTTAATAGGATGAGGCCACTCCTCTACATGTTTTGTCTTTGTAGGGTCAACTGTGATTCCATTATGGGTAACAATGTTCCCCAAGAAGGAAACTTGTTGTAACAATAATTAATATTTGTTTAACTACCCAAAAATCCTCTCCTTCTATAGAGTTTTCAAAATAACCCTTATATGATCGTATTCTCCCCGCAAATTTTGGAATATATTTAACTATCATCAATAAAAACTTCCACAAAGTTATCAATGTTGTCCTTAAAGGATCTAATAATAAAATACATAAAAAAATAAAGTGAATTATTCATTTATAAAGGCATAACAACAATCACATAATTCCTATATAGTGATCGGAAGATGTTTTTTGGAATATATTCTTTCTTCACCCTCAATTGATGATAACTAGATCGAAGATCAATCATATAGAAGAATTAAGCCCCCCAAAGTCTACCAAATAAGTCATCAATTATAGGAATAGGGTATTTGTTCTTCACTATGATCTCATTCAGTTATTTATAATCAATTCATAGCATCATTGATTTATCCCTCTTCATCACAAAGAGAACTGGTGCTCCCCAAGAAGACACACTTGTTCAGATAAAACGCTTCTTTAAAAGATCTTGGAGTTGTTTCTATAACTTTTCCAGCTCCACATTTTCCAATTTATAAGGGGACTTTGACATCAGATGGGATCCAGGTATGAGTTCAATGGAGAACACTACCTCTCTTTCTGGGGGAGGTCCGGGTAACTCCTCAATAAATACTTCAATGTATTCCTCGACGATGGGGACATTTTCAGTCCTCAAACTCTCATTTCCTTCTTATTCTTCACCGATCAACTCTATAAAGAAGGATATAAAAGTTACTTATACACAAATATCAGGTTGATATATCTCTCCTCGGAAGATAACTATAGGTTTTCCTTTCAAGACTACAAAGATTTTGTTTCTTCTGCATTTGATCTTAGAATTATACTTTGAGAGCTAGTCCATCACTAGTATATTGTCGAATTCTAGCATAGGAATGAATACTAGATTTGTGATAATATTGCGATCACTAAAGTAAATACCAGATTTTATAAACACTAACGATTCTTGGATAATACCTTCAGGAGTCTTGACTGATAAATCTACTTTTAGAAAATCAGGGGATGATTCTAAATTCTTAACAAACTAGGAGAAAATAAAGGAATGTGTAGAACTAGAATCAATCAAATGACTTTCTATATTTTAGAGAACAAAAAGATCACCTTCCACAACATTATTTGAGGCTTCAACATCTGCTATAGTGATTGAAAATGTATGACCTTGTTCTATTAGTGGTTGCTGAGGCTGATGGAGATTCCCCTCCACTTCCCACTGATTTGGACAGTGATTGGTTAAGTGCCCATGTTGTCTACACTTATATCATTGGACATCAGGTAGGGCCTGCACAATCTTCCACTTATCGTTAATTTTGTTAAGTCATAGCTTCACCTCAATACGACAATTCCGTGCAATGTGGCCATCTCTATCACACATTTAGCACTTCCCACTCCCGAGAAGGCAGTTCCCCGAATGCCACTTCCCACATTTATCACACGCGGACCATTGTACTTTCTTGCCTCATATTCTTAGATTGATGCTCCTCCCTAATTATGGCTCCATCGATATTTTCTTGTCATTGTATTTATGAGACCATTGTGTTTCACTAAACATCAGTTCAACAATCATCGCACTTCACATGATTTCCTCACAGCTATCAGAATCTCGGTTGGCTAGATTATTTTGTAGATGACGTCTCAGTTCACTAAAGAATCCATAAACCTTACCATTTGGATCCATGATAAAGAAAGCGGTTTAATGTGAAATCCTTGTAAATTTCATCTTGTAGCTTCCCATAGATTCATTCTACTGCTACTTTAGCTTAAGAAACTCTTTCTCCATTCTTGTTCTCATCGATCGAGGGAAATACTTGTTGAAGAATATCACTCTAATCTCTTACCACTACATAGAATCAACTTCCACTATTGGACTTGGGTTTTTAATTAGTTCCCACCATTGATCAGCTTCTCCCACTAAGCGATAAACAACCAAGGTAACCTTGTCTTGTTCAGAATAGCGGAGCATAGAAAAGATCTTCTCGATGGAGTTGATCCAGAATTCAAAAATCATTGGGTTGGTAGATCCAGTGAAGGTTGGTGTTCATTGACACATAAATGTTTCAAAAGAATATTTGTCGCTTTGCGTTGAGATCGTTCTCTCAGATTGATTATTGTTTTTGCCCATAACATGAGTCTATCGGTTCATCATTCGATTGAAAGTTTCCATTACAGCTTCCATTGAAGGGACATTAGCCCATGGCCCATTGCAGTCATTATTTTCACAATTCCTCCTATTTCCCACCACTTTCTAAAATAATCAAACCATAGTGAGAAGATTATTTCACTTATTAATCATTTAACTATAATGAATTTTATGTCTTCAAAAATCATGATTTAAAAAATTACATTTCTCTATAAATCCTTCCTAATGATTCATAAAAATCATATGATTAACCATACTTATCCTCTAGGTGTGTCATAACCAAGAGTACATCAAGGCCCATTATTATGTAGTATGATACCCCAGTTCAATCCCAAAACACCTTGTTAGAGTTTTTAGGTAAATCTGTTCCAATGCCGCCTCTACAGGCTTATATCCAGATAGGGATGTATTTTCATGATAAACAACTAACTCAATAGTCACCAAAATACTAGGAAGTATTCCTATATTTAAAATTTTCTATGGGGTTATTCCTCATGTTTTCATACCCTAATTTCCATAAATAACTAAACTATCCTTTGATACCAACTATGGCATTCTTCCTTTTTAACATAACTTTTAATTACATTTTACAAACAGAGGACCTTTAAAGACTAGTGTCTTGGTAATTATGAAAATAATACATGAAAAAAAACACTCTTTTAAACACCCTTGAAAACACTATGGACAATTTTATCTTATGTACAACTACTTCATTTCATAATGTGGAGACAAACATCAAAGGAAAGGTTTAGCAGAAATCCCAGTAAGGAAAGAAAGGGAATCAGTTTACTTGTGATATCAATAAGTATTTGATGAAAAACATAAGGCTATGAGAAAAGGAAGTAGTGGAATATAATATTGAAATGAATGTGAATCTTAAAATGAATATATAGCTACTACATTTCATTTAGACATTCATGAACATATCACCAAGGTTCTTCGCTGAGGTGTCATAAAAAATTACCAAGGTTATTCTCCAAGGTATCGTGAGACTTCTCATCTCTAATGATTTACTTTTTACCCAATGCATTGAAGATATATTAGGAATAACCCTTAATATGGATTTTTTTTCAAGTGATCCACGTAGATCATAATCATACCTTTCATAAATAACCCAAAGAGAGTAAAATATATGTGTTTCATATCAACATAATGATGTTTTAAAAAGTGTTTAAAAACATGATTGTTATGTCATTTTTAACCCATGGAAGGGGATGAGGGTTATATTTATAACAATTCTAGATTCAAGAATATGATTTTTATGTCTTTATGAACATATATATATACTGAAAAGCTCTGGGTATTCTCATAAATAAGATATGATAATTTATTGATAAAAAGAGAGAGAAATTTTGATACGCAATTTCTACAGCATAACACCTATATACCATGGTTTTAGAAAACAATAAAAAGATAGGGTACAAGGGTAATGAACTCATAAATAACTCATAATATAGTATAGGGATAGAATAAAATAGAAATAAGAACATGGTATGGATATTTTAATGACATACCTCAAGGAAAGGAATCATGGAAGAAAAGAGAAGATGCGATTTATTTTATGAAAATTCATCATCCTAACAGCATCACATAGAAATGAAAAAATTCCATTGATGAGAGCGAGAAAGGGTATATGATCATTAGGAAATAAAATGAAAAAAAAATAATGATATATAATAACATACCCCAAGAAAATGGAATAGAAACTAGAAGACATAACATAATGGAATCATGACTTAAAAGAGGAGGGTGAAAGGTTCCCTTTCCTTGAAGAGTAACATCCAAACCCTGATAGTTAGGAATTTGGGGACACAGGGTAACCTTGGGAGGACCACATGGGAGGAAAAGACAGAATTGATTTATTTAAGAGGATTTTTGAATTAATGGAATAAGGGAATGTCTTGGTATTTATAGAAAAAGTGAGGGAATATTTTATTAATTTCCAAGGGACACCTCATCAGTGGTATTTGAAAAACCAAGAGATTTCACATGGTATTCTCCCATTGAATTGACCACTTGTGACACCTCAAAGAATTTATTACTATTAAAAAGTTGACTAGAATGATTACATCATTATTACATCATTAATGATGTTATTAAACACCCAAAACTCAAAACAGTATTTTCACTATTCATGGAAAAACAAAACAGTTTATAAAAGACTCATAAAATCACCCTAACCTAATATCGATTATCTGAACTCAAAAATGAACTCCATTTTATAAAAATCACATTAGTTATTCCAGAAATTTTTTTTAAAACTATAACTTATTTTGTAACAACTTGAAAAAGTAATATAGGTCCCATAAAATTAGCATATAACAATAAAAAAATAAAGTAACCATTTCAGATTATATTTTATGAAAATACATTATCATTATAAATTATTAAATTAATTATTAAATTTTAAATATAATATTTACGACCTACCAAAATAAAAAAACTTATACTATGATTGGTTTTCACTTTCAAGATGTCTAAATTGTATTTATACAATCATGGGTGATGTTTCTATTTTTTGGTTGATTTACTATTCATTACTATTCATAAGGGTATGCTACTATTCATAATTTTCTATTCACTAAAAATTATGTTAATCTTATTAGAATCTACATTTCTTGCTGATCAAAACTGTAGAAGCCCATTTTTTGAAAATTATTTCACATTATTAATTATTTAAAGTTTACATTAATATTTTAAAATACCCATTTTCCAAAATTCATCAATAGTATTCATCTTATATTTTTTCGGACAATTGAAGATCACAAATTTTACAATAATAGTAAATAACCCTGTTATTTATACAAAGGGATTACAAAAAGTATCTAAGGCCTCGTTACATTGCCCCTTATAACACCTACGTAGGATCTAAGTGTAAGGTGTATTATGGTGATAGAATCTTGGGGCGTCTTGGACATAATTGCCCGAGTGGTTATTTCTACTAGCTTGAACTTCTCCCTTAGGCGATTCTGTTGAAGCTTCACATGTTGAAGCTCGTCTTGGGATTGGTCTAGAGCAAAGCCCATAAATTCTACCTCCTTTCCAAGATCTGATAGATAGACTTCATACGGCCCGATTCTACTGAATGAGGCCATCGACTATTATTTCTGTATTAATTAACCAAGATCACATGTATTTATAAACAACAATTGTAACGTTAAGAGTTTAGTTTCCAATAGTAATATTGACCAATGGTCATATAAAAGTTGAAACCCAATGGTATAAATTCATTAATTAAAGGATATAGTTTTGTGGAGTATAAAATGAAATAACATGGAAATTTAGGAAACACGTATTATTAAAAATTTAGGGTCGTTACATGTTTTGTTCTTGTCCATATCATGCAATTATTCACTCGTGGCCTTCAACCATGATTCATCCTTTGATGCTTCATTAAATTATGTTGGTTCCATACTTTATAGGAAGGAACTGTGTGCTTCCTTATATATTCTTCGCGTCGGTGTTGGTTCTAACCAATCCCAAATGATGTTGGACTGATCATTTTATTCTCTTCTATTAATTCTATGAGTATCTAATGTTGTTTCTTCAACAATTGTATCCTCTTCTTATTCTTATTATAAATCATTATAATTTTTTGGGGCCCAAAATATTTTTCAATCCTTCCACTATTTTTTCATTTCAATATGTCTGTTATCCACATTATTTTTCATCTTCTATTATATTAGTATATAAGATCCTTAATGAATTTATTGATTTTTCATAATTAATCTAGAAATCACTACTTTACATAATTATTCCAATACTATTATTGTAACATTTGTAGACTTCACGCTTCATTTATTATCCATTGAATATTCCCTCAAATGTAGCATCAATACACATTCATTGATAACCTTCATTATTTCATATGAAACATTTACTTCTAAAAGTATAAAAAATACTTCAGTGAGGGATTCCTTCCATAGAATAACTCATATGGTGTCTTGGTATATCTCATACAAATACGTATTCGATTTTTAGTTAACATGTATTCCTGAACAGCCTCTTTCTAGTATGGAAGTGAGATATGACTCTCTATTAGTATAGTTCTGACTATATTGTTCACATGTCGCTTTCCATGGTCAACGACTTCATTTATCTATGGGGTTCACCCTAACACCGCCTAACGATTTATTCAATTTTATCTTGATGATTTTTAAATTCAATGGAGGTGTATTATCTTCCATTGTTAGATCTTTGTACTTTGATTTTGTGTCCATCATCATTCTCATCTATTAATTGGTAATGTGTAATGAAATCATAAACTTGGTGTTTCTTATGTCTAATCATTAATAAATCCATTATAATATAATAAAAATTAATAAAAATTAATTACCACTCTCCATATGTTCCAGCCACATTTATTGGACCATATATGTCTTTGTGGATGAGAACAATCTTATTTGATGCCATTGTGTACTTTGGATAATATGAACTTCTGACTATCCTTCCTTATATACAAGAATTATAAGTATTTTATTTTCCATTCTATATGTAGGGAATATCAACAACTATCTTTGTCATAGATATCGTTTCCATGATATTTTGGTTAGTGTGACCCAATTTTTGGTGCCCCAAGATGTTTTCTTCATCAACTATCTAGTAAAAAATATTTGATTTATTGTAAACTTGTTGCAAATTGCATCATGTTTTTCATCCATTCACGAGTGAATTTCCCATAATTACAGTAATACTTCACCCCTTTTGATTAAATTTCACTCTATGTCTCGAGTCATAGAGTTTACTCACACTCATGATACTATATTGAAATCCATCCATGTAGTGAACTTTAGTTTTTCTAAGCTTGTTATTTTTGAGTTCTTTACATCTGCTGCTTTTGATCTTCAAAACACAATCATTGTCATTCTAAAATATTCCATAGGTCCATTTCATAGAATTATTCAATAAATATTCATTTCCCATCATATGTAATGAGAATACATTATCTGTAATCTAGGTGTTACGATTCTTTGTAGCTTTGATAGTTATCTCTACAAGGTTGGATTTCTTGGTTTTTAACATTTCCATTAATGATATATTTAATTTACTAGATTATAAATATGTAATTTCTAAACTATTTTAATTTTCAATGGATTCATTACACTCATATTGTTATTCTAGAGTAAAATATATATTTTCAAGAGAAAATATGCCTGGTTGGTTGGTATTGACATTTCTATGAGTTCTGTAGCTAATGTTCCCACCATTCCTATACCTGCAATGAATATTTTTATGCCCATAGTTAGAATAGTGAAAAAAATATCAATAGAAACTATTTATTCTATATGATGAACGATATTTTTCTTTATTAACTTCCATGTTCTTCCCCAATTAGATAGATCCTTTCCTCTTCATAATATGACATGGTATGGTACAGAAATCAATAAAATTGAAATTCCCCCCAAGGATTGATTTTTGAAATACCATAAAGGAATTCATAATCAATATTGTCATTTAGAATCCCCATTTTTGATGGAATCCATAGCTGGTGGTCCTTTTAAAAAAATCTATATCAGTTAGTGTATTAAATAATACACAATAAATTTCTACATCATGCTAATTGGTTTTATTGATTTTATAACTGATAGTTATATCAAGAAATTAGAAAGGAATACTACGGAACTTTTAATATAAACCTAGAGACATATGGTGGTCTAGAAATTAGAGGGGAAGTTTCTTGATTGAATACACATAACCCATGGCATAATATATTGAATTGAATCCCTAAAATAGGATAAATAGTAGATCCTATGTAGAAAAGAATTCCCCTTTAGATGATTTCAATAAATCTCACCATATGGAAGTTGTAGTAAGATCTTGAGTCCTACAGGAAATGTCACAGAATGTAAAAAATAAGAGACTCAATAAATATGACTAAAATTTTTATACCAATCCCACTAAATTCATTAGGCTTAACACACTTCTCCTAAGTCATTATGACTGACTCCTTCTCATATAATCTACCAGTCTATATGAATTTTTTCTATGATTCTCAAGACATTTGAAACTATTTCATGGTTATTTCTATATGTGAAATACATTTAAGAACATGGATGAGATATCAAAATTAACTAGAAATATACCCTCTTGATTAAGAGACATTCCCTTATATCTTGAAAGTTTCATTTAGATATTAGATGAAATACTTACAAGATTAGAAGCCTCAACTCTTCCATGAAATGTTATCCCCAAATAAAAAAATGGGTGATCACCCTATTTTACACCATGAGATTTAGAAATGTGATTACACCTAGATAAATCCATGTATTTCCCCAAAAATATGTTTTATTCTTTCCAATTAATAGACTACCTTATGAAAATTTCTTAATGATGAATGATTATATATGAATTTCCGTGATTTTTCATTGAAATCCTATAAGATAAATATATAATAAATATAAATTTGAATTGTACGAGATTTAAACATCTTGGAATACTTAACTAGTGATGAAATCCTATATTACAATAAATTAAAGAATCATTTACTGATGTAGATTTCCACAATTCTAAGAAAAAGTGTTGCGAGTGGATTCCCTCTATCAAACCCATAGTGCATCCAAAATGTCCATTAGGAAAACCATTGATAATGAAATAAATATTGTTATTATTATTTTTATTATTATATTGTTTTTTTGGTTGTTGTAGTTTTGGTTTTTGTTTTCATTTTCTATATAAACCATATTTCACTAATATTTCAAAAAAAACATGGTTTTGATTTTTAATAGTAAAAATATCAATAACCTAAACCCATTAATTCCTTCACCAAATAATAGTTCCAGAGAATAATACCATTTAAATAATTTAATTATAACACATATTAAAATTGGGTTACTATTTTTATTATAAAAAAAATATTTTAAAAACATGGGTGTTATAATATCCTTTTTGTGATGGATTAGTTGTTCGATAATCATCCCAGATTTTATTCCTATCGTGTTATTAAATATTAGGTCCATGATATTTGATATTTCATTATTAGAGAATATTAATACAATAGGACCCCATAACACCTTGATATGAGATGTGTGAATTAGGCTGTACAATTGTTCTTCAAATGTGACATATCTTGGTCAGACATTGGTAAGAACATTTTAAACCTATCAGATATAATCGAGCCATAATCAATCATTCACATGAAAAGAGACAACAGATAAATTTTACATGGTACACCACTAAATAATAGTCCATGGAGAATACACCAATAGTGTATTTGTATAACCTAAATCAACTAATCTTCACTAATTGTGGAATGAATAAGTTCAAACACTATCACTTGGTTCTAGGAATTGTTACTTTATTATATTTTAGTGATAGAACGCTACCTCCCTTAGAACTCCCTGATCAACTTACACTTACTCAATAGTTTTGGTATGGACTTACTCTGTTTTAACAACATGAAGGTATATTTAATTGATTTGAATTTAAGTCTTTTTCCGTGACTAGCATGAGACTCTACTAACAATGTAGTCTGGAAATGAGACAGTTGAAAATATTGATCAAACAAATCAGATATTAAAAACCTGCAATTAGATCCACAATATCACTTTCAGGAAACATTTTATGTCATATAAAACAATCAGTATTGTCTCACAAGATGTCTTTTTCACAACCATTATCATTCACGTAGCTAGACCATGAGTTTTTCTTAGTCCTTATAGACACAATGAACACTCTATGTGCATGATTTACTATGAAAATATCTTTTGTGCGTAACTATTTCACACCGAAGAGATAAAAATTCTTTATTGGAAAATGTTTTAATTCTTGACTAGGTGTAGCCACTTATTTATACACGTTTTCAACTTTACACATTAGATTCTCAGTGTCCTAACACTTCTAAAACTACAATTCCCTAGGGATGGAATTCCACATTTTGACATCATATTGGGATCTTAAGTGTCTTTTGTTCCACACATTGTATAATTATTTATTATGTTTGTGCTACTATTTAAGTGTCTTGAAAGTTCATCTTCTATTCCATTTTAGATCTTTTACAACTCTCTTTCCTTCTCTACATTTTGGTGGGATGATATCAAAACATCATTTGTGTGTAAGACATAGATTCAACATTAAAAATTTATGCAACATCCTTTTCCAAAGTAATCCTTTTTTATTTTTCAAATATTTGAACCAAAGTTTTTGGAAATACTGGGAAACAACACCACATTTTACAAAGTAGTCTACTTTCACTATAATATCACTTTCCTTGAGAACTCACTGATCAATCTACTGTAGACTGATATCAAACAAAAAATAGCCTCTATTTCTAGTAGTGAAAATACTTGGCTCCAACAATCTCCCCCTTGAGTTTTCTAGAAATTTTATATATAAATTCAATAAAGAACCAGCCTTGAACAAAAATGTAAAACATTACATACATGTCATCCAATACTCTATGTCAACATGAGAAAATATTAGTGCAGAAAATAAGAGGGTAATCATTAATTGTATAATTTTGTTTTTGAATACATAAATATTTGAAATCTAATCTCTAATAAATATGAACTTTTTCCTCAAAACACCTAATTCACTACGTTTTATAGAATAAAATCATGGTTTTTCCTCATAACACATAATTGTTATCATGTCAGAGAATTGATTCATGATTTTTCCAAAAACAATTACCAGTATACCTTTATCACATCAAACCATTATAGAATTGAATTTCTAGCTTCTCCTCCTACATAAATACACCAAATATAAATTTATTTCTACTGGTAGAGATCCAAACACACTCTACTAGGATAGTATCTCCCCACATAAACCATTATTACATCAATAAAAAAATGACACAATTAACAAAAATGGGGAGAGGGGAACAAATATGACCTCCTCATGCACTGGGAGTTGGATGAAAACTAAGGTTCAACTGATGTTTCATGATCACATGTTCTACTAGTATCTTGGATTTAATGTCAGCCACTTGGTCATCAGTTCCAACATTATCCATTTTAATAACACCTTGTATGAATTTTTCCTTCATGAAGTGATATCTAATCTAACTATGTCTTATATGAGGGGGGTGAACTGGATTCTTTGTAATATCAATTGTTCACTTTTTGTTATAGGGAATCACCATTAGCTATTAAACATCATAAAAAATATTATTTATATGTTTATTCATCCCCAACATCTAAGTGTGAACTTTTTATAAGAGATATACTATGTTTTGACCAAAATAAGAGAAATGATTTTTTGTTTCCTTCCCAACCATACCACGCATTTATTTATAACAAATAATGATTAAACACCTGAGGTGTTTCTGTCCTCCACATATCAAGCCCAATAAGTATCATAAAATTATCATAATTTATTATATCTTCTAAGTCTAATGTATTTTCCAATGTTGAGTTTAACATGAACATAACATATGATTCATTTAACTGAAACCAAATTTTCTTCCTTCAGATTACATGAAGGCAAGCTATTAATCAGTTGCAAAGATGATGTATGGACATGATATAGACAAGTATATAATGCATCCAATTATTCTCATACAGTGGATGGGATCCATCGATATACCGTTATCATGCATACCATGTTTTGTTCCAAGTGGTATCAGTGTTGAAAATGATTTGGATTCATGCATGTTTAATTTATTCAAATGTTATATTAGATATTTTTTCTAATAAATGATGGTTAAATACTCCTTTTGAATCATATTAAGCCCTAATAAGTGTTTTATTTCACTAATCCTAAACATTCTATATTATAATTACATCAGGTTAGAGAATTCTTCCACTAATCACAGCTTGCTTCCACAAAATATAATGTTATTTTAATACACAAGCACAATAAATTGAACTTATTTCAAATTCATTGAAATAGAGATTAAAATTGAAACCTCCTATTTTGGATTCAAGATTCATCATATAATCATACTATCAGTAATACCATTCTTTTGTTTCTTGCTTCATACTGTAGGGGATTTCATTAATCAATGGACCTTTTCTTCAGCATTTCCAATAATAAATACAACTAATTGTTCAATGTATACTTATTCTTCATGAAGTCCATTTATGAATGTTTTTCTGACATCAATATAATGGAAATTGTATCCTATTTGAATTACCATAGAAATTAAAAGTCTTATAGACTCCAATCATTCCACTGGAGAAAATTATTCTTCAACATCTACACCTTGAATCAATGGATAACCATTACACACTAAGCACGCCATACTTTTTTTTCAAATTTCCATTATCATTTATTTTGTTTTTAAAAATAATCTTTTTTCCAATCACATTCTAATTTTAGAGTCTATTCATAATATAACATGTTTAATGGAATCCGGACTTTTTAACATAACTTTTCATTACATTTTAAAAATAAAGGACCTTTAAAGTCTAGTGTCTTTGAAATCATGAACAAAATACCTGAAAACATAAAACACACCATTAAATCCCCTTGAAAATCCTATTGATATTTTCATCCTTTGTACAAATACTTCATCTCATAACCTGAAGACAAACATCAAAGGAAAGGGTGAGAATAAATCCCAGTAAGGAAAGAAAGGGAATTAGTTTACTTATGATATCAATATGAACTTGATGAAAAACATAAAGACCTGAGAAATGGAAGTGTAGGAATATCATAATGAAAATAACATGAATCATAACTTGAATATGTGGATACAAAATTGCATTTATAAATTGATGAACATATCACCAAGGTTCATCCCCAAGGTGTCATAAACAAATTACCAAGGTTATTTACCAAGGTACCTTGAAACTTGTCATCTCTAGAGATTAAATTATTTTCCCAATGCATTGGAGTACTATCATGGTGAACAATTATTATTCCATTATTTTCATGTGATCCACATAGATAATAATCATAAATTTCATAAATGACACAAATAGATTAAAAGAGATGGGTTTCATATCAACATCATGACATTTTAAAAAGTGTTTAAAAACATGATCATTATGTCCATTATAACACACATAAGGGAATGAGGGTTGTATGTATATTAGTTCCAAAATAAAAAATATATTTTTTATGTATCTATGAACACACATATAGAATAAATAGGTCTAGTTATTCACATAAATAAGATAAGATAATTTATTGAGAAAAAGCGAGATAAATTTTGAAACAAATTTCCTACTGCATAACGACTATATAAAAATGTTTTAGAAAACTATAAAAAGATATGGGAGAAGGGAAAACAACTCATAAATAACTCATAATAAAATATATGGACAAAATAAAATGTAAATAAAAACATTATATGGATATTTGAATGACATACCACATGGAATAGAAACATGAATGAAAAGAGAAGATTCGATTTCTTTTACGAAAATTCGGCAGCCTAACGGCATCACTTAAGAATCCAAAAAATCCGTTAATGAGAGAAGAAAGGGAATCTCATCATTAGGAAATAAAATATACCGAAATAATGATATAGAATAACATACCCTAACAGAATGAAAAAGAAACTACAATATATAACATAAAGGATGGCATGGCTTAAAAGAGGTGGGTGAAAGGTTCCCTTACCTTGAAGAGTAACATCAAAAGCCTTAATGTTGGGACCTTGGGGGGAATGAGGGATACTTGGAAGGACTTATTGGGAGGTAAAAAACATAGCTTCATTGATTAGGATTTTTGAATTAACTGAATGATGGAATCGTGTGGTATTTATAGCAAAATCGAGGGAATATTTTATTAATTTTCAAGGGACACCTCATCGACGGTATTTGCAAAACCATGGGCTCACCCATGATATTTTCCCATGGTATTGGCCACTTGGGACACCGCATACCATATATTACATTTTAAAAGACTACCAGAATTATTACATCTTTATTACATCAATATTACATCATTAATGTTGTCATTAAACACTGGAAACTCAAAACTGTATTTTCAGTCTTCACTAAAAAACAAACATTTTATAAAAAACTCAGAAATTCACCCCAACCTAATATCAATTCTCTGAATTCAAAAATGAACTCTATTTTATGAAAATAATTTTTCATATATTTCTAATTTAATTTTTAAATAAAATCTTTATTTATTCAAATAAACAACTCTAAAACTATAACCTATTTTGTAACACCATGAAAAAGTAATCATGGTCCAATAAAATTATCGTATAACTATAAGAAAATAAAGTAACAATTTATGATTATATTTTATAAAAATATACTTTCTTTTTAAATTATTAAATGAAATATAAAATAGTAGACAAAATATTTATGACATACAAAAATAAAAAAACTTATACTATGATCATTTTTTCACTTTTAATATATCAAAATTGTATTTATACATTCTTGGGTAAAGTTTCTATTTTTTGGACAATTTACAATTCATTACTATTAAAAAGTTGATGTTTCTATTCATACCTATCTATTCACTAAAAATTATGGTGATCTTATTAGACACTAGATTTCTTTCTGATGACAAATGTAGAAGACCATTTTTTTAAAATCACTTCAAATTATTAAATATTTAAATTTTACATGATTTTTTTAAAATACATTTTTTCCAAAATTCATCAATAATATTCATCCTATATTTATCCGGACATTTTAAGATCATGGATTTTTCCATAATAAGAAATAACAATTTTATTTATACCGAGGGATTATAAAAAGTATCCAAGGCCTCATTACGTATCCCCTTAAAACACATGCATATGACCTAAGTGTTGTGTGTACTATGGTGATAGAATCATGGGGCAGCACAGACAACTTTTCCCAAGTGGTTACTTCTGTCAGCTTCAACATTTCCCTTAGGCGATTTTGTTCATGCTTCACATGTTGAAGCTCAGCTTCAGCTTGGTCCCGAGAAATACCCTGAGATGTAGCCTCCTTACCAAGCTCTCACAGATGGGCTTCATACGACCAGAGTATACTAAATGAGGCCATAGACTCTTCTTTTTGTGTTAGTTAACGAAGATCACTTGTATATATAAATAATAATTGTAATGTTAAGAGTTTAGTTTCCAATGGTCATATTGACCAACGGTCATATAACAGTCAATACCCAACGATATCAATTCATTAATTAAATAATATAGATTTGTGGATTATAAAATTAAATAACACACAAATTTAGGAAACATTTTTTATTAAAAAGTTTGGGATGTTACATTATTCCCCCCTTAAAAAAATATCGTACTCGAATTTTTAACTCTTACCCATAGAATAAAAATGGTGTGGGTATTTAAACCTCATAGACTCTTCCGGTTTCCACGTGGCTTCGTCACATTTGTGGTTCCTTCACAACACCTTAACAAGGTGGGTAGTCTTGTTGCATAAAACCTTGTCTCTATGATCATAGATCTCCACCGGATGCTCCTCATAAGAGAGGTCAAGTTCCAGGTGTACCACCTCTATATTTAGTACATGTGAAGGGTTAGTTATGTACTTCCTTAAGTGGGATATATGGAATACATCCTGAACTTTTTCTAGTTTTAGATGAAGTGAAAGCTGATAGGCCACTTCTCCTAGGTGATCCAGGATTTCATAAGGGAAGATGGACCTAGGGAAGTGCATCCCTTTCTTCCAAAACCTCATGACTCTCTTTCAAGGTGAAATTCGAAGAAATACCTCGTAACCAACATCAAACTCCAAGTCCCTTCGAAAGATGTCGGTATAGCTCTTTTGCCGAGTCTTAGCAGCCTTAATGTGTTGTTAGAAGGCATGAACCCTATTCTGTCCTATCTTGCACAAGATCAAGCCTAAGAAGCATTCTCTCAATAGCTTCATGCCAACAAGTAGGATTTCTACATTTCTTACCATATACAGCTTCATAAGGTGCCATTTGAATGCTCGAGTGGAAGCTGTTGGTGTAAGATAACTCAAATAAAGGGAGATGTTGATACCATCCACCGTTAAATTCCATTGAGCATGCTCTTAGCATATCCTCAAGTGTTTTGATAGTCCTTTCATATTGAACATCAGTTTGGAGGTGATAGGTCGTACTGAAATTTAATTTAGTACTCCTAGCATGATGAAGACGTCTCCAGAATTATGATGTGAACCTTGGATCAAAATCAGATACAATTGAAATTGGAACTCCATGTAGCCTTACTAATTCCTTCACGTAAATCATGGAAAGATGACCAAGAGATAAATATTCCCTAATGGAGAAAAAATAGGCAGTCTTTGGGAGATGGTCCACAATAACCATGTCGCATTGTTTCTATTAGAAGTTCTTAGGAGACTAGTTACAAAGTCCATATTGATATTGTCCCACATCCATGCAGGTATGCATAGTGATTGTAAAACCCCTTTAGGAATTTGTCGCTATTTCTTCACTTGCTAACATACCAGGAACCTTGACGTGTTCTTAGGAATATGTCTTTTCATATTATCCCACAAATAATGATCATGAGAGTCTCTATACATTTTTGTGCATCTGGGATTTATAGAGGAAGTCGAACTATGAGCTTCATCCATCATCTCCTTCTTTATTTCTGAAATAGAAGGAACACATTGACTTGTAAAGAATTTTTGTACACCTTCTTGATCAATATTTAACTCATGAAGCATTCCTTCCTTCAAAGCCTCAAACTTCTTTTGAAACAAAGGATCTTCTTTCTGAGAATTTTTTATACTGTCTAGTAATGACGGTTGATAAATCATTTGGGTTAGGGTTGATGATGTCCCTTCCCTTATAATTCCCATTCTAGATTTACTAGGTCATTTATCAAATGAACTCTTTGAATCCTCATCATGGAAATAAAAACTTCTTCTTTCCTCATTAGTGCATCAACTACATTGTATGCTCTTCCGGGATGATAATGAATTGAACAATAATAATCTTTGAGATGTTCCAACCATCACCTTTTCCTAATGTTAAATTCCTTTTGTGTTAAAAAATACTTCAAACTATAATGGTCTATGTATATATCATATTTATCCCCATAAATATATTGCCTCAATATCTTCAGAACCAAAACAACCGCATCCTTCTCCGGATCATGCATAGGATAGTTCTTCTCATGAGTCCTTAACTGTCGACATTCATAATTAATGACTTTTTCATTTTTCATGAGGATTACCCCGAATCCCTTTCAGATATTAATCGATAAAAAACCCCTTCTCCACTTAAGGGTAGAGTTAACACGGGTGCAGTAACCGATCTCTTCTTCAACTCTTGGAATCTTTCCTCACACTCTTTTTTCCAGATGAACTTGGCCCCTTTTCGAGTTAACATGGATAATGTATTAGAAATTTGTGAAAAGGTTTGATCAAACCTCCTATAAAATCCCATTAATCCAAGGAATCTACAAATCTCGGTTATTTTTATAGGCTGAGGCCACTCCTCTACAACATTTGTCTTTGTAGGGTCAAGTGTGATTCCATTATTGGTAACAATATTCTCCAAGAAAGAAACTTTTTGAAACCCAAATTATCATTTTCTGAACTTCCCAAAAAGCCTCTCTATCTGTAGGGTTTACAAAATAACCCTTATATGATTGTCATTCTCCTCGCGGATTTTGGAATATATCAGACTATCATCAATAAAAACTACTACAAAGTAATCAAGGTAGTCCTTAAAACTCTTTTCACAAAATCCATAAAAATATCAAGTGCATTATTCATTTCTATGGGCATGACAACAAACTCATAATGCATATATCTTGATCAGAAGATGGTTTTTGGAATATATTCTTTCTTCACCGTCAATTAACGAAAACGAGATCGAAGATCAATCTTAGAGAATAATTGAGCCCCACAAAGTAGGCCAAATAAGTCATAAATTCTAGGAAGAGGGTATTTGTTCATCACTGTGATCTTGTTCAGTTGTCTATAATCTATGCATAGCCGCATTGATCCATCCTTCTTCTTCATAAAGAGAACTGGTGCTCCCCAAGGAGACACACTCAGTCAGATAAAACAATTCTCCAAAAGAACATGTAGTTGTGTCTTTTACTCCTCAAACTCTACATTTTCCATCCTATATGGGGTCTTTGATATTAGATGGGATCCAGGTACAAGTTTAATGGAGAACGCTACCTCTCTTTTTGAGGGAGGTCCGGTAACTCCTTAGGAAATTCGTCAATGTATTCCTCGATGATTGGGACATTATCTATCCTCAAACTCTCATTTCCTTCTTCTTATTCACCGACCAACTCTATAAAGAAAGATATAAGAGGTTCTTATATAGAAATATCAGGTTGATATACCTCTCTTTGGAAGATAACTACAAGTTTTCTGTTCAAGACTACAATGGTTTTCCTTTCTTATGAATTTGATCTTAGCATTATACATTGAGATATAGTCAATCACTAGTATAATGTAGAATTATAGCATGGGGATGACTACTAGATTTGTGATAAGATTGTGCTCACTAAAGTAAATAATAGATTTTCTAAACATAGACGATTCTTGGATAATCCCACCAGGAGTCTTGAATGATAAATCTACTTTTAGAAAATTGGGGGTTGATTCTGAATTCTTTACAAACTAGGAGAAAATTAAGGAATGTGCAGAACCATAATCAAACAAAGAACTTGATATCTTTGAGAGAATAGAAAGAGTACCTGACACCACATCATTTTGTGCTTCAACATATGCTACAGTAATTGAAAATTTGCGAACTTGTTTCCTTGGTCATTTCTGAGGCTGATGGCGATTCCCCTCTACTTCCCTCTGATTTGGAAAGTGATTGGAAAAGTGCCCAAGTTCTCCACAATTATAGCATTGGAAATTAAATTGGGCCTGCACAATCTTCCCTTTGTCATTATGGTTGGGATGTTTTAGGTTCACCTCATTATGACAATTCTGTGCAATGAGGCCATCTCTACCACACTTGTAGCACTTCCCGCTCCTGAGAAGGCAGTTCCCCAAATGCCATTTCCCACATTTATTACACGTGGGATGTTGTAATTTCTTGCTTCGTCATCCAATATCGAAGCTCCTCCCTAATCATGGACCCATAGATATTTTCTTATCATTGGATTTATGAGACCATTGTGCCTCACCAAACTTCAGTTCAACTTTCATCACACTTTGCACAATCTCCTCACAACTATCATAATCTTGGTTGGCAAGATTCTTCTGCATATGAGGTCTCAGTCCACTAAAGAATCCATCAACTGTACCATTTGGATCCATGAAAAAGAAATATGTTTAACGTGAAAGCCTTGTGATGTTCATATCATAGCATTCCATAGATTCATTCTACTGATACTTCATCTTGAGGAACTGTTTCTCCATCCTGTTCTCATCGATTGAGGGAAATACTTGTTGAAGAATATCCCTCTAAACTCTTCCCAATACCTAGATTAAACTTATACTCTTGGTCTTGGGGTTTCAATCAGTTCCCACCATTAATCAGCTTCTCCCACTAAGCGATAAACATCCAAGGTAATCTTTTCTTGTTCAGAACGGTGGAGCATTGGAATGATCTTCTCGATAGAGCTGATCCACTATTCAGCAATCCATGGGTCGGTAGATCCACTGATGGTTAGTGGTCATTGACGCATAAATGATTCAATAGAAAGTTTTTCCCTTTGTGTTAAGATCGGTCTATGAGCTTGATTCATGTTATTTCCCATAACTTGAGCCAGTCGATTCATCATTCGAATGAAAATTTTCATTCCAGCTTCCATTGAAGGGTCGTCAGTGCATGGTCCATTGCGGTCACCATTTGCACAGTTCCACCAATTTACCACCATTCTCTAAAATAATCAAACCATAGTGAGAATATTATTTTATTTATGAATCTGTTAACTATACAGTATTTTATGTCTTAAAACACCGTGCTTTAAATGATATCTACGACAGCATATTGGATGTCTCCCATGAAGCTTCATGAGATGACGATACAATTAGAGGACTTGAAAAGAAATGGTTTTGTTTGTATTAGTTTTTCCCCTAGGAATCCCTATTTTTATTTACCAAGAAGGTGGATTGTAGATTGAGGTTATTTGTGGATAATTGAAACATTAACTAGGTCATAGTGAATAATAAGTATCCACTACCAATAATCAATGAACTCATTGATCAATTGGGAGAGGCGTAATGGTTCTAAAATATTGACCGTATATCATGATATCATCAACTGTGAGCCACCAAAGAGCATCATAGATGTGTGATCCATACATCCTTTGGCTGGATACAATTATAGATTCAAACACAATTTCTCTATGATATCATCTCCCTTGACATGTTATACCTTAAAGGGGAATCAATTCTTGTGTGTAGAGAGGTTCCGACTAATTTTTCTAGAGTTGAGGAAGAGATTGATGAACACTCCCATATAGAGATTGTGAGAGGAGGGTGTCGAGTATTTACTATTCTATGATGCATCAAAGACTAGGATTTCATGTATTCTAATGTAGTGGATGGTAGTTATTGCATATGGTTCATGTATTTTGAGACCACATTAGAATAACTATGTGACCAATGATCATAATATAGAAACAACATTCATCTCACTAATTGGTTGGAGACACTACCATATGGGTTAGTGATTTCTTATCAACTCGGATTAAAAGATTCTCAATTATATCTTCCCTCGGAATAATATTAACTTGAGATAAAGGTAATTTCTAGAGTTCCTCCAGGATTAAGAATTCATGATTTTCTATAATCCTGGAAAGGGGAATTTGGTAGTATAAACTCTTAGTAGACGATATTGTTCACATTTATTGATTGATGAAATGGATAATTTTTCCTCGTAATAGATTTCCTTGATGGATAGAGATGGTAAAACATACCCCTAGTTGATGGTTGTCACCCCCTTTCTACTAAAATGTTTTTGGGAGGCTCATCATGGAGATACTAACTGTGATACCCAATATAGACATATATCCATTGGAAATTATCTTTGTGGATTTTTGGAATAGGGGAGCACACCATCCTCTATATAGGACACACAATGGTATTAGTGACATTGTAGGAGGTGTTTCCAAGGACGTTTCATATATCTCCTTCGGTGGTACATCTAAATGTTGAAATGATTTACCAAAACCTATAATGGTAATTTTTGTGTCCAAGGATTAATAATTGATTTTCATATTTTGTATCTCAATGCATTACTTGTGTACATGTGAATGATGAGCACCAAGATCTAGTGGGATTGTCTCAATTTATCAAGGTCTCATAGTCTATGTTGGATGGTATATTAATGTAATTCACTATATGGCTTCCACAGATGACTAGAGGGCATGATTCCATCTAAGTGATCATAGACTGCCTCACGAATTCATCCCATATCCTAGAAATACGAGAGAAGAGTTTAATAGTGAGATTTGGATGGATTGGCATGCATGATATTATCATGCTTCAGGAACATACCTCAATGATATTTTCTAACTGTGATTCTTTCTTCATATATCAGTTGAGGAAGGGACTACAATAAGCCTTTTGGGACCAATTGCATTTTAGCATAGAATTTCACCCCCCGAAAGACTGCCAAACTGAGTGGATAATTCAATTCTTTTAGGATATGTTGTGGGCTTACATGATAGAATTTGGTCAGAGTTGTGAGGATCACCTACCATTGGTGGTGTATTCAATAAACTATAGTTACAATTCCACCTTTCCTATAAAACAATTCAATGCCTTGTGTAGGGGAATGTTCTAGTAAAAACTATTCTAGATAGACCTAGGAGGGTAAGAACATCTTGCTCCATAGTATGTGTCATCCCTAAAAGAGATGGTACAGGTCTTCCATGAGAGGATTGGGACTACACAGAGTTATCATAACTTTTATATAGACTAACGATGGATGCCTTTGGAATTTATAGAAGGATGACATGTGTTATTATGGGTCACACCATAACATGGATTGCTGATATTTTTTTGGGGTGACAATCAATATTTGAGACTCATTTTCTGCTTACTAATACTATGTAGAGTTGGTGATATGGAATATTTCATTTCTCTACCGATGCTGTAAGATTGGGTACATGATGTCTTCTACATGTCACAACTAAGGATGTATGTGGAGGAACTACCACATGTTGTAGATGGGGGGATATGGACATCAAATATGGAGATACTTTTACATAGTTCATACTAGAGATTGAGGATCAATAGAGATGATACTTTTGGGGGATTTATTCCCCTAGTGTGTGTTTTTTGGAAGCAAGGGAATCATTATGAGAGCCCCTGGGAGTGGGAGACACATATGTGAGATTAGTACAGACATTTCTTTTTTAATCCTCTTTTTTACTGGATGTAAATCCCTATGTTGGGGATAATGTAAAATCTATTTTTTTAATAAGTTCTTTGAATATATTTATTAATATCTATGTGACCAAGCACTGATAAAGTACATGAATTTGAGGCCTGGGGAGCCCAAATTTTTTCATGGAAATATATTACCTATATTTATTACATGGGTTTAAAGTGTTTCTAATAATTTGTAATAACTCTTAAATTACAGAACATATTGAAAATTTGATTCTTCCTTTTAGTTCAGAGTGTGGGTTTTATTCTAGGTTCCACATAACCATGGAGCACATCAGGAATTCGGGTTAAGCGTGGTCATAGGATAATCAATAAATAAGTGAAATTATTTTTTTATCTTATTTAATTTTATTCTTTATGACCTAAGGTTGCCTATAAATATAATTTCATGGAAAAATACCGAGGTTATCCACAAAACATTAGATGTTTTAGGGAGAGAGAAGGAGTTGGAATATTATTCTCAAATGAACAAAAATTAGATCATCGATCATTAATTGATGTAAAATAGAATTTGAGGATATCACTAACAAACAATGTTAAAGATTAATTATTTGTCATTAATCTATCCATATTGAGGCAGGATGTTTTTATGTGGATTTTCCCTGTTTTATTTTTCAATTGAAGAACACAAATTAATCAACCAATGAATTGATTCACGGATCGAACATATTGTTGGTGAATGTTATATATTATTCTACGATTGTGGATTCCTATTTTTTTGATTATTTATATCTCTTAATTTTTTCTTTTAAATGAAACAAATTGATTCCAACCCAAACATTTGATGAGTTCTGTTCCTATTGTTTTTGTTTTTTTCATTTATTTTATCATTATTTGCAAGTTCATCAAGGGAAATACCTTAGGTCCATGGTTTTATAGATACCTGATATTCTATTATTGTGTAACATTCTTCATCATAATGAATTAGTATCCTAGGTTTGGATGCAATCAAAGATATTATTTTGTGGCCCAATAATGATGGATGATCGATCGGTTCAGATTTTGGTATACTTGTTGTGGGTTTTCTGTGTGTTTTAGTGGCGTGACATAGTGGTAGAAGCTCCCATCCAAGGTTAATAGATAAAATCTTATGACAAAGAAACATAAAGGCTCAGTCACCTTGATCCACCATATCAAGTGATATTTGATGTATGAATTGTGAATATAAGTGATGGGGGGGACGATCCCATGACGATTGGTTGGTTTTGAAAATTCATGATATGCGTGCAATGTAATACATCAAAACATGTTGTCTGGGAAATTTTCTATGGTGATAGGGTTTCTATGGAGTAGATAAGTATCACACGGTGTCTGATGCATGTCACATGGTATGTGACCTATCCTAGTGACACAACATTCACTATTTCAGAACACAGCCAGACACATGGCTAGGATAGGAGTACAAGGGCATATTTGTGTACTCAAACAAGTCCAAGACATAGTCACAACCATGTATACATAATAACAAACAAGGTAATATGTCTTTATATATGGGTATAACTGGTGGTGAAGAGACACATTGTGTACTTACAATATATTTCGTGTACTTATTAAAGGATATCTTGGAGTCCTTGTTCCCTTTATCATGGGAAAGTTGCATTAGGGTGCATTAACTTAATCTATTTTGGAGGTTTTTGGAATGGAATCGATTCTTTTACATAGGATAGTTATCCCTTATGGGAATACTTGGTCTTAGATTGAGTTATTTGAGTCCCTCCATGAGGCTATAAGTGAGATTCTCCATCATCATATGTACTATGTGGGGTTCTTAGAATCATTGGACCAACACAACATGTGTTTTGATCCCCTACATAGTGAGTTAATCCATATTGGGTTCTTAGTATACCCCATGGACCATGGTGTAATCCCAATATATGTATCGATCTCTCCATACATATAACATGTACTTCTTATGGTGTCACCTAACAAGCACAAAATCATAGATCGATGTCATATGTGTTATCTGACACATGGAATGTGTTCTCCCAGATGAGTGTTGTATAGAACCTTCGAGAAGGAATCCTAGGTTGGTAATGTGGTTTTGATCTCACCTTGAGACATTGTGTACACTATTAGTATATCTGGATGTTTTTATTATATGTATCATGTTATGATTGAAATATCATGTAATGAGAATACTACTCTTGATTATTGATGCTTAGTGATTTAGAGGAGACCTATTATGTATTTATATAATCACTTATTTATGGGATCTAACCACATGTGCCATTTCATATGATGAATATTGGCCATTCAATGGGGTTCTAGGTGTAACATGAGTATATGGAGCCTAGATTTTCAGTAGATAGACAATGTTTCATACTAGGATTCAGATATAACTGTAGTACCCAATTTATATTAGCTAGGAATTATTTAAATCACTTTATTAGCTTGTATATGTGTGTGTTCATATAGGTACCTTAGGATAAGGACCCCCATGTGATTATTATACCTACTCGGTAATGGTTTCCATCCCCTTGCCTATTTGAGGCAAGCTTGGGGTGGTCTCATTCAGCATATCGTCAGTCCGGTGAGCCTCAATGGGTTAGTTTGTGGCAATATATATATATATATATATATATATATATATATATGGATGGTGCTATAATAGACGTATAATAAACATATAATTATTATACCTGATAGTAGACCATGCCTGAATGAATTCAAGACATATGGGAAGGGATTTTCATTTCACTTTTATTATTGGTGAGACACATTCCATATACACCATGTGTTTATTATATATGGTGTATAAAATTACCGTGAATATATTTTATTATAATTCACATAAAAATAATTGTGATTTATATATACATTGGAGTATTTATCATTCATGGTGTTTATAGTGTAATGTTACCAATGTGGTAATAGTTCTACAATACATTCCCATAATTCATCGATATTGTTTTTGTTTGTTCTTCTAATGAGAAATATTATGATCTATATCCCAAGAAAATAATTTCATTTATTATCATATTCTTATTTCATGTAAATACATTAAATTACAATCATTTTCTTCTATTTATTTACTAAAGAGATCAAAATAATGTTTTTTAAAGAAAACATCATTTATTTCCCTCTTTAGCTGAAAAATGTTTTTCTACCAAAATCATGTTTTCTAAAAATAATTTCACCACAAAATTAAATCATACAAATGATATATTAAAAACATCATAACCTCTTTGTTACCATTTAAAAATATTGAAGGTAATATTCACATCTTTTTTCAAAGAATGCCTATTTTTATTTTACCAGAAAATGTGAAATGAATCGTTATTTTAATGTGTAAATATTGATCATTATTTTACTCAATAATCAACAAATAATTATTTTAAGGCTACATTAAAATTTTAATATTTTAATTTTCAATGATATGTATTTAAAAAATATTTTTGAAATTTTTATTTTTAAACAGTAATTTCAAAATATAATGTCTAATTTCATGAGGGATTGTTTTAAATGAGTTTTAAAAATTCATTTATATCTTTACAAGGTTATTTTAAAAGGAAAATTTTTTGAAATTGTTTTCTATTTTTTAAAGTGTTTTTCAATGTGGAAGGTATATATTCTATAAGAAATATTCCATGTAATTTGTAAAAATAATTTTCCTTATAAGATATAATATTTTAATATTACTTATCCTTTATTGGGGATAAAATTGAATGATTCCAACCTTATAATTTTATAACGTGTTTAATGTTTATTTTGATGATAATTTTATGAAACCTACTTTTTATGGGTTATGCTATTAGAAATTTATGAAATGTTTATGAAAATAATTTTCTATTGACTAGTTATAATGTGATGATATGATGAATGTTTCTTGATATTGAGGAAACAAAACATTATATTTTTCATTATTATATTGGTGGTGAACATATCTTACATTAATGTATTAGGTAACTAATTATATCTCGTGAGAAAAAAGTTTCAAATAAGTCGATGAGCTTGATCCACTATAGAAAACTGGTGTGTCCTGCTCTACTATGAAAAATAGGTGTATACATATCTGTAATGGGAAATAAGTGATAAGTAAGAATAAACTATGTTGATGGTATTTTTATTTAATCATAAAATAGGAAAAAAAAATTCTTTATTTATAATGGTTTCACACTTTTATTAAATAATCATATAGCCAATGGTTGATTTATGATGATTTCTCACTCTTATGGGCCATGTTTTCTGAGATTATATAGATTAATGTCATTACTCATGTTTAAGATATGTGAAAGGTTGGGAATGAACATACTAAGCTATAATTATGATCACAAGATATTATTCATACCTTATGCTTTCATATTACAAGAAATTTATATGTCCTATTTTTATATTTACTAAGAATCTGAGCTTTCCCTTTCCTATGTTTCGTTCCCCAAATTATGAATAATGGTTTAGGTATGGTAATATTTAGAAGAGTATTGTGGGAGATGATATTTATGGGTTATGTTAAATACCTTCCATTAAATACGAATTTTGTGTATCTAGAACCCAAATACAATAAATTATTGTAGTCCTTTGGTGTCTTTTTATGAAATGTGTTGAATATTCAGGTAATAGTTTTAGATATTTATGTATAAAATACTTTTTTATATATTTTGTTTTAGAGAAAGGGTTTTTTAAATATTTGAAGTTAAATATTGGAAAAAAGTTAGTAGGACCGTGTAGCAATTTCTAAGTATATGTCTGGGGATATGTCAGGGTATATCTCTAAGGATATTTCTGTGTATAAAAAATTCATTACAATTTTTGTAAAGGGATGAGAATGGGGTTTCCAAGAAATTCCATCCCTATATTGATACTATAAGTTGATGTGGATCTAGAACATAGGTTCCTAATGGTAATAACTTAGTAAATAGTTCATTGATCTAGAATTATTTATCACATGGTGCAAAATAATGGGCATAACTAAACTCATTTTTTGACAGTCCTATGGGTTATGCTTTGGAAATTCACAAACTCTTTATGAACTATCATGAAGGATTTAAATAAATACCATAAATGTCCTAAATAAATCCTATGGTTTCATATATTGAAATGGAGTGAATAGTTAGGCATCTTAAAATATAATTATTTATTGGTTTTCAACTCTGATTATTGTTTCTCAATCTATTTTATTTAGATTTAGTCAATGGATGGAACCTGAAGGAACCATTTTATTGATGAGTGTGATGTAAACTATAATAATTTTACTTTAAAGAATCCAAAAACTATTGAAGCTAGAATAAAAAATCATGTTTTTATTCTCACATAATATTCTCAACCAATGAATCAAGAGGAACATTCTATCAAGAAAATTAGTGAACAATGCTCCATTGTACCCTTAATGAGGCAACGTACACATTATTTTAGTTGTTCTATGTATCTTTTTTTGAGAAATAAATCAGTACCCATGAAAATATTTTTTCCATTTTCCAGTGTATGGATCATGAAAAAGTAATTTCATTTGTTTTTTTCATTTCGAGGACAAAGTAGGTCAGTGGTGGACTCTTATTAATAAAATTAGGTAACAATAAAGAATTTATTCTGTGTAATATGAAGACTTGAAGGGGGAATTTATTAGTAATTAATTCCCACATATTATAAAAACAAAAATTCTTAAGTAATTCCTTTAGAATTTAAAAAGGATAGTGAATATATTAGAACCTATGAAGCATTTTCACAAGACATGAAAGGTACACTTCTTGGTTATTCGTAATCCCTAAATGAAAAATGGATTGATTCTTTGGTGGCATAAAACCAATTCATTGAAATTCCTTGGTTGCAACATTATTTACTATATATGAATAATTCAATCATTGTACACAGAATATAGAAATAGAAATTTGATATTCCAAACAATACTATGGTTTTCATAAAAAAAGGAAGATCAAGTCTGATGAAAATTAAAATGGTTTAGTGAAATTACAGACATCTATGGGACAAAAATATGTGAAGAAGAATCATGGGAAATTCTTTAATTGAAAAATGAGGTTATTTAAATTTGGAAAGGCATGTTATAATGTTCTTGAATGTAATAATACGATTAATTGTCTGGTTAAAGAAATGTAAGAGAATAGGATTCTAAATAATGAACAACCCAAACTCGAGTTTTTCAAGTGAAATGAGTTTAGGAATTATTAGAATCATTGCTCAAATACAATGGATAATGTGGATAATAATCCATGAAAAAACATAAATATATAGGAAAAATGGAAATCTAATGAAATCACAATAGATGAAGTGAATCATGAAAAATAGCTCACAAATATTCTACCCTCCATAGTTGGTAATTTCATGTTTTATATTGTATGAATAAGCCCTTTGGAAAACTTATTTTTCATATTTTAGGGAAATTTCATGTGATTATATCCCTCTATATTTACTCTATAGTAATGAAACCACACATGATATTATATTATTACAAGTATGAACCCAATATTCCAATGAATTTTTTTGTAAGATATATGTGATTATATAAAAAATGATCTGTGGATTAACCTTTTGATTTTTGTATGTATCCTTGTAAATTTAATTTAAGCATCATTGATACCATCATGGGTTTATGATTTTGAGATTGATCATAAGTTCAATTTCATTGACACCCCCTTTTATATTTTCTACGATGGGTGTTTATCATGATTAAGTATATTTTTGGAAAAAATTTTGTAAATACAACCCTCTTGTTTTTTATTTGTTTTTTTGGTGAAGTTATTTAAGGAGGAAATATATTAAAAATTTTGAAAATGTGAATAAAGGTTTTGGTAACCATTAGGGATTATATTATCATTGAGGATGAGGTAACTATGGTTTTTATTCAATCACATTATAAAGTCGACAAACATCATCACTATTAGAGAATATTTATCTCTATATCATATTTTTAGAATATACATTAAGTAAGTGGTTAGGTTTCATATAGTATATCATTAAATTGTATTTAATCGGGATCTAATGTTAAACTGAAAGTTTTATTGAATCCCTTAGTAAGATCTTCAATAATAATTGAGTTTTAACAAATTTTATTATCCTCAGATAGATGGTTATTCTGATAGAACAATTCAAATCCATGAGTATATGCTAATATTTCATTATATGGATTTAAAATTTTATTCAAATGAACAAATTCATCTAGTTATGATTTATTTCAATAATAGATTTCACTCTAGTATAAATAAATTTATAACTCTAATTTAATTTAATGGATTTGTATAATGGATGTGATTGGGGTATGAGTAAGCTGTTGAGATGGAAGAGAAAGTTAGATCCATTCAGCAAATCTATTAATAAGAAAATGATAATAAAATATATTTCATATAGTCCTAGAAGAAGTCTATAATTTTATGATATTGAGATAGTCTCTCTTTGAATTTCTCCATTAAATAAAGAATTGAAAAATATGCCCCAGTTGTATCATTCCCTTTGAAATAATTGATAATATCCGGACATTAGATAATCTTTTGGATCTATCACAAAATATAGAATAGGTTCAGGATGTTTTTCATGGACCTCTCTAAAAGAAGTACATATCTAATCCTTCCCATGTTCATAACTTAGGGGTCGTATTTCTAGATCACTATATTATTTATAAGGAACAATAAGTTGAGATTATGGATCATATAAGGAATGTTCTACAAAACTAGACCACTCACTTGGTCAATATTCTCTGACCAAACCACCATATTCAGGAAGCTACTTGGGAATCTGAGTGTGTAATAATTTATAATTATCCTCAGTTGTTAGTTACAATGGGATGAATTTTAGGGGATAAATTCATTTTCGGGGGGGGGGGGGGTGTAACACCTTGAGATTATGAAAAATATTTTTCCAAATAAATTTGATCTTTTGGATATTTTTTATTACACACAACACTTATTTTATCTTATTTTACATGAAACATCAAGTTTACCTTGTGTTATATGTAACATAGATTTTTTACTTTCATTACACATAACAATGAGAAAATCATATCTTATAATAAAGATCGAGATTAAAAGAAACATGGAATACAAATAAAATAATATTATTTAATATGATAGTCATCACCAAGAAATTGGAATGGAAGGTATGAATAATATTAACTAAATTATGTAAATATATGGTTTAAACATGACTAAGTAATTTATTACTTGGTAACCAATTAATTATAAATGAAAATAAAATCAATTTTAATGTAAAGGGAATGTTTTTAAGGAAAACAATATTTAAGCCCAAAAAATTCTTCTATCTACATAAAATAAATAAAACACTTTTTGGGAATATTTTTAATTCAATTTTAATTATATATATTATATTAAAATTTAAACATTTATCATTTTTTCTATAAAAAATATATGGATAAATCTGATTTTACCCTTAAAAGAGTATTCTTCAAAAGAGTTGTTTTTTAACATTTTGAAATATTATTTTAAAATAATTTTTTACAATTTTATAATTTTTTTAAATAAATTAAATTTACTTTTAAAATCATCATGTAAAAATTATCTAAGGGTGAATTTTTTTTTAATTCTTTATGAACATACATTTTTCAATAAATAGTGTAAAATAATGGTTTTTATTATGAATTATCTTTTGTTTTAAAGAATTTAAAAACATAAATATTGTTTTAACATGAATCTAATGGGAAAATTATATAAATTATATTTCTATAAATACAAATTAGGTAATTTGAATAAATTTCATAATGAATTTTTATGTAAAATCCTTTTATAAATGGGAACATTTTCTCTTAGGAAACTCACTTTTTTTTACATTTGTGGGATTAATTTGATGTTAATTTTACCAATTATATTAATAATTTTTATAAAAATGTATTCCATATTTGGAATCATCCAAAATTATATTATCTAATATGTTTGACTTAAATATTTACCATAATTAATATTAAAATTAGTAAAACTTATGTACGAAGGTTAATGTAAAAATGTATTTACTGGAGGGTTAATTGGAAATGATAATTTATGAAAATGAAAAAAAAAACTTTTAAACCCCCATTTATGGACATATGTATACATTTTCTATTATAGTATTTATTATGGGACATTTTTGTGTCTTTTTTCATGTGAAAAATGTATGTACGCCTTTTTCTTTTCAAAAACGGAATGTCTTCCGCTCACCTCACTTACAAAACAACACCTGTTTTACTCTCCTATTAATACATCCAAACCCCTTTTGATGATTAAATAAATTCCCAAATAAATTCTTTAATTCATACATTATATACTAGAATCCGTTTTCCCTAAATTCAACCTATTAATCCTTTTAGTGCAATCCAAAAGAAGTTGTATGTAAAAGAGGTAACATCTCTACCCAAGCGTTTTATTTTATTTCATCCTTGGTATAATTAATTAATTATTAATCCATGATTATATAATAACTTTATTATCTTACATATACTTATATTTATTTATGGTAATCTCATAACCTAAATCCTTCTCAACTTCTATCAAATTGGTTACATAATCATCATTCATGTGTATGGAAAACTACCGCCTCCTGAACCAATGTTATTCATTTTTTACCACCACCTCTTGAAGATAGGTATAATGATTGATTTATTATTTATATATTATATCATAGATAATATTTTAATTCTATAATAATTATATCACATATTTTTGTAACCATCGATTTCATGGGAATATGATAATTTCAGCGGTGTGTATGGTTGACTGCCACCTCATGAAGTGATGTGATTTGTTCATTCTTTGCATGGAGAGTAATGAGGATGTTTTTTATGATAATATTTGGTATATATTACATTAAAATTATTATTTAATTGTAATATAATACTTTACATTATAACATTCTATAAATAAAATTGAGATGGTGTTCATGTTTAAGTATAACCAACCATTCCCATAAACAGTGTATTTCATTTTCTATCTCTAGCATTTATTGATCAATATAAATTAATATATACTGAATATATTAGATATAAATATCATGGTAAAAAAATAATATATTATTAATCAACAATTAGTGTAATTGAACCAAAAATAAATATCAAAACATACATAATAATTATAGCTTTTATTAACCAAAACGTGAATTTACCATGGAATTTTTAATAAATGAGTAATCAATTTTCATAAGTAAATAATATATGGTATGATATATATATATATATATGTCGTTCTATAATATACGTATAATAAAAAAATTATACAAGAGGTTTGAACTTGAATGAAGATAGTTGTGACTTATAGTCAGGGATTTCCGCCTCACTTTTATTCTCTATAAGACACTTCCTATATTAAAAAAATGTTTTTATAATGTGGTGTATATACATAAAATTAATTTATTTTATTATAATTATCAAAAAAATTAATTAGTATTTATATATAAATTTTATTATCTCACTTTCATGGGGTTTAAATTATAAAACTTACCATAGTGGTAAGGGGTTTCCGATGTAATCTCATCCTTTCTCAGGATTGTTTATACTTATGCTACAGATTATGAAATATTTTTTTCTATATCTCAATAAATTAATGTCATTTATTCTCATATAGTTATTTCATGTGAATAAATTGATTCCCTTATTGTTCCTCTCTTTATGTACTCAAGATTCCAAAATAATTTTATTTAAATAAAACTATATTTATTTTACTCGTTAACTGAAAATATTTTTTCTTAAAAAATAATGTTTTAAAAAAAGATTTCAAATAAAAGTATAAATCCTAGATATAATTTATTTTTTAAATTTTTACTCATTTTGACCATTTTACAAATTTAATTTAAACAATCTTCTTATCTTTTTCCAAAAAAAAAAAGTAGATTTGAATTTTATCATATCTATAAAAGGAGTCATTGTTTTAATATGTATGGCCTGAAAAATTATTTTTTACTAACGAAAAAAAAATATTTTGATAATTATTAATTTATAAGTTTCAAATATTCTTTTCAAATAAAATTATTTTTCAAAATGATTTATTATTTATTATTTGAAAATTTTAATTTTCAAAATATAAAGGCCATTTTAGTCAAGGAATGTTTTAAATGATTTCTAAAAGTTCCTTTATAAGTTTCCAAGATCATTTTAAAATGAAACAATTTTGAAAGTGTTTTATGTTTTAAAGACTGTTTTCCAATGTCGAGAGTCTATATTCTATAAGAAATGTCCCCTGTGATTTTCCAAAATAATTTTCCATCTAATATTACATCTCATTAAGTTATATATTCTTTATTGGGGATAAGATTGAGTGATATTTTCCCTATTTTTCACTAAATAGCCTTTTTTGTTGATGAATTTTTTTTAACCCATTTATTTTTCATGTGTTATGTTATTGTGAATTGATGAAATGTTTTTGAAACCCATTTTCTTTATTCAGGCTATGATATGATGATATGAAGAATTTTTTATGATATCAGGTCACACATATTTGTGGATATTATTATGAGATTGGAGGGACCTATATCTCCCTCAAATTAATTTGGTAAACATTTATGTATCATGAAATAATAATGAGAAACAAGTCGAAGGGCTTGATCTACTATATAAAATAAGTGGGACTAGATTTTTGAGGGGAAAGAATTTCATCCTAATCAACAATGGGAAATTTGTTAAATTAAGTGATCCATTATGTTTATGGTGTTTGAATTTAACCTTGACATATGAAAAGGTTTTCCTATATGTATAATGGTTACATACTTTTATGAAATATTCCAACGGTTAATGATTGATTTATGAAAATTTCTCTCAATTGTGGGCCAAATTTTAAGGAAATGATAATTTTTTATACCATTAATCATTTTTATGATGTATGATTGGTTTGGTGTATAATTTCTCAGTTTTTTTCTTGATCACACAACTGTATGTTCATCTTATGATTTAATATTATCATTGATTGATATCTTCTTTGTTTTCTATTTTTGAGCCTCTGAGCCCACCATTTATTATTTATCTTTTCTAGGGCTATGAAGAATGGATTAGGAATTGTATTCTTAAGAGGAGTACTATGTGAGAAGATATTTTTGGTATATATTGAATATATCTCTTTATATAATAAAATTGTATTTCTATTCTCCAAAGACAGTAAACTATTATGGTCCTCAGGTGCGTGTTTAAGAAATGTATTGAATACTAATCTAAAAAGTAGTGATGTTTATATATAAAATCATGGATCACTATAGGGAATATGTTTCCTTTCATTATGATATATTATATACCCTCTCAAAATAGGATAAAAATAGAAAATTAGTTAAATGAGATAATCATTTTTTATAGACCACGAATAAAAGAAAATAATCCAAAATGGAATTATTGTTAAAAGTATTTATATTTTTCATTACTCAAATTTTCATGAATTTTTTGTATAACAACAATATTAATTGGCAGGTTGTGTAACACTAATTGTAATGGATTTGATTTTATTGAGCTTTTTGTTATTTATTACTCATATTACATTAGGGTTTAACCTCCTTTTTTAGCATTAGGATTTTTCAAATAAATTTACATCCACCTCATATCCTCAATTTTATTTAATAATTTATTGGATTCCATTGTGATTTATGTTTATTTTTTTATGACCAAACCAGATGGGGTTCGAGACGTAACAACCCCAAGATCACAGCCAATAGGCTAGGTGATGGTGACTAGTTTCAAAAAGGTATATCACACACCATGGAGGTATTAGCCTTGACTACTTATATATGTGCACACATATCCAAAATTTTAAAAATATTAAAAAGTAAAACAAATGAATACAATAAAATAATTCATCTAAACAGACACAACCATAGTATGACAAAAGATTATTGGAAAGATTAAAAAGGGGGAAAATAAATGCCCAACCAAAACTAAAATGTAAATTCCAACCTTCTAACATGGATGAGACTACTATGAAATGAATCAGTGGTATACAACTTGGTATGTCTAGCCTATAAAATCTCACCTACTCTCAGTATACCAAGGATTCCACAAAAGTTATGTCATCTACATAAAGCATGACACTTGTAGTCATAACCTATGTAGGATTGAGTATGACAATACATAATAGGAGACACTAAAATTAAAAAACACAGATCATTAAGAGTAATAGTCATCTCTATGTATTTATATGTCTACAACCCATATACCATAAAATATATATACTCAACAAGGAAACATAGTGTATAGTTAAAGATTAAAATTGTAAATCAAGTATAGGATTCATTTCTGAATGTTCCATACAATCCTCATATAGGATAACATACTCCATGAGAAAAAATTTCAATGAGGACACTCAACACTGAGGTCACCCTCTATAGGTCTATCTAGGAAGAAAACTAATAGTGATCTTCTCATATACACACTCAATCAAGTTACACCTCAGTAGAATGATCATATCTTGATATGTTAATAAGGGTCAACGATCATGGCTCACTGGGGGACACCATATCATACAGGAAACAACCTTCTATTCAGGGAATCAGCACCCACATAAATATTTGTCACACCAATTCCAACAACCCCATATAATTTAATTGCAAGGGAAGTGAGGATTGCTCTGGGCCTCTCGGAGGGGTACATTCTCCAAGATGTTGATTTTGTTGTTAAATCAGTCTAAGTCAACTCACTAAAGAAGATAAGAACTCACACACATTACATTAATCAAAGGAATTTATAGTAGGATCACCCTCTATAAATGGAATGTGATTACACATGAATCCCTAATAGGTATAGACCAAGGGAACACGTTAAACTGATACATATCTATGGTATCTCACACAAGATCACCAAGAATATTTGTAAAGAAGAATGAGAAAACAAACATATCATTAATGTAGTACATGGAATTTCCCGGGGGGAATGTGGCATGTCTAACAAGGCCTGGAACTTCCTATATCTTGTACTCATAATACATATACTTTTCCTTGGTACATGGTGTTTCCATTGGGTTCACAGTGTATATAGGTCATCTAAGCACTTATTATTTCATCTATAACATGCTCGTGTACTTTCCCAAGTACAAGGTGTGGGGATAGGATTATAGGGAATGTATGGACACACAGATTGTTTGGTGTGTAATCCCTATATGTGTTGGTCTACAAGATAGGGTGTGCACGACGTGTGGCATGGGCCAAATGGAAAGAAACCTCACTCACCATCCTACGTGTGTACTATTTATACATGCTAAGATGGTTGGGTAACTGTCACATGGCTTGTGGAATGTCCCACACAGCATGTGATATTTTTCTCCTTGATAAATCATTATAACCACATGGAAGGGTCCACATGGTGAGTGGTTATAAGACTGCACATTTTGTAGTTAGGTTCTTCATATAACTTGTATAATTTCATCATTCATCTTCCACTACACCTCCCTATTCCTTCGGATCATCTGACAAACTCACCAAAAATAAAATATCTCAATCTATCTTAGATGTTTTCCACTTTCTTCTATATTCCATCCATTTCCCTAACTCTATAATCATCCACCGCCATGTCTCATTAATACTGCATGAAAAAATAAAAACTTTCGAGTCTTGATACATTCATGGATCTACTTCCACAGTTGTAAAGAAAAATCACATCATAAAATTTTCATCCATGACCCATGGTAATGATCCATTGTGCCAAATATTGAATGTTCAACAATCATTCACTGGGTATCCATCGAATTAAAAGCCAAAATAACCACAAATGATTAATGCACATAGAATAGGGAGAGAAAATAATAAAAACATGAAAATGGGCAATAAAACTCTACCTTTGTTCATTTTGGACTTGATCTTTTTTCATAGAAATAATTAATGAAGAATATTAGATAAATAGATAACAAAAAAATAAATCCATAAATTTAATCTTCCATCGATGCGAAAATCGATTCATGTTTGTGGAATTGATCCGCATTTGGTTGGGAAGAATTAATGGGATGTAATAATCAAAAATAAATAACCAACCTAGAGTTTGGATCAATTGTTGATGATGAACGGCCATGCCCTTCCATTTTTGAAGAGATCCATTGACTTTATTTGAACAGTGATCCATTATTTAATCCAGATCAATCATTGTTTTCCAAAAAATGCTCTCCACCAACATCCTTTGGGTCTCATGGTCTTAGTGTCCAACCCTGAGACAAAATCAATTACCATGTATTTAAAGATGAATCTAGTAGATTCATCAATTGAACGAAAATAAATAAATATATTTATTTATTTCATTAATTAACCACCTTTATAAACACTTTCACAAACACCTTGTGAAGACAAATATTATGGCACACCTAGGGTAAAACTCATGTACGGAACTCAAGGGTTCACTTAGATTTTTGTTATGGTCCCCCATTGAGGAGTTAATCCACTTTTTCAGGAAAAATTCATATTTGTGGAAATTTATATATATAATACTTTTTAAAAATTAATATTGGGAATATCGGGCCTCATAATCGTTCATCGTCTTCATGACATGATCCAAAAATATTCATTGAAATTTTCCAACATATTATGTGGAAAAAACAATGTAATTGCATTATTCCATCCTTTAGATATTTTCATCCATGAAAAGAACAACTATGAAAAGGGTAAGGATATTGAGCTCTAAACTAGGTCTCCCACTCACATGAAATCTTTCGAATATGTCATTTGATGTAACAAACACACACCTATGGAAAAAAATTTCCCACAAATGGGTCACTTATTATCGATTCTAAATAAAACTGGTTCTAGAAAAAGGATACTCCACTCTCGTAGCCTATCTTACTCATGTCAAAATCTCACAATGATTCATGCATATACCTCTATAGCTCTGAAATGTGGAGAACACTTATCCAACCCAAAACTACTATGACTATGGGGTTAAGAAGAATACCACCTTGCAACCAGACATAGGAGAAAAAAACACAATTGTTTCATACAGATATCCTACCACCCACAGTAAAACATCATAAATTTCCAACTCTAGTGGGCAACAAAGTTAGTTCAATGAGTACCCCTGATGTTTTTTTACATCCATTATCCTCCGCTGGATGACATGTTCCCTTTACATCCATCACTAGGACTAAAACAAGTACTCAACCACTATTACTCACTAATTTCAACAAATATTAAAGAGTCCTGCAATGTCTCTCATACATAACCTCATAAATGTTATACTCTGGGGGTGGTGTGGTAATCATTATTATAAGAAAACGCCATAGATAGTAGTTGATCCTTCCAGCTGTAGATCAAAACCGACATGAAAACCCGAACCATGTTCATTGGAACCTAAATGGTCAATTCTACCTAGAAAACTGGAAGGGGTAATATGATGTTTCCAAGTAAAACTAAATCCCCTATGTTTTCCCAAATCCTTTTCCTAATCATTCCATGATTTAATCATCACATAATACAATGATCTTTGAATTGATTTCACAAAATCTAGACCACCTATTGCATGCACAACTATCATGAACTCTTCACAGGGATTTGTTGGTAAAAACCCAAAAACAGCCGAAACAACAATAGTTTAACTCATAATCTCATTGTGACTCCCTTGTCAACACAAACAATTAAAATAAGTCATAGTACATCCTCACATCCACTAGATTTACTGCTAATGGGATCCCAGAATTTTATCAATTCTTCTCGCATGTAGACCAGAATCACCAATTGTCCCTAGAAAAAGGATGACATGATTCCATACATTAAGGGATTTCTATTAGGATTGTATCCAGTGGATAAATAGACCAACAATATCTTAGAATCAATTTCCCTACATATTACCTCCCATTTTCCTATAAGAAGATAAGGGTAACAACTATTGACTGAATGTACACTACACAACCCCCTCTCGTAAGGGGTGAACTGAAAAGATGGCATCTTCTCTATCCCCCCACTCAATAACAGTGGATAGAAAACTTGTTTTGTGTATCCTCTTACATGACCATCCCCTTGGGATTCCCTTCGGCTCATGATACCTCAAACTCTATAGGGTATAGTGTCAACCTCATATCTCAGAACACATATCTCAAGAAGTTGAAATTTAGATCTAGATCTAACTCTATGAGTTTTATCATGTGACTAGCACTCCCAGATCATGTCTAGATCCATACTCATGTATCTCAAAAACATCAACCATGATGTAATGGAAACTGGGGTTCCATCATAGAATACATCCACAACTGATTCCATGAATTGTTATGGACCCATTCCCTATGTCGTGAGAACTATTTTGGGGTGTTCAACACATTAATGGGTATCACTATGGACACAAATCAACTACAACAGATCTAGTAAGCCATGCATGGTATATCCACCTCCCAAACCTAGAGCTACTAATAGACTATCCCAAGATAAAATAATAGGGTTTTCTCTTCCTCTATCCATTGGAATAATATGTCATTGATTCACAGGGGTGCATTATTTCTCTCATTCCAATAGGTCCATGTGACACCAATCCAAATCCAACATCAATCTCTCATCCACCTCTCATGGAAAAAACATAGTACTTCCCAATAAAATCACACACATGGTCCTACAAATCACTCAGCTTTGAATATTCCTCCAACTTGACCTTTATCGTTTACAATTACCCATAGTCATCTCATAAACTAGCATAAATATCAGGTTGTATCTAGTGAAAGTCCATAAGAAAATAGATATTTGATGGTATGGTAAACTTGGAACATCCTCATCAAGAATGTACACTTACTCCTCCATCACGGAAACTAAAATCACAAGAAATCCACTACTACAAGGGTAATACGAGCCAAGTGATAAAGAAATGGTTGGAACCTCCTACAAATGAGATAATTCATCCCTTCTTAGGATCAATCCTAATCAAAGGAAGAAAACATATTTCCAAAAATATTGGAGCACTACTATACTCTCTTGAAGAATTTTTCTGAGCACGAATGTTAAGAAAAAATTCCAAACTAAGGAAAACATCATAGGTCCCCACTACAACTACGGTAGTATTTCCACGTGGCACTCACTCGCTCCTCTTAGAGTCTGATCACACTACCGATAGAAGTGTAAAATCACTTATCCAATTTTCAGGATCCTCTAAACTAAGGGTAATGAAAAATACTCCATGGGTATCACTAGGTATCAAGTAGGGAATATAGTAAAGGGAATGTAACTCTTAACTCCATGTGAAAACTATGATAGGGGTAGTGAACACATGCTTTGTACCTCAAACCACACTCATGAAACCATGAGATTCCATGACATAGAAATAATTCCTTCCATATCCCATCAGTTTACTAGAACTATTTCCTACTCCAACACCTTATAACATCAAAACCATTGAATACACAATTTAGAGAAACTCATTCACTACACGTCACCATTATCCTCATTGGGTGGAACTGACTCTCCTTCATGGTTTTGGATGTCATATCAAGAATGTTTCTTGATGGGGGGATTTTCTCTCTTCCTAAAATGTCTAGAGCCACATAAAAAACACCCACACATGGTTTTATCAATGCCATGCATCACCTTGTGGATGTATCACTACTAAGAACACAATTATAAGGGATCCTATCCATGTAAAACATTTGCACCATAAGGTCACGCCCTTCCATAACCACATGATTAGGGGGATCCTAGATCACCACAAAACCTGGGTGAAATATATCTCTAATCCTCATGATGCACACTCAACACATGTGTATCATCTTTGAATACTATCAATTCCAAAAGTAGCTTCATGGATAAAATGGGTAGCATGTGAACCCATTAAACCGGTCGGGATCCACATATGTCGAAATCCTAGGCCACTACCTCAACTCAATCTTCTATTATCTGAGGGTATGTATCATTGTAGAAACTAAATGATCCCCATTTCTTGTAACTCACATAACATGTCATGCTTCTTTCTTCCACCATTGTATCATATGGAATCTATCGACTACTCAAAATTAGTATGATAATCTAGATGATCTATAGAAGGGTCCATTAGCCTCTCAATGTGAGGTAGAACTACATGGTTTCCCCTTTCACTGAACACCTCGTGAGTGGGTCCCAGAACTAAAACCCCATCACTCATTTGGTCGTCAACATTACATTATATCGAAATCATGGACGATGATCGTCACATAGACATCATTATGGTAATCAAGATGTGCCACGTTCAATTATTATACCATGAGATGTTACTCAATATAGACATGGAAATCACAACCCATTTTTATATGATACATATTAAAAATTTCTCCCTATAATGAGTGTCTAAATATTCAAAGTCAACAAGAATTTTATGAAGGTCCTAGTGAATGGATACATTAACTGCCACAACAACACTAGACACCATAGCCTAAGATATAGACTCATAATATTTTAACACAATCACCCTAGATACCAAACCAATCCTTATAGAAAGGTAAAAGAAACTACAAACTCAAATACTAATCCTAAGCAGTGTCATAACAGTTTATTCTAGGTACTACCTTTGATAACATTCTTTTAATAACCGAACTGATGGGATTTGATTCCTAAAAACCCAGAGCCTTCATCCAATTGTATTGGGGATAGTGACTAATTCCAAAAAACATATTATACACATGGGTGGAAACATCCTTAATTACTTATATGTAGTCACACATATCCAAGCCTATAAAATGTTGAAATTTAATAAAACTAAAACAATGCATGCATACATATAAAACCCCACTACAATAGTATGAAAAAAGATTAATGGATAGAATAAAAATATGAAAATATAAGTCCAAAAAAATTGAATGTAAAGACCCGACATCTCACATGGAGGGGACAAATGTAAATTGAAGCATCGGTATACACCTTGTTCTATATAGCCAAAAGTAACTCTATATACTACCATTACATGAAGAACACTTCCAAAATGTCTTACATCTATATAATACAGGAAATTTGTGGGCATAGCCCATGTAGGGGTGATTATAACAATTCCATATATGACCCCCTGAAATGAAAAATCACAAAACATCAAGAGTAACAGTCAGCTCTACATAGGTATATTTTTATAAAACATATTCTGAAAAATACAGATATTCTCAACAAGGACACACGTTCTCAATGATATGAACACAATAGTTAATCTAGCCGAGGATTCCTGCTTGAAGGTTCAATACAATGGTTGTTGATAAGAACACAATACATGAGCTAAACATCCACTCACGACACTCATCATAGAGGTCTCACTTGTTAGATCTGTCTATGAAAAAAACTGAGAGAAATTGTCTAAGATACAAAATTGATCAGATTAATCCTCATTAGAAATATCATATCTTGATACACATAAAGGGGATCAACACTCGGGGCTCCCTAGGATGACATAAGACCCGACCGAAAACATCCTCCTTTATAAGGGATAAATACGCATATAAATATTGGCCATACCTATTCTAAAAATTCAATATATGGTTACATGATGTTTAATGAGGATATCTTTAGGAATCTCAATGGGATACATAATCGAAGCCACAGAAATAGATGTCGAAGTGATTTGAGTCAACTCACTCCAAACTAAAGAAACTCACCGATGCTAGACTAATCGTAGGAAGATTTAGTGGTATGAACCACTATTAAGGGAACATGATGGCACACTAAACCATCATATGTATAGACTATGATAATAAAATCAATGAATACTAGTCTAAGGTAGCTCACAAAATCTCACTAGGAAGCTGAGATAAGAAGAATATGGAAATAAAATTTTCCTTTTAAGAGTATATAGTTGTCTCTGGGGGTAAGTGGCGTGTACCACTAAGACTATTACTTCCCATGTACTTCACCCACATGGAATGTAATTTTCCTTATTACATGTTATTTCCTAAGGGTACATGAAATGTATGAGTCATCTCTGTAATCGGTGTGAATGTATCCCTTTCTTGTGTAATTTCCCAAGTACACGACGTGTGGATATCCCATACACCGTATGTAAGACCACACTATTTCATAGACATATACTACTTGTACGTGTAGAACATCCTCATATGGTGTACATAGTGTGTGGCATGGAGAACATGGTGAGAATATTTAATTTGAATCATGGGAAAATAGTCCTTGTAAACACCGAGCTGGTTGATTAAGGGTCACATGGAATGTGGCATAGCCCACATGGAATGTGATATTTTTTACTGTATTGAAACCCTATCACAACATGAAAGGGGTTACACAACATCTATTCATAATTCTACACACTGTGTAATTGTGTTTTTTCACATAACACATGCAATTTATTCATGTATCTTCGTGTGTTCTTGCCAATTCCAATGGATCTTCCATCGAACTCAACAAAAATCATGTATCTCAATCCATCCGAGTGTACTCCCAATTTTTAAAAGGATTTTGTTCATTCCCATCACTCAGAAATTCTCCAACGTCACACCTCATCAGAACCACACACAAAAATCATGAATAATGGGTCTCAAACTATATATGGATCCACTTCTATAGTCATATCCTATAATCACAGCATCAAATCTTCATCCTTGAACTATATTAATGATATTCTATTCCATAGATCAAATTTCAAATGATTTTCCCCAGAAATACATTGAATCATATTACAAAACAAGTTACAGTAATGAAAACTCTTAGAATAGGGAGAAAAAAATTATGAAACCATGAATGTAAGGAACGAACTGTGGCCTTTATTTATTTCATCCTCCACCTGTTGTCATAGGAAAATGAATGAAGAGGTATAGATAAACAATGAAAAACAAAAAATAATCCATCAATCTAATCTACTATCAATGAATGAATTAATTATTTCTCATTGAATTGATCCATGGTTGACCAGGATAAATGAAAATGATGGAATTATCAGTAGTAAACATCCTTCCTGATGTTTAGATCGATTTTTGATGAATAGAAGTCATACACTATTATAGATGTAAAAATCCACAAACATAGTTAGTGCAATGATCTGATCCGTTGTTGTTCGCCCAAAAATTCTCTTTTATAACAGCCTATAGGTTTCCACGGTTTAGCGAAAGACCATAATAAAAAAATCCTTAACCACCTATTTAAAGAGAAATCAGGTTGCAACATCATGTGAAATCAAATAAGTCATTTACATAATTTATTTTATTAATACTATCCCACATGAACATTTTCAAAAACTCCCTGTACTGAAAAATATTATGTTTCACCTAGGGTAAAACACATGTTCTAAACTCAATGGTTCCTAAAATTCATGATCCTACCCCCTTCTAGGATTTATTTAACTTTTTTAGGAAATGTGAACATACATAGAATTTAATATATTTAATATATTTCACAAATTAATTTGGGTAAACCAGACCGCAGAATCTCACATCGTCATAGTTTATAGCTGTAAAAATATTTTTATAAATATTACAATGTATTAAATAGGAAAAAATAGGACATAAAAATTTATTTCTTCATTGGGAGGAGATGTATATTATTTCCTGCCATTGGTTAGGATACTTATACTCAATGTTTAAGAATAACTCAAGTCAAATGATCCCCAACTGATAAGACGAATGTTTTTGTGAGTTAGATTATAAGTGGAATGAATATGAATAATTTTAGAAATTTATTTATATAATCTAGAAAACTATAATCATTGCAAATCAGAGAGTAAAATTCAAAGTGGATTAGTTTTGTTGAAGGATGAGGAGCGGAAAAATATATATTATTATGTGACTATTAAAATTTCATTCTACGTTGATAAATTTTATAATTATTTATCAATTACGATTATACCTTAGTGGGATGGATATCCTTTGTGATGATGTGGATATTTCATTATTGGGGATAAGAAAATGATTATGTGTGGGGGAGATAATTATAATTTTATCCCAATGTGAGATGTCTTCATGGTCTAAAAGAGCATGAATAAACCATTTTAAAAAAATTAAACAAATTTATTAAATTTGAGTAATAATAAAAATAGGTTATATATCTGGGGAAACTATAAGTATTATTTATGTTCGTGAAATATATAATGATGATTCTCTAATAATTCAAAGGCATTGGAAACTCAAAAAATGATCAGTTATAGTTTTTTATATTATTTCTTATCAAACTACTCTTATATATATTCTTTAAACCTCTCTTATCTATTATATAAATAAAACCCACTATGAAAAACAATAATTTTGTATTAATGTGATTACATGTTACATCTACTTTTTTCACCAAGAGGAACAACCCAAAACCTATAATCCAATGTTTCCAGGGACTAAGGAACAATAAAAAAATATATAATGTTTTATAAGGATCACTAATCAAACATGTGTACAATTTGTTAATATAAATGAAAAAAATAAATATAATTTTAAAATAGGTAATCATAAGCTAATAAATAGACATAAAAGTAACAAATAATAATACCACTTTGACACCATAAAAAAATTTAATGTCCTTTCAGATTGATCACTCCATAAACAATATTTCATGGTGAATATCTTTCTGTGAATGCAATCATAAAACATATGACAGAGTAATAGTAATTCATTATTTTTCTGATTTTGTATGAATATATCACATTGCTCATCTCTCAAACAGTTCCCTTTATAAAAATCTATAGACTAAATTTCTGATAGTTGGTTTATGATATATGTATATATATATATATATATTAATAATAATTACAATATTTTTATATGAAAAAAATTTGAGTGTGGTCCTTTTCCTCAAATATTTAATTTACTTTTTATCTTACAGAACATTGTTTGATTAAAATTTTATGGTTCAAACCATAAGCTTCAATCCATGAGGTTCAAGAAGAATCTCTTATGTAATAGATATACATTTATATTCTTTAGAAAAACCATTATAATGTTAATTAAAATCCTTTCTAAGGTTAGGATAAGACAATTGTAACATTCAACATCATCATAAGGCATAAAAAACTTCCTAATTTACAAAAAAAAATAGAGAGTAAACATTCTCTTCCATTTTAAGTCATTGAAAGAGTAAATGAATAGTTTCGAAGTGTAATCACATAGTTCAAAAAAGTAAAACTCCTAGTTCAAAAAATTAGATTCATACTTCTAAAAATTAAATAGTATTATTAAAAGTAATATACCCTATTTTGGAAAGGTAAGTTGAATTTTGGAAGGGTTTAAATTATTTTAAAAAAGTAAAAAACTTTTCTAACAATCTAAACTCATAATATAGTTGAATTAAACTATAAAAAACACTAAATACAAAAATAAAAAATATGTCAACATAAAATAATTAATTAAAAAAATAATAAATCTAAAATTTATTAATGTTGTGAGAAATTATAATTATAAATTTTTTGAAAATGTGGGGTATTGTAATATTCAAAACATGAAAATAAGTAATAAAACAAACATAAATATTAAAAATATCCCAATCACTCAAACACAACCCTAACAATATCAGTATCACTCAAAAGATGCATTAATAATCTCCCCCTATTTGAAATTTATCAAAATGTTCAAAAATTAACAATTCATTTAAAAACTCCCCTTTCATAGGACACTCTCCATTTTAATTTATATTTTATTTTAAAAAAAACATATCATACTAATATAAATGTAGTAAAAGATATAATAATTTCTATTCACTAATTATAATAAATATTTTTATTTATCACCTTGAATAAATTAATACCAACATAAACACACACACACACACGTATATATCTCTCTGTGTGTGTGTATCACTATTACTAGCTATCATATTTAGTAAAGAGTAAAACAATAAGTTTAATATTTCAAATAAATTTATAAAAATATATTTAGTACAACTGATAATTTTCAAAAAAAAAATTAAAATTATACACTTAAAATCTATTTGTTCAACATAAATCTCTTTCATATTAATTTCAAATTTAATCTTTTCAAATTAAACTTCTTCCAATGATCTAGAAAAAAAATCAGTCAATTACTTATTAGTTGAAATAAATTCTAAAACTATATCTTTTGTTAACATGATATCTAATATACAGTAATATTACATCTATATGTTCTTCATTTGATATTTTCAAGGATACGATAGGATGGATCAGACATCGGTTGGAAGGATATTCCTAAATTCCCAGTTTGGTGGCTTAATTTCCACAATTGTGTTCATGTCTGTCTCATAGGACATCGCATACAATGCATTAATGGTTAGACGATGCCTCCAACTACATGTATCAGTCCCATCCTCATATCACCAAAGACTTAAGAACCCTCATAATGGTCGAGTAAGTGTACTCCAAAGTGATTTGTTTCCTTTCACCTCTTGAGAAGCCCTCTACCTAGATATCGACTACTATAAGTTAAAATACATGAAAATTCGGGATAATGAGGTTGATCATAATATTGTTGTGGTTGAGCCATGGTGAGACCTAGATGATGCCAACATTTTCCCAATTCACCAGTTTGAGGCGACAACCCCAAACATTGGGAAATTATTTGTCATATCTAGAATAAAGGAAAAGCATATTCCCTATCTTAAGGAGTGCAGGACGATCACTTCGTACTCCTACATGAATCGGGCTCGAGTAATCCTAGAGCCCCTTACCCCTATGAGTTATTAGGATATTCCCCCCATATAAATGAAAATATGGTATACTTTCTTGTTTCTATGTGCTGGGATAAACCTACATGAGATGAAGTTCCTTTGTTTCTGTGATATTATCAAACATGGCCCCTTGGGATGAAGGCCTGATGAAATCCGATAGGCTACTTTCATCACCATGGTTTCACCAGTTCAAGAGTTCCCTGATGATGTTTCCACTACTTCTTAGGTTGGTAAAAACATTCTGTTGAGGTTAGTCTATTCATAAGAATTTCCCTCTACAGATGATCCTATTGCTATGGAAGATAATGAGGATTTGTTAGATTCCCATCCCACATTCATGAAACGTGTATCCACCTCAATTGGTGAGTTTTTACAGGTGAATCTCGATATAAAGATTGATCGGAAACCAATATGGATTAGTGCTTCCATGTGTGTAGAAGAACATCAACAATACGTTGATTTCATAATGTAGTAACATGACGTATTTTCCTGAAGCTATAAAGATATTCCATGGCTAGATCCTTTGGTCACTATCCACTATCTCAATCTCCTAGTAAATCATCAGAGGTTCAAATAACCTCATTGAAAGATGCACACTTCTCATAGTACCATGGTCGAGGTTGAGGCTCACAGGATCATTAATGAAAAAAATTTCCAGGATGTCCAGTACCTTAGCTGGTTAGCCCACATTGTGGCCATCAGAAATAAGAATAGACAAATTAGAGTCTACATTGACTTCCGGGATCTCAATCATCACTATATGAATGATGATTTTCCCTCCCTTTGATAGAGCTATTATTCGACGATACCACTTGATTCCAAGCACTCTCCTTAATGGTTGGGTATGTTAGGTATAATAAAATCCAAATGTCCCCTAAACACAGACAATCAACAACATTTTGATCTCTACAAGGTACTTTTTACTACTATGTAATTCCTTTTGGTCTAAAGAATGTATTTTTCAACTATCAGTATGTCATGCACTGCATATTCAAGCCAATACGTGGGACATTGTTGGAATGCTACATGAAAAATTTGGTGGTCAAATCCCACTAAAGTCATATCCATATCTGAGATCTAGAAAATGTGTTTGGTTTCCTCCATTCTGTAAATATAAATATAAAACCCTTCAAATTTTCCTTCAATGCCAACTTTGGAATGTTTATCATATACATTGCCAAATATAGAGGCATTGAGATTGATTCAGAAAATATCAAGGCTATCATCCAGATGCCTCCTCTGAGAAACCTTCAGGAACTATGAGGATTTGAAGGCCACATTTACTACATAAATTTATTCATTTAAAATTTGAATGGAATGTGTAATGCCTTTTCTCATCTCATGATGAAATGTGCTAATTATGATTGGGATGAGGAGTTTCAGACTACTTTTGAGGAATTCAAGTAGAATCTACTACAACCTCTAGTTCTGATTCCACCTATAAACGGGAAGTATCTATTCCTTTATGTGACCATGCTGGAATGAACCACCAGTTCCATTCTCACCCAGAAGAAAAATGAAGGGATAGTGAATATTCTATATTATTTCATTCTCTTACTCCTCGATATAGAGACCAGGTGTTCCTCTATCGAGAAGAGATTTCTTGAACTTGTATTAGTAGTGAAAAAATTGCGACATTAATTGAAGCACCATGAGATATGACTGGTTCCCCACATGGATCCACTGAAGTACATCAGGAATCATCCTATGTTCACAAGTTATATAACTTGGTGGGTAGTCATCCTTCAAACGTTTGACACCAGTTTTTTCCCCATAAGGCTATTAAGGGGCAGGCGCTGGAAAATATTCTTGTTGTCCATCCAGCCCCCACAGAGTAGTCATTGGATTATGATTTCCAAGATGAGGCAATACACTCAGTGGACAAATCCATTCTATTTTGGAAGATTAAATTTGATAACACTTCTCTAATTCCTACCTTTAGAAGGCTCAATGATCTTATACTCAATAGGGTAGTCCTTGGTGTTGTCTTCATAACACCTTCACAGGTTGTCTTTCCTTTTTCGTTCATATTGTCAGAAGGATGTTCCAACAATGAATAATAGTATCAGTCTCACATCACTAGCTTCGAGTTTCCCTCGATATTGATGTTCCTCATCTTCATGGGAAGGGGGATTCCCATATAGTCATCAAAAATATAAATGGTGACTGTGTTGTTAGGAATCCAGAGCTCAAACCTTTCCTAGAGGACACTCTCCAACTGATGTCTCAATTCCCATCCCTACAAGAGATTAGTAATGTTCCCTGGTCCCAGAACCATTGAGATGATGCCTTGGCTAGCCATTCCTCCTCTCTTGCATGGCCTAACCAAGACGATCTAATAATCCATGTGGAACAATGAAGATTCATCTCTCTCATCACTCCAGACAATGATGACAACCCATAGGTAAGTCATATTTCAATGAATGAATCCACATCAGAACCCTCGGGTCCCCTTCCCATGATATACACGACCCAGGATTGGAAAACTCTGTTTATTTAGTACCTCCAACATGTTGATCTTCTAATATATAGATCTGATCGTGAATGAATTTGTCCGCGTGAAACCCAGTTCACCATTCCGAGTGGTCCCAACATTGATCAGATCCTCTACAAACATGGGTTATATGGTGTTCTCCTCCACTATATTTAGGAAGATGAGATTACCTAGGTTATAAAAGAAGTTCATGCTTGTTCACATAGAGCTCATCAGGCAGGGCCAAAGCCCACCCACCCAATCTGAATATTAGGCTACTTATGAAAAAACATGGTTCGCGGCTACATGGAGCTCGCTATAAAGTGCCACACGTGTCAGATCCATGCTAAATGTGTGCATCGACCACCAGATCCCCTTCATATCACCATGTACTCTTGGCCCTTTCCATTCTTGGGACTTGATGTTGGGCGGCCTTATCCCCCAACGACAGCTCCTCAGTGAAGTTTCATCCAGACCATTACATATTTCTTTTCAATGTTGGAAAATTTGCTTCTTATAAAGGAAGTGAAGGCCCATTATATCATTGAATTCGTGAGATCCAGTGTCATCATCTAATTTGGATACCCTCTTCTATCCTCATCTATAATAGGACCAACTTCTGCGTAGCTGAACACAAGAAATTGTACACCAAGTACAATATATTTTCTAATCATACTTCTCGCTATCATGCACAAGTGAATGAGAAGATTGAGGGGTTCAATAAAACCCTCTCTAACATCATAGAGATAATAGTTATTCAATAATATAAAATTTGTTTGGAGAAATTCCCCAACGCTCACTGGGATTACCAGACAGTGACTTATAATTCAACCTAGGTGACTCCATATTCCCTAGTGTACGGAATAGAGGAATTATTTCCCATTGAGATTCTATTGATGTCACTTCGTACAAATGTTTACATTCAAGAGATGTAAAATAGTGTATCAGTTGTCCATCTGGATGAACTGGAGGCCCATGATGAAAATTGGCTCTAAGCCTTGCACAATCAAGAGAGGCATCAGAACAAGATAGCTGGGGAAATCAATAAAAAATTTCATCTTCGTTCATTCCTTCAAATGGTTCATATTCTCTAATCAGTATAGATGGTGATAATTTTACTCCTCCCACCAATCCTAAGTTCCTCAAGAAGTATTTCACATAAGAATACAGGCTTCCTTCATTACTCCATGACATTAAACATTGAGATCAATCATGGCTAAAGGACATAATACCACCCAGCACATTTCCTGCATGATGATAAACTGAAAAATGGTCTGAGCTCTATAACCTTAAACTGAGATCATTTCCTTCATCATTGTATGATGTTAAACTATATGGGTATCGTCATGCTTCATGACTGGAACTTTGGTTGTTCCTCCATCATCTTTCATATCTGAAAGGAACCCCTAATGGCTGGGTCACATGACACTTTGTCTCACCTACCATTCTGGGCCAAATGTCTTGAATGATCTCGAACAAAATTTGGGACAGGCCCCGCATTGCGAATATGGTCAGCAGTCGACCCTCACTTGTCTATTTCTATTATAGGTCACATGATATGGGTACTATGTAGAAAACATGATCGGTAGTTATCATTTATCATCATCTCCATCCCCATGGTCTCCCAAATATAGATCATGGTGATTCACCCTTTTCTCCTTTCATATCCCACACCCAAGACATTAAACTGGAATCTACAGTCCAAGCTCTATGTCCATAAACTGATAAATTTTATGTCCTTGTCTCATGATGTTAAACTGCACGGAATTTCCAAACCTACTAATGGCTTGATTATCATACCATTGAGATATATAGGAATTCCCAAACATTTTTTCTTTGGTTCCATACCAAAGTCCCTTGACCTTTCTGGCATCCTAGCTCAAGCTCCCATATGGGATTGCATACAGTGTGGTGTGGACTCCTCCTATTCTCATTCACGTCTGGTTTATAAATAAACCCACCAAATGGATTCTTTATAAATCTCTCCCCTTAAGTTATGTCCATACCGAATGATGAAAAGTGGCATGGAATTCCAAGAAAAATGTGGGGATAGATTCTACTCCTTATGGGATGCATTGGAACACTCGGACATTTTTTCTTCGATTCCAGCCCTAGTTTTAAGAAACCATCTCTTTTGCTTGGCCCCTTTACCCAAGTTCCCCCAGGGGTTTATGGTGTGGTGGGTAATTATTTCCTAATTCAAGCTGGTTTTTCAAAAACCACACCACATGAATCTCTTGAGTTCTATCCATTCTCATGTCCCATGCACATGACATTAAACTGGACATCTCATGGTCCGAGTTCTTTCACCATAAAAAAAAGATCCTCGTCATCATCAATGCATGATGAAAAACTACATCGTATTTCAAGAACTATGCGTGGATTTATTCCCATCCTTATGGGATACATAGGAATTCCCATGCATTTTGTCTTTGGGTCCATCCCCAGATCTGATCATTTCTGGCCCTTTCTTCTGAGGCCCCCCTTGGGATTGCACGCGATGTGGTGTGAACTTTTCTTGTCCCCATTCATGTCAGGTATGCTTTATCATGCCACGTGCATTCCCTTTTGAACCTCGTTCTTACACATTCATCCAAACCATATGAAAATAATATATACTACTTGGTCCCACATGACTTTAAATAGTTGTGTCTTTGCTGCACGACGTTAAAGTGCATGGGTTGTTCATATCATATGACCTCTAACTGTGAAACTATCATCATGGCCACATGATGAAAAAACGACACTTCATTGTGGTTTCCTTTCTTGATAGGGAATCATGTCTGCAATCGGACATCCACCATGATATTTTCAAGGTGTACATAGGACTTGATTCCTACGGTGATGCACATATTCCTCATCCTTGGTCTGTTTCCTGAAAAAAAACACACCCACACTAAAAACAAACAAGATCCATCAAATTCCTTACCATTCGATGTGTGGTCTCGACCTGTACAAAATCCCTTTCATAACAACGTGTGGAATCATTCCCATCCCTATGGGATATATATGAACGCCAAGACGTGTTTTCCTAGATTCTAGCCTCTGGTTCTTCTATTCCTTCTCATGGCCCCTTGTATTGGGTTCTCCCATGGGATTGTGAATAGTTTGGTATGTGGACTTCTCTAGTCCTCATTCATGTAATTTTATTCTGCCATTTCATACATGTTTCCCTCTTGGGAAACCTCTACTCCTTGCATCTTTACAAAATGAAGTTAAACTTCATGGAATTTTCCAAACTATGTGTGTCTAGATTCCCATCCTTATTGGATATGTAGGAATGCCCAAAAATTCATCTTTGGGTCCAGGCCCAGGGTCATCAATCTATTTTCTCCCTTTTCCTCCAATCAACTCCTTGAGTCATCCACCCTTAACTGGACCCCCAACCCCTTTTATGCCTCATGAATATGTGTATATGGACTGTGGTTTAGGACATAGAGTGTTGTATTCTTCTCGGAAATTCTTTCATCTATTTATGTGGTTCATGTCTCCCTCTATTTTCGTTTCCATAATCTTTCACATATGAAAGGACCCACGGATGGTATGGATGCTCAGCCTTATAGATCACCTACCACGTTGGGCCAACATCTCAAAGTATTTTGAGCGACATTATGAGATAAGTCTTATATAGAAAATTTGGTAGTGGTTAACCCACATTTGTTGTTCCCATTTCAGGTCAAATGATATGGATGCTATTTTTCGAAATTTTTCTACAGTTACCCTCTATCATTATGACACCCCCATTATTCCCTAAATTTATGTCTCATGATTCACATATCTTTCCACTCCATCATGTTCAAGTTAATTTCGACACCCTTTGGATTTTCCCTATGTGCACCTTTTCAAATTAAGAGGACGAATCAGCATCGTGGGGAAATCTTTGACTCTACACCATCTCCCCCTCCTAAGTGTGCCCTGTGTTTTAAAAATCATATCCACCCTTGTTTCCACAACTTATCATAGATCATTTTGGCTTAGGGATATGGGTAAGTTTTGTGCCTACATGGAAGTAACACACTTCTCGTGGTCATAACTCTGTAATAAACTACGTTCTATTACATACTTATCGTGTTATGCTAAACTACATCTATTTTTTCTAGGTTGTGTGTTGAAAACTACCCAGCTATATGATTTCTTCATCCAAGAAGACATTTCCCCTTTGGAATTGGAATTTTTCATGCCAAATTTATGAATTACATTTGTCTTGATTCTCATTTTTATGGGATATGCATTGATGCCCAGGCATTTCTCCACAGGCCCATCCTTAATACCATTTTTTGGGTTTTTTAACTTAATCATGGTCTGAACTCTATTTTTTTAAACTAGGAGTTATTAGTCCATATTAAATTACTTTAAAATATTGGGAAAGATCCAAGAAGTACACCCTTAAACTATGTGAAACGTCCTGATCATACAATGTTAAATTATTATGTTCATCATCCTCACTGTATGATGTTAGACAACATGATTACCATCTTTATTCACAAGTTGTGAAACTATAAACCGTATAATATCATCTCTAGATATTTCCCCCTCAAATTTGGTTTGATCTTGACTCATATCGATATTCTTACCCCATGTTCATTCATCATGGTGGCATAATTCCATTTGTGATGGACTCCATTCAAATAGCCAATCACTCCACCCCATGCTTTTCAAGTCCCTTATTCGGATCCTCCCCCTCTTTTACATTTGAAGGGACTCCAAAATGGAATGGATTCTTGGCCTTTCGGCTTGCGTACAATTTAGTTCCAATGTTTTGGAAGATATTTGACGATGTTTCAAGTTAGGCCTCATGTTTTTTAATACTGTCAGCAGATGGACCTCACTTGTTTTTCCCCATTTCAAGCTAATGTGGTATAGATAATTGGTTTTGAATATATTTAGCAGTTATCCTCTATCATCCTTATGCCTCTCATTATATTCTGAGTTTCAGGTATCGTGGTTCACATTTCTCATCCCCATTTGTTCCGAATGATTCTAACTTCAATGGTATAATCCCTCCTATGCACTAGAATATATTGGGAAGAGAAGTTTGGTTGTTTTGATTACTCTATTCTATGGTCAGGACACCTCATATATTTTTAAAAACTCTTGGTGGTAATTCATACCCCAAGTATTCAAAATTTTATCTGGCACTTTCATACACTTAGTGTATAATTATGTAGTCTTATCTTGTTTCTCATACTGGGTATGACCCACATGATCTTAAGGATTGATCGCTAATTAATTAATAGGTTTGGTTGTGGTGAAATAAAATAAGAAATCCAGAAAATAATAACTCCACACACATAGTTCAGGATTCAAAAAAAATAAAGAGAAATGTTTATGAGTTTTCCCAAAACATGGTACTTATGGATCGTCACCATTTATGGATTCCTCCAGTGTTTTCACCTTCTTGCTCATAGACTCCAAGGCTACTTTCTACTCCTTTAGCTCCCTCTCTTCATCAGTAGTCACAGAGAAAATCTCATTTGATTTTTCTTATATTTACTCTTGCTCAATTTGGAACTCAATCATTTAATGACTTGCCTACAATTCTTGCAATGGTGCATACTATACCAAGGACTTAAACTATTTGTTAATCACACAATGGCTCATGAAAAATGATTCTCTTTCATTTTCTTACTCTTCAAGGAATCAAACTTCCTGATTAGCCTCAATAAAATTCTAGGTATTCTCAGATTTCTTCTGACAATGGGAAATATCGTAACATTGGATAATCTCTCATATCTTTTCAGCTATATAATGATGAATTATTAAATAAAAATAGTGATAATCCAGCCCTACAGTGAAGAGAAAGTCTATCAATGTTTGAAGTGACCCCATACGACTCGTCCATTATACATGAGATTGACTGAGGAATCATTTGATGCACTTCCATGCCTTGTTTCATGTCACATGACTCGGCTAGGCCACATTCGGATCAGATTCATCCATCTCCTCAGGATCTATAGTGTCGTACTTAAGAAACATAGCCATGATTTTAGTGGCAGGGTACTCTTCCAGAACTCTTTCATTTTCAGTGACCTCACCCCCGCTATCCCAGAGCTCAACCCTAGTAGTGGAATCAACCATGATTGAAACTTCTTATTCACTAGATACTAGGGCTGGACCAGCTCGAATTATTAACTCTACGATAACTGGTGAAATCACTAGTAGATCTCATGTAGTTGTCCCAGACTCAACATATTTTTGAGCATTCAGCCTTGCGATCATAGCACTGGAAACCTGTATCTTGGATAGCAGAGTTACCTAATAAAAAATGTGATCCTAGAAAGGTATAATCTTACAAGATCAAAGAGTATTGGTGTCTAGTGCCTGAGTCATGGTAGATTCTACCACTGTAGTATATCCCTCTGTTCTTGTTAATTCAATGATATGTGTTGGCATCATCAAAATGGATGGAATAGATTGAGACTCTGAGGTCTCCATTTTAGCCCCCTTTACTATTTTATCACTGACCAATTCAACCATGGTTAGTCCTTCGACTGCTTCAACTATGTTTGGACCCCCGCATTGCTCAATCCCAGATGTATATTCATAAGGATGTTATTCCACATCCTTGGGTACATTTCATCCCCTGCAGGGGGAGCTTCCTAGCTATCATTATCGATGTGTTCTTGTACAGGGAAAAGTTTGGTCAGTGGATTCGAATTATGAAAAGAGAAATTCCAGTAATGATAAAAGATGAGACTCACCATGAGTTTTTTGGCCAACTCTATGTATGAACCTATGATTTCACCACTCTCATATGGGATCTCATGTCGGACGACTGTTTCCTGAGGACTCTCACCTCCAGGAACTTCTCCCTCTTCTTATTATCCCTATTCCTCTTCTTCCTCTTCTTCCTCTTCATCCTCTTCTTCCTCTTCATCCTCTTCCTCCTCTTCCTCCCCTTCTTATTCTTATTCCTCATCATCATCATCCTCATATGTCATCCTTTCTAGGCCATTCTCATATCCAGGTATCACATTAACTAGGATAAGTGGATCATTATATCGCCCCCATTGGAATTTATAAATATCCAAGTATGTTAGTCACACATGTTAGTGATGAAGGTATACTCTCTCTACAACCTCAATGCACCCTATGTCTGGTAGGTCAAGCCCAGTGCGAACCATTCTCTGCCATAGCTCTTTAGTGGACATAAATTATCACAGTGTCCACCAGGAATACCATTGAGATTGGAAAATAGCATCGACTGTTTTCATTAGAAGATTTCATAGATCTTTCCCAGGGAGTTCCCTATTCGGCCTATGAGGCCGCCATTGAGACCACTTCTCTACAAAAGGATGATGCCCATTCTCACCTAATGACACACTTGGTGATGATGTTCTAGCATACGTCATTCCAACTACCTTGCTTAATCCATGTCTCACCTCTCTAGTAGTACCTTATCTCCTTCTTCTCTGTCTAAACACCATACTGGCTTCCTTGATTTGCCGATTGTGTTTCCGCAGAATCACCACTATGTAAGTTTCTATATAATGGTTCATATACTTAATTGATATGTTATTATTGAAATCAGTATGGGGATGGGTTATGACTTCAACAAAACCTGTAGTCGTGATCATGATTCATAATTAGGGAATGATTCAAGGATGTCACACTTCCTGAACCTATGTATATAATCTCTTATAAATTCATTGCATGCACCCAAATTTCTTAGAAATCCTCATCGATACAGATGGTTCGTAGAAGATTTTTCAATCAATCTAGGCTATAAGCTCACCGACCTGATCTGGTGAATGTATACCCTCTTCTCCAATGGCCCTCACCAATTATCTACAATTTGGACAGCAGGGGAATGAAACAGATGAATGTTGAAGTTTTTAGGGTTTCTTATCTTGATTTCGTTCCCCTCCTCTTTAAGTTTCTACAATTTAATTCTAAAAAATTAGTAGGGATGGTCATAGGCCATCACCTTGAGGGAGGATGGAATTTGTGAAGTCATACCCACCGCAATGAGCTTCGACCTTGCCTTGACTAATATGGAATGGTCGGCATATTCTCCGGGGCATAATTCCTCTAGAGATACATCCCAGAATGTGGTAAAGTTTTTCCAATATAAGAATTCATTGATTAACCTTATTCTTGGATTACATTATTCTGGCCATCACTAGTCTCCCTGGATGAACTCTCATCCTCATGTCCTATAGTAGAAGCATCCACCTACTCCAAAATGTAGCATGAAACAAGATTTATCATACATTCCAGTCTCGGCTTTCATTTATGCTAAAGCCCCAAGATCAGTACTCACCTGCTTCGAGGACCATCGTGTATGATACTTCTATCCCCCTCTACAATGGGTTTGGGCACTGCTTCACTCATCCTAGAATTTTCACAACCTTTTCCAGCATTAGAAATAGACTCAACCATTCTAAATAGGCTATATCTTTAAGGATGTTCCTAATTTTCATCTTCACTTTGGTTAACTCCAGCAAATGCATGGTCAGAATGGGGTTCTTTTTCCTATCCCCCAAATGTTCTCTATTGGAATGACCACATCATCCTGATACCCTTCCATGGGAATTCACCCAATCCAATAGATGTCCCACAGGCTGATGCCTACCTCCCCATAGTGAAGGTGGAAAGTATTTGTGTCAATAGACCACTGAATAAACAGCACTGGTACAATGTATTATTGACTGTAAAAAGAAAAATGTGATGTCCACTTAACTTCAAATAGTCTAATATACCACAGCTCTGCCCGTACCTACTTGCATGTATGGTGTACCCAGTATACCCATGCCCATTCACTCGTAAAATTACCCCCAGACCTAAGGTCGCATTCCTAACTACATGTTACTATGGAAGCCTATCCTTGCATGTTACACATGAACATAGCATGTTGATCTCGATTCCTGTCATCAAAACTTCTTATAGAATACCAATGTTTCATATTTGTAGACTACCACTCAGAATGTAGTCCTTTTGAGCTTGCTCCTGCATACTGAAAAGAATCTAATTATTGTACATGAATCTTCTCGCATAACAAATCTGATGGAATGTGATCATATGGTTCTTCCATGTGGTAGAAGTATCTTCTGTCTTAGTGTCAGATTATTGAGAAGGCATTTTCTATCTAACTTCATTATTATAAAAGGCTATTGCACAAAAAAATAGGGTTTTAGTGAGTAAGACATACAGATGCGCACAGGATGGGTGTTATCCATAGAAAATTAAAAAAAAGTAATGTGCGCACAAGATTTATAAGATTTGTGAAAGAACCAGGGAAATACCACAATGTGTCAAAAAAGTCAATATATTTTGTGAGGAAAGGAATATATTTCATGCGCATGAGAAAATTTTCATATCGCATGGGAAAGTAAATGTGTGGAGCCTGCACCCTCCCCATATATTAATAGGAACAAAAAATCCCTTCTCACATTAAAATGATTCTTCCACGTTAACCTTATGAGATATATCCAAGCCACAGGTGCTAAAGAAGATCGGGTGGTGCCCAAGAAGATGGGTCATGCAAGAGATCTTCAATGCCCAATGTGAATTAAAAATCCACTAGCATAAAGGACACCATGTGCATTTCCATTGAAATTTTCATTTATAAATAGAAACATCCCCACTCATTCTGGGGATAGTTATGGAAGACGATCTGTCACTCTACTGCGTGCAAGATGACCCTTCTGCGACAACACGAAAGACATGGCCTCATGTTACTAGATATTGCATGATAGGACTCTCAGGGGTCATCCTTTGGGTGGAACCACTACGACATGACCCTAACCGATTTATTTTTATACTAAGAAAATTTTTCCCAAAATATTTATCTTGCATGAATGTTTGACCTTCTGTCATTCCAATATTCAGCTCAAGGATCCCACAAGCATGTACCCACTCATTTTTCATAAAACAATACAATATTTTGTGAAAACCCTCACCTTCTGTTCTATCCTTAAATCTTATGTGTTCCCCTCCCTATGTGATGCATGTGTTTTCCTTAAACTAAGACACCATGTCTAATCTCATCTCACACAAAACACCCATGCCTTTCTCATACTTCTCCCATGCGGCCCTCCAGGCTTATATGAAGTGATTTCAAAGTTCCCTAAGGAGTGCTTCATGTTGTGTTGTCCGACCATGTGCTTCTTCACGTACACACAGTAATGGATATTTTTTTTCACATAGCCATGATAATATGATCCCCTCAATGGAACATTCCACAAACCCGTATCCGTACAGCATTGTGAGTGCCTTCCCTTAACCATGGTTTAAAGTGTGGCAGATATGTATGTCCTAGGGGTGAGGAGTGAACCCTCATCGTCTGATCTGTATGATTTTAAATAGATAAGTATTCACATCTTGAACACATGATATTAAATGTTGATCACCACAGGAGTGTCTAGCCCGTGGGGACTATGAAGGGGATGTACACCACCACCATCTCACTACTCCTCTCCCACTATGATTCATCTCTATGTGTATCTCAGACAGCACTTGTGTAATCCCCAAAACACCTTGATAGGGTGCTCCATGTATGGTTTCCATACCCTCTTCTCACATCTAGACCTCTACTTGGGCTTCCCTCTGGGATTACTTCCCAAACTTCCTTTATTTGGGTTGTTAACTATGCGTAAGACCCACTCCATTCCCCGTAGATTCACCTTTCATGATGTGATCCATTTGTATTTGTTATCTTTTTTTTTTCTCACACCAAGCATGACTCGTGTGGGCTTAGATTAAACATCAACCATGAATTTTCCATGGCCCTACGTAGTGTGTAAGACACATGCCCCTTTTTACTGAACTATGTGGAATTTGATGTTTTCCCCCTTTCAACTAAGGTACATAGAAAGCCTCTCTGTGGTTTAATCCCATTGCCCATCGATCCGGACCACTTCAAGTTGGTTCAACCTCATCCTTCATGTTGTTAAACTATATGTCCCTTTCATTATGCATGAAGTTAAGTTGTATTTTTTTCACGTAGTTGTTTTTTATCTTTTCCCCCATTTTAGAAAGGTAATTTTGAATCCTATGTAAGGATCATCACCAAACACTAGAAAACATTGGTGTCCTTGTTTTTGGGACTCATATCCTTGGTCTTACCTTCTGTGTTGTCAGACCGATACCTAGACAACTAACCATATGTGAGCCCCACAATCAACCTACATTCTCGCAACCAATAATTTCTTTCTTACAATGGGTTGTTTACCATGTGTCAGTCCAAGAATTTCTTCAGGTTGATGTACTATGTGTACACATCAAATCTATTACCCATTCCAAATCTACATCGAATTTGATCTTTTCCCTTTTTGAGCAAGGTAAGAAGGAAGCCTCATGTGGTTCAATCCCATCATCCATTTGTCATTCTAGTCTCTCCCCTGAGAATTTGTGTTTCTGGAAGATCATTCCTTCACATGTTGGACCAACTTCCATCGGGTATCATCCATGCATCCATTCTCACAATACACTTTCTCAGGGGACTCATCTCCCATTCTTGAACTATGTGGACTTTGATTCCATACCAAGGGATAGGTAAGAAAACTCAATGAGGTTGAATCCCAACACTGTCATCTTCACGTTAGTTCCCATGTCCATTCATTATATCCCCTGACACTTTATCCACATATATCTTCATTTCATCGGGGACTCCATGTCCCAGTGTAATCATTTCATCCATCCCAGTGCATTTTATAGCACCCGGGTTACTAACCATGCATAAGTCCCAATGGGTTCTCAAGTTGTTGTACTTATTATCCACCCCGATTTCAAGTCTTACACTCCCTAACTACACAGGTTTTGATCCCATTTTGTGTACATAAGAAACCACCTTGAGGTGAAATATCAACCAATGGTAAACATTGGTGCCCCCTTTTCTAGGATCCAATCATCCTCTTATCCGGTCATTTAGGTGTCTAGATCAACCTTTACAGTGTGAAATCTTCCCTTTGTTGGATTCACCACCCTAGGTCTACTCTTTTTTGGAATTTGGATCCATCCATTTGGTAAACCTTTGAGGTACTCCCTCTAAGGGATATACCCATCTGATCTACTGTCATTACTGTTCTGATGGGTCTGATCCTTCTCCTTTAGACATTATGTTCTTGGAATACCCCATGCTAATCATGGGAATCCAAGAAAAAACATAGATACATGCCTCTTGAAAAATATTCCTCGCATTCAAATTTGGATGCCTTGGGCTTCTACACCCTCGAGAAGCCCTATCATAAGAGAAATGAATTCAGGTGTACCAGTGTTTCAGTGTCCAAACACACCAGTTATACGAAACATGACTACTCCCCTAACTAAAGGCTTCTTCCTAGACATGACTCCATGGAATATCCTCAAAAATTAGTGTAATTAACTGTCATCTACAAAGATATGGCATAAGAAAGAATTTCACAATCAATGTATTAATATTTAAGGGATACCATGAATAGGCAATGAATTTCGAGGAGAAATCCCTAGAAGGAGAGGAGAAAATCCCATCATTAAATTTCAACTAGGGGCCAAATATCCCTAATGAAGGGATGGATGCCACCCCCCTTTTGAAAGTGTGGACGCGGGGAAATAGAAACACATCCTCGACAGACCGATGCGCATTCCAACCAAAGTATCAGAAACAATAAATTTAGTTCCTATTAACGTTTTAATATTAAGGGGATTATATTAAAGACTATGCATTATTATTATAAAATTTGATTAATTTCATCATCTATAGTAATAATCTAGTTATAATATTTTAGTGATTTATTAGTAATATGATGTACAAATTTCAAAGAAAAAAATCAAAAATTTCTTAATAATTCAAAATAGATTTTTCAGTTTAGATTCTAGATACAACCTCACCAGTAAATTTTTTTCAAATTTGATATTTTTTTGAGTTTTCTATTTTTTAAGAATATATATTGAAGTGATTTTATCTCCATAAACTCCTAAACAATTATTTTGATTTTTAACTTCAGAAAAATTAAGCAATTTAAATTATTCTTTGGTTTTATATAAATTTTAATTTTAATTCCAGTTATTTTCATCAATTTTAATATAAATTATTTTTTTTTCATTTTCTTAGTTTGTTTATTATAAACTGTATGTGATTTATTGGTAATACTTTATACTAGAAAAATTCATTCAATACATTTATCATCAAATTTATCTAATTTATCATTTTAATTTAAAATAAAACCTTTCCTTCAACAAACTCTAAAGAATCCAACTTTTGGTCCCTTTTCATTAACTAATTCATAACTGGTTTTATTTAACAAATACATAATAAAACTTTTATTTAATATATATTCAATTTTATTTAAAAATTCATTGTAATATATGTTTTTTTAAATTAAATTCATCTATATTAATTATTTATATTTTTTAAATAGGTTTATTTTCTCATTCTACTATATACTTTTTATTGTTGTTTTAGGTGTAGAAAAGTTATTATAATAACCATTTTCATCAATGAATTTATAAAGTCATTTTTTAAAAAATTCACCCCCTAAATCACATCTAATAGATATAATAAAGTAACACTTTTTATTCTGAACTAATTTATAAAAATTAGAATTTGTATCTACAGTTTCATTTTTATGATCCATAAAATAAGTAACTATATAAACATACACAAATCATAAACTATATTAAAAAATCATATATTTTCTTCTAATATATAATTTTTATATAAAAAAATTAATCAATATGAATAAGTTCTTATGTTTTTCAATTTTAACCTTATTACTAGATCTGAAAGTTTCTTTTTAATGTTTTCTTATTAAAAACGAATCACAAACATAAAACTTATTTTATATGTTCTCAAAAAGTTATAGTAATTTTATGTTCATTATAAATTTGTGTAGTAACTTTACATTATCATGTATATTCCTTTTACATCTTAATATATCATTATTTTATGTTGTATTAATAAATATCATATTTTGATTAGTTAAATTAGAAAATTTAATAGAATATATATTATATTTTCTATTAGAATGAAATAAAATAGATTGATTCTTTAAAACAAACCACTTGTTATCTTCAAAATTAACATATGTTCCATCATCACAATTTTTATTTATAATTATTAAATTATATTCTAATAATTTTAGAAATAATACATTATAAATTATAATAGTATTATAAATTCATAATTCTCTAAAACCACTAACCATTCCATTAAATTTTTCCAAAAATGTGACAAATCCTCTATCAAATTGATTATAAAATATAATTTTTAATGAATCATCATATATATATGTGTAAACACAGATTTCCATTTACCAAATTTCCTTGAATATCTTAAGGGAGATTTACAGAAATCTATCATATAGAATAAAAGTTTTGTATGTATTTCTTTCCTAGATCCCAAATGATTTATAATATAATTCATTCATAACCAAGTATATTTAAGAAATGTTTCTATGGGTAATCATGAAGATAAATTTATAGAAATAAAATCTTTTGTATGACCTAAATATTGGGGAAATATATATGAATATTCATTGGAATAATTTCTATACTGTTGATATCTATATAAAATTATTATTATATACTATTATATTTATAGTTTTATAAAAAAAAGTTATTTTTTAAATTTTCCTAGTATAGATGATACAATATATGAATTTATTTGGTTTATACATATCCATTATCATATCAATTTTCTATTGTCATTGAATAATACTAGATAAAGATTCATTTATGCTAATAATTTCATTCCTAATGTTTTAATTTTCTTTTTAGTTATCATCTAGGTCATCACTAACTTTTTAAATAGATTAAGAATCTATATTTATTAGATTTTCATATTCATGAGTCAGTTGCTTATTTCATGAGTATGGGATTTATTTTTCTTAGGAAGTTTCTAATCTTCACCTTGTAACTCCCTATAAAAGTTTTCCATTCTTAAAAGATCATTTATAAATTTTTATTTTCTTTTCAATATTCATTAAAAAAATTGTTTTTTGAATATGAATCACATTTAAAACTAGACCTTAAATCGTTAAAATATCACCCATGTTTATATCCATCAATAAAAATTTAAACCATCTCATTAAATTACAAAATATCTAACTAAGTATGACTTTTCTATATAGCTCCATTAATCCATCATTTCTCATGTTTCATTGTTCTTATAGCTCTGGATTTCAATATATGATTTAGTTTGGGGTTGTTTGACTTAATGTGTCCCTTCAATTTTCACTCATAACATGTTATCTATATAACAACATTATATTTACAATATTTACATTTATTATTTCTTTTATCGTTCAAAATATCTTTTTAGATCACTTCATGATTAATTTCCTTTTATCATAGTATAAACTCTTTTGTTGAAATGACTTATCTCATCTTTCTCAATACCCAAAAACACCAAGTTAGAAGATTCAGTGGAAACATCTATATTTTATTTAAATTTGATTCCATTATTATTTGTAGCCTCCTTATCTATAATGTTCTTTATCATGAGCTCATGTAATTATATTGATCCAAATTTTTCATCGAAAAAAATACTCCTTGAAATTCTTACACTCATTGATTTCCACCATCATTGCATGCCACTATTTCAGTAGAAATTGTAACACTCTTTAAACTAGTTTTATATTCTCCAATGATTATTTTATCACAGTCATATCATTAATAATTATTATAAATATATGATATATCTTTTTCACTAGTTCTTTTTCAACCTTCATAATGTCTTGGTACTCCACACAGAGTATTCTATGTTTTCTTTCTAAATGATCTTGTTTTTACCAGTGTGTGACTTAAAGCATCTTGAATGTTTCATGAGATTTATAATATGTTGAGACATGGATAAAAACAATATGACGAATAGTATATTATAATATATTCATGACTTTAAAAAAATGAGAAATACATTATCCTATTGTTACCATTAAGAGTGCAATGATTTTTTTATGGTTTGTCCATTATTATCTATTGATTTCTATTTCAATGTTTTTTGTATACTTTCTTTCTCACTTTCCAATACCATAATTTTTACCATAGATATCTGCTTATTTTCTAGGGATAAGATGATAGTTATAATTTATTCTTGACATATCTAAAACATATTTTCCTTCAATGATTAAATATACTATTGGTGATCATGAGGTAAGTAAATACTAAATGAAACAATATAATAAAACCATAACTCCAATAGTGAGATATCTCATAACAATATTTGTCACAAATTGATATAATAATTTTTTATTTAAGGGATAATAAAAAATTTATAAGAGTTTAGAAAAAATAATTCAATCAGATTTATAAACCAAATAATTTAGGTAAACTATGTAATTTAAAATACTATTTATGTCTGTGAAATCGATAATTTAGTGATTAGAATAATCATAAAAAAAACAAATAAATAAATTAAATATTACATATTTTTATAGTAGTTTAGATTAATTTGATCCTATATATACTCTTCACCCACCTCTTTTCCATGAGTCAAATGGAACCCACTAAGAGTAACCTTGGTTTTTAAAGGATGTGATTACATTTTATAGACACTGCCTTTTCACACCCAGGGGACTACCCAAAAAAACTAAACATACCTTTATAGGGATAATAAAATTACTATAAAACTAACATAATTGGAATTGGAATAACTAAATGGGTTGAAATACTTTTTTTAGGTAGTATAACCATAAATAAACTTTATTTTGCAAAGGATAATTTAAAAAAATTAGATAAGGAAAAAAATTAAAATAATAATACTGCAATAAAACTGAACAATAAAAGAATAATAGAATTTATTTATAGTTTGACCACTATAACAATATCATTTCATTATCAATCACTCTTACCCATCACAATGGTAAAACAAAAGTCACTGTAGAATACATTTAGAACATTCAAATTTTTGTTTGAATGTATCTTATTACCCATATCTCTCTTGTTTCCTCAATCATAATTTATAGACCAAATTACAAATAGAAATTTTAGGATATCTATGATCATATTCATATTGATTTACATATTTTTATCTAAACTTTATTTCTTAAAAACTGTTTATGAAACAAAAAAAATATTTGTGATAAAAACAAGAATAAACACAAAAAATATATATATAAAAATAAATTAAATAGAGTATTTTCATAAATTTCAAATTTATATAATTTTATTATATTCATAGAGTACACTTACATTTCAAGTTAAAGTTTCATTATAATATTAAAATATGAATGTTCAAAATGATAGGTGCAATCTTCCCTCCATAGAGTTTAGAATTACCTTTATAAGGATTAAAAAAACAATCATATGGATTATTAAAATACATTATAAGGTTTTTACATGACAATAATAAATTTAATGATCACCCTAATATTCATATGAAACTATTACATATACTAAAAAACATAGATTACACTTCCTTTTACATTCTTAATCTTTATATTAGAAAAAAAATAGTTCATAATAGTAAACATGTTTTTTATAAAAGTAATACACTCAATTTAGAATATTAAATTTATACCTATAGAAAGTAACTAATATAGTTTATATGATTTTGAAATATTTTAAATAGGTAAGTTGAATTTTGTAATGGTTTACCAGTTGATTCAATTAAGGACTTATTTATTTTTTTTAGAATTACAATACACTTTATATAAAAATGACATGCATTTATTTTTTTGTTTCAGTTGTTATATTTATATTGAATGAACATTCATTAACTAAAATATTAGAGTTTCAAAATTATTTTATGAAAATTTAGTAATCTTAAAATTCATTACATATTATTTGCATCATGTTTATAATCACTATAATGATACTGATCTAAATTTTCTGTATATGAAGAAACATTTTGAGTTCATCAGTATATGAAGAAGTTGCAGCCCATATAACTACAGTTATCTGTAATATTTTTTTAGAATTTATCCTTTGGAGTGAGTTTCAATTTTTCCTATAAATAAATATTCACCTTGAGAATAAAAATTACCCATATGATATTAATCATCATCAAGAAGGGTCATTCTAAAAGTTAATTTTTATTTTCTATTTTTTTTAATTTCATGACACTATGAGTTAATCCAATCAGTGTTAAATTTTGTATTTCTAACAAATTTTTATAATATTGAAATTTTTTTGTATTTTTTCTTATAAATATATTATTGTTTATGTTGTAATTATATTTCTATTAATTATATGTGATATAGGGATTCCTATATTAGGTCCATGATTTTTCTTACATTACTATTAAATCATTTTAAAGATAAAAAGAAAAATAGCATTACCAAAATTTGATCCAAGGTTTTAGTTTTTTTGGAAAAATAGTACCAAACATAAAATTTAAATAGTAAAAAAACAATATTTCATTACTTATTCTCTATATTCTTCATGGACATCATGTTCTTTTTAGAATAATTAATCACCTAATGATATACATAGAAGGTGTATGAAAAAAATATAGTAAGGGTATAGATAAGAACATGAATCAATATAACATGGGTAAGAATAATCATCATCAGTACAAATTATGTATGGAATCATCACCATAGTCATGAGAGGAATCATTTGTAACGACTTTACCCCAGTTACCTAGAATCGGTACATTATTACATAACATTTTCATGATAAAAGGAATAATATTCCGAAAGGCCAATCAGTTTAGTAGACTTTGATGTTCTAGATACATTCATAAGTTTTACATTACATCATGAAAAAATACAACATTGTGTCCCCTTTGAACACTTATATACCCCTTATCCCATTCCGACACATTAATCATAATATACTTCTTCACATCCTGGGAAAAATAAATCATAAGAAAGGTGTGAGATCAAATGCTCAGTAAGGATAAAAATATAGTGGAAACTATCATAAATAAGAATCAACATTTAAGACAATGTATTAGACTAGAACACATGCCTTTTAAACTTAAGCTTCAGTATAATGTGGAAAAGATAAATCAAATAATACCATTTACTTATTCACCTGGATATTCTAGTATTCAAATAATCACATTTAATATCAATATCCAACATCATAATGATGGAATTCATAATGGAAGACTACATTGCCACATATTCAAGGCCTTGTTCCATAACTAGAAATAATATTTTTTTCAAGGCCTTGTGACTAGATATTATTTTTTCTCATGAGGCCTACTGATGCATCGAGGAGCTACACCAGGCTTCACCCATCACTTACTAAGTCCAATGCATTCCTTATATTAAATGTTTTAAACCAAACATGAGCATTCGTATTAAAACTAGCATATGAAATATCAATACCTTATCTATAAACCATGAATGATATAAAAATAACACATCCACAGTAAAAACATATCAAAAAACCATCAATACAGTATAGAATATTTTTATGATAATAAATAAACCTTTATCAAGAATAATATCTTGTAAAGAATGTTGACATAGTTGAAAATGATCAGTAAAAATCTTTGAGGGAAATATCACATTTTCATGAAATCATTTAAAAGTATCAATATTCAATAAGAAGATGTTTAAAATAGATATTTGAATCAAAGTGTCCTATACCAGTTTCAAAAATTTAAAAGTAATTTAAATTCTAAAACATTAATGTCCATATAAATAAAACCTTAAAACCATTTCAAAAACATGGACATTAATGAGAATGATTTAGAAGACTAAATTTATAAAACATTTAAAATGATATTTTAGTAAGAGTTCCTAACCAAATGAGAGGTACCTGAATACCAATAATTGAGGTAATAAAAACATTATAATATCATGAGAATAAAGGGATTCATGATATTCAATGTCAAATTATATTATATACACCCAATAAAAGTGAATTGATGTATAACAACAAAGAAGTTTCTATGGAATGTAAGTTGAGATGAATTCCTTCATAAAGACTATATCCTTAGGTTATGGAGAAGTCAATGACATAATTATGTGTGAAAAATATAAATACACTCAATATGAATGGATATATTGTGTAAATAAATCAGAGTACATTCACACTTATTCTTGTAAAAACAACACCAATGACTTGGATATTTAACTCAGTGAATGGAAATTGAGTTAAAATTAATCTTATCTATTTTATATTGATGACTTGTGAATTTATCGATGGAGTGATTATGTCTATAATAATTTTATCCACAAAAATGGGAGTGGAAATTACTATATATGTAAATAAATAGTAATTTCACACATAATATTGGAGTAAAGTAATCAATGAAGTTTGCGTGAAATCGAGTGAGTGGATATTGAAATTTGAAATTCCCTTACCGATTTGGTAACTTATGAAACATACACCCCATGAAATAAGGATAATCCAATGATGATTTAAATACCCATAAATTAATTTATATTATAAAAACAATACAATCATGGGCAGTACATACACCACACAAAAGGTAATAGTGGAAAATATAGCATGAATCTCATGAGAATAGAAGTGAGATAAAAACACCTTACCATGTTGTAATAAATCGAGTTGTATGAAAAAAAGATAATAAAAACCAAATGAATCACATAATACCAGGAATATAAAGGTAATTATAATAATATATATCAAATGGTAGTACACAATACACCATATGAAATAAATAAGTGGTGAACAATGGAAATATCACGGAATCAAAAGTGAGATAAGAAACCCTTTATCATGTTGTAATCAATCGAGTCATATGGCCAGAAGTTAATAACCACCAAATTAATCACATAATACCAATAATATGAATTGATTCATGATAATATATATCAAATGGCAGTATACAATACACCACAAGGAATAAATAAGTGGGGAATAATAGAAATCTCATGGAATCAAAAGTGAGATAAGAAACCCCTTACCCTATAATTTTAATTGGAGAAGGGTACGTTAACCTCATATATAATAGTTAAATCATTATTATTAAATTATAAAATAACTATATAAATAAATATGAAATCATATATGATCCTTTAATATTTCTTTGTTAATAATATTTTAGTAGTATCATCGTTTCATGTGTTAACTGGTCAGTTTTCCATTACATGCTCAGTTATGTAATCCATGTTTTATATAGACAGGATATATTTTATTCATATCCAGAATGATATTAAACTGATAAAAGTTATTTTTAATCATAAAATGAAAATTAGTCTTGAATGATTACAATGGGGAATGTATCTCATTGTGTTAATGGAGACAGTAATCCATACGTACACACGAGCGACAATATCATTATATTGATGGTGAAATCGTATCTAATTGGAAGGTAAATAATATATATAGAATCATTGACTTGTTATATTTTTTATTTACATTAGTCATTCTCATTATTATACCTATAAAAATAATTAATTGTTTGAATAAAAAACTATACCACGATGTGGAGACGGAAAGTTGTACATGTAGGACCCCGGGACACCCTGAGAGGGGAGGGGTGAATCAGGGTGACAAATTTTTCTTTTAATGTGATGGATCTTGTTCCCATGTTGGTAGGAACATGTTAAACCTATATGATGAATATTATCAGAAAGAAAACATTCACATGCGGAAATATGAAAAAATACTTTTTACATGGTTCACCACTAAGGTCTACGTTCAAGGAGCATACGCCGATAGGTTTTCGGTCGTACCAAATTACACTCAAAATTTACTAGCTGTGGATTACAAAGGTTCGGGCATAGTCAGTCTATCCCAGGCTCACTGGCTTTACAAAGGTTCATGGATAGCTCACTGTGTCCCTCGGGTCACTCTTGTTGACTCCCCCTGGCTCACTGCCTTTGGTGAAGTCCCACTCAGTTTATAGATGTGAAGGTCTCTTCATTTTCGCTAATGAATACATCCTCAGTTGTATATAGATGCTCTGTTGAAGTCTAACTTCGACCCGTAGACTAATATCACTTTACACTGAAGGTAACGGGAAAACTTCCAGCTTTCGTACAGCACCAAAAAGACTGGAATGCTTCAACTACACCTGGTGTGATTCTCCAATATGGCGTGAATGTTTCAAAGAAGGCGCACAAGTCCAAATCCGGCGTGCAATTCCACCACAACCACTTGTGCGACTCTCACTTCTTCAACACCAAACTTGCGTTACCCGCACCCTTTTACCCCCAAACCGATTTTGGCGTGCAACTAACAACTGTCGCGCTTCATCAAATTTTGGCACGCAAGTGTCACCGAACCTCCTACGTGAAACCTCCTTCACCAACTCCAAACTTGGGTGAATCAACCTGTTTCTCGCCCAAACAACCTTGGACACGTAGCAAACAACTGTCGCGCAACTTTTACTTGCGCAACCCACAACCACATGCACGACCACTACACCTGCATGATGGGAGATGAAATTTTCTATAATTCTAAAATTCATGTCTAATGAGGAGGGGTCAACCTCTATTTATAGGAATTTAGACACCATGTGTGATGGAGTGCAAGTCTCACCTCGACGCGCAACTTTTGGCACGCAAGTCTCTCCCGCGCAAGTCACTTGTGCACCCAAACATAAAACTTGGGCGCCCTTCTTCTTATTCCATATTTTCAGGTTCTGATCTTGAAAAACAAAAGGCGTTAAAGTATCCTCGTTTTCAAGTCAATGGCACACAAGTCTCTTTTCCAAAAACCACTTTTCTTTATTTGTCGATTTTCAGGCCCAAAAATTCGGCAAACACTAGAAAATTGTTCCACCTTCAATACTGTTGTCGGCTTGTTCTGTATGATCACATTGTTGGCACACATTCTAAACATCCACTATGGATTGACAACAAACACACCATACTCCAATTCATGCATAGAGTGACCTTGGTTCCCACAATCTACCCCTTTGATTAGTTAGCAATCATTAAATAAATTCAACAGAGCACCATTCATAGGCAAACCAAAAATGCAAGAATCAACTTAGCCAACACTCTAAGTCTACATGAGCAATGTTTGGTGTAGAAAACAGGAGAGGAACCTTGAATTGGGTTCACGTCCAATGTATTCCATCCAATGTATTCCTTTCCATCCTATCAATGACACTTAATTCTCAATGTGTCAAAAAAGCATTACATGCCTGAATTTATTCCTTTCTCCCCCATTGACAATAAACCCAAAGACTGATAATTGTTCACTGTTCAGCTCAAACCACACTCACCTTGGATAGTATCTCTCCCACAAAACTGCATTGCATCCATAAACACATTAAAAACAATTAAAATAATTTGGGAGAGGGGAATATCGTAACCTCCTTATGCACAGGGAGGTGTCTCAACACTGAGGTTCAACCGATGCTTCTCAAACACAGTCATTGACAGTGGCTTGGTCTTGATATCAGCCACTTTCTCATCAGTTCCAACCTGATCCATTCTAATCACCCCTTGATCAACATTTTCTTTGATAAAGTGATACCTGATTTCAATATGTTTTGTATGAGAATGCTGAACAGGATTCTTCGTATGATCAATTGCGCTCTTGTTATCATTGTAAATCACCATTGGTAGTTTCACCTCATCACCAATATCTATTAGTTGTTGTTTCATCTATAGCAGTTGAGTGCATGCCTTTGTGGTAGAGATATAATAAGCTTCAGTAGTAATAAGAGAAGTACTTTCTTGTTTCTTGCTCAACCAGCCAACACATTTAATTCCAATATAGAATGCCCCACCACTGGTCGACTTTATTTCCACAACATCTCCAGCCCAGTCAGCATCAAGAAATGCTGATAATTCACTTATCCTTCATGCAGTAAATTATATGCCACAATTGTGAGTACCTTGAATATACCCCATGATTCTTTTTTACTACTGCCATATATTCCTCCTTTGGATTACTCTAAAAGCGGTCTGCAAGACATGTGGCAAAGACAATATCTGTACATGTTGCTGTCAGGAATAGTTGGCTCCCAATGATCTTCTTGTACATGGTGGGATTTACAAAGGTCCCATCCTAATGATTTCCATGTTTAGTTCCAACTGCAATCGAAGATGACATTGGTTTGGAGTCTTGCATATTAAACATCTTCAGCACCTCTCTTGCATACTTTCCAGAGAAATGAAAGTGTAATCCTTCTTTTGAATCACCTTCAGCCCCATGAAATATTTGAGCTCCCCAATCATAGACATTTCAAATTCTGATTTCATGTGAATGGAAAATTCATCCATGGATTTTTGCATGTTGCCACCAAATATGATATCGTCAACGCAGACTTGAACCATGAACTGATCTTTTGGATAATTCTTCACAAATAGATTTTGGTCTACTCCCCCTCTTTTGAATTCTAGCTTCTTGAAGTACGAGTCCCATTGGGAATACCATGCTCGTCGTGCCTTCTTCAAACCATATAGATCTTTCTTCATATTTCAGACCATTGTTTCATTAGTACCAATAACAAAATCCACTAGTTCTTCAATGTAGACTTCTTATTCAAGTACAACATTCAAGAATGTTCTCTTGACATCCATTTGATATACTTTATATCCTCATTGTAGAGGCATGGCAAGGAAAAGCATGATTGACTCCAGTCCAGTCACTAGAGAAAAGGATTCTTCAACATCAACGCCTTTAATCTGGGATTATCCTTTACATACAAGTCATTTCTTATTTCTAATTACACTTCCATGCTCATAAAACTTGTTCTTGAAGACCCATTTTGTACCAATCACATTGTGACCTTCGGGTCTCTGGACAAGATCCCATGTCTGAATCATGTCAATCTGATCTAACTCTTCATTCATGGATTTCACCCATGATTCATAATTTTCAGCTTCTTCAAATGAGGATGTCTCCACAACTGACAGAAATGCAGATTGTGGGTAATTCCTCATCCTCCTTATTTGAGTGGGTGCACTCATATCCCCAATTATATTAGATGGATCAATCTTAGCTCTACAATTTCTCTTGTGTGGTTCAGTTGCATTATCTCCAGCCATAGTTTCTTCTTCAGATTATTCTTCTGAGTCAACATCATGATGTGACAGCTAAGTTTTTTGTACAGATTATTCTATTTTTTTATTTGTATTTTCTCCAATTTCACTTTCTTCCTCACTTTCTATCACATCAGCATATGACTTCCTTGAAGCATTTTTGGTTTTCTCTTCAATAATCTTAACATCACTTCTTTCCACAATCCTTCCTAATCGCTTTTTGAAACACTGGTAGGATTTGCAGTGCGTTGAGTATCTAAGGAAAATTCCTTCATCTGCATTGTCACCATACTTTCCTTGATTTACTTATTTGTTCCTAATGAAGAATTTACTCTAAAAAACACAAAAGTATTTCAAAGAAGGTTTCCTACCATGCCACAATTCATATGGTGTCTTCTTCTCACCCATATAAATTCATGTTCGATTTTGAATATACATTACTGCTTGAACGGCATCTTTCTAGTAATGTCATGAAATATGACTCTCAATCAGCATAGTTCATGCCATGTTGTTCACCTATCAATTATTATGTTCAAAAAATACATTTTTTTGTGGATTTCTTACAGAAGCTACCTCATGTTGTGTTCGATGGTTTTCTAGGTAATTTTCAAATTCAATAGACATGTATTCCCCTCCATTGTTAGATTGCAACACTTTGATTTTTTGTCCAGTATCATTCTCGGTGATTCACCGATATGTTTTCATGCAGTCAAGCACTTTTCGTTTCCTGTTAATGACCATTACACATGCCATTCTACTGTAATCATATATGAAGAGGACAAAGTTCCATTCTCCATGAGTTCTAGAAAAATTTATCATCCCGCAAACATCTGTATGAATTAGATCAAGAAGATGGGATGTCCTTTTCTACTTTGGCCGATATGAACTGCGGACCAGATTCCTACAAATGCAAGAATCACAAGACTTTTCACGCTCATGCTTCAAGTTGGGAATGTCCATGAAAACCCTCAATTTTGATATTTTCTCCATGTCTTTTTGATTTATGTGTCCCAGTCTCTGATGCCACAAATTGTTTTCTTCTTCAATAGTCATGTAACAATCATTTTCTTTACTATCAACCTAATATAAGTTGCCTTCTGTTCTTCATCCCTTCATAAGTGAATTGCATGTCTTTCCCTTGATAGTTCATCCTTTCTGATTAAAATTAACTATATTTCCTGATTCACAGAGTTGACTCACGCCGAGAATATTATGACGTAGGCCATATACATAAAGGACTCCATTCCTCTTTAGCTCTCCAGCCTCTAATGTAGTACTTCAACTGCCTTTGATTTTCAGACCTCCATCATTACCAAATTGTAACATAACATCAACCTTCCTTTTCATATTTGTTAACAGGCCAGCATTACTGTCATATGAGATGAACAACCGCTGTCCAGAATCCAGGTACTATTTCTTTTTGTAGCTTTGAGGGCCACCTCTGCAAGGTTGGATTTCTAAATTTTCTTCCTTTCATTCCATGAGACATTGGATTGAGTATAGAGCACTGATGGCCTTACAATTAACTTTTTTGTGTACCAAGGATCTTCATAGTAAAAATCTTCTTTGAGAGGAGAAAACATGTTTAAAAGAGAAACAATGTCTTGCTGATGAGACTTGACTTGTCTTGAACTTCGGTATGAGGTGTCCATGTCCCTTCTTTGCCTAAAATTAACAGCCTTATGACCGAAGTTAGAACAACGAAAACAATATCCATAGAAATTGTTTCTTATAAAAGAATTTGGATATGAATTTCATATCCTCTGTTTAACTCATATATCTTCTCCATTCAGATAGCTTCTTACCTCTTCGCAATAAGACATGGTATGGACCAAATATCCATATAACTGACACTTCATGAGAGGAAATGTCTTCTCTCTTCTATTTGTCCTCATTAATTCATCTGTGTGATAACAGTATGAGGGATCCTTTTTCCACGAGGCTCGAGGATAATCTTATTTTCTTATTTCAGATTGAATTGGGGGTTTCTGTTTCATCACTTCAGAAAACATTCCCACATCACCCACTTTCATCTTGATTTTATTTTGGTCACCTTTATCTGTAGCATTTGACGATTCTTCCTCACATCCAATTCAACTATTTCCCATGTAGACAAGTCTTTGATCATTTAAATTCTTTTTAACTCCATTAGAGCCATGTTTTTCTCTCTCTAACAGATCAACATTTGAGAACCTTCCAAACTATGTTTTCTTCCTTGATTCTTTTAAAATTTAATCATTTTCAAGTTTACTCCTAATAGTAACAACTTCCTTCTCAAGACGCTTAGTAGTCTCAGACTTTTCTTCTAGTCTGGAGGTGAGGTCATTGATGACCTTTTCCAGCTCTTCAATTCTCAGCTTCAGATTGACTATATCATCATTTATTTCTAGAATTTATTACTATTATTTCACCAATTATTCCAGTCATTCAATTTCAGATTCAAGTTGAACAAAATATTTAGTTGATTCTTCTAGAATTGATTTCCACTTACTGCAACTCTTACATTTAATCTTAAGCTTACTAACAACATCCTTAAGTTGAAACTCAAGATTTGCAATAGTTCTCAAATGATTTTCTCCACCATTATCTTCTGATTTTTCAACAGTGGCCATCATGGAACAATAGTTCCCAGTTTTAAATTCTGGTTCCTCTTCTTCACAGAATTCATTATCATCTTCATCCTCTTCACAAAAAAAACTCTTCTTCAGAACATTCTTTCTATATTTGAAGTCTCTTTCCTTGAAAATCTTTTTTGGAGGCTTCTCATTGTTTTCAGCATCACTATCATCATCATCGATCTTTCTTAAGCATAGAGAAGCAATGTTCCTGAATTTTCCACAATGAAAGCAAGATAGAGGTAACTTCCCTTTGAATTTCCCTTTTCCGTTATAGAACATCTAGGTAATGAGAGAAATAATTTATTTTTCCTAACCAACTTCACCACTACTATCTTTTGAAATTTTCAGTTTCTCCATGGATTTGAACGCCATTTCCATTCTTACTCGTGTAGTAGCATCTTCTGGTTTGAATCTCGTTTCATATGCCACTATGCTTCTCAATAGATCATCCAATGAATGTTTGGAAAGATCTCCTTCCTCAAGGGCTGACACCTTTGCAATGTAAAGGGGTGGAATTCTTCATAATATTCTCTTTACAATGTCAACGTCTTTGATTTCTTCACCTAGAACCCGAATTGCACCAACTACTTCAGTAATTTGACTGAAGAAGGAGTCTGAATTCTCATCAGGATGCATCTTCAGGTCATCAAACCTATTGTTTAGGACTTGTAGTTTCACCTCCTTCACTTTTCTATATCCTTCATAAATATTTTTATGTTTATCCAACATGGACTTTGTTGTGGTGAAACTCATTACCTTTAGATAGATCTTATCAGAATGGGCTGCGGTGAAAGAATTCTGCGATTTGACATCAGCATCAAGAATTTTCCTATCGGCATCCGTCATAGCCAGCCCTGTTGGATCAGTAACATGAATAATTTGGACATTGGAAAAAAGGACTTCCATTATAAGGGATCTTAGATGAGATCTCATTATATTCTTCTAGATCTGGAAATTACTTCCATCGAAGAGAGGGACTCCCCTGACATTGACTGCATTCTCCATGACGACAAAAGATAGATTCAACACCAGCAGCCATTACCCTCTGATACCACTTGTAGGACCTCAGGACACCCTGAGAGGAGAGGGGTGAATTAGGGTGACAAATTTTTATTTTAATGTGATAGATATTGTTCCCACATTGGTAGGAACTAGTTAAATCTGTATGATGAATATGATCAGAAAGAAAACATTCACATGCAGAGAGATGACACATCACTTTTTACACGGTTCATCACTAAGGGCTACGTCCAATGAGCATACGCCGACAGGTTGTTGGTCATACCAAATTCCACTAAAACATTATTAGCTATGGATTACAAAGGTTTGGGCACAGTCACTCTGTCTCAGGCTCACAGCCTTTACAAATGTTCAGGGATAGCTCACTACATCCCTCGGGTCACTCCCGTTGACTCCCCCAGGCTCACTGACTTTGGTGAAGTCCCACCCAGTTTATACACATTTAGGTCTATTCATTTTTTCTAATGAATACATCATCTATTGTATGTAGATTCTATGTTGATGTCCATCTTCCACCCGTAGACTAATATCAATTTGCACCGAAGGTAACAACCAATCTTCCAGCTTTCGTGCAGCACCAAAAAGACCTGCATGCATCAACTACTCCTGGCGCGCTTCTCCAAGCCAGCACGCAAGATTCAATGCCGGTGTGCATGTCCAAAGCTGGCATGAAATTCCACCTCAACCACTTGCGCGACTCTCACTTCTTCAACACCAAACTTGCGCGACACACACCATTTTACCCCCAAACCGATTTTGGTACGCAACTACAAACTATCACGCTTCGTCAAATTATGGTGCATAAGTGTCACCAAACCACATGTGTGACACCTCCTTCACCAAATCCAATCTTGGGTGACTCAACCGATTTCTCACCCAAACCACCTTTGACACACAACAAACAACTGCCATGCAACATCTACTTGCGTGACCCACAACCACCTGCGCGACCACTACACCTGCGCGACGGGAGCGTTGATTTTCACTATGTCTAAACTTCATGGTGAATGAGGAGGGGTTGACCACTATTTATAGACATTTAGACACCCTACGCGATGGAGCGCAAGTGTCACCTCGGCGTGCAACTTTTGGCACGCAAGTATCTACCATGCAAGTCACTTGCACGACCAAACATAAAACATGGGTGCCCTTCATCTTTTGCCATATTTTCAGGTTCTGATCGTGAAAAACAATAGGCGTTCAAGTATCCTCTCCTTCATTTCAATGGAGTGGAAGTCTCTTTATGAAAAACCACTTTTCATCATTTGTCAGTTTTCAGGCCCAAAAATTTCTCAAACACTAGAAAACTATGCCACCTTGAATACTATTATCTTCTTGTTCTTTATGATCACTTTTCTAGCACACATTTGGAACTTCCACTATTGATTGACAAAAAACACAAACCATACATCAATTCATTCATAGAGCGACCATGGTTCCAAAAAACTCCCCCTTTGGGTTTTTCTGAAATCAGTAAATAAATTCAATAGAGCACCATCCATAGGCAAACAACAAATTCAAGAATCAACCCACCGAACACTCTAAGTCTACGTGAGCAATGCTCGGTGTATAAAACAACAGAGGAAGCATGAATTAGTATCCCATCCAATGTATTCCTTTTCATCCAATCACAGACACTAAATTCTCAATGTGTCACAAAAGCATTACATGCCTGAATTTATTCCTTTCTCCCCCGTTGACAATATACCAAAATACTGGTAATTGTTCATTGTTCAGCTCAAACCACACTCCCCCTGGATAGTATCTCCCCCACAAAACAACATCGCATCCATAAAAAGATTAAAAACAATTAACATAACTGGGGAGAGGGGAATTTCATAACCTCTTTATGCACTGAGAGTTTGCTGAACATCGAGGTTCAACTGATGCTTCTCAAACACAATCGTTGACAGTGGCTTGTTCAGGATATCAGCAACTTTCTCATCATTTCCCACATGATCCATTCTTATCACCCCTTTATCAACTTTATCTTTGACAAAGTGATACATGATTTCAATATTTGTTGTATGAGAATGATGAACATGATTTTTCGTAAGATCAATTGCGCTCTTGTTATCACAGTAAATCACCATTGGTAGTTTCACCTGATCACCGATATCTTTTGTTTGTTGCTTCATCCTTAGCAATTGAGTGCATGCCTTTGTGGTGGAGATATACTCAACATCAGCAGTACTAAGAGAAATACATTCTTGTTTCTTGCTCAACCATCCAACACATTTATTCCCAATATAGAAAGCACCACCACTGGTGGAAATTCTGTCCACAACATCGCCAGCCCTTTCAGCATCAGAAAATGATGATAATTCACTGTCCCTTCCTGCAGCAAAGTATATGCCACAATTTTGAGTACCTTGAATATACCTCATGATTTTTTTTAATACTGCAATATATTCCTCCTTTGGATTACTCTGAAAGTGATCTTCAAGAAATGTGGCAAATAAAATATCTGGTCGGGTCGCTGTCAGGTAGAGTAGGCTCCCAATGATCCTCCTGTATATGGTGGGATCTACAGAGGTCCCATCCTCATGATTTCCATGTTTAGTTCCAACTGCAATCAGAGTTGACATTGGTTTGGAGTCTTGCATATTAAACTTCTTCAGCAACTCTCTTACATACTTTTCCTGAGAAATGAATGTGTATTGATTCTTTTGAATCACCTTAAGCCCCCTGAAATATGTGATCTCCCCAATCATAGACATTTCAAAATATAATTTCATGTGATTGGAAAATTCACCCACTGATTTCTGCCTGCTGCCACTAAATATGATATCATCAATGAAGACTAGAACCATGAACTGATCTTTTGGAGAATTCTTCGCATATAGACTGTGGTCTACTCCTCCTCTTTTGAATTCCAACTTCCTGAGAAACGAGTCCCACTGGGAATACCATGCTCGTGGTGCCTTCTTCAAACCATATAGAGCTTTATTCAGTTTGCAGACCATTGTTTCATCAGTACCAATAACAAAATCAATTTCCTGTTCAATGTAGACTTTTTTATTGATTACACCATTCAAGAATGATGTCTTGACATCCATTTTATATACTTTATATCTTCTTTAGACGACCCTAGAAAGGAAACGCAAGATTAAATCGAGTATAGGGACTAGAGAAATGGTTTCATCAACATCAACACCTTCAATCTGGGAGTATCCTTTACATACCTGTCGTGCTTTGTTTCTAATAACACTTACATGCTTAAAAAACTTGTTCTTGAAGCTCTATTTTGTACCATACACATTGTGACCTTCGGGTCTCTGGACAAGATCCCATGTCTAATTCTTGTCAATCTGATCTAACTATTCATTCATGGATTTTACCCATGATTCATCCTTTGCAGCTTCTTCAAATGTGGATGTCTCCACAACTGACAGAAATGAAGATTGCAGGTAATTATTCATCCTCCTTTTTTGAGTGGGTGCACTCATGTCCCCAATTATGTTAGATGGATCAATCTCAGCTCTACGATTTCTCTTATGTTGTTCAGTTGTATTCTATCCAGCCATAGATTCTTCTTCATATTCTTTTTCTGAGTCAACATCATGATGTGAATGCTGAGTGTTTTGTACAGCCTCCTCTATTTCTAAATTGTTTTCTCCATGTTCTCTTTCTTCCCCACTTTCTATCACATCAGCATATGACGTCCTTGAAGTATTTGTGGTTTTCTCTTCAATTATCTTAACATCACTTCTTTCCACAATCCTTCCTAATTGCTTGTTGAAACACTTGTAGGCTTTTCTGTTAATTGAGTATCCAAGGAAAATTCCTTCATCTGCATTGTCACCATACTTTCCTTGATTTCCTTCTTTGTTCCTAATGAAGCATTTACTTCAAAAAACATGATAGTATTTCAAATAGGGTTTCCTTCCATGCCACAATTCATATTGTGTCTTCATCTCACCCTTATAAAGTCGTGTTCTATTTTAAATATATACTGCAGCTTGAACATCCTCTTTCCAGTAATATTGTGAAATACAACTCTGAATCAGCATAGTTTGTTCCATGTTGATCACCTGTCGATTCCTACATTCAACAACTCCATTTTTTTGTGGAGTTCTTACAGAAAATACCTCATGTTGTATCCCATTCTTTTCCAGGTAATTTTCAAATTCAATGGACATGTATTCTCCTCCATTTTTAGATCGCAACACTTTGATTGTTCATCTGGTATCATTCTCGGTGATTCGCTGATATGTTTTCATGCAGTCAAGCACTTTTCTATTCATCTGAATGACCATTACACAGGCCATTCTAACATAATCATCTATGAAAAGGACAAAGTACCTTTCTACATGAGTTCCAGCAACATTTATCGGCCCGCATACATCTATATGAATTAGATCAAGAAGATGGGATGCCCTTTTCTTCTTTGCCGGATATGAACTACAGAACAGCTTCCCACGAATGCAAGCATCACAAGACTTTTCACGCTCACTCTTCAAGTAGGGAATGTCCATGACAATCCTCAATTTTGATATTTTCTCCATGTCTTGTTGATTGATGAGTATCAGTCTCAAATGGCACAAATTTTTTTCTTCTTCAACAGTCATGTAACAAAAAAAAATTACTATCAACTTGATACAAGTTGTCTTCTGTTCTGCATCCCTTTATAAGTAAATTTCATGTATTTCCCTTGATAGTGCAGCCTTTTTGATTAAAAGTAACTATAAGTCTCGAGTCACAGAGTTGACTCATGCTGAGTAGATTATGACGTAGGCCATCTATATAAAGGACTTCAGTCTTCTTTAGCTCTCCATCGGATAATTAATTACATCCACTGCCTTTGATTTTCAGAGCTCCATCATTACCAAATCGTCCGTACCATCAACCTTACTTTTGATATATGTTAACAGGACAGCATCACCTGTCATATGATATTAACAACCACTATCTAGAATACAGGTATTGTTGCTTTTTGTAGCTTTTAGGTCCACCTATGCAAGGTTTTATTTCTCAATTTTCTTTCTTTATTTCAATGAGACATTGGATTGAGTATAGAGAATTGATGGCCTCTCAATTATCTCTTCCATGTACCTAGGTTCTTCATAGTCAAAATTGAGAGGAGAAATCATGTTTGAAAGAGAAAAACGGTCTTTTTAATGAGACTTGACTTGTCTCAAACTTCGGTATGAGGTGTCCATGTCCCTTCTCTTCCTACAACTAACAACCTTATGACCAAAGTTAGAACAATGAAAACAATATCCTTAGAAATTTTTTCTTCTAAAAGAATTAGGATATGAATAGGTTCTCCTCTATTGAACTCCTATATCTTCTCCATTAAGATAGCTTCTTGCCTCTTCAAAATAAGACAGGGTATGGTCCAAATATCAACAGAACTTACACTTCATGAAAGAAAATGTCTTCTCGCTTCTATTTTTACTCACTCATTCTTCTGTGGGATAATAGTATGAGGGATCCTTTTTCCACGAGGATCGAAGATAATCTTCTTTTATTCTTTCAGATTGAATTGGGGGTTTTTGTTTCATCACTTCAGATGACTTTCCCACATCACCCATATTCATATTGCCTTTATTTTGGTCACCTTTATTTGCAGCATTCGACGATTCTACCTCACTACTAATTCCACTATTTCCCATGCAAGCAGGTCCTTGATAATTTAAAATCTTTTCAACTCCATTAATGCCATGTATTTATCTCTCTAATAGCTCAGCTCTTGAGAACCTTCCAAACTATATTTTCTTTCTTGATTCTTTTGAAATTGAATCTTTTTTTCTAGTTTACTTTTAATAGGAACAACTTCCTCTTCAAGACGCTCAGCAGTCTTGGACTATTCCTCTAGTCTGGAGGTGAGCTCATTGATGAACTTTTCCTGCACATCAATTCTTAGCTTGAGATCCACTACATACTCATTGCTGTCAAGAATTTTAGACTATAATTTCACCAATTCTTCCAGTCGTTCAGTTTCAGCTTCAAGTTGATCAACATATTTAGTTGATTCTTCTACACATGATTTCCACTTATTGAAAATCTTAAATTAAATATTAAGATTACTAACAGCATCTTTAAGTTGTATCTCGGGATCTCCTGTAGTTTTCAACTGATTTTCTCCCCCAGTATCCTCTGATTTTTCAAAAGTGGACATCATGGAAGCATGGTTCCCAGTTTTAAATTCTGGTTCTTCTTCATCACAGAATTCATTATCATCTTCACCCTCTTCACAGACAAAACTCTACATCAAAGCATTATTTCTTGATTTGAAGCCTTTTTTCTTGAAAACCCTTTTCTGAGGCTTCAAAATGTTTTCTGAATCTCTATCATCATCATCGATATTTCTTAATCACTAAGAAGCAATGTGCTCGACTTTGCCACAACGAAAGCAAGATAGAGGTAACTTCCCTTTGAATTTCCCTTTTCCCTTCTGGAAATTCTTAGCAATGAGAGAAAAAATTTCTTTTTCCACATCTTCTTCACCACTACTAGCTTTTGAAATTTTCATTTTCTCCATGGATTTGAAAGCCATTTCCTTGATTACATATGTAGTAGCAACTTCTAGATTGACTCAAATTTCATATGCTGCTAGGCTGCTCAACAGATCATCTATGGAAAGTTTGGATAGATCTATTTCCTCAAGGGATGACACATTTGCATTATACAGGGGTGGAAGTCTTCTTAATATTTTCTTTACAATGTCAATGTCTTTTATTTCATCTCCCAGACCCCGAATTGCTCCAACTACTTCTGTAATTCGATTGAATAAGGATTCTGCATTCTCATCAGGATGCATCTTCAGATCATCAAACCTATTGTGTAGGACTTGTAGTTTTCCCTCTTTAACTTTTCTATCTCCTTCATAAATATTTTTACGTTTATTCCACATGGACTTTGTTGAGGTGCATCTCATTACCTTTAGATAGATCTGATCATAAAGGGCTATAGTGAGATCATTTTGCGCTTTAGCATCAACATCAAGAATTTTCCTATCAGCATCTATCATATCCAGCCCCGTTGGATCAGTAACATGAATACTTTGGACAGTGGAAAAAAGTACTTCCATTCTAAGGGATCTTAGATGAGATCTCATTATATTCTTCCAGATCTGGAAATTACTTCCATCGAATAGATGGACTCCCCTAACATTGACTGTATTCTCCATGACGACAAAGGACAGATTCAACACCAGAAACATTTACCCGCTGATACCAATTGTAGAACCCTGGGACACCCTGAGAGGGGAGGGGTGAATCAGGGTGACAAATTTTTCTTTTAATGTGATGGATCGTGTTCCCACGTTGGTAGGAACTTATTAAACCTGTATGATTAATATGATCAGAAAGAAAACATTCACATGCAGATAGATGACACAGAACTTTTTTCTTGGTTCACCACTAAGGACTACATCCTAGGAGCATACGCAGACAGGTTATCTGTCGTACCAAATTCCACTAAAACATGACTACCAATAGATTACAAAGGTTTGGGGACAATCACTCTGTCCTAGGCTCATTGACTTTGCAATGGTTCAGGGATAGCTCACTACATCCCTCAGGTCACTCCCGTTGACTCCCCCTAGCTTACTACCTTCGGTGAAGTCCCAGTCAGTTTATAGACGTGACGGTCTCTTCATTTTCACTAATGAATACATCGTATGTTGTGTGTAGAGGCTCTGTTGAAGTCAAACTTCCACCCATAGATTAATCTCACTTTTCACCGAAGGTAATGGATAATCTTCCAGCTTTTGTGCAGCACCAAAAAGACTTGCGTGCTTCAGCTACACCTGGAATGCTTCTCCAAGCCAGCGCACAAGTTTCTAAGCCGACATGCAAGTCTAAAGCCGACGCGCAAGTCCACCTCAACCACTTGTGAGACTCTCACTTATTCAACACCAAACTTGCACGACTCACACCCTTTTACCCCCAAACAGATTTCAACATGCAACAACCAACTGTCATGCTTCTCCAAATTCTGGCACACAATTGTCACCAAACCACCTCCATGACACCTCTTTCTCCAACTCCAAACATGGGCGGCTGAACAGTTTTCTCACCCAAACCACCTTGGATGCACAACAAACAACTGTCACACAACTTCTACTTGTGAGACCCACAACCATTTTGCAACCACTACACCAGCGCGATGGGAGCTCTGATTTTCTCTAAGTTTGAACATCATTTAGAATTAATAGGGGTCAACCTCTATTTATAGACATTTGGACCACCTGCTCGACGACGCTCAAGTGTCACCTCGACGTGCAACTTTCGGCGTGCAAGTCTCTATCACGCAAGTCACTTGCGTGACCAAACATAAAACTTGGGCACCCTTATTCTATTTCCATATTTTCATGTTCTGATATTGAAAAACAAAAGGTGCGCAATTATTCTCTCCTTCATGTCAACAGCGTGAAAGTCTCTTTGCCAAAAACCACTTTTCTTCATTCGTCGATTTTCAAGCCCAAAAATTTGGCAAACACTAGAAAACGTTTCCACCTTCCATACTGTTATCTTCTTGTTCTATATGATCACTTTTTTGGAACACATTCGGAACATCCACTAAGGATTGACAATAAACACAAACATCTCTCTAATTCATTCATAGAGAGACCATGGTTTCAATAGTACGTACGCACGTATGGTGACCTTTTCATTCGTATGATTGATAGAATAATAAATATGGTTGTACTGTTTTTATAATAACATCACATCATATATAAGATTTGAGATTTATTATTTTAGCATGGAAAAAACAAATAAATAGGAAGTGAAAGAAGAAAATAACATGAAATAGATGATGAAATATTTACCCCTTCTTCGGGTTTTCATTTTGATTTGATCAAAAGGGCTGCTTAGGTTGGCTTTTTGACCAAGAGAAGGCCTATAAGATGAAGTGAGGTAAGTTGGGAGGATATTCGGTCTAGGGTTGGCCAAGCTAAAAGGCTTTGGTGGTGTGAAATTAAGATAAGAGGAAGTTCCCTTTTATAAGAGAGGTGAGGGTCACTTTAGGAAAAGCTTGAAATATTACTTTATAATAAAATAGTTTTTCGTTTCTAATGGCTCCTAAATGAATTATTTCTTGGATAAGGTGGGTATGGGTCGAAAACCTCTCAACCAATAGGTTTTAGAAAAATTTAGGTCATCATATTATCCTTATCTTTTAGATTTAAGTATTAGTAAAATAGTTTGACATTTACCATGTCTCTTTGTATTGTTATATTATATGGTAAATAAACTCACAATAAATAGCCAAGAGAATGTCAAGTGGTTCATTATTAAAATATATAACCTTATCTACGTCCTTTTTCCGAACCTTATATTTTTAGGAATATTATATAAATTACTAATATAGTATTTGTTTTAAAAACTCAATTATATCAATTTTGACAGAATTTAGTATTTTATTTTTTTAATGCCATAAAAAATTAATCACTTAGAATAAAATTTATCTAACCAACCCTAAAATTATCATATTAACCTAGAAAATTAGTGGAATTCATCATTAGTCTTAATTTACATTTATTTGGATATTTTTAATATCAATTATTTTAATATTTCGTTAATAAGGTAATTACTGCATCATCATTGTGTCATAAATAAATTAAATTATTTAATGTCTAAAATTTATAAATAAAATATAATTATTTTATAAATCTTTTTATATTTCTTATGAATATTTATAGTGGAATTTATATTGTGTGTAACCCTATATTAAAAATGGTTTAGTTATTAAACATTGAATTTTACTCTATTAACTCTTCTTTAAATAAAATAATAATAAATGTCATAATCTAATACAAGTGGTCCAAAGAGGATAAAATTTTATTCATAAGTTGTTTTTTGGTTAAACTATACTTATCCAACAGAATTAAGATATGTGTTAAGGTAATAATGGTATCATTTTTACCCTTAATCACCCTATTTACTTTTAATCGTGGTAAAGAAATGTCAAAAGTTATTATTCACAAAAAATTATTTACATCTTATTGAACCACATTTTACTTAATGATGTCAGCTGTATCCCTTAGATTTTTTAAATTCAACTCACAGAAGCGGTAAAATTTTGTTTTATACAAATTTGTAAATGCTCCTAGAAGGTGGGTAAAAGACTGTAAAAAGTTCAATAAAATTTTATACATCTAATTTTTTTTATAAAATGAATCCAATGAATTAAATTTAACTTATATAAGTATGATATAACTATTTTTACTTAAGATAAATTTAAATAAAATAAATATTGATTTAAATAAAAAATTAGTTTTACACTATAACGCAATGTTTTTCACTACTCATCAAAAATTGAATGTTTTCATAAAAACACAAAAAATTCACCCTAAGATAATTTTGAAATTTAAAATTCAAAAATAAATTTTATTTTACCAAATTAAAAACATTTAAGTTGCATTAATTAATTTAAAATTAATTCCCATTATCAAAAATGAAAAGCAGATTTTCTAAAATGTAAAATCTATCAAAAGATTGACATGTGTTTATATAATATTTAAAAGTGAAATTACTTATAATGACCTCAATTATATTAAATGATAAAAATATAATCTAATTATACCTCCAAACCATTAAAATTCATAATTTATCACAATAAATTATTTTGATTAAAAAAATTAGTTTTAAACTGTAATTTAGTATTTTTCAGTATTAATCAAAAAATGAAAGTTATCAGAAAAGTACCAAAAATTTTTCCAAAATAAATTTTTATGCCTCGATTATAAAGAAGAATTTAATTTAATTAAATTGAATAAATAAAAGTGTTAAATATTTGTTTTAAAAATGGTTTTTTATTAAAAGGTGGTCAAATTTCATTTTTGGAAAAAAAAACTTCTTTTATCTGAAAAAATGAATTTGTTCTTATATTATGTCAAAGAAACACATAATATGAATTATAAAACTATATGGAGTATATAAAATTAAAAATTCGGTTAATACTATTTATAACCACTTTTTGAATGACTAGTTTTGTAAGTCATGGAGAGCTCAAACTCTGTGTTTCTTGTAGTTCAAGCTATTGAATTACTTTAATGAAAATAACTTTATCTGGAATATTGGGGTGTTATATTCTTCCCCCCTTTTGGAAATTTCATCCTTGTAATTTTAAAATTGGGATGGGGAACGTCATTGAAAGTCCCACATCAGAAAAAGAGTCAATAAAACTATCACTTTAAAAGAAAGGAAGAGAAGTACAAAGGTCACCCGAGATAACCCCTACTAGGATTCCAATTAGGAAAACATGGATATGGAAGATAAACTAACTGTTAAGTTATGATGGAGAGTGATATAAAACATGATCAGGAGAATGATAACTACAAGAAAACCACAAACATGTGATGGGATAAACGGTCATATTTCCCCAGGAGGAAAATTAAATGAACAACATTTTTCGTTTTATGTTCATTTTCATAAAGTTAAAGAATTTATTTATGAGATTAACTAAGAACATAGAGAGATATACATACTTGTTAAGTAATGTTTCACCCTTTAATAAATTTCTCACACTAACTCATATTTTTTTCAAATGATGAGTATTCAAGATACCTTGGAACCACTTGAAGCGCTAGAATCAACTTATAGAGGATCACATAATCCACAAAATATAAACAATGTATTTTCATTGTATTTAGATATTAACCAAAACCAAAATAGTTAGTACAAGATCAGATGATCCCGAAAAAGGATAATCCATTAGATAAAGAAATACTAATCATAATTTCTAAAATTAAACCAACAATACCCAATGTTCAATAAATACCACTCAATAAGCTATTTTCATTAAAATCCTTCAATATAATCCAAACTAATATTTAAACACAAAATGTTGAATAATTTGATAACATAGTCTTCCATGTTAAATTTTATCTCCAAATAACATCGACTAATCTTAAAGTAACTTACTTAAAAGTAATTAACCTAATAACATATTCTCTATAATAGGTTAATCATTTCCATAAATAATCAATATCTCTATAAATCCACAATAAATACATTGATAAAAATACACCATTAATTCACAAATGAAATCCCACAGTATTTTTTTCCTTAGGTATATAGTGTTACCAACAGAGAAAACATATTCCAAAATATTATTTATCACTTAATCACCAAATCATTTTCTTATAGAAAGGATATCCATTTGATAATACATAAGATCCCAAATCAACATATTATTGATCTCTAAAATAATTTAAATAAAAATAATTTGTCACACTAACTAGGTACTTCATGTAGTCTAGTGGTATGTGATAAATCACAATCATTATCTGATTATGGATTTGATTCCCGTAGATTTTTCTGATGTTGTGGGTTGTCCCACGGTCTGCGTGTTGTCATTTTTTAAAAGATATATTTTATAAAATTCCAAAAATGAGATAAAATTTTCAAAATAACCATAACATAATTTCACCACAAATGTTATATCATACCTCACATTTTCAACCCAAAATTTAGTAACTTGTAGTTACCTCAAATTCAAGGATCATATAAACCCATAGGGTTATTTATTACTATATCAACAATAGAAAAGATAATTCTTCCTAAAATAGCATTTTCACGTAAAAAACTGCAGGTTTACACATTCAAGAGAAAATTCTTCCAAATTAATCCCATCAACCAAGAGCACTAATACCTTTAAACATTTCACCATCAATTTATTTCCACATAGGGTCTTCCTTGACCAAGAGGTTATCATATAGAATAGGGTGTTCAATCAGGTAATTCCAAGGTCCCCTACATTTATGGAAAATGACTGGAAATGGATTTTTAGGACCATTTATATTTTCTTCTATAGTACTCTTCATTTTTCCTTGACAATTCTTTAATTTATGACTTTCTTTCCCACACAAAAAAAGAATTTATTTGTTCCATTGAGACACTTTCCTAGTGTCACCTTCCACATTTCCTGCATGATGGAAATTGGGTTTTCTTTTCTCCATGGTATCCAATGTTGGAGCTCTTATCATTCACCACCTTTTACTACATTGTTTCATCCAGTAGTTGGTTAATATCTATGTTATTGATCATATTTTTGTAAAATTGATTTGGCATGAACATGATATCTTTTACACCTATCATCATTCCATTTTGTTGGTCCTTTCCACCACCATGCCCATCTTTTACATAGAGTTCAATGTTACTATGACTTCCTTGGTATCCAGCCATTAACTCACACAAAAAATCATAGTGTGAGTCATAAAATCATTGGGAGAATATCATAAAACATTATTTTCAATCTAAAACAACTTAAAATTAACCAAGGTTATTTATTCTCATCTTATATTAAAATACATAAAATTGGTTTGTAAAGAAAATGTAAATTAACTTAAGCATATCCCCTGGGAGTGTCGTACCCATTAGTGCACCAAGGCCCATTGTCGTGTTCCAGGATACCCTGGGTCAATCCCAAAACTCCTAGTCAGAGTTTTCACACCTAGGTAAATATGTTCCAGAGCTACCTTCACTTTCTCGTATCCATATAGGGTTGTATTGCTCGGAAAACCCACATAATATTTACATTACCAATTTTTTTGGATGTTCATCTATTCTAATCATCAAATTCTATCTTAGGGTAGTGTTTTCTAATCAGATTTTTTCTAAATATAGCTTCAAAGGTTTGTACTAAACTTCCTCTAATACCAACTATAATTCCCCGGACCTAGTTACATAGAATCGGTGCATTATTACATAACGTTGGCATGATACAAGGAATCGTGTCCCAAAAGACCGGTCAGTTTAATAGCCTTGTATGTGCTAGAGAAATACATAAGTTTTACATTACATCATGAAAAAAAACATTGCGTCTCTTTTGAAAACACTTTTATCCCTTAGCCAATTTCTACAGGTCAATCTTAATATAATTATTTGCATACTAGGAAAAATAAAACATAAGAAAGTGGTGATCTCAAATGCTCAGTAAGGTTAACAATATAACGGAAACTATCATAAATAAGAATACGCATTTAAGGAAATGTATAAGACTTGAACACAAGCCTTTTAAACATAATATTCAGCGTAATATGGCTAATATAAATCAAATACTGCCATTTATTTATTCACATGGAAATTCTACTACTCGAATAATCACATGTAATATCAATAGCCAATTTCATAATGATGGAATGTATAATTCCATACTTTATAACCACATAGTCAAGGCCTTGTGCCAAGACTATAAATAAGATTTTGTCAAGGCCTAGTCCCTAGACACTAGTTTGTCTCATTAGACCTATCAATGCATCGAGGAGCTATAGTAGGCTCCACCCGTCAATTAAATAGTCCAATTAATTCATCATATGAAATTTTTTAAACCAAACATAATCATTCATATTAAAACTAGCATATGAAATTTCAATGCATTATCCATAATCCATGAATGTTATAAATATAACACATCCACAGTATAAACATATCAAAAAACCTTCAATAAAGTATGGAAGATTTCAATCCTATTTAATCAACCACGATCAAGAATTATATCCTGTAAATGAAGTTGACATACTTGAAAATGATCAATAAAAATATTTGAGGGAAATATCCCTTTTTTCATGAAAAAATTTAAAAGTTTCAATATTTATCAAGAATATGTTTAAAATAGATTTCTTAATAAAAGTGTCCCAAAACAAATTGAAACTTTTAAAAGGAATTTCAGTTTTAAAACATTAATGTCCATATAAATAAAATCTTAAAACCATTTTTGAAACATGGACATTAATGAGAATGATTTAGAGGAATAAAATTTTAAAATAATTAAAATGATATTTTAGTATGAGTTCGTAACCAAATGAGAGATGCTTGAATAAAAATAATTTAAGTAATAAAAATATTATAATATCATTAGAATAAAGGGATTGATGATATACTATGTAAAAGTACAATATATACACCCAATAAAAGTTAATTGTCTCATAACAACAAAGAAGTCTCAGTGGAATCTAAGTTGAGATGAATTTCTTTATAAAGACGGTCTCCTTAGGTTAAGGATAAATAAATAACATAATTATGTGTGAAAAATATAAATACACTCAATATGATTTGATGTTTAGTGTAAATAAATCAGAGGAAATTCCCAAATATTCTTGTAAAAACAACACCAATGACTTGGATGCTTAACTCAATGAATGGAAATTGAGTTTAAATTACTCTTATCAAGTACATATCGATGACTTGAGAATTTATCAATGGAGTGAATATTTGCATCAAAAGTATATCCACACAAAGGGGAGTGGAAATTACTACATAAGTAAATAAATAGTTAATTCACACATAATCATGGAGTAATGTAATCAATGATGTTTGCCTTAAACCGAATGAGTGGAAGTTGAAATTCGAAATTATCTTACCGATTTGGTAACTTAAAAAACCTACACCCCATGAAATAAGTATCATAAAATGATGATGTAAAAACTAATAAATTAAAGTATATTACGCAAACAATACAATCATGGGAAGTACATACACAACACAAATCGTAATACTGGCAAATATAGCATGAATCTCTTGGGAATAAAAGTGATATGAAAACCACTTACCATGTTGTAATCAATTGAGTCTTATAAAAAAGTTAATAAACACCCAATAAATCCCATAATACCATGAATATATTGAGAATCATGATAATATACAGAAAATTGCAGTACACAATACACCACATGAAATAAATAAGTGGCGAACAATGGAAATCTCAATGTATCAAAAGTTAGATAAGAAACACCTTACCATGTTGTAAAAAATCGAGTCGTCTGACCAAAAGTTAATAAGCACCAAATGAATCATAGAATACCATGAATATAAAGATAATAATGATTATACATATCAAATGGCAGTACACAATACACCACATGTAATAAATAAGTGGTGAACAATGGAAATCTCACAGAATCAAATGTGAGATAAGAAACCCCTTACCTTGTACTTTTCCTTGGTCGAGGGTTTTTTAACATCCTTTATAATAGTAAAATAATTGTTATTAAATTATAAAAAAACTATATACCAAAATTTTATATCATATATGATCCCAATAATAATGCTTTGTTAATAATATTTTAGTAGTATCATTGTTTTGGGTGTTAACTGGTATGTTTTCCTTCATATGCTCGGTTACATAAGACATTTTTGTTATGGATAAGATGTATTTTATTCATATCCAGAATTATATTAAGCTCTTAAAAATTATTTTTAATCATAAAATGAAAATTATTCTTGAATGATTATGATGGGGTATGAATCTCATCATGTACTTGGAAACAGTAATCTGTACGTACACACGAGTGACAATATCATTATATTGATGGTGAAATCGTATCTAATTGGATGTTATATCATATATCCAGAATCATTAAGATGTTATATTTTTTATTTACATTAGTTATACTCATTATTATACCCATCTAAATAATTAAGTGTTTCAATAACAAACTACCCCAAGACGTGGAGATGGTAAGTCGTGCGTACGCACGTATGGGGAATTTTTCATTCGTATGATAGATAGAATAATAAATATGGTTATAACCTTTTTATAATAACATCATACTATATATAAGATATTGGAATTATTATTTTTTAATAGAAACAACCAAGAAATAGGAAGTGGAAGAAGAAAAGAACTTGAAAGAGGTGATGAAATATTTATCTCTTCTTCGGGTTCTTCCTTTAAATTTGATCAAAAGGGATCCTTATTATGGATTTATGACCAAATCAAGGCCTCTAGGTTGATGTTAGGGAGGTTTTTAGGATATTGGGGTAGGGTTTTTCTGAGCCAAAAGTCTTTGGAGTTGTGAAATTAAGAGAAGGGGAAGTTCCCTTTTATAAGAGAGGTGAGGGTCAGTTTAGGAAAGTCATGAAATATTATTTTATAATAAAATAATTTTTGGTTTCTAATGGATCAAAAATGATTTATTTTTAAGATAAAGTGGGTATGGGTCTAAAAACTCCCTTCTTATAGGTTTTAGACATGTTTTGGTCACCATATTAACATTATCTTTTATATTTTACTCTTTGATAAATAGTTTGACATTTACCATGTCTCTTTGTATTTTTATATTATATCGTTAATAATGTTACAATAAACTACAAAGATAACTCCATGTGGTTAATTATTAATATATATTACCTTATCTATTTCCTTTTTTTAAACCATATATTTTTAGGAATATTATATCAATTAATAATATAGTATTTGTTTTAAAAACTCAATTATGTCAATTTTGACACTATTTAGTATTTGATGTATTGAAATACATAAAAACTTTATCACTTCGAATAAAATTTATTCAACCCACAATAACATGTCATATTAACTTATAAAATTAGTGGAATTCCTCATAAGCATCAATTTAAATTTATTTGGATATTTATAATATCAATTATTTTAATATTTCATTAATAAGGTAATTAGTGCATCATCAATGTGTCAAAAATAAATTTAATTATTTAATGTCTAAAAATTATAAATAAAATACCATTATGTAGGAAATTTTTTTATCTTTCTAATTAAAATTTATAGTTGCATGTATGTTGTGTGTAAAACTATATCAAAAATGGTTTAGTTGTTGAACTTTGAATTTAACTCTTTTAACTCTTCTATGAATAAAATAAAAATAAATGTCCAAATATAATCTGAGTGGACCAAAAAGGATCATATTTAATTCTTAAGGTTGTTTTTGGTCGAATTATACTCATCCAATAGAATTAGGATGTGTGTTATGGTAATTATGATATCATTTTTACCCTTTATTACCCCATTTACTTTTAACTGTGGTAAGTAAATGTCAAAAGTTACTATTCACAAAAAAAAATTATCTTATTGAACCACATTTTACATAGAGAGGTAAACCGTGTCTCTTAGATTTTTTAAATTCTACTCTTAGATGTGGTAAAATTATGGTTTATGAAAATTCATACACTACTAGAAAACTAGGCTATAGCCACAGTTTTAAACTCTGGCTATAGACTCTAAAACCATGGCTACAGGTAATAGCCACGGTTTCACCGACCGTGGAATATATTGGAGTTTCTATAGGGAAAAACCTATAGCCACGGTTCCAAACTGTGGCTATAGACCTATATCCACTGTTTCAACTATCGTAATAGACCTATAGCCACAGTTTGGTACCGTGGCTATAGACTCTGCCACATAGATTTATCACCACAGTTTATAAGTGGCCATAACCCTATTTCCCGATTTATAACAGTGACAAAAACCCTATTGCCACAGTTTAAAACTGTGGCTACATTATGGAGTATACAGAAAAAAAAATCAAGTACTTCCACACAGAAATCTAGTCTACAACAACCGTGTTTCTAGAAAAAAACAAAATAAAAACCGCTCCTGCCCCCTGCTCCCTCTGTCCCTCTATGCCTCTGGCCTCTTGACCTCAATGTTTCTCCCTACTCAACCGCTGCTCCCTGATCCCTACTCCCTACCTATACGCCACTCTCTAATCCTTGTCTCAGTGCCTCCTGCCTCGTACCCCATGTCTCTTACCCCATGCCCCCTGCTCCCCGCCTCAACCACTGCTCACTGCACCCTGCCCCCTACCCCTGTGCCCTACTCCCTAGTCTCTGCCTCAACGTTTCTCCCTGGTCCATATCTATATGCCCCCTGCCCCATGGCCCTTTCCCCCTGCCCCTTGCTCCATCCACAGCCATTGCTCCCTGCACCTTGCCTCTTGCCTCATGCCTCCTTCTCCATTCAAAAACACAAAAACAGCAGAAAAAAACAGGCTCTGCTCCCTGCTAAAGCTCAAATTCATATATCACAAAACAAGAAAAGAGTGCCTCTTTGATATCATCAAAACATTGTAGACTTATGCATACATTATGATTGTAACTGTGCCATAGTGCATGTAATTGCAATATAAAAGGTCAAAATTAACAAAAATCTAATTGGGTATCAGAAAATTGAAATCATAAAATAGTGAACAATGAAAATCAATCAAACTCTAAAATGTTAACAATTCAGTATGTATGAGGTTGGAAGAATTCAGTGGTGTATAATGTACCTGATATAATTTATAGCATCAAAATTAATTGAAATAATTGTAATGTTAGCTATTCTATATTGAAGCTGACCTATATTTAAAACATATCATTGGATAATAAAAATTTAACGAAAAAACAAAGAATTAATATAAACATAGTATAATATATAACAATTACAAAATTATGAAGTCTCATTGATAATAGACATTTGAATACAATAATCTTATGAAAATGGTGTCATTGTTGTGAATATCAAAAAAATCCTTTCCTTTGACACTATTTATATTGTGTGTCCATTTTTAGATATGTCCTAACAATTTGGTGCTTTTATTGATATCTTAGAGGATATATTATAATAATTGGATGAAGAACTCAAGTTTAAAGATCAATCGTAGATGAGATGTGACTTTGTGTGACTGGATGTTATCATAGTGAAAATGTTTTTTCTGTAAAAATGAACTGCACGACCATATTTTCTGTTGGATCACACATGGTCACTACTGAAAAACAAAACAAAATGGATCTTTCTATGCATTATACTGCATGAAGTGATCAGAGACATCAATGTTAGACATCCATGTTAGTGCTAACTTTCAAGACGCCTTATCCTCTCTACAAAACATCTTCTACGTTGTCCAAATGTTGGAATAAAGTCGTGACACAAAACATTTTGTAGTGTGTTGTATCTTGAGTGACAAACACCTAGTAGAAGTTGTGATAACTTTCAGTGATTGTTGTACCGCATAGAAAGTGGTAGAGGTTCTAATATGATTCGTTGTAGGATTGTCCTAAAATTTTCATTATTTTAGTGTAGAAATTCAAGATGATTGCATTTGATTTTTTTTGAAGTGTTCCTACTAGAACGGTTACTAGAGTTACAACATAGTAGTCATAGTTGGAGCAATTGTTCCGTGAATAGGTGGTCATGATTCAAGAACTACTAAAATTTGTTAAATCCCTTTATAGGGTGCATGAATAGTAACAAGATCGGTAGAATAACATGTTGCAATAGGTACAGTAACTCACTGAGTTATCTTATAAGTTTCATGTTATGTAGGATTTGGGTCTAGAGTAGAAAATAGAACAACTTTATAAAGAAGTGGTGAGTCCGAACATTCTTTCCATTGTACATGATTGCCGAGGATTGGAGGAAGGCATCCCACCTACTATTAAATGTGACCATGTAGAATTCTTCACCATTCGAAAAAGAACAAGACACAAAGAATTTAGTGAGGCGGTGGATCATTTTCCATGTGATAATCGACTCCCAAAAGTTCATAACATAGGAGGAAAGATATGCAAAGACTTTTAGAGTTTCTTAATGTGAGCTCGGATCTACCAAAAAATATTCTCAAATTGGCTATGAGCGTAGTGTTTTTGTTGGAAGCTACAAGTCTCAAGTTTCGCATGCGACGAGTGTAACAAATACTGATGCTCTCTCCGCTACCTCTGCAAAAAGAATTAACAGTTCCCCTCAGAGTCAACTCAAACCGATATCTACCATCTATGTGGATATTTAATGTATTACGTGGGATGAAAAAAGCCTATCAGGGACAGACACGAGGAAAAATTGAGCTTCCCTCTCTAGGTTCATCATTCACTAGCTTCCTCAACGAGCGTCTCTAGGAAATATTCACAAATTAATTCCATACAATTGTGTGATCCGATGGTCACAAATTATAAATATCATTGTCTAGGGAGGAGGGAAATATACCCAAACACAATAGTCATGTAAAATCCTAAAAAGTACTCTCAAACTCAACTAAGGAACCATAAACTATAGGCACAATGTTCCATTGATTATATAACCTATAATGGAGCACCATTATTCATCTATGAAACTGCTTAAAAGGAAGAAATATGAATCTTAACACATGGACTTCAATGTTATATTATGCCTTGTTAAAGGAATGTAATCTCACACCCATTATTGGCGACAAGATAATAAATCAACCCACTAGTGACAAGATAATAAATCAACCCACTAGTGACAAGAAAACAACATAATACCCTTATTTGTTATTAATAAATAAAGCAACCTACTTTTGAAATTAATGTAAGCTCACACCCATGTTTTTGATGATTTAATAAGTGAACTCACATAGAAAGGGGCTCCAGATCAGTTTTCAGAGTCTAACTTCATAAAGGCATTGGCAGTCATCTGTTCTAGCATCTCAGACACACATTGTAATGGCATATCATTCTTGAGCATGCAGTAAAAAATATGTAAATCCAGATTGAAGCTCATCATTTAGCCTATTGCACAAAAATCTTTAGTATTAGGAGATCCAGAACTATAAGGACAGCCATAATGAATCATCAAATAATTTTTACCTATTTTATGATAAAATAAAATGGATAAAATGAAATTCGGTGATTCTAAAAAATTAAATAATGCATGGTTTTAAAAAAACATGACACCAAACAGAAAAATTTAGGGAGGAAATAAATAAACAAAATAAAATAAAACACGAAAAAGAAATAGGCTACATGCAGTGGTGGAAAGAACTTTTTTATGATACCATTAGTGTTTTAGGTAGTTGGTGGTGATGCAATCGAGTAGATGACTCTTATAGTTGGGATTTCTTGTGGTTGGAATTAGGATTTGTAAGTGTATTTTTTGAGGTGACTAGGGTTAGATAGTTTTGTTTAGCCTCATCTCGATATTTTGGGAGTGTTGTGTAGAAGACACATGGGATTCAGTTGATGTTGGTCAGTTTCATAACTAGAGACAACTCAGAGTTTTAACTAACCATGTGTATTTGAACCCTTTTGAGGTTTTAGAGGTGTATTTAAACCTTTTCAAAGTTTTAGAGGTGTTGTCAAAGACCAAGAGTCTAGTTTTAATAATTTTTAAAGCACTCGAGGCTAAAAATCTAATAGAATTCAATGGTAAAACCAAAACCAAGGGAACCATGACATGAAGTGTAGTTTCATAGTAATATATTTTTTAAGGATAGGTACGGACCATGCTACATCCAAGGACCTTGGATTATTGTGATTGTTTTCATAAGAATAAATTCTTCTAATGTAATGTTACATTGTTGATCTGAAGCTGGATCACACCATGACCCATAGTGTTTCTCCATAATGCCCTGGCCAGAAAGGCTGGTTGCACTGTGAATGGAAGGATCTTGTCGTAACATGGTCCTAGCTAGTGGAGTAAGGTTCTTGGGTTAGCTGTAGGGGATATGTGTCATGACATGACTCAAAGGGCCCCAACATAATGTGGGTTTTGCAGAGGAATTATGTCGTGAACCCTATGAATCTCACTACAATGTACTTTATATCCAGTTTTTTAAATGTCAGTTAATATGTTTAATTAATAAATAAAATTAGGGTTTGACCTCATTTTCCTCTAAATAGCAGGGTAGCTATCCCTACATTCTATCTATTTCCTTCTCCTCATCCAATGTGTAAATTTGAAGTTGTATCGGGTGGATGATACACTTTCCAATCCATTAAGTAAGAAGAACTAACTAAAAAACACACTATGGAAGAAGGATCCCAAATCAGAGTGTTAGTGGTGTTAATATTAAGTGAAGAAATACTAATAATCAAATTAGCCTTACATGGGACAAACAAGCTACTGATAATTTAGAAAAAAACCTAGTGCTCATTTTTATGGAGGAGGTCTAAAACCCTTATATCACTATTAGAATTGCGCCTAGGAAAAATCACCCAAAATTGTTGGAAAGGGAAGTTATTTGTCATTACATACATGAATACTACTTCAATACTCCACTTTCTAGCACAAATTTGTTTTAAAGATCCCTGAAGCTTATATCAACCGCATCAAAACATATGATGGTTTCAGCCTAATATGTACAAAAATAAAAATAGTCCACAGAAAGCAACTTCCCTTCAAAACATTGCTCCAAAGGCCTTTGGGTTTGTATAGAAGAAATCACCCTTGATTATCAAAAATTTCAAGATTAAATGCATCAATATATTTCATCCCAGGTCTCCCACAATACCCCTCATGAAACATAAACTCCCACATAACCTAGTATAGAGGTCTTCTACCTGGTTCTCCTCCCCATAAATAGTTAGAAATCAAATAATTAAAAAAATCACAAATGTATTTAGTAAAATTTGAATTCGTGTTATAAAAAAATAATAAGAGACAATTACACTGTGTAGATTAAAATTATCTTCCCTTCCTTCGAAAAAACATTCCCTTTACATCCATAAATTTTATTAGACACACACTCCTTCAACCCGTGAAAAGCTTCCACATGTGTCCAACATATAATAAGTTGAAAGCCCATATATTTTTCATGATTAAAATAAAAAAACTCAAAACATGAAACAAAATTAGAATGAAATAATAAAATATAGGATATACAGATATGATTCACTATTTAGTTACCCATTTTCTGCCCTCATCCAGTTTCTCAAAATGTTCTCTCCATTCTCCGCACCAAGAATAATCCAAATATTGTTATCCAATTTCAACAGATCGAGTTCAGGATTATCGAGGAGAACTCTATGCATAGCAGAAACAGTAAGATATTTTGGTAAAATAATACCATTATATATAAACCATACTTCAGAGGATCCGATCTCACTTTTCACTTCTCATAGAATTCATGTTGCAGGTAATAGAAATCTTCATGAACTGCGAGGAAAATAAAATCGTAAACACCTGAAAATCGTCTTTGAAAAATGAAAAATGGGATTTGATGGTGATCATACTTCCCATTGTTGTATCATATTTCTTAATTATTCCATTTGAATCAAACAGGTTAATATTTCTTATGCTGATAAAGGGTGTGAGTTTAATCTTTTTCAACAAACCCTCCTACCTTCCCTTGTCGAGGTTCTCCTCGCACATGATAACCTCAAAATGAACAGTGCTGTCATAATTGTGCTCCTTGTAATCCTAAATTTTTAATAAATAATATTTTTTAGAGGCACTGTGGAGAAGGAAAAAGCTACCTATTTTTGGGCTTGTCCGCCTTAATTAAGGTATCCTTGATTCACTTCATTCCTTGTAATGATAGATTCCAAAAACTCCTTGTAATCTTGATAATACTTTCAGATGGGTATCTTTGTAATCCTCAGGGTCGTTTCATCCACATATTCTATATTTCCAATGACAGTGTAGGTAGCCCCACCTTCTTTGACTGATATTTTCTTGATAGTCCACTGAAATCCCATGTACCATGGATTCATGTGCTCTATAATTTCTCCATCTAAAAGGCATCTCAAATTTTGTAAAATGCTGGGATCATAGTATGGGACATAGGAGCTCCACCCGGTACTGATCCCCTCACTCCCATTTGTAACACCCCATGTTTCTACGGTACGCTTCTCTTTGAATAATGTGATAGCGTGTGTTGTACAAAACATCGAGTTCTAACACACACCACAACTGATCAAACTAGCCGTTATGAATAGTAATAACTAATTCTTTAAATTATATATATTTTATATTTCAAAATGGACTTTATTTTTGGATTTGGAGTATTGAATTTAGCCTAAGGTGAAATTTTGGTACTTTTCGGATAACTTTAATATTTTGATGAATAGTGAAGATTACTAAATTTTAATTAAAAACAACTTTTTTAATCAAAATAATAAATAGTGATAAGTTATGAATTTGAGTGGTTTTAAAGTATAATTAGAATATATTTTTACGTTTTTATCCAATGGTGTTTATTAGAATTAATTTCACTTTGAAATTGGACCTAAACAATTGTGAATCTTTTGGTATATATTGTTTCTTAAAAACACGCTATTTGTTGTAACAGCGGGAATTAATTATAAAATTAATTAATGAAACTTATATGTTTGGAATTTTGTAAAATAGACATCATTTTTGAATTCGGAATATCAATTATAGCTTAGTGTGAAATTTTGGCACTGTTCTGAAAAACTTCAATTTTTTATGAATAGTGAAACTATTAAGTGGTAGTTAAAAAACTGAATTTTTTCATAAAACTTATTTTTACCGCTTCTGTGAATGGAATTTCAAAAATCTTAGAGACACAGTTAATATCATGAAGTAAAATTTTGTTCAATGAGATGAAAATAATTTTTGGTGAATAGTAACGTTTTACTTTTATTTACCTCGGTTAAAAGTAAATAGGGTAATTAAGGGTAAAAATGATATTAATATTACCCTAAGAAATGTCCTAATTCTATTGGAAAAACCTTTCTCGACCAAAAACAACCTTAGGAATAAAATATTATCATTTAGGTCCACTTGGATTAGATTAGGACATTTATTATTATTTAATTCAAAGAAGAGTTAAAAGAGTTAAAATCAAAGTTTATTTACTTAAACATTTTTAATATAGGGTTATACATAACATAAATTCAATTGTAAGTATTAATTAGAAAGATAATAGGATTTCCTACATAATTATATTTTATTTATAATTTTTGGACTTTAAATAATTTAATTTATTTATGACACAATGATGATGAAGTAATTACCATAATAGTGACAAATTAAAATAATTGATATTATTAATACCCAAATAAATATAATTTGAGACTTTTTATGAATTTAACTAATTTTTTTAAGTTAATATGAAATGTTATGAATGATTTAATTAAATTTTTTTGATGTAATCATTCTGTTATGAGTTTCACAAAAATCAACTATTGAATAGTGTCAAAATTGACATAGAAGAGTTTTTAAAACAAATATTATATTATTAATTGATATTAAATTCCTAAAAATCTAAGGATCTACCAAGAGACTTATATCATGATATTTTTATCAATAATAGACCACTTGGGGGTCGGTTGGATTTATATAGTATGTTTAAGAACTATATAATATAAAAATACAAAGTGACATGGTAAATGTCAAACTAATTTACTAAGAGTTAAAACTAAAAGATAAGGTTAATATAGTAACCCCAACCTATCTAAATTCTATTGGTTGAATGGTTTTCGACCTATCCCCACCTTAAACTTTAAATAATCATCTTTGGAGCCATTAGAAACCGAATATTAATTTATTATAAATTAATATTTCTAGCTTTTCCAAAGGTGCCCCTCACCCCTCTTATAAAACGGTACTCCCCCTTCTCATTACTTCACACCTTCAAAGCCTTTTGGTTCGGCCAAACTCTGCCCCAATACTCTCTCAACTTCTATAACTACAACCTAGATGCCTTATTTTGATCATAAATCCAACCTACGGAGCCCTTTCGATCAAATCAAAAGGAAGAACCCGAAGAAGAGGTAATGTTTTCACCACCCCTTTTCAAGTTCCTTTCTTCTTCCACTTCTTCTTTATTTGTTATTACCATTCTAAAATAATAACTCCAGTATCTTATATATACTGTCATGTTATTATAAATATGGTACAACTATATTCAGTATTCTATCCATCCTTTGTATAACATGTCACCATACGTGCGTACGTTCGACTTACCGTCTCCACGTCGTGGTGTAATTGTTATTCAATATATTATTATTTGGATGGGTATAATAATGATGTGTAATTCATGTAAATAATAAATGTAACATGATAATGATTATATATATATGATATTCCATCCAATTATATATTTTTTTAATAACAAAAGAATGATATTGTCGCTCGTGCGTACGTACGGACTACCGTCTCCACGAACGTGATGAGATTCATTCTCCATCATATCCATTCAAGTATAATTCTCATTTGATGATTAATAATAGTATCTAAGGACTTGATATCATTCTGGATATGATTAAGATACAACCTATCCATGAAAAACATGGCTTACGTAACAAAACATATAAAATAAAATGAGTAAGTTAACACCCGAAACAATAATAATACTAAGATATTTTTAAGAAAACACTATTAAAAGATCATATATGATATCATATTAATATATATGATTCTTGTATAATTTAATAACAATTAGTTCACCATTATACAGGAGGTTAACCTACCCTCAACCAATGAAATGTGCTAGGTAAGGGTTATTTTACAATCTCTCCATTATCCGAGGTTGTTTATACGTAATAATCTACTGGGATCTCTTTATCATTCACATCCACGTTTCTTAAAAATATATTTCAAAACATTTTTACTATTTAATAGAATATGGGTTAAAGTCATTTATACCCTTTTTTTAATTTTTATAAGAGTTTTATAAAGGAATTTTTCCGTCATTTTCCAAACAAGGTGCTTTTTAACCATTTTGACAGAATTAAGTTTAGAATTTTTTTTAACTTATACGGCGGGTGTGGTTATTTTCCGCCGTTATAAAATTGTCGAAGCTTCCCTTACAATCTTATAAGAATATTTTCAATGAAAATGTTTTATTTTATAAATATATGACTCTTAAATTATTTCAAAATAGAAAGATATATTTCTCTAAAAAGAGTTTTGATTTCATCTATGTCAACATCCTTTGATGGATTTTACGCTTATTTGAAGTTGATTTATTATGATACAAAACTTATATATTGTATTGAAGGTTTTGTAATATGTTTGACTGTGGATGTGTTATTTTTATACCATTCATGGTTTATGGATTAAGTATTTACATTTCTTATCCTAGATTTAATACGAATGTTTATGTTATGTTTAAACCTTTTCATATGGGAATGCATTGGACTTAATATGTGACGGGTGGAGCCCGCTATAGCTCCTCGATGCATCGGTAGGTCACATGAGACAAACTAGTGTCTTGGAACAAGGCCTTGGCAAAATCTTATTTGTAGTTTTGGCACGAGGCCTTGGGTATGTGGTTATGATAGTCTGGAATTATGCATTCCATCATTATGAAAGTGGTTATTGATATTGCATGTGATTATTCTATTAGTAGAATATCCATGTGAATAAGTAAATGGAATTATTTCATTTTACTTTTTCCATAATATTTTGAAGTTCAAGTTTAAAAGGCTTTTGTTTTAGTAATACATTTCCTTAAATGTTTATGCTTATTTTTGAATGTTTCCGCTATATTGTTATCCTTACTGGGCATTTGAGCTCACCCCTTTTCAATGTTTTATTTTTCCCAGGATGTGAAGAAGTAAGTTATGAATGACCTGCAGGGATAGTATGTGGGGATATGAGTGTGGAATATGGATACTATGTTGTTGTTGTAGTTTTTCCCTTTATGATGTAATACTTTATGAATATATCTAGTGTTTCCAAGGCTACTAAACCAGGAGGTCTTTCGAGATTTGATCCTTCTTGTGATCATTCCAATGTAATGTAATAATGCACCGACTCTGGATAACTGGGGTTGGGGCGTTACAGTTGGTATCAGAGAAAGTTTAGTACAATCCTTGGAAGCTATATTTAGATAAACTATGATTAGAGCACGTAGACCTAAGATGAACTTTTTGGATTAGTATAGAAGAACTTCCTAGAATTTTGGTATTGTAGAGATTTTGTGAGTTTTCCGAGCAATACATCCCTGTCTGGATATGAGCTGTTAGAGGCGGCTCTAGCACAGATGTGCCTAGGGGTAAAACCCGAAAACACCTCTTTTAGCTAGACTCGAGCGGGAACTGGTTCACAATAACGGGCATTGCTGCACTCTTGGTTACGACACTCCCGGGGGATATGCTTAGGATAACTATCATTTTATTTACAAATAATTATGAAGGGTTTATGAGTATATACTTTCTCAAAGAAAACATTTTTATGATTATGGATTATATCTATAAATAGGTCAATTTATGTTAAGTGTTTTATAAGTATGGGATTATGTATTTTGATTCATAAACTGATCTAGTTCATGCCATTTTTTAGAAATGGTGCCTAGTGGAATAAATGGAAACTGTATCAATGCACACACTCCATGTAGGGATTTCCCTCCTGCTCCAGATAATTATAGTGGAGCTGGGGATGCAACTGGTGCTGATCAGCTAATCACCATACTGGGACAACTCACTCAGGTTATGAATAATAACCTTACCCATATGGATCACCCTGATCCGTAGCGTGGAGGATCAATGTTATATCGATTCATTAGGAAACAACAACCAACTTTCAATGGGAGTACAAATCCCTTAGTAGCTGAGCAATGGATAAATTCCCTAGAGAAAATATTTTAGGCTTTGGGGAGTAGTGAAAGGGAAAAAGTTATCATGGAAGTTTACCGCCTCACTGGAGATGCTGATCAATGGAGTTCATTGATTCAATATACGAAGGAAGATGATGAAGTATCAAATAAGGAATGGAGGGAGTTCAAAGATATATTTTTAGAAAAATACATTCCTCGCGACCATCGAGCAGATATGGAAAGGAAACTTCTGAGTCGGAGACAAAAGGATGATGAGAATGTCACAAAGTATGAGGCTAACATTACAAGGTTAGAAAGGTATGATGGAGATTATATACGTAACCCAAGAATTATGATTGATCATTTCTTTAATGGGTTAAAACCATTTCTCCGTCGAGCATTAGTCTCACAATCCTTCTTGTCGTATGGAGACACTGTATCATGTGCTATCAAGGCCGAAAAGGAATTCTCTAAGTCTTATGACTTTAAAGCAAAGAAAGAGAAGAAGAGACTGGTTGATCAATCTGGGAATAGAAATAAGGGGAATTAAGGAAATGTTGAATATCCATCCTGTGGTAAATGTGGTAAGAAACACCCCGGTACGTGCTTAAAGGGAACGAGAGTCTGTTACAAGTGTGGTGAAAAAGGCCACCAAGCTCGTGATTGAAAGGGGAAGAAGGAAGCTACCAATGTTCAGTGCTACAATTACAGGGAGATGGGGCATTATGAAAATGAATTTCCAAGAGTCAGGAGAACTTATCTCAAAAAAGGCCAAGGGATCAAGGCCAAGATTATGTTATCACTACTGCTGAGGTAGAAGCTCCGAAAGATGTGGTGGCGGGTAATTTAATGGTTTCCTCAAGTTTAGAAAATGAATTATTTGATTCTGGATCATTGCATTGTTTTATATCTTCCCAGTTTCCTAAGAAAATTATATATTTCTAATTTGATTTAACAAGGTATTTTTCAGTTAAAACTCCTAAGGGAAGTATCATTGCAACAAATTTTTGTGAGTCAATCCCCATTAGAGCACATAAATGTTCTTTATCTGTTGATCTCATCGTCATACCTATGATTGAGTTTGATATAATCCTCGGTATGGACTGGGTTTCGGACTATGATGCAAAGATTTATTGTCAGAAGAAAGAGGTTACGATTCTTGATGACGATGATAAGGAACACCTTATCTTTAGAGGAGATTCGTCAACGCCTAATTATTATCTAGATCCACCCCCAGTAGCTCAACAAAATTCAATTATTGTGGAGGAAGAGAATGAAATGACTATGGGTGAGGAAAGCAATGTTCAAATAGAGGATGTACCTGTTGTGAATGAATATGTAGATGTATTTCCGGAAGATTTACCTGGACATCCTCCAGAACGAGAAGTTGAGTTTTCCATTGATTTAATTCCTGGATCAAGGCCTATATTGAAGACCCCTTATAGGATGGCCACTATAGAATTAGTTGAACTAAAGAAACAACTAGAGGAATTGAGTAATAAGGGATTTATTCTCCCTAGTGTTTCTCCATGGGGAGCCCCTATTCTTTTTGTTAAAAATAAAGATGGATCTATGAGGTTATGTATCGACTATAGGGAGATAAATGCTATAACAATAAAGAACAAGTATCCCCTACCTTGCATTGATGATTTATTTGACCAACTACATAGAGCTCAATAGTTTTCGAAGATTGACCTTCGATCTGGATACCATCAGTTGTGTGTGAATAAGGAATACATTCCGAAGACAGCGTTTTGAACCATGTACGGGCATTACGAGTTTACTGTAACACCTTTTAGATTGACTAATGCATCCTCTGTATTCATGGATCTGATGAATAGAGTTTTCAAGGAGTATCTCGATGAATTTTTGGTGGTATTTATTGATGATATCTTGGTATAATCCAAAAGCTACGAAGATAATGAAAATCACTTGCGCATTTTTCGGAAGACTCTGAGAAGACATGAATTATATGGGAAGTTTAGCAAGTGTGAATTTTGGCTTCAGGAGATTTCTTTTCTTGGCCATATTGTCTCTAAATATGGAATCTCTATTGATCCTTCTAAGACCAAGGCAATCCAAGAATGGCCAGCACATACGAGTATAACTGAGGTAAGTAGTTTTATTGGTTTGGAAGGTTATTATCGACGTTTCGTCCAGAATTTTGCCCGATTGGATAACCCATTAACAAAGCTCACACGTAAAGGGGTTATATTTGTTTGGAAAAAAGAGTGTGAAGAATTTTTTGAAGAACTGAAGAGAAGATTAGTCAATTCTCCTATATTGACTCTACCATTGGGGAATGATGGGTTCATTATTTATAGTGATGCATCGAAGAAAGGACATGGTTGTGTCCTTATGCATAATGATAGATTTTTTTCCTATGCATCACGACAGGTGAAAATTAATGAACAAAACTATCCTACTCATGATCTCGAGTTAGAAGCTGTGATCTTTTCTTTGAAGATATGGAGGCACTACCTCTATGGTGAAAAATGTGAGATTTATTCTGATCACAGGAGTTTGAAGTATATTTTCTCACAAAAAGAACTCATCATGAGGCAAAAGAGATGGCTTGGATTGCTCAAGGATTATGATTGTACGATACACTACCACCCGGGGAAAGAAAACAAGGTGGAAGATGCTTTGATCAGAAAAGACCATGGAGTTTTGAACATGATGATAATTGAAAGGGTTCCAATTTTCATGGATCTAGTGAATATGGAAATGGGAATAATAAGGGAAGGTGAACCATCAATGCATTTTCAAATGGTTGTCAAACCATCTTTACTAGAAAGGATTAAGAGTTCTTAGACCGATGATGAAGAATTTCAAAAGAAGATTAAAGTTGTGAATGATGGGAGATTGAGAGACTTTGTGTATGAAGAAGGAATTTCGAAATTCAGGAAGAGACTTTGTGTTCCCGATATACCTGATCTATAAAGGGAATTGCTGGATGATGCCCATAGTTCCAATTTCTCTATACACCCTGGGAGCACCAAAATGTATAGAGATTTGAAGGAACGTTTTTGGTGGGACAACATGAAGAGGGAGATTTCAGATTTTGTGTCATGATGTATGGTTTGTCAACAAGTGAAAGCTGGAAGGCAACAGCCTGGAGGAGTCATGCAACCTCTTCCCATACCATAGTGGAAATGGGATAATATTATGATGGACTTTGTCATGGGACTACCAAAGACTCCTATAAGGAACGATGCAATATGGGTTATTGTTGATCGTCTTACCAAGTCAGCAAATTTTCTTGCTATAAGAGAAGATCTACCCCTGGAACGTCTAGAAAGACTATATATTAATGAAGTTGTGAGACTTCATGGAGTACCCCTATCGATTGTTTCTGATCGTGATCCCCGTTTTACTTCAAGGTTCTGGAAAAGTCTTCAGAAATCCCTGGATACTGAACTTCATTTGAGCACTGCTTACCACCCTCAAACGGATGGACAATCAGAACGAACTATTCAAACCTTATAAGACATGTTGAGATCTTGCTCACTTGGCTTTCAGGGTATGTGGGATCAATATTTACCTCTGGTAGAATTTTCCTATAACAATAGCTTCCATTCGAGTATTCATATGGCACCATATGAAGCGTTATACGGAAAGAGATGTCGTACACAAACCTGTTGGGATGACGTTGATGAAAAAAAACTTGTAGGCCCAGAACTAGTTGTGGAAATGATGGAAAAGGTGAAGGTAATCCAGAGTCACATCAAAGCAGCTCAAAGTAGGCAGAAGAGCTATGAAAAAAATTGAAAGAAGGATTTGGAATTTCTAGTCGGAGATCATGTTTTCCTGAAGGTATCTCCATGGAAGGGAGTTATGCATTTTGGTAAGAATAGTAAATTGAGTCCCAGGTACATCGGACCTTTCGAAATTCTAGAACGAATTGGGGCTGTAGCTTACCGATTCAAATGCCGCCAAGTCTCTCCAAAGTTCACGATGTGTTCCACGTATCTCTGTTGAGGAAATACATGCCTGACCCAACGCATGTACTCTCCTATGAGGAATTGGAACTGGAACCCGATCTATCTTATTGCGAAGAACCCGTCAGGATTCTTGATACGAGAGAAAAAGTACTGAGAAACCGGATGACACGTCTGGTAAAAGTTTTGTGGAGAAACCATAAGATCGAAGAGGAAATGTGGGAACCCGAGGAACTTATGATGAAGAACCACCCGAGTCTTTTCATACGGTAGTATTATAAAAATTTCTAGAACGAAATTATTTGAAGGAGGGGAGAATGTAACACCCCAAGCTTCAACGATACGTTTCTCTTTGAATAATGCGATAGCGTGTGTTGTACGCAACATCAAGTTCTAACACACACCACAACCGATCAAACTAGCCGTTATGAATAGTAATACCTACTTTTTAAAATTATATATATTTTATATTTCAAAATGGACTTCATTTTTGGATTTGGAGTATCGAATTTAGCCTAAGGTGAAATTTTGGTACTTTTCGGATAACATTAATATTTTGATGAATAGTGAAAATTACTAAATTTTAATTAAAAACAACTTTTTTAATCAAAATAATTAATAGTGATAAATTATGAATTTGAGTGGTTTTAAAGTATAATTAGAATATATTTTTACCTTTCTATCCAATGGTGTTTATTAAAATTAATTTCACTTTGAAATTGGACCTAAACAATTGTCAATCTTTTGGTATATATTGTTTCTTAAAAACACGCTATTTGTTGTAACAGTGGGAATTAATTATAAAATTAATTAATTTAACATATATGTTTGGAATTTTTTAAAATAGACATCATTTTTGAATTCAGAATATCAATTATAGCTTAAGGTGAAATTTTGGCATTATTCTGAAAAACTTCAATTTTTGATGAGTAGTGAAACTACTAAGTGGTAGTTAAAAAACTGAATTTTTTCATAAAAATTAATTTTACCGCTTCTGTGAATGGAATTTCGAAAATCCGAGAGACACGGTTAACATCAAGAACTAAAATGTGGTTCAATGAGATGAAAATAATTTTTGGTGAATAGTAACTTTTTACTTTTATTTACCACGGTTAAAAGTAAATAGGGTAATTAAGGGTAAAAATGATATTAATATTACCCTAACACATGTCCTAATTCTATTGGACAAATTTATCTCGACCAAAAACAACCTTAGGAATAAAATATTATCATTTAGTTCCACTTAGATTAGATTAGGACATTTATTATTATTTAATTCAAAGAAGAGTTAAAAGAGTTAAAATCAAAGTTTATTTACTTAAACATTTTTAATATAGGGTTATACATAAGATAAATTTGATTCCAAATGTTCATTAGAAATATAATAGGATTTACTACATAATTATATTTTATTTATAATTTTTAGACTTTATATAATTTAATTTATTTATGACACAATGATGATGCAGTAATTACCAAAATAGTGACAAATTAAAATAATTGACATTATAAATACCCTAATAAATATAATTTGAGACTTGTAATGAATTACACTAATTTTTAAGTTAATATGACATGTTAGGAATGATATAATTAAATTTGTTCTAAGTAATCATTATGTTATGAGTTTCAGAAAAATCAACTATTGAATAGTGTCAAAATTGACATAAAAGATTTTTTAAAACAAATATTATATTATTAATTGATATTAAATTCCTAAAAATCTAAGGTTCAGCCAAGAAAATAATATCATTATAGGTGTATCATTAATTGACCACTTGGGGGTTGTTTGGATGTATATAGTAAGTTTATTAACTATAAAATATAAAAATACAAAGTGACATGCTAAATGTCAATCTAATTAACTAAGAGTTAAAACTAAAAGATAAGGTTAATATAGTAACCCAAAACTATCTAAATTATATTGGTTGAATGGTTTTCGACCTATACCCACCTTAAACATTGAATAATCAACTTTGGTTCCATTAGAAACCGAATATGAATTTATTATAAATTAATATTTCTAAGGTTTCCAAAGGTGCCCCTCACCCCTCTTATAAAAGGGTACTCCCCCTTCTCATTACATCACACATTCAAAGCCTTATGGTTCGGCCAAACTCTGCCCAAATACTCTCCCAACATCCCTCACTACAACCTAGATGCCTTAGTTTGATCAGAAAGCCAACCTAAGGATCCCTTTTGATCAAATCAAAAGGAAGAACCCGAAGAAGAGGTAATGTTTTCTCCACCCCTTTTCAAGTTCCTTTCTTCTTCCACTTCTTATTTCTTTGTTATTACCATTCTAAAATAATAACACCAGTATCTTATATATACTGTGATGTTATTATAAATATGGTACAACCATATTCAGTATTCTATCCATCTTTGAATAACATGTCACCATACATGCGTACGTACGGCTTACCGTCTCCACGTCGTGGTGTAAGTGTTATTCAATAAATTATTATTTGGATGGTATAATAACGATGTGTAATTCATGTAAATAATAAATGTAACATGATAATGAATCTGTATATATGATATTCCATACTATTATATATTATTTTAATAACAAAAGAATGATATTGTCGCTCGTGCGTACATACGGACTACCTTCTCCACGAATATGATGAGATTCATTCTTCATCATATCCATTCAAGTATAATTCTCATTTGATGATTAATAATAGTATCTAAGGGCTTGATATAATTATGGATATAATTAAGATACAATCTATTCATGAAAAACATGTCTTACGTAACAAAACATATAAAAGACAATGAGTAAGTTAACACCCGAAACAATAATAATACTAAGATATTATTAATAAATCGCTGTTAAAAGATCATATATGATATCATATTAATATATATGATTCTTGTATAATTTAATAACAATTATTTCACCATTATACAGGAGGTTAACCTACCCTCAACCAAGGAAAATTTCAAGGTAAGGGTTATTTCACAATCTCTTCATTATCCGAGATTGTTTATACGTAATAATCTACTAGGATCTCTTTGTCATCCACATCCTTATTTCTTAAAAATGTATTTCAAAACATTTTTACTATTTAATAGAATACGGTTTAAATTCATTTATACCCTTTTTTGACTTTTTATAAGAGTTTTATAAAGGAATCTTTCCATCGTTTTCCAAACAAGGTTCTTTTTAACATTTTCGACAGAATTAAGGTAAGAATGTTTTTTTAACTTGTACGGCGTGTGCGGTTATTTTCCGCCGTTATAAAATCGTCGAAGATTCCCCTAAAAGATTATAAGAATATTTTCAAAGAAAAAATATATATTATATAAATATATGAATCTTAAATGATTTCAAAATATAAAGAGATCTTTCTCTAAAAAGAGTTTTTATTTCATCTATGTCAACATCCTTTGATAGATTTTACGCTTATTTGAAGGTGATTTATTATGATACAAAACTTCTATATGGTATTGAAGGTTTTTTGATATGTTTGACTGTGGATGTGTTATTTTTATACCATCCATGGTTTATGGATGATGTATTTACATTTCGTATGCTAGTTTTAATACGAATTTTTATGTTATGTTTAAAACTTTTCATAAGGGAATGCATTGGACTTAATATGTGACGGGTGGAGCCCGCTATAGCTCCTCGATGCATCGGTAGGTCTCATGAGACAAACTAGTGTCTTGGCACAAGGCCTTTTCTAAATCTTATTTGTATTCTTGGCACGAGGACTTGGCTATGTGGTTATGATAGTCTGGAATTATGCATTCCATCATTATGAAAGTGGTTATTGATATTGCATGTGATTATTCGATTAGTAGAATATCCATGTGAATAAGTAAATGGCATTATTTCATTTTACTTTTTCCATACTATGTTGAAGGTCAAGTTTAAAAGGATTTTTTTTAGTTATACATTGCCTTAAATGTTTATGCTTATTTTTGAAAGTTTCCGCTATATTGTTATCCTTACTAGGCATTTGAGCTCACCCCTTTTCTATGTTTTATTTTTCCCAGGATGTGAAGAGGTAAGTTATAAATGACCTGCAGGGACAATATGTGGGGATATGAGTGCGGAATATGGAGACTATGTTGTTGTTATAGTTTTTTACTTTATGATGTAATACTTTATGAATATAACTAGTGTTTACAAGGCTAATAAACCAATCGGTCTTTCGAGATTTGATCTTTCTTGTGATCATGCCAATGTAATGTAATAATGCACCGACTCGGGGTAACTGGGGTCGGGGCGTTACACAATTGACCAAAACCATTGGTATCACCGATATATACCTAAGTGGTACCACAATAAAGTTAGGAAATATCTTCATAATAGCACTATAATCACACAATAACCAAGTGGGTTCAATAGACTATCCATATTCATTCATTTAGTTGAGGAGAATATCATCATCATTCGGGAATAAGAAACGGGTAATCGGAGATAGTCTAGTGTGGATGTATCTAGCCCTGGAAGGGTCTTTGACTCCCTGGATAAAACACACAAGTCTCATAAATTCAGATTTTGGGCAGAATTTGTGCTCAAATGACGTAAAATGCAAAAAGATTTACCTGGTGTCTGGTACCAAATTGTCCATTTGGTTTAATCAGGTTAATGTTGTTACTCCCAAAAAAATCATGTGCCATTCCAATTATGGTACCAGTAAGGCCGATCACCCCATAGTGGTAAGATGAGTGTTCTAATACATAACCAGATAATTGGGAAACCTTCTCCTCCTTTACAAAATTCCTCTTGAAAGAGAAGAAGAGAATCTCACCTTGCCCAGCTTTAAGCAATTTACCATTGACGGAATTGACTGTTGATGGTCATCTATTGAAAACAGTATCAGCTCTTTGTTCACAATGTTACTGTACTTGATAATCTTCTTGATTCTGATCAATGTAAGTGCCAGCTAGTAGAAATACGTAATATAATAAATTAAGATTCATACAACCCTATAAATCACCTATCAAAGTCAATTCTGAACCTCAAACTACCAAATCCAATTCGTTCTAGCTTCTATCTTTTTCTGGATGAATGAAAGCTCAATTTCATTTTCATCTTCATTGTCGACCTACAGAAATTCCTTCTTCTACTTCTGGAGCTCACCGAAGTAGTCTTTTCCTTCTTTGGATGTTCTTGTACCGAACCCCCAGTATACAGAGAATAAATTTCTGAAAAATAACTATTCATAAACGAGGCCTGATTATGTTATAATTGAAATGAATATTGATTATATAACATTAATGTGAATTGAATCCAAAGCAAAAGAGTGTTAAAACATACAACCTATTTTCACAACTCTTCACCCTCTTCAGTACGTACATACATTTTTTCTTGATCAGATATTGCTATAGCTCAATTATAATAATCCTGGAACAAAAAACAGCATAATAGCATTAAAAAAATGCAGTTACAAATCAGAATTTATCACCCATATCATCATTCAAGTCTTCCATAAATATCAAAAATTTAAAAACTATGACTAATTTATGTAATCATGTTAAACAAAGCCTTCATAACAACTCAATATATTAATTTTTAATATTTTGAAATGGTTTTTAAATCATAACATATGATAGATAAGAAATATAATATGAAAATTACATGTAAAGTAATTATACAAGAGACATACACATGATATATTCCAACAGGACCAGTCAGTGTGGTCATATCTGAGTGATAATCATGCATTCACATTATACTTGTTTCATTTGTTGTTGGAATATGGTAGTATCACGAGGTCACATAATCATATTGGAATATGGTTGTATCACGAGGTCACATAATCATGTCATCACAAAGATATACTCATGCTACTACATTAAATTATTTAATATCTACCATATGGTTTAAACGTCTAACACATTGTTATTATACATATTCCTTATTTGGTTTCATTATTCCATCATGGAAATTAACATGATGTATCTTCCTCAAAACCAAGGGTTCTCTAAGATGTCGTGTCTCCCCTTATTTACGTGAGTATGACTCATGAGTAGATAAATCAAAAGATATATTGAGATATGAGGCACCCAACATAGAATATAGAACCCTAAATAATTTTGTGGTTAAGTGAATTCAGGTGTTGTGACTTCCTGAGATCCGCAAGGAGGAGAAGGATCGCAAGGAGGGAGGTGGTCGCGTCGGAGGTGTACCAGAGGAGGAGGTGGGGTGGCAACCTAGGAGCAGTGTCGGTAGGGGGAGGTGAGGTGTCTGCATTCGGTGGTAGCATCCGGGGAGGAGGGTCAGATATGAGAGCTCATAGTGGGGTTTTAGTGAGGGTTAGCATCGCGAGAGCAGCGTCGCGTTCGGTGGCACTCTCCGGGGAGGAGGATCGGAGATGAGCGCGCGCGGTGGGGTTGCAGTGAGGGGAAACATCCTGAGGGAAGTGTTGTGAGGGCACTGTCAAGAGAGCATGGTCGAGGGAGAAGAGAGATCACGAGGGAACCGTCGGGGGTGGAGGGTCGGGGGAGAAGAGAGCTCGCGAGGGGCACCGTCAAGGAATGAGGGCCCCACAGAGGTGAGGGTAATGTGAGGGGGTCGTGCGGAGAAGAGGAAATTCTTGCTGATCAAACATTAATTACCACGAATTTTATGTTATTTGTGGCTATAAATTAACCTATATCCATGGACTTATAAAATTGTGGCTTTAGGTCTATGTCCATAGGTCATTTTTCTAGGAGTGGTAAATGCACCAAAAAGGTGGGTAAAAGATCGTAAAAAGTTCAATAAAATATAATACACCTCATTTTATAATAAAATGACTCAAATTAATTACATTGAACTTATATATGTATTGTATAACTATTTTTACTCAAAATTAATTTATTTAAAATAAATGATTATTTAAATAAAAAGTTGGTTTTAAACTATAGCGCTGTATTTTTCACTATTCATCAAAAATTGAATGTTTTCATAAAAATACCAAAACTTTTCCTTAAGATAATATAGATATTCTGAATTCAAAAATTAATTCTATTTTACCAAACTCAAAGCATATAAGTTGCATTAATTAAATTAAAATTAATTCCTGTTGTCAGAACCGAAAAGTGGGTTTTTTAAAAAGAAAAAAAACTATCAAAATATTTACATGTGTTTATGTCAAATTTAAATGTTAAATTACTTATAATGACCTAAATTGAATTAAATGATAAAAATATAATATAATTATACTTAAAAACTATTAAAATTCATAATTTATCACTACAAATTATTTTTATTAAAAAAGTTGCATTCAATTAAAATTTTGTATTTTTCAGTATTCATCAAAATATGAAAGTTATCAGAAAAGTACAAATAAATTATCCAAAATAAAATTTAATGTCCCCATTATAAATAAAAATTTAATTTCATTAAATTTAATACATAAAAGTGTGAAATATTGGTTTCAAAAAGGGTTTGCTACTAAAAGGTGGTAAAATTGCATTTTTTTAATTTACTTCTTTTATATGAAAAAATGAATTAGTTATTATATAATGTCTAACAAACCCATAATATGGATTCTAAAATTATATGGAGTATATAAAATTCAAAATTCAGTTAATAATATTCATACCTTTTTTTGAACAGCTAGTTTGGTAAGTCATGGTGCGCTCAAACTCGGTGTTGCATGTTGCACAAGCTATTGAATTATATTAATGAAAATAACATTCTTTAAAATCTTGGGGAGTTACATAATTAGATTAAGGTTTGGAATGTTTCTATTCATCAAAATTAAACACCATGTCTTAGTGGTGAAATACCACACATAGTTATGAACAAATATTGCCTCATGTTAACACCTAACATATGTGAATATTCAGAAGATTTTCATTTTCAGAACATATTTCTCCATTTTCATGCATATTTAACCTTATCTCATGAGATTAATCACATTACCCAATGCATTGGAGAACTATATAATTCTAGGCGCACTAGTTAACTCATAGCATTTACATAATCAAGCTTTCAACATTGTATGTATATCAATAATGGAAATAAAACAAACCAAGGAAAATAAATGGGATTCATTTAATAAATTAAGGAATAAAAATTTGGGATTCCCAAATTAGAATTAAAAAAAAATATTAGATTCATCATTTTTGAGAAAAGAAGAAATATCTCATGGGGAGACAAAATGTTTTTTGTAAAAAAGATCACTTTTGTAAAATCATTTTATTTGTCATAAAACTAAATAAGAAACATATATATCCCCTAAAAATGTATTATGAATGAAATTATATTTTAGGATAATTACATTTACATCCATAATGAAATTTGGCACAAAAGAAGAATTACCCAATGAAAGAAAATTTGGTTTGATAATCCCATTACCTTATGTCTGAATGTTTTTTCACAATAAAATCCTAGATAATAAAATTAGATTCATTAATTCATAAATCCATACCCACTTTTACATTTAATTGATTTATGGTAATTTTATTTTGTTCATTTATATCCATTATGATGAGTTATAGAATACAATTTCATCGTTCCAAGAGTGTTTGATTATTGGTGTTCATGATCTGTTTGCTTTAATATAGGAATAGATGTTCATGTAAGTTGAAATTATTTCTCAATAATATAAATAATCTGTTATTAGTTAAAATCAAGAAGTTTAATTGTTCTTATATATTATTTTTTTCATATTTACATGATTCATTAGATAAAACGTTAATGATAATCATTTATATTTATTTTGGTGGTTTTTGATCATAATGAAATCAATTTGTTTTATTATTTATTATTTTGTATATATGTTAATTTCATAAAACAAAAAATGTTATAAAATATATTTTAATTTTTTTTCAACAATTATAATGTTTTTTGACCATCCTTGAAGAAGGTAAAGTAAAATGAAAAATTTTTATCTTTAAAGCTGATAAATCATCACCGCATGGAGGATGTTTTCATTTTTATAATAAATTACATGGGAGAATAGGATTGATGATTGGTTATTCCATTCACACAATAAAAGTATTTAATATATTAGAAAATGGATTTATCATGCCACTTGAATGAGTGGAGGTGAAGAGAGAATAATAAAACAAAAGAACATGAAATTGTTTAAAAGAAAATGAAAGAGAATTTTACCTCTGGAAGTTCTTATCCTTTAGAAACTCAATAGGGAAATTGGATGTCATATTTTTTTTATAAAAAAGTCTCTTAGACATGTGGAAGAGTCCTGGGAAGTTTATTGAGTGGAAATTTTTAATTTTAAAATCTTGAAAAGGTGTGGTAAGAAGAGGTGGTGAGGGTGGTATTTATAGGGGATGATATGGGAATTATTTCATTATTTTATTCATTATTTCAATATTTTGGATCAATACTATCATTATTTTGAACCATTTAACTAAATAAATTAATTAATTAAGAAAATTTCTAGATTATGGTCTTACAACATCGATATATCATCGATGACTCAATAAATCTTGTATTTGTAAAATATTGTAAATTACTGTATTTCACTATTAACCACAAATTCAACTATATTAGAAATATCCCAAAAATTAAACCTATTTTTTTTTGGACATTCATATTTACAAATTAATTACAGTTTATAAAAATATTTTTTTAAATATTATAAATTTAATTTGTAAATAAAATCATTATTTTTTAGAAAAATACCGATTTTAATATTATAATCTATTTTACAACACATGAAAAAATAATTATGGTTGCATAAAATTATCTTAAAATCATAAGATAACAAATTATTAATTTATGAATATATTTTATGAACATACATTTTCATTTAAGTTGTTATATTAATTATAAAATTGTTAATAAACATTTATATTTTATAAACATATCAACTCTTACTTTATCATTTTTTAAACATTTATTTACTTATACGATGATATAATTATATCATATTTTCATCTTTAAGATGCATGAAATTTATTTTTTTATTTCAAAAGTGAGTATACTATTTGATTAGCTCAATTATTATTCCTAATGGTCATGTTATTTCTCCAAGGGCCAAGTTACTATTCCATTAGTATCTGTTATTTAATTTATTAAAATTTTAATTATTCCATTATTCATTTATGAGAATGATATTTTGTTTGGAAATCCATTCTATGTTTGTGTTTTATACTATATAACATAATTATAAGAAGGGAAACAATTCCATTTTTAAATGTTTGGTTGGATACATTCTTCCCACCTATTGAAATTATTACCTGAAAATTCCATTTAATAAAAATATATGAGGGTATTTCTCCTACATCACATCCTTTGATTTTTGTATTTCCACTTCATACTTATGGTTTGATGATAGTACATTAACCAGGTAAGTAGTCTTGTTGCATTGAACTTTATCTCTACTATCCAACATCTTAACTAGGTGATCCTTATAAGAGAGATCATTTCCGACTATACCACATCTGGATTTTGAACATGTGATGAATCAAGTATATACTTACTCAAGAGGGAAACATAGAATACATCATGTACTTGATACATGGTTGGTGGAAGTGCTAGTTGATAGTCTATTTCTCTAACAAGATCATGAATAATGAAGGGGTCAATATATCTGGGACTTGTCTTTTCATTCTTCCCAAATATCAGGATCCTCTTCCATTTTGATATATAGAGAAATAACAAGTCTCCAACCTCAAGCTATAGTTCCAATCAATGGTTATCATCATAGCTCTTCTATCAACATTGGGATACCATGATGTGATGCTAAATAGTTTTCAAATTTTACACTATTTATTTAACAATTTTTTGGTCTATAATCTTACATTCAATTTCTTCATCATAGAAAAATGGTGCTCTACATATTGTCCCATAAAGATATTGATATGGATCAACTTGGTTGCTCTAGTGGAAAATGTTGTCGTAAGAGAACAATTCCAAATGATGATGTTGGTCTCATCCCCCTTTAAATTCAAGAGAACATATTATCAACATGTATTACAATGTCTAAATAGTATTCTCTTTTTTTCCATAAATTTGAGGATGATAAGCCATAATAAAGTTCTACTCAGTGTTTAGAGCATGATGAGACTTTTCCAAAATGTGGAGGTGAATCTCAGATCTCAATCAAATATATTTAATAGTGTTACTCAATACTGCCTTACCACATCTCTATGTATATCTATGCAACTTGATCTATTGAGAAGTCCTCTTGAATTGTGATAAAGTGAGCTGTCTTTTTAAGACTATCCATAAAAACCCATATAGAAAAGTTTCCTATGGATGTCTTCAGAATTCCACATACAATGTCTATGGCGATGTTTTCTCATTTCCTTGTTAGTATGGGGAATGGTTGTGTCATCACCTTAGAATATTTCTTTTAATACTTCACTTGCTGATATACATGGAACCTCAATGTATATTTTGTGATCTTCTACTTCATATTGTCCCACTAATAGTTCAATTGGAGATCATGATACATATTTTTTCTCCCGGGGTTAGTAGAGAAGTTTGTGTTATGTGTGTCACTCAGAATCTCTTTCTTTTTATATGGATTTAATGGTACACATAGTGTGACTCAAATCTTACAACTATTTTATCATCAGTTTTCAACTCTGAGGATTTCCCCTTTCTCATGGATTCCACATTCATCTGAATTTTTACATCATTTATTTGAATGTTTTTTATTTTCTCTATGATGGATGGTGAAAAAATAATTTGAGGAAGGATTGATGATGTTCATTATGAAATGGTTTGCAAGTCTATCCTTTTCAAATAAAAGAGGATTTTATCCTTCCCAATTCTCATTAGTGATATTTTTTCCAGATCTTTTATACTTAGAGCATCAGTCACTTTATTCGCTTTGTGAGGATGGTGGTGGATTGAGCCATCATAATCCTTTAAGAGGTCTAACCATGTTCAATGGAACATATTAATTTTTAAATATGTGAATATATTTTTGAGTATCTTTTGATTGGTAAATATTTTATAATTCTCCCCATAGAGATAATGACACCAAATTTTCAATGTGAAGATCACAACTGCCAACTCTAGATCATGGGTGGGAGAGTTTTTCTCATGAATTTCCAACTGCCTTGAGACGTAGGTTATCACATTACCTTTTCGCATCATTGCACAACCTAATACCTTTTTTCAAGCATTTTTTATTAAAACATAGAGTTCCTAACTTGTTTTAAGTGCCTGTATTGGCATCTCGATAAGCCTATTTTTTAACTATTTGAAGTAGTTTTGAAATTCACTATTTGAGAAAAACATTTCTCCCTTATAAGTCAGATGTGTTTGTGGGTTTCAAAATTGTGATATGTTCTTCACAAATCATTGTTAATACAAAAAAATACCAAGTAATTTATGGATCTTCATTACAGATTTTGTCCTGGGCCACTCTTAGATTTTTTCTCTCTTGGAAGGGTCCACAGATATTCCTTTTCTGTTGATATCATACCCCAAGAATAGTACTTCTCACTACATAAATCACTTTTATTTTACATTGCATAAAGATTATCCATTCACAAATTCTTTAGAATAATATTCAAATTCTTATCAAGTTCCCCATTTCTCTTGGATTATATTAGAAGAACATCAATAAAGAATACTATGAATTTGTCACCATAATCTCTAATGACACTATTAATCAGGCCCATGAATATTTTTTAGAGAATTATGGATTCCAAGGGGCATCATTATAAACTAAAATTGTACATAATTTTTTCAAATGGTAGTCTTGGGAATATCTTCCTTGTTAACCTTTAATTAGAGAAATCCTAACGGAAGGTCCACCTGAGACAAATACATAGAACCTCATAATTGATCAAACAATCCATATATCTATGCTAGGGGATACTTGTTCCTTATCATTATTTTTTTGGGATCACGATAATCAATATAGAGGCCCATTGATCATGTTTTATTCATGATGAAGAGGAAAAGAAAACCCCATAGTGATACACTAAGGTATATAAACCACTTGTCCATAATCTATTGTAATTTCTTCTTTAGTTCTTCCAAATAGATGCTGACCACTTTGTAAATATTCTTCGATATCAGTAGTGATCCTGGAATAATCTCAGTCGAGAACTAAACCACTTACTTGAAAGGAAGACTAGGAAATTCTTTAGGGAACACATTAGTGTAGTCTCTCACAATGGGAATGTACTTGATTATGATACATTTTTTTGTCTTAATAATTTGAGATAGACATTCATTCCCATAAAAAAAAATATCCCCTATTGGGATGATAATTTTGAAGGATATTCATCATCCTCCTTACAGTTGTACTGAATTGTTGGATGCCTCAGGAGGTGAAGACTGATCTGCCTTTATTAATACTTGATGATTATTTTGTATAAAGATATAAACTCCAGGCCCAAAATGGAATAAAACATAAAAATGGAATTAAGATAAGATTTTTTGTGAGGTCCAATCCAAAAATATTAACCATGGAGGATTAATTTAATTTGGATGCTATAAATTCCCAATTTTTTGTTCTAGAAAATTACTAAAAATCAATATATTTAAGTGGTTTTTAAATAGTTATACTAAACATGAATGATATGAATTAATGAATAGAACTAGAATCAAATAGTACATTCACTATTATTGAATGAATTACTATCGAACCTATCACCACATCATTTTCGAGATCCAACTCTATAGTAGTGATGGAATAATCTTTCCCTTGAACTTTCGTATTTGGTTTCTGTTGATGTTAATTACCCTCAAGGAGTCTCAGTTTAGTGAACGGGCTTGGATAGTTCCCTTTATCCCCATTGTTGAAGAATTGAATGATGGGTTGTTTTCCCTTTTCCTCCATCTTGCTGTTTGGATTCTTTATGTCTCTTCAGTAGTCATGATCTTGGTGGCCTTCTCCCCAACACCTAAATCATTTTTTTAGTCCATTTGATTCAATTCCCATGATTCTTCATCCCAAATTTTTGAAAAATGAGTGTTTGAGTTTTCTTTATTTCCACCATTTTCATTAGATCCTCCTGCAAGAAATTTCTTCATTCATTTCATATCAGCATAGCCATGTGACCACTCTACAAACATCATCTCATCTTTGAGAGCACATCAAACGAATTCTTCATATCTCCCAAATTCATGAATTTCTAGAGCCTTTTAATGGTGTGGGTTTAGGACACTAAATAATATTTATTTTTTTCTATCATTATTGACAAGAAAACCCGAGTCATACCTTAGAATCCATGTGATATTAACATTGTATGCCTCGACAGATTCACCTTCCTTTTTTATTCTACTCTATAAATTCTCTCTCCATCTTTGTATAAATATTTTTATAGAATTACATGTTCTGAAATGTTTTTTTAATGTATTCCCACTCCAAATCATCAATATCACCCTTCATATTGGTGTTCATAATCAATTCCCCCCATTTATCGGCTTTTTTATCTAAACAATAATGACTATTTTCACCTTCTCTATCTCATAATATTGAAGAAAAAAGATACAATCCATTGAGTTGACAATCAATTCCTTGAATAGTGGAACAGAAAATCCCAAAAATGCCAGTGGTCATTTCTGTATAAAATAATTCATATCTAGTTGCTCCCTCTTTGGTGAAGCAGTAAATTGCACATTATTCAGGTTATTGTTTATATAATGAGATTGTTGGGTATTCATCTCCATAAAAATTTGAACTACACCTCCCTTGGAACTGGGAATGTTCTTCCAGGATTCACTTCATTGCCCCTCACATATATTGTTGGAATATTTTCTCCTGATTCCCACCATTTCATAAAAAAGGATTTAACATAACTTAAGTCAACAAGTCATGGATAAATAATTTATTTCATTGTGAAATTAACTCTTAAGGAATATCTTGTGGGATCCCTTTGTATATAATTTTTCTAAAAAAATCTTTATGGGTGATTACATATACATAGACGCATAATAATGGTACTCACTAATTTTCTCTATTCCTAATTCCCTAATTAACTAAATAATTATCTGATACCAACTAATGCGACCCTTCATTTTCTTACTTTTCTATTACATCATTTTAAACATAATTAATATAATAGTGTTCAAAAACATGGATCCAATGTTTTATTGTATTGTGAAAACTAGAAAAAACATTACCTTTACATTATAAAAAATAAAATATATTTAATTCCATATTCTCTATCTTCTTAGTGTCCCTCAAATACTCCATAGTATATGTATTCACATGAGGATATACATCAAAGGAAGGGGTGAGCTAAAATCCTAGTAAGAGGATATATCAGAACATGAATCAATATAAAATGGGTGACCATAACCATCATCATCATAACATAAGGATGGTATCATCATCATAATCATGAGATGAAGAATTAGATAATGGAACGGAATGTTGCAATTCATAAAAATAAAACATCATGTCGAAGTTGTAAAATAACACACATATTTATGAAGAAAGATAGAATCATGTGCATTCATAACATATCTGAATAATCATTAAAATATCATTTTGATAAAATATATCATCATGGTCACTCATATTTCAATTTATCTCATTAGATACATCAAATTATCCAATGCATTGGAGAACATTATAACCCCGGGTAAATCTCTCACATCATAACATTTATGTAATCATTATTCCTACATAGAACATATATGAGTCATTAAAATAAAATAACCCATGGAAAACAAATGGGTTTTATTTCATAAATTCATGAATAATTTTTTTATTCCCAAATGAGAGAGGGAAAACATATTTTGTTTCACAGTAACTAATCTTATGTGATGAAAAGTACTCAAGAGGAGTCAAAATATTTTTTGAAAATAAAATTTATTTTGGAAAATCCTTTTAATTATCTTAAAAAAATATTAGAAACATATATATCTTAGAATAGATTTTTTAGAAATTAAATTAGATTTTAGTAATATTAAATTAACATACATACTGAATTTTGGCATGAAAGAGGAATATCCCAAAGAGAGAAAATTTGGTTCGACAATCCCCTTACCTTATGTATGAATACTTTCGTCACATTAATATCTAGGGTAATAAAATTATATTAATTAATTAATAAATATATAACCACTAATACTTTTATTGGAATTATTATAATTTTATTATGTTCATTTAACGCTATAATGATGAGTTATATAGTTTAATTCCATCATTCCAAGAGTGTTCAATTCTGGGTATTCATGATCGGTTTGCTTGTATATAAATATAGAATATCATGTAAGACGGTAATAATTCTATATAATTGAAATAATATGTTATTATTGAATATACATAATTTTAATGGGTCTTATATATTCTTTTTTTCGAGATATTAGGATAATTAATTAGATAAAATGTTAATGATAATATTTTGTAATAATTTTAGTTGTTTTCGATCACAATAATTTAATATTGTTTTATTATTTAATATTATGTATATATGTTATTTAGAGGACATAAAAATGTTGTAAAATAAATTTTAAAATTTCTTTCATCCATTCTAGTTGTTTTATTACAAGCCTTGAAGGTGGTAAAAAAATTAAAAACATATCATCCTCAGAGACGATAAATCAACACCTTAGAGATGATGATTTCATTTTTAGAATCAAAGGGAGAAGAGAATAATTTTTATCATGTATCGATACATTAATATAAAAAATATTATATATAAGATACTATAATTTTAGTGAAACTTGAATTAGTCTAGTTTAGGATAGAATAAGAAAATAATATAACTTGAAAAGAAATTTAAAAAATACATAATAAGATTTTACTCTTGAACATCTTCTCCTTGAGAACCACCTTAGTGTAAATATATTGGGTATTTTGATGAGAGAAAACACTATTGGGTGTGGGTATGTGTCTTAGGAGGATTATTGGGTATAATTTGTACATGTTTTATTACTTGTAAGGTGTGAGGTTAATTGTTGGTGAAGGGTGGTATTTATAATGGAGGGGAGGGGTGTTTTTTAATTATTTTATTATTTTGGCTCTAGAGTATCAATAGTTCGAACCTCATCATGAAATATGTTAAATAATTAAGGGTATTTCTATTTTTGGGGATTACAACCTCTATATATTATTTATTACTCAATAATTCATGTATTTGTTAAATAATATCAATTACTGTATTTCACTAATCTAAAAAAATTAAACTATATCTAGAAAAATTCCATAAAAATATACATAACCATTATTTTACATTTATAATCCAAATATAGACTAATTTTTTTAAAAAATATTAAATATAATAAATTTTTATTTTAATTAAAATCATCATTTATTTGATATATACCGATTTCAATATTATAATCAATTTTACTACACTTGAAAAATTAATTAATGTCTCATAAAATTATCTTATAATAATAAGACACAGAAATTTATGAAAACATTTTATTGAAATAATTTTTTTTTGAATCCTTATATTAATTATAAAATTGTAAATAAACAGTTACATTTTATAAAAATATAAACACTTAATTTATCAATTTTTAAAAATTTATTTACATGTACTATGATAGAATTATATCATATTTTCATTTAAAAAATTCCAAAATTTAATTTCTACTTTCATAAGTTAGGTTACTATTCTATTACATGGATTACTATTCATAATGGTCATGTTACTATTCCAAGGATCATGTTACTATTAAATCATTATATATTTCATAATTTCTTTGAATATTATTTATATCATTCCTCATTTATGGGAATAAGGTTTTATTAGGATTTCCATGTTATATATGAGTTTTATACTATATAAAATGATTATAATATGGTAAATAATTCTATTGACACAAGTTTGGGCCATTTCATCCTGGGGTATGAAGATAAGGGAATTTTTTATCATCTGGTCAAGGGATTATATAGCTAGATAGAAATATCTCAAGTGCTTCTGGTGTGTGGATGTGATATGCTACTAATAAGTTTAGTCATTAAATTCTAAGGATTTTATGTAAAATATTCTAATTGTCAATGGATCAAGGATACCTTTTAATAAGTTTATTTCCATGGATACTTTAGAACATCTCTATATATCTTCCTTTCACTTTGGTTTATAAAAGAAGTTTTTATGAATATCCTTTATAAATGACTCTTTAGTTTGTTTATAGATACATTATTTTTTTTAAACATTCCATGTATTGTTTCTTGAATTACTATTTAGTTAATTATTTCATTGGTTGTTGAAATATAGTAAGATTATTATTCTGTTGGGTAAACTCATTCTTTGGTATATAATAAAATATTATTAATTTTATGTAGTTTGTGCAAGATGTATTTTGTATAGTTTTTATTTTCTTTTCTATGATCATTAATTAGATTGATAATATGAAAATACAATCGAATTAACTCTTTAATATGATGAAAATTGGATGTTTGATTTGGGCATACAATATCCCTCGTATTTTATTTACCATCATATCTCCAAACCTCAATATCATATATTATAAATGTACAATAATTTTGCAAAAATCAAAAAAATATCAAAATTAAAAAATAAATATGAAAAACAATGAATATTTAAATAATAAATAAAATAAAAATATTTAATAAATAATGAATTAATAAAATATATATAATTATCCTAAAATTAATAATAGATATGCGTAATTATAATTGTCCAATTATTTAAATATAAGGTAATATAATATTAAAAAAACAATCAAATTTACTTCAATACTAAAAATCTCTCCATCAATCAAAATTATAACTCATAAAATACCTAGTGCACAATCATATCACTAAAATATAATTCAAGCAATAATTTTGGCATAATATTTCATTTTTAATATAGTTTATATTCTAATTAAATGTGATTAAATCTTTTTTTGTCAGAAATTATTATATCTATTTTTTTATAAAATTAGATAAAAATTGAAGAAATGTAGTAGGGGAAAATATATTAATGTTAAGAGAAATATAAGGAAAAAATTTGGTAGCACCATGCCTAGAACCACCAGCTAAAGATCATCTAACCAAGATGAGGTAGAAATAGTCTTAAAGGTTGAAAATGGCAGGGGGAGGTATAAAGTAATACGACCAAGCGTAGTGTCCCACTTTGAGATGATAGTAGTTCGGTAGTGTCATGCAGAATCATGGGAGATCCATGAAAATGTCATGTTTATTTATATATTATCAACTAGACTCTATATAGAGGGATATTGTGATATAATATCATAAAGAATAATAACTATCACTAGTGAAGAAAGCGTTTTTAATGTCACCATTTTTTACGTCAATTATATATAACCGACGTAAAAATCTCTGGTATGTGGTTTTTTACGTCGGTTATTTTATAACCGAGGATAAAAATATTGAGAGTAGATTTTTTACGTCGGTTATTTTAATAACCGACTTAAAAAATCATGCACATTGGTGTTTTACATCGGTTATAAATTAACCGACATTAAAAACCAACGTGCGGCATTTTTTACATCAGTTATTTGATAACCGACGTAAAAAATGAGATATCTAATAAATTTTTTACATCAGTTATAAAATTACACACGTAAAAAAGGTGGCAGCTAAGGCCTTTTTAACGTCGGTTATTTGATAACCAACATAAAAACCCAACCCGCGGTCTTTTTTACGTCAGTTATATTATAACCGACGTAAAAAATCAACACAGGACAGTTTTTACATCAGTTATTTTATAACCGAGGTAAAAACTGTTTTTTCTGATGTGTTTTTTACATCGGTTATAGAATAACCGATGTAAAAAACCAACACGCGGCTTTTTTTATGTCATTTATAAAAGAACCGACATAAAAAATGCAGTATCTGATACATTTATAATGTCGGTTATTATAATAATCGACGTTATAAATGTAATAAAATATTTTATAATGTCGGTATTTAAATAACAGACGTTTTAAAACATTTATAAAATTTATCACGCCCTGTGGATTGTCTTTTCTGATTTTTCAATCAACAGACCTGTGACTCGTCTCTCTCGCGCAGAAAACATAGAATCGACTCTTCGTTCTCATTTTGGTAAACACATTTTTCAATCATTGTTTATCATCATTTCTCTCCTCAGATCTATCATCTCCACTCGCAACAATAAGGTAAGCCTCCCACGACTTTATTTTGTTCGTTTTTTTCCGGATAGTCTATATTTACATTTTGCGATTTTTTTGTTTAAACTAGGTAAGATTCTTCGATTTCGAACCCTCTTACCTCATTTTTCCATCATCATATTATTTATTATCCCTGGATCTATTAGATCGACACGCAATATTCTACTAAGCCTCAACTACTTCAATTTTGTTTGGTTTTATTTCACGGATGCCCTATATTTATGGTAATATTTGTTGTTATTGACAACTAATGATCTCATTCACCTATATTTCTACAATTTATATCTAAACCATTGTGATACTCCCATTTTGTGTACCAGTGTGAATTATTTTATATGTATTTATGGTTTTTCCTGGTGTAATGTTGATTTTGGATCCTTGGTTGTTTATATTTTGGGTATCACTTTTTGTTTTTCCATAATCTATTTACGTCGCTTATTCTCATGGACTATTATAAGTCTTCATGTGATATTAAAACCTTATTCATTGAACAATAGAGAATTTTATACTAGTAGGAGATAGAGTTCATGGTTCTCATTTTGAATAATGGCATGATACCAACACTAGTGGCTTGAGGTTAAAATCCCTAGATATGCCAAAACTAGTAGCTTCAGGTTAAAATCTCATGGTTCTAGGGGGCTGTCTAGAGGTTTGGGGATTGTCCAGGGTGTCTATGGTGGTTGGGGGGCAGTCCAAGGGTGTGTGGGGGGTCCAAGGGGGTGGGGGTGTTGAAGGGGGTGGGGGCCTGTCCAGAGGGTTGGGGGTGTCCAGTGGGGTGTCTAATGGGGTAGGGGGTTGGGGTGGTTTCTATGAGGGGTGTGGGTGTCCAAGGGGGTGGGGGTGATTTCTAGAGGGGTGGGGGATTTCCAGGGGTGGGGGATGTCCAAAGGGGTGGGGGTTGTCCAAGGGGGTGGTGGTGTCCAGGGGGTGTCCAAGGGGGTGGGGGTGGTGTCCAGAGGGTTCAGGGGGTTGTCAAGATAGTTGGGGGGTGTTCAGGGTGTCCATGGAGGTGGGGGCTAGTCCGGGGGGGTCCAAGGGGGTGGGGTGTTGAAGGGGGTCAGGAGTTGTCCAAGGGGGTGGGTGGGTGGGGGATGTCCAAGGGGGTGGGGCCTATCCATAGGGTTTGAGGTGTTGTTAGGGGGTGGGGTTTTCCAGAGGGTTGGGGTGTCCAAGGGGGTAGGGGGTGGGGGTGGTGTCCAGGAGGGGTGGGGGTGTCCAAGGGGGTGGGTGTGTTGTCCAGAGGGGTGGGGCCTATCCAGGTGGTAGGGGTTGTCTAGAGGGGTGGGGGTTTTACAAGTGGGTGGTGGTGTCCATGGGGTGTCCAAGGGGGTGGGTTGTTGTCTAGAGGGTTTGGGGGGATCTCTGGAGGGTTGGGGGTGTCCAGGGTGTCCATGGATGTGGGGGGGGGGGCAGTCCAGGGGTGTGTGTGTGGGGGGGATCCAAGGGGCTGGGGGGGGGCTATCCAAGGGGCTGGGGGCCTATCCAGAGGATTTGGGGGTTGTCCGAGGGCTGTCTAGAGGTTTGGGGGTGTTCAGGGGGTGTCCAAGGGGTTAGGAGGTGGGTGGTGGTGTCCAGGAGGGGTGGGGTGTCCAGGAGGGGTGGGGTGTCCATGGGGGTGGGGGCTGTCCAGGGGGTGGGGGTGGTGACCTGAGGTGTGGGGGTTTTCCAAGGGTGTGGTGGTGTCTATTGGTTTCCAAGGGGGTGGGGGTGTCCGGGGGGTGGGGGATGTCCAAGGGGGTGGTTGTGTCCAGGGGGTGTCCAATGGGGTGGGGGTGGTGTCCAGGGGTGGGGTCTGTCCAAGGGGGTGGTGGTGTCTAGGGGTGTCCAAGGGGGTGGGGGTAGAGTCGAGGGGGTGGGGGGCTGTCCAAGGGGGTGGTGGTGTCCAGGGGGTGTCCAAGGGGGTAGGGGATAAGTGTCAGTTGGGATTGACTATTGCATCGTGGTTTGTGATATTATGACATGATGATTGTATTTTTTTATGGATATTTGGGTTGCAATATGATTCTATTTGTTTATATATATATATTGATTAGTCATCGACTATGAGAAAATTATGGGCTATGGGGGAGACCATGTCGTGGTTTTCAAATATGTGTAGTTATCCTTACCCCATTGTTCCATGATGATTTTCTTTACATTGTGATTTTCTCCATCTGAGTTTTTATTTTAAATTTGATTTGATTATTACATTTACTCCATTTTTTCCAATTTTCTATCAACCATTGGAGGCCCCATGGTTTTCTTTTATTCCATGGAATTTAAAACTGTTATATCTAGCTATATTTTCTTTTTGAAATCATATTCAAGCATATTTTTTTAAATACGCATAAATTTGTTTTATATTTCAAAATTGTTTTACATTCAAATTAGTATTTTTTTCATATAAAAATATATTTATCTAATCTTAAGAAGATGTATAATTTTGATATTTTTTATAGGTAAAAATGAGTCAAAGTTGGATTACGACACATCTAATGAGAAATGAATATGAGGAAGGTGTTGATGCCTTTTTGGAATTTTCTAAACGAAATGTTCCAAGTAGTGACATTTTTTTCTGTCCATGCCTGAAATGTTTGAATATGAAGAAGTTGCAAATTATAGAGATAAAAGATCATCTGATTTGTCATGGTTTTAATCTGAGTTACAGCCCTTGGATTTGGCATGGTGAAACTTGAAAGAATTTCACTGATGATGATGATTTTCAAGATGGTGACTTCGATGGAATTGAAGAAATGATACGTGATATTGCATTAGAACAAATTGAGATAGAACAGGTAGTTGCGCGTCTATATGCTGATGCTGAAAATCCATTATATCCTAGTTGTATAGATTTTATGGTTTTTTCGATGGGGTTAAGATTGATTAACCTGAAGGAGAAACATGGATTGAGTGACATACATTTTACAGAGCTGCTACAATTGATGAAATACATTCTTACAAAAGATAATGATCTTCCAGATTCACATTATAAGGCCAAGAGAATATTATGTCAGATGGGATTGGGATACAAGAAAATACATGCATGTCCAAATGACTGTATGATATATAGGAAGGAATATGAATTTCTGTGAGAGTGTCCTAAATGTGGGACCTCACAGTATAAGGTGAAAAAAAATCACAGGCTGATGTAGTGATTACAAAGATCCCTTAAAAAGTATTTTGGTATCTTCCTATAATTCAGCGTTTCAAACATTTATTTTCTAATTCGCATGATGAAATAAGGTTAAAATTTCATGTTGATGGGCAGTTATGTGATGGAACAATACGTCATCCAGCTGATTGTACAAAATGGAAGAAAATTGATGAGCAGTATCCAACATTTGGAAATGAAATTAGAAATCTTAGACTAGGTTTGTGCATAGATGGAGTGAATCAATACCGGACCCCCAGTAGCACACATAGTTCATGTCCTGTTTTATTGGTAATTTAAAACCTCTCTATTGAAGTTTGTATGAAGCGCAAATATGTCATGTTGAGTATAATGATCTTTCGTCTGAAGTAACCCGGCAATGATATTGATGTTTTCTTGTCACTTTTGATTGATGATTTGAAAATTTTATTAGAGGATGGTATTATGGTGTTTGATTCTTATAAAATGGAATATTTTTAACTGCATGTAGTGCTTTTTCACTATAAATGACTTCCCAGCATATGGAAATTTGTATGGATACAGTGTTAAAGGGCATAAAGCGTGTGCAATATGCGAACAATAGACGTCATCTTGTCAATTGTATCATGGGAGGAAAACAGTGTACATGGTTCATCAAAAGTTTTTTCCTATTGATCACTCTTATAGAAGACTAAAAAAAGGCATTCAATGGCTCACAAGAATTGGAAATTTCTCCAAAACCTTTTTCCCTTGATCTGTATTTTGAGAGGGTAAAAAACCATGATTTGACATTGGGAAAGACACCGAAATCTAGTAATGATAGACATATTTGGAAGAAAATGTCAATATTTTTTGAGCTACCATATTGGAGATATCATGAAGTTAAACATATTATTGAGTTCATGCACATGGAAAAGAATATATGTGATAGTTTGATTGGAACATTGTTAGATATTAAAGGAATGAAAAAAAGATGGGTTGAATGCAAGATTATACTTACTATCAATGGAATGGTAAAATTATTTTACAGGTTTGATTTATTTTTAGTTGTTTGTAGTGTAAAATGTAATTTTGAATACTGTCATTGTAATTGTGTATTTGGTAGTCATTTAGGTTGGATTTAGTTTTTTTTAAGTTGACATTGTAAGTTTTGAATGTTATATATGTGAATGTTTATTTTTTATCTACTTCTTGTTTTGGTCTACTTATGATGGTTGTTTTGGTATGGATTCTGGTCTGGGGGGAGGGGTTCTGAGGGTGGGGGGTGTTTAATGGGGTGGGGGTATACAGGGGTGTGGGGGTGCTGTCCGGTGGGGTGGGGGTATCCTGGGTGTCCATGAGTGTGGGGGGCCAGTCCATGGGGTGGGAGAGTTTCCAAGAGGGTGGAAAGGATGTTAAGGGGAGTGGGGGCTGTCTAGGGTGTGTCCAGGGATGTGGGGTATCCTGTGGGGTGAGGGGGGTTTCAAGGGGTGTGGGAGGGCTGTCCAGTGGGGCGGGGGGGAGGGGGCGGGTCCAGGGTGTCTATGGGGATGGGGGGGGGTAAAACATGGGGGTGGGAGAGGAGGCACTTCCATCCCTCAGGGGGATGAACGCCACTGGAAGGTACTCACCACTCCCACATGTTAAACATTTTGAGATTTTAAGATTTGCCTGTGGGAGTGATGAGTACCTTCCAGCGGCATGCCCCCCGAGGGATGGTGGTGCCTCCTCTCCCAACACCAGCTGTCTAGGGGATGTCCATGGGCTGTCCAGGGGCTATCCAAGGGGTGGGGGCAGTCCAGGGGTGCTGGGGCAGTCCAGGGGTGTGGGGGTGTCCAGGAGGGTGGGGGTTGTCCCGGGGTGTTGGGGGATGTCCAGGGGTGGTGGGAGTCTAGGGGGGTGGGGTGTGTTTGGGGATTTCCAGTGGGGTGAGGGGGTTATGGTCTATTTTTGGTAACTTTTTGGTCTGTTTAAGGGGTGTGGGAGGGATTTCCAGTGGTGTGGGAGTGTTTTCCATGGGGTGGGGGGTATACAGGAGGGTGGGGGATGTTCAAGGGGTGGTGGTGATGTCCAGGGTTGTGGGGTGTGTCCAGGGGTGTGGTGGGACAGTCCAGTGGGGTGAGAGGGTTCTTGTCTGTTTTTGGTAACTTTTTGGTTCTATTTCAGGGGTGTGGGAGGGATGTCCAAGGGTTTGGTAGTGTTGTCCAGGGGCGGGGGTATACATGAGGGTGGGGGGTTTCCAGGGGTGGTGGGGATTTTTAGGGGTGTTTGGGGATGTCCAAGGGGTCGGGGGGGCAGTCCAGGGGTGTGGGGGTGTCCAGGGTTGTGGTGGGGGTTGTCCAGTGGGGTGAGGGGGTTGTACAGGGGGTAGTGGGGGGCTTTCTAGTGGGGTAAGTTTAAAATGTTATAAATTTAAATGCTTATTTTTTCTTTGGTTCTTGTTTTGGTCAACTTCTGTTTTTCTGGTACGAATTCTTGGTTTGGTTTCTAGTTGTTTCTAGGGAGAGCAGAAGAATGCATTTTATTTTTAAAAAAAAATTGGTTTTTCACTTCGGTTATTAAATAACCAACATGATAAACACCCCTGCACTGGTTTATCACATCGGTTATTAAATAACCGACGTGATAAACACCCCCCGAACTGGTTTATCATGTCGGTTGTTAAATAACCAATGTGATAAACCCTCCCCTTGGTTTATCATGTATGTTATTAAATAACCGAGGTGAAAACAAGGGGGAGGGTTTATCACGTCGGTTCTTGAATAACCAATGTGATAAACCCCCTACACTGGTTTATCATGTCGGTTATTAAATAACCGACGTGATAAAAGCCTCGGAAATGGTTTACCACGTTGGTTATTAAATAACCGATGTGATAAACACTGTGATGTTATATTTTTTACGTCGGTTTTTAAATATCTGACATAAAAAACAATATTTATAATGTCATCCGTATTAACGTCGGCTAAAAACCAACGTATAAAATAAAAAACAACCGACGTAAATGACATTTTTTGCAACAGTGTATTTAAAAATAATATTTATTGATAGTATGAATGAAACTAAATTACCTATACTTTCATTTCACCTCACTTATAGGGTTACATGATTCCATTATAATGCAAATACAATTTTTATGGGATTCATATATGTTTTTCTGCTATATAAGGCTCACTCTTTGTAGTCCCAACGTTAAAATAAATTCCCACTACATCGATACACATGCATAGAATAAATCTGGATCACCTAAAATTGTGAATAATTAGTTCAATCCAATGCCTAGATGTCTTCCCTCATGTCCATGTAGTTATATATTTACGAGGAGTATGTAATAATTTAATCATGCATTGAGTGTTTTGATTTTCTATAAAACCAAGATTAATGATATAAAATATGTTATCGCATCATGTTCAAATTACATCATTCTATGAAACATCTAATGCTCATGAAATGTGATGATAAATATTAAGAACATTGAGATGTTTAAGGTGTCTTCCATTATAATATTTTAGAAATATAAGGTCATTACAGGACTGATTCTATTCTACTAAGACCTATAGATTTGCATCATGGGTCTAAATTCCTAGGAGCTTCCAGTAGTGTGGGATGATGTCACATCATGGCGGAGTATAAATTTTCCATGAATATGGATGGTGAAGAGATAAAAAATAAATTAGTGAATTGAGGATGTAGTTACATCATGGACACAATGGTCCATATGCAGATGGAGTTCTTTTCTTCCATGAGGATTTTATCATAATTTTAATTTCAAGATACAAGATTTTTTATAAATATGGGAGTACATTTCATGGAGTTTAACATGGAAGTTACATTATGGACATGAATAATTTTTTAAGATGGAATGATTTGTCATATTGTGATTAATTTTCCCATTTTGTGACAGTGGATATCTACATAAAAGATATCAACCTAATTATTTTCTCAACCATTGATATTATTAGAGATCTATTTTTAGAAGATAGAGTTGATGTTCTATTTGGATTTTTAGGCCTATATATATAGAGTTAGAGTAGTAAATTGAGGAGGATAGATATTAAATATATAGAGAAGATACATGGAGATATCCTATAGATGATTCTTATTATATATTAAGACCATCAATATATGTTAAAGGTTTTCAAACATTCAATAATAGGAACATCATTATATTATTCATGGGATTATTATTTTTTCTGGGCATGTTTTTGTTTATTCATTCTATCTCATGTCTAACATGAGGTGGTGAGTTTTTAGTGTCTATATTTTGTAATAAAATACAATTATTTTAGTATATTATTATTTTATTAATACTTCAATTTGGTTTTTATATTTATTATTTATCTTTATCTTTTTCTAATCTATTAATCATGGCCATTTTATTTGGAGTAATGAGTTCTATTTAATGAAATTACTAGAGTGTGGCCTTCTTTATGACCATTGTGTGGGTTATGTAATATATTTAAATATGGTTTTGGTTCACCTACCTATTTAATCAACCAAAGTACTATAAAATTAGAAAAATCCTCATTTATTTAGTAAGAGAGTGAGAACCAATACATAGGATTTTATTATACCAAATGTTGAAAATAATATTGAAACCTATTTTTATTTCCACATAAATAGTTCATTAACCTAGATTTGTGAAATCCTATATAATTTATCTAGATTTAATTTCACTATGATTTTACATTATTTTTCCTATTTTCTCAAAGTAGATTCATATAATTCATCTCTATGGGTCTGAACAAGGAATAAAATTTACTACACCATTATGTATGTTGATTGGGATAATATATTATAAATTTCAAAAAAATCCTACTTGGATGTAACTTTTTTCTAGACTCCCAAATATATTCTATTGAAAGGTGTAAATTTGCATGATGATTCATCAGAATTCATTATAATAGTAATAAAAGATATAAAATGGGTGGCAGGATTAGGTAATCATGTCTTTAGATGTTATGGGTATTCATAATGGAATTAGACTAGAAAGAATGAGTGACAGTCACTTGATTCAGTGAAAATTTTTCTCCTCACCCGTTTTAGTGGTTAGATGGTGTAGGCTATAAGAGATCATATATCACCGTTTGTAAATGGATGATTGTCCATGAATCTGGCATGGTGGTGAAATCGAACAACTAACAAGTCCCAACTATATATTTTTGGGTGGGACCACTTGTACATGTTATAAGTTTGATTGTGATTGTGAAGAAAAAATATGTAGTCTAATATTGTAAAATATTTCTAATTGATATTGTAAACCATAATGTTGTACTATTAAAAATAAATAGAAATAAGTTTCTCCCATGAAAGTGGGAACTAATGGTTTGAACCATTTAAAATGTTTCATTTTAGTTATTTCATACATCTATTAGCCTTGAATGATTACATTGAGTTATCTAGTGTTTTATAAATTGGTGTGGGGATTAGGTTGTGAGAACTTCCTAATTTATAGTCCCTTAATATTTTGGGGTTTTATTTTCATAAAGTGACATTCAAAGTTTGTTATGTCTACTGTATACAATGTCTACAATGTATTGTGTCTATTTATTAGTGGAGTGATCTCTATTCCCAGATAGGTGGTATAAGAGATCATTTTTGATCTTAGTGATATAATTAAGTAACACTCACTTTTTTTGATGGTATAATGATTAAATGAGACCTATACATTAGAAGATATGATGTTAGAAGGATAGAAGTTATAGATTAAAATGTTTATTGGAATGGAATTAGTTTTTGGCGGATGACAATATTGTATTATCTTATTCAAAAAATGCCTGGAAATTTTGTTAACCTGAAGGAAACTATATTATTTTGATAAATTACAATGTAAGTGGCTAGATAAAATGGTTCTTTTACTCATTCAGGTTCCATAAGCATGGAATATATCATTTAACAATTGGGAGGTGAAGAAATAGGTATAGTTGATGGAATAATTTTTAGATATATATATATATATATGAGAATCCTTCAGTAGTGAACAAGGTTTTTATTATAAAAATACTTCTAGACATGTGGTCATCTGAAGATTGTTCTATGGATAATAATATAAATGATTTTAACATTATTCAATGTCAGCTAGAATATTTCAATGTGAAATTTAAGGAATATATCTTAGGTGTTTTTTTATTTCATAACTTCAATAAATTTTAGAAACAATTATAACTACCATAGCCAATTATTATTGGAAGTATTACTTTATGGTTAAGGATGTTTGGCCTCTCGTCCAGAATAATGAACTCAGATAGAGGGAGGTCCCTCCACTATCCAAAACATATCTCAATGTAGATAAAAGAGTACAATAACCTCATCTAAGATAAGAGAGTGAAAATTAGAATAAAAAACATGTAAAATAAGACAAGAAAATTTGTATGTTCCTATAAAATTAAAATTCCATTCTAGTATTAGAAGAAATATTATTTCAAATAAATATTTTTCTCTATCCCTTATTAACAATGGATTTATATGAATGTCATGGATGCCATAATTTATTGCGTTTAGTGGTCGCTATGTTTTCATACCATCGACACTTCAGAATTCACATTAGTTAAGAGGATAGGGGTAAGTCTTATCATAATCTTTTGAGGGGAATCATGATCCACTCTGAGACTGTATTAAAGGATTTATATGTATTCATGAATCATTCCCAAATCAAAGTGAAGGACTAGTTACCCCTGTGAACATGATCTCATCTAAATCAAGTGTTGATGTGAACATATTTATATATTGTTGGTCCTTAATATTTAACTTATTAATTAGTGATTCTAGGATTAATTTTCACAGTTAGGAACTCTTGAATTTATCAATATCTAGGGAGGTGTCGGTATTGAGATATTAGGATTGGGCCCCTATAATGGGAGTCATACATTACCTTCATAATAGAATTAGAACCCATATATTTTGGTGCCACTTAACATGAATCATATTTCATGTTGAGGTCACGTGTTAAGGACTACTTCCAAGTAGTTTGACATCATGCAGAATGGATGAATAGTAGAAAGGTTACACGCAACATCGAGTATTAATGAACCAATAAAAACTATAAATGTTATTATTCAAAAAATACTGTTATTACCAAGTTGTAAAATTTGTTGGAATGAACAAGCATAAAAAAATTAAAATTTTATGTATAATGGATTTATATAAATCAAACCTATTTATAATAAGTTAATTAATTATTATTAAATTCTTTATATGTTTTGAAAATAGTATTTTCTCAAAAGAGATTTTATATTTATTTTTGTGAACAATAATAAAATTGTTTTTTAAAACATATAGAAAATTAAATTGATAAAAAAATTATTCATGAAATAAATATATCAAAATAATCTTATTCTGTTTATTTGGATTTTTCCTATAGAGATTAATTTTTTATGAATAGTGAATAAATACCAGTTTTTTTTGATAACTTCCTTTTCATTTGAATATTTAGTCAAATTGATTTTTGTTTGAAAGTTGGTTTTAATGTGAAATTAGATGAATTATATATCTATTAATATAATTTATATAATTTTAATCATTTTCATGTTGAATTTTTATGTAAAAACTTTTTAAAAATTTAATCATCTTCTCATTGAAACCCCACTTTCTCATCGCATCTACGAGATTAATTTTAAACTGAATTTTCCACTTATTTGAATGGAATTTGGGAAAATAAATTAAATATTTGGAATTAAAATAATTAACATTATCTCATATATTCAAAATAATGTTTTATAAAAACGAATATAATAAAATATTTAAAATTATTTAACATGGTTATGGTGAAAAATTGTTTACTAGGGGTTAAAATAAAATGATAAGATTCACAAAATACCCAAACATGTCCAAAACCAATTGGATAGCCATATTTGACCTCGTATATTCTATGTTATAAAAATTTTCTTTTTGGATCCTTTTTAATTTTAAAAATATATTTACACAATTATCATTTAAAAAAACTGTGTCACTCACCTCACTTGCAAAATATCACCCCCTCTCCTCTCCTCTTCGAAGTTAAAAAACACTTTTTATATAAAATAAAATTCAAATAACATACTTAATTCCCTTATCTCATCATTTAATACTTATTTTCAATTTAAATACATCCTAATAAAGTTTTAGGTATAAAACCAAAGAGGCTCTCCGAAGAAGAGGTAAATTCTTAAACCTCTGTTTTTGTTTAATTTCTAATTCCACCTAATTGAAATATTATTCAATTATAATGATGTAATTAAAAAAGTATAAAAAATATAATGATATTTTATTATTTTAATTTAATATTCAATATCCATCTCATCTTCTATCAAATGGGACACAAAATCATTATTCAATTATACGGAAGACTATCGCATCGAGAACCGATGTTTTTCATTTTTCATCACCACTTCTCAAGGATCAATATAATTATGGATATATAGGTAATAGATTATATTTATAACATTAACATACCTCTATAATAATGATATCAAATTTTACTTCTTTATTTATATTCTTTGGGAATATGATAATGATGTTCATGTATACATTGGAATACCACCTCATGGCGTGATTAGATTCATTCATGATTTACATTGAAGGTAATAAGCCTAGAATATTATGAAAATATTTGATATATATGAAATAAAAAATATTATATAATTATAATGATTTATATACAATTTATTCTTTCAATATGTTGTGAAAATGGAAACAACATTCATGCATATGTACAACCATCCATCTCCATCAACGGTGTATTTCATTTTCTATATCTATATTTTTTTGGATTAATAGAAATATATATATTCTAAATATATATTATATTTATTTCATGGGTAATATTTTTGAGATTATGTAACCATTAACAATTTAATATGACCAAAAATTAACAAATCCAAACATACATGAAAAACAATGCATTTATTGACCGAAACATGACATTAGCTTGGAATTATTAAAAAACAGGTAAAAGTATCATAAGTGAATAATATATTGTATGATATACATATATATATATATTTAATAGATTTATAATAACCATATATTTATTATAAATTGGTTTATAATGTGTACTAAGGATTTTGATACTTATGGTAAGGGATTTTTGTATCACTTTTTACGTCTATGAGACACATACTAAATTCACCACCCATTTCTTTTATGTGGTGTTCATATTACCAATTAATTAATTTTTTGACATATCTCAGGAAATGTTTTGTGATTTATATATTCATTTTATTATCTATCTTTCATGGGGATTGTTGTTCAAATTTTACCAGAGCATTGATTTGTTTTTGCCTAAATTTTCATTCATTGAGACATATGTTATGTTATGCCCATATTATATTTTAGGAGATGTATGTACACTTTATTTTGGAATATAATATAATGAATTTATTTATACTCGTGATATTTTTTGTTTCATTTAATTTTATTCCTTCTTGGGACTTATGATTCAATGTTACCAAATTGGTAAACATTTTATGATTCAATCTCATTATTAATTGGGATAGTTTATGATTATGTTTTAAATGATAAAATATTATGATCCATCTCCTAATAAACTCAAAAAATTTATCCTCCATTGGTTATTCCAATGAATTACATGTTTTCTCTTTATTTTTCGCTCTTTATATACTCAAGAGTTTAAAATAATGTTTTTGAGAAAATAATTTGTATTTATCTCTTCGATTGAAACCCAATTTTTCTTTCAAAACCTTGTTTTATAAATCTGTTTTAAAAAGTATTTTAACATTTTAAAAATTATTTTTTAATGTAATTTTAAATGATGATTTGGTTTTTTAAAAAATTGATGAATTTTCATGTTTCGTTTCAAAAAATTATTGTTAGGATTTTATCAAAAATGATCAAGGAATCATCTTTTCAACAAAGATTTCATTAACACAATTATCTTCCATAATGATAAATCCCTAATTTGAAGCTTCCTTTATGGTTATGAAAGTTAATTTTCAAATAAACTAATTTATCCAATGGATTATGTTTTAAAAAAAGATTTTCTTCTAAGTTGAATAGATATTATCTCCATGAAATGTTTTAAATGATCTTTCAAAATAATTTTCCTTCTATGATGACATCTACTGATGTTACATATTCCTTATTGTGGATATTACCCAATGATACCATTCTTTTTTTTCTTTGAGTTCATTAATTTTTTAAGCCAATATTTTTTTGAAATACATTCCCCTTCCAAATGGATATACCATGAAGAAATTCTGATGAAACTCACTTCATTTCAGGGGTTATGTGACGATGAATTGATGAAATGATTATGAAACCAATATCTTTTTAACAATTTATGATATAATGAAATGTTTATGGAGATCATTTATTTCATGGCTTTTCATATGATGAACATTAATGATCTTGTGGTACACCTACGTATGATTTTCATTTTGTGATGGGTGGGATATATATCTCCCTCCAATTCATTGGATAATGATTGATATCGCCTGAGATATACAGGATTAAAATAGGGAGTGAACCTACATTTTTAAGGTACATTTTCCACTATGATGGTATAGGGAGTGAACCACGACTACTATAATTATTTGGTAATGGTTCCTATACAACAATTATTATCTTGGAAATGAGACTTGACTACTATGGAAATGATTTTCTATTCTTATGTGTATGACATAATTCCTTGTCTCATTCCAATGTTTTGATCTCATAGCCTATGTTATTTGATTAATTTATGATTTATTTCTTAATAACTACAAATATTTATTCCATGACTCAATATTATGATCTTTGATATGATAAGTATTGTTTTTCAGTGTTATTATCACGAACTCAAACCCTTATTCTCATGTTATGCTTATGTGTTCATTGATATATCACCCTTGTTTAACCTTTTCGAGAATATAAGATCATCATGACTTATTTTTCCTTCCCCATGTTTATGATGAAATTTATTATCTATGATTTTTCTAAAAAGGCTAGAATTTATGAAGAAAACAGTGGAAGGTGATGTATCTCAGTTTTGGACCATTCTTTTTCATTTCCATGATTCCAAGGGAACTAGAAATGAATAATTCTGGAATGGATCCTTGCGTTATGTAAAGAATAATTCATCCAATAAGCTGTAATATTTATATATGTGTAGTTTGGAACCTTATTGTTAGTATCATTGAATGGTGTAGTTAACCTTTGAAAACTAGGATGAGAAAACATTTGTGACATACCTAACGATATGTATTAGGATATGTTTAAGGATGAGACCAAATATAGGAAAATATGCTATAATTTTATTAATCGATAGAGTGAGTTGGTTACAAGTAATTACATTACTATTAAGATAGTGCAAGTGGATGTGTCTCTGAAACAAAGGTACCTCAGGGTAATAAATAAAAAAAACTAAATTTGGCCTTGACACGATCATTACCTAGTACAAAACAATGGGCCTTGTTTTACACCTAGTTTGACACTCTCATGTGATATGATTTTGAAATTCACAAATAGTTTACCTACAGTGATAGAGTATTTAAATAAATTATGACTACAAATAAGCAAGTATAAACAAAAATTTTTATAGACTAAAGATAAGGTGTTGTGATTTAGACACACTATAATTAATTCTCCATGATTATGTGGTTACCCACTATGATTATTGTTTCTTATAGTGTTCTTTTTAGGTTATAGTTGAAGGATGGATCTTAGAAGAAATGTTTTAATGCTGAGTCTGGCAGCCAATGAAATGATTCTTCTTTTGAACAACTAAACATTATTAGAGTTGGAATATACAATATTATTATTATTATCACAAAAAATTATCATGATATGAATCTTGTTGGACTTCCAAATGAAAAAAGTAGAAAAAACATTATTTTACTACTTTATGAGTGTACTTATACATTCCTTTTGTGCATCCACTGATCCAAAAAATTTTGAGAAATGAATCAGTACCAATGAAATGTTATTTTCTACTCTATTGTTTTCAGAGAATTATAAAGTAATTTTAGATATTTATCATTTGGAAGGTGAAGTATATAAATTATAGAATCATATAAGGAATATGAGTAAACTAGTTAAAATTGACTCTATATATTGGGTCTAGTTCAAGAACATATTTTTTAATATATACCTTCCATATATTCTTTATATAAATATAGAAGGGAGTTTTTTCTAACAAAAATGGATGATGAGGCTATTGTTTCCTATCAATAATGTTTTAAAATTATTGAGTTGTATTATTATGGTATTATCATCCAACCTAAAAATAATGTTGATTGATTCATCAGAGGCCTAAAACCAAGTCCCTAAATGGTGTTATCTAATATATACATTAGCAGTCTGGTATACATTTTTCAATTTTCTATCATGTTTAAAATGGATTTTATAGTTACATGTAAATTTCATGGCTGTTATAAGAATATAAAATTTAATTCAAAGGAAAAAATAAAAACCATGGAAAGAAGAGGATGATCATTACTTAATGCTCAAAGAGTAGGAAGGAAGATGGATGAAATTTTCTTAAGGGGACTAGTAATTATTTTATGTGTGGAAGTGAAGGTCGCAAGGAACTAAAATTATGAAATGGGGTAATGAGTTAAATAATGGTTAAAATTGATAGTAATTTCTACATAATTTACCACCCACAATCAACTATTTCAAATTCATGGATCATGGGAATTATGCTAACCAGTTCCCAAACAGGATGGTTAATGATGACGATTAATGCAAGTAACCTATACAAATGAGACGAAAAGGTAAATCTAATGTGATCACTATTTATAATGAGGTTTTTGATAATGAATTTTGGAAAGGTACACATACCATCAACTCTACATGTATTAATGTCTTATTTGACTTTGGTCATCCCATTCTTTCAAATATGACGAATTTTTTAAGTGTATCAAAACTCCAACCGAACAATTAGATTAATTATTGGTAGTGAAACCCCATAATGGTATGATGATCTCATATAAAGTATATGATTCCACTCTAGTTGAAATTTTTTGGGAATTTTCTTTTTATGAATATTTTCAGTAGACCTGTAGTTGCATTTTATGGTATATTAGGAATATATTGGATTCCAATGCATAAATCCCATGTCAATTATTAAGAAATGGATTCAATGATTATGATTCCAAACCAACCTTTGATCATCTATAAATTTGATCATAAGTATGAACATTTCAAGGATATCATGTCCATTTTAGGGGCCTATATTACCATTTATAATGGTTGTTTATCTCATATGGTTGGGGAGAAAATTGACATCAATTATATTCCAATTTTGTATAAATTTTTTATTTCTTTAGGTAAGAGAATAATAGTCTTCCACTAAATCATGGTTTTGAGTTTTAAATAAAACTCACCACAATATAAAATAATCCCTATAGAATGTCCATGAATGTGTTGTAGTAATTAAAGACAAAAATCCATGAGAAACTTAAAAGGGATTTATTTTGATAGGTGTGTAAGCTTGGGGTGCACCAATTTGTTGTTATGAATTATAGTTTTTTAAGACTCTCAATTAATTATTAGAATCTGAACAAGATCATGTTTAAGAAAAAGTATCCACTACCCCATATTGATGGCCTATTTTATCAATTGTGTGGAGCTCAATACTCTTCCAGGATTTATATTTATTCATTATATCATCAATTATGGGTCAAGATAATGGATACACCCAATAAAACATTTCATACAATTTATAGAAACAATGAATATATAGTTATTTCATTCAGTCATTCTTATTACCCCTACTATATACATGGATTTAATTAATAGAGTCTATAGATATTACCTTGATCAGTTTGTGGTAGTATTTACAGATGATATAAATATTTATTAAAAAGGAAAGTAAGAGCATGAATATTAGTTTTTAATTTTTCTAAATACACTAAGGAAGGAGAAATATATGAATAATTTAAAAAAGGTGAGTTTGGCTAAAAAAAAGTGTAATTTTAAGGACATATAATTTCAAGATAGGGTATATCTATAGATCCTTAAAAGACAAAGGCTATTGAATCTTGGCCAAGACCAACCATGATTATAGAGATACATATTAGCCAAATTCCTCCTGATAGATGAATGAGAGTAACATTTCAATCAATTGAAGAGAATATTAGTTGGTGAACCTGATTGTAAATTAACATATAGTTTTATTTTTTTTGTAATATTTAGTGATGTATCCAATTATGGACTGGGATGGGTTCCTATGAATAATTATATGGTTGTAGCCCATGCGTTAGGAAAATTGGTGATTCGGGAAAAAATTACCCAACACATGATTTGGAGTTTACTTTAGAAATTTTTTCATTGTGGAAATTAAGACACTATATTAACATATAAAAGTGTGATTTATATACTAATCACAAATGTTTGAAGTATATATTAACATATATGTATTTGAATATTTATTAAATAATATTGTTAGATCTGATTAAATATTCTGACTCCTCAATGCATTACCACCCTGGGAAAGAAAACAAGGTTTTTGATGCCTTGAGTTGGAAGGGTCATGCTAGCTTATCCATGATGAGGATCACTATAGATCAACTACTTATTTTTTTAAAAAGGGTGGATATAAAAATCATGTATAAAGGGGGGAAATATTAACTATATCCATTGTATGTTCAACTATGTATCCTTGTAAATATTAAAGAGGAGTAAACGAAAGATGTAGAGATGAAAAGGAAGGATAGAACTATTTCTGAGTTTAAATTTGATTATAATGGAATGATAAAATTTTGGAAATGTGTATATACTCTATTCGTACAATATTTGAAGAAGTTTAATGCCCTAACCCCAAAAGCACAGGGTCAGTGCATTATTGAAATACATTGGCATGATTATAATGAATCAAATCCCAAACGACCAAATGGTTTACCTATATTGGAAAATATATTACACATGTGAAATTTACATTACAATTCAATAAATAATATACAACATAGATAATTCTCTAATAACGCCATTATGATCGTATATTAAACCCATATATCAATCATAAAACACTTTTTGGCATCCTGGGAAAATAAAACATAAGAATGGGGTGAGCTCATATGCTTAGTAAGGGTAAAAAATATAGACGAGTCTATCATAAATTAACATAAATTTTAATGCAAGGTATAAAATGGAATCACAAGCCTTTTAAACATAATATTGAGCATATTATGGAAATAATAAATCAAATACTATCATTTAAACATTCACATGGATATTATATTTGTAGAATAATAACATATATAATCATTAAATAATCTCATAATGAGGGATTGCATAATATGTCTTTACTATCAAGATATATCCTCAAGACAGTTATTTTTAAGATCAATCCTTTCATGAACCCCTCCCCACAATGTGTACCCCTTATGGGCCAGCAATGAGAGAAGGGAGATAATGACCCCTGAGTCCCACCTCCAGTAGGCCCCGGGTTGGCGACTAGCACCAAGGGTATAGTAAACACACAAATGGGAGGCATTACCCTCTAAGAGAACACATGCGGAAGAGAGAGAGATAAGATAGACACTAATCAAATCCAACTCATAAATTCAATATAAAAGAAACCCAAGTGCATATATTAAATCCCATGCAAAAGTAGTGCAACTGGAAGGGAAAAACTGAAAGTACCCAAAAGAAAAAGTAAAAACAATAGCAACCACAAGCCCGAACATCTCCTAAAACTCTAACCTAGTCGAAACCAGCTTTATCTCCAACCTTCTCCAAGTGACCTGTAAAATAGTTTATATATACATAGGGTGAGTATAACATTATACTCAATGAGATCCTCCCCGAAGCCTCTCATGGAAAATTAAAGAAAGCATTCTAAAGCACTGTGAACAACAAGTGAAACTAACTTGTCAACTAAATAGGTATACTAAGTTCCCAACCTCACCATAGCTACTCTCACCAAGTAACCAATAAAAGAATATAGAATATAGTAATGAATATCAAGGGTACCCCGCTAATAATTCCCCACTGTTTTTCCGCTTTTCCACAAAGACATACGTCCTCTGCATCTCTCTCCAAAGGCTTTCCCACAGACACCTAGGATAAGCTCCACAATCTGCACCACGTTCACAACAACGGCTTGCCTGCATACACCTGGGTGAAGCACCACACCATCCTCACAACTAAAAGTAACCAGGTAGTTTTCGGTAGCCACCACAGCTCACATAACGTGTATCATACGTCGGGTATTATACCTCAAGCCATTATAGCCCATACACCGAGTAAGTATCCTCAAGCCATCACAACCTATACGCGTTACACCTATAGTATTCCATAGGATACTATATCTAGAATATATGTGTGTGAATAACCACAATCCATTATAGCCCTCTATACACATATATGGGAAAACTAACCAATGTGCCTACTAGTACCAATATCTACCAAGAGAAGAGAGTGGGTCCAAAGGGGGCAGTCAGTCATTCATCCACCCACCAGAATGTTGGGGAAAACACCCCCAGGGCTCAGAATCCCCTGGGTGACATTTTCCCTTACTGACAGGGTGGAGTAGCGTATGGAAACAAAAAAATTATAGAATATATTATATCTCAAAACCACAATATGAGCATAACCTAATCTTATACACAACTACAACTAACGTCTCTCAGACTCCAGGATGCTACTTCTAAGACTAGGTATCCTATAAGCACACAACCACATAAAGAGCATTATTAGATTACTTCATTCCCTTTTTATCTGTTTCACTGTACGTTAATTAATTCTTTAAATATTAATTAACCATGAACAATTCCACATTAAATTCCATTAACACCACATCCAAAAAATTCCATTGTCCATTCAAAAGTTCTCAACCTCATCATTATGTTAAGAAAAACTCTAACCCCATGGGTTAACATCATTTATTCCATCTTTCATTACAGAATTACTTTCCCATATTCCCAGGTATTATAGAAAAGCATCATATGCTACTAAACACAAGGGGGATCAACACGGTGAGTAGATGTACTACCCGTCAAGCCTTTTCCGCCTATAGCAAGAGCGTAGACCCATTCTCCCATGAGATTCTAAACATGGAATGCACGTGCATAACCTGCGTGTCTTTGCCTCTTTCGGAAGAAGGGTAAGGAAGACCAAATGCCTTGAGTAGTGGGGAAAATTAAAGTAGATAAACAACCAAAGAATCAACAAGCATCCAAAAATCACATCCATCCCATTCCATCATCCCTGGTGTCCTCCCCGACACCCACATGCATAAACTGATGCATCTTTCCACTCTAGGAATCATCTGTTGTCACAACCAAAAAAGGCCTATATGCCTTCACATAACACAACACCCCTCTAGGGTCACATCACAGCACATGCAGCAGGATTCAACATCACAACAATAGGGCTCTTGGACCTTCAAAAACAAGAGGGTAACTCAAGAACCCTTTATGTAATTATCAACCAATCAATTCATCAATCCATCTTGAATTATCAAATTTAATTCGTAGGTTCCAAATTCATGAAACCTAACTAGTAAGATATTACAAATACAAAAACACGCTTGCTGCACTAATTTGATTAACATAAAATTACAACAAGAACGAGATTCCTTTTCATGCCTATTTATCTTTAGCGAACACTTATCATTTAATTCTGGTTTACGTACATTATTGATTTCCTTCAAGAATAAACAGCTAAGCAAAGCAAGAATAGATATCACACTATCTAGAAAATCATGAGGCAATAACATACGAGCGATAACAATTTCTCTATTGAGTTCAAATAATTAATGAGGTCAATTTAATTATGATACAAAGGGATAAATCATGATAACTCTATGATTGCACATAAACAATTAGAGAAGCAACGAATCCCCTGCCTCAACAGTTCCTCGCATTCTTTATCCACACAACGGGTCACGATCCTCCTCTCGCGACAACTGCATCCACCTGAGGATGCCAAGGTATGACAACACCAACCAAACCCCAAGAAAATCCCATTAGAAACATGGAGATTACATGATAATATGGAAAGGAGAAACAAGAGATGATGATCCCCGAAGGAATGATGATAAAACATACCCTATATCGAAGATTGATCGACACAGCTTAGTTGCGTCAAAATAGAGCAGTACTGATCCGAGGAGTAAATTTTGATTGTGCAACTCTTACGGGAAGGATTGAAAGGTTATAGAGTCTCATACCCAAGAACAAAGAGGAATAAAAATGGATTATGATATCATGTCCCTTTTGAAGATTTAATGGGGCAACGTTTTAAGATACGCTTAATTCCCCATTAAAATCGAATCGCATTAACCCACGCAACTTGACCAAGTAAAACATCCCGAGCCATAAGAATAATTAATATAGGATTTATGTCATTTTAATCAGCCTTAAGAGTCTTTAAAATAAGGCTTTAAATGTATTTTACGTTAAAGGAAACGTCAAATGTGGGAAAACTTTAGGAAGTTGGAAACACTATTCACCTACTATTACTGTACACCTACCGATCTATGAAACTGATCTGTGAAACCGATCAGAGAAACCAATCTGTGAAACCAATCTGTGAAACAGATCTGTGAAACCGATCTGTGAAACACTGTACACCTACTGTTACTGTACACCTACCAATAGAACAAATCATAAAACTGGAAACACTATTCACAGATTTGGAAATTTGGAAATGTGTTGGGGATAAGTCACTTGACCTCCTGGAACACCTCCAACACAACAATTAAACAAATGAATGGACTGGATAGGTCTAGGACATTACATTAGATACCTCTAAAAACATTCCCATTCTTGAGAATTAAAAAAACAAACCCAGAAGAAAAGAGGGGTCCGAACAACCACCCTGTAAGATACCTCTCTGGGGAAAACCACCCTTAGTTTTTCGAAAGATAAAACAAAACCATGACATATGATAGAAAGGGGACAAACATTCCATAACCAAACAATTCAAGAATACCATCACTTCAAAGGTACATAAAATAAAGGATCAAAGAAAACTCATCACTACAACTTAAAACAGCTCTGGGTACTGGACACGCATCTGTGACTCACGTTCCTAGGTACTCTCCTCCAGGACACCGTGTCTCCACAAGACACGAACTAAGGGGATAGAATGCCCACACAACACCTTCTCATTGCGGTCTTGGATCTCCGCAGGTCCCTCCTCAAAGTTAGTATCATCATCAACATTGATCTCTCCCCAATCGATGATGTGGGAGTCATTAGGTAGATAACGAAGAAGCTGTGATACATGGAAAACAACATGTATCTGACTCATCTGTGGGGGAAGGGATACACGATACGCCATATCTCCAACATGAGATAACACATCAAAAGGCCCAACAAACCAGGGAGAAAGCTTAATTCCATGACCAATCCTTCACTTCCCACGACGGGGAGTCACCTTTAGAAACACATGATCCCCATCATTAAAAACCAAGGGTCTCCTCCTTTGATCAGCATATGATTTTTGATGATCTTGCGCTGTCTTCATCCTCTCACGAATCACCTGAACCATCTCTGTTGTATTATGCACTAGTTTCAGCCCGAGAATTGCTAACTCTCCATCCCCAGTCTAGCACAACGGAGAACAACAAGGCCGACCAAACAATGCTTCAAATGACGTCATACCAATGGTGGATTGAAAACCATTATTTTAAGAGAACTCCACTAAGGTTAAGTGCCTCATCCATGAACCTCAAAAATCAAGAATACAAGAGCGTAACATGTCTTCAAGAGTCTGGATGGTTCACTCTGTTTGACTATCCGTTTGAGGATAAAAAGCAATGCTAAGGAATAGTCGAGAATCGAAAGAATTTTGGAGACCTCTCCACACCCTGGAGAAAAAATGAGGATCTAGATCAGAAATTATCGTCCTAGAGACTCCATGAAGTTTCACCACCTCTTCTAGATACTTCCTCGACAAAACTTCCCCAGAGCTCGACTCCTTGATTGATATGACGTGGCCCGATTTAGATAAATGATCCACTACCACCCAAATAGAATCATGTCCTCCCGGAGCTCGAGGTAAACCAGTAACAAAGTCAATTGAGATGTCCTCCAACATCCACTGAGGAATATCTAATGGTTGGAGAAGACCACCAGGAACACAGTGTTCGGCCTTCACCTTCTGGCAGACTAAACATCGAGACAAAAACTCTGCAACCGCATGCTTTAGCCAAGGCCACCAAAACTGACTCCTCAAAGATCGGTACATCTTTGTCACACCTGGATGTACTGCTAAAGGTGAACTGTGGAACTCTCTGAGAACCATCTCACACATCTAAAAGGGAACAAAAATCATTCCTTGGTACAACAATCGGTGTTTTTCATCCTCCGACAAACCATCAGGGTTCTCACCACAAACAACTCGGTATCTCCAAAACTCCACCTCATGATCTACCAACATGGAATATTCCACCTTCAACATCAGGCATGACTATACCATCATTTGAAAAAGAAAACCTCTACCCCCAAATTCTCCCATATCTAGATGTAATGTTAACAGTTATTCCATTACTCTCCATGAATCTATGGATTCATGCATAGCATCACTATGTGACTTTCGGCTTAGCGCATCAGCTACAACATTCCATTTTCCAGGTGTATACAATATTTCAATGTCGTATTCCTATAAGAACTCCATCCACTGACGCTATCATAAGTTCAAGTCATGCTGGGAGAAAACATACCTCAAACTCTTATGATTGGTGAAAACCACAAATCGCTCATCGATGAGGTAATGTCTCCACCACTTCAGTGTAAACACCATGGCTGCCAACTCAAGATCATGGGTGGCATAGTTACATTCATGGGGACTTAACTACTGAGACCCATAAGAAATAACTGACCTCTACTACATGAGGACATACCCTAACCCCAGATGTAAAGCATCACAGAAAACATCAAACTGAACTCCCTCACATGGAAGACATTGAAATGAAGCACTTACTAACTTCTCCTTTAGATACTCAAAAGCTGCCAGACACTAATCATTCCATATGAATTCTTGATCATTACTGGTCAAATATGTCAGAGGTTTCACAACTTGTGAGAAATTGGCTACGAACCTCCTGTAGTAGCCTACGAGACCAAGGAAACACCGCACCTCTGAAACTATCTTGGGGGCTGCCCAAGGCACAACTGCTTCTATCTTCGATGGATCCACAACTACTCCCTGTTGGGAGACAACATTCCCCAAGAAACAGACTTCTCGGGACCAAAACTCACACTTCGACAACTTCCCAAATAGAAAATGTTAACAAAGAACTCCCAAAACTGCATGTAGATGCTCTGCATGTTCCTCTTCAGATATGGAGTACACAAGGATGTCGTCGATGAAAACCACCACAAACTTTTCCATGAACTCACAGAACAGAGCATTCATCAATCACATGAACATATCTCGAGAATTTGACATGCCGAACGGCATCACAACGAACTCATAATTCCCATGACAACAACAGAAACTAGTCTTCGGGATATCCTCATCCTTCACCCACATCTGGGGATATCATGACCACAAGTCTATCTTTGAGAACCAACTTTCTCCCTTCAGTTGATCGAATAAATCATCAATCCGCAGAAGAGGATGGAGATTCTATATTGTCACTTTGTTTATGCGAAGATAATCGGTACACAACCACAAACTGTAATCAGCCTTCTTCACAAACAAAACTGGTGCACCCCATGGTGACACACTTGGCCGAAAAAAACCACACTACAATAGACCATCAAGCTGTATATGTAGCTCTCGTAACTCAGAAGGGTTCATCATATATGGATAAATAGAGATAGGAGACGCTCCTGGCTATATCTCAATCTCGAACTCGATCTCTCGTCAATGGGGTAATGCTACAACCTCTTCTGGAAAGACATTAGGGTACTCCTCTATGACCCTAGGAAACGCCAACTCCAGAACCTCTGATGAACTCAGAATCATCTCAGTCACCATGGATGGTAAGTATGGAACTCACCTGTAACCCATCTGAGGATCTCTCTCACCAACAAACACCACTTGTTCTCCATCTGCACCAAGGAAAATAACCTTCTTCATAAAGCAATTCATGATAGCTTTCACCAAATAAAACCAATCCATGCCGAGGATGACATTATATGGTTGTATCCATAAACAAAGGAAATCTCCCCAAGAGCGGTGTAGCCCCAACACTAGATCACAGTCTCTACATACTTCAAACAAGTCAGCTCGACCTCCAACTGGTGTAGTCAATGCCAGGGGCACTGGAAGACTCTCTACCTCAAGTCCCAAAGCATGGACAAGGGTAGGTGATATGAAGGATTGTGTCGCTTCTACATCAAACAAGGAATACACCAAGGTAGAAAACAAGCAATGGGTACCTCGAATGATGTCTGGAACGTCTGGTGCTGGAAACGCTAGAGCATGAAGGTGACTATGAACTCCTCCATCGCCTCTCTGACCCTGATGACGACCACCACCACGGTCACGCTCTGCTCTCTGAGGACGGGGAGCATCAAGGGGCTGTCCCCTGCCTTCCCCATCTCCCCTCTGCTGATCGACTGATGGTGCAAACTACTACTGCTGCCTCGTCTGGAACTTCCTCAATGGAGGAACCTGCAGCGGAGCGCCCGGTGCACGATGTCCACTCTGAAAGGTCGGGCACTCCTGCTATTGATGGCCACGACCACCATTAGAAAAACAAGCGCATGATCCCTTGACATAGGCCTGAGAGTTTCCACCTCTAGAGAAACGAGATGTGAAGGGCTGGGACCTACCCCTGGCTGAACAGAAACTCTTCTGCCCTGAAAACCGGAAACCCCGAACCACAGCTCTACTTTGTGATGAATCATGTCGAGTCACCTCTCGTGATGATCCGGGCCGGGGCAACTCCTCTCGTCAACCTCTGCCCTCGCCAGCACCTCAAGATATGTTTTCAGCATAAAAGGGGTAACCCGACGCAGGATCTCTGGATGAAAAGCCTCCTCAAAATGCCTGGCCCTGTCTTCCTTAACTGGCAGTAGGTCTGAAGCATATCATAAAAGGTTCTTGAAATGGATTCCAAACTCTCGAACAGCAGAGCTCCCCTATCGAAGGGTAAAAAGCTCCTGGCGACTGGATGCCTTCACAGTCAAAGAAAGAAACTCAACTCTAAACCTGTCTTGGAACTCCTCCCATGAGATCACTGACTCCTCACGATCCCCGAGGAACAAGAACCACCACTGACTCATTGCTCCACACAACATCATCACAACCAAGGACACCCAGTGCTCCTTCCGAGCATGAATTGAACTGATGCCTATATCGACCTCCTCCAACCAGTATTTCGTGACTGAAATTGAAACAGAGCCTTCATACTTCTGCAGACTGTGGCACTAAAACTCTTGGAGTGTCTTCCTCCATGTTTTGTCATCGTCAACCTCTACCCTGCGGCGATCTGTTGGAACATCCCGTTGTACACTTTCTTCGCAAACCTGACGAGGACATCTACCTGGAGCCATACCTGAAAAATAACAACCCATTAGAGATCCTAAGACATGAATATGGAAGACTCAACATTAATTAATTTATTGTTTTCTTTTATTCATTTTAGGTTATCCTGTCCCAATGTCTGCCCATTCAAACAAAGGAACAATGAAGAATGATGCATGATCCTTTCCTAGGTCTCTACCCTGCAACTAGTATCACCTTGTTTAGTAGCCATTATAATCTTAAAGTTCCGGACATCAGATCATAGGGGGCCCTATATGCCTATGTCTCAACCGGTCTCCAGTGTTTACCTCACTTGCTAAACATGACTGACATTGTTTCCCTACCAACCCAAGCAATCTCTCATGTTCCTAACTCCAAACTCCATCCTATCCCTCAACCAGGCCTATGATACCACTCTATCATGACCCCCTCCCCACAATGTGTACCCCTCCTGGTCCGGCAATGTGAGAAGGGGGATAATGACCCCAGAGTCCCACCTCCAGTATGCCCCAGGTTGGTGGCTAGCACCGAGGGTATAATAAACACACAAATGGGAGGCATTACCCTCTAAGAGAACACATGCAGAAGAGAGAGATAAGATAGACACCAATCAACTCCAAATCAGAACTCGAATATAAAAGAAACCCAGGTGCATATGTGAAATGTCATGAAAAAGTACTACAACTGGAAGGGAGAAACTGCAAGTACCCAAAATAAAACATAAAAATATCAGCTACCACAAGCCCGAACAGCTCCTGCAACTCCAAGCTAGTAGAAACTATCGAAATCTCAAACCTGCTCTAAGTGACCTGAAAACGGTTTATATATACATAGGGTGAGTATAATAGTATACTCAGTAGGATCCTCTCCGAATCCTCTCGTGAAAAAGTACAGAAAGCATGCTAAAGCACAGTGAACATCAAGTGAAACTAACTCGATTCCTAAACAGGTATACTAAATTCCCAACCTCACCATGGATACTCTCACCAATTATTGCATACAAGAATATTGAATATAGTAAAGAATATCAAGGGTACCCCGCTACTACATCCACACTACTTTTCGGCTTTACCCCAATGACATAGGTCATGTGCATCTCTCTCCAAAGGCTTGCCCGCAGACACCTGGGCTAAGCTCCACAATCTGCACCACGTGCACAACAAAGGCTTTCCCGTAGACACATGGGTGAAGCACCACACCATCCTCACAACCAAAAGTAACCAGGTAGTTTCCGGGAGCCACCACAGCTCGCATAACATGTATCATACGTCGGGTATTATAACTCAAGCCATTACAGCCCATACACCGAGTAAGGATTTTCAATCCATCACAGCCTATACATGTTACACATATAGTAGTCCATAGGATACTATATCCAGAATATATGTGCGTGAATAACCTCAATCCATTACAGCCCTCTAAACACATATATGGGAAAACTAACCAATGTACCTACTGTCACCAATATTTACCAAGAGAAGAGAGTGGGGCCAAAGGGGGTAGTCATCCATTCATCCTCCCACCGGAATGTTGGAGAAAACACCCCCCAGGGATCAGAATCCCCGGGGTGTCAGTTTCCCTTACTGGCAGGGTGGAGTAGCATATGGAAACACAAAAAGTACAGAATATATTATATCTCACAACCACACTATGGGTATAACCTAGTGTTAGACACAACTGCATCTAACGTCTCTCAGACTCTGGGATGCTACTTCTAAGACTATGTACCCTATAAGCACACAAACATTTAAATAGCTTTATTAGATTACTTTTTTCCCTTTTTATCAGTTCCACTGTACCATAATTAATTCTTTAAAGATTAATTAACCATGAAAAATTCCACATTAAATTTTATTTACACCACATCCTAAAAATTCCATTGTCCCTTCAAAAGTTCTCAACCTCATCATTATGTTTTGACAAACTCCAACCCCATGGGTTAAAATCATTTAATCCAACATTCATTACATAATTACTTTCCCATATTCCCAGGAATTCTAGAAAACCATCATATGCTACTAAACACAAGGGGGCTCAACATGGTGAGTAGATATACTACTTGTCAAGTCTTTGCCGCCTATAGCAAGAGCGTAGACCCATTCTCCCTTGAGAGGCTAAACATGGAAAGCACGTGGACTACCATGCGTGTCTTTTCCTCTTTCGGAAGAAGGGTAAGCAAGACTAGATGCCTTGAGTAGTGGGGAAAATTAAACCATATAATCAACCAAAGAATCAACAAGCATACAACAATCACATCCATCCCATTCCATCGTCTCTATTGTCCTCCCCGACACCCACATGCATAAACGATGCATCTCGCTACTCTAGGCGTCATCCACTATCAAAACCAAAAAGGCCTCTATGCCTCCACATATCACAACTCCCATCCAGGGTCACATCATAGCACAAGAAGTAGGAATCAACATCAAAACAATAGGGCTCTTGGACCTTCAAAAAAAAAGAGGGTAACTCAGAACCCTTTAAGGAATTATCAACCAATCAATTATTCAATCCATCTTGAATTAACAGATTTAATTCATAGGTTCCAAATTCGTGAAACCTTATCAGTAGGCTATCAAAAATATAAAAACATGCCTACTACACCAATTTGATTAACATCAAATTACAACAAGAACTAGATTCTTTTTCATGCATCTTTTTCTTTAGCCAACACTTATTATTTAATTCTTTTTTACGTTCTTTATCTATTTCCTTCAAGAACAAACAGCTAAGCAAAGAAAGAATAGATATCACACTATCTAGAAAATCATGAGGCAATAACATATAAACGATAACAATTTCTTTATCCGGTTCAAATAATTAATGAGGTCAATTTCATTGTGATCCAAAAGGCTAAATTATGATAACTCTATGATTGCACATAAACAATTATAGAAGTAACAAATCCCCTATCTCAACAGTTCCTCACATTTTTTATCCACACAACGAGTCACGATCCTCCTCTCGCGACAAATGCATCCAACCGAGGATGCGACGATACGACAGCACCAAAAAAACCCCAATAAAACCCCATTAGAAGCATGGAGATTACATGATAATATGGAAATGATAAACAAGAGAAGATGACCCCTGAAGGAATGATGATAAAACATACCTTCTATCGAAGATTGATTGACACAGCTAGGTTGCATCAAAACAGAGTGGAACTGATCAAGGGAGTAAAGTTTGATTGTTCAAGTTATACGGGAAGTATTGAAAGGTTCTATAATCTCATACCTGTGAAGAAAGAGGAAGAATTAGGGGGATTATATCTTGTCCCCTTTGAAGATTTAATGGGGAAACGGTTTAAGATACGCTTATTTCCCCATTAAAATCGGATCGCATTAACCCACGTGGTTTGACCAAGTAAAACATCCCGAGCCATATGAGTAATTAATATAGGATTTATGTCATTTTAATCGGGCTTAAGAGTCCTTAAAATATGGCTTCAAATATATTTTATATCAAAGGAAACGTCAAAAGGGGAAATATTGTAGGAAGCTGGAAACACTATTCACCTACCATTACTGTACACCTACCGATCTGTGAAACCGATCTGTGAAATCGATCTGTAAAACCGATCTGTGAAACTGATCTGTGAAACCGATCTGTGAAACGGATCTCTGAAACCGATCCCTGAAACCGATCTGTGAAACCGATCTGGGAAACTGATCTGTGAAACAGATCTGTGAAACCGATCTGTGAAACGGATCTGTGAAACCGATCTGTGAAACCAATCTGTGAAACCGATATGTCAAACTGATCTGTGAAAACTATCTGTGAAATCGATCTATGAAACCGATCTGTGAAACCGATCTGTGAAACATTGTACAGCTACTGTTACTATACACCTACCAATAGAACAAATCATAAAACTTTAAACACTGTTCACAGAACTGGAAATTTGGAAAAGTATTGGGGATAAGTCACATGAACTCCCGGAACCCCTCCAGCACCACAATTCAACAAATGAATGGACCAGAGAGGTCTGGGCCATTACAAATCCTCATGGAATTGTAATTCTGTGGGTAGAAAGCCCTCTAATTTGTTTCAAAATATATCCTCCTACCAGTGTTAAACTTTATGGAAAACAAACATGAAGGTGTTTTCACCAACTAATTACATCTCATGAGACCAATTAATGCATCGAGGGGATATAGCAGGTCCCACCCATCACTTTCTATGTCTAATACATTCCTCAAACTAAAATGGTGAAACATAAAAAACATAATCATTCGTATTTAAACCTCTATACAAAATTTGAATACGTTAACCATAAACAAAGAATGGTATCTAAATATCACACACACAATAAAAAATGATCTTAAAAAATTCAATTAAATGTGGTAAATGATATCATAAAATATCAACTATGATTTAGCATAAGATCCAACTAATGATGATGGAAAAGATGAAAATAATCTAATAAAAACTATAGAAACTTCCTGAGATAAATAACCTTTTTATATCATTTAAATGTTGTGCAATTATAATAGAAAAAAATTCTTTTGAAAATATACTTGTATTCTAGTAATAGAATCATTATAACATTAAGGGGTCATGATGGTGGAAATATAAACTCATTTCATATAATTTTAAAAAAAACATTCTTCCCTTAATTTGCTGAAAAGGTTATCAGGTACCTCATTCAGAAAAGGAAAAAAACATTCCTTTTAAAATGTTTAATAAAAATCCAAACAAGGGTAAAAATGACATTAAATAGTTGTCAATAATATTTCAAAATTTATTTTTAGGAAACATGGACATGGAAGACAAATGTGTCCCATTATATATTGATATATAAACAACCCTGAATAATAATGAGATAGAAAAATTAACAATTTCAATGTAATTTAGTTTAGTGGAGAGGGTGTTAACATTCTATATAATGGTTAAATAATGTTATTAAATTATACCCAGACCATATAAATTTTTATGATATCATATATGATCCTCTTTTATCATTTTGTTAATATTATTTTTGTATTACCATTGTATTTGGTGTTAACTACTTCATTTTTCTATGCATGTTTTGTCATGTATGTCATGTTTCTTATGAATAGGATATATTATATTCATACCAAAATTTATATTAAGTTATTAAAAAATATATTTACTTATCATAAAAATAGATATTAATTCTTGAATGTTTAACATGGAAAATGAATCTAATCCTATCGTGGGGATGGTAGGTCGTCCATACACACAAGTAAGGATATCATTCTCTTAATGGTTAAAAGGTATTTAATTGGATGGTATATTAGTTCAAAATAATAATAATAATGTTCTATTAATTACTTAAATATATTATTCTAACCATTCTACCCATCCAAATATATTAGTGATGATTAATAAATTATATCACAGTGTGGAGATGATATGTTGTACATACGCACGTATGGCGATATTGTTATTCATAGCGTGGATAAAAGGAGTAATATGGTTATACCCTAATTATTATAAAATATCAAAATATATATGATACTATAGGTATTACTTTAGTATGGATAAAACCTATGAATAGAATGTATAATAAGAAAATAAATTGAAATGAATGGGTAAAAAAATTACCTCTTCTTCAGGTGTCTCCTTTTGATTCTCTCAGAAGGAATCTTTAGGATGGATTTCTTCCCAATGTATGTCCTCTAGGTGGAAGTGAGACAAGTTAGGAGGAAAATTTTTCAGTTTTTTTGTTGAGACAAATGTATTTATATATGTGAATAAAAGAGGAGAAGAGATTCCCTTTTAAAAGAGAGGGGAGGGGTATTATGAAATCTCTCAAAATATTAAACTATAATAAGACTATTCTAGATAAAATTACAAAAAAATGGCCCATAAATGACAATTATAATCTATTTTCAATCACATAAAATCCTATTTTTTATTATTTAACATTTTTTTTATATTGAACTAATTTAATAATAATTTAATTCAATAAGATATCCTTATTACCAAATTTAATACAATTCATTTAATTTAACTCTACATACAATAAGAAAAAGTGGGAATTTGGATATAACGATTTCAAAATTTATATAATATATACTATAGATCTATTAAATACATTAAACACATTTATTAATAAAAAATATATCAATATTAATATTATTAAATTCATTTATTCTATTCTCATATTAATTTAATATATATTGTTTTATAATTAAAAATAATTTTAAGGTAATTATGAAACATCTAAGGATTTAAAATAAAATTATTTAATAAAAATTACTTCATATATATCAACTTAGATATTTATATTCGTTCATATATTCTTTTTGAACCTATTTAGACACATAAGAGTTATTAAAATACAAGATAGTGACATTTTATAACTATATTTGATTTATATAATATATAAATTATTTTGAATGAAAAAGTTTCCATTAAACAACTCAAAAAATTTCTTAATGTGATAAGGATCTAATATTATTCATAAAATAATTTTGCACATTTTTTGGTTTTATTTTAAATCTTATATTTTTTATTTTCCCTTAATTAATCTATTTAATTTTACATGTGGTAATAACCTTTCAAATATTAAAAGGATATACATTATTACTATATAATATCAATTTTCCATATAAGGAAATTTTATGACACTTTAAACCATATAATATTAATTTTTTAATTTTTTAACGATTTTTAAGATTTTAAATATTTTTATAAATTGTTATTTTTATAAAATATAAATAGTGTCAATTTTTACACTATTCATAACTTTGACTTTAATTAAAATCTAAAAAAATATAAATTCAAAATAATCATTGCATATAATCCTAACATATCATATTAACCTAAAACATTGGTGGAGCACCTTAATTATTTCAAATTATATTTATTATATTATTTTAATACCATTCATTTAATATTTATATTAATTAAATAATGTATGCAACACTATTGTGTCATCATTAAGGGAAATTATTTAATCTCTAAAATTATTAAAAAAAATTAATATGAGGTATTTAATTTTTTTTTATTTCCATATAATGTTTATAATCTATGAATTATTATGGTTATACATATATTAAAATTAATATACTTATATAAAATGAAAGTGTGACATTTTGTCAAATTCATTTATTTTAATAACATTCATGTAAAATTCATGAAAAAGTGTCCATTAAATAATTCCATTTTGAAAACTAAGTGATAAGGGTAAAATTTATTTATCCAATATGATTTTGACAGGTGTTATATTAAATTTGTAATATTATTGTTACTTTAAATTATGTAAGTTACCCTTAACCACGTTAAATAAAAATTATCATAATTACTATTCATAATATCCAAAAAATAAAAGTAATCTATTACCATAATTTTTACCCACTTATTAAAAATATGGAATAAATTTTTCAAAATTTAAAATAGGGGAGTTAAAGAAATTAATTTAAAATTAATCAGATTGGCATAATGAGAAAACGAATTTTTTAAAAGTAAAAACCATCATAAAAATAACATATATTTATATCTAATTTTAATTTCAATATAATTCCAATGAATATCATTATATTAAATTAAAAAATTATAATATAATTATAATTTAAAACAAATCAAATGTATAATTTAACACTATAAATTATTTTGATGAAAATGTTGTTTTTAATTAAGATTTAGAATTTTTCATTATTCATCAAAATATTAAACTTATCATAGAAAACAAAAAAAATTGACTAAAGAAAATTTTTACATTACTATTTAATATAAGATGTTTATTTTCTGAAATTAAATATATAAAAGTGTCAAATATTGTTTTTAAAATAGTTTCTCCATTAAAAGGTGGAAAACTATAATTTATTGAAAAATACTTCTTTTATCCAAACAATGGAATATTTTATTATATCATGACCATAAAACACATTATAAGAATATTAAAATTATATGTAATATATAAAATTCATCATTTTTTAATATTCATAACAGTTAATTAAATGTATTGGTTATATATTATATTATATAATAATGTTTTATTAATATATTGTTGTTTGGAAAAGATGGGCCTTTTGTGTAATGGAAGCTGACTCATTATTGTTTTTAGTGTATGATTAGCATGGGGTTTTATAATAATAAATAATGAAACAAAACTAAATTTATTCAGAAATGAAAATATTGTAAATTCTCAGGGTGTTACATTCTCCCCTCCTTAAATAAATAGTGTCCGCATAATTTGAAATTTCACTTATAAAATAAAATAGTGGTACTAAAAAAATACCATTATGGAAAACCCTATGCGAAAATAGGGTTAATGCAATATACTCTTAATAAGTAGTAATGGTAAATGTGAAGATTTTCACCAAATTAGGCTTTTCAATAGAATAACATTAGTGTCCAGTAGAGATACATACCTGGAGGGAAAATTAAATATTCATAGTGAGTGATTGAGGTCATCAATCACAAACAAGTGAACAATAAAAGAAATTTTTTTAACTTAAATCCATAAATCTATTATGATTTAAAATACCATTACTTCATCAAAAATTAAGGTATTGGGGTAACATATGTTTGTTTAAATACTCTTCCCTAGAGTTGTGGGATTATTTTATTATCCTAAAGAGAACTAGAGAAAACATACTTGATTGCATAAATGTTATACATTTGTTCTAGTTTGATTTATTTTAACATCATTTGGTTCACCTAGAGATGGATATTTCAGATGACTCTTCATTCATGAGTAACGTTTAACGAACCATATAGTCTATGAGTATTTCATCCAACCTTTAAATTTTTACTAAAAACATAAAATTTTGTACTTAATATCCAATAAACCATACTTAAACCTAAAACAAAAATATCCCAAGTTCAACTTAAACAATTCTAGACATAAGACCCAACGAAAATACTTCCCTCTTAATTCACTATCCAAAAAGGTGTTAATATTTCCAAAATACATTAGATTCTTCTAACAATGTAATATAACTCTTATTTTCATATACCATTATCACCTTAGAAACTATAATGTAATTATTCATACTTCCAAATACATGACGAAGAACTACTACAGAAAAATCCTTACATATCTCATGATTCCAATAACTAGATCACCAATTATGAAATAATTCTTCAATCCAAATTCAAAATATTCTTAATCATTCCACTTCACTCTTAGACCCTTAACTACAGTTCAAAATCATATTTCTTCATACCTAATTCTATTCAATTTCCTTTTGTAATCTCATAATCATCGGTAGAATGACCATTTCTTGTATAACCTTGGATATTCTAACCATTGACCAAAACATAAAGAAAAAAGTGAGAAACACAAATCATAGTGATATTCTTATGAAGAATCATTTATAGGATCTCTAAATTATTCCATCTTATTCTCAATCCAAATATCTATAGGATTAATCGTGTTTACCCATTACCAATTTTAAAGGATGATATCATATACATAGAATTATCCTCAAAGTCATTCATATGGTTATGTTTTATAATCAATGTTTTCTAAATCTAATTTCCAAGGCATTTTCTAAACTTCCTTTGATACCAACTATAATGCCACAACCCCCGAAGCCTGAGAACGGTGCATTATTGTAATATATTGGAATTAAAATAAGGAATCAAATACCTAAGTATCAATCAGTTTATAAGTCATCTAAAATAGATTACAAATGTGAATTGTATATTACAATTAAAAAAATAATATACAATATATATAATTCATTGAGAACACAATTATTGTCCAAGAAAAACCTTTTATATCAATCCTAAAACGCTTCATTGAATCCTGTAATAATAAAACATAATAATGGGGTGCTCTCATATGCCCAGTAAGGGTAAAACATATATAGTTATCCGCTATAAAGAAGCATAAAATTTTATGTGAGGATATACAAATGAAACACAATCATTTTAAACATAATCTTGATCATATTATTGAAAGAACAAATAAAAAAATTCCATTTAAACATTCAAATGAATATTCTACTATTTGAATAATAACATCTATAATCATTAAATGATCTAATAATGAAGGAATTCATAATTAAATATGTCTGTACTATCTATATATATTCACAATATATCTATTATCAAGATTTATCTACAAGACATTTTAAGTATATGGATATGAACCCCTTTGATTTGTGTCAAGATCTATCCTTATAACAATGTTAAATTGCTTGGAAAACAAACAAGATGGGTTTATCAACAAATAATTTTGTCACATGAGACATACTGATGCATCGAGGGGTTATAGTAGGCCCTGCCCATCACTTACTAAGTCCAATACATTCTTCCTAAGAAAATGGTCTAACATAAACAAAATAATCATTCATATTAAAAACCAGTATACAAAATATGAATACTTTTACCATAAATGATAAATGTTATATAAATAGAAAACACAGAAAAAATCATCTTAAACCAATTAATAAAATATGGTAAATGATATCATAAAATATCAACCTCAATTAAGCAGAAGATCCAACATAGGATTTAGACATAGATAGAAATACTATAATAAGAACGTTAATTTTTCTTGAGAGAAATATCCTTTTTTAAAATCATTAAAAAGAAATAAAATTATAAATTGAAACATTTCTTTTGAATCAAACCATGTAATATTTTAAGGGAATCATTAAATTGTTAAGGCTTCATGGTAGTGGAAAAAGTTACATGTTCCATATAAGTTAAAAACCATTCTGTCAATAATTTGTCAAAAAGGACATAAAGTACCTCGTTTGGAAAAAAACATAAATATTCCTTTTAAAACATTTTATAAAGAGAAAAACATGGGTAAAAGTGAATTTAAACAATTGTTGATAAAATTTTATAATATATTCTTAATAAACATGGATGTGGATGATAAATGTGTCTCAGTAGATACTTACAAATAAAAAACCTCGGATAATAATTAGATTGCAAAATTAACCCTTACCATGTACTTACCTTTAGTCAAGGGTGAGATAGCCACTAGTATAATGGATAAAGAATGTTATTGAGTTATAACATAACCATATTTATTTTTATGATATCATATATGATCCTCTTATAAAATTTTGTTAACAATATTTTAGTGTTACCATTGTTCTTTATGTTAAATACTTCATTTTCCAATGCATGTTTTGTCTTGTTAGTAATGTTTCTTATGAATATAATATATTTTATTCATATGAAAAATTATATTAAGTTCATAAAATTTATATTTACTTGTAATAAGAAATTTATAATCATTCTTGAATAGTTAACGTGTATAAATAATTTCATCACATTGTGGAGACGATCGTTCGTACGTACGCATGAACGACGATATGATTCCATTAATGGTTAAATGGTATGGAATTGTATAGTATAATAATTATAAAAAATCATAATCATGTCCTATTCATTATTTATATCAAATATACTCATCATTATTCCAATCCAAATAACATAGTGTTAAATAACAAATTAAACCATGGCGTGAAGATGATAAGTCCAACAAACGCATTCATGGTGATATTATTATTCGTAGGATGGATAAAAGGAGGATTATGGTTGTCCTATATTTATAAAAAACATATCAATATATTGATATATATATATGATAATATAGTTATTAAAATTAAGGAAAAAAATATATGAAGAGTAAGTAGAGTAAGAAAATAAATTGAATTGAATGGGTAAAACTATTAACACTTCTTCGATAATCTCCTTTTTTATTTGTCCAAAATGACTCCAAAGGCTGGATTTATTCCCAATGTATGGACACTAGGGAGAAGGTATGGAAGTTAGGAGGAAAATTGTGCCGGGTTTGGATCAGCCAAATAGCTTTTTAGGTGTTAATAAAATAAAAGTAAAGCTTCTTTTTTATAAGAGATGGGAGGCGGCACTTTAGGAAACTCTCAAAATATTAAACTACACTAACACTATTCTAGATCAAAATACTTAAAAATGGCCAATTAATTGAAAATATAATAAATTTTAGACCATAAACTATCACTTTTTTATTATTTAACTTTTATTTGGTTTTTAAATAATTTAATAATAATTTAAATCAATAAGAAATAATTATTTTAGAATTTAATAATATTCATTTAATTTGTCAAAATATACATTAATACAATGTGGTAATTCAAATATAATGATTTCACCCATCTATAATATATCATATAGATCTTTAAATTTCATAAGACAAATTTATTAATTCCAAATGTATTAAAATTAATATTATTAAATTAATTTATTATGTTTTTATTCTATTTAAATAAATATTGTTTCAGAATTGAAACGTATTTTAAGGTAACTATATAACTTCTGAAAATTAAATATAAATTTTTTAAATGAATATTATTTCCTTTAAATGAAAATATTAATTTTTATTAATTCACAGCTTCATTTTTGCCCTATGTGGACACATGAAAGATATTAAAATACAAGATAGTGATATTTTGTAACTATCTTTGAGTTAAATAATATATAAATTATTTTCAAGGAAAATCAGCCATTAAATAACTAAAAACGATTTTCATATAATAAGGATCGAATAATTTTCATCTAATAATTTTTTAATATGTTTTGGATTTATTTAAGATATTTTAATTATGCGTTATTCTTAATTAATCTATTTAATTTTTATTGTTGTGATAACATTTAAAGTATTAAAAGGTTATAAGTATTTACATATATTGTAAAAATTATCTCTAAATGGAATTTTTTGACATTAGAGAACATATAAAAATCATTTTGTATTTTTTAATGATTTTTATGATTTTTAAATAATTTAATAATGTATTAGTTTTATAAAATTTCAATAGCTTGAGTTTTAAAACTATTCATAACTTTGACTCAAATTAAAATATAAATAGAAATATAAATTCTAAAAAAATAACTTAATATACTCCTAACATGTCATAATAACCTATAAATTTTTTGGAGACCCATAATTAATTAAATGTATATTTATTTTAACATTTTTAATGAATTTATTAGATATTTATATTAACACAATAATTAATGCAACACTATTGTGTAATCGTTAAGGGTAATTATTTAATATCTAAAAAATAATAAATAAATTATTATGAAATATTTAATTATTTTATATTTTCATAGAATTTTTATAATCGATGTTATATCTAGGTTATACATATATTAAAATTAATATACATATATAAAATTAGGGTGTGACATTTTATCAAATTCTTTGATTTAATAATATTTATGTTCTATTCATGGAAAAGTTAACATTAAATGATTCCATTTCTAACCATAGCTGTTAAGGGTCAAATTTAGTCATACAATATAATTTTTTCAATTTTTGGGGTAATTGTACGATATTATTTGTACCTTTAATTACATAATTTACCATTCACTTCATTAAATAAAAATTACTATAGTTACTATTCATAATATAAAAAATTAAAATTAATATATTAAGAAAATTTGGACCCACAGATTAAAAATATGGAATCCATTTTCCTAAATTTTACAACACAGAAGTTGCAGTAATTAATTTAAATTTAATCTCATAGACGGAATGAGAAAATGATTTTCTTAAAAGTAAAACCCATTAGAAGATTGACATGAGATTATATATAATTTGAATGTGAAAATATTTAAAATGAACACCATAAAGTTACACGAAAAAATATAATCTAATTACACTTTAAACCCATTAAAATGTATAATTTATCACTACAAATTATTTTAAGGAAAAAGTTGTTTTCACTGAAAATTTAGTATTTGTCACTATTAATCAAAAATGAAACACATCAGAAAAATACCAAAAAAATTGAACCAATGTGAATTTTGATATTAAAATATCAAATAAGTTGTTTATTTTGTCCAAATAAATATATAAAAGCTGTAAATATTGTATTTAAAATTGTTTCTGTATTAAATGGTGGTAAAACTACCCTTTTGAAAAATATTTCCTTCATAATAAAAATGGATATTTATGTATTCACGTCTAAATAATATATAATATTAATTTTAAAATTATATGGAATATATATAATTCAGAATTTGTTTTATAATATTCATAATCAATAATTTAATGGAAAGGTTATATATTATATTAAATAATTATATTGTATTAATATATTGTTGTTCGGTAAAATTGGGCCTTGTGTGTAACGCAAGACAACTCATTGTTGTGTGTAGTGTTAGTATAAGATCATTTTGAAAAAAAAATATATCAATAAACAATTTAAATTTATTCAGAAATTAAAATATTGTAAATTCTAAGGGTGTTACAAGAATGATTTGTTAAAGGAATCTCATAGTTCTTACTTCTCTATTAATCCAATTAGTTTGAAGAAGTACATAAAATTATAATTATATTTATGTTCGAATGGAATGAGGAGATATATCTCATAGATTTTATCTTGGTTCTTGGGATGTTAGAAAGTTATTTCTAAGAGACAAACATGTAAGGGGGTGTTTTATCCATTACCGATTCAAGAATGGAAATGGGAAAACATCACCATGGATTTTGTTATTGGACTCCCCAAAAGGTTTTTAGGCCATAATTTTTTATGGGTTGTAGTGGATCACCTTATGAATTCAGCACACTTATTCACTATTAGATAATTTTCTATCTAGATCATATTGAAAAAATATACATTAAGGAAGTGGTAATGTTTCATGGATTACCACAATCCATTGTGTCCGATCATGGTCTTTGGTTAACCTGAATGTTTTGGAGAATTATTCTGAAAGTTATTGATATCGAGTTGAATTTTTGTTTAATATATCATTCTAAAATAGTTATTTAGTCCAAGAGATCAATTATAACCCAAGATGATATTATGAAATCTTTAACTATGGATTTCAATAGTGGTTGGGATCAACACCTTCTTATAGTTGAGTTTTCTTACAACAATTGCTTTCACATAAGTATTAAAATTTATCATTATGAATCCATCTATGTAAATAAGTTTAGAGATATAATACATTTTAATATTATGGTAGAAAGAAAGGTATTGGGACCTGAGATAATAGAAGAAGTGGAAGATAAGGTTGGACTCATTCATCAATACATCATGGCAGCACCTAGTGATTAGAAACATTATACAGACAATCATTGGTGTGACCCACAATTTGTCATTAGTGACAATGAATTTATTTGAATTTATACATAGAATATGGTTATGAAATTATAGATGAAATGGAAATTACACCATAGGTATATAAGTACAATCTAAATTCTAGATCATATTAGGACTATATCTTATCGCTGGTCACATCAACCTAACCTCTATCAAGCCCACGATATGTTTCATGTATCTCTCAAAAAGAAATACATTAATGACCCATCAAATGCACTAAACTTATAGATCTTAACATTAGAGAGTTATGTATTTTGAGTAAAAATCAGTGGAGATTCTAGATTGTATAGATAAATTTCAAAGAAATAAGACAATTCACCAAATCAATTTTTGTGGAAAAACAACCATTTTGAGAATGTTGTGTGGGAACATAAGGATAATATGAGGTGGAATTACTCACATCTATTTGTATTAGAGTGGAAACTTTTGGGGGTGAAATTAATTTTTAAAGGGGTATAATGTAAAACCCAATATTTTATGAAATATGTTTTTTGAATAAATTAATTTTCTTTGATAGAATGTGTTACATGAAACACATATTTCTACCGAACCACGATAAAATATTAATATTATTATTTAAAAAATAATTTCCTTACCAAGCCATTAAAATTGATGAAATTAAAAATAATAAACACATTTTAGATATTAATTAGAATGGTTCTATATAATAAAAAGTTATTTATAAAAATGAATTAATTTTTTAGAAAAATATTAATATAATTCAAAAAATATATTTTTTGAAAAAATATTTTTTTAACAATAATAAAGTTAATTTGTGATACTTTTAGATAATTAATTCGATAAAATTAAATAGATTTCTGGAATCATCAATTAAAACATTATCTGAGGTTGAATTTTTGGGATTTTTCTAATGATATTACTATTTTTATTTATTTAGAAAATACAGCTTTTTATTGAAAACTACCTTTCCATTAAAAGAATTTTTAATTTTTATTATTATTTAAAAATTAGGTTTTAATTAAAAAAAATAAATTATATATCTATTAATCAAATTTATTTTATTTGAATGATTTACATAATGAATTTTTATATAAAAACTTTTTAAAATTTTGAACATTTTCTCTTTGAGAACCCTCTTTCTCATCGCATTGGTGGGATTAATTTTAAATTATACATTGCCACTTATGTGAATGAAATTTTTAGAAAAAATATTTTATTTTTCGAGTCATATTAATTTATATTATCTAATATTTTAAATAATATTTTTTGTTAAAATAAATATTAAAAATAGTAAAAAAATATTTATCATGGTTATGGTGAAAATGGGTTTACTTGGGGTTTATAAAAAATGATAAGGGTTAAAAATGAAACAAAACATTTAAAACACCCATTTTTGGGAAATATCTAGATCTCATATATTATAAGGTTGATAATGTACCATTTTTTAGACTTTTAATGTCAAAAATTATGGTATATATTTTTCTTTTCAAAAATTATATGTGTGGAACTCACCTAGCTTATAAAATCCCACCCACTCTCCTCTCTTCTTCGTAATTACAAAAAAAAAATTGGAAAATAACTTAACAAGTAATATTATTAATTCCCTCATGTCTTCCCATAATCCTTATTGTTTTTATTGAGACCTCCTAGGACGGCTTTATGTATAAACCAAGAGAGGTTATCCAAAGAAGACGATGATTCTTAAAATTTCTTTTTTTTACTTCATATTCCACCTTATTAAAATATTATTATATTATGTTGATGTAATAAAACAAGTATATATAATATTATAGTATTTTTTCTTCTTAATAGCATAACTTATATCCAACACCTATTCTATCAAATGCTATATGAAATAGTCATTCATTTGATTGAGGGTCTAAAGCATTGTGAACAAATGTTATTTATTTTCCATCACCACCTCTCATGGATTTAAGTAATGATTGATTTATTTATTATATATAATATTAATAATAATATTTTTCTTTATGTAGTCATTATATCACATGACACTTCTTACTTTATATTCCATGGGGAAACAATAATGTCGTTTGTATGTGCAGCGGACTACCACCTCATGAAGCAATATGATTTGATCACATTTTAAATTGATGGAAATAAGTATGGATTTAATGAAAATATGTGAAATATATGAAATAAAGATTATCATTTAATGATAATATACTATATACCTTTATTTCGTCCAATTTCTCGATAAAATGGAAACAATGTTCTTATGTACACACTCTATACCATCTCCATAAACTGTATATTTCATTTTCTATAACAAACTATAATGGGTCACTATAAATGAATATACATGGAATATATATTATATTTAAATAATGCATACCATTTTCAAGATTATTAATGATGATAAAAGTAACAGGACCAAAAAAATACCAAATCAAAACATAAAAGTAAAACAATGCAGTTATTTTCCGCAATGTGATTTTATCTTGAAATTATTAATAAACAGGTAATAATTGGTCAAAAGTTAATAACATATGTTATGATGTATATGTTTATGGTTATATAATATATTTATAATAAAATTATATTCATTATGAAGGAGTTTTTAATGTGTACAAAGGAGGTCGATACTTAAGGTAATGGATTTCTGTCTAACTTTTTACTTTTGTGAGACACATGTCAGATTAACCACCTATTTATTTTATGAGGTTTGTATACTAACCATTAATTTATTTTGTTATTAATCACATAAAAATTAATCTTATTTACATAACCACTTTATTATCTCCCATTCAAGGGGTTTATAGTTCAAAATTTACCAAAGAGGTAAGGGATTTCTGTCTCAGTTTTCCTTCTTTGAGACAAATTTCATTTCATGAACCTATATTATTTTATGAGGTGAATATTCAGCCCTTTTTTTCATGTAATATCATAAATTTATTCATACTCATGTTATTTTAAGTTTCATATTATTTTATTCCTTCATGTTTCTTATGGTTCATATTCACCAAAGTGGTAATGATTTTATGTTACGGTCTCATCACTGATCATTATTATTTAAGATTATGTTTGTGATGATAAAATATTATGACCCCTAACATAATAAACTAAATAATTTTATTCTCAAATGTATACATTATGAGAATACATGTTTTCCCTTAATGTTACCCCCATTATGCACTCTAGATTTCCATATAATGTGTTCTTTATTTCTCTCCTTAGTTGAAACCCCATTTTTTTCCAAAACAATGATTTACAAAATTAATTTAATTTTTTCTAAAATTCTCAAAATAATGTATTAAATAAATTTTAACCCATGTTTAAATTTTTAAAAATTGTTTTCATATAAATATTCATGTAATTTTCCAAACAATTCTCTGTAGGATTTTCTGAAAATGTTAAGGAATTCATACTTGGAACTTTTACATAATAAATGAAATTATTCTTCATAATGATCAATTATTAATTTGAATATTCCTTATTAATCATACAAGGATGTTTACAAATAAAATAATTTTGAAAATTATTTATGGTTAAAATTTTTCTTATGTGGAAAAGATATTTGCCTCAATAAATTTTTTAAATGATATTTCCAAATAAATTTCCATATAAAATGAGATCTGTCGATGATAACTATACCTTACTGGAGATATGATCCATAGATAACATTATAATTCTTTCTATAATTGTTTTATATTTAAAACAGAATGATTTTTATGACACTGTTTTTCTTCATGCGTTATACTATGATAAATTTATTATAAAGCCATATTTTTTCAGGGATTATGATATGATGAATTGATGATATTTTTATGACACCACTATATTTTCCACATGTTATGATATAACGAAATATTTATGAAACCTATTTTATTTTGTCGTTTATGGTATAAAAACTATTTAGGATCATTTGGAACACATACTTATGATTTTCATTCTATGATTGGTGGGACCTATTTCTCCCTCCAATTCATTTGGTAAAAATTGATATATCATGAGATTGACTATACTGGAATGGGGAGTTACCCCTTTTCAATATGTAACATTTCATTCTATGACAGTCTTTGGAGTGAATCATTACTGCTATGATTTTTTGGGGAGTGTACCCATTCCACTATTATGGCGTTTTAAATGAGTATTGACTACTATGGAAATGATTTTCTATACTTATTTGTATGACATAATTCCATGTATTCTTCCAATGTTACTCTCTCACAGCCCTTATTTATTGATTAATTTATTATTCATGTCTTATTAGCTACCATAATTTATTCCCTGACTCACGATTATGAAATTTTAAGTAAGGGGTTGGTTTCACATTTTGACAATAATTCTCTCATTAAATTATTCTCATGTTATGCTTATGTGATCATTAATATCACTCTATTTTTTACCCTTACTGACCACCTAAGTAGACTATTTATTTTGTATTGTTTCCATAGGTTATGATGAATAATAATATGAATTATATTTCTTAGAAGGGTGATAGTTATGAAGAATGTAATGGTAGATAACATAGATCACTTATGGATTAGTTGTTTATCCATCTATGATTCCAAAGTAACTAGACCAAAATGATTCAGGCATCTATCATTTTGTTATGAAATAAATTTTCATCTTGTAAGATGTAATATCAATATATAATAAATTTGGGTCATTACATCCAATTATAATTCTATCAATAAGTTCAATGAATAAATATAATTTTTATAAATTTTTATTTTTTTGTCATGGAAAATTAAGCGGCGTATTAAGAATATGATTAATAAAAAACCGAGGTAAAATCAATTATCCCAAAGAGCATTGTAGGAGTGGAAAAAATGTTCTATTCACACTAAAATATAACATCATATATTTTCTATTATTCCTCTAAATATTTCGAATTATAATATATCACACTGATAAAAACTAAACAATATCATTAATATTATATTTTAATGACATTAAAACGATATCACTTCCTAATCATCCATCAGTTATGGTATATTCTTTTTTGGATCGATTTAACAATAATATGAAAAATGTTAAAAATTTATATCAAGTATTATTGTATAAATATAGTTTCATGTAATATATGATATAAATAAATAAATAATGATTTTTTGTAAAAATTTAATATAAAAATTTATCTTAATATTTCTGAAAATGCACTTTATTTGATAAAAATCCTCGCAACATGGTCATCATCAAATTCAACTTTATGTATCGTAAAAGAAATACAATAATATAAAGTTAAAAATTATAAATAGTAATAAAAATAAGTTATCGTAAAATTTATGATCATGGATTTATGAACATTGGGTGGTGACTAAAGAGAAACACTACTATTATAAAACTAGATCAAAATGATCAGGATTACTCACACATGATATCAAAAGTAGTTAATAACAAACTATTATAAATTTGGAAAATAAATATAAATTAATTTTAAAAAAACATATAGTTATGAGAATGTTTTTCAGATGGTTTATTGTGGGAGTTATTTTTTATAATGGAGGTTATAGAATATTTCAAATAAGTATTAATTACGTTAAGGGGGTTTTGATAAAAAATTCAATTTTTTATTACATATTTGATATTTTTCTCCATGAAATATTTTCAATGGTGTAATTATGGAATGATGAATTAATTTTACTATATTTATTTGAATTCAATAGCCATATCATGTACTTTTTTTAAATGGAATTTTATTTAAAAATCAATTAAGATTAAATGGATTTTGATTAAAATGTTTCTCAATCCATAAGAGTTTTGATTACAAACCTTATTTTCAAATAAATATTGTTTTTGAAACATAAACCATTTAAAGAATCTGTAATATTTCTTAATACTCTCATATTTTCACTATATATTAATTTGGTTTTACATATCCCCACAAAATTTCATTTACACTTGACTCATTATTTTTCAGAATTTTTTGTTAAAAGTGAAACTGACTCTGCCCTTTCTTCCTAGTTGGGAACCACTTTGTAAAACATCAATGAAAATTATTTTTCATCTATGTCACTGTTCTTTGAACTATCTTATACTTGATCAAGGATATTCATCAAATGATAAAATAAAATTTATTTATATGAATGGATTATTAATTTTGTTTCCATCCTGGAAATGACCCATCACTTCATATTCTTTCCTTGTTAATGATTTTATATAAACATAATTTTTTATCCAGTGAATTACCTATACAAGTACCCAATTTTTTATTCCATTGATTAAAGAGAATTAAACCAGATGACATACATCAATTTATTGTGGAAAATATTTTCTTTAATATAAATACTTTAACAATATCATGTAAATATTATATGATTTATATTTATTTAATGGTATACACCTATAAATTTACTTGATGTCATTAGATACCAATTTATTTTCCATGGGTTTATCATGTTATGAAAATTGATGGAATTATTGATGGTTTTTCTATGGAACCCATTGTATTTCCATGGGATCTTTATGATTTATTATTAGAAACAAACTTCATTTTTGGGGGTTCGTTATTCTATAAAAATTGAATTATTTCAATTTGAAATTTTTATGGAAACCAACTTATTTCCATGGATTTGTTATGATGTGATGAGTGAATAATTTTCAAGTAGTTGTCATAATTATGGATGAATAAGGGGTGGGGTATATATATCCCTCCAATGCATTGATTAAAAGTTTTTATATCATAATATATGTATTATTATGAAAATTTTAGTTTTTAAAAATCTTGGGTCATGATTATGTGGATCATTAAATTAAGGTTTCTCTATACTAGTGTTTTTTTTTCATTTTTGAAATATATTCTATATTTTTATGCTTGTTCCTTTCATTATGTTATGATATCATGGATTATATTTATTGACACATGTTTCAAAACTCTTTTTATTCATCTGTTATGTTAATCTAAGTCATATATCAGGATTTATAAACATTCATTGTTGGTTATATATTTCTTATATATCCTGAATATAACAATCTTCTCATATTATTCTCACTTGTGATATTTGATTGTTAACCATTATGTTTTCCCTTAATGATCATCTATTCTCCCCACTTTCTTATATTTCCATTTATCCAAGATGAAAATATATGAAAATTATGAACTATATACAATATTTTCAAATGTGTATAGTTAGTGGGATATGTTAAAGATTCATTATGGGTTAGTTATTTTAGTTTATAATGAAAATATTTTAAATGGTTAAAAATTAGATGGGTGTTTTTAGTTAAATTTTTTTTAATTACCTAAAAAATTTATCCTAAAATGCCTTTGTAATGTGTTCTACTAAAATATTTTCATTAATTCATGTAAATTAGAAGGTTTTTTAGTTCTTCTATATTTAGTATCAAGGAAGGATTTAGATAATATTAGAGATTGGTAAGATATTGATTGAGGATAAATTTGGAGTTAAAAGTATCATCAAATGTTAGTATGTTTTGTTTTATTATAATTTCATTGTTATAGGTTATCCTTTAGGTATATTAAGGTAGTATTGTGGCGATTAAGATAGTATAACATTAGTGAAAAAACCTAAGGATAAGTCTAAGAGATAAGACTAAGTGTAGGATAACCTCATGAGATTTTGTATAGATGATTCTGTTTTGTTTTCCTGGAAATAAAATCACTATCTACATATTAAAATTTTATGTGGGATCTAGCATAGATATACCTAAAATTAATAACCATAAAAGAAGAAATTGGTTATTATCTAAATTGTCACCATTATCCTGACAAATATTCATATCTATAAACTAATTTTGACATACTAGGCGGATTTATTTTTTTAATCGCATTTAATTTATGAACCATTATAATAGTCTTATATCTTAACTATATTAAGAGATTGAGAAATATGTAAAAGATAACCAAACTTACGAAAAAGTGGATTCAACTGAATTTTTGAATTTATGAAATCAACGTGTTATTACAGAATATTTAGTTTTCATATTTTTATTATCATTAAAACTAAATCTCATGAAAATTATCATAATCATTTTTTATTTAGTATTTCAAGAAATAGGATCATGAAAATGATGTAAAGAAATGTATGTATCTAGAAACCACTATGTCTTATAACTGAATATGCTATCATACATAAATGATTGGGAATATGAGTACATTCATGTTATGATATAAAAGTGTAGTATCCTATTCTTAGCTACGGTATTTAAGAAGATATCTTAATAGAAATTATTTCTTGATAAATTTATCTATTTTCACAATTGAGTGATATTTATTGAAAATATTCTCGTATATTATAAAATTTATGAGAATAATGTGAAACATCTAAGTATTGTTCTATTATAACAAAAAATTTATTTAAAGGATTATAAACATATATTAAATCAGTATCAATAACCTTGAAAACTGATTTTATGATAATGTTATATTTTTGGAAAAACTATTGGGTAAAACATGATTGAGGGATATCTAACTCTTAGGTATAATATAACAACAATGAACCTAGTATCCCAGAGTCAGTGGTTATTTTATTAAAATGTTATAGATATAAGAAGACATATCACCAAGTATTGGCCTGTTTAGTAGTTTTAAAAAACTATATACAGTCCTGATTTTCTTATTGTATTGGTAAATAATGATAGAATATTACAAAAGAAAATAAATTGATCCTTGACACTTATTAAAATATTTCATCTTCAAAACCTATGGAATGAAGAAATAGGGTGATCTAAAATGATCAGTAATTGTTACATGAATCAATAATAAGTGAATATTTTTTAATAAAGAATAATAAATATATAAAGGTATATAACTTAAAAACACATTCCATTAATAAACTGAGAAAAAAATGTATCCAAATATTTTTTCACAGTGAAAATCTCCTGGAAAGTAATAACTAAATATTGAAAGAAGAAAATTCTTAATTATTGGACATCATGTATCTGGGACATGATCCACTACAATCAATACCTTTTATAGGATGGCTTAAGTTTTTGGGTAGAAACCCATCACATTCTTCATGGAAACAAACATGAAGGGTTTGTCGCAAACAATTTCATGTACTGAGACTTATTGATGCATCGGGGGGACATATATAACTAGTCCCCACCCATTTCCACATTTCAAAATAAATCTCCATACAAAAAATAGTAAATTTAATTTATGACCAAATTTATTATCAAAATATTCATCTTGTTTAAATAATATATATTTATCAACATTTTATTAGTCAAAATAACATTCAGGGTAAAACCATATTTATAAATGCTATATATCATAGATAATAACCATATCCATGATACAAGAAAAATGTATATTTAATAGAAATAAAATATCAAATTAAAATTTATCTCAATGTTGTGGTAGATACACTACATTAAAATGATTAGGTGAAAATGACATGTAATTCTCAATGAAATGGAGATTGAGATGAGCCTCTTGCCTTATGTTCATATCCATTCCTCACTTGTATTTAATGTCCTGGTTAATAAAATTAGATTCCTTAATTACTTAATTGAGAACCTATTTGATATATATTTGATTTATTATTATTTAATTAAGTTCATTTATGTCCATCCGGATGAGTTATAATGTTAAATTTTGTAATTATGAGGGTGTTTGTTTCATGGTTTTGTGGTCGATTCCCTTGCATATAATTATGGAAATTCTTGTAAAATATATGAAAAAATTCATAAGTTAAATTGAAAAATATTAATGAAATTAAATTATTTTAAATTGTCTCATATATTATTTGTTTGTATGATATTATGATGGTTCATTAAATAAAATATTAATGAAAAATGATTAGTTTTTTACTTACAGTTTTTATGACCATCATGGACTAGTATCGTTTTATATAATATTATGCTTATATGATGGTTTAAAAACCATAAATAAGTTTTAATACACATGATATATTATATTTAAACCTTAATAAATGGGTTTATAACCGGCCTTGAATGAGGAGATGTAAAACTAAAACTTTTCATCCATGAAGGCAGTGAATTGACACCTCACGGATAATGTTTTCATTTATAGAATTGAAATGATAGGATAATAGATTGGATTAGGGGTATTCCAATAGAATAATTAAATTATATTCTTTATATGATAATGTATTTATCATTACACATTGTATAATGTTAGGTGAGTAGAGAGTAAGAAAATAAAATAAATTAAAATGAAAGAGAAGGATTAAGTGTTTTACCTCTTGAATTTCTTCCCCTTGTGAACCATCTTAAGGCACTTGATTTTTGTCTTTCGTTGAAAAAAGAAGGTCATAAACATGGGGGATAGGTTCTATAGTAGAGTAGAGAATAATATTATTAATATACAATTCTTATAAAGTGTTCGAATAAGGGGTGGTGAGGGGTGGTATTTATAATGGATGAGAGGAGTGTGTTTTTTGATTATTTTGTTCACTGGTTTGTTATTTTGGGGTAAGAGTATCAATAGTGATGAATCTTGTTAATAAGTAAAGTAAATAGATCATGGGAGTAGGAAATAATCTATTTATACCTCATCTATATATCATATTTGACTCAATAATTCATTTATTTACATATAGTGTTAAATACTATAAATTATTGTATTTCACTATTGACCAATCATTCAACTATTTTAGAAAAATCCAAAAAAATTACCATAAACATTTTCTGATGTCAAGATATCAAAAATAGACTCCATTTTATGAAAATAATTATCTAACTATGAGATAATAATTTTTAACAAAAATTATAATTTATTAAAAAATATATATTTTATTATTTTAAAAAAATTTATGAGACATTGAAAAATTAATTATGGTATCATAAAATTATCATATAATTATAATAAAAAAATATTAATTCAAAAAGATATTTTCTGAAAATAAATTTTATTTTATATCACAATATTATTTATAAAATTATAAATACACATTTTCATTTCATGAAAAACAACATTAATTTATTATTTTAAAAAATATATATTTACTTACACCCTGATATAAATATTTAAAATTTTCATTTATGAGACACTTGAATTTTATATATACTTTCATATTTATGATTATTACTCTAATTTTCACATTAATATTCCTAACAGTTAGATTACTATTCTTAATGGTCACATTACTATTTCAATAGTCATGTTAATATTTAATAGTATGTCATTGTTTGTTTAAGATCTGTGTTTTTTTCAAATGTATGATATCGAATGAATTGAATTTATTTAACATGATAAATTTCATAAAATCTTGTTTTTTTATATCCTTAACTCATATTGAAAATTTTCCCTTCAAATTTTCTATGAATATGTCCTTCTAAACAGATGAGGGTGGTTCTTCTTCATAACATCCTTTTGTTCCAAAATCACCTCTTCCATTTTGAAATTTCTACAATGAATGTGTACCAATAGATTCAACTTATTTATCAATACCTTATAACTAGTGTCTAGAATCATGATAGGCTCTTCACGATAAGTAAAATAAGGTTATATATATATATATATATATATTTCTTCATAGGTGAGTACATGTGTTGTGTATGGAATTTACTAATTTAACAATGATATATAGAACACAAAATAAAATTTTCAGGGAATTTTTGTAATTTATAATTGGAAATCTATAGATCCATGTATTTCCATAATTTCATAAGTTCTGATGTACTTGAGGCTTAGGATCCCTTTCTTATCGATCCTTAAGACACCCTTCCATGGTGATACTTCTAGAATGACATGATCACCCACATGAAATAACAAATCCTTTCTTTGGTAGTCTGTATAACTCTTTTGACTACTTTTAGATTCATTAATATGATTCTGAATAGTATTTACCTTTGTCTTTGTCTCTTCAATATGTTATGGTACTATAATTTTCCTCTCACCAACTTCAACCCATCATGTTTGAGTATGAAATCTATTTCCACATAATGCTCTATATGGAGGCATTTGAACACTATAATGGAAACTATTATTTTAGAAAAAATCTTCCAAGTGTAAATAATGATCCCACATAACATTGAAGACAAGTAAGAATGATCTCAATATGTCTTCTAATGTTTGTGTAGTCCTTTCAAACTATCCCTCAGTTTGAGTGTGATATGCAGTACTCAAATGAATCTTAGTATCCATAGCCTTTTTAAGACTCTTCTAAAATTTTATGTAAAATAGGGATCTTGATTAGACATAATTTTTATAGGTTCACCATGAAGTATTAAAAGTTAATAAATATAGATTCAATATATACACTCAAGATGTTGAACTTCTCTTATATCAAGAGAATGTTCCAATTTTTTAAGGCAATCAACAATAACTCATATTGTATAGTTCCTTTTGGGGGACTATGGTAATCCAGCGACGAAGTCCATAGTAATGGCATACCACATCCACACAAGAATATGTATATGTTTCATGATTACTCTACAATGTTTTCTATGGGACTTTACTTGTTGAAAAACTAGATATATTGACACATAGTCATCAATTTCCCACATCATATCATCCAACAAAAAATGTTCCTTATATATCTATACATATTGGTACTACCATGGTGTATAGATGAATTTGAGATTTGAGAATCATCTAATAGTTCCCTTTCTAGCTCAATTGTGGATGCAATACATTTAATCATTCCAAATTTTTGAATTCCATACTCATACATGAAGTATACCAATATTCTATCCATAATGGGTTTAATTTTATTTTGAAAATTTTTAACATAAAATTGAGATCATTTTATCTTTTATAATAACGATGGTTTCAAAATCAATTGAAAAATGATATATGTTTCCCTTTCATTGGAAATTCCCATATCCATATTTACTAAATCCATAAACATAGGATATTTCTCAATCTACATTTGGATTATAAGTCCATGGTATTTATTTCATAATCCATCTACTACCATATTTTATTTTCCATGGTGGTGTTGTGTTGAAAAATTATAATCATTGAGGAACTTGAGCCATAATCTATACCTCATATTGTTTTTATGTTTAAATATGTATAGAAAAATATTATGATTCATATATATCTTCACTCATTCACCGTATAAATAGTGTATCAACATCTTAATAGCAAATATTATAGCAGCTAACTCAACATAGTGATTTAGATAATTTTTTTCATGAATATCCAACTACCTTGATGCACAGGGAATAATTGTATCATTTTTCACAAGGACACATTCCACTCCTTTATTCTATGCATAAATGTATATCACGAACCTCTAATTTCTTGATGGTATAGATAAAATAAAATCATTGAAAAATCTTCTCTTCAAATCTTCAAAACATTTTGTGCATTTTTTATTTATAGGAACATGACCATTAACTGCGTGATCCTGGTTAACGGGCTATCCATTCATGAAAAATTATGAATATAATATTTATGGTAACCTTATAAATTAAAAAAACTAAGTGTGTAAGTTGTGTTTGTTGGAATATTCCATTATTGTATTGTCTTGGTCATTAAAGGATCAACAAAGATTTCATCCTTAAAGATAATACGGACAATAAAACAATTTTCCCAATGCCACAATTCATGGAAACATAATTTGCCTATAACACTTTCCATATGAGAGTCTCAAGAATGATAAAAAAAGTGATTCACATGGACTTCATAGATTTTATAATGAAACATGATATCATCAATCAATAACACAAAAAATAATAAAGATATTCCATGAATACTATGGTCATTAGATCCCTGAAAATAGAGAGTCCATTAGTCAATCCAAATGTAATTATTGTTCACTTGTAATGTTCATACCTCATCTAAAAATATATCTTTCCAAGGTATTCCTTCTTTATTCACAAATTATGATACCCAAATGGATGTCAATCTTTGAAAAAAAATCAGGATCCATGAATTATATCAAATTAATCATCATTGTGTGGTTAAGGGTACCCATTCATTGTTGTAATAACATTTATTTCTCTATGGTCAATACACCTCCTCTTGAATCCATATTTCTTCTTAACAAGTTGAATAAGAGATTGATATGGATAAATATTATGGTGAATAAATCTTCTATCAATCAAATACTCTAGTTATCTCTTCAGCTCCACTAATTCCATAGTGTGAACTCTATAAGGAATATTTGATATTGGTATTGCAACAAGGATTAAATCAATGGTAAGCTCAACTTCATTCATGGGGGGTCCAGGTAATTACTCCAGAAATGCATAAATGTATTCATATACAATTGGTATATCCTTAATTTTAAGATCGAATTCCCCATCCCAAGATGTTGTTTTCTCTTCCTCCCTAATAATTTTATTCAGCAGATCTCCTGGGGGTGGATCTAGATAAGAATAAAACGATGAGATTTGTACTCTAAAGATAAGAGATTTTAAATATTTATTTAAAATTATAATTTCATTCATCTTGCAATAAATTTTGGAATAATATTTTGAAATCTAGATAATACTACAAATTATATCAAATTGAAAAATAGGTATGATGATAAGGTCTAAAAATAAATCAGATTTATGTGTAATATATGGGAATGACCGAAACATTTTTGTTGCAATGAGACATCCCTTAAGAGTTTTGACTGAAAAATTCTTTATTAAATCAAAATGGAAATATATAATTATATTGGAAAACATGTTATATATAAAATAGTTATAAAATCCATAATCAAATAAAGAATTGGTTAAATTTGAAGATAGCATTAATTTACATTCGACCACATCATTGTGCACTACTAATTCTATTGTGGTGATTTCAAAATCCTGGAAATCTCACCTTATCCTCTTCGGTGGAAGACTCCCTTGGCATATAGGACAATGTTCGGAATCATTCCCCATTTAGTTACATTTGAATCATAGAACATAGTTTTTTTTCTTCCCCTTAAAATAGTTATCTCTTTTACCCTTGTCTCCACACATATAACTAACTCCAATGCCTTTTAATCATTTTCTATGATAATTACTTCCAAAATTTTCCTATAATTGGAATTGATTCATTTACCTATTTTTTTTGATGTTCTAAATTTTTCATGGTTATCCAAAGACCAATTCATCTCTTTATTTCAATCCAAACAAATAGTATCTTGAAAATCAATTCTATATTATAATGGAACATAATAGTATTTCATCCTATGATGATAATTTTTGAGAAGCCAACTCCCTTCAGAGATTTTTCTTAATAAATTAAAATAAATAATTAATCTTGTTTTATTAATCATATATGTGTTATAAAGCATAAATTTCTAGTCTTGTAAAGGTAACCTCATAACCTGTAACTCTATCTCCTTCCGTTTTCATTCAGCTAAGTAATGTTTCCTTTATTCCATTTCATTTTTCATGAGGGAAATATTTTTTAAAGAATGTTTCATTGAATTATTTACACTCCATGTGTTCTATGTCATCTTCCTCCTTATTATTCTAGATCATTGGCCACCATTGATCATCATCTCCCTTGTGAAAATATACAACCAGTATTACCTTTACATTTTCATTACATCCCAATGCTAGAAAAAACTTTTCACAAGACTTGATAAGTAGCTAAGATACCACTGGATTAATAGAACCACATATAGATGGGGTCATCTTCCATATGAAATAATACATCATAGGTTTACTAGGGTTATTTTTCATTACTTGAGAAATATTTCCTAATATGGTCATTATCTTCCCAGTTCTAACACCAACTACATTGACTTGCTCAGTGGGGAAATCCCTATATTGTTCACGGCTATTGATTCCCTTTCTTCCATTACACTTTATCACTAAATAATGGCACACAGTGAGTTATCTAATAATCATCATGATTATTGAGATAAAAAATTAAAATAATTAATTATTAAAATTCACATTTTTATTTAACCTATTTTCTAAAGGATTCAACTAAACAAACTTTGATACCAAATATAATAACCCCAACCAAAGTATCCCAGATTTGATGATTATTTCATTACAATAGCATTGATACAAAAGATCACCTCACCAAAGATCAATTTTTTTAGTAGTATTGAATAATTAGATTCAAAAAAAATTCTCTAATTACATTATTAATCAATCATCGAATATAAAAAATGAAATTAAACTTCTTCCCTGAAACTTATTCAAATATTTAATTTTCATAACCTGGGAAAAAAACAAACAAATTGGGGATCTAAAATTCTCAATAAGGGTTACATGAATAAATAATAAGTGCAGTATAGTAAATAAGGACTAATAAATATGGGATTTTAAATAACTAAATACAAATTCCATCAACAAAATGAGAATAAAAATGTATCCACAGATTGTTTTATAGTGAAAATATCAAGGAATTTAACATCCAGATACTTAATGAAGAAAAATTCTTAATTATTTGATGTCATGTATCAGGAACATGAACCACTACCATCAAGATATTTCACAAAATGTTTTATTTCTGTGGGTAGAAACCTATTTGATTCTGGTTGGAAATAAATATGAAGGGTTTATCGCCAAATATTTTTTCTCATGAGACCGATCGATGAATTGAGGGGTTTACTATAAATTGGCCCCACCTATGTATAAATTATCAAATAATTATTCATAAATAAAATAATAGATTTAGTGAATGGGAAAAATGATTTATCAAAATATTCGAATTGAGTAAAGGATGAAAATTTACCTATATTTCCCTAGTACAAAAAACATTCAATGTAAATAGTGTATGTAAAAAATTGTATATGGATTAAAAAATAATCATATCAATTAAACATGAAATATGGGTATTTAAGATAAATATAATTTCGAATGAAAATTAATGTCAAAGGGGTAGTAGATACACCACAGAAGAATTATTAGGTTCCCAATACCAAGTAAGTCTCAATGACATTGAGATTGAGACGACTCCCTTACCTTATGTTTGAAAGAATTCCACATTTTTATTTAATGTTCTAAATAATAAAATTAGATTAATTTATTAATTAATTTATATGATATTAAAGATATATTTTATTTAATATAACATTTTATGTTCATTTATGGCCATTATAATGAGTTATAATGTTAGATTCCATTGTTCGGGAAGCATTCACTTCATTGTGTTGTGATTAGATTCCTTGGTCATAATTAGGATAGTTTTTGTTAAATGGAATAAAAATATAGAAGTGAAAATATATAGTATTAATTAATTTCAATAAGTATAAATGTTCTCATATATAATTTTGTTATATGATATTCTAATGATTAATCATATAAAGTCCTAATGAATAATATGTGTTTATTTTGGCATTTTTTACGACCGTCACAGACTAGTATCATTTTATTTTATATTATGGTTATATAATTGTTCCATAATTTTAAATAAGTTTTAATATATAGATTATAATATTTTTGACTATAAAAATGTTTTAAGATCACTTTTTGATGTAGGTAATGAAAAACAATAACCCAACGGCCACAAAGGCGGTGAATCGACGCCTCACAGACAATGTTTTCATTTTTGATGTTAAAATGATAGGAGAAGTTATTGAATGATGGATATTACATTATCATAATAAAGATAAAGTATATATAAGATAATATAGTTATCATTACGCTTTTTATAATGGGAGGTTAGAAGAGAATATTAGAAAAACAAATTGACAGGGAAGGATTGAGGGTTTCACCTCTTGAATTTCTTCTCTTTGAAAACCTTATTAAGGCACATAGGTTTCATATTTTGTTGAGACCATAATCTCATAGAAATGAGGAAGAGGATTGGGAGATGAATCAGTTATAATATTAGTAAGATAAATGTCACCTAATGTGTAAGGAGAAGGGGTGTTGAGGGGTGGTATTTACAGTGGAAGCTGATGGCGTTTTTTTATTTTATTCATTAGTTTATTATTTTCGATCATGTTGGTCATTAGTTATGATTATTTTTAATAATTAAATTATATAGAATGTTTTAATTTTAACTAATGAGATATTTACTCATCCATATGTCATAAATGAAAAAATAAGACATTTATTTACTTATAATGTTAAATACTTTAAATTACTGTATTTCACTATTTACAAAAAATTCAACTATTTTATAAAAATACCTAAAAATCAACCTAAAAATTATTCAACATATAAATTTATGAAATGGAATCAGTTTTATTAAACTAGTTTTATAACTATAATAAATTTAATTCATATTTTAAATAATCATTTATTCAAGAAATACTGATTTTATTATTATAACTACTTTTATGACACTTTGAAAAATTATCTATTGTCCCACAAAATTATCTTATAATTACAATATAGAAAAATATTAATTCATTAATATATTTTATGAAAACAATTTTTCTATTAAATCATAATATTAATTTTAAAATTGTTAATTTTTTTAAAGAAGGAAACGATTTATTAAAAAAAAGGGAACCACATGAGTCTGAAAGATGGAATTTTATTAAAAAAATTATAGATAGGGAAAAGCTCAACCGGAAAAACAGCACTCCATGTAATGTCATGGTTGATTCCCTTGTTGGAGAGATCAGCAGCCACCATGTTTTCTTCACAGTAGGCATGTGTGGGAATGTATAGAAACCCAAGGAGCGTGTTAAGATAGTTCTTCCAACGCGCTGTAAGAGGCCAAGCAAGGTGCACCACACCATTCTAATTAGCTTGGATAATGGTGGTTGAATCAATTTCAATCCAAATGTTGTTCAAGCCTCTTAGAATGACAAAGTGGACAGCTTGAATCACTGTCATCATCTCAGCCTCTACGGAAGTGGCAATCCCATAGCTCCCAGAGAAGCAGCCATGAAAAGGTCTAAGAGAGTCCATAAAAATTGCCCCACAACCCCCAGGACCTGAGTTTCCTATAGAATCACCATGAACATTGATTTTGATCTAGCTACGAATCAGGCATTTCTAGATAACTTCGAATGAAAGCTTTGGCTTTTTGTAAATCCCATTGATTCTAAGTCAGTGTAGGATCTCAAAGTCACCAACTAAGTTGTCACAATGGTCCTTCTAAAGTGTGGTGGAATCCCTAATGAAAATAAGAATTATCATCCGACATGAATTAAGATTGAATGAGTATTGTTTTGTGGATAATGGAATTTCTATCATACCAGATAACAAGAAGTAGCTTAACAATGGAGGATAATAAAATATTTCTCATTTTATACAACGAATCAAGCTCCACACAACATTTTAGCAGATAAAAAATAGGGTCAGTGGGTAACCAACTGTAGTAAAATATATCAGTAATATAATTCCAAAGAGCAGTGGTCGTGGCACATGACAAAAATAAATGATTGATTTCCTCCCTATTTTGATGACATAGGGGACATCTTGAGCATAGCTAGACACCAAAGGATTGGAGACAAACCTCGGTAGGAATAGGATTATGAGAAATATGCCTAACAAGATTAAGTCTAGAAGGGTTGATAAATGGTTTATGAAAATGTTTTATCCAAGAAAAATTAGCTTCATAGGAAGTAAAAAAATGGTTTTAATAATTTTTTGAATCAAGAATTCCATTATAGGAAGGTTCCCAAATAAAAAAGTCATCATCATTCGAGAAGGGATGCTCATAAACAACATGCTTTATTTCATTGGGGAGATCATGTTACTAGAATGCATCACCTCCTTTATGGTGTAGTTGACACTATATGGAGAGGAATTAAAAGGTAGCATAGAAATAAGGGGGTTTCTAGTCAAGTTTTCAAGCCTTAAATTCAAGGTGGTGTATGAGCTAACAATCCATCTGGAATTGTGTATGATTTTGAAAAAGGAGTTCTTAATCAATGGCCAGAGGGAAGAATTAGCATAACACAAACATCAGTTTTTATGTTTTCCCATGAAACAATTGTGGAGAATGATGATTGAGTCAGACTTATTGTTTGTCATGTTTTAAGTGAGTTTGGCTTGGAGTGCTTCATTAAAAAGCTTGAGGTTTTTAATGAAAATCCCTCATGTCTCAAGAGGTTTGTAGCATGTGGACTAGGGTATTGTAACATGTTTCCTTTCAAGGATACTACCAGTCCAAACAATGTTTTTAATGTTGGAATTGATTTTCATTAGGAGACTGAGAGGCCACCTGTTGACCAACAGAGAGTAGACCATTTTAGAGACAATTGGTGATTTCAGAAGGAAGATTCTACTAGCCATAGAGAGATATTTTCCTTTCCAGGATGAAAGTTGGTTAATGATTTGGTCATGGATAGCATTAAAGTGTATTGATTTAGGCCTACCCGAGAAGGTGGAAACTACCAAGTAAAGGAAAGGAAAGGACCCTTCTTTGATACAAAGACTCTCAAGGGTGTATCTTTTTCTAGATGTGGGAAAACATTTCCCTAAGAAAAGAAATGATTTGGTCCAACTAATGGATTGACCTGAGATCTCTTCATATTCACATAGGGAAGCATTGAGGTTAAAGATATTGCCCTTTATTCCATTGAGTAATATGATTATATCATCCGCATAAAGTATATGGGTCGGACCATTGAGGTTTTGGGCTGCCTGTAGAGGTTTTATTTTACTTTGATGAACAAGAGAGGTGTGGTGTCGACTAAGGTAATCCTATTCAATAGATAAAAGGATAGCAGAAAGGGGATCACCATGTCATACTCCCTTCGATCATTTAAAATAACCCTTGGAAGATCCATTGATAAGGATGGAAATAGAGACCAAATTGAAAAAGGAGTTGATCTGACTAATGAAAACATCATTAAAACCAAAACCTTGGAGAAACATGAAAATGAAATTCCATTAAATTATGTCAGAAAAAATCCTAATGTCCAGCTTAATAGCAATGTTGCCACCTCCAGAAGATTTTTTAAGAGAGTTGGTTGATTCAGAAGCAAGGCATATGATGTCCTAAATAGACATACCCTTGATTAACCCAAATTGGTTCCAAGATAAAATTGTGTTACGCAGAGAGGAAAGCTTGTTGGCTAAGACATTGGTAATGATTTTGTAGAGGGAGTTGATGAGAGCAATAGGCCTTAGTAGATGAATTTTAGTGGCATTGGACACCTTAAATATTAAGGTAAATAATTGGTCATTGATTCCATACGGAAGTACACTATTAGAGAAAAAAGTCTTAACAAGCTTACAAACATCCATATGAACTACCTACCAGTGGAACCAGAAGAAGCCATTGTTGAAACTGTACGGCCCTATAGCACTGTCAGGGTTGAGGCAAATGATTGTGGCTTTTATCTTATGGTCAAGGGGATGTCTTTTGAGAAAAATAATTCTTCCTAATAGACTAATGTCGGAATGATCCCAAGAAGGAGATCTTTATTTATACTTGACCCATTGAAGATAGTGCCAAAATAAGTGACCACATGATTAGAAATAGCAACCTCATAATCATAGAGGATGTCATTGTCTTTTTTTATGCTAGGTATTGTGTGGAATTTAAGTTATCGAATAAATTGAATTTATTTAAGAAGACATATATAATAAAATCTTAGGGTTTTATATTTAACATACAATTGATGTTGATTTAATAAAGTGTTATTAATTTTGAAAATGTATGTTGGACAAGTTTTGTAAACATGGGATTGTAAATTTATTAATGATATTTTTGGTGAATTTCATCTAATTTTTGGTATTAAGTTATATATTGGTAGGTTTGTGATTTTAAACCATTTCAGAGTTAAAGATAACGTTAATTTGTAGAATGAAATATGGTTTTGCTGAAGATTCAAATGGTTTTGGGAAAAGTGTGTTATGGAGAATATATGATAAGGTTATATACATACTATTGTATATGATTGTAACACTTTGATATTTTAAAATAATGAGGTGATAAATTTCATATGTAACACCCAACACAAAGCTAAAACAAAACACTGAATATTATTATTTAAATATGACTAATATAACCTATCCTTTTAACTGTAAGCCATGAACATGAATAATTAAATTTTGAAAAAAATATGTATAAAGTTATATATATATTATATTAGTTAATAAAAAAGTACTTCATTTTCAGGGAAATCATTTTATGATTGAAATTACATTTTCTTCATAAATGGACTTTTTTCTATTTATGATAAAATAGTATAAATAATTTTTTCTCCAATTATAAAATTTATTTCAAAAAATGTACTCCATTTTTTAAATTAGAATATGGAATGTTCACATAGGTAAAAAGTGTTGGGATTTTTATGAAACGATTAATTTTTCCTTGAATAGTAACAAAAACCAATCATTAAAATATTGTCATTTATTTTCATTAAAATATACCATATAAAATTTTGATGTTAATACTAAATTAATATATGCATAATTTATTTATAAATAATTATGTAATAATAAATATTATACTCTATCGTCGAATAAAAATACTTTTCGAATTAAAAGGCTTTTCTCATAAAAAAATGTTTACCATGATTTGTGGGACTATTAAAAAATAATTTATATGAATTATAAATATTTAATTCGAATTTTTTTCATATTTGGAATCATAATAATTAATATTATTTAATATGGTTACCATATTTTTAATTCATAGTTAATGGTAAAAATTGTAACAATTTGTCACAGTAATAAATGGAAAATTTGGTAATTGAGGTTCAAAATAATATAATAAGGACCAAAAATTCCTTTAAAATGTGACCACATCCTTCTATATGAGTTTATTTCATCCTTTTACACCCTATTATTGAATATTTATACACATGGTTCCATATCTAATTGATTTTCACATTTATAATATTTATGTTATAGATAATGAAAAAAATGTCACGTTTTTGCTTTTAATAACTATAATATTTTGCGTTACGGATTGAAACAACACATTTTTAGTTATAAAAATTAATTTTAAATATAAATTATTTCTTTATCTTGTTACTTTATTTCTAATTTTTAGTAATGAAATAATTACCTTAAATTCTTATACAATGGTGACATTGTATTTATTCAATTAATAGATAAATAAAATGTATTATATTAAAAATATTAAAATTTACATAAATTGAATGAATTATTGTGTTCCAAAAATTATTTCAAAAATTATAACATGATTTTTTTGTGTGGATGGATAATATTTAAATTTCATTACTATCATGTGTTTTCCAAATTCAAATTAACTGAAAAATTCAAAAAATAAAATTTTTGAAGTTTTTAAAAAATAACACTTCTATAAATGATTTTAAATTCCTAAAAGTCGGATATTATTCCAATTTATTTGGATATTGTTTAGAATAAAATCCATGTTAAATTTATTACATAATTATCCATTCATATTTACTCTCTTCACCCTTAAAGAGTAAAAATATTTATTATCACAATAACTATCAAAAAAAGATAACTTGTGTTTTAACAAATAGATAATGGTAAATACCTAAAATAAACTGGTCCAAAAATTTATTTGACTATATTATTGTGAAAACAAATAATCCTATTGTAAAATTAAATTAGCTCAGGGAATTTGTCCCTTGAAAATTAATTTATATTAATTTCATATTTCAAGAAATTCCAAAGGTTCTCCTCCCATAACATATAAAATGGAAGCTACTATCATATTTTCTTTACACTTAAAAAGAATTTTACTGATAATAATTGAAAAATATAATTCCTTGCTTCTATTATATGATCCTAGAGTCATTTTTTATTATAAACCCCTCATATTAAGAATTTTGGTGTCATCTAAAAGAGTTTGTCTAAAGAGAAGGTATCATTCATAACCCAGCATTTTTATTTTATTTATTCATACACATCATTAAAATAATATTCAAACATGATGATATAATAAAATAATAATATCAAATATAATTATATTTTATCATGTTAATGGAATAACCTACATAAATTACCTCTTCCATAAAATGGTAAATTAAATCATCATGCGTGTGTACGATAGTTACCACCATGTAAACCAATGTAATTAATTTTCCATTAGTGCATACGACAACTATTTACTATGATGGATTTAATGTTTTATGTGATATTTCTGCAATGTTCATCATTAAATAAAATTAATATATTATATATTTTATTATCTTTTCATTCATTAAATGATGATATTATCACTCTTGCATAGATATCGATTACCACCTCCGCAAGACGTTGTGATTCATTTTTCATTACCACATAACATAGATTGCATATATTGATATATTTAAAGAAATAGTATAACATTTATGATATAGTTATCATTATCAAATTATTAAATAAAATACATTCTTTCCATCATGATCTTTGGAAAATGGAAATGTTACTCATGCCTATATACAATATACCGTCTCCATGATTTTAATGTAGTTCATTTTTCATTACCATATTTCATGAATGGTTTTAAAATTATAATTTATATATAAAAATTATAATTACTTCATGATTATTATTCGGTATATGATGGGTCAGTTCTCACTATTACCATAGTTAAAATACTGATTTCATTTTTTATAGATGAACTTAATATCATCAAAACAACCAATGTTAAATTAATTAATTATGAAATTAAATATAACATGGTAATAAATATAATAAACTTAATAATAAAATTGAAAATTTTTCATATGAAAATTATTTATTAAAATATGTATATAATTTTGGATGATAAATAACAAACATGACAAGTCATACCTGATGTAAGGGATTGGATCTCAATTTTCTTTCATTGAGGACTATTTTAATTTAATAAATCTTATTTCATTTATATTGTGAATATGCTTCCCCTTTTACATGTTATATCATGAATAATTCATAATTATGGTATATTAAGTTAGAATTCAAATTATTTCATCCAATGGTATCTGATTATGAAGTTCCCAAGTGTTAAGTGTTTTATATATCAATTTTAATTCACTGTGTTATATCACATATTCATTGATTATAATATGTCAAGATTATAAATAAAATGGAATTTATTTTATTTATGTTTTATTTTTAGTTTTTTTATTTAATGTTTTACACGTAATCAATTCAATGTTTAATTCTCACATCGACGTTATGATAATTGTAAGGGTTATTACTCTCAAATTGTCTTCTATGGGACATATCTAATGATATGCACCTATTTTAATTTATAAATATAATTTCATACAACTTTGATATTTGATATCATGAATCTCATTAAATTCATTGTATTTAATATTTCATTTTAATTTATTTATTTTTTGGGGTTATGATTCGATTGTTACCAATATGGTATGGGTTTATTTTACAATCTCATAATTATTCTATATTTTTTATGTTTAAGTATCTACTCAGATAAGTATATGATATATTTAACTTAAACCCAAAATATTAGCTTATACAATGTTTTTTAAATTATATGTTTTTCTTTTTTTATCCTCTTCTATGTACACAATATATTTAAAAACATCTTTTATGAAAAATAGGCTTTATTTTCTCTTTAATTAGGAATATTTTTCATCCTTGTACATGATTTCTGATAATTTTTGGAAGAGTGGTTTTTATATTTCTATATAAGTGTTTGAACTCATTTTTTACCAATTATATATATATTACTATAAATGTGAAAGAAATATTTGTTTTAATATAATTATCATGAATGAACTTTTTTACCATCCTGACCACTCTATGTTTTAATGTGTTCTTTACTAATTCTCAAGGATCTTTTCAAGTAAGATTTTTTCCTAGTATTAAAGGAAATTTTGTTTTTAAAAGTGAATTTCAAAGTGTAAATGGTTTTTTCTTATGGAAAACATTAAATGAACTTTTTTATTATTTATATTCAGGAATGATAATAACCCTTTTATTCTCCAATGGTAATATGGTGTGATGATACCTACTATATTAACTCTTTATATGGTTTGTGATAACTTTGAAATTACAAATTATTGAAATTCACTAAGATATTTATTCTCATAGGAGCAGTTTTGGAATAAATCGTATTGATTAAGTTTAATTATTTATTCACATGATGAATGAATTTGGATTATTATATAATGTGTGAGGACCAAAATTATATAGTACCTTGATACATTAGTTGGTCTCATGAGAAAAAATAGTTTGGTAATTTAGATAAGGCCTTACCCATTTATAAAATATGTCTTATCATAAGTCCTTGACTATAATTTTATGATGTTTGACATTATTAATTATACCATTATGATACTATTTTTTGATATCCTTGTGATTATTTTAATAGTTATCATATCAAGGGTTATGTTTCAAGCTCTTATGAATATTTATATAGAAATATTTTTTTATCATTTATTCCTTCTATATTATTCTTCACAGTAAAGAAACTAATTAAATAGAATTTGTTTTCAATTATTTTCATTTAAATAATAATTTTTATATATTTAATAAATATAGAAACTATTGTACAGTTACCATTTCTGAGAAAATGATATCTCCAATTATTTATTTTTTTACACCATTATATGAAGAATGTAATGCCCCGACCCCAGTTACCTAGAGTCGGTGCATTATTACATATCATTGGCATGATCACATGAAAGACCAAATCTCAAAAGATCGATTAGTTTAGTATCCTTGGAAACACTAGATATATTCATAAAGTTTTACATTACATCATAAAAATGAAATCTAACACAACATAGTCTCCATAGTCCACATTCATGTCCCCACATACTATCCCTACAGGTCATTCAGAAATTACTTCTTCACATCCTGGGAAAATAAAACATTGAAACGGGTGAGCTCAGATTCTCAATAAGGAAAACAATATAGCGGAAACATTCATAAATAAATATAAACATTTATGGCAATGTATAAATAAAACAAAATCCTTTTAAGTTTAACTTTAGGATAATATGACAAAGTTAAAATGAAATAATTCCATTTACTTATTGACATGGATATTCTACTAGTCGAATAATCACATGCAATATCAATAACCACTTTCATAATGATTGAATGCATAATGCAAGACTATCATAACCACATAGCCAAGGCTTCGTGCTAAGAATATAGATAAGATTTTGTCAATGCCTTTTTCCAAGACACTAGTTTGTATCATGAGACCTACTGATGCATCGAGGAGAAATAGCGGGCTCCACCAGTCACTTAGTAAGTCCAATGCATTCCTCATATGAACAGGTTTAAACAAAACATAAACATTCATATTAAATCTATAAAATGAATTGTCAATACTTTCTCCATAAACCATGAATGTTATAGAATTAACACATCCACAGTCAAACATATTACAAAAAATTCAATACAATATGGAAGTTTTGTTTCATAATAAATCACCTTCAAATAATCTTAAAATCCATCAAAGGATGTTGACATAGATAAAATCAAAACCATTTGAGAGAAATATCTCTTTTTTTGAAATCATTTAAAAGTCACATAATTATAAAATAATACATTTAATTTGAAAATATTCTTATAATCTTATAATTGAAGCTTCAATGATTTTATAACGGCAGAAAATAGCCGCACCCACCGTATAAGTTAAAAGGGAGATTCTTACCTTAATTCTGTCGAAAAGGTTAAAAAGGACCTTGTTTGGAAAACGACAGAAATATTCCTTTATAAAATTCTTATAAAAAGTCAAAAAGGGTATAAATGACTTTATCCCGTAGTCTTTAAAATAGTAAGAATGATTTGAAATAAATTTTTAGGAATCATGGATGTGGATGATAAAGAGGTCCCAGTAGATAATCACATATAAACAACCACGGATAATGAAGAGATTGTGAAATAAACACTTACCTTGTACTTTTCCTTAGTCGATGGTATGTTAACCTCCTGTATAAGAGTTAAAAAATTGTTATTAAATTATACAAGAACCATATACAAAATTATGATATCATATATGATCTTTTAACATTGATTTGTTAATAATATCTTAGTATTATCATTGTTTCGGGTGTTAACTTACTCGTTTAATTTTATATGTTTTATTACATAAGTCATGTTTGTTATGGATAGATTATACCTTATTCATATCTAGAATGATATAAAGTTCTTAAACATTACTTTTAATCATCAAATGACAATTAGTCTTGAATGGATACGATGGGGAATGAATCTCATCGTGTTCGTCGAGACGGTAGTCCGTACTTACGCACGAGCATCAATATCATTATTTTGATATTAAAATAATATATAATTGGATGGTATATCATATATAAAGAATCATTATCATGTTATATTTATTATTTACATGAATTAGACATCATTATTATACCCATCCAAATAATAATATATTGAATAACAATTACACCACGACGTGGAGACGGTAAGTCGTACGTACGTACGTATGGTGACATGTCATTCAAAGTATGGATAGAATACTGAATATAGTTTTAACATATTTATATTAATATCCCAGTATATAGGAGATAGTGGATTTATTATTTTATAATGGGAATAACAAGGGATGAAGAAGTTGAAGAAGAAATGAATTTGAAAAAGGGTGGTGAAAACATTACCTCTTCTTCGGGTTCTTCCTGTTGATTTGATCAAAAGGGCTCCATAGGTTCGCTTTCTGATCAAACTAAGGACTCTAGGTTGTGGCAAGAAAAGTTGAGAGAGTATTTGGGCAGTGTTTTGCCAAAACAAAATGCTTTTAAGGTGTGGAGAATTGGTTAGAAGTGGTGTCCTTTTATAGGGGGGAGGAGGGGAACCTTAGGAAAATCTAGATAATATTATTTATAATAAATTCATATTCGCTCTCTAATGGCTCCAAAGTATATTATTTAAATTTTAAGGTTTTTATGGGTATAAAACCACTCAAACTATAGAATTTGGACAGTTTTGGGTCATTATATTAACCTTATCTTTTAGTTTTTACTCTTAGTTAATTAGTTTGACACTAACCATGTCACTTTGTATTTTTATATCATATAGTTAATAAAATTACTATATACCTCCAATAGACCCCCCAAGTGGTCCATTAATGATACTACTATCATGATAGAAGTCTCTTGGACAAACCATATATTTTTAGGAATTTAATATCAATTAATAATATAATATTTGTTTTAAAAACTCTTTTATGTCAATTTTGACACTATTTGGTATTTGATTTTTCGACAATCATAACAGAATTATTACTTAGAAAAAACATACTTAAATCAATACTAACATGTCATATTAACCTTTAAAATTAGTTGAATTCATATAAAGTCTCAAATTATATTTATTTAGAAATTTATAATATCAGTTATTTTAATATTTCATTAATTAGGTAATTACTACATCACCATTGTGTCATAAATAAATTAAACTATTTAATGTCTAAAAATTATAAATAAAATACCATTATGTAGGTAATATTTTTATCTTTCTAATGAATATTTAAAATCTAATTTATATTATGTATAACCCTATATTAAAAATGTTTCAGTAAATAAACTTTGATTATAACTCTTTTAACTCTTCTTTGAATTAAATAATAATAAATGTCCTAATCTAATACAAGTGGACCTAAATGATAATATTTTATTCCTAAGGTTGTTTTAGGTCGAGATACACTTTTCCAATTGAATTAGGACATGTGTTATGGTAATATTAATATCATTTGTACCCTTAATTAACCTATTTACTTTTAACTGTGGTAAATAAAAGTAAAAATTAACGATCACCGAAAATTATTTTCAACTCATTGAACCACATTTTTCTTCTCGATATTAACTGTGTATCTTAGATTTTCTAAATTCCACTCACAGAAGCGGTAAAATTAAGTTTTATGTGAATTTCTAAATTCTCCAAGGAGGTGGGTAAAAGACGGTGAAAAGTTCAACAAAATTTTTATATACATAAAATTATTCTAAACTAACTATAATAAATTACATTGAACTTATATAGGTATTATGTATCTATTTTTAACTTATTAAATTTAAATAAAATAAATAATTATTTAAATAAAAATTCGGTTTTAAACTATAACTTAGTGTTTTTTCACTATTCATCAAAATTTGAATGTTTTCAGAAAAATACCAAAATTTTACCCCAGGATAATTTCGATATTCCAAATCCAAAAATGAAGTCCATTTTGAATGAAAAAATTTATAAAATTTCAAAAAGTGGGTTTTACTATTCATAATGGCTAGTTTGATTGGTTGTGGTTTGTGTGTTATAACTCGAAGTTGCGTAACACACACTACTGTATTATTGAAAGGGAGGCGTACCGAGGAAGCTTCGGGTATTACATTCTCCCCTCCTTAAAATAATTTCATCCTGGAAATTTCTAGAAAATTATTGTATAAAAAGACTCGGGTGATTCTTCATCATATGTTCCTCAGGTTCCCACGTTTCATCTTTCATCTTATGGTTTCTCCATATAACTTTTACCAGATGAGTCGTCTGGTTTCATAGCACTTGTTCTCTGGTATCAAAAATCCTGATGGGATCTTCGCAATAAGACAGGTCGAGTTCCAGTTCTAATTCCTCGTAAGTGAGTACATGCGTTGGGTCAGGCATGTATTTCATCAACAGTGATATGTGGTACACATCGTGAACATTGCAGAGACTTGGCAGCATTTCCAAACAGTAAGCTACAACCCCAATTCATTCTAGAATTTCGAAAGTTCTGATGTACTTGGGACTCAATTTACCCTTCTTACTGAAATGTATAATTCCCTTCCATGGAGATACCTTCAAGAAAACATGATCTCCTACTTGAAATTCCAAATCCTTCCATCGGTTATTGGCATAGCTCTTCTTCCTACTTTGAGCTGCCTTGATGTGATTTTGGATTACCTTCACCTTTTCCATCATTTCCTCCGCCAGTTCTAGACCTACATGTTTTCTTTCACCAATGTCATCCTAACAGGTTGGTGTGCGACATCTCTTTCCATATAACCCTTCATATGGTGCCATCTGAACACTCGAATGGAAGCTATTGTAATAAGAAAATTATACCAGTGGTAAATATTGATCCCACATACCCTGAAAGTCAAGTGATCAGGATCTCAACATGTCTTCTACGGTTTGAATAGTCCATTCTGATTGTCCATCTGTTTGAGGGTGGTAGGCAGTGCTCAAATGATGTTCAGTATCCAAGGCCTTATGAAGACTCTTCCAAAATCTTGAAGTAAAACGGGGATCATGATCAGAAACAATCGATAGGGGTACTCTATGAAGTCTCACAACTTCATTAATATATAGTATTGTTAGCCATTCAGGTGTTAAATCTTCCCTTATAGCAAGAAAATGTGCTGACTTGGTAAGATGATCAACAATGACTCATATTGAATCGTTCCTTCTAGGATTCTTTGGTAGCCCCATGACGAAGTCCATCGTAATATTAGCCCATTTCCACTCAGTTATAAGAAGAGGTTGCAATACTTCACTAGGATGTTGCCTTCCAGCTTTCACTAGTTGACAAACCATACATCTTGACACAAAATCAGCAATCTCCCTCTTCATGTTGTCCCACCCAAAATGTTCTTTCAAATCTCTATAAATTTTGGTGATCCCAGGGTGTATAGTGAAATTGGAACTATGAGCATCATCCAGCAATTCCCTTTTTAGATCAGGTATATCGGGAACACAAAGTCGCTTCCCAAATTTCAAAATTCCATCTTCATACACAAAGTCTCTCAATCTCCCATCATTCACAACATTAATCTTCTTTTGAAATTCTTCATCATCAGTCTGAGAACTCTTAATCATTTCTATTAAAGATGGTTTGGCAACCATTTGAAAAATAATTGATGTTTCACCTTCCATGGTTATTCTCATGTCCATCTTCACTATATCCATGAAAATTAGATCCCTTTCAATTATCATATAGTTCAAAACTCCATGAACTTTTCTTCTCAAAGCATCTTCCACCTTGTTTTCCTTCCCCGGGTGTAGTGTATCGTGCAATCATAATCCTTTAGTAGTTCAAGCCATCTCATTTTCCTCATGTTGAGTTATTTTTGTGATAAAATATACTTCAAACTCTTGTGATCAGTATAAATCTAAAATTTTTCACCATAGAGGTAGTGCCTCTATATCTTCAAAGTAAATATCACAGCTGCTAACTCTAGATCATGAGTAGGACAGTTTTTATCATGAATATTTAACTATCGTGAGGCATAGGAAATAACCCTATCATTCTGCATAAGGACACAACCAAGTCCTTTCTTCGATTCATCACTATAAATAACAAACCCATCATTCCCCGATGGTAGAGTAAATATAGGAGCATTGACTAATCTTCTCTTCAGTTCTTTGAAACATTCTTCACACTCTTTTGTCCAAAAAAATTTAACCCCTTTACGTGTGAGCTTTGTTAATGGGTTAGCTAATCGGGAAAAATTCTGGACAAAACATCGATAATAACCTGCTAAACCAATAAAACTAGGTACCTCATTTATACTCGTAGGTGCTGGCCATTCTTGGATTTCCTTAGTCTTAGAAGGATTAATAGAGATTCCATCTTTGGATACAATATGGCCAAGAAAATAAATCTCCTGAAGCCAGAATTCACACTTGCTAAACTTCCCATATAATTCATGTCTTCTCGGATTCTTTAGGATAATGCACATGGGATTTTCATGATCTTCGTAGCTTTTGGAGTATACCAAGATATCATCAATAAATACCACCAAAATTCATCTTGATATTCCTTGAAAACTCTATTCATTAGATCCATGAATACAGAGGGAGCATTAGTCAGCCCAAAAGGCATTTCTTTAAACTCGTAATTCTCGTACCTTGTTCAAAATGTTGTATTCAGAATGTCTTCCTTCTTCACACAAAACTGAGGGTATTCAGAGAGAAGGACAATCATTGAAAAGTATTGAGATCCATGCAGTTGGCCAAATAAATCATCAATGTGAGGTAGGGGATACTTTTTCTTTATTGTTAGAGCATTGATCTCCCTATAGTCAATGCAAAACCTCATCGATCCATCTTTCTTATTAACAAAAAGGACAGGGATCCCCATGGAGAAACACTAGGTCAAATAAATCCCTTATTACTCAATTCCTCTAGTTGTTTCTTTAGTTAGACTAATTCCAGAGTGGCCATTCTATAAGAGGTCTTCGATATAGGCCTTGATCCAGTAATTAAATCAATGGAAAACTCAACTTCTCGTTCTGGAGGATGTCCAGGTAAATCTTCCGGAAACACATCTAAATATTCTTTCACAACAGGTACATCCTCTATTTGAACATTCCTTTCCCCACCCACATTAATTTCATTCTCTTCCTACCCAATAATTTAATTTTGTTGAGCTACTGGGGGATGGATCCAGATAAGAATTATGTTGTGATGATTTCACTCTAAAGATAAGGTGTTCATTATCATCATCAAAAAAATAGTAAACTCCTTCTTCTTACAATAGATTTTTGCATCGTGGTCTGATATCCAATCCATACCGAGGATTATATCAAACTCAACCATAGGTATAACGATGAGATCAGTGGATAAAGAACATTTATGTGCTCTAATGGGGACTGACTCACAAAACTTTGTTGTAATGATACTTCCCTTAGGAGTTTTAACTGACAACTACCATGTTAAATCAAATTGGAAATATCTAATTTTCGTAGAAAACTGGGAAGATATGAAACAATGCGATGATTTAGAATCAAATAATGCATTTTCTAAACTTGAGGAAACCATTAAATTATCTGCCACCACGTCTTTCAGAGCTTCTACCTCAGCAGTAGTTAGCGCATATGCTTGGCCTTTATCCCTTGGCCTTTTCTGAGGTCAGTTCCCATAACGCTTAGGGCATTCATTGGCATAATTTCCCATCTCTCTGCAATTGTATCATTGAACATCAATAGCTTCTTTCTTCCCCTTTCAATCACGAGCTTGGTGGCTTTTTTCACCACACTTGTAACAGACTCCCATTCCTTTCAAGAAAGTACCAGGGTGATTCTTCCCACAGTTACTGCATTATGGATATTCAAGTTTTCCCTTTTTCCCCTTATTTCCATTCCCAGATTGATCAGCAGATCTCTTCTTCTCTTTCTTTTCATTGAAGTCATAAGACTTAGATAATTCCTTTTCCGTCTTGATAGCACATGAGAAAATATCTTCGTATGACGAGAAGGATTGTGACACTAATTCTCGATGTAGAAATGGTTTTAACCCATCAATTAAATGATCAATCTTACTTCATGGGTTATGTATATAATCTCTATCATACTTTTCTAACCTTGTAATGTTAGCCTCATACTTTGTGATGTTATCATCCTCCTTTTGTCTCATACTCAGAAATTGCCTTTCCATATCTTCTCGATGGTCGTGAGGAAAGTATTTTTCTAAAAATAGATCTTTGAACTCCCTCCATTCCATATTTGATACTTCATCATCTTACTTCTTATTTTGAATCAATGACCACCATTGATCCGCATCTCTAGTGAGGCGATAAACTGCCATGAAAACTGTTTCCCTTTCACTACTCCCCAAAGCCTGGAATATTTTCTCTCGGGAACTTATCCATTGCTCAGCTACTAATGGATTAGTACTCCCATTTAATTTTGTTGGTTTCTACCTAATGAAGCGATCTAACATTGATCCTCAATGATGTAGATCAGGGTGCTCCATACGGGTAAGGTTATTATTCATAACCTGAGTGAGTTGTCCCAGTATGGTGATAATCTGATCAGCACTAGTTTTATCACCAGCTCCACTATAATTATCTTGAGCAGGTGGGAAATCCCTACATAGAGTGTGTTCATTAATACGGTTTCCATTTCTTCCACTAGGTGCCATTTATAAACAATGGCATAAACTAGATCAGTTTGTTAATCAAAATACATAATTCCATACTTGTAAAAAACTTATCATAAATTGAACAGTTTATGGATATAATCCATAATCATAAAATAATGTATTTGAATAAGTATATACTCATAAACCCTTCATAATGGTTCTTAAAGAAAATGATAATTATCTTAAGCATATCCCCCGAGAGTGTCATAACCAAGAGTGTAGCAAGGCACGTTTTCGTGCACTAGTTCCAGTTCGAGTCTAGCTCAAAGCGGTGTTTTCGGGTTTTACCTCTAGGTACATCTGTGCAAGAGCTGCCTCTACCTGCTCGTATCCATACGGGGATATATTTCTCATAAAACCCAAAAAATCTCTACAATACCAACATTCTAGGAAGTTCTTCTATACTAATCTTGAAAGTCCATCTTAGGTCTATGTTCTCTAATCAGAGTTTATCTAAATATAGCTTCCAAGGTTTGTACTAAACTTCCTCTGATACCAAATATAACGTCCCGACCCCAATTACTTAGATTCGGTGCATTATTACATATCATTGTCATGATCACAAGAAAGATCAAATCTCAAAAGATCAATTAGTTTAGTAGCCTTGGAAACACTAGATATATTCATAATGTTTTACATTACATCATAAAAATGAAAACTACAACAGCATAGTCTCCATATTCCACACTCATGTCCCCACATACTATCCCTGCAGGTCATTCATAAATTACTTCTTCACATACTGGGAAAATAAAACATTGAAAGTGGTTAGCTCAGATGCTTAGTAAGGATAACATTATAGCGGAAAATTTCATAAATAGACATAAACATTTAAGGCAATGTATAACTAAAACAAAAGCCTTTTAAACTTTAACTTCAGCAAAATAAGAAAAAGATAAAATAAAATAATTCCATTTACTTATTCACATGGATATTATACTAGTCAAATAATCACATGCAATATCAATAACCACATTCATAATGATGGAATGCATAATGCCAGACTATCATAACCACATAGCCAAGGCCTCTTTCCAAGACTACAAATATAATTTTGTCAAGGCCTTGTGCCAAGACACTAGTTTGTCTCATGAGACCTACTGATGCATCTAGGAGCTATTGAGGGCTCCACCCGTCACTTATTAAGTCCAATGCATTCCTCATATTAACATGTTTAAACATAACATAAACATTCGTATTAAAACTACCATAAGAATTGTCAATACTTTCTCCATAAACCATGAATGGTATAAAAATAACACATCCACAGTCAAACATATCACAAAAACTTCAATACAATGTTAAAGTTTTGTTACATAATAAATCAACTTCAAATAAGCTTAAAATCCATCAATGGATGTTGACATTGATGAAATCAAAACCATTTGAGAGAAATAACTCTTTTTTTGAAATCAATTAAAAGTCACATAATTATAGAAGAATACATTTACTTTGAAAATATTATTATAAGCTTTTAAGGGAAGCTTCAACGATTTTATAATGGCGTAAAATAGCTGCACCCGCCGTATAAGTTAAAAAGGACATTCTTACCTTAATTCTATCGAAAAGGTTAAAAAAGACCATGTTTGGAAAACGACAGAAAGATTCCTTTATAAAATTCTTATAAAAAGTCAACAAGGCTATAAATGACTTTATCCCATAGTCCTTGAAATAGTAAAAATGATTTGAAATACATTTTTAATAAACATGGATGTAGATGATAAAGAGGTCCCAGTAGATAATCGCGTATAAACAACCTCAGATAATGAAGAGATTGTGAAATAAACCCTTACCTTGTACTTTTCCTTAGGTGATGGTATATTAACATCCTATATAACAGTTTAAACATTGTTATTAAATTATACAAGAACCATATACATAATTATGATATCATATATGATCTTTTAACATTGATTTGTTAATAATATCTTAGTATTACCATTGTTTCAGGTGTTAACTTACTCGTTTTCTTTTATATGTTTTGTTACATAAGTGATGTTTGTTATGTATAGGTTGTACCTTATTCATATCCAGAATGATATAAAGTACTTAAAAATTAATTTTAATCATCAAATGAGAATTATTCTTGAATGGATATGATGGGGAATGAATCTCATCGCGTTCGTGGAGACGGTAGTTTGTACGTACGCACGAGCGTCAATATCATTCTTTTGATATTAAAATAATATATAATTGGATGGTATATCATATATAGAGAACCATTATCATGTTATATTTATTATTTAGATGAATTAGACATCATTATTATACCCATCCAAATAATAATATATTGAATAACAATTACACCACGGTGTGGAGACGGCAAGTCGTACGTACACACGTATGGTGACATGTCATTCAAAAGATGGATAGAATACTGAATATTGTTGTAAGATATTTATAACAATATCAAAGTATATAGGAGATACTAGATTTATTGTTTTATAATGGTAATAACCAAGATATAAGAAGTTGAAGAAGAAATGAATTTGAAAAAGGGTGGTGAAAACATTACCTCTTCTTCGGGTTCTTCCATTTGATTTGATCAAAAGGGCTCCATAGGTTGGCATTATGATCAAACTATGGCCTCTAGGTTGTATTGATGTAAGTTTAGAGAGTATTTAGGTAGGTTTTGGCCGAACCAAAAGGCTTTGAAGGTGTGGATAATTGGTTAGAAGTGGTGTCCTTTTATAAGGGGGAGGAGTGGCACTTTAGACAAATCTAGAAATATTATTTTATAATAAATTCATATTCAGTCTCTAATGGCTCAAAAGTGGATTATTTAAGGTTTATGTTGGGGATGGGTCAAAACCACTCAACCAGTAGAATTTAGACAGGTTTGGGTCATTATTTTAACCTTATCTTTTAGTTTTAACTCTTAGTTAATTAGTTTGACACTTACCATGTCACTTTGTATTTTTATATTATATAGTTAATAAACATATTATATACCTACAAGAGACTCCCAAGTGGTCCATTAATGATACACCTATCATTATATAAGTCTCTTGGCCGAGCCTTAGATTTTTATGAATTTAATATCAATTAATAATATAATATTTGTTTTAAAAACGATTTTATGTCAATTTTGACACTATTTGGTATTTGATTTTCTTGACAATTATAACAGCATTATTGCTTCGCAAAAACAGAATTAAATCAATAATAATATGTCATATTAACCTATAAAATTATTTTAATTCATAAAAAGTCTCAAATTACATTTATGTGGATATTTATAATATCAATTATTTTAATATTTTATTAACTAGGTAATTACTGCATCACCATTGTGTCATAAATAAATTATATTATTTAATGTCTAAAAATTATAAATAAAATTCCATTTTGTATGAAATTTTTTTATATTTCTAATGAATATTTAAAATCGAATTTATATTCTGTATAATCTTTTATTAAAAATGTTTTAGTAAATAAACATTGATTTTAACTCTTTTAACTCTTCTTTGAATTAAATAATAATAAATGTCCTAATCTAAACCAAGTGGACCTAAATTATAATATTTTATTCATAATGATGTATTTGGTTGAGATACACGTGTACAATAGAATTAGGACATGTGTTAGGGTAATATTAATATCATTTTTACCCGTAATTACCCTATTTACTTTTAACCGTGGTAAATACAAGTAAAAAGTTACTATTCACCAAAAATTATTTTTATCTCATTGAACCAAATTTTACTCCTTGATATTAACCATGCTTCTATGATTTTCGAAATTCCACTCACAGAAGTGGTAAAATTAAGTTTTATGTGAATTTCCAAATTCTCATAGGAGGTGGGTAAAAGATGGTGAAAAGTTCAATAAAATTTTATATATCTAGAATTATTCTAAACTAACTCCAATAAATTACATTGAAATTATATAGTTATTACGTATATTTTTTGACTTTAATGAAATTTAAAAAAAATAATTATTTAAATAAAAATTCAGCTTTAAACTATAACTCAATGTGTTTTCACTATTCATCAAAAATTGAATGTTTTCAGAAAAATACCAAAAATTTCACCCTAGGCTAATTTCGATATTCCGAATCCAAAAATTAATTCTATTTAGAAAGATAAAATTTATAAAATTTCAAAAAGTGGGTATTACTATTCATAATGACTAGTTTGATTGGTTGTGGTGTGTGTGTTAGAACTCGAAGTTGCGTACAACACGCACTACCGTATTATTGAAAGGGAAGTGTATTGTGGAATCTTGGGGTGGTACAAAGAATAAATATTTGAATGAGTTTTGGGATACATAATATTTACTTTCACTACATTGTATTTTATGTTTTCAAATGTAATGAGAGATTCTTGCATGTATATAATTTACTATGTATTTTGAGATATTTTATTGTTGCAGATATGATAACTTTTATCTTATGATAATGGAATAAATTAACCATAGACTATAGGCTACTGGGTTCGGGGCTGTTACATTAGGTATTAATGAAATTTTATCAATAAAATGGGAACTAAAGTTAGGATGAAAAATATTAAGTTCCATAACCCTTTGAATTAATTTTAGGATAAGACTATATACTGTATATCACCCTATAATTTTGGTACTGTATATATTTTGTGATTTTCCTAGCAATAAATCACTTTATGGATACTACCAGTGGATTTAATTTTGTAAAATTTGCATCTACGGTTAATAACCCTAAAAAGAGTCGGTCAAGTATATCTCCACAATAATTATAGTGGACAATGAGTGTTCCCTTACTATGTCCTTGTCTTCACACTGCCATTGGATATTCTAGGATTAATTTTCATTATCTTTAGAAACCATTTTTATTGATTTGAAAAGATGATAACTATGAATGATTCTAATTAAACCTAATGTGTCTTTGGTTGATATGTCTATTATTGATGATAAGTTTAAATTACTTTACACCCCTATTTAAGATTTATGTTATAGAATTCTCAAATGATTAAGAGTATTTTGATGGACATTTATGGTAATATACCTTTTTGGTTTAGTATGGTTTTGGTAAAAAATGTTATTTATGGGACAATGCCTTTACATTTTTTGGACATATGTTTGAAGTTATTACAAAACTTTAGGGTTTATCTTATCTTTGACATTATGTTAATATTATTCAATCATGATTATTTGATTTATTCATATAAAAAAGTATTATAGAAAACTATAGTGGTTAAAAAGTGATTTGATTAATAATGTTATATTCTAATATTTTTCATCATATATTGGGGAAAACAATAATAACTGTATTACTATATTTTTATCAAATGGAAAAACTAAATTTTAGGTAATGACTTGTTGCATATGGTTAGGACACATGGCATAAACCCATACCTAAAGGGAATCAAGGGTGAATTTCCTACCACTAGCCTATGTGATATCCAGGTTAGTTTTCAATTTTTTTACTAAAATGCTTTGATGGATAAATTTTAAATTGATTATTTTAATAATATTATAGGATCAAATATTTTTTTTATTTAGAGATAAGTAATGATATTTTGGGAAATGTTTTATCAATTTCATGTATATATAATCAATATGTGTAACATGAAATAATATTTAAAAAGAATGATTTTACATTTTTTGAGATAAAAGATGAAGGGTATGAGATAACAGTTGAGATTAAAATAATATGTAATGCGAATATTATTGAATTTTTTGGATATAGAGTAATTTATTTATGAGACTACATTTTTTAAATCTTTGGTTTCATTGTTGAATTTAAGAGATTGATATTGTATTTATTCCTATGAAGGTTTTTCATTTTGAGAATTATCTTACATTGTAATAACCATTTTGTTTATATTGAATGTAGAATGAATATAATTTTGTTCTTTTGTGGATTATATTATCCATTAGGCATTGGATTTAGAGGCATTGGTATAAAATATTCATCTATAATAATCATCATCTTGGGACAAGGATGAAATTGTGGTATAAATTGATCAAATGATGACATTCAACATGTAATTTAAGTATATCTCCTCATGTTCATATTCTATATGTTAAAGGAAATATTAATCTCTATAAAGGGTGTCCTGAAATAAATATTTCATCACATTATGACCATTTCCAATTAATATATGGTCTTCTCGCCCCTCATAGATTAATGGTTTAGTGTTTGTTAACTGTTTTTTACCGTGTTCTCTATCAAAATCAATTACTCATTGGAAATTTGGTTTTCCCTAAATGTTTATATTTTCACATCCCACTAATGTTATCTGATTTAATAATCTAGTTGTGTGTTATTCTAGATGAAGTTTATATTTCCCTTTACCACTTTTGAAGTGGCTTTTTTATTATCCCTTTTTATGATGCAGGTTTCCATAATTTAATTTTCCAATTCCAAACCCTTTATTACCAAAACATTTCAAATTTTATGGAATCTATGACATCCAAGACCTAGATTCCACTTAATAGGTTCCCCAAACCTAGTTTTCCACAATCCCTCAAGCACATCTCCCCAAATTCCAGAGGATTTGGACTAGCAACAAGTTCCTAGGGTGTGTCCATGGGGAGATTATTTCCTTATTACCAGATTTTATCATAGCAGATAAATATTAAGAGAGAAAAATAGTTAAACCAAATTAATTAAAACGTAGAATCATATAAGGATTAAAATAATTGTATCAACTGAAATTTCTAATGATAATATTTCATGCCAATAGAAAAATGTAATACATGGGTATAAGATTTTAGGTATGACATGTTCCACAAAAGTATAAAGGTAAATAATAGACTATCCCAATCATCTTGAGCTCTAACTCAGTCATTTTCTATTAAGATATATCCTAAAAATCAAGAAATAAAATGTTTTAATCCATATGATTCCCTTTGTCCACACTCGTATAAATGTAATCTGACTCGGGTACCAAATGGTGCCTGAAGAGTGTGTGAGATAAATCTTAGTGGGCCTCTACCAATGTTGTCTATAACATATGGACCATGAAATTGAAATTTAATAGTGTGAAACTATTCAATTATAAATTAAAGTAGTATAATGTTACGAAATACCCAAGTTCCAGCTTCAGCCCTCAGCTGATTTTTGAACATGTAACCATCTCACTAATTTATTATTACCAATTTAAAAATAAGTCACATGATAGCCATAGTGAAGGTAATGAGATGCAACAAGTATACTTGTAATTATATTTAGTAATGATGTTCCAATGTAATATCCAATGCAACGTAGACCTCAAGGGTTTCCAATTCATTATTGATTGTAGCCCAACTAATGATAAGATTTTGATCCAAGGAGAATAGTCCAACTCATTCCACAATAATGTGCCTACTAAGTATAAGGAGTTCATCCAAGGTAAAACAGGGTTAAGAAAAGTCTGGGATCGATGGGATTTAACCTTGGCACATACTTATCAATGTTGGATCCAAGGAATGTATCCAATGTGTCTTTTAATAATACATGAGAGATCATACAGTTTCATACTAAGCATGAAACGTTAGACAAGGATTGGGTTATAGGGGGGTCTCAACCATATCAAGCCATATCCTTGAATCGAAATGATGTTCCATAGTGCTCTAGGAATTCCCTATGGAATCCCAGGTGAGCTCGAGTTAGGCCCCTCCTATTTGATAATGGTGTCATGTAATATTTTATAAGGTTCAATCAATTACCATTAATTGCTATGACAAGGCTAATTGAGCATTAAACCATTTAATAAACTCCTAATTAATCAATAAGTCCATTAGGTTCAAGCCTTTTCTTTCGTCAGTGTGTCAAGTCCATGTAACAAGAAATGATTTATTTAATCAATTTAATGAATTTTCTATGATCAAGGTTCACTCAAATACCATCCATTCACAAGGTAAGAAGTGATACATATGTTCAACATATTATTCAATTACATTTAAAAAGGTAAAGTTATATACGTAGTATACATTCCCATTTCCATTTCATATAAGTTTATTAATTGAATCATTTACCTTAGGCAAGTCAAGTGGTGAGAATTCATGGAACCTTCCATTATGAAATTCAAAAAAAAAATCAATCCATTTAATATAATAAAGGCTAACCTTATGAAGTTCAAGAAAAGTCACCCCCAAAACATGGATCAAATGTGTCAAAACACTAAAGCATCAATTGTTGCATAACTTTCTACATAGGATGGATAGACTTTTGGGCATAAACACTAATAACTAATAACATATTTGGAAGGAGCTTAACCATACGGTTCTAATGATTATGTTAATTTCATAAAAAATAAATAAATGGAACCCAATGAAATCAGCGGGGTCCATATGACAATTCCAAAGTTAATGAACTTGAGGGATGAGTTATAGACCACCCACCATAGGCTCTTACTACTCCCCTCCTTCTGTATTGGCCTCTGATTTATTTGGGATCACAGTAAATCTGATAAAAAGGTAAAAATTCGCACACATTGATAACTAGGATGATGGTAAGAGAGATTAAGAACATATCAAATAGAGTATATTAATTATGGTTGAGAATCCAACGTGATTAATGAAATATCTAACGGATCCCATATGAAGGATAACTATTGATCCCAAACATAGGAATTCAAAAATCTCCAAATTGAAAAAAAAATTGAGGTCATCCAACTGGAAAATTTTATAGTAGGAAGGAGGAGGTTAAATTAGATAAGAAAGGGTAAAATGGTAAAATTACCCAAATTTTAGCATAAGGATGGTTTGTCCGCATGGTTGGAGAAACCATGCTCAATCCATGCACAGTTACCCGGAGAATTGGGGCCCTCACATGATTAGGACACACGGTTAGGGAATCCGTGCGCCAACCATGCAAGATGGCTCTGCTCGAAAATACTAACCATCCACACTATTAGATTTAATCGTACATAATTCTTATATGGTTTACTATAACTTTGTGATAGGGTTGTTTTTCAAAAAAGATTTTTTTCAGGCTCTGAAAAAGTCCCGAACACCCTTGGGATCTTCACTAACTCAAAACACATCCATATTAGGGTAAAAATAAATAATTTGAATAAAATTTATAGGATCTGTATCTGAGTGAAAAACTTGGTTCTTATAATATCCCCCCTTTAAAATAAATCATCCTCAAGTTCATTTTATATGGGTGGTGAAACATTTTCTAATAACAAATCTGGACACTGGGCATGTATTTCAGCCTCCCGCTCCCAAGTCTTGTCCAATACATGGTTGTGCTACCATAACACCCATACATGATGGATAGACCAGCCCCAAAGATCCTTCGTCCTCCAATCAACGATGTGTACTGAATATCTTTCAAATTTAGCATTAGTATCTAACTCGACCTTTTTATGATCACAGTATATGATAGGTCGACATGAAATAGGCGAAGTTGTGAAACATGGAATTAATCATGCATGGAATGGTGCCTCTGAGGTAATAGCAACCGATAAGAAACCATACCGAATCTCTCTGGAATCTCAAATGGACATACTTAATGAGGAGACAACTTTCCTTGCTTATTTGACTATCTATTCCCTATCTTGGGAGATATATAAAGGAAAAAAAAGATCCCCGACCTCAAACTCCAGAGGTAATCGACATCAACGAATATATGATTTATTTCTAAACTTAGAAGTGGTCATACGCTTTCTATTTAGTTGAACCGGTCTGAATTATCCCCTACAATAAAATTACCTAGTAGGTCTGTCTCACCTTCCTTCACTCAACACAAAGGATAATATAATGGACTACTATATAAGGACTCAAATGGTTCCATCTGTATTATCACCTGAAAGTTGTTTTTATAGGAAAAATAAAATAAAGGGTTATGCTTCTCCCATGAATCATCAGAATCAACGACACATGATCAGAGCATATCCTCTTAAACAAGTATTGTATCTTCTTATTTTTCATCAGTTTTATGGTGATAAGATGTTATTATAAGCACATGTTTTCCCATAGATTTATGTAATACCTTCCAGAATCGTGACATAAAATGAGAGTCCCTTTTTAAAATGATAGTACGAGGGGCCCCAAGGGGTCATATGATCCCACTGACATACATTCTTCCCATCTCGACAACTAAGATAATCTATTGAATTAGAATGACGTGGGATGCTATTTTTAGTCGGTCCACAACTACCCATACAATGTCGCTACCTCTTAGTGAACTAGGAATCATGACTACAAAGTCTATCGAAAAATCTTCCCATTTCTATTCTGGGACTGGAAGCTACTGTAATATGCATATAGGTAACTAGTTATCTACCTTCACCTGTTGATAGGTGTAACACCATGGTATATATCCTTCTATCTAAAATTTCATACTAGGATACCAATAATGGCATCGCATATCACAATACATCTTGGAGGTACCTGGACGAACTACCCACTAAGAAGCATGGGACTCTTTCATAAAATCCTATATCAGTTGTGTAGGAACATAGACACATCAATGAGTATGTAGGATGTCATATATATCCAGAAACCAATCCATGGGTAGGTTTTTTCTTAATATACTCTCATAGAGAACCAAGCCCTCATGATCATAAAATTGTCTACCGTCCACCTTCTCATGAAAGGAGGAGGTAACTATAAAGGATGAGAGGTAAGACTACTTGTGACTTTCATGAAACTCAATATGAATCGTATAGAATAGGCCTATTAATTTCCATTCATCATTTTCTTCCAATATGTAATGTTATGGAGTTTTTTGACTCAGTGCATACACTACTACATTTCCCTTCCCAAGACTATAGGCATGCTCAAAATATAAGTATTGTAGACATTTGACCCGTATTTGTTGTCTGAGGCTGAACACTCCCTGCGTAAAGATGTATTTTATTCTCTTGTGGTCTGTGTAATCTATAATTTCATCACATAATATATTGTTCCTCTATAAACATTAGTGATAGACAACTACTGCTAGCTTAAGCTCACGTGTCGGGTAATTTCTCTCATGATTTCTCAACTATCGAGATCCATACACAACGAATCTATCCTATTGTATCAGTATTTCTCCTAGGAAAATGTATGATGCATCATAAAAGATGGTCTAACCAATGTCTGGAAATGGGAGAGTCAGAATAGGTGTTGATACAAGCCCCTCTTTCAGATCATGAATGGATTTCTTCAATGCTTCTGACTAGAGGAACATGAAACCCATCTTTGTAAGACTATAGAGAGGTGAAAAAATGCGTGATAATTCTTTTATGAAATTCATATATTATTCATATATCCCCAAGAAACTCCATATATCAATCATGTTTTTGGGATCCTCCTAGAAAAATATGTAACTAACCTTTTCTAGGTCAATAGATACCCCTGATTCTGATATTATATATCCTAAGAAGTGAAATTTTTCGATAAAAAAATGATACACATAACAAGTTTATCATAAACTTGATGCTCTATTAATGTTCTCAAAACGATTGAAAAATTATTGAAATGGTGTCTAAGAGTTTGATAGTACACCAATATTTCATCTACAATGATTACGAAAAAAGAATCCAAATAGGGGTGGAACACCCTATTCATTTGATCCACAAAAAAGGAGGGCACATTTGTAAGAATAAAAGTCTTAAAAAGGTACTCATACTAACCATAAATTCCAATAAAGGTTTTATGAGGTATGTATAATGGCCATACTCATACTTGGGGATATCCCATCCTCATATCCATCGTAGAGAATACACTAGATCCTCGAAGCTTATCAAAGAGATCATCTATTCAAGGTAGTCCATACTGGTACATGACTGTAAGATAGTTCAACTATATATAATCCTTTAAAATATGATGGGTTCCATTATAATTCTTTTAGAATTGCATGGAAGAACCACCAGGGTATGTACTGGGGTGTATAAAACCCTTGCACTCTAAATATTATAACTTTCTCTTGAGCTCCGGAATCTCTATAGGTTCCATCCTGTGAGGAGGTTTGTACATTGGAGCTACTCCTAGAACAATATTTGTCATGAAATCTTCCTCTATATCAGGAGATTTAATCTATAAAAATCATCAAGAAAGATTTCCATGAAACGATCAACTACTGAAGGGAAATTATCTTGATGTAAACTCCGATCCTCCATGAATAGATTTGAAATTTGGGTAGTCACACCACTAATACCTTGATGCTCTAGTACTTCTCTACCATCCTGCATGTCTTACCCACCCTTATGTAGATAACATCAACCTTATGGTGATCTAAAAGATACCCTATGTTAATTGTTGTTTTCAAAAGCATGATACTGAACCAACCAATCCATCATGAGAGTGACATTGAATCATGAAATTTAGAGAATGAAGTGGTTCCATAAGGAAGGGTGACTTTCTACCTCAAGGGTACAATCCCTACATTAGTGTATACCCTTTGACAGCACTCTTAATGGTGTATCTAGGATCATTACACCACAGTAATAATGAATCTCTAGTGGTAGACATTCTATGATAATATAGAGATAAAAGAGTCTGAAGAACCTGTATAAAATAAAGAAGGCATTATGGTGATACCACTATAATAGTACCACATACTATAGATGGTCCCACAACCTGATCCTCATGTATCAGCAATTATGCATGAAACTGGACTAATCCACATCCCCGTGTAACCTCTTGACTACCCAAATCATAAATGCTTGATTGGCACTTCGGGTGATTAGGGGTCCGGCTACCATGACTACAACCTCCTCCTCGGCCAAACCTGCATGTTCTATACCAACTCTCTTCCTAACACGACATAAAATAACCTGCTCCTGAAGTTGGAGCACATGCGAATCCTATTCCACTCGAAGATGGTGGAATGGTCCTGCATAATCACTGAATATACCCCATAGAACCATACGACTGACACTCCATCAGGTCTCTATCAAAATGGGGCTTCAGGCTTTATTTCCATCCACACTGATAAAACACCATAGTGTTATCAAAAAGGGTAATGTGGTTGTCACTACCCCGACAAGAAACATTGAGGGAATGTTTCCTACCACCGAGAGAACTACTAGCCTACCCTGGCACTGATCCTATATTATTGGTGATATTTTCATTCGTTAGGTTGTAATAAATGATATGATCCTGATTGAATATTTTAGAAAGCATAGGTAGGTTAAAGACATTCACTAGTGTATGGATGTCATACCAAATCCCATCCTTGAAGCTTCTAGCACACGAAATCTCATCACTAGGTAGAAGTTGTACAAAGCACTCTAACTCGGTGAAATGTGTTTAATACTCTATAACTGACATAGAACCCTACTCGGGATGAATGGACTCTATAGATTTATTAGCCCTCAATGTCAAATGAATGAACTGGTCATATAAGGAAGTATGGAAGTCAACCCATAACATTCCCTCATGACGACCAACCTGTGTAATCACATCCCACTAGTTCTTGGATGAATGTCACAGCATGTAAGTAGAAAGTTTGACCCTCTACTCTGGAGGACTCTCCCAATGCTCAATGATAGAAAGGGTGGCCTATATCCAAGACTCAGTAGCCTATATACCACAATCCCCAGAGATGGTAGGAGGATACTACTATTGGAACTCACAAGACAGATCATCCATCATAGGTTAATCTCATGGAGTAGTATGCATGTATTTCATTAGATTAAGAAAACTATCACTAAATTGGGGATTGGTGCCCATATCATGTACAACTGGCAGTTCCACAAGTTTAATTCCAAAAGTTTAGAGTGGAGGCTCAGGGACCACCACGTCTAGAGCATGATCATTACCACTTTCTGGTCGTACAATACACGAACATCATGGTGACATTGGTCTATATATACCAAACCCATGCCTCAGAACATCTTTTATACAGATAGATAGGAACACTTACAAAATCTAAACTAGGAAAGACTAACTACCCATGGAATACTACCCCAATCACCTTGTTAGCTTGCCAGGTACTAGTAATTTCTCATCTATAAGTTTTTATTCATTTTAAATTTAATTACTATGTTAAATAATTTTCCTTTCATAAAAATGACAATGTGGGGTAATGGCATGCAACCATTTCATTTTAGATTTCATGTTTCACTTTATAATGGATATACATTCCCATTGAATCAGTCCCCATACACCTTATCAATAAAAATGTCACCTATTTATTTATATAATAATGTATTGACTTGTTAAATTACTCATTCCATCCCACAAGGGCCCATAAACCTCATGAATTGAGATGGAAAATTACACAATTGAAACCAAGGAATATCACTAGCATAAGTTAACTATCAGATCATCACTCAACAATAAGAATCATATCAAGAAAAAAAAGTTATGAAACACACCAATAGGGCATGAAAAAATGCATGACATGTGAATTCTAGGTGCTTATATGATGCATTTAATAATGCTCCTTTCCCACATATCATCAAGACATGGATTGTATAAAATTCTCAATCAGAATAATAATCAACAACCCCATAATGCATGTGTGTCACCCAATGGTGAAATAATGTCAACTATAATAAGAAAAATAGAATAATAATTATATGTTTGGAAACTTGACCTTTACCTCAAACATGCGTTTGCGACCCCTAAGAACAGCTTATGACCAAGTTCGAAGCCTTCCTAATCTCTAATATATTGTCTCCAAAATTTAAAGCAATAATTAAACCCTTATGATATCATGTTGTGAATTCTCAGACCTAGATGCAACATAATAGGTGACCTTAGCCTTGTTGGACACATGGACTCAACTGCATATCCATAAATTCTAGAGGTTGTTGGATAACAGCGAGGAATGAGGGTGTGTTTGTGGGAAGTCTATACACTTATTAACAGAATTTAGAGTAGCTGATAAATATAAACAGAGGTAAATAACATAAGAAAAGAAAGTAAATATTTGATGAATACAAAGATAAAAATAATTTTATCAACTATAATAATTAATGAGGACATTTCGTGTCCCTATAAAACAAGAAAACAAGGGTAAAAGATAGTGTGAATAGAATGTTCAACAAAATTATAAAGGAAAACAAAGGATTATCCCAAGAATAATAAGCTTCATCTCAGTCATCTGGTATAAAAATTTATCCAAATCAGGAATAAATCATGTGTTTGAAGCTGTATGGTTTCTTTTTTCAACACCTGCATACATCTAATCTGCCCCGGGTACCAAACAGAACCCAGAGATGGTGTGAGATAAATCTCATTGGGTGACCACCAACAGTTTCTATAACTTTTGGCATGTGAAATGGAAATGTAATAGTGTGAAATCATGAAACATATATAGTAAAGTAGTACAATGTTACTAAATACCCAAGTACCAACATCATCTCTTAGATTCTATCTAAACATGTAACCAGTTCATTAATTGATTATTACCAGTTCACAAATAAGTCACATGATAGCTATAGTAAAACCTATAATGATATTTAGTAATAATGATACCAGGTAATAACCAAGGGAACATATACCTAAAGGGTCTCCCATTAAGATTTAATTATTTCCATGTTAAGGATAATAGTGTAATTCAAGGATTATAGTCCAAATCATTGCACAATAAGATGCCTACTAAGTCCATGGAGTTCATCCAATTTAAAATGGGGATAACCAATGACTGGGCCTGATGAGCTTTAACCATTGAACATACTTGTCAATGATGGATCCAAGGAGTGTATCTAAGGCATCTTATAGTAATATATGGGGGATCCTACGGTGTCATATAGAGTAACAAAATTTGGACAGGGATAATATTCTAGGTGGATTTCTCCCTAAGAAAGTTGTATCCTTGAATCAGAATGGGGTTCCTGAGTGTTAAGGGTATTCCGTATGGAATCCAAGGTGAGATTGAGTTAGGAAACTCCTATTTGATAATGATGTCATAAAACATTTCATAATTTTCAAGCCATAACCATTCATTAGCGTGACCAGGTTAAATTATCCTGCAACCATTTATTCAAGTATAAATTAATCAATAAGTCTATTAGGTTCAATCCTTGCCTTTAATTAGTGTGACAAGGATAAGTATCATGCAATTATTTATTTAATCCATTTATGGATTTTATAATAATCAAGGTTCACTCTACTACCTTTGATAAACATTGTATGGAGTGCTACGAATGTGAAACCAATTATTCAATTATATATAAAAAGGTAGTCATATACTTTGTGTACTTGCCAATTTCTATTTCACATAAGTTTATTAATTGAGGCACCTAACATAGGAGGGTCAGGTGGTGAGAATACATGGTACTTTCCATTATTCAATTCACAAAAAAAATCAAGCTATTTTTTATAGAATATCATAACCTTAGAGATGTCAAGCCAAGGTAGACTCGAATGGTGACTCAAATGAGTCGACACACTAAAATGATAATTATGGCATAACATCCTACATGGTATGGATGGAGTTATGGGTGTAACCACTAACAACTAATCACATATTTTGATGTTATGTAACCATAGTATTCTAATTATTATAATCATGGAATATTAATTCAATAAATGACACCTGATGAAATTGGTGGCCCCACATGCCAATTCCAAAATCAACGAACTTAAAAGGATGAGTTATAGACCACCAAACATAGGCCCATAAAACTATCCTTCTCTAGTATCTTCCTATGATTTTTCTTAGATAGGATTATATCTGAGAAAAAGTTAACAACACTCAAACCTTGATAACTAAGTTGAGGGAAAGAGAGACAAAGAACGTATCAAATAGGCTCTAGTCCATATTGTTGTGAATCCAATGGGATGAGTGGAAGCTCAAAAAGATCCTGGATTAAGGATATATCTTTATCCCTAATGTAGGCCCTCAAAAATCACTAAAATGATAGAAAATGGAGTTTAACCCACTTTAAAATCGTATAAGAGGAAGAAGGGGGTTTAATTAGATCACTATAGGTAAAATGGTAAAATTACCCAAAATTTAGCCTTTGCATAGTTTGACCGAACGATTTAAAAACCCATGAGAAAACCATGCACAGGTACCTAGAGAATAGAGGCACACACATCGTTAGGCCACATGGTTAGATCTAAATATGTGACACGGCTATTTGTTCACAAAAGGTCATGTTCGAGGCTCCAAACAAGCCCCAGACACCCCTGGGACCTTTACTAACACAAAAGCTATCCATATTAGGATTAAAATAAAGAATTATAATAAAATTTAAAGGATCCATATTTATGTGAAATGTGGGTTCTTATATAAATAATTGGTTCAATGGATAAATGTTTTAAAAACAATAAATTTTTTAAAACCCACTATGTTCGATAGTATATATATTATGAAACACTATGCATAAATAAACCATAAAATATTATTATTTTAATATAACCATTATATGAAAAACATTAAATTTTCATGTGTGAAAAATGATAAATAAATTATGAATAAAATATGTATAGTGGTTTTATATATTATAAATTCATTTATAATTAATAATATTATTTTCTATGAAATCATTTTATGGTTTAAGATACATTTTTCTCAATAAAAGTTTTTATTTTTTTCTGATAAAATTATCTAATTTATTTTTTAAATTTCGAAAATGTATTTAGAAAACATAACACCAATTTTTAATTCAGTTTATTAAAATAAACATAGTTCGAAATTTTTTGATTTTTCAGAAATTAATATTTTTTCAACGAATAGTGAAAATGACATTTTTTAAATTAGGTCATTTATTTTTATTGAAATCGATAATAATATATTCTAATTTATCATAAATTAATAAAATTTTAATTTATTTATGAATACTAAAATTAATTACTTGATAATGAACATTATAGTCGATATTTGTATAAAAATAATTTTTAACTAAAATTGATTTTTTCGTAAAACAATTTTCATCAAGAGTTGGAGGATTATTATATAATAAATGTCTATAAATTATAGAGATATAATTTGGTAAATTGGATTGAATACTTGGAATTAGAATAATAAATTTTATTTATTCAAAAAATCACAATTTTTTTCTTAATGAATTGTAAAAATATTAAAACTTTGTCACTATAGTAAAAATGTTAATCAGGTAAATAAGGATGAAAATAATATGATAAAGACAACTAAATAAAATATCACTTTATTCCATCCTATTGGATGAGCATATTTTTTAAATTTTCATTAAAATATCCAATATATGGCCACTTTTTCTCATATTTCATTGATTTTTACCATTTATATTATTTAAGTAAAGATAAGACAAAAATGTCACTTTCTTTTTTAATAACTATATATTTTAGGGAAGGGATAAGAAACTTATATTAGGTTATAAATATAAATTTTAATGATAAAATATTTAATTGTTCATGGTGATTTAATTATAATTTTTTTTAATTATATAATTGCTATAAATTCTTATGCGACACAAACATAGTATTTATTCAATTAACAAAAAAATAAGATAAATGATATTAAAAATATTAAAAGTAATATAAATTGAATACACTATTATGTTACATTAATTCATTAGATAAATATAACATTTTAATAATGTTTTAAATTTTGTTATTTTAATTCTGTTATTCTCATGTTGTTTTTAGAGGAAAATTAAATGAATTGTTTCAAAATGATGTAAATGATATTTTATAATAAATAATATTTAATTTCATGATTTAAAATTCCTAACAATAAAATACATTTCCATTTGATTTATACATGGTTTTATATATCAACCATGTTTCATTTATTGTCCAATTTACATTTTAATATAACTATCTTGACCCCTAAAAAGTAAAAACATTGTTATCATGTTAATTTTTAAAAAGGGTTAAAGCGGGATAAAAATATTATATGGAGAAATACATATTATAAACATTAAAAAATTTATTTTATGGTATTATTTATAATAAAATCATTATATATTTTAATTATATCATTTTTTTATCATTTTTATAAAAATACATTTATATTTATCTAATATTTTAAGAAACTCCAAAAGTGCCCCTCCAAAAAATTATAAAAGGGAATCTCCTCTCCTATTTTATTTAAACTTAAAAATCCATTTTTTCTATAAAATACCTTGTAAAATATCTTCCATACTTGACTTTCCAAGACCTAGAGTACATATTTTATTATTATAAAACTCTCCTAGCAAGGATTTTGATGTAAACTTAAAGAGGTTGTCTGAAGAAGAGGGGTTGCTCATAACCGATCAGTTTTGTTTTATTTATTAATACACATTGTTAAAATATTATTAAACAATGATCATATAAAAACATCATTATCTCCCATATACTGAAAGTTATTTTTTAATATATTATCCTTCATCCATATCCACTTTTGTTAAATGAGAAATGAAAACGTCATTTTTGTGTACGGAGAACTACTACCTCACAAACCGATTTAATTATTTTTCCATAATCCCATATCATGGAAGATTATGATAATGAATTTAATGTATATATATTTTATTCATGATATATTTATAATTTTTATAAAATAATATATCATATATTTTCTTGTTTTCCATTAATTGAAAGATGATAACATTGCTCATGCATACACTTGGATTACAACATCCATGTAGCAATGTTGTTTATTTTCATTACATCATCACATGGACATTATATATATTTATATTTTAAGAAATAATATTATATTAATGATATAATGATCATTTTTATGGATAAAATAACAATTAACTTCTTTCCACCATGATAGTTAAACAATGGAAATGTTATTTATGCTTACGTATGGTGTGTCTGTATGATTCCAATATAGTTCATTTTTCATAATCATGTTTCCTGGATTATATTAAAATTATAATTAAGGTATTTAAATGATATTTATTTCATGTTTATTATTTTGTGTAATATTTTATATTAACATATTTTACCATAGTTAACCTACCGATTGTTGAGTCAATAAGGTTTTCCTTATGACTTTTTCATTCCTTATTTTTTTGAAAATCACAAACACCTTATCTTTAAGTAAAATCACTTTTATAAGGAAAATTTCTTTTACAAGGAAAAACTTTTTTATAAGGAAAATCACTTTTATAAGGAAAATCTCTTTTATAAGGAAAATTTCTTTTATAAAGAAAATCGCTTTTATACGGAAGATCTCCTTTGTAAGAAACATTATCCTTATCATATTTTCATTATCTATATCCATATATTTCTTAATTATAAGAATCAAGTTCATTTCTATATTCTCGGAATCATTTAAAACTTTTATATGAAGCATTCTGTTTTAGGCTCCGAATTCTGGATGAGAACTGTAATGAAGTTCCACTCCGAATTCTAGATACGAACTTTGATAAAGTTCTACTCCGAATTCTGGATACTAACTCTCATGAAGTTTGACATCGAAATCTAATGACGAATCCTGATTACGAATTCTCATTATAAATTCTGATGACGAATTCTCATTACGGATTCTGATGACGAATTCTCATTCCGAATTATAATTCCGAATTCACCTATTAAACAGAATCTGATCCACTTTACTTTATACACTCCAAATTTATTTTGACTCCGAATATTATTTTTTGTTAGACTCTGAACATTCATTTTGCTTACAATTTTATAATTTGTCTACTCTTTGACATTTTTCTTACACTCTGAACATTCACTCTGAACTTTTGTGTTAGACTTAAAACGATGTCGTACATCCTGTTACACTTTTTTTGTTATAAAAAGATTTCATCTATTCTATTATAAACTAACTGTTGGTCAAGTGGAACGTGTACATGTCCCTCCAATTTTTAAGGAAAATATGACCGTTGGAAAGGAGGCCGACCTTGCCTATAAATAAGAGCTCCTTTGAAAGAGCTCAGAATAAAAACTGAAGTTGATCGATCTAGAGACCACACGCTGCTATGGTGATTTCTAGAGAGAGAAATATTTTCATGCCTAGTGCGTACAGAACCGCTCATTCAGTTTTTGCTTCGTGCGACTCCGAATTTTGGTGATTACATTCGAGGACTTCCGGGGATAGGAAGACAGAGGTGCCGACTACCTTGACGTTCGAGGGCTTCCTTACTGAGGAAGACAGCGGATCAAACTACCTTGAAGTTGAGGTCTTGCGGGGATAGCAAGATAGAGACTCTGATCTTCGTATCGAGGTCTTACCCTGGTGTGGCAAAGGCAGACTTTCTTGAATATATAAATCAAGGGACCTTTATCCAAGGTTGTTGGATACCCTTCTCTTTGGGTTAAAATACTTATATCTTGTTACTTGTAGTTTTACTACTTGTTTGTCTCTGCTACACATTGTATTGTAAGGAAAGTATAACCTTCTTATAATTTCCTACTTTTACTCTGTTTAAATTAGATTCTATACGCTTTAAGGTAGAATCTCATATTGTTATCTTTAGTTAAGTTTCAATTTTTGGATTCATAATTCCGGAACCTACTTTCGGAATCTCTTTCCTGGTTTAAGCATGTACATAGAACTTGAAGATTATAAATTCATTCCTTTTTTTGCTTTTTCAATTGGTGTTAGAGGTGTTGTGAAATTGCGTAGTTTAACTTTGTTAAACTTAGCTCTTTACTTTGTTAAAGGAAATGTTTTAAAGTATACAATTCACCCCCCCCCTCTTGTATATTGAGTATCTTCATCATTATTTCTATCCTACAATTGGTATCAAATGTTGGAAACCTCATACTCTATACCAATCCTACAATTTTTATCAGAGGAGGTCTCTGAAATACGTATACTCATGTTTAAGTTTTTCTTGCTCATTTTTATTTATTGTTCATACTGTCTTAGAAAGAACTTTGTCATTCCGAACTTTTTCATTCCGAACATTGTCATTCTAAACTTTTTCATTCCGAACATTGTTATAACGAACTTTTTCTACTAACAAGTTTGTGTGTCGAAGGTTATTTTAAGTATGGAGGGAGTTAATGTTGGTTCCATTGATAATATAAATCCTAAAAGACCACCAATATTTTATGGTAATGACTATGAGTATTGGAGAGATCTAATGAAGACATTTGTTATCAATACTGGAGTGGATAACTTTGTTATGCTTACGGGAGATTATAAAATTCCTGATACGGAAGTTAGAACATTCACTAACCAGGAAAAGCAAGAGTATCAACTCAATTATAAGGTACGCAATACCTTACATTTTTAAATGACTAGAAATATATATAGCCAAATTTCTTCTTGTGAAGAAGCTAATTGTATCTGGAAGAAGTTATAGGTTACACACTTTGGAACTTCTAAAGTGATTGAGACTAGGAGAGCTATGCTTAGAGCTAAAAACCATGGCTTTAATTTTTCTTATGGTGAACCAATTTTTAAAGTTCAACAGAGATTTATGACTATAGTCAACAGTTTACAGTCTATGGGAGAAAAAGGGTTAGATGATGAAGCATTTGTGGATAAGATAATTGATATCATGCCCAATGAGTGGGAATCCAAAAGAACAGTTATAGATGAAAATAGGAAGGTCACTCAAATTTCTCTTGATGAGCTATTTGGAACTCTTCATCAAAATGAGACCAGAATGAAGCGATATGCTGACAATATCAAAAAAATGGAAATGGTACTATTGATTTTACAACAACATCAAATCAAATGAAAGCTAATACTCTAGAGAGGGTAATCAGATCCAAGTCTAAGAAAGTCATTTTCCTATCCAAATATAGTGAGAGTGAAGTCTCTGAAAATGAGTTAGAAAATCTTGCTTGATGGATGAACAAGATAGCTGGACAAAGAAGTTTCCAATCCAAGTTTAAGAAAAAAGAAAGGAAAGATAGGAAAGATGGAGAAGTCATGTGTTATGAATGCAAGAAATTTGGACATATTAGACCAGATTTCCCTTTGCTTAAAAAGAACGAAAGGAATGAAAGGCATTCAGACATTAACAGAAAGAAGTATTATAAATCCAAAGCTAAGAAAGTCTTGAAAGCTAGTGATACCTGGAGTGTCTGTGGTGGTGACTCTTCAGATTAATCTTCTGATTATGAATCTTCAGGACAGATGAATCTTTGTCTTGTAGACAGAATACCTATTGAAAATCATTTCTTTATGGCTAAGGTACTAAATGATGAATTATTGACCAATGTATCTTTAAATTCTAATGATGGTAAGTATTATAACTCTTATGATGAAGAATCCTATTCTGATGAAGAAAATACTTCACCTACCTATGAAGAAGTTTCTAGCTTTGTTAAACTTCTTGAGATTGAGAAATCTAAACTCAATAAGAAACTTGATAAGGAAAACTCTAGGAATTCTATTCTTACAAAAGAAATATCAGATCTTTTTAAATATCTTGATAGAAAAAAATATGATTTTGAAAGTATTTCAAAAAATCTTGAGGAAGTAAATTCTGAGAAGAACAAACTTTCTAACGAGTTAAAAAAAGTAATTTCTAAGAAAAGTGTTTTTGATCCTAGATCTAGTTCTAAAACTAATGATTTTGAAGATAAAAACATGGTTATAAAACTCAAGTCTCAAATTTTTTCCTTAAAGAAGTGTTTATCAAACTTTACCCATGGGAAAGAAAATTTTGATAAAATATATTCCCAAATACGACCTTTAAGAAATAAATCTTGATTTGGTTATACCCATAAAAAACCAATTTTTAGTAACAATTATTTTGTTCCTCAAAGTGCCCCATTTTGTACCAAGTGTAAATGTGGTGGTCACTGGGCAAACAATTGTTCCTCAAACAAAACCCAATCTCTAGGATTTCACAAAGCTTATTTCTCTAAGAAGATGTAAGTACCTAAAATTTTTTTATCTGGAAATCTCGAATCCAAACAAGATTGGGTTCCAAAAATCTAATTTTGTTCTTGATTTCTAGAAAATAAATAGAGTAACAACATCAACAAATGGTATATGGATAGTGGATGTTCTCGGCACATGACTGGTAACAAAAGATATTTTGAAAAGATTATCAAAACGAAAGGAGGAAAGGTAACTTTTTGAGATAATGCTAAGGAAGAGATTATTGGTATTGCTAATATTGTTCTTCTAGGTAAAACTTTGATTTCAAATGTTCTTTTTGTTAAGGGTCTTAAGAACAACCTCATTAGAATAAGTCAGTTATGTGATGAAGGTTACCTTGTGAATTTTAGGAATGATAAGTGCTTTGTTCACAATTCCAAGGAAGAATTTATTCTCTCAGCCAATAGGTAAGAGAATGTTTACACCATAAATTTAGAAGACCTTAGGATCCAAGATTTACCTTGCCTAAGTGAAATGGAATATCATTCCTAGTTATGGCATAGAAGACTAGGTCAATGTAACCTTAGAAACTTATGTAAACTCTGTAAGATGAAACTAGTTAAGGATCTACCAGAGCTTAGATTTGATTCTTCTAAGGTTTGTGATCCTTGTCAATATAGAAAGAAACATAAATCTTGTTTTAAATCAATCGGTGAAGTCTCAACAACTGATGCATTACAGTTAGTGCACATGGATATTTTTGGTCCAACACAAACTGGAAATATTGGAGGCAAATACTATGTGTTTGTTCTAGTTGATGATTACACTAGATTCACTTGGGTTTATTTTCTAGAAAAGAAGTCTGAAGATTTTTCTTATTTCAAAAGTTTTAGATCTCAAGTTAAAAATGAGAAAAACCTTCCACTGGAAACTATTCATAGTGATCATTGAGGAGAATTTCAGAATTCTGATTTTGAAACTTTTTGTAGTAGAAAAGGTATTACTCACAATTTTTCAGCACCTAGAACTCCTCAGCAGAATGGTGTAGTTGATAGAAGAAATAGAATTCTTCAAGAGATAACTAAAACCATATTGAGTGAATATTCTATAGCTAGACATTTCTGGGCTGAAGCTGTAAGTACTACTTGCTATACTATAAATAGAGTTTTGATTAGACCTTTTCTTAATAAAACTCTTTATGAGTTATGGAATGGTAGAAAACCAAGACACTCCTACTTCAAGTTTTTTGGTTGAAAAGTATTAATTTTGAATACTAAAGATAACCTACATAAATTCGCACCAAAATCTGATGAAGGAATTTTCTTAGGTTATTCAACAACTTCTAAGGAATATAGAGTTTTCAATAAAAATACTTTTACTGTTGAAGAAACAATACATGTAAAATTTGATGATTCCGATCCTTTTGTTTTTAAACCATCCCAGCCTACATCCTTAGATGTGTTTTCAAAAACTGATTGTCAACCTTTGATAGAAGAACCTTCTAATAAGGAAAATGTTCAAGAATATACTTCCAAAACATTTACCCCAGAAGACTTTCTACCCTATGTTGATGAACAGGATTTTCAAAACCCAAATCAGGTGTTTCTTAAGAATCATCCCTGTGATAGTATCATTGGTAATGTAAATCAACCAGTAAGAACTAGAAGTTTTTTATGAAATGAATTAGAACATCTAGCATTCCTTTCCCAATTAGAACCAAAAAAACACTGATGAAGCTTTAGGTGATTATGATTGGATCAAAGCCATGCAAGATGAACTAAATAAATTTGAAAGGAATAAAGTCAGGACATTGGTTGAAAGTCCTAATAAAACTTCTGTTATCGGAGTAAAGTGGGTCTTCAGAAACAAATGTGATGAAAATGGAGTCATAGTATGAAATAAAGCTAGACTTGTTGCTAAAGTCTATAATTAGCAAGAGGGAATAGACAATGAAGAAACCTATGCTCTAATAGCTAGACTTGAATCTATCCGTATTCTACTTGCCTTTGCATCATTCTTTAATTTTAAACTTTTTCAAATTGATGTGAAAGGGTCTTTTCTTAACAGTAATGTCCAAGAGGAATTTTTTGTTGAACAACCTCCTGGCTTTGAAGATACAAAACATCCTGATCTTGTTTTTAGACTTACCAAAGCTCTGTATGGTCTTAAATGATCCCCACGAGCATGGTATGATAGATTCACTGGATTTTTGCTTCAAAATAACGATGTTAATGGAAATGAAAATCCAACCCTTTTTATAAAGAAAGACAAGAAAAATGTTTTGATTGTTCAAATTTATGTTGATGAAATCATATTTCGTTCAACTCAGCAATCTTTAACCGACTCTTTTGCAAGTCTAATGAAATATGAGTTTGAAATGAGTATGATGGGTGAGTTAACTTTTTTCCTTGGTTTTCAAATTTCCCAAAAACCAGAAGGAATCTATATATATCAACATAAGTATATTAATGATCTTCTCAAAAAGTATGGTTATGACAACACTAAGAGTATAAGTACTCCCATTGGTACCTCAAACTCTTTAGATCTTGATAAAGCTGGGAAACTAGTAGATCAAACATCTTTTAGAGGTATGATAAGAAGTATACTTTACATAACAGCTAGTCGACCAGACTTAATGTTCTCAGTATGCTTATGTGCAAGATATCAATCCAATCCTAAGGAATCTCACTTAAAAGCAGTAAAAAAAATTCTCTACCTTAAGGGAACCATGGATCCAGTATTATTTTATACTTTTGGAAATGATTTTGTTCTAAAACGCTTTTCTAATGCTGACTTCGGTGGATGTAGAATGGATAGAAAGAGTACATCTGGAACTTTTCATTTATTAGGAGATTCGTTAGTTTCTTGGTCTTGCAAGAAGCAACATTCTGTAGCACTTTCCACTGCTGAAGCCGAATATGTAGCAGCTGGAAGTTGTTGTGATCATGTTTTGTGGATGCAACACACACTCAGAGACTATGGCTTGAGTTTTACTAAAACTCAAATTTTGTGTGATAACACAAGTGCCAATGCCCTATGTAAGAACCCGGCACATCACTCTCGTGCAAAGAACATAGATATTAGGCATCACTTTCTTAGGGATCACACACTAAAAGGATATATTATTCTTTAGTTTATCGGAACGCAAGATCAACATGCTGATATTTTCAGAAAATCTTTTCCTTCTGATATATTTGAATACATTAAACAGAAGTTAGGAATGATAACCGTAAGGTAATATTTCTTAATTAACTTTCTGTTGAAAAAGTCTCCTTATAGTAATAAACTCCATTTCATAGGGGGAGTACATTTGATTGTTAGAGTAACTAAAATTTTTTCAAAGTTAGTTTTTCAAACTTTTCTAAAAAAAATTTCTGGAATGGAAAAATTCATAATGGTGTTTCCGTAACGAGATTTTTGTACTGAGACTTTCATAATGATCTTTTCGTATTCAAACTTTTGTAATGAAATTATCATGCTAAAAATCATGTAATGTTTTTTTCTTTCATTTGCTTTTTTGATTTTTTCGTAGTGAGTTTTCCAAACTTTGTCTTTTCGTAGTAAATATTTTTCGTAGTTAATTTTTCTTCAAGAAGAAGAATATTACCCATTACGAATAATCCTCCTAAGACAATCTGAATGTTATGATTCCCTTACTCAAGTTTTCATAATCATACTTTACTTTCTGATATTCTCTTATATTTTTTTTCGGTTTATAAGTTTTCTTAATTCATTGTTTTAATAAAAACCTCAAAATATCGGATTCAAGTTTTCTTGAGAATTGGTTTTCAACCGTCAGATCTGATCTTAGTTCTTACAACCATTCGATCAACCGAGGAATATGAACCGTTATATCGTTGACTATATAAAGGGGACCCTAAATGGTTGTCCCACATCGTTTTTTCAAGCTCCAACATCCCAAAGCTCTGCCTCTCTGTTTTAACGTCGTTCCTATCTTTAGAAATCTTCATTCCGAACATCTCAGAAATATTCAGATCCAAATGTCTGTGGAAGCAGCTTCTTAAGAAATGTCTTCCACTAAGCTAATTTCCAAGTGGTTAGTATATAGAGAAAGGTTGGTTCATCCGGATTTCTTCAACAAGTATGATTCTCTTATATCCATGAACATTAATCTTAACGGATGGGGAGATGTTGCTATGTCTAAGCCTGGAAATCAAGATGAAGTATATGAGGATTTTCTTATAGAGTTCTATGAGACAGTTTCCTTCTTTAAAGAAGATGGTAGGGAGAAATTTTCGTTTAAGTATTATGGAAAGACTTATATGCTTTCATATGCCAAGGCAGCCAGCTTAGTAGGGCTGAACAATGAAGGAGAAGCCAAGTTCATCTCTCGTGTTTTGCCGGCTTCAAAGGGAAGATTCGTCAAGGAAAAATCTTTGGAGACTCTCGGACTGTCAGATGACAAGGATCCGAAGATTTCTACTCTGTCTACGAATTTACGGATTCTAGAATTATGGGTACAAGGCTTTATAATACAGAGAAAGGGTGAAAAAGACAGTTTGAAGAAGAGAGAGATCTATATTCTAAATTTTCTGATAAATCTAAGGAATTTTAATCTGATGAAACACATTCTTATTACCATTGAGAATGTTAAGAAAGGGAATCTGAGAGCTCAGATCATAATGTATCCAGAAATCATCTCGAAGTTAATTGTTTGGTGCCTTGAGTCTTTCAAGGAGGCTTGCAAGTCTAATCCAAGAGTTTGCAAAATTATGTTGGTGAGTGATGGTACCCTCAAAAGGATGGATGTTTCCTTCGACAAGAATACTGGTGAGTTCTTTGATTTACCAGTTCAAGAAGAAGCGGTTCCGAAAGTTGCTGAACCTGAATCTTCTAAGCCAGTGAAGAAGAGAAAGCTAAAAGAAGTTGAAGTTGAAGCAAGGAATCCCAAATCTAAGGAATCTCATTCTGCACCTCCAAAACCGAAGAGGAAGAAAGCTTATCCTGATGAGGCAATTTCTATGTGGAGGGAAATCAAAGAGAAGAGAGTGCAAGGGGAGCCTCAGTTTGTCTTGGATCCTGCGGAGGCTAAGGCCTTGAAGGAAAAAACAGTGGATGAGCAAGAAAAACAAGTGAATGAAAAGAATCTTAAGAAGAAGATGTCTAAAGATGAGGTGGTTCAAACATTATTAAATTGTAATGATATGGCCTCCGGAAACATTCCCGTTCCGAGATCTTTTTCTTTGGAATCTCTACCTGAGACTCTAGGAAGAATCTATGTCACTCTGGAGACGGAAAAAGATAAGCATGTTGAGGAATTTGAGCTGATTGAGCAAGTGGAAGAGGAATAAGCAGTTGATGAATGTAGTGGTGAGACCGGAGATTTTTTGAAGCAAGTAGTTGATTATAAGGGGACACCTTCGGAACATTTTTCGCTTCGAACATCAGAAGCTGAGTCCTCTAAGTTAGTCACTCCAGGAAAGGATGAGGATAAAGGAGAACAAGAAGTAGCTTATCATGGAGAGAAAGAACAACTTCTACATGATATTTCTCAAACGGAGAATGTAGAGGATGGTGCTCAAAAATTTATTGATGATGAAGACAATTTTGTTCAAGTGTCTGACAATGAAAAGAGAACTCCAGAACAGGACTCCATTCCAAAAAAGGACAAGGGAAGGAAACTCATTTTTGATACCTCGAGCTCAGTGGTTGTAAACATAAGGGAAGTTGGTAGTTCTTTAAAGAGACATCTTGAGCAAATTGAAGAAGAAAATTCTCTAAGAAAAGTCTTGAATTCAGAGTCATCTTCTTTGGGGCATTACTTTGTTGTTCAGTCATTAAAGAAGTTGGTGGGTTCTATTCCGACCTTCTCAAGTATTGATTCAAGATTCCAGATGCTTCAACATTCTTTGAATCAGAAAACAGACACTGTATCCAGGGTTATGGACAAATGTGTTGAGATGGAGGCTCAGTTCAAAACTTTTTTGGCAGATATGAATCCCACAAAAGGTCTTGTAAAATAATGACTAGTTGGTCGAGGAAAACTGTATAAGATATGAGGCTCTTTGATGAATTCCAAGATAATGGTAAGGATGCTTTTGAGATAGAAGACATGAATATAAATGAACTTACTTCTTCCTTTGAAGAAAATTTGAAAACTGAGAAGAATTCCCAAATTCAAGAAGACAGAGATCTGAATGGGAAGCTTAATTCTATTGCTCAAAACTGGAGGTATGAAAGGGATCATCGAATTGAGTTTGAAGAGAAGTTCTTAAAGCAAGAACAAATCTTGGAGGCTCAGGAAGAAAAGCTTAAAGCCTAGGAAGAAAAGATTGAAGCTCAAAGTGCAAGAATATTTGTGTTAGAGAAGCAAGTCGAGGAAGACCATAATGCCTTTAAGAAGATAAAGACTATTCTTAAGGGTCTCATGTCAAAGGAAAAAGATCCAAAATAGAAAAATCCGATCTTTTGTTGTATCTTAACTTCCTTGTTTTTGAACTTTCAAACTTAATGAAAATTGTTCTTGATCGTATCCTTTGTTGTTCCTACTAATGTTTCAGGTACTTTGTTATATTTTCCATTCCCTCGAATTCTTTTTGAAAATCACGAAGGGGGAGAAGGAAAAGAACCCTAATAAAGGGGGAAAAGGAAAAAGAATCTTAACAAAGGGTGAGAATGAAAAAGAACTCTAATAGAGTTTATCTAAGGGGGAGTTTTTCATTAAAAAGGAAATTCTTATTCTTAATGAAATATCATTCCGGAAATCTATAATACGATCCTTAGAGTTTCAAAGCCAAAGGGGGAGTTAGTCATATTCATCAACATCCATAAGCAAAGGGAGATAAGCCTTAATGTTTTTCTTTCTTCTTAGACTTTATTTTTCGAAAGGATGTTTGTGCTTTCCAAAAAGGGGGAGATTGTTGAGTCAATAAGGTTTTCCTTACGAATTTTTCATTCCTTCGTGTTTTGAAAATCACAAACACCTTATATTTAAGGAAAATCGCTTTTATAAGGAAAATTTGTTTTATAAGGAAAATCTCTTTTATAAGGAAAATCGCTTTTATATGGAAGATAGATTTTGTAAGAAAAATTTTCCTTATCATGTTTTCATTATCTATATCCATATATTTCTTAAGTATAAGGATCAGATTCATTTCTATATTCTCGGAATCGTTTAAAACCATCATATGAAGCATTCTGTTTTAGGCTCCGAATTCTGGATGAGAACTGTAATGAAGTTCCACTCCGAATTCTAGATACGAACTCTGATAAAGTTCTACTCCGAATTCTGGATACGAACTCTCATGAGGTTTGACATCGAAATCTAATGACGAATCCTGATTACGAATTCTCATTACGAATTCTGATGACGAATTCTCATTACGGATTCTGATGAAAAATTCTCATTCCGAATTATCATTCCAAATTCACCTATTAAATAGAATCTGATCATCTTTACATTATACACTTCAAATTTATTTTGACTCCGAATATTATTTTTTGTTAGACTCCGAACTTACATTTTGCTTACACTTTTATAATTTGTCTACTCTTTGACAATTTTCTTACACTCCTAACCTTCACTTCGAACTTTTGTGTTAGACTTAAAACGATGTCGTACATTATGTTACACTTGTTTTGTTATAAAACAATGTCATCTATTTTGTTATAAACTAACCGTTGGTCAAGTGACACGTGTACAGGTCCCTCTGATTTTTAAGTAAAATATCACCGTTGGAAAGGAGTCTGACCTTGCCTATAAATAGGAGCTCATTTGAAAGATCTCGGAATGAAAAGTGAATTTGATCGATCTAGAGACCACATGCTGCTAAGGTGATTTCTAGAGAGAGAAAGATTTTCATGCCTTCTGCGTACTGAACCGCTCGTTCAGTTTTTGCTTCGTGCGACTCTGAATGTTGGTGATTACATTCGAGGACTTCCGGGGATATGAAGACAGAGGTGTTGACTTACTTGATGTTCGAGGGCTTCCTTGTTGAGGAAGACATAGGATCCAACTACCATGACGTTGAGGTCTTGCGGGGATAGCAAGACAGAGACTCCGATCTTTGTATCAAGGGCTTACCCTGGTGTGGGTAAGATAGACCTGCTTGAAAGTATAAATCAAGGGACCTTTATCCAAGGTTGTTGGATACCCTTCTCTTTGGGTTAAAATACTTATATCTTGTTACTTTTAGTTTTACTACTTTTTTGTTTACGCTGCACATTGTATTGTAAGGAATGTATAACATTATTATACTTTCATACTTGTACTCTGTTTCATTTAGATTCTATACGCTTTAAGGTAGAATCTCATATTGTAATCTTTAGTTAAGTTTCAATTTCCGGATTCATATTTCTGGAACCTACTTTCAGAATATCTTTCCAGGTATGAGCAAGTACATAGAACTTGAAGTTTATAACTTCATTCCTTTTTCTTTTTTAAATTGGTGTTAGAGGTGTTTTGAAATTTCTTAGTTTAACTTTGTTAAACTTAGCTCTTTCCTTTGTTAAAGTAAATTTTATACAATTCACCCCCCCCCCATGGTATATTGAGCATCTACATCATTATTTCGATCCTACACTGATTTCATTTCGGACATATGAACCAAAAATCATCAAAAAAAAATTATGGATACTTAATTAATTATGAAATTAAATATATCATGGTAATAAATAAAACAAATGGAATAATAAACTTGAAAATTTTAAAAATAAATTAAATAATTAAAAAAATATTATTTGGGAAGATAAAAATTTTTTTGATGAGTCGAACCTGCGGTGAGAGAATATGTCTCAATTTCCATTCATTGAGACATATTTTGTTGTCCTGCACCATATTTATTATACAAGTTGTATAAATTCACCATTATTCATATTATATCTTGAATACTTCATGTTTAATGGTACTTTAGGTTTCAATTCAAATTATTTTATCCAATGTTATTTTCATTTAATGTTACCAAGTGGAAAGTATTTCATAACTTGATTTTCTTTGATTGGTTTATATCACCTATTTATTGATCATATTATGTCAATATTATATGTGAAAAAGAATTTTTTTATTTATATTTTATTTTCACTAGTTTATTTTGGAATTAAATTCATTACACATAATTTCATAATTGTTTAATTCTCACTTCAATGTTTTGATCATTATAAGGGTTCTTCATACGAAATTATCTTATTTGGGACATATGATATGTTATACAACTATTATTTTTATAAGGTGTATCTAACAAAGCTTTGACATTTAAATCATGAATATCTTTAATTTTTTGGTATTTAATGTAACACCCCATGGTTTTGAAAATAGATATAGAATTCCATTTTATAATCTAGCCATTAAACAAGACTTTGCATCTTCAATTTTTTGAATTTTGAAAAATGGTCATCTAGAGTTGTGTTTAGTAAGTCATTTAGAGTCTGATGGAACAAACATGATTTTTGGTGAATACTAACATACCCTTATGAATAGTAATATTAATAGTAATATGACCCTTATGAAAATTAAATAATGATATTATTTTATTTTCATTAGGTAATATGATAATGTGATCTTAATTAATTTTTCAATGTCACATAAAACTAATTATACCTCTAAGATTGTTATTTTTCGAATTAACTATTACTTTATTTAAAAATTCAATTTATTATATTTAGAATTTTTTTGAAAAATGGATTTCATTTTTGAATTATACACCTCGAAAAATGGTTGGGGTGAATTTTTGGGATTTTTCTGAAATTCTAGAATTTTTTATGAATAGTGATATACGATAAAATACCATAAATACAAATTATCAGTTAAAGACACTATTTATGACATCACATGTGATTCAATGCCACCTGGGTCGAACTCACATGCACTTCTTATTATTAGGGGTCACGTGAAACAACACTATTGGTTGTCTTGAGGGAAATCATAAAATAATGAATTAAATATTCAAAATTTACCCCTCTCCTCCACTATAAGAACCCCTCACTACTCCCTCTTCTCTTCACTCCTCTGAGACTTGAATATCCTAAATGTTAATCCCAGTTATCCTTCCCTAGTCTCTCCCCACCTCTAATAAGCATCTGGTATTACCAAAAGACCAAAACCCCTTCTCATAAGGAGATTCTCAAGGAGGTTATTTCAAGAGGTAAAGCACCCTTCTTTTTCATTTGGTTTCATTTCAATTTATCTTATTTTTTATCCTCTCCTCACCTCCTCTATAAAAATGATCATTTTAACTCCATTATCATCTATATACAAAAATTATATCATTTTAATGGATGAATCATCCTAAATAATCCTACTCACTCCCTTTTATTTTTATAAACGAAGTCAACGTCCATGAGGTTCCAATTTATAGCCTTCGTGGATGACGAAGTTTAGTTCATCAATTTCATCTTCCATACAGGTCATGAAACCATAGTAATGGTTTAACCAGACTATAATATATGTATTATAAGATAATTAATATTCAGGAACTATAATATGTGCATATAATTAAGTTATATGACAAAACGTGTTCATAATAATCCAAATACTGCCTAATAATCGAAGTGGTTGTCATCTAATGATTCGTCCTCATTCCATGTAAAAAAATGATGGAAATAACCATTATCAATTCTATATTTTCATAAATAATATATAATTAAAATCCTGGATATTTATAACCATTCCACATGAACTCCATTACTTAAAAACTGGTGAATCGATTCTGAAAATAAAGAAAATAAACACCCCAGAACAACAAAATTCAATATAATAACTTACCAATAAGGGTATAAATGAACTAAACCGAGTTATGATAAAATAAATAAATATCTAATAGGTTCCTAAATAATTTATTAATAAGTATAATTTCATATTCCATGATCTTAAGTTCATGAGCGTAACACGTTTGTAGTTACGGTAAGGGTTTTTCCACCCGAACTTCTATTTTCATTCGGGATACTTTTATTGTATATTTACCTCAATGAAATTATTATTAATTGTTATTTAATTCTCTTATATTTGGTGCGAGTATTGTATATATGTTTAAAAACAATAACCCTTTATTATTTTATGGATATTTACACATTTTAAAAGGAACATTCAAAATTGTTTCAAAAATACAAGCCCGATTCAAGGGAATTTCAAAATTCTTACCTATTTTCAAGTGCACTCTCTAATCTATTTTTGGAAACTGTTATCTTTATAAATTCACTCATTTTATTATAAAAATACTATCTTACTTCACTTCTAGTTTTATAAAATGATTTTTCCAAAAGAACTGTTCTTTTCAAAATAAAAGAGTATTTATCTCCAGAATTGCTTAATGATTTTATAAGAGTGTTTTCATCTAATTCATCACCCTTGTTGATTCCAATGTATTATTGGGTTTAATCATTTATGAATTCATCTACCATATTTTATTTAATTGTTTATGACTAACTCTATTTTGGATGATCTATCTGAAAACCATTCACCTTATTACTCGGAATGGTTAGTGTTTTATGTTTAATGATTGGGGAATGTTAGTTACATTTCATATGATAGTTTCAATATGAATGTATATGTTGTTTATGTTTATCCTCACTCAAATGAGTAATTTTTTTGACTTATTATGTGATGTTTGGGTCATTCTATAGCCCCTCGATGCATCAGTAGGTCTCATGAGACAACTAGACGTGGAATTGGCTGAGGCCTTTCCCAAATAGATATGGATTTTTTCCGAGGCCTTAATCATTAGACATCTTGGCTGAGTCCATAAATAAATGTTTCAGAATGTCCAGAATATGAACTTACATTATTATGAATCTTGTAATTGAAATTTCATGTGGTTATTCGACTAGTAGAATACCCATGATTATGTTTTATTATGGCATTATTTACTCAGCTCATATTTTTTCCATAATGTGTTCAAGTTTATTATTAAAGGCATGTGTTTTAAATTATTCACCATGTATAATGTTTATATTATCTTCCACTGTATTTCTTACTCTTACTAATCTTTTGATCTCATCCCATTATTATGATTCATTTTTTCAGGACATGAATAAGTAATTTATGAATGACTTGCAAGAATAATCTAGGAGATGTGATCTTTCTAGTGGAATAAATTAGTGTTGTATTTACATTCATTTTGTAATTTTAAAAGTATGTATGTAACTTGTTTCTAATAATATTAAACTACTCGGTCCATCAGGATTCATATTCATTGTTTGTATGCCAGTGTAATCATATAAGTCATTGGCTCCGGGCAGTTGGGGTCGGGTCTTTACAGTTTGTATCAGAGGAAGTTTAGTAGAATACTTGGAAACTAGATTTAGAAAACGTAGAATTAGGAAATAGTACCTAAGTTAGTCTTTGAGGGTATACATATAATAGCATCCTAGTATTTTCGAAAGGAATAGATTATGTGGTTCTTTCAATAAATACATCCTTATCTGGATACGAGTAGGTAGAGGTGGCTCTTGCACAAATGTATCTAGGCGTAATGCCAGAAAACACTGCTTTGAGCTAGAATCGAACAGAAAATGGTGCATGAAAATGGGCCTTGCTGCACTATTGGTTACGACACTCTCGGGGGATATGCTTAGGATAATTCACATTTTCTTTACAAGATAGTATGATGGATTGAAATTTAAAATATACCTCAAAGAAACCATATTTGTGAATATGGTATTAGCCATTCGTAGGATATCAAATTTTTCTATGTATTTTGTTAAGTTAAGATTATACATTATGATTTATAACCTAATCTATTGTGTGCCATTATCTAGAGATGGTGCCAAGTGGAAGGAATGGAAACCGCACGAACACACGTGTCCCTTGTAGAGATTTTCTTCTGATGCAAGATAATGATGTTGGCTCTAGTGCTGTGACTGGTGCTGAGAAACTCATAACTATACTGGGACAACATTCACAGGTTATGAATAATAACCTTTCCCGTATGGAGCATCCTGATCCACCACATGGAGGAGCTATACTAAATCGCTTTATGCGACCACAACCTCTATCATTCAATGGGACTACAAAACCGTTTGTAGTAGAGCAGTGGATATGTTCACTTGATAAAATATTTCTTTCATTGGGATGTAATTAAAGAGACAAGGATGTCATAGCAGTATATCATCCATCGGGAGATGCGGATTAGTGGTGGTCATTAATCCAGAACACAATTGAGTAATAAGAGATAGAAGAGATGGAATGGAGGGAGTTTAAGTAAATCTTCTTAGAAAAATATTTCCCTCGTGAACAGCGAGCAGATATGGAGAGACAATTCTTGAATCTGAGATAGAAGAAAGATGAGAATGTTGCAAGGTACGAAGCTAACTTCACAAGATTAGAAAGACATGATGTGGACTACATACGAAATTCAAGGAGAAAAATTGATCGATTCCTTGATGGCCTAAATCCATTCCTCCAGCGGGCACTGGTCTCTCCATGTTTTTCATCATATGAGGATATATTTTCATGTGATATCAAGACAGAAAAATAATTCATTAAGTATTATGAAATTAATGCAATGTTAGAAAATAATAGGGCTGCTGAAAAACCTGGGAAAGCAAATAATGAAATGAGGAAGCATGGAAGAGTTGAATGTCCACCATGTGACAAGTGTGGAAGTAAACGCCCTGGGGAATGCTTAAAAGTAAAAGGAGTGTGCTACAAATATGGTTAGAAAGGCCATATTGCTGGTGATTTCAAAGGGAATAAAGAAGCCAATGATGTTCAATGCTATAATTGTCGGGATATGGAACACTATGCTAATGATTGTCTAAAGCATCAAGGAAATTTGAAACATAAAATGCCAAGGGATCAGGGAAAAGCTTATGCAATCACAATTGTAGGGGTTGATGTTCCTAATGATGTGCTAGAAGGTACTTTAATAATTTCCTCAAATTTAGCCAATTCTTTATTTGATTCTGGATCATCGAATTCATTTATATCTTCCCAGTTTTGCAAGAAAATTCGATATGTCCAATTTAATTTAATAATGGAGTTATCATTCAAAAATCCTAGTGTATGTATCATTTCAACAAAGGTATGTTTATTAGTCCCCCTCCAGACACCAAAATGTGATCTAGTTGCTAACCTTATCATCATACCAATGACTGAATTTGATATAATTCTCGGTATGGATTATCTGTAAAATTATGATGTGACGATTTATCGTAAGAAAAAGGAAGTTACAATTTTTGAAAATGGTGTATAATCCCTTATCTTTAGGGTGGAAACTTCACCACCTAATTCTTATCTAGAACCACCCCCAGTAGCTCTACTGAATACAATACTTGGAGAGGAAGATATACCAATATCTATGGGTGGGGAAAGAAATCTTCAAATTGAGGATGTGCACAAAGTGAAAGAGTACATTGATGTATTTCCAAAGAATTAACCTGGAAATCCTCCAGAGTGGGACGTTGAGTTCTTTATTGATTTAATCTTTAATGCAAGACTTATAACAAAGAATCCCTATAGAATGGCCATTGTGGAATTAGTAGAGATAAAGAAAAAACTAGAGGATTTGAGTGAAAAAGGATTTATTCAACCTAGTGTTTCTCCATGGGGATCACCTTTCCTCTTTGTCAAGAAGAATGGTGGATCCATGAGGCATTGCATTGATTATAGGGAAATCAATGCTATTACAATAATGAATAAGTATCATCTGCCCCGGATTGATGATTTATTTGACCAACTGAAGGTTCCGGGCACAACGGAAGTGCTTAGGTGGATGTGCCCACTTGGATTTTTTTCATTAGGAATGATCAATCCGGGATCAATACGATGATAAACGCCAGTCTCCACGGATCGAATCACAGAAAAAGGAAAAGAAGATGGTTTGTACTGGAACCACAAACAAGGATCGTTACAGGTTGATTATAATTAATTTAATTAATTATAAAGAAATACCTTTTTGGTGTTCTTTATTCATTTATGTCTTGATCACATTGTCAATGTGATCCGTCGTTGTGTCGTAGAAACCAAGTGTAGACTCCCTCTAGAGGTGATCCACACGTGTACCTCGTATCTCTGGATGTCGCCAAAGGATTCTCTAAGTGCTAGAGTGGAGAAGCATGTTCTTTCGTTGTCCGCCTTATATCGTCTTGATCCGATGGAAGATGATCTCTCTCGGTCTTGAGAGCATTCTTGGAGGAAGAGGTTCTTTCGGCCTTGAAAGAATTCTCCAGAGATGTTGTTCACAACGATTCTCTTGTGTAGGAAAAGAGTTGGGGTTGTGAGGATATATATAATCGAGTTTGAGGTTGTAGAGTTATGACAATAAATAAATGCGTTACGTGTTTCATTTATTTAATTAAATCTTATTGAAAACCCCCATTTCGAATAATTAATTCGTTGAAATGCACTCACGCTTATTATAATAAATATCATTTAATAAAACGATATTATATCCTGAAAATCTTGATTGGAAAAACTACACTGCGTGTAATAATAAATACATGGTGTGTACTTGTTTTTCATTGATAACTACACGGCGTGTACATTAAATGTACACGGCGTGTATATCTTGTTTTCATTTATTCATTTCCTTTTTAAAAGGAAAACTACACGGCATGTACATTTAATAATACACGACGTGTACTTGTTTTATTCTATTTTCCTCCATCATTTAAAACAACTTAGGCTTCCTTCATTAATTATTAAACCATGTACGGGAATAATCTTTATTCAACTTGAGATACTTGGATACACTTAGTGTGTGACCCTCTAGGCCTCTTTCTCGTTGGCATTAGGCGGGCTTGCCTAAAGTCCAAGATTACTGTCTAGCAATGGGTCAAGGAACCCAATAGAAAGAAGTTGATGCCTCATTGACATATCACCTCATACGAACGATTACTGTGTAATTTAATCCCATTGTCTCAATATATCATCAAACAGGTTTCATGGATGTGTCATAAACATATATGCTTGATCTGTCGTCCTTTGACTACCTGAAATAAACTCATCATTTACACCATGGACATGAAATTTAGTGTGATAGTTCTATTTCAATCAATGGGCTGATATATCAACTTCCTTAAATTGAAGGGACAAATCCTCTATCGACTTATCCATTAACAACATGTCACTCGTGACGCACCCAATGTACCCTACTTTCCGCCAATTGTCTGCGTGATGGTTTTCGTCAGTAAATCTAAGTGCGTGAATCATGACATGAGTTAATGATAATCTTCCAGTCTAAGGACCATTACACACGCTCGTAGATAGCAATGTCCAATGACACCAAGACATGCGGAATTGGAACTTGTGGGTCTGTTCTCATAATCTCCCATCATGGAGATTACAAAGTGTGAACTCCATGAGATAGATTATTGTCTTCTTACGAGTACTAGCACATGACGGTCCGTATATTATGTGTCCTATCATAGTATGTCATCCAACCGTAGAACATTATTTAAGAATATTGTTATAGCATTTCAAGGTTCTCATCATAGTGGGGATCTTCCATGACCTTATTAATGCAACAAATATTCCAAGACATTATTATAATGTATTCATGCAGAACAATGAACAATATAATAAGTGAACATTCATGTAATAAAAGTAAAAAACATTTGGTTCTCAGGATACCAACCCTTACAAACTCCCACTTGGACTATATCCAACTACCAACGACTTTTAGTCCGCTAGACCTCACATGATGATCATGTTTCTGCTGAGTCATGGATTTAGTCAAGGGGTAAGTCATGTTGTCTTCCGTGGAAATACTGCTCATTACAACTTCACCTCTTTGAGAAAAATCCCTCAAGAGCTGATACTTCTGAAGTATGTTCTTTTTCCACTGATGTGACCTTGGCTCTTTTGCAAGTTCCACCGCTGCAACATTATCACAATAGAGTGTGATAGGATCTTTACGGCTCGGTACTACATACAGCTCTTGGACAAAGCTTCGCATCCATACTACTTCTTTAGCTGCCTTAGAAGCTGCGATATACTCAGACTCTACTGTAGAATCTGCCACCACACTTCGCTTTGAGCTCATCCGGCTCACTACACCTCCATTCAAACTGAAGATGTATCCAGTCTGCGACTTCATGTCATCTTGATCAGTCTGGAAACTAGAATCTACATTTCCTCTGATTACTCGTTCCTCATCTCCTCCATAAACTAGGAACATATCCTTAGTACGCCTCAGATACTTAAGGATAGGCTTGACTGCCATCCAATGGTGGTCACTTGGATCAGCTTGATATTTGCCTACCACACTTAATGCGTAAGCAACATCTAGCCTCGTAAATAGCATAACATACATGACTAACCCAATCGCGGATGCGTAAGGGATCCTTGCCATTCTACTTCTTTCCTCATGTGGTTGAGGACACATTTTCTTGGAAAGATTAATGCCATGTGACACTGGAAACAATCCCCTCTTGGATTGTTCAATACTGAATCTCTTTAGTATCTTTTCAATGTATGTACTTTGAATCAGGCCCAGCATTCTCTTGGATCTATCACGATGGATCTTGATCCCAAGAATATATGCTGCCTTGCCCAAGTCTTTCATGGAGAAGCATTTATGCAACCATGCCTTAACTTACTGTAAGAGAGGTACATCATTTCCAATTAGTAATATGTCATCGACATATACTATTAGGAAAACGACTACATTCCCACTAAACCTCTTGTAGACACAAGGCTCACATTTGTTCTTAACAATGACAAATTATGTTACAGCTTCATCAAAACAAATGTTCCATGATCTTGATTCTTGCTTTAATCCATAAATGGATTTCTACAACTTGCATACCTTGTTGGCATCCTTTGGAGTCACAAAACCTTCAGGTTGTGTCATGTAGACATCTTCCTGGAGGTTCCCATTAAGGAAAGTTGTTTTGACATCCATTTTCCAAATTTCTTAGTCATGGTAAGCAGCAATGGACAATAGGATTCTGATGGATTTCAGCATCGCAACTGGTGAATAGGTTTCATCATAGTCAATTCCTTGACGGTATCTAAAACCTTTTGCAACCAGTCGTGCCTTTTAGGTGCTGACTTGCCCCTCCATGTCTAGTTTCTTCTTGAATACCCATTTATTACCAATAGGATTTACATCAACTATAGGATATACCAAAATCTAAACTTGGTTTTGGTACATGGAATCCATTTCAGAATTTATGGCTTCTTGCCACTTGGCAACGTATGTGCCTTCAACTGCTTCCTTGTTGGTAAGAGGATCATCATTATCAACCAATAATGAGTCACCATCCTTGGTGACAAGAAAACCATATCGTTCTAGTTCTCTCACCTCTCTCGTGCTCCTACGCAGTTCTTGTGTCTCTGGAATAGATTGTTCTTCCACAGGGCTTTGTGGAATCTTTTCTTGTACCAACTCATGTGTATCTTGAGCCTCGACTTCATCGAAGTCTATCTCGCTCCCACTATCTCTTTTGGAGATGTGCTCCCTCTCACGGAATATGGCATGTCTTTCCACTGTAACCTTTTTTTCTGAGGGGTTGTATATGTAATATCCCCCTGTTTCCTTGGGATATCCTATAAAGATACATTGTGTGCCTTGGGGTGAAATTTTGTTACCTGAAGAGGCCTTAACAAATGCTTTGTTACCCCACACATGTAAATTCGATAACATGGCTTTGTGTCCACTCCATAAATCGTATGGAATACCATTTATCGATTTAGTTGGTACTTGGTTTAGTATGTGCGCTACTGTTTGTAATGAAAATCCCCAAAAGGATAATGGATGACTCGCATGACTCATCATTGATCTCACCATGTCCAACAGGGTTCGGTTCCTCCTTTCGCTTACACAATTCCATTGTGGCGTATAAGGAGGATTGAGTTGATATAGAATCCCAAACACCCGTAATAAATAAATGAAGTCCTGATTAAGATATTATCCTCCTTTGTCTGAGCGGAGTTTCTTAATCTTCTTACCAAGATGGTTCTCAACTTCATTCTTGTATTCTTTAAACCGATCAAAGGAATCTGACTTATACCTCATTAAGTAGATATATCCATATCTACTAAAATCATCAGTAAAAGTTATGACGTACAAGAACCCACCCCTTGCTTCAACTGCAAATGGTCCACACACATCTGTGTGAACAAAATCTAGAATATCTTTAGCTCTTTAACCTTTCCCACTAAATGGGGCTTTGGTCATTTTGCCTTGTAGACACGCATGACATACACCAAGTGGATTTAGTTCGAAAGAATCTAAATACCCATCTTGATGTAATTTTTTCAAACGTTTCTCATTGACATGACCTAGCCGGTGATGTCAAAGTTGGGTGTGGTGTGTGTCATGTGAATTAACTTTGTTATCAATTTCCATTATTTGGTTTATGTAGTCTAACACATAATGGCCGTTATATAAATGTGCCCTACCAAAAAAATGTTATCTTTATAAAAGTAGAAACATTCATTTCCAAACATGAATATGAATCCATCAGTATCTAATCTGGATACTGAAATAATGTTTTTAGTAACAGAAGGCACATAATAAAAACCTTTCAAAACCAAGACCATCCCAGTAGGCAATGTGAGGTGGTAGTCTCCGATAGCTACATCAGTGTGACTAGCTCTGTTGGATTCTCGTATATCCACCTCACCTCGATCAATCTTTTTTAATCTACTTGGTTCCTGTATTTGGATACAAATGTGAGCACCACAAGCAGTATCTAGTACCCAATTAGTAGAAATAGATAGATTTCATTCGATAACAAACGCACCTGAATCTTCCCCTTGCTTCCTTGGCTGGGTGCAGTTTTTCTTCCAGTGGCCTTTCTTGCCACATGCAAAACAAAAAGCATAATGTTCCTTTTCCTCCCCTTTGATATTACTTTTATTAGAAGGCCTTGAGGATGCTTTGGGCTTAAAGCACTTTGCCTTCCCTTTCCTTTTATTCACCATAAGGACAGAATGCTTTTCATGCTTCATGTCATTATCTACTTGGCGAATAAGGATAAGAAGATCAGATAGAGACTTCTCAATGTTGTTGATGTTGAAATTAACAACAAAGTTTGAGAAGATCTGGGGGAGTGATGCAAGAATGAGATCGGTGCCCAGTTCTTCAGGGAGTTTAAACCCTAGAACCTACAAGCACTCAATGTAGCCAATGAGCTTGACTTCATGAGGCCCGACTGGGGAACCCTCTCCAAGCTTGCTCTGAAATAGAGCCTTGGAGATCTCAATCCTTTCTTGTCTTTCCCTCTCCTCGTATAGACCACGGAGGTTCTCAAACATGCTATAGGAATCCATGTCTTCATGAGACTTCATGAGCTCACTAGACATTGATGATAGCATCAAACATTGAACCTCGAGAGTGTCATTCAAATGTTGATCATAGACCAGTAAATCTTCATCACTTGTCCCTGAGGCAGGAGAATCAGGAAGTGAGGACTCCCGCATGTAAAACTTTTGTTCATGGCGTTGGATAACCCGAAGGCGCCTAAACCATTCTTGAAAGTTACTGCCGGTGAGGATATTGTCTTTATCAAGTATTGATCGCAGATAAAATGTGGTTGATGAGTTTTTCATCTTGATTATACAATTAAAAAAGAGAATATTTATTATTACATTCTTGATTACAATTTATGAGAAATAATGAATTAATTAATTAATTCTCCCACTATTTTATCAAGTCCTAATGGCCCTCACCATTGAACTCGGAATATCCAGTTTCTTTGACATTCTAGTGTCAAGGATCCATATTTTCATTCGCGGAACCCCAAAAAGGGTAGTTCAAGCTATTTGAAGGTATTTAAGTAGGCAGGTCTTTGCCAGCTGTGAGCTTACAGTTCCTTGATATGTTGAGTGGACTCCCCAATCCTGAAATCCTGACTTAGATTTCCTCAACTCTTGCCTCCAATATTACATCAAGTCTAGCAAGGTCTACTTCTCTTAATGTAATATGGTTAAGTCAACCTGAAACCTTTCATAATGCCTTCTTTTATAAAAGTAAGTGTCCCAACAAGGGTTGGTCAAACACATATTTTTATTGAGTCTTTACCTTAATCAGGTAATGGAAGGCTTGGTCTGACTTAATATGGTATTCAGGTACTTTATTCTTTATGCATAGTTTTTCATTATCACATGCTTATTAATATTAAGTGATGCATGCTTAAGTGATTAACCATGTTATGATAATGTTTACGCATAGTCCGGTTTTTATTTTATTCCATCTTTTCATGCTTGTTCATTTTATTAATTATGTGATCGCGACAACACATACATAATAAATAAACCATTCAATCAGAAAGAAATAAAATAAGATGGTATGATCATGATCTTTTATTGGTTAGCTTATCTAGCGGTTTTGATAAGCTACCCCTGGCCTAGGAAAAACACCTTGAACCTGTTGGTTCGTGTTTTGCAGCTCCCATCTGTCCACCTTTGTATCTTCTTGCGACGGTTTCACCTCGGCTTCGAGATTTGAACCGTCTCCTTTGGCTTGGGAGATCCTCCATTACATGGGTTTACATTAAAGAAACCATGGGCACGCAGACCCTACATTTTATTGGAAGAAGGCTCGCAGGCCAAAAAATTTAAATTAAAGAAATTTAAATGAAACCATACACATACAAAGGGTCTTTGGTCTAGCTCATGATCATCCACAGCATGAAACAACATTTACGCATATTTAGAATTCAAATTCTTTTAATCTCTCTTTCATTTAATATAAGTCACACTCGAATTAAATTAATTATGATCTTACAATTAATCAATTATTTATCTTAAATTCCTTTCTGAATTTCCTTGAGATTCTTCTCATCCATATTCCATGTACGGGTCTTTGTACATTGGAGGATACCTGGTGAAAGTCCATTTCTAGAAATTACAGGACATGTAGTTTATATTTAAACAACGTGTATTTCTTTTCACCTTGTTGCCAAAGTACATGTCGGGGCTTTGGCGTGATTTCTCTACTTTTGAAATTTTGGAGTACACGGCATGTACTTCCTTATTACGCGGTAACCGGCTTGGAAATCCCATGTACGTGGAACACTGCTTCTCCTTGTACATGGTTTCACCTGGACCGGATCAGACTACATGGTGTATTGTTCCAACATACACGCCGTGTATTCTGGTTCCCACATGTCGTTCAATTGTGGTCAACACGGCATGATTAATATTTAGTCATAATCAATTCACACGGCATGGTTTGGTAGACCAGTGTCGGTTCATTGAACCTATGTACACTTCGTGTAGTTTTAATTACATGCCGTGTAATCCCGTGTTGTACATACAGAAAGAGCGACTCATCCGGATGAATTTATCTTTTTTATTTTAATCAAAATTAAAATTAAAAATTCTTTTTTGTAATATGAATCGAGAAATGAAGGAGGAAGAATAGATCTCATATATTCAGATTAATAGAATGATATATTTCAAATTGAATCAAATATAAACGCGAAAATTATGAACGAAAATTAAATAACTATAATAATCGAGTAACCTCCCTATGATACCATTTGAAGGTTCCGGGCGTAGCAGAAGCGCGTGGGTGGATGTGCCCACTTGGCTTTTTGTCATTAGAAATGATCAATCCAGGATCAATACAACGATAAACGCCAGTCTCCACTGATCGAATAACAGAAAAAGACAAAGAAGATGGTGTGTCACGGAACCACAAACAAGGATCGTTACAGGTTGATTATAATTAATTTAATTAATTATAAAGAAATACCTTTTGGGTGTTATTTATTCGTTGATGTTCTTGATCACGTTGTCGATGTGATCCGTTGTTGTGTCGCATAATCCATGTGTAGACTCCCTCTAGCGGTGATCCACATGTGTACCTCATATCTCTGGACGTCTCCAAAGGATTCTCCGGGTGCTAGCATGGAGAAGCCTTTGCTTGCGTTGTCTGCCTTAGATCATCTTGATCTGATGAAAGAGGATCTCTCTCGGTCTTCAGAGCGTTCTTGGAGGAAGAGGTTCTTTTGGCCTTGAAATAATTCTCTAGAGATGTTGTGCACAACGATTCTCTTGTGTAGGAAAAGAGTTGAGGTTGTGAGGATATTTACAATTGAGTTTGAGGTTGTATAGTTATGACAATAAATAAATGTGTTACGCATTTCATTTATTTCATTAACTCTTATTGAATGCCCCCTTGTCGAATAATTAATTCCTTGACATGTGCTCACGCTGATTATAATAAATATCATTTAATAAAACAACATTATATCCTCAAAATCCCGACTGGAAAAACTACACGGAGTGTAATAATAAATACAAGGCGTGTACTTGTTTTTCATTGAAAACTACACGGCGTGTACATTAAATGTGCACGGCGTGTATATCTCATTTTCATTTATTCATTTCCTTTCCAAAATTAAAACTACCTGGCGTGTACATTTAATAATACACAGTGTGTTCTTGTTTTATTTTATTTTTCCTCTATCATTTAAAACAACTTAGGATTCCTTGAATAATTATTAAACCACAAATGGGAATAATCTTTATTCAACGTGAGATACATGGATACACTTAGTGTGTGACCCTCTTGGCCTCTTTCTCATTGGAATTAGGCGGGCATGCCTAAAGTCCAAGATTACTGTCTAGCAACGGTTCAAGTCACCCAAGAGAAACAAGTTGACTCCGCATTGACGTATCACCTCATACGAATGCTTACTAGGTAATTTAATCCCTTTGTCTCAATATCTCATCAAGAAGGTTTCATCGAAGTGTCATAAACCTATATGCCTGATCCTTCGTTCTTTGACTACCTAAAATAAACTCGTCATTTACACGATGGACATTGAATTTAATGTGATAGTTCTATTTCAATCAAAGGGCCGAGATATCAACTTCCATAAATGGAGGGGACAAATCCTTCATCGACTTATCCATTAACAACATGTCACTCGTGACGCACCCAACATACCCTACATTCCGCCAACTATATGCGTGATGGTTTTCATCAGTAAATCTAAGTGTGTGAGTCATGACATGAGTTAATGATAATCTTCTAATCTAAGGACCATTACACATGCTCAATTATAGAAATTTCTGATGACACCAAGACATGCATAATTTCTACTGGCGGGTCTGTTCTCATAATCTCCCATGATGGATATTACCAAGTGCAAACTCCATGAGAGAGAGTCTCTTCTTCTTACGAGTACTCACACATGACGGTCTGTATACTATGTGTCCCATCATAGTATGTCATCCAACTGTAGAACTTTATTTAAGATAATTATTATATAATTTCAAGGTTCTCATCATATCGGGTATCTACCATGACCTTATTAATGCAACAAATATTCCAGGACATTATTATATTGTATTCATGCAGAATAATGAACAATATAATAAGTGAACACTCATGTAATCAAAGTACAAAACAGTTGGTTCTCAGGACACAAACCCTTACACCAACTTCCTAGATCTCAATACGTTTTGAAGATTTACCTTCGATCCAGATATCATTAGTTACGTGTGAGGAAGGAATATATTCCTAAGACATCATTTCAGACCTAGATTAGCCATTACAAGTTTACAGTGATGCCTTTTGGGCTAAAAAATACACCCTTTGTTTTCAAGGATTTAATGAATAGTGTTTACAAGGAATATCTTGATAAATTTTTTGTGGTATTCATCGATGATATCCTCATATACTCAAGAAGATATAAGATCATGAGAATCACATGCGGGTTATTCTGAGAAATCTTAGAATAAATAAATTATATGGGAAGTTTAGAAAGTGCGAATTCTGGCTTCAATCAGTTTCTTTTCTTGACCATATTGTCTCTAAGGATGGAATATTAGTTGATCCTACGAAGACAAAGGCAATACAAGATTGGCCCACACCAACAAACATAACTGAGGTACGTAGTTTTATTGTCTTAGCAGGTTATTATCGGCATTTCATTCAGCATTTTTCCTGGCTGGCTAACCCGCTATCCAATCTCACACATAAAGGGGTTACGTTTGTGTGGACAAAGGAATGTATAGAATGCTTCGATGAATTGAAAAGAAGATTGTTCAATGCTCTAATTTTGACTCTTCCATCTAGAACTGATGGATTTTTAATAAACAGTGATGCATCAAAGAATGGGCTGGGTTGCGTCCCTATGAAAAATGATAAAGTTATTTCATATGCATCAAAACAGTTTAAGACTGATGAGAAAAATTATCCAACTCATGATCTTGAGTTCGCAGTTTTAATCTTTTCTCTGAAAATATGGGGGCATTATCTCTACGGAGAGAGATGTGAGATCTATACGGACCACAAAAGTTTGAAATATATTTTCACACAAAAAGAACTCAACATGAGGAAAGGAAGATGGATTGAGTTACTCAAAGATTATGATTTTTCAACACACTACCACCCAGGAAAGGCGAATAATGTGGAATATGCATTAAGCAGGAAATATCATGGACTTCTGACTCAAATGAGGATTGAGAGAGATCATATGTTCATGGATATACTAAAGAAGGTTATGGGAATTTTTAAGGAAGTGGAAACATCACTCCTCTTTCAAATGATTGCTAAACCATCTTTACTAGAGAACATAAAAATTTCTCAATCTGATGATGAGAATCTGTATAAGAAAATTAATGCATTTAAGGATGGGAGACTGGATGACTTTGTGTATGAAGAAGGAGTTCTGATGTTTGGGAAGAGTTTATGCATACCATCAGTACCTGAGCTAAAAAGGGAACTATTAGATGATGTTCATAGCTCAAATTTCTCTATACACCCAGGTAGCACCAAGATGTAAAGAGATCTGAAGGAACATTTTTTGTGGGAAAACAAGAAGAGGGAGATTGCTGATTACGTTTCGAGATGTTTAGTTTGTCAACAGGTGAAGGCAGGAAGACAACATTCTAGTGGATTCAAGAAACCCCTTCCTATACCTATGTAGAAATGTGATGATAGTATGAAGGAATTTGTCATGGGGCTACCAAAGACTCCAAGAATGAATGATACGATATGGTTCATTATTGACCGTCTTACAAAATCTTCACATTTTCTAGCTATAAGGAAAGATTTACCACTGGAATGTTTAGAAAGAATATATATTAATGAAGTTGTAAGACATCATGGTGTACCCTCATCAATTGTTTCTGATTTTGATCCATGTTTTACATCACGATTCTGGAAGAGTCTTCAAAAGTCCCTAGACACTGATCTTCTTTTGAGCACTGACTACCACCCACAAACTGATAGAAAATCATAACAGACTATTCAAACTTTGGAAGAAATGTTGAGGTCTTGTTCACTTGATTTTAAAGGCATTTGGTGTTAGTATTTACCTCTCATGGAATTTTCCTACAATAATATCTTCCATTCAAGTATTCAGATCGCACCCTATGAAGCATTATATGGGAGGAGATGTCTTACACCAACTTTTTGGGATGATGTTGGTGGAAGAAAGCTCATGGGACCATAACTTGATGAATAAACAATGGAAAATGTGAAGATTATCTAGAACCATATCAAAATAGCTGAAAGTAGGCAAAAGAGCTATGCTGATAACTGAAGGAAGGATTTGGAATTTCAAGAAGGTGATCACGTCTTCTTAATGGTATCTCCATGGAAGGGTATTATACGATTCGGTAAGAAGGGAAAATTATGTCCCAGGAACATTGGAACTTTTGAAATTCTAGACTAAACTGGAGTTGTATCTTACCATTTGGAAATGCCACCAAGTCTCTTCAGGTTCACAATGTGTTCCAGGTGTCATTGTTAAGAAAGTACTTGCCAGACCCAACACATGTACTCACTTATGAAGATGTAGAACATGATCCCGATCTATCTTATTGTGAAGAGCCTATCAAGATTCTTGATACTAGATAACAAGTATTGAGAAATCGGATGACTTGTCTGGTGAAGGTTCTATGGAGGAACCATATGATAAATGAAGCAACATGGAAGCCTCAGAAACTTATGATAAAGACATACCAGAATCTTTTTAGGTAATATTTTGTGAATTTCGAGGATGAAAATTTTGTAAGGAGGGGAGAATGCAACACCCCAAGGTTTTGAAAATAGACATAGAATGCAATTTTATAATCTATCCATTAAACACAAATTTTCTTCTTCTATGTTTTGAATTTTGAAAAATGGTCTTCTAGAGTTATGGTCAGTAAGTCATTTGGAGTCTGATAGAACAAACATGATTTTTGGTGAACAGTAACATACCCTTATGAATAGTAATATGAATAGTAATATGACCCTTATGAATAGTAAATAATGAAATTATTTTATTTTCATAAGGTAATATGATAATGGGATCTTAATTAATTTTTCAATGTCACATAATACAAATTATACCTCTAAGATTGTTATTTTTCTATTTAACTATGATTTTTAAAAAAAATAAATTAATAATATTTAGAAAATGATTTTTGGAAAATGGAGTTCACTTTTGAATTCTACATGTCAAAAAATGGTTGGGGTGAGTTTTTGGGATTTTTCTGAAATTCTAGAATTTTTTATGAATGGTGAAAAACGATAAAATACCGTAAATACAAATTATTAATTAAATACACTATTTATGAAATCCCAAGTGATTCAAGGCCACTTGGTTCAAAATCACATGAAATTGTTATTATTAGGGGTCACATTAAACAACACTATTGGTTGTCCTGAGGGAAGTAATAAAATAATGAATTAAATATTCAAAATACACCCCTCTCCTCCACTATAAGAACCCCTCACCACTCTCTCTTCTCTTCCCTCCTCTAAGCCTTGAAGCTCCTAAAGGTTCTGCCAAATTATCCTTCCATAGTATCTCCCCACGTCCAAGAATATTTTTTTCATTCCAAATGACCAAAACCCTTTCCCGTAAGGATATTCTCAAGGAGGTTATTACAAGAGGTAAAGCACCCTTCTTTTTCATTTGGTTTCATTTCAATTTATCTTCTTTTGTTATCCTCTCCTCACCTCCTCTATCCAAATTATCATGTTAACTCCAGTATCATATATATACTGTAACTACATCATGTGAATGGAAGAACATTCATAAATATTCTTACTCCCTCCCTTTTATTTTTATAAACGAAATCAACGTCCATGAGGTTCCAATTTATAGCCTTCGTGGACGACGGAGTTTAGTTCTTCAGTTTATTCTTCATTACTGGTAATGAAACCATATTTATAGTTGAACCAGACTGTAATATATGTATTATAACATAATTAATATTCAGGAACCAGAATATGTGCATATAATTAAGTTATATGACAAAACAAGTTCATAATAATCCAAATACCACCGAATAATCGAAGTGGTTGTCATCTAATGATTCATCCTCATTACATGAAACAAAATGATATAAATGACCATTATCAATTATTTATGTTCATATCTAATATATAATTACAATCCTGGATATTTATAACTATTCCACATGAACTCCATTACTTAAAAACAAGTGACCCGATTATGAAAATAAAGAAAACGAACACCTCGGAACAACAAAATTAAATTTAATAACTTAGAAATAAGGATATAATTGAACTAAACAGAATTATTATAATCTAAATATATTTCTAATATTTTCCTAAATAATTTATTAATAAGTATAATTTCATATTCCAAGAGCTTAACTTCAAGAGCGTAACACCTTTGGAGTTAAGGTAAGGGTTTTTCCACCTGAACTTCCATTTTCATTTGGGATACATTCATTGTCTAATTACCTCAATGAAATTGTTATGTATTGTAATTTAATCCTCATATATTATGTTTCAGTATTATATATATGTTTAGAAACCAGAACCCTTCCTTATTTTATGGATATTTACAGGTTTTAAAAGGAACTTTCAAAATTGTTTAAAAAATACAATCCTGATTCAATGGAATTTCTCAAATTTTTACCTATTATAAATGGAACACTATAATCTGTTTTTGGAAACAATTATCTTTATAAAATCACTAATTTAATTATTAAAATACTATATTACTTCACTTTTGGTTTTATAAAAAAAATTTCCAAAAGAATATTTCTTTTCAAAATAAAAGAGTATTTATCTCCAGAATTGTTTAATGATTTTATAAGAGTGTTTTCATCTAATTCAACACTCTTGTTGATTCCAAGGTATTTTTGGGTTAAATAGTTTATGAAGTCATATACAATATTTTATTTAATGGTCTATGACTAACTGTATTTTTTATGATCTATCCTAAAACCATTAACCTTATTACTCGGAATAGTTAGTGTTTTATGTTTATTGATTGGGGAAAGTTAGTTACATTTCATATGATTGTTCAAATATGATTGTATATGTTGTTTATGTTTATCCCCACTAATATGAGGAATTCATTGGACTTATTATGTGATGGGTGGGGCCCTATATGGCCCCTCGATGCATCGGTAGGTCTCATGAGACAACTAGACCTGGAATTGGCCGAGGCCTTTCCCATTATGATATGGATTTTGCCTGAGTAATTAATCATTATACGTCTTGGACGAGGCCATGAAAAAATGTTTCAGAATGTCTGTCATATGCACTTTCCTCATTATTGATCTATTAATTGAATGTTCATGTGGTTATTCGATTAGTTGAATACCCATGATTATGTTTTGTTATGGCATTATTTACTCAACTCATATTCCTGCCATAATGTGTTCAAGTTTATTATTAAAGGAATGTGATTTCAATTATTCACCATGTATAATGTTTATATTTTCTTCCACTGTATTTCTTACTCTTACTGAGTGTTTGAACTCAACCCTTTCTTATGTTTCATTTTCTCAGGACATGAAGATCTAATTTATGAATAACTTGCAAGCATAATCTAGGAGACGTGATGTTTCTAGTGGAATAAATTAGTGTTGTATTTTCTTTTCATGTTGTAATTTTAAACATATGTATGTAAATTATTTCCTATAATACTAAACTACTTGGTCCTTCAGGATTCGTATTTCTTGTTTGTATGCCAACATAATCAAATAAGGCACCGGCTCTGGGCAGCTAGGGTCGGGTCCTTACATTTAATGATTCATTTTTATTTTTTTATTTCATTGGGTGATGATTAGGAAGTTATTAGAGTGGTAAGTGATTATTTAACAATCTCATAATTATTCAAGATTTTTTATATTTAAGTCTCTTTTAGAGTAGGTATATGACTTTTCTATAATAATACTAATATATTTTATCCTACTATAGTTTTTTTATAAAAAATGTATGTTTTCCATTCATTTCTCAGTTTTATGAACTCAAAATAGCAAAAAATAACTTTTAAGAATATTACTCTTTATTTACACTTTGGTCGAGATTACTTTACTTCCATTTCATAATATTCTGAATGAGTTTTCATAAATTTTTATAACATTCTCCTATGACTTTTTAAAATAATTTATACCCATTATATAAATTTTACTAAAATTGGGAATTTAATATTTGTTATAATATAATCCTCAAGTACAGAATTTCACACCATCATGAATACTAAATCATTTAAAGCACCCATTATAGGTTTACTTGGTTCATTTTAATGAAAATATTTTCCATAAAATTATGGAAATTTTTACTTTTAAAAGTTAATTTTAGGGTGTAATTGGTATTTTTCATAATAATATTCTTACGAATATTTTTCTGGTTTATTCATCAATAACAACATTCCTTTTATTCTTTACTAGGAACATGTTGTAACAAACCCATCCGTATTATTTCATTAGATTTATTATGATCAGTTTGACTTGGGAAAATATTATCTTTTTATGCTTGTTCATTTTATGAAAATATATTTTCAATAAGGAATGTTTATTATGTTTTATTATTTATTCATATGATAAATTCATTGGACTTATTAAGTGATGTTTTGGGCCAAAAATTACATAGCCTCTCGATGCTTCAGTAGGTCTCATGAGAAAAAATAATTTTGGAATTCAGTCGAGACCCTACACATTTACATTATATTTCTTGGTGAGAGGCCTCGATGAAAAGATTATGATGTCTTAAATTATGCATTTGAACATTATAAAACAAGTTGTTGATTTCCATCAAATTATTTGAATATTTATTATACTAATTGATAAGTTATAATCTCTTGTGATTATTTATATGGAATGATTTGATAATCATTTATTCTTTACATACTATTCTTCATGTACATGTTATTTATTAAAATGAATATGTTTTGGTCATTTAACTTTCGAAATTAATTATTCCTTATATACTAAAGATAGCTTCTATTGTACTCACTCCCTTATGGAGAAACTTATATCACCCTTGTTTGTTTTCCTTTCCCTAGGATATAAACAAGGAATCATTTAATGAGTTCAAGTATATATAAAATATACTTTCATTGTGTAATATTTTATATTTTCAAATGTAATGTCATATTCAAGTGTGTGACTAGTTAACATGACTTAAAACACTACATTAATTTCATATGTTATTTCTTATTTTGTATGCCAATGTAATAAACTAACCAATAGATACCAGCTACAGGGTTTGGGGCTGTTACTATGATTCGGTGGATTGATATTGTTTTTTGAAGAAGGAAAACTAACTTGATATAGCCCAAGAGAGTAAGGTAGATTTCATATTTGAAGTGATACCCAAAATTATTAACATGTTAATAATGCCCTCACCTACTTTATTTACCTTGTAATAATTTAAAATAAAATAACGTAATTTATTTATGGGGGAGAATGTAATGACATGAGATTTCACGAAAAAGTTTCCTTAAAAAAATATGTTTGGTAGCGTACACTACATGAAATACCTAACAAAAAAAATATTTGATATATTTAGAACATTAAAACCATTCCATTTAATTATTAGGTTTGAATTAGTGTAAATGAATTATAAAATATATTAGTATATAAATATACAATCTTTACTTTATATAAATTTAATTAATTCATTATTACATTTTTGAATCTATCTTTTTATGTGTTTTACTTTTTATTAAATAAAAATAAGTATATTATTGGTAAAATATTATTTTAATAAAATTTAATATTTATTTATTAATGATAGATTAATTAGTTTTTTATTGAAATTCATAGGTGAATTTAAAATTTTATAAATATTTGCTTTAATTTACAACCCCGGATTTTTAATTTTAGAACATAAGTTATATATTTAAAAAAATTAATTCATCGTATATTTGATATATTAAAATTAATTTTTTCTGTTTTATAAAATTAATGTAATAAAATTGAATTCAAATTTTGAATCATTAGATACAAATTAATTAATAATTAAACATTTATTTTTGAGCATAAAGGGTAAATTACTTTGGTAAAAACTATTTTCCTTGAGAAAAATCAAAGGGGGGATAAAGGGTTTAACCAAGAGGTAAAGACCAAAAACATGTCTAACATATGTGGTAAGGGTTGATTGAGTACTTTATTGAACTTATATATTACCCTCTCTATTATTTAAAATGATTCATTGGGTGTGACTTCCCATTATTGAAATTTTTTGGGTTTTAGAAAAATGTCATCCCATTTCACTTAAAAAATGGAATTCCTCTCCTCACATCCTCAGACACCCCAACCCAATTATATCATCTGAAACTATAACAAAAAATCCCATAAACATTTTTATCCACCTTAAATGGTTTATTTTCATCACAAAATATCATCTTTGAAAGAATTAACCACCTTCAAAAAGTCGAGAATCCAATAATTGAAGTGTAAATTGTTGAGAAATTGTTGGTTCAACAGTTTGGTCAATTTCTTTTTCATTTTCATACTCACAAACACCAAAATTAATGTTACTAAAAATCTTATTTTATGTGAATTATAGGAAAATTATATCCATTAGAATTTTTTTTTGTAATCTTATTAATGCCATTGGTCTATGGGAAAATATTTGTTTAAAGTATTCTCGATGTGTTTGAAATTATAACTAACACCTGATGTTTGTAAATATAACATAAGGATTGGGAACCCTACATTTGGAATTAAAAATATGGATCATGTATCCTATTTTTTTTTATATTTATGGATCAATAACCCTATATTTGTACGGAACTTAATTCTTGTGGAATAAATATATGGTTCATCAACCCTACTTTTGTAAACAACAGTATAATCAACCCTAATTTTTTAGTTGATTATTGTAAAATGGAACCCTACATTTGACTGGTTTATGATGGAGTTTTAAATTAAATATATTATCGGTGTTTTCTAAAATGGTATCTCGAGAATTAAATTTCTTTTAAAACTATTTTATGATAGATTCAATGGATCGTATTAAATGGATTAAATCATTTATATTTCTAAGGTAAGTTATGACTCTATATAAATTAGTTTGAATTTAAATATTCTTGATTAATTATTTTGTATTTCTAGAATCATTTGACCTAGATCTCTTCAACCTATAGTATTAATAATAATATGGTAGTCTTATTAAAATAGAGATACATGAAGAGATATATGTAGTGAAATAATAGAGTTGTGTTCTTGTAAAATAACAGAGTGTTTTCACCTTCGGAGCTACACTTTTTAGAAATACATTTTTTGATCTATTTGATCAAATCACTTCCATTTCTATTACCATATATTTTTTTTAATATTCTTATTCAATTTTTACATGGATTTTTTCATAGTTACACTTTAGAACCAAGCATATTTATTCATCTATCTACTGTTTTCTCGATTGTTGTGTAATGAAAGCATGTGAAATGATGATGAATGGTATTTTATGATATATGTTATTAATTATCAAACACAACTTTTATTTGTTTCTTCAACTATGAGAAAATATTTTTCTCTCAATCTAATCAATCTCTATTGATTTACTGGTGTATCGACAGCTTGGACTATGTCATGGTGGTGAAGGGGAATCATCTTATCAGACAAAGCTATGGGTTTTCCATTCACTATAAAAGAATTATATGTCTTTGTAAAAGACTTATTATAAAGTTATCAAATGATTTTACATATTTGGAAAATCACTTGATAAAAGGACTTTCTAGTAAAAATCACCAAGCTCTTGGAGAGAGCATTGGTGGATTGGAATATGTGAAATTTTTTCCCTAAACTAATACAGAATGTTGTCTTCTTTTCCTTATTTATTTGCATTTATCACTCATATTTAAGAGAGAAGGAATGAAAAATTCTTGTTTGGAGTGTTTTTTTGATCAATAATTTTTTTAAAGGACCAAAATTAACCCCCCCCCCCAATGTTATAGTCATAATCATTATGAACTATCTGATATAATAAGTGGTATCAATAGAAGGGGTCTATTTCTATATTTTAATTTTTAAAATAGTTGAAATTTTGTCATATATATTACCAATAATTATTACCAAATGTATATTTTGGATCTAATAAACATGAGTAAAATATTGGAAATGGGTGTTCATAGAAGAGGAATATTGATGATCTGTTATCCTTAATTTAATGGTTACAATTATGGATGATTGAAAGGTATCGTGATTATTTATTTTAATAATCATTGAATAATATATTATTTGAAATGTTGTTAAGCCTTATGAAACTACTATGGAAGATCTTAAAAAATGGGATGATGATCACAAAAAATAATATGATCTTAATTCAATAGAAATGAATGATAATTTTTGTGGTTTAGGGACTAATGAGTTCAATCTAGTTTCTAAATCTTAAAATAAATATAAGATGTGGGGAAAATATTTTTACTACCTTTGAAGTAACTGAAAACATCAGACAATCAAGATACAATACTACAATGTTAATGTTTGATTCTTTTAAAATGAATTAAGATTAAAATATTCGTCATATGAATGGGAGATTGATAGAAATTTATAATAATGTTTCTTCTTCAAGAGATCGAGTTATGAAATTAGATGAAGCATTAAAAGTACTCAGTGTTGTAAAAAATAAGAGGAATTTAATAAATGATACTATATGAAAATTAATCCCAATTAAAGAATAATAAATGAAAAAACTGATTGGAATTTTGATGATGTATGAAGCTCAGACACAAGATAAAGGTGACTACCATATAAAATTGGAAGAAACTACTCTCAAACATCTTTGGATGAATCATATGTTTCAATTAATCTATATATAAATACATATTTATCAAATATGATTAAAATATTTTAAAATTTTTACAATAAAAGAAATAATGGAATTGAATTTAATAAATGTTGTCAATGTAAGGAGAAAGGTCATATAATGTTTAACTATAAATTACTTGAATATCAAAGGAAATCTGATTATAAAAGAATATTAAATATAATTAAAAATGATACTTGGAGTGATTATTTTGGTTCAACTGATTAATCTTCTACATATTCTAAGCCTTATCATAAAAAACAGATGGTATGTTGTAACAATGTGAAATTATAAAGTAAGAATATTATATTTAATAGCGTGTGTGACAGCGACACAAATCTTAGAAAGGAATATAATGTCCTAAGAATTTATGAATTATTTAATATTTTAAAAAATTCTATTATATATCATGTAATTCATGTAACACTGAGTTATATTTTGGTACACTCACGAACATCTTTGTTTGATAGTTTGTGTTATAGGAAAGAATGAGTTTTACCGAACAGAATATATTATTATGATATTATTATTTAATATAATAAGATAAAACCTACCTATTAAACTTATTTATATGAATAGTATTAACTAAATTATGAAAATAAAGTGTTGAATTCATTGGTTAAAACATATTTAGAAGTGAATATAAGAACCCATTAATTATATAAGAAACGCAATTATAAAGAACCATTTTTATACTCCAATGGAGTTTTATCATAAAAAGTTAAATTAATTACTATTAATGAAGGATATTATTTAAAACTGTATATTATATATATAATAAAATATTTTTTATATTCATCCAAAATATTTTATAGACATAAGATAACAACAGACCTAATTATACACATAAATGACATAAAATTTATAAAGGCAGTTTTAGCACCATTTAAGGGAGAACCTTTTTCAGAAAATGAATTTTGACACTTTCAAAAAATATGTAAAAATAAACATATTTTTTTATATTGTAACATTAAAATTATCTTAGGGGTGTTTAGGTATTTTTTTATGTTTCTTTTTTGGATAAACACTAAAAAATATTGAATTTTAATTGAAAACTTATTTAGTTTTATATTATTTATATTGTTAAATTTTATTTTAAATAGGATTTAATGTTTAATTAGTTAAATTATTCACATATTAATCCAATTTATGTAATTTGAATAACATTCACATTGGAATTTTATACAAAAACATCTCAAACTTTTGAACATTTTTACTTCAAAACCTAAATTTCTCATAACGTCTGAAAGATTAAATTTAAATTAATTTCTACCACTACATTTATTGGAATTTAGAAAAATGGATTAATTAGTTCGAATCATAAAATTTATTAATTTATAATAACTTTAAATTACTTTTTGACTAATAATGTAAGTGAAATTAATAAAAATTAATTATAGTGATTAAGAGAAAAAATAGATTGACAAGGTACTAAATCTTAAACATAAGTGCCAAAATTACCTAAAACATGTCCAAAATACTTTTTCTAGCCATATTTTTACCTTTTACTCCCTTTAATAAGACATTATTCATTATTATATCCACTTGACAAGGAAAAAACATGGGTGTAATTCCATTTTCAAAAATTTACTAGAATTCCACTCCTCCTACACTATAAAAAAGCACTCATCCCTCATACTTATTCACACCATTCAATACATTTGTTTCACAGAAACTCTTCCCAAATAAAATACCAATATCCCAAACCAAATCCTAGAGTACTTACTTGGTGAATAAATCTCACAGAAGATGTCTATTCATATTAACCAAAAGAAGTTATGTAAATAAGATATAACCTTCTTCAACGATCATTATTGATTCCTTTACCTCTCCACCCCTTTAATTATTTTTATATTATTATTGTATAATAACCTAATTATATTAAATACAATTAGTTTTTTTATTATAAAGGTTATACCTATACATTCACACCCATCCATCAAATATAATTCAAAATCATCGTTCATGTTCACGGCGGACTACCACCTCACGAACTGATATCATTTGTTCTTCCATTACCATATTTCATGGTTGGAATAATGATGGATTTATGTTTATTATATGATATATATGAATTTTAAAATGTCTTTATTCATATATAATTTTTTTCTAACACATAATATTATGATTTCTTTTTTATGGGAATATGATACCATCATTTGTGAATTTCTAGACAACAGCCTCCTCAAAATGATGTGATTTGTTCACACATTACATGGATTGTATGAAGAATGGTTTTAATACAGATATATGACATATATGACATAAATATTATACTTTAATTATAATATACATATATATCATTTAATTTTAATTTTTTTATATATGGAAAATAAATGGAAGTAATGTTCATGCGTACTTATAGTCTATCTTCTTCATAAATTGTGTATTTCATTTCTTATCTCAAAATATTATTTATTATTATAAATAAATTTATAATTTTTATATATTAATTTTAAATCATTTTTTAAATTTGTTATATGATGAAATCGTGATCAAATTAATAGGAATGACAAGTAATAAGTCAAAAAAGTCTCAAAAAACCTGACAATTAACACCTGAAATAGTGAAAATAAAGAAAAATTGGTAACAAACGGGCAATAAGATATCATAAAAAGATAATATATGATATTATAAATAATATTATGGGTTTTTATAAGATAATAACATACCTAAAACCATTAGAAATGAGGTTAAAGAGCGTTCACCAAAAAGAAAACATAATATAAGTGACTTCATCTTAATTTATATTACATTAATACTTATTTTATGTTTTGAATAAATAACATTAATGTGTTGTATATAATTCCCTATTGTCTTTTGAAATCATGATTACTAATATTTCATGGTAATTTAAGTTTCACTTTGAATTATCTAACCCAATGGGATTGTCTTGAAAATTACCAAGTCATAAAATTTATCTTTTAATCTCACGTTTTTTTGTGATTATTATCCAACAATTTTTCATATCATAAGATCTATATATTCATTTTATTCTTATTTTATTTACTAAATGGAATCTTTTTTGGTTACATACCTTACCATATTGATTATTCTTTATCCATTTTTTTTCAAATCAAATTTTCTTCAGTTTTTTAGAATTCCATATTGTTTATTCTTATTTATTCATGAGTACTTCCATTTCACTCCCCTTACTAGGAATTTTATCTCACCCTTATATTTTTTCTATTCTCCAAGTTATGAAGAAAATATCTATGAATGAGTTTTCAAGGATGTTATATATTAGCTATTGTTATGTATTATATTTCATTTCCCATTTATCAATGCATAATGGGTACCATGTATATAATATGGTTTCCCAAAAATACTAAATTGATCAGTCCATCAGTATTTTATTTCTTATTGATTAGAAAAAATGCCTCAAGTTAGCATTGAATCACTTTTGGGTTGATTGTGTTTATTGGAAAAGAAGGTTCCCGTGATAATTTGTGGAGTTCTAAAGATATTTTGGAATGTTGTGTGCAAGAAATGTTTTGGAATCAATGGATCAAAATATAGAAAAGGCATGAACTTCATGAAATATTGGAATATGCGTGAAAGATGAGTTTGTGTGAAAGATACTTACATACTCAATGTGACAACACAATGGATTTTTTACGCTCGGGGGAATGATTTGTGCATATTTGGTGGTTCCTATAAATAATAGGCTACAACAAATTTTTAATAGTTCACCCCATAGAGAAATATGAGGCTATAATTCACGTAAGAAGGGGAGTAGCACATAAAAAGGGATTCGCGTGTAATATGGGATTTATACATAAGAATGAAATTGCGTCCAACAGTTTTTTAGGAAAATATCTAAACATTTCATGCAAGGAAATAATGATTCATGGAAGACAGAAAAAAGGTTGTGGAAAAGATTGAAGTTCCCCACAAGTACTCTGGTAAAGATTTATTCATTAAGTGGATGAAAGTGGAACAAAATGATGCACTAAATGAGGTGTAAAAAGAATGGATTCATGGAATCAAAGTGGATTATTCTAAAGAAGTACTGACCAAACATCATTTGAGAGAGAAGTGATATTTTAAATTGTGATTTTTTAAGCAACGATGGAATGTTAGTCCACTAAAAATGTTTTAAACAACAGTGTTCTTTTATTAGATTAGGTACATCGGCACATTTTCATTATATGATTCTTATACGTAGCCTCGTAAGGGTGAATCACGTAAAGTTATAGTTTCTCATGTATGCTTTAATTTTTGTTCATTCATTGGTGTGGGAAAGAGAGAGAATATGTTTTTTTACCACAAATCAAGATCCAAGGAGTTGTTGTTTTAATCATCCATAAACCGATTCACCCCCCCCCCCTCGTTCAGTGTATTTAACCTAGTTAGTCCAAACAATTGGTATTATAGAGAAGGGTTAATATATGTGTCTCTCTCTCAGAATACATCTTTAATAAAAACGTGATTTTTATCTACGATGGGAATAGTTTTTTTGTGTGGAAGAATTATATGTAGCACTAATTTTAATCTTTAGTAGTGGATGTTTTTACATCACTGATGCATGATATTCCAGTCAACATTGACAATGGTGATTTATCTAAAGTTGAATGAAGATAAATAGATATTGATTATAAAGGAATCAATGTTTTATGGGGATCCCTATCCAATGAGACCGATTAGAAGGTGATTTCATGCAAGAAATCAAATTCTATGTGGAAAAAGCTATTTAATATCTATGAAAGAGATTCTAAGGTCAGAGAGGTAGAGCTACAAGTCCTGTGAAAAAAGTATGAAGATCTGGGAATGAACCCAAATGATTTTATGGATCCATTATTTGATCAGGTTAATTTTGTTGTGGAAGACATGTGTGGTCTTGGAGAAATTATTGAATATGTAAAGATCATCATGAACATCTTAAGAAGTCTTATGTCTCGGTTCAATATAAATGTTTCTATATTAGAGGAAAAATATCTAATGTAGCTCTCATTGGATTTCTTGAATGGTACTCTTGTCACATATAAGATGAGAAATTAGTACATTGAGTCTATAAGAAAAAATAATTCCAAGGAAGTGGCATTCAAGGACATGAATAATCTCACCATGTAAGATTCTCAGTAAGAAGAAAAGACAAATGAGGTGATTTCATTCGTTTCTTCAAATCTTAAATGTAGAAAATGAATGTTTAAAGGGAAACATCCCCTAGATTAATTTAGATGTGTAAATGTTCGTCATCTTACATCAAGGTTCCCCAAGGTGTTCTGAGAAGATGATGAGGTTGAATTTTAAATCCCTATTAATAATTATTCATCCTCTACGAAAGGAAAGGATATTTTTAAGAGAAATTCCTTTAAGAAAAATAATCTATTTCACCTGAATGAGACATCTCAGATGAGTCTAATGTTGAAGAGATAGAGAAATTCAAGGATCATGGAGAAAATTATATGGTGGAAGTCATAGGTAGCACCCAGTAAAGGGAATAAAGTGAAAATTATGATGAATAAATTTAAGGAATAGTTTATTTGAAAGATGAATTTCATGATGCTCTTGAATAAATAGAAGTTCGGAGAGATGAAATGAAGAAATCCAAAAAAGTGGCTCATGAGTCCAAACTCTATACATAGAAATAGGAAGAATCTAAGTCTGATATGATGGAAGAAATTAACAAACATAATTATTTGATGACAAAGGTTACAAAAAAGGTTGTTGAGTTTAATATCAAAATCGAGGAACATAAGAGTTAAATCAATTTTTTGACTATCACTAGAAGAGATCAAATAAAACATATAGAATAACATAAAGTGGAATTTGTTTGTTTGTGATGAAAAGATAAGGATCATGAAAAACTCTTGACTCCCAATTTGATATTAGGAAAGAAAATTGTTGAAAATATGGAAATTTTGAAAGTGGAAGATAGAGGTCCAGTATAATGAAAGTAGTAGTCAAATCTAAATGATAAATCTGGTGTGGGTCCTGATCAAGGTGAAACGGGTTTGAAGTTATATCAGAAGCACTCTCTAGGAGATTAAAGATTTATTTGGGTAAAAATAGAATTTTACGATTCAGAGGACCAAGATACATCTCGTTTCATATAAGAGACACACAAGAGTGCACCTTGCATCAGGTGTTATTGTTGGGGAAAGATGGGACACTCACAGAATGTGTGTTCCAATGTAAAGAGATACTAAAGGTCATAAGAACTACAGTGGATTCCAAACATAGCATGGTACTCTGGAATATATTTTGAGGGGTGTTGTTTTTGGTGTAGAGGATTTTGGAACATGGATAGATTTTATACATCAACCAAGTAGAGGAATGTGTCAAATCTAAACGATAGTGGTTGCAAGAAATAAATCCATGAATTAACTTGTGGTTTAAAACACAAAATAAATTTTTAGATTTTTAGAATTAATTTCCTCTGTCATAATCTGAGTGAGATCAATATTATCAGTATATACCGAGTATAAATTCAAAAGCATGAATAAAAAAGAAAATAGCAGAGGAAGAAATTGTTGTGAAAATTTACCTTAAATAATCAGATAAATTTGGTGTATGTATCTTTGACTGTGTTTTCAAATCACATATGATAGGAAATAAGGACCCTGTTACAAGTATAAAATATGACAAAGAATGAGTTTTCAAATTTGGAATTGATGAAGGCCTGAAGATAATTGGATCAGGAAAGGCCAGGTTTAAGGGAAAAGAAATGATATGTGTTGATTTCATAGTAGTAGAAGGTCTCAGTCAAAATTTTCTTAGAATAATTAAACTATGTGAATTAGGGAATTCAATAATATTTACTAATAATATGTGTATTTTCAAAGGAAAATGTGGTTCAGTTTTTCTATGGGGATAAAGGAAAAAAGGGAAATCTATACCTTGTAAGTGGGGAAGAAGATATGTGCAATTTTTCTAAAGATAAAGAAAATGTTTTGTTAAAAAATACTTGGTCATATATGCCAACTCTTCCTAGAAAATATGTAATGTTATGATATATCTATATACCTCCCTAAGCTACCTCATGGTCATACTCATATTTGTGATGCATGTCAATAATCAAAGATCATCAGAAAGATGTACCGGGAAAATGAATAGAAGTCAACAAGAGTGCTTGAATTAGTGAATGTTGATATGTGTGGGCCTATCTCACCAAGATCCATTGACGGGATGATATATGACATTCATTTCATTGATTATTATAGAATAATGGAATAAGTATTTTATATTTCCCATAAGTATGATGTGTTCAATTAAATAAAACATTATTGTAGGGAATTTGAAAGGATGCTTGAATAGAAAATTATGTGGTTTCATACTGATAATGGTACTGAATTCAAAAATAGTCAAGTGTAGGAATATCTTGAGAAATTCGTGATAAATAATCAAGATTATTCAATGGAAACTCCCCAGTAGAATGGTGTGGTAGAGAGGAGAATTTGGATCACCAACAATGTCACTAGAACGATGCTTATAAAAAAACACCTACCAGATAAATTTTTGAATGTAGTATTAACATCAGTCCATATTTATAATAGGGATATATTGTGTCCAAAGGAAGAAACAAATTTGTGTAATATGTGGTATAGAAAGGATCCAATGTTAAAATACTATCAAATCTTTGTAAGTGAGTGTTTTATTCATAATAAAAAAACACTAGAAATTTGGGTTACTTGAAGATGCAGGATATTACTTGTCTAATTATGGAAAATAAAATCATATAAATTCTTTAATAAGAGGTTGGGAATGGAAGTTGGGAGAAATAATGTAACTATAGTGGAAAATAATGAGAATAATCAACAATTTAGTGAACAATTACCTAATGAAAGTATTGAAGAGGTAAGAAACACTAGGGGAGAAGAAGTGGAAGATGAATATTCAGAAGAATATATAGAATATGAAAAAGAACACACCAATTTTTTATCTATGAATAAGCTAAAGATTCAAGTTGAAATTGAAAGGAAAAATATCATTAGTGATCAAACAATGCACGTTCAAACAAGAATAATGAATTTATTATAGTAGTAATCTTTTCTCTCTTAGGTAGAGCATCAATACTATGATGAAGCAGTTGGAGATATGAATTGGATTCATGCCATGAATGAAGAGATTGATAAAATAATGAAGAATCAAACATGGTAGATTGTATCGAGACCAGTAGATAAAAATGTCAATGTGGCCAATTGGGTATTCCGCAACAAGATGAATGACGGTAATTGAGCGATGTAATACAAAAAATGACTTGTGTGAAAATGGTACTCCCAGATATAGGGTATTGATGATGATGAGACATTTTCACCTTTTACAAGGATAAAGACAATTAGATTATTCTTGGAAATTGTAGTTTAATGGCGGTTTAAAGTTTTCCATAAGGATGTTAAGTTGCAATTTCTAGATTGGGTCCTAGAAGAAAACTTTTTCATTAAGAAACTATATGGTTTTCTCATTCATGAAAATGAAAACAGATTTTATTGGTGGAAAAAGGCACTTTATGGGTTGGAATAAGCACTGAGAGAATGTTATTCAATACTAGAACAGTTTTTAAGAAACATATTTTTCAGCATGGTGGAGTTTATTACAATGTCTATGTAAAAAATGATAGTATTCAATCGATTGTGGTGTTGGTAAATGTAAATTACATAATATTTGTTCGATTAGATGAAGCATAATGTAGAAAGATTTCTGAATTCATCAAAATTGAGTTTAAAATTATTATGATTGGTGAACTGACATTTTCCTTGGTTTGCAGGTTACACAAGGAAGAAATGGAACATTAATTTCTCTGTTTAAATATTCCAAGGAGGTTTTAAGAACATTTGGAATGGATAATTCAAAGGACATGAAAACTCTGGTGTCTACTTAGATGAAACTATCATGGGATGATGATGGAAAGGTAGTTAATATCAAAAAATACAGAAAAAACATTGGAATTTTACTATATATGATAGTAAAAAGACCTGATATTGTCTTTTTCACATGCCAAGCAATGAGATATCAATGTAATCACTATGAAATCCACATTATTACAGGGAAAATCACACATTTGTATATCAAAGTCACTATGGATTTTGTATTGACATATAATGATAAATTTGAACCAAGTTTATTGGGTTATACAGATGTAGATTGGGCTAGACCAGTTTATGACTAGAAGTAAACATCAGGTGGTTCATTCTATCTTGGTGGACTATATATTACATGGATAAGAAAGAAACAATATTTAATTTCATAAATCATTGTAGAAGCTGAATATATTGTGGCTACACAAAAATGCACACATGTATTGTGGATTAAGTAGCATCTTGGTGATATGGTAGTTTATGTGAAGTCCCCAATCATGATCCATTATAATAATTCAAGTTCTATCAATCTTAGAAAAAATCATGTTAATCACTCAAGGACTAAGAACATTGAAATTAAATATTATTTTATCGAGGAGTAGGTGGAAAAAGGTCTTGTGAAGTTGGAGTATGTTCCTACAAACCTACCGGTTGTAGAAAGTATAACAAAGGTCTTACCCAAATTTGCATTTGAGGGGAATTATTTTGGCTCTTGGAGTTCTGTTGACTCCCCACACATGTAGAAGTGTGCATGTGGGAACCCCTCCCTCCCAAAGGTAAGGTTTTTTCCCTACTATAATAATATGTATACATTACCCTGTTGCAATCCACAAAGGTGTAAAATTTTGGTTTGTTGACAAAGGGTGATAAATTGTGGATATGAAATGGGAGAAAATTTCTTAATAAAGACATGAGGAGAAGCTATTGGGTGGAGTAATAAGATAGGTCAAGTTGAAGCTGAATGGGGGAGTTGTGACTTAGAGGGAGTGTAAATGATTTAAATATTGTCAGTTTTTTGACAATCCATGCAAGTCTTCTATGACACGATGAAAATTTGGTGTTATTTGGAAATAGTTCATGGCCATGCCTATCAGATCATTGCTTGGATGTATTTAAGCATTCCAAAACATGATAACTCAATCAGTGATGTTGTAAGAGTATTAAATCTAATGATTATTGAAGTGATTGCTAAAATGATATATATAATGATTGATGAGTTTCATGATGAATGCAGTTGAATGGTTTTGCAATGAAGTGGTTCATTGATGAACTTTTCATGCTACTCTGTTTTCTCATGCGGATCATTTCTGATATGGTCTTAGAATGTGTTTTGAGAAATAAATTGACTATTATCTAAGCCGCAAGAAATGAACGGTTTTCAAAGATAGAAGAATAATTATTGATATATAAAAATGTGAAGATTTTTCAACAAATCCAAATGGGGATAGTTGGTAAAAATCCCTCCCGGAAACATTGAATCATTTTTGTTTAATTTTGTTTATTTAAAAAGTGGGTTTCTAGGATAGTTTGTGTATATACATAGATATTTTTTACAATCTATGTTGAAAAAATATCCAATATGACGGAATGGATACTCTGGACGCAGGGAAAAAAGATTCCATACAAGGTGGCGCCATTTCCCAGTGTTTTCCAAATTCATAGAACCCAGAATAAAGAAAATAGATAATACTTTTTTTGTAAAATAATATTGTGTGTAAGACTGAAAGTGTTTTGGAATTTTCTGTGAAAAATATTTTTGGAATCACTAGATTAAACTATATAAAATTTATGAAGTGCAAGAAATATTGGAATTTGCATGAAAGATGAGATTCTGGGAAATATACTTACACACTCAACCTGACATCCAAAAAGGTTTTTGGTGCTTGGGGGAATGTTTCCTGTATGGTCAAAATTCCTATAAATAAGAGCTTAATCCCCTCATTTGAAGATTTCTACCTTGGAGAAATTTTAGGCTCTAAATCACATATGGAAGTGAGTTTCACATAAGATAAGGAATTTTATGTAAGAACTAAGTTGCGCATAAGAAAGAAGGTGCTCATAAGATGTTTTTCATAACAAAAGTTAACTATTTCACACAAGGAATTAAAGTTGTATGGAAGACACCCAAAAGGTTGTGTGAAATATTTTCAATTCCCAGTTACACTATAGTAAAGAGATATTAATCAAGTGGATGAAAGTGGAACATAATGATACACAGAATAATCTGTAAAACATATTGATTCAAGAAATCAAAGTGTATTATTCTGAAGAAGTAGTGAGAACACTTCATTTGAGAGAGGAGTGAGCTTTCAAATTGTGATTAGTTATAAAGTATGAGGGACAATGGTTCCACTCCAAACATTGTAAAAAGTAGTGAACTTTTATTTTATTTGTTACATCAGCACATTATCCATGTATACTCCTTGGATGTAACCCAGTGAGTTTGAACCATGTAAAATTGTTGTGTATCGTGCATTCTTTAATTTATGTTCATTTTTTGTTGTGGTAAATATAGGGAAAGGGATTTTTGTTTAACAACAAAAAAATATCCAAATGGGTAGTTGTTTTAATATTTCATACCCTAATTCACCCCCCCCCCTTCTTAGGGTATATAATATAGTTTTTCCTATAACTTGTAATCATTCAACAGTAATAAATTAATGCACCAGCTTCAGGATTTTAGGACTTGGTCATTATAGTTGGTATTATAGGATGATTAGTAGAAACCTTGGGAACTGGATTTAGGAAAACATATGTTAGAGAACATAACACAAAGATAGGATTTGAGGATATAAGAACATTCTATAATTTTGGCATGGTAGATATTATGTGGGTCTTCTTAGAAATAAATACATATTAGGATACTACATGTGGACCTTGTTTTGGCATAGATGTACTAATGGGTAACTACTATGATAAGATGTGTCAGTCCGAACACGAGTGTAACCTGGTATAGGACAATGGTCCTTACTGTGCACTTGGTTTTACACTAACATGGGATATGATTAGGATAATTCACATTTATTAAAAAACCATTAGGAATTATTTAAAAGTAAATATATCCTAAAAAAACCATATTTATGATTATGTTATTAGATACAAATAAAATTTTCAATTTTTGTTATGTATTCCATTTTTTGGAGGATTATACATTATGTTACATAATTTGATGATATAATAAAATATAGTACATTGTTTAGAAATGGTTCCTTGAAGGTATATGTGTATCAATACACATGAAAAATGAAGTGTTTTCTCTACTAATAATGTTGATATATCTAGTATTGGAATTAAAAAATATATGGATATATTAGGGTAGATTAATCAGCTAATAACACAAACCTTTCCAAGATGGAGAAACTTGATTCATAGTGAGATTCTTCGATGATGGATTTCTTTATGTGATAGAGGTCCCCATTATTTAGTGGGACTACTAACCCAATGGTGGTTGAGCAATGGATGAATTCATTAGAGAAGATATTCATGGAATGGGGAAGTGGTGAAAATAAAAAGGTTACACTTGAGGTGTATTACCTCAATGGAAATTGCATTCAATGGTTCTCATTGATCTATAATACTATAGATGGATTAGAAATAGAACTCTTGGAATAGAGAACATTTAAGGATACATTCTTCAATAAATATTCCCCTCTTCAGAAATAAGCTCAGATTAATATATGTTACCTACATTAAATCAAAATGAGGATGAATGTTTTTAGAGTATGAAACTATCTTTACAAGGTTATAAATGTGTGATACGGACTTCATATGAAACATAGAATTTCACATTTATCACTAATCAAAAAAGAATAAGACAAGTCACAGAAAGGTACAGGTCTAACAAATATTTTCTTTATAAGATAAAATAGTTTTATACTCTATCAAGATAGAGAACGAATTCCCCAAGTCACAGGGAATCAAATCGAAGTAAGAGAAGAATATTATTGAATAGAAATAATGGATAAATAGAATAAGGGAAATAATGATTTTCTCACATTTAATAATTGTGGAAGGAATCACCCTGTGAGATTCTTGAACGAATATGGAGTTTGTTATAAGTGCATATAAAATGTTCACTAGAAAAGAAATAAAGTAATGTAAATAAAGAAACTTTTGTTATTCAGTGTTACAACTATGAGTATATGGGCCACTATTAAAATTAATAGAACATGTTTCAATGTAATATACAAAAAAAATAACCATTAGGGTGAAGGTCAAGCATATTTTATTGACCCATCCAAAGTGGAATGATTAACGTGTTTCTGTAATTGGATCAATGAGATATGTTGTAAAATTATTTTGTTGATGATGTTCTCATCATATGATAAATGAAATATATAATGATTATATGGAAGTACTTTTTCATTAATTATTTGAGATCATATATTGAATGGTGCCAAGAGAAGTGATTTGGTAGCATGTTAAACTTCATGGAAAACACATAGTTGAGGGAGAGATAACCCTTAATATGTTCTTGAAGTTGAGACAATGATGTTTGGATAAAGAGATAATTTATATAGATAAATTAAATTTGATCCTACTAAAAACCTTGTAATTGATTCTACTATTTTTTATCATAGTACTTTGAATGGTCATAAGGTTAACAAGTTATGAAGTGGTTTTGTTGAACTTCTGGAAAAGACTTATATATTAATGTATTAATTCACTATATGATGGAAACTATTCTATAAAAAGATTTAGAAATAGTTCAAGGCATGACCAAAGGATAATATTGTACTTATAAGAATGTATCAAGTAAGTGTATTTACTTATATGATTATAGAGTGATAAAATTCCTCAACTTTGGGAAAAATATTTATGAAACAAAAAATTTGTCCTATTCTCTTCATTTATGATAATATGATTGAACTTTATTCACACCTTTAATTTATGGTTTTGTGGTCAAAAAAATTCTCATGAATAAGTTCTATATCACACTCCATCATAACATGATGGTTACATTTCTCTTCCATATCCATTTTTTTAATAATGTTCTATTATTCAAAAGCTTAATTTTGTGGTGACCTTCTCATTTCCTTTTTTATATTATTAAGAAGATGTGTTATTAACCCTATTTAAGATTTTTTTTCAATAATAGTATATTTTTAAATATAAATCTCCTTATTACTAATATCTAGTTTAAATTATGAAGATGAAATTTAATTAATCTGAGGACAATGTAACACCCTAAAATTATAATGTTATAATATTGTATATTATAGTGTGTGTGTGACATGCAACACCATGCATAAAATGGATTATAATTTCCTAATACTTTATAACATATTTAATATTTTAAATAAATATATTCTATATCTTGTAATTCATGAAACACTGAGTTATGTAACTTTTAAATGTAATAATGACTTATTTGATAGTTTTTATTACACATAAGACCGACTTCTTGATAGTTTGTATTAAACCCCAATCCCGCCTTCCATAGGCCGAGGGCTGGCGACTAGCAACAAAGGCGTAATTCCCTAAATCTGGGAAGTCATTTCCTTTATAACTATAGACGCACACAACAGAGCAAACACCTGGATACAAAACACTAAACAAAATTGTATAACAAGAGAGTGCTAAAAATTAAAGGGGCCGGAAATACAAGCCCAACTATAAAGTACAAGAACAAGTACAAATAAAAAGGTAAAAAATATCTAAAAGATGACAAGAGTCTCCTAGATCGTCCACAATGGATCATACCTAAAGGGTAGGTACAGATAGCCTCCTCAGCACTCCATGTCCCTCAGTCTCCTTTGGGTACCGACTCGTCATGAGGTCCACCTCCAAGAACTATCCAGTCCTAGTACACTCATCCCCGGTCAGTGTTGTCTATCGTCTTCATCCAACACAACGAGGTGCACGTATAGCCCATGGAGGGGTGAGTATAACGATACTAAGTAGGGACCCTGAGACACTCAAGGTCTCACAAAATCCAACAAGGATAAACCAAAAGGTATGAAATCAACAGATAACCCCACTTAGTTATATTCCCATACATATACCTAAGTAATCACATAATCCATCTCTATCATAAGGAAAACACAAAGTTAATGACTCAGCTCACACGGGTATACAACTTATGTAGAGAGATAGAGATGATCAGATTTATCCACTGAATCATCTAATCTATTGAACCCACATAGGATCCAGGAATAGAAATCGGAACTGTCGAACCCACACAGGATCCAAGAATAGTAAACAGAGTTGTCGAACCCACACAGGATCTAGGAACAGTCTTCAGTGCTGTCGAACCAACACAAGATCCATGAATAGTCATTAGTGTTGTCGAACCCACAGAGGATCTAGGAACAGTCGTCAGTACTTTCGAACCCACACAGGATCTAGGAATAGTCGTCAGTGCTTTTGAACCCACACAATATCCAGGAACAATCGTCAGTGCGGTCGAACCCACACAGGATCCAGGAACAGTCGTCAGTGGTGTCAAACCCACACAGGATCCAGGAACAGTTTTCAGTGCTGTTGAACCCACACAAGATCTAGGAACAGTCGTTAGCGTTGTCGAACCCACAGAGGATCAATGAACAGTCATCAGTGCACAACCTACCACAGGGTTCCGTACAAGCAAGATGGATTCCGAGAGGGTCGTCTCCTCAATCTAAGTATCGATACATCAACTTCCACAAAGTCCCAAGTTTATATATCCAAAAGATATGTCTTTCCAAAAGAAACCCAAAGTGATAGATGGTGCGTCAATCAGACGCTTGATCAGAGAGTTATTGGCATTTCTGTTCCGAGGGCCCGGTTGGAATTACGTTCAATCCAACCCGTCCATACCCCAACTATGTCCAAACCTTGAGTGGGTATACCAAATTAACTGTCTCCTTCCAAGTCTTCTGTCTCCGTAGACGGTTCGTCAATCGGATGCCCATAGCTCAAGTTATGGGCAAAAGAGTGTAAACTTGTCAAATGGGTCTGGGTCAGTTCTAGCCCGGTCGGACCGACCCGGCCCGACACAGGTCCGGACTGGGGTCCAACCCGGTCCGTGGGGGAAGCTCAGCCCAGGATAGTTCTGGGTCGGCAGCCCATGGAATCCTCCCTAGTCGCATCCATGGGAGGAGTTCGTGCCCCCTGGTCTCCGAAATAGCTTTACCATTCAGGTGGCTTCCAAAACCAGTGCCATGTGGCACCGGTCCACATCACGTGAGACCGTGGGATGGGTTCCACTCCTTCTGGCTGGATAAGTGGCCAACCACCTATAGCGCGGCGTAGTTGCGCTGCGCCTCCTCTGGTGACCCGGTGGTTCAGGCCGCCAGTCTTCCTCGCGTCCGGAATTGCGCCGGCCGCCACTGCACCGCTGCAGCCCCCTTTTTGCTCCAGAATAAGGCACGGTTGCGTTGCGCCTTCTTCGGCGACCCAGTGGCTTAGGCTACTTCTTTCCTTCGTCGACGGCTTTGCGCCAGCCGCCGCTGCACTGCTGCAGCCCATCAGCCATAGGTCACTCCTCTGGTGCCGCTGTTGTGGCACTGCTGTCACGCGGTGACGATTGTCGCTCCATCCATCGAAGAACTTTCCACAGGTCATTGGACAAGTTCTGGTGGCCCGATTCTCGTTCTGGAAGTAGCCACACATTCCTCAGGCTGTCTCCTTTGATCCACAATCATTTTTGGTGAGAAACGCTCATCTCAGTCTCATGACGCATTTAGCATCAAATTCCACAAACAAGATGAAGGGGTCGGTTCGTGTTTGTTTGGCCCACAATATATGCATTAGGGTGATAGCCTGAGGCTTCGATTTATAATCATCAACGAAAAACAAAGAACGAGAAACAAAACAACGTTTTAACCCCTACCTTTGATTGTTGATCATCGAAGTTGGACCAAGAAAGGGGATGTTGATTCGTTGACATCAGGAAACAAGATAAAGATGTCGAGGATGACTTTATCGATGTTCTTCAAGGATGGATCTTCTTCCCTTATTCCAGTTGAAGATCAAGGAAGAAGATTTCCTTCATTGGCGGATAAAGTTTTCTTCATTCTTCGATGGTCATTTTTCATTGGGAGGTGCATTGTTCGTTGGAGAGAATAAATATCTCCAAGTGCTCTTCCAACCCCTCTCCCAACAAAGGAATGGCCAATATCAATTAAATTATGTTTTAATAATTTAATTTAAATTACACCATTAATTCTATAGGTGTTTTAAAAATAAATTAAAAATAGGGGTGGCACCATTAAGTGTGGATCTCACGATGTTTCTTCAACACTTAATGTGGAGTTCAAGAGGTTTTAACCTCGGGTGGTCCCCACCATATTAAATATGAAGAGGAGGTTAGTTTTGGGTGGGCCCCACCACCATAACCTCTCATGGGAGGTTAATGTGTGGTGGTACCACCTCCAACTTCCATCTGAAGGTTTCAACCAACCAAAAATAAAAATAGAGCTACAACTTTTTTTTCATTTGATTTTATTCATTAGAACCCAAAAACTATCATTCATCCTCGACCATCTTCCATCGAGGTGAAAGTCTTCTTAAGCGAATATCGGCACTGTGAGTTCAACGGTGTTCTCAAATTACAATTTCGAGCACCAGTTGAAAAGTTTTAAAAACCCGCTCGTACGGTTATTGGACGTACCTAAAAAGACATCATAAATTGATTCTGGGCACACTGGGCCTCAGAGTCATGTGCCATAAATCTTCATGGACTCATAAAATTTCCATGTATTTAATAAAAAAAATCATGGAATTTCCGGGTCTTTACATTCTCCCCACCTCAGAACATTACATCCCCATAAGCTACAACTCAAACTAAGTGAACAGGTGGGTGTAATGAGCACGCATCTAAGCCTCCCGCTGTCATGTGCTCTCCTAGAGATTCCTATGCAGCCAACAAACATGCACCAGAGGTATCGACCATCCATGTAGGACCTGCTCTTATCAATCCTCAATCTCCACTGGAACCTCCGTGAATGTCGCCCCATCATCAACATCCACTTATCCATGGATGATGATGTGAGAAGGGTCGTGCACGTATCTCCTCAGCTGAGATAAATGGATGAAGTCGTGCACCTGGTGCAACTTAGGTTGAAGAGATAAGTGGTAAGGCACCTCGCCTACTCTGGTGAGGACCTAGAAAGTTCCAATAAATCATGGAGATAACTTTTTTCCTCAACCCAAACTCCATAGACCTCTTCGAGGTGAGACCCGTTGAGAGACGCGGTCACTATCCTCAAACTTCAGAGGTCTCCATCTCCTGTCTTCATATGAATTCGGTTTTCTCTATGTAGTCTTCATCCTCTCCTAGATGATCTTCACATTCTCTGTTGTATCCCGTACCATCTCTGGTCCCACGAGTGCTAACTCTCATGGGTCAGTCCAACACAATGGTGATCTACAAGTTCGCTTGAATAATGCTTCGAAATGTGCAATCCCAATGGTGGAGTGATAGCTATTGTTGTATGAAAACTCCAACAATGGTAAGTGTTCCTCCCAGCTATGAGAAAAGTCAAGGATTCATGCATGGAGCATGTCTTTGAGAGTATGAATGGTCATCTTAGTCTAGCCATCTATCTGAGGATGGAAGGCGGAGCACAGACAAAGCTGTGTTCAAAAAGCCTCCTATAACCCCTTCCATAGCCAGGAAGTAAACTGTGCGTCATGATCGGAGACAATAGAAGAAAAAATTCCATGTAACTGCACAATCTCTTGCCCATAGTGGCTTCCCAAGACATCTACTGAACAATACTCTTTGATCGGTAGGATGTGGGCTGACTTGGCGAGTCGATCAATGATCAACCAAATCAAGTCATGATCCTTTGATGTACGTGGAAGTATTGTCATGAAGTCCATGAATATACCATCCCACTTCAACTCTGGGACCTCTAAAGGATGAACCAAGCCTACTGGTACCTGATGATCTGCCTTCACTTGTTGACAAGTGAGGCATCGAGAGACAAACTCTGCTATGACCTTCTTCATACTGGGCCATCAGTGCTGTCATCGAAGGTCCTGGTACATATTTGCCACTCCTGGATGTACCGCTAAAGGGGATGTGTGGAAATTCCTCAAAACATACTTCTGAAGTGACACTGGTACCATAGTACGTCCTCTGAAGAGGATGACGTGCTCCCCACCTTCAGAAAATACATCAGGTGCCTGCCTTGTGGATATCTGAACACGTCCTGTCTCGCAGTCAGCGTCTCCAGGCTGCGCCTCCCTAACTAGCTGAAAAAAGTGGGGGAGTGACTGTAAGGGACTATAAGGGACTGAAGGAAGGCTACTCTATCCCTATACACAATGGATTTCTGCAAAGCGGCCAGCTACTCTGTCGCCTCACCTAGCAGTTGTATACCAGATCTTTTGCTGAGTGCATCAGCAACAACATTCCCCTTCCCAGGAGTATAGACTATCTATAAGTCATAGTCTTGGAGGAACACAAGTCAATGTTGTTGTCTCAGGTTCAGGTCCTTCTGAGAGAAGATATACCTGAGACTCGGGTGGTCAGATTAGACTGTGAAATGCTCGCCCATCAAATAGTTTTTCCACATCATCAAAGAGAATACCACTACTGCTAACTACAGGGAATGGGTGGCATATTTCTTCTCATGTTGTCTCAACTAAGGAGAACCATAAGTGATCACTTCTCTATCCTGTATTAGTACACATCCGAGTCTGGTCCCTAATGTGTCACAGCAAACTACATACCTGATGCCTTCCTCTGGAAGCCTCAAGAATGGGGCACTATTCAGCCACTTCCTCAGCTCCAGAAAGATTTTTTGGCATCTCTTCAACCACATGAAGGGTTTCCCCTTCTTCCACAAGGCTGGTAGTGGTGATGAAACTCTGGAGAAGTCTCAAACTAACCACTGGTAGTAACCATCCAAACCCAGGAAACACCGTACCTTCGTCACACTCATGGATGGCTCCCAAGTAAGTACCGCCTCAATCTTCACTAGATCCACTGCAACTCCAGCATCTGATATGATGTGTCCAAAGAAGTGAACATCTCGGATCCAAAACTAGCACTTCAAGTACTTCATATAAAACTGGTTCTCTTAGAGTGTGTCCAGCACAACCTGAAAATGGTAGGCATGCTCCTCCTTAGTAGTCGAGTAGATCAGACTATCTTCAATGAAGACTATGACAAAGCAATCGAGGTATGAATGGAAGATCATGTTCATGAGTCCCATGAACATTGCTGGAGTGTTGGTTACACCTTGAGGCATTACTAAGAACTCATAGTGGTTGTACCGACATCTTAAAGTCATCTTGTACACATCCTCGTCTCAAACTCTGAGATGGTGATAGCCTGATCTGAGGTCTATTTTCGAGAACCATCGTGCTCCCTTCAGCTGATCAAAGAGGTCATCAATCCTCGGGAGTGGGTACTTATTCTTCACAGTCACCTAGTTCAGGCGATGGTAGTTTACACAAATCCTCAAGCTCCCATTCTCCATCTTTGCAAACAATATTGGGGCTGCCCAGTGAGAAAGACTGGGCTGGATGAATCCCTTCCCTTGTAAGTCCTTCAGTTCTACCCACAACTCCTGAAGCTCTGTGGGAGCCATCCAATACTCTAGTGTAGATATCGGTGTCGTCCCAGGGTACAATTCAATGTAAAATTCCACCTCTCAATGAGAAGGTACACCTAGGAAATCATCAGAGAAAACATCCACGTACTGATCCACCACTACAGGATAGCTCGAACTCTTCACATCATTTGCTCTGAGGGTAAGGCACACCTACTGATGAGTGATCGGCTACACCCTCCTCCGAGTAAGTTCGTCCTGCACTGCAAAGGCTCCCTTATCTCTAGTGAAGGTGACCCTGGTCCCATACATGCGGACACACCGCACATTTCACCTAATATAGTCAATATGAGCATGGACTGTAGATTACCAGTCCATACACAAAATGACGTCATAAGGCCTTGATGCCACTATGTGGAGATCCCAACCAATGCTCTCGCCTCCTAGAGTAAGCTCACACTGTTGGAACCAGTGTGTGATCGTTGAGTCTACTCCCGTAGGAGTCTCTATCCATAATGATCAAGCCAACAGATCAGTCGGAATCTCCAAGCTCCGAACGAGGGAAGTGGCAATGAAAGAGTGACTAGCACATGTGTCTATAAGAACAGTAGCCAAGGTGGAGTAGACACAGATTGTACCTAAAATCATCTCCATAGCTCCATGATAATAAGCCTTAGCTTCCTAGAGCTGGGCTCTCACCTGTCCACCTGCTCCCTACAACTGGGGTGCACCTCATGGTGGTGGTGTTGGTTGTAACACCTTATAATGTCATCCACCACTAGCTGCATGACCAGCTCCTCTTCCACATTCACCTGCAGCCTACGGATCACCTCTATTGAACCTATGCCTCTGCCTAGGAGGTCCCTCAACTGTTTTTTGATCATCCGAACGATGGTTTGGACAGTCATGAGCCATGTGTCCCTGCCCTCCACATGTGAAACGCTGCATATTACTTGAATGACTTGTTCTGTCTCATGTGACTCACACAACTGAACCCATGTCCTGAGGTCATCCACTGGATGGTCTGGTCTTCTTGGACCTCTCTAACATCTGTCTTCTACCAGCTGTAGAAGACTCCTCTACGTGATTCCTAGAGGCGGGTCTCACTGCTGGTGATTTCTCAACAAGGAAACTCTCCACTAAGAGGGCTCCCTCCAAAACCTTTTCCTGGGTCGGGATGCTGAGTGAGATTATCGAAGCCCTGATCTCTCGCCTGAGCCCCTGCTCAAAGGTCTGGGCCCTGAAAAATGTGTCTCGTACCATATATGGGGAGTAATGCGAGAGGTCGGTGAACCTCACTGGGTACTAAGCTACCGTCATGCTACCCTACTGTAGACACAGCAGCTCCCATATCTGTACCACATGTAGGGTGGCTGGGACAAAATCCGCCTGAAACAGGATCTCAATGCCTACCTAGAGTAGTGTCGCCTCATCATACACCTGGAGCATCAGACTCCACCATCTGCATGTTGCTACCTGAAAGAGACTCGTGGCAAGGATCACCATAAGGTTTTCTGGTGTCCCTACCAATCTAAATACTCTCACCATAGCCTCCAGCCAATCTGCAGCTGCCTGCGGGTCCATATCTCCCTAGTACCTAGGCGGCCACTGGCACTAGAACTCGAGAAATGCGCTCAGGGGGCGTTCACTCTCTACTACTGGGGCTGGTGGCATTAGTGGCCCAACAGGTAGTGGTACTGTTGGAGCCTCCACTGTAATAGGACCCTATATCGAGGCCTCGTCGCTCAGTGGGCTGCCATCTCGTACAAAGCCTAGAACCCTAGTTGGCTTTCTATGTCGGGACATCCTAAAAAGAAACAGGTGTGCCATAGTCAATAAGTTATACCTAGTGAGCTGACTCAAAAATATCACTAAGAAAACTCTTGAAGCACACACGCAATCAGTGTTTTCTTGCACTAAGTTGGAAATTAGAAGGCACAGTCCTAGTGTATGGATACGTCGGCCACCGTGCCAACATTGGACTCCCTAAAACTAAAAACCACACTCAGTACCCTTATCACTACTGCCTCACATAAAATATCAGAGTTCTAAGTTATGCGGTAGAACAAACTCCTCTAATACCAATTTGTCATGACCCATCCCCCGGGGCCCGTGCCATGACTACCCCAAGACTGACTTATATAGGCTAGGGGCTGGTGACTATCACCAAAGAAGTAATTCCCTAAATCTGGGAAGGCATTGTATTTATAACTGTAAACAAAAACAACAAAGCACACAGCTGGATACAAAACACTAAGCAAAATTGTATAATAAGAGAGTGCTAAAAAGTAAAGGGGCCAAAAATACAAGCCCAACTGTAAAGTACAAGTACAACTACAACTGAAAAGGGAAAAATAGCTGAAAGATGAAAAGAATCTCCTGGATCATCCACCACGGATCCTACCTGAAGGGTAGGTATTGATAGCCTCCTCATCACTCAATGTTCCACTGTCTCCTCTGGGTACCGACTCATCGTGAGGTCCATCACCGGGCACCGTCCTGTCCAAGTACACTTATCCTCGATCAGCGCTTTCTGTCATCCGAATCCTAAAAAATGAGGTTTGGGCATAGCCCATGGAGGGGTGAGTATAGAGATGCTCGGTAGGGACCAAGAGACCCTCAAGGTCTCATAAAATCCAACAAGGACAAACCAAAAGGTATGAAATCAATAGATAACCCCACTTAGGTATATGCCCATACATATACCTAAGTTATCAAGTAATCCATATTAATCATAATGAAAACACAAATTTACTAACTCAACTCACACAGGTATACAACTTATGTAGAGAGATATTGATGATCAGATGTAGCCACTGAATCATCTATTCTGTCGAACCCAAAGAGGATCAGGGAACAGAAATCAGAACTGTCGAATCCACATAGGATCTAGGAACAGTAAACAGAGCTGTCGAACCCACACAGGATCCAGGAACAGTCTTCACTACTATCGATCTCACACAAGATCCAGGAACAGTCTTCAGTTTTGTCAATCCCACATGGGATCCAGGAATAGTCGTCAGTGGTATCGAACCCACATAGGATCTAGGTACAGTCGTCAGTGCTGTCTAACCCACACAGGTTCCAGAAACTATCATTAGTGTTGTCGAACCCACACAGGATCCAGGAACCGTCGTCTGTGCTGTCGAACCCCCACAGGATCTAGGAACAGTTGTCAGTGCTGTTGAACCCACACAGGATCCAAGAATAGTTGTCAGTGCACAGCCTGCCACAGGGTTCCGCAAAAGCATGCTTGATTCTGGGAGGGTCTTCCCCTCAATCTAAGTGTTGATACATAAATTTTCACAAAGTCCCATGTTTATGTATCCAACGGAATTGTCATTCCAAAAGTAACCCAATGTGATAGACGGTGTATCAATCGGACGCTCGGTCTGAGAGTTATTGGCATTTCAGTTCCGAGGGCCTGGTTGGAATTACATTCGATCCAACGTAGCCACACCCCAACTGTGTCTAAACCTTGAGTGGGGTATACCAAAAGAACCTTCTCCTTCTAAGGTTTATGTCTACATAAATGGTTTTTCAATCAGATGTCCATATCTCATGTTATGGGAAAAAAAGTGGAAACAAGTCAAACGGGTCAGGGTCCGGTCCGACCCAGTCGCACCGACCCATCCCAACCTGGTCCGCGGGTCCGACCCGGTCCGTGAGTCCGACCCAGTCTGTGGGGGAGGCCCATCCTGCGTGGGTGTCCCTGCCCACGATGGAGGCCCAACATGTGGGGTTGCCCCGGCCCACACTGCTGGCCTGGACCGTGGGGGCGGCCCGGCCCAGCGGCCCGTGGAGTCTGCCCTAGCCGTATCCAGGGGGGAGGCCGCGTCCCCCTGGTTTCCCAAATAGCTTATCCATTCAGGTGGTTTCCAATACCAGCGCCACGTGGTTCCGGTCCATGTCACGTGGGACCCAGCGACTGGTCCCACTCCTCCCGGCTGGTCGAGCGGCCAGCGGCCTCCCGGGCAGCACCGTTGCATCGCGCCTCCTCCGGAAACCCAGCGGTTCGGGCCACCAGTCTTCCTCGCAGTGGGCCTTGCACCAGCCACTACTGCAACACCATGGCCATGGGGTCATGGCCCCCTTTTTTCTCCACCGTGCGGCGCGGTTGCACCGCGCCTTCTTCAGTGACCCGACAGATCGGTTCGTCGGTTACCTTCGCGGTCGGCCTTGCGCCGACCGCCGTTGCACTACTGCGGCCCGCCGGTCGTGGATTACTCCTCTGGTGGCACGATTGTGCCGCATCCGTCACACGGTGACGATTGTCGATCCATCCATCTGTGAACTTTCTAGGGATCACCGGACGAGTTCTGGTTTCCCGATTCTCATTCCGGAAGTAGTTATGCATTCCTTGGGACGTCGCCTTCGATCTGCAATCATTGTTGATGAGAATCGATCATCTCGGTATCTTTCTATTTGTAGAATCAAATTTCACAAAGAAGGCAGAGGGGTCGGGCCGTGTTTGTTTGGCCCGCACCCTCCGCATTAGGGTGATAGCATTCAGCTTCAATTTATAATCCTCGATGGAAAACAAAGAACGAGAAACAAAACAATGTTAGAACCCCTACCTTTGATCGTTGATTTTCGATGTTGGCATGAGAAAGCAGTCGTCAATTTGTTGATGTCGGGAAAGAAGATGAAGAAGTCGAGGACGTCGTCATTGGCGGTCTTCAAGGATGGCGCTTCCTCCCTTTTTCCGATTGAAGATCAAATAACAATATGTCTGTCGTTGGCGGATGAAGTGTTCGTCATTATTTGGTGGTTGTTATTTATTGGGATGAGTGTTCTTCGTTAGAGAGAATAAGTTTCTCCAAGTTATCTTCCAACCCCTCTCCCAATAAAAGAATGGCCAATATAAATTAAATTATGTTTTAATAATTTAATTTGAATTGCACCATTAATTCTAGAGGTGTTGGCATAATAAATTAAAAAGAGGGGTGGAACCATTATAAGTTGGGAGCTCCAGAGGTTTCTCCCCAATTAATGGGGATTTAAAGAGGTTTTATCCTCGGGTGGTCCCCACCATATTAAATATGAAGAGGATGTTAGGTTCCGGTGGGCCCCACCACTATAACCTCTCATGGGAGGTTAAGGTGTGGTGGTCCCACCTCTAACTTCCATTAGAGGTTTCAACCAACCAAAAATAAAAATAAAGCTACAACATTATTTTTATTTTATTTTTTCATGAAAACCCAAAAACTAACTTTCAATCTTGACTGATTGTCGTCGAGGGGAATGTCTTATTCAGCGAATACTGGTATTACGAGTTCAAAAGTGTCCTCGGATTTCAATTCAGAGCACCGGTTCAAAAGTTATAAAAACACGCTCGTAAGTTTATTGAATGTACCCAAAAAAAAAACATAAAAAATTGATTCTAGGAACACCAGTCCTTAGAATCATGTGTCGTAAATTTTTGAGGACTCATAAAATTCTCATGTATTTAAGAAAAAAAAATTCCACAGAATTTCCGGGTCTTTACACTTCTACCAAACAATAATATAATGTTAAGAAATTATTATTTAATATAATAAGATACAACCTAGCCATTATATTTATGGTTATGAATTATATTAACTAACATAGAAAAGTATATGGTTGAATTAATTGGTTATTAATTAATTATAAAAGAATATAAGAACCAATTGAATATATATGAAATATTTTTATGAATAAGAATTTTAATGCTTCAATGGCATTTTATCATAATTAATTAACTTAATTACAATTAGTGAATGATATTATTGAAATATATATATTATATATTAATTAAAATATTTTTTATATTCATCTATGATATTGGATATGCATAAGATAAGAAACCCCTAATTTTTCAAATAAATGCCTATATTTTTATAATGGAGGTTTTGCTTCTTTTTAATAGAGATCTTAATTAATAAATTAATTTTAAACATTTATAAATATTATATTTAAATGTAAAATTTATTTTTGAAATCATAACATTAAAATTATCTCAGGGGGAATTTATTTTATTTTTCTGTGAAGTTTCATTTTTACATGAATAGTGAAAATATGTAAATTTAATAGAAAACTGCATTTCCATCTATATAATTTATAATGTTAAATTGTATTTTAAATTTGGTTTTATGTATAATCAGATGCATTATTCATAAATAAATCTAATATAGGTAATTTTAATCACTTTCCCATTGAAATTGGATATAAAATATCTGAATCATTTGCACATTTTTACTTGAAAAACATGATTTCTCATCTAGATTGTGGGATTAAATATAAATTAATTTATACCACTTTTATGACAAGAATTTTTTAATATTTATTCCATATTTAAAAACTGAAAAATTTATATATTCTAATTTTTCAACTTATTTTTTGACCAAAAACATTTGTGAATGTATTTAAATCTAATTAGAGAAATTAAGAGAAAATTATCTTAAAATGTAACTAAACGTTAAACATAATGTATTAAATAACCTATAAACTTTTCATAAATAAATTTTCATACAATATTTAGACCACAACCTCAATTTCCTCTTATTTGTTTTATTATCAGAGAAACCTCAAATTAAAAACAATTGGGTGGAATTCCCTTTTAAAATATTTACTAGAATTCCACTCCTCCCCCCTAATAAAATTCACTCACCCAAGCAATTACATTCTAAATATGATTAAATCCCGATACAATTAATAGGAATAACCGGTAATAAGTCCAAACATTCTCAATAAGAAATCCAATTAACTTCTGAAATAGTGAAAATAATGGAATACTGTTAACAAATGGGTAATAAAAAATTATAAGAACATAATATATGATATTATAAATAATATTATGGGAATTTTATAAGTTAATAACATGATTTAGACTATTTTAAATAATGATAATGTATTTTTACCCAAAAAACACAAGGTAAGTGAACTCATCTCAATTTATATTCTACTAAGACATATTTGTTATTATGAACCAATTCACATTAATTTTATGTATATTCTTCCCATTTGACTTTTAATATCATGATTCACTCATAATTTATAGTATTTTATGTTTCACTTTGAGTTATTTCACCCAAACTGTTTATCTTCAAAATTACCAAGTGGTAAAATTTATCTTTGCAGTATCTCTTTCTTGTGTGATTATTAATGTTATCTTGAAATAATCACTGTATTTAAAAGAATTTTAATTTCATTAAACATCCAAACTATTAGGTGATTGATATTATTATTTCATAAATTGTATACCAATTTTACATATGGGGTTTTATTTTAAGGTAATTTTATTTTGCATAAAATATTGATAAATTTAGTCTTTATTTAATTTGAATATTTGAAAAGAAATATTTTTTATTAATTATATTCCTTACTTTATATAAGTAATTATTTGGATATGTATTGATTCGTGGGGCCTAGACACTATATATCTCATTGATGCATTGTCGTGTTCTCATGAGACAAATCATTTGGCCTAATTAAATGGGATTCTACCAATTGTTTTAAACCGTAATGTGAGAGGTTTTGAAAATATAGGTTTTAATGTACCTCAGTCATGAAATCCAATAAATAAGCATGTCATTAATTAAAATTTTATTAATTATTATTATTATCCATGATATTTTTATTTGATAAAATATAGTTATGCATTTCATTCTAATTTTATTGATTAAATGGTATGGGTTTTGGTTACATACATTTCCATGTTTATTATGCATTATTTAATTGATTAAATGGAAATTGTGTTTAGTTATATACCTTTCAATAATGTTTATTATAATTGTTTCATGAGGATCTCCACTATACAAACCCATATTTTTTATTTTAATCCCCATTATTTTTTTCATTTCCATAGATTATGAAGAAAATATATTTGAATGAGTTTCCGTGGATGAAGATTATTAGATTTTGTTATGTATTATGTTTTATTTTTTATTTCTAATGTAAAAGGGGAATCATATATGTAGTCTAGTTTTCCAAAAAATCTAAACTGATCGGTCATTCTATATTTGAATCAATGTAATTAGGATAATGTAATAACTTAATTCATCGGAAATTGACATCTATGGTTGGGTGTTACATATTTATTGTGGCTTATATTTATGGGGCACAATCTTTATTTTCTCAAAACTATAATTCCAAAAAATTTATTATGATTTATTAAAGAATAATTACCTTATACTATGTGATAAATTTGAATCCGTAATGAAATACCATAGAAAATGTATAAAAATTTATGATGTTCATTAATTGGATTATGAAAGTTAGGAAAAAATATTACAGATTTAAAATATAATACATCCAAAAAAATTTGATCTGTATGAAAATAAAATCAATGAATTTTTTGATGAATTTGACACTTTAAATCAAGATTCTAGTAGTCTTATAAAAGGAGAAAATATTTGAATCAAATCGTAGGAAAAAATAAAATTCAAAAAATAAAATATTGAATATGTAGTTATGGTGGAATAAAAAAATTATAAAGGAATTGTTTTGTTCTTGGATCAATTTGAAAAAAAATGTTAACTAGTAAATGTTTTTATTGTGGTATAAATTTACATTATGAAAATGAATGTTTCTTTATAAAACCTCAATTTTTTATGTAAAATTTTTTATATTTCAAATAATTTATCTAACTATAATAGTAAAATCACTATAAAAAATAAACAGATAACCTATGACCTTATATTTGAACACTATCATACCCAAAATAATATGGGTACCAAAAGGAATAGGTATTTGATGTTTTCTAAAAATGCACCACTAAACTATATCATTGAATAATTAATGGTTTTCGTGAGAAGTATATGGAAATTTTAATCTTAATAATGGAGTGATCAACTCTGGTGTATTTAGTTAACAAAAAATCAGGTGAACTGGACCTAATAACCTATAAATAATTATATGGCAATTTTTATATTTGTTTTTTATTGTAATAATTGTTTTTTATAGTGGGAGTGGGATATTTTATGTAAATATTGTTAAATACTTACTTCCCCTATAAAATTACACTTTTACAACTTAATATATATAATTGTAAAACTAAATTAATATAATATTCAAATGGGTTTATTAACAAATAAATTATTTGTTTAATATTTTAAATATATTATAATATTTAATATTTTTGTATTTAAATTCATTTATCAAAAAAATTTTAAAATATATTTTATAAATAAAATGTATTTTATAAAGATAAAAATTATAATGATTATACAATAATTTGGACTTGGGAATGTAATGAATCATTTGAAAATTATGAGAACAAAATGTATCATCTTATCTATAAACTAGATAATCTTCTTCTCAAAATATATTAAATTTCTTCTTCTTCTTCAAAATAAATTTTTAAAATACTTGTAAAACTATTCTGAGAAATATTATGTGATTAAGAACTTCATGTTCGTAAAATAAATAATTCTCACAAAAGAGAATGAGGTAAAATTCTTCAGATATCTTAATAGAACAGACAATTTCTGATGTTATAGATTCATTTGAAAAATCTTCCCAAATTTATAAATAATCTCATGAATTAGATGATTCAGAAGTTTCATCATCTCAAAAGTTTAATGGTTCAATTTCTTATGAAGAGGTTCTATTTAAATTCAATACATTGAATGACGAAATAGTAAATATTCGTGATGATTTGAATACATCTATAAAGTCTTATAGGTATATTAAAACCCATTAGTTTCAGAAGAAATTTTTTATAAACATTAAAGAGAATGTAATAATGTGAAATATATTTCAATTTAAATAGAATAATTTTACGTGTTTAAAGTATAAATGTTAATTTAAATGGAGTTACATAAAAGGGAAGTGTTTACTAAGTTGTATCATGATAAGATGAAAGAGTTTTTGGTTAAACAATTTTTTTCTTATTCATTGTATCAATGACCAAAAGATGTCTAAAGTAGAATAGAATATTTTTCAAGATTTTTATCTGATTTAATTAAAACAATATGTTTGGAAGGTTTATATGATCCAACTAGTAAGTCTTAACACCTCATATTTTCATCATATCTATATTTTATTCAATATATTTTATTTCATTTTATCTAAATATTTTAATTATAAAAAATATGGGTTATAAATATTTCCATAATTTATTTATAAATTTTTATTCTCTTAAGATTATATATAAATGGATATCTTACATATAATCATGTTATTAATGTTAAATTTTTTTAAAAAACATTACCCATGGTAAAAGAGTTTATTAGTGTAATTAATAAATAAATATATTAATCTATCAAATGTATTTCTCAAATTTTTCCATGACAACAAGTTATTTTAAAATCCCTGAAAAAATTTTATTTAATTCCATTAATCATGGTATATTTTAAGGGGATTTATTTTAAATATATTTCAAATATTAATGGAATGAATTAAAAATTTAATGAATCTGTTAGAGACTATTATTGTTAATTGAATAATATTTTCTATGTTCTCATGGATTCTGGATTATATATTCTTTCATGAATTTAGGATGACTTTGTACTAATAAATTTTATTCTCATATTTTATATGTCAAAAAAAGGGGGAGGAATAAATGAGACGTTTATTCATGAGAATTTATTAAAAAAATTAAAAAAAAATTGATAATGGAAAAGAATTATTCTTAAATAAATTTTCTTATTTTTTTTAATTTTAATATTTATTTAAAGGGTTTTGTGATCATAAACAAGTGGGATATTTTTGTGCATGTGATGATTCAACAATTTTGTTAAATTATTTTTGGTTTTAATGCTCACAAAAACCAAAATTTGTGTTACTAATAATGTTTATTTTATACAAATTTTATGATAATGATATTTTTAAAAATATAGGTTTTTATTATGGATGCATATAAAATTCATTGGTGTGTGGAAAGATATTTTTATAAAGTATTGTAGACATTTTTGAATGTATTCTATAAAAACTATTCATACCCTACTTTTGTAAGTGTAACACATGGTTTGGTAACCCTATGTTTTGAATAAAACATATGGATAGTATACCATTTGATATTGTAAAATTATAGATCAAAAATACTATATTCGGAAGAAACCCTATGTCAGGGGAACCAACATATGGCCCATCTACCCATCTTTTCTAAAAAACCATACATTTTTTATCCCTACTTTTGGAGTTTATTTTTATACTATGTAAACCGACATTTTAATATTCAATGATAGAGTTTTAAATTAAAGATATTATTAGCATTCTCTACAATGGTCTGGCCATAGGTAAATATCTTTTTAATGCTATTTTCCAACCAATTCAAAGGCTTGTATTCAATAGGTTAAACTGTTTCTATTTCTAAGGGAAGATACAACTCTAATTAAATGATTTTGAATTCAAGTATTCATGGTTTATGATGAGGTATTTCTAGAATCATTTGACCGAGAGTTTTTCAACCTATATAATAAATATTAGAAGGATAATAATTTTAATATAGAGATACATAGAGATATATGTGAAATGAATATATAAATATGTGTGCTTGTAACATAATTTTATTTCATTTCCTTAAAATTAAACATTAGAGACATACATGTTTTTATCTAGTTGATAAACTTGTTATTGTTATTACTAAAATATCATATTGTTAAATATTCTTATGCAAGTTTTACAAAGTTTTTGTCATAGTTACACATTAGAGACATACATTTCTGTTAATTTCTCGAGTGTTTTTACTATTGTTGTGTAATGAATGCCTTTGTATTGTTGAAGATTTTTTTCTACCGCTATATGATATTTAAGATAAAATGAATCTTCTATTTTCTACTAAAAATATCGCAAATTTTATTTTTCTCTATCAAATCAGAATCTATTGATTTATTGGAGTATCGAATACTCAGACACAGTCATTGTGGTGAAATAGTATTTTCTTGTTGGAAAAATATATGGATCTTCTATTCATAGTAAAAGAAACATAATTCCTTGTAAAATTAGTATTTTAAGCCTTTCAACTACTTATACTCAGTTTTAGAAATCCCCAATAAGTGTACATTCTAATGAAAATCAATAAACTCATAGAGAGAGCATTGATGGTGTGGACTAGGGGAAATGTAAGCCCTAAACCACTATACATCATTGTGTTATTTTTATTGTTTATTTTTTATTCTCATTCATGTTTATGAGAGAAATAATGATATGATACTTATCAAGATATTTTTCTTGAATCTGTTAATGTTTTTAAAGTATCACAATTCACCCCATATTGTATATTTGTCAAAGGCATTCTGACCTATCCAACCTTCCATAAAGTCCTAACCTCTTCATTCTTATTTAATATATAATTATATGCAATTTTTATTCCTCATGTTACACTAAACCATCATAAAATGATTAAATATGTTTAATTTTTATAATTATATGTCATTATAATGATTGTACACACATTAAACACTTTCCCATTTCATTTAAGAAAAATGAAATCCTCATTTTTGTGTTCTAAATAATTACAACTTCTTTTATACATTGTATTTCTCATTCCTTTAACAACATAAAATTATATTCATGATTAGTAATTTAAAATATAAATATTAAATTTATAATATATTTTATATGATTAATTGATAAAACATGTTTCTCGTTTTTCCTATTCTTTGGAAAATTAAATCACCAACAATGTATATATATAGACAAATTCTTCCAGGGAGCAATTGATTTCCATTTTTTCTTTCCAGTAACCCTTTCATGGATGGTTCTCGGAATGATTTTCATAGATGAGTTTATTTTTATGCAATTATTTATGTTTTAATAAGACTAATTGGGAAACATAATAACAATATCAAAAATAAACAACCATGGTAAATTCAATTATCCCAAAGTGTATTCTAATAGAAAAAAAAATGATTTATTCATTCTATAAATAACTTCAGACAAGTTATTTAAATCATATATTTATTTAAAATTATGATATATCATACTAATAAACACTAAATAATATCATTATACTTCTATTATAATCATATTACAAATACATCACTTCATAATCATTCATTAATTTTAGAATGTTATTGTTTGGGTATGTTTAACCACCTACTTGAATGAGGCTATAAATAAATATCATTAATGAATCTAGGAATTCCATTTAGAGTAATATATTTTTAAAAAATTCAACAATTATTCTTTTTATTCTTTAATGTTGATATAAAAATGTAACTCTTTACTTCATAAAACTCTATACATTCACTAAGAATCTTCAAAAACACGTTCATCGCTAAATTCATCTTTTGGGATTATAACGAAAACTACATTATAATGAAACTATAGAATTTAGAAATAGTATAAATGGTCAATTTATGTTTATTATATGATTTTTTAATAATAAAATTTAGGATATGAATTATGAACAACCCTTATTTTGTGAAAAAAGATCAAAACGTTATCAATTGCTCCAACATGATATTGAAAGTAGATAATAACAAAATAATATATGTGAAGAGATTGTTTATAAATAAATTTTATAAAAGGTTATATATATGTAAAAGGATCTGAAATGTGTGATTAAGGTATTTAATTTATTATACAAGAGGATAGAGTGCATATTCACTTATCAAGAATTAAGATAATGGGTTATTCAACTCAAATTTAATTTCTTAAGACATATTTCTTATTGTGCATCGTGATATATTTACAATAGTGTTGTTAATTACTAATGAATGTATTTTTCCCATATTTATTTGGGTTAAATATTCATATCATTTACTTTATTTAAATTTAAATTGATTCCAAGGATTCACAAATTGAACACGGGTTTAATTAAAATGTTACACAAACCATATTGGTTTTGATTTCCATTCTTATTTTAAAATCAATATTACTTCAGTAAATATTCCATCTAGGTAATTTGAATCCTTTCTAAAAACAGACATCATTTTAGTTTTATATTCATGGTATTTTATATATCCCCTCATAATTGCATTTCCACTTTACTCATTTTTTATTTAAAAAATTTATTATATGTGAAATGGAGCTCATATTTTCATCCCAGTCGGGAACCTCCCTTTCTCAATTTCCATATTCATTAGATTCATTTAAAAGTTTATGTATCTATGATCTAATAAATTATTAATTTTTTTATTAATCTTTACATTATATTAAATGTTTTTATCAATTTATATATGGTTCATCTTTTATAAAAATATGGAATTATTATATTTCTAAAATTTACATGTGTACATTTCATTATTCTAAATTTTTCATTTACATAAGGATTTGTCTCTAAATTTACATAGTTTATAAAAAAAATTTGTTCCTCCTACTTTTAAAAAATATTTCTTTTCAAATAATTTCAATAGATTAAAAATATTTTCTATTTCCAATGGATTTATTCTAAAACATCAAAAAAAAAATTTCATCTATTTCTTTGTTCTTTGAAATATCTTAAACATGATCAAGGATATTATTCAAATGATAACATCAACCATTTTTCTTTTGAATTATTATGAAATATTCCTTCAATAATGAAAATTATACATAATTTTCATTATCTTGGGTAGTCATTTTAGTTTTATAAGCCTAATTTTCCTTCTAACGTCTTCCCTCTGAATACCTAATTTTTGACTCCTTTGATTGAATGATGTTTATGTAGATTTCATAAATAAATTAATTTATAAAATAATTGATTTATTCATTACCCTTTATCTATATGTTGTAAATACAATATGTATTGTATTTATTGAATTATATTTACCTAAAATGTTACCTGATGTCATTAGATACCCATTTATTTTTTATGGGTTTATCATGTTATGATTATTAATTGAGTTATTAATGATTTCCTTATGTGATTCCATTTTAAAGGGATATAAAACCCCTTTTATTTATAAGGGTTATTTATGAAATAAAATTTGAATTATTTTCATTTTAATGTTTTATTAAACCCACTTTATTTTCAAGCATTATTTATGATGAACTATATGAATGATTATCAAGTGGCACTCATAAATTTGGATGAATGATGGGTGGGGTCCTATATCACCCTTCAATAAATTTTAAAATAATTATGTCACATGGGATAACACTACGGGAAAAATGGGTATTTGCGACGGGGGTCTTTACCCGTCGCAAATAAGTAGTCTTTTGCGACGGGGAAGCCTATCCCGTCGCAAATAGTTTTCCCGGGCTTTGGCGCCAAATCCGGGGAAAACTATTTGCGACGGGGATGCCTTTCCCCGTCGCAAATAACCGGCGGCGGTAAAAGGTATTTGCGACGGGAAAGTATTCCCGTCGCAAATAGTATGTTATTTGCGACGGGTCCCGTCGCAAATAACTATTTACCGGTTGACCGTAATAAATGCGGGCGAAGGTATTTGCGACGGGATTCCCGTCGCTAATAATCTAACCTATAAATACCCCCCATCCGTTTTTCTCAAATCATTCTCATTCTCCACCTTCTTCTGCTCAAAAATTTCTATTTCTAAATTTGAGTTTTTGTTCAGTTTAATTTTTTTCTTCGGAGCTGTTATTAAAGTTTTGAAGAACGATCAGAGCTCATCAATTTTCAAGGTATTTATGTTCATTTTAATTTAATATTTATTTTTAATTTTGTATTAATTTCAGTTATTTTTGATTAGTTGTAATTTAATTATGTTTATATTGTTTTCTTACTTAATAAATTTAAATTATTAGTATTGTTCATAGTTAATGGTAATTAGAAATAATTTGTAATAATTTTTAATAATTAAGAATAAATATTAATAATTAGTAATAATTACCAATAATTAGTAATAATTAGTAATAATTAGTAATAATTAGTAATAATTACCAATAATTAGTAATAATTAGGAATAATTAGTAATAATTAGTAATAATTAACAATAAATAGTAATAATTAGTAATAATTAACAATAAATAGTAATAATTACCTATAATTTGGAATAATTACCAATAATTAACAATAATTAGTAATAATTAGTAATAATTGCCAATAATTGCCAATAATTACCAATAATTGCAAATAATTAGGAATAATTAGGAATAATTAGTAATAATTAGGAATAATTAGTAATAATTAGGAATAATTAGGAATAATTAGGAATAATTAGTAATAATTAGGAATAATTAGTAATAATTAGGAATAATTAGTAATAATTACCAATAATTAGCAATAATTAGCAATAATTAGCAATAATTAGCAATAATTAGCAATAATTAGTAATAATTAGCAATAATTAGTAATAATTAGCAATAATTAGGAATAATTAGCAATAATTTGGAATAATTACCAATAATTTGGAATAATTACCAATAATTTGGAATAATTACCAATAATTAACAATAATTAGTAATAATTTGTAATAATTACCAATAATTTGTAATAATTACCAATAATTTGTAATAATTAGGAATAATTAGTAATAATTAGTAATAATTAGTAATAATTAAGTATAATTACCAATAATTCCAATAATTACCAATAATTGCCAATAATTAGTAATAATTATCAATAATTGCAAATAATTAGGAATAATTAGGAATAATTAGGAATAATTAGGAATAATTAGTAATAATTAGGAATAATTAGTAATAATTAGGAATAATTAGGAATAATTACCAATAATTGGTAATAATTACCAATAATTGCAAATAATTGCCAATAATTGCAAATAATTGCAAATAATTAGGAATAATTAGTAATAATTAGTAATAATTAGGAATAATTAGTAATAATTAGGAATAATTAGTAATAATTAGGAATAATTAGTAATAATTAGGAATAATTAGCAATAATTAGGAATAATTAGCAATAATTATCAATAATTAGCAATAATTAGGAATAATTAGGAATAATTAGCAATAATTACCAATAATTACCAATAATTAGTAACAATTACCAATAATTAGCAATAATTAGCAATAATTAGTAATAATTAGCAATAATTAGGAATATTTAGCAATAATTAGGAATAATTACCAATAATTAGGAATAATTACCAATAATTAGGAATAATTCCCTATAATTAGGAATTATTACCTATAATTTGGAATAATTACCAATAATTTGGAATAATTACCAATAATTAGCAATAATTAGTAATAATTTGTAATAATTACCAATAATTTGTAATAATTAGGAATAATTAGTAATAATTAGTAATAATTAGTAATAATTAGGAATAATTAGTAATAATTAGGAATAATTAGTAATAATTAGGAATAATTACCAATAATTACCAATAATTTGTAATAATTGGTAATAATTACCAATAATTGCCAATAATTGCCAATAATTAGTAATAATTATCAATAATTGCAAATAATTAGGAATAATTGCAAATAATTAGGAATAATTAGTAATAATTAGGAATAATTAGGAATAATTAGGAATAATTAGGAATAATTAGAAATAATTAGTAATAATTAGTAATAATTAGGAATAATTAGGAATAATTACCAATAATTACCAATAATTACCAATAATTGGTAATAATTACCAATAATTGCAAATAATTGCAAATAATAAGAATAATTAGTAATAATTAGTAATAATTAGTAATAATTAGTAATAATTAGGAATAATTATTAATAATTACGAATAATTAGTAATAATTAGGAATAATTAGTAATAATTAGGAATAATTAGTAATAATTAGGAATAATTAGGAATAATTAGTAATAATTAGGAATAATTAGGAATAATTAGGAATAATTAGGAATAATTACCAATAATTTGTAATAATTAGTAATAATTACCAATAATTGCCAATAATTACCAATAATTGCCAATAATTAGGAATAATTAGGAATAATTAGTAATAATTAGGAATAATTAGTAATAATTAGAAATAATTAGTAATAATTAGGAATAATTAGCAATAATTATCAATAATTAGCAATAATTAGGAATAATTAGCAATAATTAGGAATAATTAGTAATAATTAGGAATAATTAGTAATAATTACCAATAATTAGTAATAATTACCAATAATTTGTAATAATTAGTAATAATGACCAATAATTGCCAATAATTACCAATAATTGCAAATAATTAGGAATAATTAGGAATAATTAGGAATAATTAGTAATAATTAGGAATACTCACGAATACTCACGAATACTCACGAATACTCACGAATACTCACGAATACTCACGAATAATCACGAATACTCAGGAATACTCATGAATACTCAAGAATACTTAGCAAAAAAATTATATTATCAATATTTATGAAAAAAATATTAATATTACTAAAATAATAAAAATTTATAAAATATTAAAATTATCAATATTCACAACAGATTTTGCTCTATTCTTAACATGTTCAAATCTTAAAGGGTCGCTAATTGTCAGGTCATGCGCAATAAAAAGTTTGTGTCAGCCATGTCCAATGTAAACACTATAATTATCCTTGCATGGTCGATCACCTCAAAAGTAATGTTGCAATCAGACAAACCAAGTCATTCCCTTCTTATCTATAAGAATCATCTCACATGAACCTTTACATAGACCATTCTTCCTTGAAAATTTAAGGGGAAAATAATGATATCCCCTCAAATTTTTAAGGAAGAATGATCTTTGTAAAGGTTCATGTGAGATAATTCTTATAGATAAGAAGGGAATGACTTGGTTTGTCTGATTGCAACATTACTTGCGATGTGATCAACCATGCAAGGACAATTATAGAGTTTACATTAGACATAGCTGACACAAACTTTTTATTGCGCATGACCTGACAATTGGCGACCCTTTAAGATTTGAACATGTTAATAATAGAAAAAAGTTGATAATTTTAATATTTTTTAATTTTTGTTATTATTTTAATAATATTAATATTGTTTTTTCGTAAATATTGATAATATTTTTTTTATTACTAATAATTAGTAAACGAAATCTGCTTGGATAATGAAGGGAAAATTTATAATCATCTCCACAACGATGATTACCAAATTTCCTTTCATTATTCAAGCAGTTTTCCTTTTGCTAAGTATTGCTAATTATTGCTAAATTAGTAATAAATAGTAATAATTAGCAATAAATTGTAATAATTAGTAATAAATTGTAATAATTAGTAACAATTAGTAATAAATTGTAATAGATTGTAATAATTAGGAATAATTAGGAATAATTAGGAATAATTACCTTATTACATGTGGAGACAGAATGTCAAACACACAGATGAAAGGAGAATTGTATATAATATAAAAAATTATATTATTTTAATATTAATAATAAAATATACTAATAATGTAATGATGTTATTATTATATAATTAATATTTATAAAAAAAATTATATTAGTATTATTAAAAAAATAAAAAATCAATATAATATTAAAATTATCAATATTTGTAACAGGTTTTGCTTTATTCTCAATATATTCAATCTTTGCTTGAGTGTTTTTTCCAACAAATTATTCAAAACCAGTAATGCTTTTATATTTTATAGAAAAATATGGAACAACGAGGTCGTCAACAGTCATTATTAGATGACCGCATATGGATAAATCAACGTAGAAATCCAAATGGTTCTGGTTTTAATCCAGTATATATAGAGGGTGTCGAGATTTTTTTATCATTTGCGGCATCAAATTCAGAATATGTTTCAGAAGGAAAGATAAAATGCCCTTGTAGAAAATGTGCATTGAGAACGTTTGACACGTTTGACAAAGTGGGGGAACATCTCTTGCGTTTTGGTTTTCAAGCAGATTATGTTTTTTGGTATCAACATGGTGAACGCAGTTCCAGAGCAGGTGATACCAACTTGATTCCAGATCCATCCCGGTTTCAAGATTTAGTACATGATGTTGCAGGTTCATCTGTTCAACATACAGAAACTCCGGCTGATATAGCTTCAAATCCTGAGTTGGGACCGTCTGAATTTGATGAGTTGTTGAAGTCTGCTGAGGATGCATTATATCCTGGCTGCAAGATGAGCAAATTAGAAGCAGTTGCAAAATTTATGGCTATCAAATCAGATAACGGAATGTCAAACACATGTTTTGACCAGATATTTTCATTGCTGAAAACACTGTTACCCGAAGGAAATGTTTTACCTACAAATTACTATGAAAGTAAGAGGTTGGTTCGAAATTTGGGACTTACTTGTCAGAAGATTCATGCATGTTCAAATGACTGCATTTTATATTCAGGGGAAAATGAGTCGTTGGATATTTGTCCCACATGTGGGCAACTGAGATATAAAGAAGGACAACACCGGAAGTCTAGTTTGATTCCTGTAAAACAGTTGAGATATTTTCTGCTTACATCCAGACTTCAGCATTTATTCATGTCTAAGAATACAGCGACAATGATGTCATGGCATAAAGAGAATATTTCAACCGATAAAAGCTTGAATCATCCAGCCGATGGTGATTCATGGAAACATTTTGATAGAGTGCATCCATCATTTGCTTTAGAAGCTAGAAATGTTCGACTGGGCCTTTCCACTGATGGTTTCTGTCCGTTTGGATCTTATGGTAGTCAATATTCATGTTGGCCTGTTTTTTTAACTCTGTATAATTTACCTCCATGGATGTTGATGAAGGAGCCATATATCTTTTTGACTTTACTAATTCCAGGACATCCGAAGAAAAATATTGATGTTTATTTGAAGCCATTGATTGATGAATTAAATTTATTGTGGAGTACTGGTGTCAGTACATATGATGTTGCAACGAAACAGAATTTCATACTGAGAGCAGCATTGATGTGGACAATAAGTGACTTCCCGGCTTATGGGATGTTATCTGGCTAGAGTACACATGGTCAGAAATCATGTCCTTACTGTATGGGAGAGAACAAAGCATTTATGCTCATTCATGGAAAGAAACCTTGTTATTTTGACTGTCATCGCAGATTTCTTCCAGCTGATCATCCTTTTCGCAGAAACAGATCTCATTTCAGAAAAGGAACAGCTGAAAGGGATGGACCTCCAAAAATGCTATCAGGTTCGGAGTTAAAATCAGTTGTATTTTCATTACCTCCCATCACTTTTGGTCCCACAATCAACCAACAGAAAATTTCTGGTTTTGGGAAAGAACACAGTTGGATTAAACGTAGCATATTTTGGGATTTTCCATATTGGTCTGATTTGTTGGTCCGACACATGTTAGATGTCATGCATATTGAGAAGAACTGTTTTGATAATTTGTTTCATACAGTTTTGGATACGCCAGGAAAGAGCAAAGACAATTTAAATGCACGTTTAGATCTTGCCCAAATTTGCAGGCGTCTAGAATTAGAACTATTTGAGAATGTCAGAACAGAAAGGTTACTGAAACCAAAAGCAGCTTATACACTGTCTAAAGAAAACCGTTTATTATTTTTTCAGTGGATTGCAGATTTGAGACTTCCAGATGGCTGTGCTTCCAATTTGGGTAGATGTGTAAAGAATGGTCATATTACTGGATTGAAAAGTCATGATTGTCATGTTATAATGGAGAGACTTCTACCCATTGGATTAAGAGGTCTGTTGAATTCTGTGATTTGGGATTCCATAACAGACATGTCTCATTTTTTTCGGGAAATTTGTGCGGCTACGGCAGATTATGATGCTCTAGGAAAACCTGAAAAAGATGTTGTTGTAATTATATGTAAACTGGAAAAAATATTTCCGCCATCTTTCTTCGACTCAATGGAACATTTGATGTTACATTTGCCATATGAAGCCAAATGTGGAGGTCCGGTACAGTTTCGATGGATGTACCCATTTGAAAGATGCATGCAAAAATTGAAAAGAAAAGTACGCAACAAAGCATCTGTTGAAGGATCTATTGCAGAAGCTTATTTGCAAGAGGAAATAACTTTTTTCTGCTCCCATTATTTTGAATCTGAGTATCCTTCAAAACACAACCGAATGGGACGGAATGAGAGGAATATTGATGAAATCGACAATCAATTATCTGTTTTCAACCAGTCAGAGCTTGGTTTTGGTGGAGTTTCTGAACGCTGGCTTTCAGATGATGAACATCATAGAGCTCATACGTATGTTCTGCTCAACTGTGAAGAGATGACATCAATTGTACTGTAAGTGTTTATATCACTTATTCTATCATTTATGTTACAGTAAATAACTTTGGTTTTTATAGGTTGTATGATAATCATATCAAGAAACAAATTCCACAAATTACAGCAGCTGCTCTCGAAGAACGTCGACTGAAAAATTTCTCTCAGTGGTTTCAAAAACTGGTAACATAAATTCTTTATCATTTAGCAACTCATTCAATGTATAGTTTACTATATTGATAATTATTTCACAAATCTTCAGGTGTCTCGACATGCTGATAAAATTGACAAACGGCTGTGTGTATTGAGTAACCCACCTTCCAAACTTGTTAAAACTTATAATGCATATGTGGTGAATGGATTTCGATTCCACACACATGCATATGGGGAATCGAAAAAAACAATGAACAGTGGAGTTAGCTTGAGAGGATCTCATCATCGAGAAAATGAAGTTGACTTTTATGGAATACTTGATGAAATCATTGAACTCTGTTATCTTGGACAACATTACATAACCATGTTCAAATGTCGGTGGTTGGATACAGAGAGAGGCGTGCGTGTTCATCCGACTCATGGAATCATCGATATTAAATGTAAAAGTGTTCTCGCAGTAAATGAACCATTCTTATTGGCTCAACAGGCATATCAAGTTTATTATGCAATGTACTGTGCAACATCAAGAGACTTGACTGATTGGTGGAGTGTAATAAAAATCAAAATTCGAGACAATCAGTTTAGTCAAAGTGAATGTGCTTTCACTGATGTGCAAAGAATTGAAGTTTTTCAAGAGAGTACTCAAAATCAATCTTTTATACAAAGAGATATGAGTATCGATGACGACACCCCACATTTAAGAGTCGGTGATGACGATGATGTTAATGATGTCACACATGAATTTGAAATGGTAAGAGATGAAGCAACTGCAACTCGAATGGATATCGATGATGTTGAGGAGGAATATGAAGATGACATTGACATATATGAAGATGATGATGAAGATGAACACTTATAGAATTCCATGGTATTTATATACAATCATAATATGTATATATGTATATATAATAGTAATTATCAATTATTTGCTAATATTAACATTTTCTGTTTCAGATGGACGAGGCCACATTTCGTGAGTTGGCGGAGGCTGACCTGCCATTCGATGCGGATGAGTTGCTGGCAGATGACCCTCAGCCTGCAGGCGCTCCAGGGAGTACACGGAGGGGGCGCAGTCTTGCACGATTGATGATTCCTGACCCCGTCCCCGAGCGACGTCCACGTCTTGGGTTTGATCCGCGCACCCGGAGGTGTGATAACCTGTGTAATAACCTGTGAATTTGACTAAGATTTCATTAATCTATTCACATAATAAATGTTTATTATTTTTTCAGTTTTTCGCATATAGCAGTCGGACAGGGCAGCGCTATTTTGCGCAACTATTTCTCTCAGCCGTGGACCACATGGGAGCAGATTCCCATTGATGTGCAGTAGGCCATGTTCGGCCATTGGTTGGTACGTACGTAAATAAATAATTTTTATTTTGAAAATTATTTCATTTCTAACTTGATATTTTGATTTATTTGTAGGGTTTATGGTATCCGATCGAGGATACCATGCGTGACGCCATCCACGAGGCATGGGAGGTGGCCATGCGTGATCGCCTTCGTCAGTTTTTGCACAATTTAAGAAAAGCTGCGATGAAGAAAGCAGGAGTGTCAGATTTTGATGAGTCATGTAGAGCACACCGACCAGAGTACATTTCATCCCATGTATGGGATGGATTATGTGCGCACTGGTTGAGTGGTGCCTTTCATAGGAGATCATCGGTGGGGAGGCAGAATCGGGGGAGGCAGGAGGTGACTCATCGAGCTGGGAGTCATTCTTTCAGTACTCATAGACAGCATCTGGTACGTACATTATTTATAAATATTTTATATAACTATAAATATTAACAGTTTATTTTTTATTCTTATAGGCTGTCGAGCACCCCGATATTACAGAGTACGACGTATATCGGAGGATGTATAGTGATCCTGCTACTGGGGAGCTCAGAGGTGATTGTCAGCATCACATCGTGGTCAGTATTATTTGTTTTCAAGTTTAAAAATTAACTGCATATAATATATTCACAATTTTAATTTTAAATTGCAACTATAGGAGTCATATGAGGCTGCAGCGGCACAGGCCCGGCCTGAGAGTCAGGCCGAGGCATCAGATCAGACCACTTCCCGTCAGTTTGATGAGGCGGCATGGATGCAGGCCACCTAGTATGCCTTCGAGAAGGGCTGGGTAGTTGGTATCGGCTCTCGACTGACTCCCGGAGATTATTATGGCAGTGCTGCGATGTCGGCGTCCAGCTCGAGAGGAGCTCGTGCATCTTATTCTACACAGTATGAGGAGCAGTTGCGATCTCAGACTGCACAGATAGAGAGTCTCCGACAGGAGCAGGAGCAGATGCGTCAGCAGCATGAGGAGGAGCGTCGACGCCAGCAGCAGCTGTACGAGGAGCAGACGAGTCGGTGGCAGCAGCAGCATCAGGAGCAGATGGAGTACATGCGCCGACTCACTCATGCTTTAGGGATGGAGTTTCCTCCACCACCATCTGCAGATCCCCCACCTCCCCCCCTCCCCCCCTCCTACAGATTAGAGTTTGTATTTCTGTTATAAAATTTGTGAAATCAAAATATTTTTTTTTCTATTCGTAGTTTCTGTCTCATTATAAAATATTAATAATATTATATTTTTAAATAACAATATTAATATGAATAATAATAATATTTATATTTTATAATATTAAATTTTATATATATATTAAAATTTTATTTATATAATAAAATTTTATATATATATATTAAAATTTTATAATATTATAATTTAATTATTTTTTTGTAATACTTGAATTATTTTAATATTTGAATGTAAAATAATTCTATTATTTTTATATTAATTAAAATAACTTATTAATATTTTTTTTATTTATGAATTATAATTATAATATTATTATATTAATTAAATTATTTATTAATATTCTATTATTTTTATTTTTGAATTATAATTCTACTATTATTATAGTAATTAAAATAATTTATTATTTTCATTTGTAAATTATAATTCTATTATTATATTAATTAAAATAATTTATTAATAATTTATTTTTTTATTTTTTTTATAGTATTTTTGACGGGATACTATGCCCATCGCAAATACTAGTATTATTAATAGTTTTTTATTTTTTTTACAAGAGTATTTGCGACGGGTCCCGGTTCCCGTCGCAAATACTAGTATTATTAATTTTTTTTTATTTTATTAAAAAAGAGTTTTTGCGACGGAACCGTCGCAAAAGGTATTTGCGACGGGCCCGTCGCAATAACTGTTTAAAATGTTTTTTACAAAAATACGGAAGACTATTTGCGACGGGGAGAATGCCCGTCGCAAAAAAAGGCTTTAGCGACGGTCCCGTCACAAATAAGTTTAGTTGCGACGGCGTTTTCAGCAACGGGATCCCGTCGCAAATAGCCCGTCGCAAATACCTGCTTTTCTAGTAGTGTAAGTATTTATGAGCCCATTTTTGTTTCACATAATCATGAAAATATATTTTGAGGCTCATGGATGTATTGTTTATTTATAAAAATGTTGTTGTCATATTTGAAAGATGTTCCATAGTTTTATGCCTATTCTCATGACTATATTATAATATCATGGCTATTATTTATTGAAACATGTTCCAATAATTTTATGATTCATGTAATTTGTTAATCCAATCCTTATTTCATTATTTATTATCAATTCTCTTTTTGGAATAATTTTTTAAAAAATGATAAATATACCCATATTCTCATCTTTTTCCCACATATGATATTTGATTGCTAATGCCTATGTTTACCCTTACAGAGCATCTGATATCACCCCTTACTTATGTTTCCAATTTCCAAGTCTATGAATATTGGAATATTATAAAGTATATATAATAGTTTAATATGTGGATAATTTATAGGAGATTTTTATGACTCATATAGTTCAATTAGTATCATAGATAGTGGGAAAATCCCAATTGATACAAATAACATTGGTTTTGTTAGTAATTTTTTTTTTAATTCTATAAAACATTAAACATAAATGTTATTGGCGATATATTGAAAAAAAATATTTTATTTTAAATCATATAAATGATCCAATCTTTTCATGGCATGCTATACATTCTGCTTCTCGAACGAGCATCCACATAGAGGGTCCACATAGTGATTCATGAACATGCATCATACAGGGAATCTATTGGAGCGCTTCATAAAGGATCATTATAGAATTGTCTCAAGTGGGTACTTCATATGATGGATTCTCAAAGTCACATATATAGGATATGCAATTAATAAAACAAGAAATCAAATCCATTTTCTTCTCTCCCTCGTCCTCATAATTTCATTGCTTCTTTATACTCAGGCGTTTGTGCGATATTTATTTATAGTGTTAGATAAATGATTCTCTGAAATAGTAAACTACATATTAAGTACTTTGTTGTATTCAAATTTTAACATAGAACCATAATTTATGGGTTTTCCTCAAAGGTGATCTTTAGTGGTCCCCAAATCACTAAATGGGGATCATATATAATGAGGCTTCATAAATCAAACAAAGGGGTAACATATGACCTTATCTCATCCCCAAAAATGGTTGTTCCACCGGAACCACATATCACCTATACAATTAATATTGAAACCATGTTACTCATATAAAAATAATAATACTCATGTTGTTTCTATTTTGGTAATAATAGTTTTTACATTTCTTATTTGGGTCAAAATGATTTACAAGCTAAAACAACCATAAATTATAATCCATAAGTCTATTTTGGCTCTAAAACTAGTCAAATAAAATCATTTGAAGAAAACTACACCCATGAATATGGGATTATCAATTACCAAGTATTTCAAGAGGAAAAAAAGTGATTGAATTTTTTTCAAAATGGAATTTACGAATTTGAAACCATTTTTCATTAGAAAAGGGAAAAAATCAGCGTCCTACTCCAAGAGAGAGGTTCTCACCACCACATTACCATATTGGAAAAACAAATTGAGTTATCTTTATCCCTCAGTGTGTAATAAATCATACGATACATGGAAATCCCATTGTTTTCTTCTAATATAATTTTAATATTTATTTCTACTAAAACTTGAATATTATTTTTTCATTGAATACAATGTCATTGATTTTATGGAAAAAGTGAATGAAATTAATATTTTTCTTAAAAAAAGTTCTCCCATTGATTTATAATCTCTTTATATGTAAACTATTTAATTTTATGTTAATATAGGATAATTTGATATATTTTTCAACATATGGTGGTCTTTAAGATTTTATTTACTAGTGATAGGATTCTATCTAAAAGGATGATCTTGAAACAAGAATTTTTGGAACTCATAGGATAATATAATCTCAATATTTTTGGGTCATCAAGATGTATAACGTAATTGAGGCTATTGAACTACCATAAGGAAGATCTCAACTTTGGAACATTCAATGTTACCAACAAAAGTGTATTTTAATTGAGACATTTGGATTTTCATAAGGATAATCTTGACTAAATGAATTAATATCTTAAATTGGTGTGGGTATATATTCTACTATATAAAATAGAATGGAATGAAAGTGGAATTTACATATTGTTCCTCGATATAAGATCTAGAAATCACTACATATTCTATGAGAATAGGAATCAAGAAAAAAATAGCTCTTAAAACATTATTTACACTGATTTCGATCATGTGTTGGGAATTAGGTATAATATATTCTTGGTTTCAATTAATGGGAAATTATTAAATTTATATATTACCATGGGAATGGTTCCATTTATTATTGAACCTTGAAATGGATCTAACTCCCGTGTAACAAGACTATGTCAGTAAACACAAACTTCTCTTAGTAGTTAACGATTTATGTATGATGGACCATATATAATTCATTTCAAATTAATACAAAATAGTCTATATACCCTAAAAAGAAAGGTTTTCTATGAAATTTTTCTAGGTTGATGGACCTAGTGAGCATAGTTTTTTTCAAGGGTCTAATAGAGGTTTCGGTGAGATTTATACCATTTTTTTATTATTTTCCCTAAATTTTTTCTAAGTATGTGTTGGAGAGGCCTGGAGAGAAGGAAATCATCTTTTTTCTGAATAATCCCTTTTTGGGTTTTCAACTTACTATGTTTTATACCTTTTTTCTATTTTTAATACATAGAATTTCATCTAATAAATGTGAGGGAAGGGGCTAGAAAGTGAAGAGTTGACTATTTGTCTAGATTATATTTACTAGTGTTCATTCATGAAACTATTATATATCTTTATATTTTAATTTCATGTTCTTAAACATAATATAATTGTTCTTTTTGTTTAATGTTGGGAAATATTAACAAGAGGAGTTGGATAATATATCTAGAAAGGGTGAGATAACTCCAAAGGAATAGAGAACGCAATGGAATTATACATGATCTCATGGATGAGTTCACCCAGTTTAAGGCCATTGTGCTTTGATTAAATGTTATTGATTTTTAAGGGTTGACGTATTTGACTTGAATAGTGAGAGATTCAATATAGTAAGGGTAAGGTAGACACGGTGCGAATGGAGGTGGAATACTAAAATAGAAAATCTCATGAATGGGTTCACACTATTTAAGTTCATTGTGACAGGACTAATGTGTTGTATACTTTAGAAACATGAAACAATAATTATGAAAACAATAAATAGGTATTATAAACTTAAAACATGTGGTATTGAGTTAAATAATTCACTCAGTGAATTTAGAACATAAAAAATGCACACCCAAATATGAAATTTCATAGAAATAAGGTTTCATAATTTTTCATTTAAATTTGATATGATATATGAATTTATAACATCAAGAGTATTTGAATCCACATGAGTAATTGGGATATTGAAGGTGTAAATCATAATATAATAATGTTTGACTTAATGGTAACTGGAGACTAGTAGTAGTGGGTTGGCCATTAGTAATGGTGGAAACCAGTATCGCACAATCCGGAAATGGATCATGGGGATAATGAGGACAATTAAATCAGGACCAAAACATCATCAAATGGTATCTTCATGGGCTCAAAGGAAACTATGTTGTTCACTATTCAATGAGTGTTTCATTTAGATTTATCAATCATTGTTACCAATATTTCTTAAAAAGAGAAGACTAAGATGAATAGTCGACTCAATGTTTGGAGTTTTCAAGAGGAGTATTTCAACATAATTAATTTAATTGATGGGATTCATAAATGAAGTAGTTTCATATAGAAAATGATATTCCATAAGGATTAATGAACACTAGAGGTTATAATATCATGTATTGAACACATTGTCAAGGTAAATAGATACAATTTCAATTTTTGATTACAAAATTACTTAAATGGGTGGTTTTATCAATGTGAAGAGATAGTATTTTCATGAATGAAAATTCACACAGGGAATAGATCAACCATAATTAGAGGAAAATAATATCAACTCTAACATTTTACTAGACTCTAGGGATCAACATAATAAGGTTAACTTATTATAGGGTCATATAGTAGACCCCAAAACATTTCTGAAATTTTATTTTGTGTTCAAAAATTTTCCCTAATCTATAAAATATAATGGATTCATGATAATAGATGTAAATTTTTATCAGGACTCCCTTAATTTATTTTTTACCTGATATTCCTTTTGGTATATTTTTAATTTATAGTTTAATATTATGCAATTTAGCATGTTATGTGATTAGGTTTAAGGTAATACAAAGTTGATCAAAAGGTATGATGGTACATGTATCACAGAGAAATGATATTCCCAATGTAAATGAGATACTGTATGAGTATTATAGAACATATTAGAAATGGGTGCACATAATTTAATTTCATCAAAATCAGAGGAGAGAATGAGATGTATATTTATGTCTAGAGCTATGATAGATGATCCTACTATAATTATATATCCTATCATTACTAGAATGAAGACACATATTATTCATAAAAATATAGTCCATGCACAGATCCAGATCATAGGTAGGGAGGGGAATTTTCAATTTTTCTCTCGATTAACTATGATGTTTGGGCTTTCTAGTGTTTCCAAAACTATAAAATCCATAAAAAAGTACCAAAGAGCCCTATATAGATCAAGATCATATATTAGGGTGGGGAATTTATGATTTTTTTTATATGGAATATATCATTTTAGGATGATTAAGGTATTTAGGGAAGGATCAATCCAAATTGTTTAATTTTGTGAGGGGTGGACAACATTTCATGTAGTTTAACATCATGTGGGAAGGACTTAGATTTCAAGAACATTAACATCATGTGAAAATGATTCGGTGCCCTATTTTTTAATTTCATGAATCTATGAACATTGAGGGGTGAAGATAATGGTTATAAAACATTAACCAAAGTTTCACACTGTTTATTCTCATGGTACAAGGAGCTTCATCAACAATGCCTTTAATATATAAGATCAGTAATCATATATATATTTCAAAGAACATTGATCATGGGGAAATATATGATGTGAATCATGTCTACAAATATATTCCTCAAAGTTAATGGAATTATGGTGTGTGTAGGTTGAACATTGGTAATTCAGGAAACTAATTCCACCCCATTAGAAAATAGCTCATGGAGTTAAGGGGTTCTTTTCCTATGAGGAAAAAATAACATAAAGGTGTCTCTTCATAAGCCCAATGGAAATTGTTTTGTTCATCATTTAATAGGGTTTCATTGTGAATCAATAAATACCTATTTAAAAATTATATTAAATTATGGACCAATACGATTCCCTAAAGGATCATGAGTTTCTATGAGGATTATCACTACTTAAGAAATTTGTTATGTTGGTGACATAGATATGACATGGAATGAATAAGGTTAATTGGGTAAAACGTTGTACCAAAATTTATAAAAAACTCTATATTTGTACAATCGTGTGTTATACATACTATTTTCGTAGGAGGGATATAACTTGATTTAAAACAAGGGTAAAACTAATCTTATAAGGAATGTTTTGATGACTCGAGATGTAATGGTAGAATCTTAAAAATTAGTTAAGGTATTATGTAATAAACCACTTCAAGTGGATTATGGTTATATGGTATGGGAGATTCATTATATAAATTAACTCCATGTGTTGTTACATACCTTGTTTCATGAAATTTTGGGCCTTGAAACAAAGAAATCATGTTATATAATTTAGAGTCACATATCTAGTGCATGGGTATCACTACCTTTGGGTATGATGCATCATGAGAACACTAATAAAAGTGATCAAACAAAACATATAAGCTCACATTAGTTGTTATTAGTGTGAGAAATAAGGGGAATAAATGACTAATAATATATTTGAAGAGTTAAAAACAAGGATTGATGGTAACCATCAAGTTTATCATCATTAGGTGATGATATAATGTGGCATGGTTTTGTGTAATGCCACTTGAAATTATAATTTTTACAGATCTAATTTATATTTGAACATTAATATACTCATTTTATAATTTAGTATGGAAAAACCCTATGTGAATGATTAAAATTTCATTCACCAAGACAAGGTTGTGGAATTTTCATTTTTACAACTACACCATATATAGGAATTTTTTTCAACACTATATATCTTTTAATTATAGGAATCAATACACTTATAACACTAATAAAAAATGGTAGTCTTATAAACCTATATCATATATGAGGATAGAAAATTTTATTATTTTGAAGGAGGAACCAAGAAAATGAGGGATATATGGTTTTATCATTGATCAGAGCATTGGGGTGAAACTAAAATTTATGGTTGTATTTGGTATAAATAGTGGAAAAATCACAACATATCCTATATGTACTAAAATCAAGACATGTTTACATATTAAATTTTTTGTGGGTCATTTAATTTTATAAATTGTTCTATCTCAAGTAATATGAATTTTTAATGAAATGGAATGTTTTTCTTGCAAGATTAGTACAGAAACCCAATGTGGATGAGTTCTCAATGAATGGATTATTTGAGATAGTCTTTTTTATTCCAAGTTTATTAAGGGGAAAATCGTTATGATATAGAAAATCAATACATTATAAACCATATATGAGTTTCTAACTCATATGTATAAGGTAATAATGGTCATATGATTTGACCATATTCTATACAATTTAATGTCTTGAAAAAATTTGTAAATATGAGTAGTTTTGAGCCATATGAAATAGACTATGTCTATATAGATTAATTTCATATAATGAGGAGATTGTGTTTCATAGTTCAATTTCACACATGTGAGACTTATGTTTTTTATTTTAACATCATATGACAAGGACAATGTCTTGTAGTTTTAAATCATGTCACATAGACATTTACATGCAGTTTTATGTTAGGAAATAAGGATATTGATATAATGAAATTCCAAATAAATGATGATTCTCAGTGTGAGTGAAAATAAATCATATACATTCTACATGTTTCATAATATCCTCAAACATTACCATACTTTCATTTAGCAACTTTTGGATCCATTCATTAAAGAAAAATCATCTTTCTTCTGTATGTACCATAATTCAGTGTCATGGAAATTAAATTGGTTGATCATTTATTGTTTTATTTTTTTGTATCTTGACCTTCAATAGGTAAATTAGGTCATTATAAAATTAATTGGTGAAATAGGTGTCTAAATTCTCAGGGAAAAATTAATAGTCCATTTTTCATATATTTCATAAAAGTGTTTAACCCTGATTCCTTTCTACACTTTGTGTGTTAAAATTAGGGTATATATATATAAGTATTAGACATCTAGGTGTCATTGGATCCATTATCCCCTCATCAATATTCTTCTTGAACAAATATTTAAAAAAAATTAACCTATCAATTATATACCCCAAAAATCAATTGTATGGGTATCAAATATAGATGAATTTATAGGTAGACCAACATCTCTATAAAGAGTCCCCATATTATAATCTTGGAAATATTCTTCAAACCAAGAAGATATCATATTTATAAAGACATAAGTGAACTATTTATCCTTGTAATAATATACTCTCATTTTTTTGGGATAATTCAAGTTCTCTTATTTTGTGGTATCACACCCACTTGACTATATGGTGGGATAGTGCATACAAAACTATTATGCAGGAAGGTTCCCATTTAACCATTTGGTGGGATGGTTTCTATTAGACTGTTTGGAGGGATAGTGTTGGTTATATCCTTCAGTGTGATGGTTAAAATTTTATCCAATTTTGGGATGGTGTCTTTTAGACCATTTGGTGGGTTGGTTCCCATTTAACCCTTTGGTTGGATGGTTCATGTTGGACCATTGGGTGGGATGGTTCTAGCTTACCTAATAGTGGGGGTATAGAGTCCATGAAAGTGCAGACTAGGTAAAGAATCAATTGGGAATCCTCTGGAAATTTTATCATCTAGACTACCTTCATTGTATCATCATAATAGAATAGGTATAAGGAGTTGCAGCCATAGGTGTAGAGGGAATAGGGTTCATTATTAGATGATTTAGTCATACCTTGGTTCTATAATTTACATAATCCACTAATTTTTGAATCATACAATCATAAAATTCATACATATCATCATGTTATGTTGTTTCCAATTCTTCCACTTCGTCTAGGATTTCAAGGAGGATTATTGACATATATGTCACATGCACATTCAAATTTTCCAATGGTATTTTACCTTCATCTACCACTTTTTTAGAAAATATTTAACGATAAATTATTCCTAGATCATGTGACCTTCTATATGATTGTAAGGGAAGTAATCTGGCTGATCATTATACCATGCCTCATGTGGTTTCTTAATTTATAACTATAGGATCCGCTTATTAACCAAAGAATTAATGAATTACAATAAAAACATTTCATTATATAAGTAATAACGTTTATTCTTCATACTTTCAATGTAGTTTAACCACATTATTTTCATCATGAGGATGATAGTATGTATCTGTGATGGTGGTTCATGTTGGCCTCTTTACTTAGGTCACTAAATAGTGTCTCTTAGTCATTATTATATAGTTGTGAACTCTTAAATTCCATTGGGATACTTCAGGGGGATGAGAATAGTTGAAAACTTTCCCTTTAGTTTATCTATATAAATCTTTAGAATTTGTTACTGGGGTTCTATGTTTATAATGAATATATCAAACCCTTCAATATTTTAATAAAATCCAGAACCCCGTCTATATCCTATTTAGCATAATTAGAGTGGTCAGTGATAGTCATTTTTGTCTGTATATAGATGAATATGAAAAGGGAAATGCTGAAAAGTATCTTTTGATATTGTAACAGACCCAACTGTAATGTTATTGTTCCATGAAAACATAAGAACATTTTATGTGTACATGAATCATATATCTTTTAAAACATCTTGTTCTTATGCGGTTCCTAGAATTGGTCCCCACTAAGAATAAATATATCAACCATAAATATTCTTACATCACTATTACATCATTTTAACATTAAACAACATAATTGTTTTTCAAAATCAAGATTGAAATATTTAGTGACTTTGGATAATTAGGATAAAAAACTTTTACACAATAAAACAAAAAATTTATTTAATTCATTCTTCGTTTTCACATAGTGTCCACTGAATTCTCTTTAAAACAAGTAATTACTTAAGGATATACATCAACGAAAGGTGTATTCTAAAATTCTATTAAGAGTATAAATAAGTACATAAATCAATATAACATGGGTGATAATAATCATAATAATCATAACATAATCATAGGGTCATCATCATGATCATGAGTGTAATCATTGGATAAATGCATGGAATGTGGCACTATATAAAAATGAAACATCATGTCTTAGTGGTCAAATATGATACATAGTTGTGAGAAAAATCTACCATCATGTTCACACATAACATCTGTTCATAATACTAAAATAATCCTTGTGATTAAATATAGAATTATGTTCATATATAATAACCATTAACAAATGAGATACATTACATTGGCCAATTCATTGGTGGGCTATATAATTCTGGGCACACCCATCACATCATAGCATTTAAATAATCATTCATGACACAAAGAAACTATATTAATCAAACTCATGAAGTAATATATGAAATTGGATGGGTTTAATAAGGATTTCATCAATCATGGTTTCATAAAAAAATTCCCAAATGGAAGAGGGAAAAATATTTGGTATAAGAATCATCATTTTTGAGTGTGGAAGAAATAACTCAAGAGGAGTCAAAATGTGTTTTGGAAAGAGGAGTTATTTTAGAAAAATGTTTGTATTTGTCAGAAAAGATTATTGTAAATATTTATATCCCATAAATAAAATTTAAGAAGAATTAAATTATGTTTGAGTAATATAAAAATAATATACTCACTAGAATTCATTGTGAAAGAGGAATAACCAGACGAAAGGGTGTTGGGTTCGAGAACCCCCTTACATTAGGTGTGAATGCCTTCTACAGTTGTACTTAATAAACTAGATAATAAAATTAGATTAATTCTTTGATAAATTCAGAACCTATTATAAATTTATTTGATATATTATATTTTTTTGGCTTCTTTTTTATCCACTTTGATGAGTTATAGAGGTCAATTTCATCATTCACTAAGTGTTTGTTTCATGGATTAGGTTTTTTTCTTTGAGTATAAATATAGGAGATATTTTCTAGTGTAATAAAATCTCCAAAAGTTGAATTAAATTTTATTAATATAATTACTAAATTTTAAATGGTCCCATGTATGATTTTTTTCTGATATGTAAATGATTCATTAGATAAAATTATATTGAAAATGTTTTAATTTATTTTATTGGTTTTTATGACCATCATTAACTAGTATAATTTTATTTAATATCGAGTTTATATATTGGTTATTGTAAATGATAAAAGTTATAATATTCATATTAAAATATTATTTAAATATAATAATGGCTTCATTAACAACATTCTAGGAGGTGATAGAAAATGAAAACTCTTCGTCCACGAAGGTGGTGAATCGACATACCACAGACGATGTTTTCATTTTTTGAATAAATGGAGAAGGGAAGACATTTGATGTTGGATATTCCATTATGAAAATAACATTCTAGTATATATATGATAATTTTTTACCATCCCAATTTTCATTGGGGATATTATGAGAGGATAATAATATAAGAGAAATTAAAAGAGAAAGAAGAAGGATTTTACATCTTGTGTATCATCTCCTTCAGAATCTCCTTAATGAACTAAGGTTTGGTATTTTGTTGAGACCAAAAGATCTTGAATTCGGGGAAGAGGATATGGAAGTATATTGGTCAGAATATAGTCAAGATACAAGTTTTAGAAGTTCTGAGGATAAGAGGTGGTGAGGGGTGGTATTTATGGGGGAGGAGAGGGATGTTTTTTTATTATTTTATTCATTTGTATATTATTTTTTTCTAAAAAATATCAATAGTGGTGATCCATACAAATAAATAGAAAAAATGGTTCATGATATTTCAAAAAAAAAGGGTGATTCCCTCATTCATAAGTCATCCATGACTCAATAATTCAAGTATTTGTAAAATACCATAAATTATCAAATTTCACTTTTCAAAAAAAATCCACTATTTTAGAAAATTTAAAAATAATAACCCGAAACATTATTTTAAATGTAGATTTAAAAAGTGGAATCCATTCAATGAAATAATTTTCTTAATATAATAAATTTAATTTTTTTTTTAAATCATCATTTTTTTGAAAAATATCGATTTTAATATTATAATAAATTTTATGACCCTCTGAAAAAGTAATTAGGGTCACATTAAATTACTCTATATTTATGATACAACATAATATTTATTTATAAATCTATTTTATGGAAACAAATTTTATTTTATATTGTTATATTAATTATACATTTCTAAATAAAAATTTACATTTTACAAAAATATCGACACTTAATTTAACATTTTTAAATAATTTATTTACTTATATAATGATATAATTATATTGTATTTTCATTTATAAGATGATTTAATTTTATTAATAATTTCATATGTGAGGTTACTATTCTATTGGATATATTACTATTCTTAATGGTCATATTACAATTCCAATAGTTTGGTTAACATTCCATTGGTTTAAGATCCTTAATTTCTTTAAATAAAAATTATCTTATTATTTATTTATTGAAATATTGTATTCATCAAGTTCTATATGTTATGTAAATATTTATTTGAAGGGAAAATTTTAGTTATATAATTTTTGGTCATTAAATTCATCCCACCTATTGAAATTTCTCCCTCAGAATTTCATTTTACAATAATATATAAGGGTATTTCTCCTTCATTGCTTCTTCTAGTCCCTAAGTGGCCCCTTCATACATATTGTTCCTTAAAAAAACTTTAAAAAGGTTATTTTTCTTATTTTATAGGAATTTTTTTTCTATATTCCAAGATCCTTACAAGATGCTCTTCATACAAGAATCAGTTCTCCAGTTGTACTACCGTCAGATTCAGTACATGTGAGAAGTTGTACATTTACTTACTGAGGAGAGATAATTGGAAAAAATAAAGTACTTTATCCATATTTAGTAGAAGTTAATGCTAATATGCCACTTATACTATGTGATAAAGGATCTCAAAGGGTCCAATGTACCTTAGGTTAAGATTCCCATTCTTTCAAAACCGCATAACTCTATTCCACTGTGATATTTGTAGGAAAACAGGGTCTCCAACATTGAACTCAAATTCCCTTCAATAGTTGTCAATATAACCCTTTTTTCAACTCTGAGAATCTTTTATATATTGTTTGATGGCAGAAATCTTCTCTGTCATCTCTTGAATAAAATTATGTTCAAGTAGCATTCATTCACAAATTTTATCCCAACATGTTAGAGTTCAACATCGCTTCCCATGCTGAGATTCATATGGATACATATGAATAATTTAGTTAAAAAAAATTTTCTATGTGAACTAAAACAATGGGATATTATAATACCATTCACCTTTTAATTCCATTGAATAAACTCTTAAATTTTCTTCAAGAATTTAAATAGTCCTTTCAGATTGGCCATTAGCTTTTTGGTGATAGGTTGTGCTAAAAATCAATTCAATACTCAATGAATGTTGAATAATTACCTAATATTTATGTTTGAACTTTGAATCCTAGTCATATATGATTTCAAGTGGCCTTCCATGCATCTTTACAACATCCTTCACATATATCTTGAATATTTCCTCATGAGATAAATCTTGTTGAATAGTAACAAAGTTAAAATTCATGGTAATTCAATCCACCACAACCAATATATCCTTGTATTATTTGCGTGTTTTCAAGAGAACAATGGAAATTTCCATAGTGACATTCTATCATTTCTATGCTGGTATTGGAAATGGTCACAACATCCATTTGAAATTCCATCACTTTGCTTTAATTTTCTGACATACCAAACACCTTGAAATATACTCTACAATCTCCTTCATTATATTGTCCCACCATAAGTGTTCTCGAAGATCACAGTACATCTTGGTACTTCCAGGATGGATGGAGAAATATGTGATATGTAAATTATCCAATATCTCTTACTTTATCTCAGGTTATATAGGAATAAAAAGCCTATGTCCAAATTGAGTCACACTATTATCATTAATTTTGAACTCTTGTAACTTCAATCCCTTTACTATTTTCACCTTCTTATCTAGATCTATATCATTCCTTTATGCTTCCTTGATTATCAAATTAATAGATGGTTGGGGAATCATTATTTCATGGAATTATGTATTCCCCAATGTTATTATTTCAAGTCTATCCATTTCATGTCCATCAAGATATGGTCTTTCGCAATCTACATCACAGATATAGTATCGGGTTATTTTATTCTAAGAGCATCATCTACCTTGTTTTCCTTCCCATGATGATAGTGAATATAGAAATCATAGTCCTTGATTAGATCTAATAATAAGCTTTTATGTCTATTGAGTACCTTTTGTGTGAATATATACTTTAGGATTTTATGATCAGTATATATGTCTCACTTCTCACCATAGATGTATTGTGACCATACTTTGAAGGAAAAATCTCATATGTTAGCTCCTGATCATTATTCTAGTAGTTTTTCTCATGTATCTTCCTCTTTTGTGAGGAATAGTGTATCAATTTATCATTATACATACGTATGATACCCAATACATTATTTTATGTAACATAGTATGTTAAAAATTATTTTCCACTTTTTGTTAGTGTGAGTATAAGTGTAGTGATTATCCTCTTATTGAGCTCCTTAATGCATTCCTCACATTATTCCGTCCAAACATAATTAACTACATTCCCTATTAACATAGTTAGTAGGTTATACATTCATGATAAATTCCTCAAAAAAATGTCGGTATTCATTAGAAGATCCATGAAAATTATGGATTTTTGTGACACTAATGGGTATCATCCATTCCTCAATTATGTTTTTTTGAAGGGTCCATAGAAATTATCTCACTTGTGATCAGATGAACTAAGAATGATACTTTCTACATCCAAAATTCAAACTATCTAGACTTGAACTACAATTTATCCTTCTATAATTTCCCCATTATAATCCTTATATATTCTACAAGATCCTCCTTAACCTTGGAGTAAATGAGAATATTTTCAACAAAAACTTCAACAATTTTGTTATGGTAGTATCTAAGGACGTTATTCATTAAATACTTGAATATTTCATGGGAATTACTAATTCATAATGGAATCACTATGAATGTAGAGGGCCCAAACCATGTGCGAAAATGAGTCTTCTAAATATAAACCTTCTTCAACATTAGCTGATGATATCGAGAATGAATATTTACCTTTTAGAAGTATTGGGCCCATCATAGTAGATCAAACAAGTCATAAATAATTGTAATAGAATAATTTTTCATTATGGAAGTCTTATTAATTTCTTGATAATCAATATAAAACCACATTGATTCCTCTTTCTTCTTTACAAATAGCACATGTACATCCCAATGGAATGCAATAGGGAGTATGAAACCTTTTACAAAATTCCTCTACATCTACTTCATTAACTCCTCCAGTTTGATTGGGGCCATATTGTAAGATAATTTTGATATTGAAGTAACTTTGGGTATGATTTCAATTAATAACTCTACCTCACGATCTGGGGGATGTTCAAGTAACTCTTTAGTAAATACATCACTATATTCATTCATAATAGTAATTTCCTACAGCTGGATACCTTCCATTGAATCATCCATTTGAGTGAGGTATTGTTCTTTTCATGGAATCAACACCCACAAAATTTAGGGATTTTACAAAGGAGATTTATGTTATTCCTTTCATTTATATTAAAGCATGGGATAGTTTGAAATATAAAAATATATTTCCTTTTCTCAAAATTTGGTGTGTGAATTATAAAAGAAGATACAAATGATGCCCAATATAATTTCAAATTCCACCCAAGGAATTATCACTAGAATAACATGAAGAATATTCCCACGTAGTCTAATAGCCGAAGAGTACAACACTTAGGTTTTAATGATCGTTACACTAGGTTTTTTATGGATATCTCTACTTCAAAATATTAAATCTTCGATTCAATAGTTCTAGAAAACTTTCAAGATATAAAGGAATATATAGAACCAAAATCAAATAATAAATCTTCAATTCATGATTGAATAGGAATTATACCTTGTGCGAATTCATTTTGTTGCTCTACATCAGTAGTAGTGATGGAATAAGCATTCCCTTGATCCTTTAGATTTGGTGGATGCTAACACTAATTACCCTCAAGGACTCAAGGTTAAGTGTGCTGGATTGAATTGTTCCCTTTCTCCTAAAGGATGAAGCATTGAACAATTGGTGGTTCATTAGGATGTTCCCTCCTTTACTCCATCATGTGGTTCTACATCTTAATGTCTCTTCAAAATTCATGAGCTAGATATACATCTCACCCATGCTTGAATCATTTTTCCATCCCTCTGAGGTGATTCTCATAATTATTCTATACAAATTTTTGACTCATGGGTTGTTAGATCCTCTTTCCAGGATTTTCATTTTATCCACCAACATGAAAATACATTCTTCTCTTCTTATCTCTATTACCATGGGTCAATTCTCTGAACTCCATCTATACAATGAGATCACATTGAAGCATTTATTCATAAATACCATAGTCTTAGATAGATAATGTCTTTTAAAGTTGTGGTTTTAAACCACTATATAATCTATCTATTTTTCTATAATTGCTGATAAAAAAAGTTGAGGCATACCAAGAAATCCTTGTGAATTTTTCTTCAAAATCCAGGATTATAAGGCCATGTCCCCAAAAGCTCATAGTTGGTGCATTACTTCTTTAAATTGGAATGATTACAAGAAATAAAATCCCAAAGGACTGATCATTTTAGTAGTCATGAAGAAACTAGATATATACATTGAACTCATTTTACATTGGGAAAATAAAATCTAAATCAATACATAACAAAATCTATCAAAATTACATCCTTGAAAACTCAATAAACAACCTCTTCTTCATAACCTGGGGAATGAAAAAATGAAAGTGGTGAGATCAAATTCTTAGTAAGGGAAACAGATAGTGCAATCATGAGTCAATAATAATTTAATCATAAAAAATTCCACACAATCAATTTGGCCTGGGGAATAACTGAAAAACACACACCATCAATAAACTGAAAATGCACCCACAGATTTTGTCATTGTGAAACCCACATTGAAATAAATTAATATTTAATGAATAAAAATATAGGTTATTATTTGTATGTAATGTACTTGGCACATGAACCATAATACCATCGAGATGGTTTAAGTCTATGGGTAGATACCCGTCTGATTCTGTTTTGGACACAAACTCAAAAGGTATGTCGCCAACTGTTTTGTCTCATGAGACCCGATGATGCATTGAGGGGATATAGTAGGCCACACCAAGAACATTAAATTCAAATCAATATTTGTACAATAATTATTACAAGAAAAATATGCCTTTTCAATATCCTTACTGAGTAGAGGATACAGATTCATCAATATTACCACAATTAATGCAATATTTCAAATAAACATTGTATGTAAAATGGTATATGGATATGAAAATAATCATATACATTAAATAATAATATGGATATATAATATAATTACAATTTTAAATGGAAAATTTTCTCCAAGTGTAAGTAGATAGACTGCATACTAATGATTAGGTGTGGAATACCATGTAAATCACAATGAAATGGAAATTAAGACAAATTCTCTTACAACATTATAATCAATCGTATCGTATAATCATAAAATTTTTCATTGAATGAAAATAATATTAATATAATCATTAATTTATATATCAATTGGCAGTAAGCACACACCACATACATGAAATAATTGGAAAACAGTGGAAATCTCAGGAAAATAAATGTGAGATGTGAAACCCCTTACCTTAAGTCTGAATGTATTCTAAACTTGATCTTAATGTCCTAAATAATAAATTTATATTAATTAATTATGAAGTAAATAAATTTATATAAATGTAATTAATTTATTATATTATTATTATGTTCATTTATGTTTTTTTAGATGGGTTAAGAGACTCAATTTCATCATTTGGGAGTGCATGTTTTCTTAGTTTTCATGATCGGTTCGCTTGGGAAAGAGTATGGAAGTTTGTGTAAAATGGAAATTGAAATCCATAATTGATGTTATGAGTTATTAATTTATCATCTATAGGGTTAAATTATCCTATAAATAATTTGGTTAATTTGGGGGAGGATTAATCATTATATAAAATTTTAATGATAAATATTTGGATTATTTTGATGGTTTTTCGATCACCATAAACTCATTTTATTTATAATAAAATACCATGTGTAAAAAATGATTCCACATCATTAAATATGATATATTACATATATTATGAGTTTTTTTAACACTAAAATTGTTTTCTGGATTGAATTGAAATTTGTAATAGAAATTAAAAACTCATCGTCCTTGAATGTGATAAATTAACACATCTTGGTCGATGTTTTCTTTTTTAGTATAATAGGAGAGGTTAAGTGAGATGATGATGAAATATTCCATTATAATAATAAAATTCTAATACTTGTAAGGAACTACAATTATCGCATCATATGGATGAGGGGGTTCAGGTGAGAGAGAAACAAAAAATGGAATTTGTAAAAAAGTTGAAAGTAAAAGGAAGAGATGTTTACCTCTTGAGTACTCCTCATTGATAATGTCCTTAAGGCCATTGTTTTAGGTTTTTAGTGAGACTAGTAGATATTGGAAGTGGTGGAATGGATTGGGAAGTGTATTTGGTAGAACATAGGTATGGATAAAATCATGATTCGTGTGAGAGGATGAGGGGGTGATGGGTTGTTTATATAGTGGAGAATTATAGGGTTTTTTCATTATTTTAATCAACAATTTATTATTTTTCCCAAGACAAGGAATAATTCTCACTTCCTATCCCATGGATCCCATATATTGATTACCCCAAGACAACCTCTGATAGGCCAGGCACTAGATACTAGTGTCAAGTAGGTATATCCCACAAATGGGATGCATTTGCCTAAGAACATGTACACACGCACCCAAATCCAAGCCACAGTGGTTGGAGAGTGAAGACACTGTGTAAATAAAATGCATGCATACCACTATAACCCAACAACAAAGAGTGAAAGAATTTAATGTAGTAAATTAAAATAGGGCCCGAATAGAATCCCACTAAAAATAGGCAACCATTAATTCTAGACTATAAACATGGTTACTAAAGATGTTGTAGGATGCTCTCAGAGACACCTCGGCTCGTCTGATCTCACAAGGCACAATCTGGTCCTGTTCTTGGTCCTACTATGCCTAAGACTCAACCAAAGTACCAGTCATCTACACAAGACATGACAGATGTGGTAAAATCCCATATAGGGGGAGTAAAACAATACTTAGTAGGGAACCCTCAAACAAAAAGTAAAATCCCACAAAGGAAACACCACTATGAAGATACAATCATAACAATAAAGGTATATGTCAACAACACATATAACAAGAACATCTAGGTATACTCGTAAAGTATTCCAAGATGCAATGTCTTATCCACTACTAGCCATATGATTCTACTCGTAGCACACTCAATTCTAGGATATCCTACTCCTTGAGCTACCTGACAGTAACCACGTAGAAAAAGTATAACAAAAGTAGCTGAGAGACCATATAGCTGTATATGTCATGAAGTTTCCCTAAGACCTCCTGTATCACGGAGACAAGGAGTCTCACTATCAAAGATAAATTCTTGGTCATAGTATTCTTCTCATGGAACATTCATTTCAGAAGAACACACTCATTGATTTATGAATCTATCAGGGAACCTTGAAAAAAGGTCCCAGTTCTTTGGGCCCTTCCCAAATAAAACAGAATGAGAACTACCTGAAGTGAACTGATCAAGTCAAGTCATGAAGGAAAGAAAGATTTCAATACATAGATAAGGGGTCATGCACCCAGGGCTTACTGGGGTACATTTTTTCCCTACTGGAATTATCATCCTAGATAGGGGATAGGTTCCCATGTAAATATTGGTCAGACCGTGTCCACAAGGAAAGAAAAGGTATGTCACAGCCAAATGTCAGTACTAAAACTCCATTAACCTGGGCCCATCCTAAAGAGGAAATTATAGTCAATAGCTAAGAAATACATATAGGGGATTCCAAATAATACCTCAAACCCAATTTATAATACCATGTACTATATGTGATACTTAAAGAATACCAGGAACCCTATGGTGTGGCTCATAACATTGGGAATTATAAAGAATACTGTAAACCTGGCGACATGACCCACTTGATGGAGGATTAATACCCTATGCTCGAAGGTTATGTCAATACCCAAAAAACTTTATTATGGCTGATAGAGTATCACTCCATTACCTATAAATATTTATAACTCTATGTAGGACTCACCTCTCAATGGTATTTCCATGAAATGCCATACCAAACCATCGAGGGAATATACAATGGTAGACTCCTCACATATACAGGTCCTTACTAACTGACCAAAAAGCCATCTCAGATTTACTGCCTTGTCGTGAGGGTACTAACACTGCAAATGGAATGTCAATTAGTTTTACAGTTTGAAATTTATGTCCCTCTTTTGGGAAAATGGGCCGGTTGGGTCTGGGTCCTGTCTGACCTGGTCGATCCAACCAGACCCGCTGGGTTGACTGGGCCCGACGGATCCAGCTTGGCCAGCTCTGAGTAGGCTGGTTCATCTTCCCTGAATGCATCAACCCACAGTTTCCCTCTTAGTCCGTTCATCGATTCAGAAGAGGCTCCAGGATCCTCAGGTCATGTTCTTCATCACCTAGTATTCAGATCCTATTTTTTGATCCTCTGTGGTACAATGTTCTTCGAGTGATGATATCTCCCACACTACCTTGATCATTTCATCACCATCTCTATCGCACCTCCATTGTGTAGTGTCTATTCCAAATCCAAGATGTTAAACCTTTTCACCAAGAAAGGATTGTGAAATGATTGATTATTCATTAACCTATGAAGAATATAGAGAAGTTTGTGGATAAAAGCACAACAAGAAACACGAGGATTGAACATTGTAAATTTTTTCATTCAATCCTCGATATGATCCGTTATAAGGATCAAGAAAATGATGAAAAAACAATAAATCAACCTAATGATCATTAATACACAATAAACCCCACTATGTGAAACCCACCCTACTATAATACGCACGATCCATGAATCAATCCATTCTTTAATTGATTCATATTATTCATTGGAATTAAAATATGGGGAAAGGATGGAATTTAAAAAAAACTCTACCTCGAGTTGGATCACTCGTAGATATAGATTGAATTTTCTCACCACGTCGATCCTTGTTCTATCGGAATTTGTCGATTCATTGCCGATTGATCAAATCCTAACTGCCAATTCATCTTACCCAACGAGATATCCTCATACCCTTGCCTAAGGGAAACATTGGGGTTCTAGAGAAATCTATAGCATTATGAATTCTAACGCTATATCATACCCCTGAATAATGGTGTAAAATCATTAACACGTCTATGTGTTTTAGTGTTATTGTTTCACATTGAAACAGTGTCTCCATGGTACATCATTAATGAAGGGAGAACATGTTTCTCTGTTGCTGCGTTGAAGCATCACCGTGAGGTGAAACATTAAAATGAAACAAAAAAAACTGCTTTACATTTATTTTATTCTCCTTTAAATGGTCCAAAAACTAACTTTTACCCTCAACCTGTACCGGTCAAGGTTAGGACTAGCCAAAGGAAATAAAATCCTCATGATCTCAATGGTACTCTTAGATTTCCAATTCGAGTTACCATTTTTGCGTTATAAATATTTGAAAAATAAATTAACTAATTATTTTATTTACAGACATGTCCCAAAAAAACCTTCCATAGTTGGCCCACGCTAGAAAATGTTAGGTTATGCCTAAGGAAATCACACCCTCCAAAGCTCAATGGAGGTTTTATATTTTCAATATGATTCATCATTCATGATTTATAATGACTATAAAAATAAAATAATTTTATTTCAATATTTTATTTATAGTTATACCATTTTTGGGTTTTCTCACTACAGGCCCGCATTGATTAATGTTAAGTCACTCCTATTGTAAACTCACTATCATGAATGCAATAGTTCTATAAGATATCTAATTTGAGCACCTATTTATGAGTTATTTTCCCTTTTATGGAAAACTGCTCACGTACACTATTTAAAAAAATTACATTTTTCGACGAATCATTCCAGGCACTTCGGGCCCTGGAATCGCATGCCATCTCTGTTCTTGGTCTTGTTATTTTACCAAGAATTTTTCTAAAAATTTAACAAAGAAAAAATGAGTCATTACATTGTCCCCACCTTAAGGTTTTACATCCTCGAAAATCGAAAAAAAAATTACACGAACAAAAGGTGAGAACTCAGAGCACAGATCTATGCCTTCCACTCCCATGTGCTACTCTTAATATCCCCGTGCTGCCTCCGGAAAAGGACCAAGGAAAAAATATCACCAATGAAGGACCCTAGATATTAACTAGAAATGTAACCCAAAATCCTCCAACGTTGATGTCCAGCTATCCCCAGATTATGATGTGCAAAGGGTTTATCCATGAATCTCCTCAGTTGATACATGTGAAAGATGTTGTGTACCTAGTCCCACTGCATTGTAGAGCCAAGCAGTAGAAAACCATTACAACTTGACATAGCACCTAGAAGAGAGACTATTTACCTTGGAGATATCATGTCTTCTTGGAAAATATCTATAACCCTCATCGAGGTGGGAACCAAAGGAAGACATGGTCTCCTTCCTCAAACTCCAAATATCTTCGTCATCTACCAGCCCAAAACATCAGACAACCCTGCGCATACTTCAGCTTCTCCTAGATGACCTTCACAAGCTCTTCAAATGAATTCTGAAATCCCTTCCACAAATGATATGTAAATCGAGCATCGCAATCTCAAAAAATAGTCTATGAAACTCCATGGATTCAAACTATCTTCTAAACATAGAGGCATCCCAAGCCATATACGAAACTCTATTCCTAGGTAGTTAGAAAGTGTTATGACTCGGTGAGTTGGGAAACGATCACCCCGATGGTATCGTGTCTCATAGACATACGTGGTATACTCATCATGAAGTATGCTGATATCCCTTCCCACTTCCTTCCTGCTACGCTCAGAAAGAGAAGGAACAACCCATGAAAATGATTCAAATAACACTCAACTTTTAACTCAATATGTAAGCTCAGCTTCAAGCTGTCCCACAATCCCCAGTGTCTTCCATGAAACCCACATGCATATCCTGATGCATCTCACCACTCTAGGCACCACTGCTTCAACTGTGTGTCCCATAAGAAGAATTACATTCTCCCCAACATTCAAATTTCCATCATTGTTATTACTTGTGGAAAAAGGAACACATAAAACTCATAGTATGCTTCACGGAGTTGTTCCCCCTGATTCATTAATGAGTGGATGGGTAACAACCAATGATAAGAAATAAGGTTCTTCATCCCCATCCATGAAGGATAACTGTAATGAGTCCAACCACTCACATGCCTCACTTAGTAAATGCTATCAATATTCCTACAAGGAGCATATGCTTATACACTCCTCACTACTGAGTTCACTACAACTCCATCCTCTGAGATTCCCTATCTCAGAAAAATCGACCTTCCTAAACCATAATCAAAACATCAGGAGCTTCTCTTAAAGCTGGTGCTCTTAGAGTGTGTACAAAACCATACTTAAGTGTCTCGCATGATCCCCCTCAGAAGATGAGTACACTAGGATGTCATAAACAAAGATCACTCATGGATACCCAGGGTGAAACACTGGGTCTTACTAACGTATTCCTCTGCAAGTCCCCTATCTACTCCCCCATATCGGGGAGCTCTTTAGGAGCCATACAATATACTGGAATAAATATCGGTGAAACCCCGGGTTGTAGACCAATGCATAAGTCGAACTCTCGATGGATAGGTAAAAATGAAACACCTTCAAGGAAGACATCCTTATACGCTTCCACCACTAAGAAACATGAGGACTTATAGCGTCCACTCCACTAAGGGTTGGACTAGCTAATTGAATAGAAATCATATGCACCCTCCTCTGATTGAGTTCATCCAAAGATTTATGGATTTCCTCTTTTCCAATAAAGGGAAATCTAGTTCCATCACTGTGGAAAAACCATATCTTTTTCTAAAACAATCAACCTGATCATGAACTGTCGATTATTCCATACCGATAATGACATCATAAGGCCTCAACACAACTACCAAGAGATCCCAATCGAAACTCTCACCTCCAAGAGTCTAGTCAAACTATCGGCACCAGTGCATGGTCATTGGGTCTCCTCCAGTAAGAATCTCTGAACGTGAGGATCAAATCAATAGTTTTAACTGAAACCTCATGATATTAAACAAGAAAAGTGTTAGGTAAGGAAATCACAAGTACAAGTGTCTAAAAATACAACAGCTAAGGTATGAAGACAAATATCGTACCTCGAATCATTCCTGGAGTCTTGGGGTCATATCCTCAAGATCATGAAACGTTCTCATCACATGTCATATATCTCCCCGCCACACTTTCTGCTAGATGGATATGTTTTCTCTTGTTGCTACATATTCCGTGGTGGTTCATCAACCACCTCTCTGATTGAAACATGAATTGTGGGACAATATTACATGAGATTTCCCTTTTTGACAAGCATAGAAAAGTATTTTCTTATAAGAACTGGAACATCCCTGGAACTTCTGACAAAACCTCATGTCTTATGGATTACATTACACACCTTATATCAGTAGTTCATGCTGACCCTGCTTCCCAGGAGATCAATTCCTCTGAAGCCTATACTAAATTTTTGAACTCCACACTTCATCATCTAGTGCCAAACGAACCATAAATGACTCAGTCTAGAAATATTCATCCACCTGAACCACTACAGGTGGGTTTTTGAACCGGTCATCAAGAGAAATAGTCACCTACTAACCATCTTGAAGACAAACTTCTCTGCGAATGGCTCCTATTAGAAAGGATTCATCAAGCATCGGGCTGAACACCTGACTCTGCTGTGGAAGCCCCACTATCTGGCATCATGAACACATCATTGAAAAACAAGATGTTTCGCGCTTAAAAGATTACAACTAGGGAGATAACTTAATAAGTGCACTGAAAAAAACAAGCCATTTTTATATGATTCATGTACCTTTATTTTTCATTGAAACTACTGTTTTTGGGTACCGAGTCGAAAAGCAGGTTCCCAAGGTCCCAGTGTATGGAAATGTTGGCCTTTGCACCAACACTGGAGACCCTAGACTGAAAGACGAACTTGAAACACTTAAAATGGTTTCCCCAAACCAATCTCACTAACTCCATGTCTTAATGTGGAACCAAACCCGCTCTGATACCACTCTATCATGGCCCATCCCTCATGGTCCATGTTCTGACTACCCAAGCCCACCTTCGATAGGCCAGGGGCAGGAAACTAGTACCGAGTAGGAATATCCCATAAATGCGAGGAGTTTTCCTAAGAACATGTACACACACACCCAAATCCTAGACCCATTGGTTGGAGAGAAAAGACACTAAGTAAAGTAAATGCATTCATACCGCAAAAACCCAACATTAGTGTATGATAGAAAGTAAGGAAGTCATGTAAAACAAGAACATAATACAATACCATGAAAATAAAGACAACTGCAATGTCCGGCCTGTAAACACAACTACTGAAGTTGCTATAGGAAGCTATCGAAAACAACTTGGCTAGTCTGATCTTACAAGGCATCGTCTGGTCCTGGTACTTTTCCAGCTTTGCATAAGACTCCACCAATGCATCAGTCATCTTCACAAGACATGACACGTGCGAGAAAAGCCCCTGTTGGGGTGAGTAAAATAATACTCAGTAGGGGACCCCAAAACACAAAGTAAAATTCCACAAATAAATCACCACTAAGAAGATACAGTCATATCAACATAGGTATATTTCAACAACATATATAACAAGAACATCTAGGTATACTCAAAAAGGATTCCAAAACAAAACATCTCATTCTTTTCCTACCATATGATTAGTCTCATAGCACACTCGATTCTAGGAGATCCCACTCTTTGAGATATCTGATAGTAACCACATAGAACAAGTCTACCGAAATAATCCAAGAGAACATCTAGTCTTGATACATCATGAAGTTTCCCTAAGACATTTGGTCTCACTAAGACAAGGAGTCTCAATATTGTAGTCAAATACTTAGTCACAAGATTCTTCTCAAGGCAGGCTCATTCCAGGAGAACTCACTCCTTGATCTATGAAGTCATCAGACACCCTCACAATGAGGTCCCGCTTCATTGGGCCCTGCCTAAAGAAGACACACTGAGAACTATCCAAATTAAACTGAATAGTTCAAGTCATGATGGAAAGAAAGATATTGATACATAGATAGGGGTCATGTACCTAGGGCTCACTGGGGGACATCCTGGCCCTACTGAAATTATCATCCTATAAAGGGGATAGGTGCTTGTGTAAATATTTCCCACACCTTTTCCACATGGAATGTGAAGGTATGTAACAGCCAAACATTAGTCATAAAACTCCGCTAACCTAGGCCCCACCCAAAAAATAAATGTTGGTCAATGAACATAATATACAGATAGAGGATTTTGATGATTACTACAAATCCAATCTATATTACCCCACACTATAGGGGATTCACAGTGAAAACCACAAACCCTACGGTGTGGCTTGTAATGTAGGGGATTCTAATGAATACCATGAACCCTATAATTCATCCCACTAGATGGATGATTAACGCCCTACCCTTAGAGGTCACATCAATACCCAAAAAATCCATTATGAGTGACAGAGTTTCCCTCGAATCCCATGGAGGATTTAAAACTGTATTTGGGACTCGTCTCTTGGGGGGATTTCCATGAAATGTCTTACCAAACCCTCAAGGGAAGAACCAATGGGATGGTCATAATTAATACTAGACCTTACTAACAGCCCAACAAGCTATATCAAAATAACTACCTCATCGGGAGGGTCCCTAAATCGTAAACATCTTATCAATCAGACTTATAGTTTGACAGTTATGACCCTTTTTTGGGAAAAGGCACCGATTGGGTCTGGGTATGGTCCAACCCGATCCGACCGACCCAACCCGACATGGCCCGGGGTCCACCGACCCAACCCGGCCTTCCGAGTCTGACCTTACCCGGGTCCAACACAACCCCCTGGCTCAACCCGGCCCGGCCCGCTTCGAGGGGTCCGGTTCATCTACCCTTGATATGGCACCCGACTGCGTCCCTTCATGTCATGCGACTGGCTCAGCCGGCCCCTATTTCTGTACTCACCGCGCTGCCTGAGTTGAAGGTCCAACTCCTCCCACTATGGCACGAAGCCACGACGGGTGCCACTATCGCCACCTCCACCCCACCAAAAGACGGCCGCTATGGGTGAGACCTTCTGCAGGCCACCGTATGTGCTCTAATGTTCCATTATTTGATGCAAAAGAGGTTCTGGCATCCCCGGGCCGCATTCTTCATCGCTTGGGGTTCGAATCCTCATTATGATCCATGGGTGAACAATGTAGTTTGAGCAATGATATCCCCAACACCACCACGATCTGTTCACCACTGTCATTTTCAAACCTTCATTGTGCCAATTCCTTTCTAGATCCATTGACATAATATCGTTGTTCCAACAAATGATTACGCAATGGTTCATCATTCGTCAACCCATGAAGAATGTGAAGAACATGGGGGAGAAAATCACAATAAGAAACCTAAGGATTGAACCTCAGTCATTTGTTCATTACAGACTCAATCTAATCAATTAAAAGGATCCATAAAATGATGAGCAACCCATAAATCAACCAAACGATCATTAATCCCCAATAAACCCCGCAAGGTGAAACCCATCCTGAAACAATACACAATATTTGGGAATCAATCCATTCGTCGATTGATTAATGTTTGTCGTAGGAATTCAAATATGGGGAAATGATGGAATTTAAATAAAAACCCTTACCTCAAGATAGATAGCTTGCAGACGTAGATTGAATTCATGTTTCCACGTCGATCCTTGTTCTGCCAGCATTCATCGATTCATCAATACTTGATTGAATCCTGACCTTCGATCCTTCACTGCATGAAAAAGAGCCTCATCCCCTTTATCTTAGGGAAACTCCAGGGTTCCAGATAATCTCTAGAATTATGAATTCTAATGATGGACCCTACCCCTGAATAATGGAGGAAACGCGTTAACGCACCTATGCGTTTCACTGTTACTGTTTCACTTTGAAACAGCATCACCATGCTACTTCATTTAGGAAATAAGAACAGGTTTCTCAGTCGTAGTGTCACCACACTACCAAATGTTAAAATGAAATAAAATAAACTTCTTTATGTTTATTTTATTCTCCTTTAAAATTCCCAAAAAATTAACTTTTACATTGTCATTCACTGGTCGTGGTTAGCCCCACCTAAGGAAAGCACATCCTCACGAGCTAAACAGTATGCTAGGATTTTCAATCTAAGTTTCTATTTATGAGTTTTAAGGATTTGAAAAATATAATAATTTTTATTTAATTATTCTATATACGGTCATTCCCAAAAAAAATATATTCCACAGTTGGCCTATGACGGCCAATGTTAGCTACGCTAAAGGAAAGCACACCCTCAGGAGCTCAACAGTGGTCTCTGATATTCAATTTGAAACATCGTTCATGAGTTATAAGGACTTGGAAATAAAATAATTTATTTAATTATTTTATTTACAGTTATTCCATTTCCATGTTTTCTCACTGGAGGCTTCTGCTCACTAAAGTGATGTCACTCCTAAGGTAAACCTGTCATTATGAATGCAATAGTACCCTCATATTTCAAAATTGGGGCACCCATTTAAGTGTTTTTTCACCTTTTCAAGAAAACCCCTAATGCGCGCTATATAAAAATTAAAAAAAATCACGGATCATTCTGGCCACTCCGGGCCTCAGAATCACACTTTGCCTCAGTTCATGGTCTCATAATTTTCAAAAGAATGTTCTAAAAATAGAATCGAAAAAATCCAATTCTTTGCAATAGTATAGATCATTGTGGCAAAAAATAGTAATAAATGAATGTGAGTTCAAACCAAGTGTCCATACCTCATTAGGACATCATCCATGACTCAATAAATCATATATTTAGTAGTTAACATAAATTAATGTATTTTTACTATTCACCAGAAATTCAAGTATTTCAAAAAAATAAAATAAATCACCTCAACCATTTTTTGGTGTGTAAAATATGAAATAGAACTACATTTTATGAAAATAATTCTCTAAACATTAAAATTTTAATTTTTAATTACAATCACCATTTACTCAAAAAAGATACAGTTTTTAAGATTATAACTATATTTATAATACTCTAAAAAATTAACTAAGGTCTCAATAAATTATCACAAAATCATAGGAAAAATAAATACTTATTTATGAATATGTTTTATGAAAAATGAATTATCCTTTAAATTAGTTTATTTGTTATAAAATTATAAATAAATATTTATTGCCACAAAAAAAACAAACACTTAAATATTAATGTTTAAAATATTCACTTTCACTTATAAGGTGCCTAAATATTATTTATAATTACATGTCTGGGATTACGATTCATAAGGGTATATTAATATTCCTAAGGGTGAAGTTACTATTAATAAGGGTAAGTTACTGTTCACAGAAAATTAATTTTATTCTATTAGACTCTAAATATATTACTTAACGCAACTGTGTGTATCTTTTCTTCAAAATTCAAAACACTGAAGTGGAAAAATTAAGTTTAACATCTAGAATACAACTACAAATATGTATTGTTTTTTAGAGACTCAATGTTTTATGCATATAAGCTATCGAATGAATTGAAATTATTTATGAAGAAAGATACCATAAAAAATTTTGGTGTCATAAAAATAGTGAATATATTCATAACATACTTTCTTATTTATCAAAATAATTAAAATAGTCAATATATATTATAATATGTTGATTGTAATGAGTTTTTTGATAATCAAATACACATATTCTTATTAAGATATTCTCTTACACAAAATAATACTATAAATTAGTATTTGTTTTTAAAAGTAATTCGAAGACTATAATTTTGAAATATATTTATTATTAATTAAAACACATAATTTTAAATTATTATTTTTTATAACATAATGTATTTAAAATTATAAAACAAATTACTAGGGTGTTACATTTTTCCCCCCTCAACAGAATTGTGTCCTCACAATTTGAAACTACAATTCGAATGATAAAGGTTGATACTTGAAAATTCTCTTCTGGGAAACCCACATTGAAAATAGGGTTAATAAAATATTCTCTTAATAAGGGGGAAAGTGAAATTAATAAGTTACCAAAAATCTATGCATTCGAAGTGGAAAAAATTAGTTTGAAGTAAAAATATTGACATGGAAGAATAATCTAACCATTATGTTCTAATGGAATGTGATAGATAAAATGTTTATATAAAAGTTGAAATCCATAAACTAAAGTTACGAAAAAGTTCAATGATATCATTAAAAAATTCATGATATGAAACCATTTGTTTATTACCCTTTTCCTAAACAAGAGGAATTATTCCACTCTATAATAGTATAAATTTATGTTTCTATTTCCTAAACACAAATGTATCCATTATTTCACTTTGAACAATCTATACTTCATCACTTAGAAAAGGTTGTGCCATGTGGTGAAGTAATAAATTAAACTCTAGAAGCTTGTATAATGATCAACATGAACAATTTATAGATTGTTAAACATTCCATAATGATTCAACAATTTAGAATGAAAGTCTCTATATTTCTAAGATGAAACTTTCATTATCCCTTTATCAACATAATGTATCCCCAAATTTTCACATTACAATCTTGTGAATAACTACATCATATATCCTGTTGATATATGGTAATAACATGAATTACCAGATAACCATAGTGGAAACATGCATTCTACCGTATTATTTAAGTAAGATACATGTTATGGGATTTATTAAATATATCAAAAAGTGTTGTAAAATTATTCGATGATATCATAGAACACTTGTAGAAAAGTCAAAAATCAATTCCAAGGTAGTTTGTACTTATCCGAATCAATCATTTATTAATCATTATCTCAACATCAAGAATATATATTTAGGTTTTTCTTTCCGTCAATCAGGAATTTTCCAAAAAGTTTAACTTCTAATAAATATCTTTTCATGGTACCATTCAACTTATGGTCTCAAATCCTTAATGAAAATGTATTGTAGTATGATCCTCATATATTCCATAATTCTTAAAACCTGTAAATTTCTGAAAAAAATTCAAATGACATGATTCTTGACTAGGAATATTATTCATTCAACTTCATCAGCAGTAGAATCGTAACTTGATCAATATGTGGTAACATAATTTGTGGTATAATACTTTAATTATTGGTACATTTATTCTCATAGAGTCTCATCTTTTTGATGTTAAAGCATTGAACATCATTTATTTGTCTTTTCCCATTTCATTCAGTAGCTTGGTGACCCATTTCTCCAATCTTATAACTCACATGTCGTTCAATAATTTTCCAGGATCATTCTTCCCACAATTATCACATGTGGGAAAACCCTTCCATCCATTCCTGCCTTTATCCATGTGTTTCTCTACCATCCTCTTCTTATATTTATTCCCTTCATAGCCATAAGACTCAGATAATTCTTTATATACCTTTTTAAGACATGATATTATTTTCTCATATGATGAGGATATATGGGAGTCTATCTTCCTTTGAAATGGTGGCTTAGGACCATTAAATATATAATCCTTCTTACTATTTGCATCACGTGCATTGGTGAAGTTATCATTCCTCCTACTAGGATTCATTTATAATCAATTCCATATAATATATTTTCTCAAAAAATTATGAACTCTATAAAACTCTAAACATGGTATAACACAAAACATAAATTTATGCATCATAAATGCTAGAACCATATTCGATGGTTACTTTTGGGTCATGAATCCTTCATAATGGTGGGTAAATTAAATTGGAATTTTCTTCACAATATCCCCCAAGAGTGTCAAACTAGGTGTGCTGTAAAGAACATTATTGTGTACCAGGTTACCTTGAGCCCAGCTAGGAATAGCTTGTCGGATTTGTTACTCCTAGTTACATCTGTGTTATAACAACATCCACTTGTAGTGTCTAGATAGAGAAGTATTTTTTATAAAGACACACATAATATATACCTTACTAAAATTCTATGCTTATCCTAAAATTCTATTATAGGGTTATGTTACCGAAACTATGTTTTCTAAATCTAGTTCTCAAGGTTTCTACTATACTTCCTCTGATACAAGATGTAACGCCATGACCCCAAAAGCCCAGAGTCACTGCAATACTTCATTAAATTGGCATGATTACAAGAAATAAAGTCCTAAAGGACCAATAAATTCAGTAGTCTTGAAGAATAATGATACATATATGTAACTCCTTTTACATTCGGAGAAGAAAACCAAAAGTAATACATTAGAAAAGATAATAAAACGACACCCTTGAAAACTCAATAAATGGCCTATTCTTCATAACCTAGAGAAGAAAAAAATCAAATTGGTGAGCTAAAATATTTATTAAGGGTTACATATTGCAGATTCAGGAATCAATAATAATTTAATCATAAATAATTTCACACAATCAATACTTCATGGTGAATAATTGAAAAACACACCCCATCAATAAACTGAAAATGCATCCACCGATTTTTTCATAGTGAAAACCTCATGGAAATCAACATCTATATTAAATAAAGAGAATAGTTATTATTTGGGCATCATTTATTTGGAATATGAACCAAATACTATAAAGTAAATTTATGTGTGTGGGTAGATACTAGTCTAATTCTATTTTGGAAATAATCTTGAATGGTTTGTCACCAACTATTTTGTCTCATGAGACCTATCGACGCATCGAGGGGATATAGCAGTCCCCTCCCATCACAACTAGTCCAAATTATTATTTATGAAAAGATTTAATACATGAAAAATATGACTTTTCAATATCCATATTGAGTAGAGGATATAGAATCATTAATATTTCGATAGTTAAAGAAACATTCCAAATAAACATTGTATCTAAAATAGTATATGGCGAAGACAATAATCATATCCATTAAATAAGAATATGGTTATATAATAAAATTACAATTTAAAATGAAAAATGATCTCAAAGGGGAAGTAGTTATGCACCAGAATAATTTTTAGGTTCACAATACCATGTAAATCACAATAAAATGGAAATTGGGATAGATTCCCTTACAATATTGTAATCAATAGAATCTTATGACCAAAAATTACTAATAATAAAATGACTCATTAAATACCATGAATATAAATAGAATTTTGATATTATATATTAAATTAAATTACTAATAAACAACATACATAAAATAAGTGGCAAACAATGGAAATCCCATGGAAATAAAAGTGAAATGATAAACACCTTACATTAAGTCCAAATGTATTCTACACTTGATCTTAATGCATTGAATAATCAAATTAGATTAATTAATTTCGAATTATATAACATTATATCGGTTCAATTTATTTATTATATCTTCAATAACTTCATTTATGGCCTTTTATAAGGGTTAAAATATTTAATTTCATCATTTGGATGTGCATGGTTTCTTAGTTTTCATGATCGGTTCACTCATGCAAGAGTATGGAAGTTTGTGTAAGATATAAATTGAAATATAGAGTTGAATTTATGAGTTATTAAATTATCATCCATATGGTAAAATTATCTTATAAATACTTTGGTGTTTTTGGAGAGGATAAATCATTATGTAAAATTTTTATGATAAATGCTTGGATTAATTTGATAGTTTTTCGATCTCCCCAAACTCATTTTGTTTCATAATTAAATACCATGTGTAAAAATGATTATAGAACATTAAATAAGATATATTACATATATTAGGATCTTGTTAATCCATTAAAATGGTTTCATAACTAGTATTAAATATGGTAAAAAAAATTGAAAACTTTCCATCATTCAATGTGCTAAATTAATACCTCACACACGGTGTTTTCGTTTTTAGTATAAGAGGAGAGGGAAAGAGAGATGATGATGAAATATTCCATTAGTATAATAAAATTCTAGTACAAGCAAGTTTCTAGAATTATCACATCATTTGGATGAGTGGAGGTAAGGAGAGAGAGAGAAACAAAAGAATGGAACTTGTAAAATAAGTTGAAAGGAAAAGGAAGAGATGTGTACCCTCTAGAGTTCTTATCCTTGAGAATATCTTTAAGGAATTGTTTTTGGACTTTTGGTGAGACCCTCAGGTATTGGACATGGGGGGAGGGCTTAGTAATGGTATTTGGTTTAACATAATAATGGCTTAATTCTAGAGTGGTGTGAGAGGAAGAGGGGTGGGGATGGTTTATATATTGGAGGAGAGGAGGGTTTTTCCATTATTTTAATCATTAGTTTATTATTTTTTCAAGGGAAAGGAATAGTAATGATTATTGTGAAAAAAAAGTCATAAATGCATGTGAGTTCAAACCAATTGTTCTAACCTCATCAGGACAATATTCACGACTCAATAAATCATGTATATAGAATTTATCATAATATAAGGTATTTTTCTATTCACTAAAATTTTCAAGTATTTTGGAAAAATTACAAAAATTTATCCTAACCATTTATCGATGTGTAGAATCCAAAAATTAACTCCATTCTATCAAAATTATTTGCTAAATATGAAAAATTTTATTTTTATTTAAAATAACCATTTACTCGAAAAATACAGTTTTTAAAATTATAACTATTTTTACAATACCATGAAAAATTAACTAAGGTCTCATTAAATTATCCCAAAATCATAGGACAAAAAATATTGATTTGTGAATAAATTTTATAAAAAATTATCTATATTTTAAATTAATTTAATAATTATAAATTTCTAAATAAATATTTTTTCTCATAAAAAAAACCATCATTTAATTTTTAATGTTTAAAATATTCACTTTCTTTTATAAGGTGCCTAAATTTTATTAATAATTAAATCAGTGAGGTTACTATTCAAAAGGGTACATTAAAATTCATAAGGTTACATTTACTATTCATAAGGTTATGTCACTATTCATATGGGTAAGTTACTATTTTCCAAAAAATTAGTTTATTCTATTAGACTCTAAATATATTATTGAATGAAACTGTGTATAACTATTTTTCAAATTTTAAAACATACAATTGGAAAAATTTAAGTTTAATTTCAATATTATAATAACAACAAAGTATTGTTTTGTAGGGACTTAGTTTTGTGTGCATATAATTTGTCCAATGAATTGAAATTGTTTATGAAAAAAAACATACCATAAAATATTGGGGTGTCATAATAAGAGTGAATATATTTAGAAAATAATTTAGTATTTATAAAAATAATTATAATAGTAAATATATATTATGATATATTGATAAAAACAAATATTGAAATAATCAAATATAGATATTCATATTGAGATATTCTTTTTAAAAAAATAATACTATAAAATGTATTTGTTTTTAAAATTAATTTGAAAGCTATAAATTTGAAATATAAGTATTATTATTTAAAATACATAATTTTAATTTATTATTTTTCATAAAATAATGTATTTAAAATTATAAAACAAATTACATGGGTTTTACCTTATTCCCCCATCAATAGAATTGTGACCTCACAATTCGAAACTACACTGCAAAACATAAATGTTGATCTTTGAAAATTATCTTATGGGAAACCGACAAAGTAAATAGGGTTAATAGAATGTTTTTTAATAAGGGGGAATGTAAAATGCATAGGATACCATAAATATATACATTTGAATAGGATAACACTATTCCGAAGTGAAAATATAGAAATGGAAGAATAATTTAACCATCATGTTCTGATGGAACGTGATAGATAACATGTTTAGATGATAGTTGAAAACCACACACTATAGTTATGAAAAGGTTCATTAATATCGTTAATATTTTCGATAATAGGACACAATTTTTTATGTCTCTTTTCCTAGACATGGGAAATTATTCCACTTTATAAGAGCATAAATATATGTTTCCATTTCATAAACACAAACTATTTCATTGATTGCACTTTGAACTATCTATACTTCATCACATAACATAGGTTTATCCATGTGATGAAGTAATACATTAACCTCTAAAAGATTGTAAAAAGATTAACTTGAACCATTCATAGACAGTTAAACTTTACATAATGATTCAACAGTTTACAAAGAAGGTATCTAAATTTCCAAGATGAATTTTACATTACCCCTTAATCAAAATGAAGTAGCTATAAATTTTTCCATTCTAAAAATATGAATAACTTCATCATATATCCTCTTAAAATATGGTAAATACTCTAATTACCATAAAACCTTAGTGGATAAATCCATTATTCTTTATTCAATATGTATGATACATGTTATTAGATTTATTCTTTAAATCCAAAAATGTTGTAAACTTCTTCAATGATAGCATAGAACAATTGTCGACAAGTCAATAATAAGTTCCAAGGTAGTTATTAATTATCCAAATCAATCATTTATTCATCATTATCTCAACATCAGGAATATATATTCATGGATTTCTTTCCGTCAATCATGCATTTTCCAAAAAATTTAACTTCCACTAAATATCTTTTCTTGGTACCATTCTACTTATGGTCTCAAATCCTTAAGGAAAAAATATTTTTGTAAAATACTCATATATTAAATATTTCTTATAACTATTAAATTGTAGATAAAATATTCAATTGACATGATTCTTGACTTGGAATATTTATCATTCTACTTCATCTACGGCAACATCATAACTTGGTCATTATCTAGTAACATAATTTGGTTTATAATACTTTGATGTTTGGGACAATGATTTTCATAGTTTCTTATCTCTATGTAGTTGAAGAGTTGAACTTAATTGATTTGTCTCTTCCTATTTAATGTTGTAGATCAGTGACCCTTTTCTCCACACTTATAACATACTCCTATGCCTTTCAATCCTTTTCGAGGATGATTATTTCCATATTTATCACATGTGGGAAAACACTTCTCTACCTTCTTCCCTTTATTCATTTTTTTCTCGACCATCCACTTCTTCTTTTTCTTCCCTTCAAAGCCATAATAATCAAATAGTTACATAGATACATTAATAACATATGATATTATTTCCTCATATGATGAGGATAATTGGGAGAATATATTCCTTCAAAATGATGGCTTAAGACCGTTAGATATATGATACTTCTTACTCTTTGAATCCCATGTATTGGTAAAGTTCTCATTCCTCGTACTATGCGCCATTTATAATCAATTACATATAATAAATTACCTCATAAAATTATGAACTCTCTATAACTCTAAACCTGGTGTAGCACATAACAAAAATTTATCCATCTTAAATCTTAGAACCATATACATTGGTTACATTGGAGGCCTAAATCCTTCATAATTGCGGGTAAAATAAATGTGTATTTTCCTCATAATATCCCCAATAATGTCAAAATTGGTGTCTAGTAATTCTCATTATCGTGTACCTAGTTACCCTAAGTCAATCCTAGAACACCTTGTCATAGTTTTTACTCTTCGGTACTTCTATTCTTGAACCACATCCACTTGTGGTATCCCAAAAGAGGCGTATTTTCTAGGAATACCCAAATAATCTCTACCTTAACCAAATTATATCCATATCCTCAAATTCTATCATAGGGTTATGTTCCTTAAACAATTTTTCCTAAATTTAGTTTTCAAGGTTTCTACTAAACTTCATCTAATACCAACTATAATGCCCCAACCCCCGAATCTTGGATCTGGTGCATTACTTATTTACATTGGAATGATTACAAGAAATAAAATCCCATAGGATCGATCATTTTTTTAGTCTTTAAGAAAATAGATACATAAATGGAACTCATTTTACATTGGGAAAAGAAAATAGGAAGTAAAACATAACAAAAGCTAATAAAACTGCATCCATGAAAACTCAATAAATGACCTCTTCTTCATAACCAGGTGAAGGAAAACAAATGAAATGAGTGAGATAAAAAGATCATTAATGGTTACAGATAGTGGAATCATGAATAAATAATAAGTGAATCATAAACAATTTCACTCAATCAATACGACATGGTGAATGATTGAAAAACATGTTCCATCAATAAACTGGGAATGCATACATAGATTTTGTAATAATGAAATCCTAATGGAAAGAAATAATTGTATAATGAATAAAGATAATGATGATTATTTGTATGATAGGTATTTGGCACATGAACCCTAATACCATTGAGATGGTTTATGTCTGTGGGTAGATACCTGTCTGATTCTATTTTTGGAAACCAACTCGAAAGGTAAGTCTCCAACTGTTTTTTCTAATTAGACATATCAATGCATCGAGAGGCTATATTCATCCCCTCCCATCAATTCCCATCAAAATAGTTCATTATACAAATACTTAATATAAGAACCATATTCCTTTTCAATATCTTTATTGAGTAGAGGATACATATTCATCAATATTTCCACAACTAAAGAAACATTCTCAATAAACACCATATGTAAATTGGTATATGACTAAGAAAATAATCTTATCAATATAATAAGAGTATATATGTGTTATATAATTACAATTTATAATGAAAAATTATCTCAAAGGGTAGTAGATAAACAACAGAGTAATGATTTGGTGCACAATATAATGTAAATCACAATGAAATGGAAATTGAGACCAAGTCACTTACAACATTGTAATAAATAGAATCGTATGAAAATAATAATAATAATAATCAAATGAATCATTTAATAACATTAATATAAATAGAATCATGATATATATATATATATATATATCAAATGGAAGTACACATACACCGCATACAATAAATAAGTGGTGAACAGTGGAAATCTCGTTGAAATAAAAGTGAAATGATAAACCCCATACCTTAAGTCCAAATGTATTATGCACTTGATCTTAATGTCCTGAATAATCAAATTAAATTCATTAATTAAAAATTAATGACCCTTATAAAAATTTAAATGAATTTTTATATACTTATTAAGTTCATTTATGTCTTTTTTATGGGTTAATAGACTCAATTCCATCATTTGGGAGTGCATGTTTTCTTAGTTTTCATGATTGGTTCTCTCGTGCAAGAGTATGGAAGTTCGTGTAAAATGGAAACTGAAATCCTGAATTCATGTTATGAGTTATTGATTCATCATATATAAGCTGAAATGATCATATAAATCCTTTGGTTATTTTGTGATAGGATGAATCATTATATAAAATTTTAATGATAAATTCCAGGATTATTTTTTATGTTTTTTCGATAACCACAAACTCCTTTTTTTATAATTAAATACTATGTGTAAAAAATGATTCCATAACATTAAATATGAAATATTAAATATATAATTATCAGGTTACACTATGAAAAATAGTTTCAGGACCAAAATGGAATGTGGTAATATAAATTGAAAACCCATCGTCCTTGAATGTGATAATTTAACACATATCGGATGATGTTTTCATTCTTAGAATAAGGGGAGGGGGAAGGAGAGATTATGATTAAATATTACATTAGAATAATATAATTCTAGTACTTGTATGTTACTAGAATTATCATGGAATTTGGATTAGGTTATGTGATGATAGATAAAAAAATGGAACTTGTAAAATAAATTCAATGGAAAAGGAAGAGAGGTTTACCTCTTTAGTAATCCTCCTTGAGATTCTCCTTAAAGCCTTTTTTTGGCCTTTTGGGGATACCATAAGGTCTTCGATGTTAGGTGGTCTTGGGAATTGTATTTGGAAAAACATTGTCAAGGAACAAATCTTGTGTGGTTTAAGAGGAATAGGGGTGAGGAGTGGTTTATATAGTGGAGGAGAGGATGGTTTTGCATTATTTTATTCATTAGATTATTATTTTCCATTAGATAAGGAATAATATTAATTCTTGTGAAAAGAATCGTAATAAATGCATGTGAGTTCGAACAAAGAGTTATTACCTCAGTAGAGGATCATCCGTGACTTGATAAATCATATATTTAACAGTTATTGTAAATTAATGTATTTTCACTATTCACCAAAAATTCAAGTATTTCAGAAAAATCCAAAAAAATCACCCTAATTATTTTTCATTTTACAGAATCAAAAAATGAACTCCATTTAATGAAAAAAAATTCTAAATAAGAAAATTTTAATTTTTAATTATAATCATCATTTACACAAAAATACATTTTTTTAAAATTATAACTATTTTTTAATACCATAAACATTAACTAAGGTCTCATTAAATTAAATAAAAATCATAGGACAATAAAATATTTATTTATGAATACATTTTATGAAAAATGAAATGTATTATATATTAATTTATTAAATATAAAATTGTAAATAAATATTCATTGCTCCCAAAAATTCCAACACTTAATTATTATTGTTTATAATATTCACTTTCATTTATAGGGTGCCTAAATTTTATTTATAATTACATGGGTGAGGTTAATATTCATAAGGATACATTACTAATAATAAAGTTCAAGTTAATATTAATAAAGGTATGTCACTATTCATAAGAGTAAGTTACTATTCACTAAAAATTCTGTTGATTCTATCAGACTCTAAATATCTTACTGAATGCAACCATGTATGTATATTTTTCAAAATTCGAAACATAGAATTGGAAAAATAAATTTTTGTATCTATATTTTAACTACAAAAAATTATTGTTCAGTAGAGACTCAATGTTTTCTAAATATAAGCTATCTAATGAATAGAAATGATTTATGAAGAGACGTATCATAAAATCCTGGGGTTTCATAATAATAGTGAATATACTCAAAACATAATTTAGTATTTATAAAAATAATTATAATAGTAAATATATATTATAATCTAATGATAAAAATGAATTTTGTAATAATCAAATACACATATTCACTTTAAGATATTCTTTTACAAATAATAATACTATAAAATATTATTTGTTTTTAAAATTAATTTGAAATCTATAAATTTTAAATATAAGTGTTATTTATTAAAAACTTATTTTTAAAATATTATTTTTCATTACATTATGTATTTAAAATTATAAAGAAAATTATTGTGATTTTGCAATTATAAATTAACCTTCTTTTTTCTTCATCTCTTTGAATTATCTCTACATGTTAGTCCAAATAGATTCAAGGACATAATTATTACAAAAGATTTTATTAAATTCCTCCCACTCCATCTCTTCTATTTTATCCTTCATCTTGGTGTTCTTAATCAATGACCACCATTAGTCGATTGTTCCATCTTAAAGATATATTTCTAGAGTCACCATCTCTTTCTAAAAATAGTGGAGAAAGGAAAATATATTTTTTATTGAGTTAGCCCACTATTCCAGAATAAGTGGATTGAAAGGACCACTAAATCTCAGTATTCATTTCCTCATAAAATATTAGATAGCCAATTTATTCCTCTTATGTGAAATAGTATGTTCCATATTATTTAGGTCATTGTTCATATCCTATGACAATTAGGTAAGCATCACCATGAAATTTTGAACTCCACCCCCCAAAGGCATTGGGGATGTCATTCAAGAAATCTTTACAATGGCATTTACATGGGTTGTTGTCATGGTTTCTCTTGGTTGCCACCATTTTCTAAATACCAAAATTCTTGAACAAAATTTAATTCAACATGTTATGATTAAATAATTTATCATTTTTCTAAAGTTAACTCGAAACAAATATATTATGGGATTCCTATGTTTGTCATTTTTCTAAAAAAACTTTTTATATTCTTAGTTATACTTAGTCTAATACTAAAGCATGTAGCTAATGTTCTCTAATCCTATTTCTCAAATATACTAAACCATGATTTAATATAGGATATAGAAACCCTACTTCTTATTACATAACTATTATATTATTTTTATGTTAAACAACATAATATCATTACAAAACCAAGATCCACAATTATTGTGTTTTGGATAAATTATTCTCTAAAATAAATTTTACATAATAAAACATAAACATTATTAAATTCATTCTTCCTTATATTTATATTTTCCCTTGTATTATCCTTGGTAAAGGTAATCACCTAAATATATACACCAATGAAATGGTTGAACTGAAATTCCAATAAGAGGATAGATAAGGAAATGAATCAATATATCATGGGTGAGAATAATAATCATCATCCTAACAGAATAATATGTTCATAGTCATAATAATGAGAGGAATTCTTAAATAATGGTATGGAATGTGGTACTATATAAAAAGAAAACATCATGTCATATTGTTTGATTACCATAATAAGTTTTAAACAAATATACCATTATGTTCCTGCATAACATATGGAAAAATCATAACATAATCATTATGAACAAAGATAACATCATGTTAACACATAATACACATTATATCAATGAATACATCACATTACCCATTTCATTGGTGGTAAATATAATTCTAGGCCCAGCCATCACATCATAACATTTAAATAATCATGCATGTCAAATAGAACTTCTATCAACCAAAGTCATGAAGTAACCCATGTAAATGGATCGGTTTTATAAGTATTTCATCAATCATGATTTCAAGAAAAATATTTTTATTCCAAAATAAAAAAGGTAAAGAACAAACTATAATAAACTGGAACTATACTGATGGTTTGGGATAAACTGTCGGTATTAGTACCACAAAAAGACCTAGTACCAATGGTCTTGAAAAAACTGTTTGAATAGATTCAATAAAATGACCCTATACTGATGGGTTTTCCCAAACCATTTTTATCGATGATGGATATTCCAATGGTTTGGTTAAAACTATTAATAATGGTCTATACCAATGGTTTTATAAACCACTGGTATATGTATTTTTATTTTTAATGAATTATTTTATCACATTACATTTAATATATCAAGAATTAATTTAATTATAAATATACATATACATATTTATTGTACATTTTTTCAAAAAAATATTATATATTATTGTTTATGTAATTGATATATAAATTGGAGATTAGAGGAACAAAAGCAGCCATGGTTTATTTAAATTACCTATACAACAATTTTTCAAAACTGTTGGTATACTTATTTCCAATTACTTATACCAATAGTTTTGAAACTTTTGGTATAGCCCACCTATACCAACAGTTTTCCAAAACCATTGGTATAGGTCTATACTGACACCAAACAAGGAAATGACCACCCAATATATTGGTAGAGAATATTCTAAATGATTTGGTACCTATACCAATGGTTTCAATCTATTATTATATTTTTATTTTCCAATAGTGACATATTTGGTATAAGAATCGTCATTTCAGATCGAAGAAAAAAATAACTCAAGAGGATTCAAAATGTGTTTTTTTAAAACTATTTGTATTTTTCATAAATTCATATTGGAAACATGTATTTACTAAAACTAAAAGTTATGTACAATTGAATTATATTTTATTAATAGTAAAAGAATATCCATACTAAAATTTTTCATGAAAGAGAAATAACTTCAAGAAAGGGGTTGGGTTTAACTATCCCCTTACTATATATCTAAATACCCTCTACACTTGTACATAATATACTAGATAATCAAATTATATTAAATACCTACTAAATACATAACCAATAAAAAATTTATTTGATTTATAATAGTTTTATTATGTTTTTTATGTCTTTTTATATGAGTTATAGTGTTTAATTTCTTTGTTCTCGAAGTGTTTGTATCGTATCTTATGGTTGGTTCCCTTGATTATAATTATGGGAGTTCATGTATAATGGAAGAAAAAATATTAAAGTGGACTGAAATTAAATTAATTTAATTCAAAATTTTCAAATGGTTCAATATATCTTTTTTTCTTGATATCAGGATGATTCATTACATAAAATGTTGATGAAAATGATTAATTTATTCTGGCAGTTTTTACGACCATCACGAACTAGAATCATTTTATTTATTATAATGATTATATATCGGTTCCAGTACATGATATAAGTTATAATATATATATTTAAATGTTATTTAACCATAATAATTTTTATGAGCATCCTTGAATATAGTGGTGGAAAATTAAAACTCACTGTCCACGAAAGTTGTGAGTCGACCAATCACGGACAATGTTTTCATTTTTAGAATAAAAAGGATAAGAGATAAGATTTAATGATGGATATTCCATTAACAAAATAAAATTTCAGTATCTTTATTATAATATATTTACCATTCCATTTTGGATAGGGGAGGTGAGGTGATAATAATAATAATAGAAAATAAATTAAAAGAGAAAGAAGGAGGATTTTACCTCTTCTGTATTGTCTCCTTGATAACCTCCTTAAAGAACACAGGTTTGGTATTTTTTTTAGAACAAAATCTCTTAGACATCATGATGAGTCTCGGGTTGTTAACAAGGTATAATTTATAAAAGATACAATTCTTATAATGTGTAAGGATAATGGGTGGTGAGGGGTAGTATTTATAAGGGAAGAGATGGGTGTTTTTTGTTATTCTATTCATTTATTTATTATTTTATCTCAATAATATCAATAGTGTTGATTAATATGACTAAATATAGTAAATGGTTCGTGGGAGTTCAAAATAATGTGTGTTTATCTCATCCATACATAATCCATGAATCAATAATTCGGGTAATTATTAAATATCAAAAATTACTGAATTTCACGAATCAAAAAAAATTCAACTATTTTAGAAAAATCCATACAATTCACCATAATAATTTTTATACATTTATATTTAAAAAAATTACACCATTTTATTAAAATAATTTTATAAATATTAGAAATTAATTTTATTGAAAATCAGCATTTATTCGAAAAATATCAATTTTAGTATTATAATCAATTTTATGAACCTTATAAAATTTAAATAAGGTCTTATAAAATTAATTTAAATCACTGTATTAACTATAAAATTTTATATAAACATTTCTATTTTACAAAAATATCAACACTTAAATAATCATTTTTAAAACAGTTATTTACATATATCATTATTTAAGTATATGATATTTTTATTTATAAGATTCCTGAATTTTATTTATATTTTCATATGTAAGGTTACTATTCTATTTTCCAGATTACAATTCCTAATGGTTATATTATTATTCTAACATCCAAGATAATAATTCATCTATAGGTTTCATAATTTATAAAAATACCACTTATTTCATCTTGATTTTTGAAAATAATGTATTTATTTGGTTCTCTATGTTATGTACATAATTATAAGAATGGAAAATTCCGTTGATAAAATTATTATTTGTTACAATAAAATGGATGAGATACTTGTCAGCATCTCCCATTCCACTGAATATCTAGAATTTTAGATTCCCAATGTTTTGTGGATAATGATTCAAATTCAACAACTCAAGATATAGATTCCCTTTTTGTCACACAAGTGAATATCGACCTTCTTGAGAATCCATCTGAGTAGTGAGCTCATTAAATAATTTCTAGGTTACCACTGGTTGATTCAGTCTAGAGTAAATTTTCTAAATTGGAAACAGATGTTTTCCCAATGGTGGTAAATATTGATAATAAATTGACATTCTAGTCATATGGGCCTGTTGGAGTGATCTTAATTTAATAGGGTGACTCGAATCTACCAATTTTTGTCATGAAATCTAGGGAAATGGGAGAGGTTCGGTTGTAGGAGGTTTGAAAACATAATCTTGATTACTATAGTTAGTGGGTATACATCAACAAACAAAGTCAGAATTGATCTATGTAGGTTATTTTATTTTGGCCTTGAACTGAGCAATATTATCTTTTACTTATACAGTTTCAATATTTTTGGGTGGTCGATTGGATGGGAATATGGCCACCCCATTTTCTTTTTTCATCAATGTTAGCCTATCGAGTGGTACTCTATATATAAGGCACTTAATTAGAATGTTCTTCAAAAGTATCAATCTAGTATGAATTGTTTAATCCAATTATAAATACATTTATTGATGTAAAACCTTCCACTATAATCATATATTTATTTATAGGGGTTATATCTGAAAACATGGTACGTTTCTATACAGTGGATAATACTGGAGATGGAAAATGGATGAGAATTCCACTATCCTTGTGGGTTTGGGTTTCTAGTTTGATGTTGTAGTCCCCCTGTGTAGGTGTGATGATTTCAAAATCTTATCTCTGGTGTTAATATGTAACTTGTCCGGGGGAACTGTATAGATATGTTTATAGGCCTTAAGGGTGCGAGAAATAGTTGGTATATGGGTCTTCTCCTATGTTTTAGTGGATGGATCCTCCAAGTAGGATCTCCTTTTGGATTCTTAATTTTGGATGGTTGGGAAAGGAATAACTTCCTCTATATATTCTTTAAGAATTTGGGTCACGTGTGAATTATGATAACCATAATGAACAGGGACTATCATTGGGAGCCCCTAGGTGGTTTCTGTTATGATTTGGACTTCCTCCTCTGGCCCTAGAGGTAATGGATGTATGTGTTAATGAACTATATGGATAAGATCCCAAAATAGTAAGATATGGAAATTGGGTCTACATGATTCTTTGTGTCCTATTATCGGTAGGTAAGTCTATGATGTTGCAACTCTTAAAGGATTTCATAGGATTCCACCAAAAGTTAGCATGGATCCATTATGACAGTAATTCCAAACCAATGTGTCCACCAACTAGAACTGGAGGTTCTAGTTTGATGAAATTGTATTCTGGGACACAATTTTATGGTCTTTATTGCATTCGAGGGATATGAATGGTGCCTCAACTATTTGTGTGTAATGCCTTGAGGTTCTTTGCAGGTGTTTATAGCTTGTCTAATGATCTTGAAAATAATTTTTTCTTTGGTGGGTCTATTTGTGTTGAAGGGAATCATGAATTCCCTAAAAGATAATCATCATTAAGAAACCCATAAATGCAATATTTTAATTAACAGTTATTGGTCAATTGATTTCTTTATTTGTTAACGAATTCACATTAAATTCTCCATTTTATTTCTAATGGAAACACTAATGGATCCCTTAAATATGATGGTTCGACATGAATATCATTGTAGTCCTTCTCTCCAAAAAATTTCAGTCACTATGGTTTCTTATACGTTATTCCTCATAATAATAATTAGATGATAGGATGGTAGATTGGGATCATCACATCATTTTGTGTAGAATTATTTCTTACTACGTTACTCTCTTACATATTTTAGATTTATTTGTGAATACATCCTAAATAGAAGTGTTAGATTTGTTAACCCTGTGATAATGAATATATAAATACCATGTGTTTATTTAAATATATGTATATATAATAGGAACTGCATCTTGATATTATTAATCAGTTATGTTAGGGTTTATATCCAAAATTGTTAACTATTGATTTTATTTCCATATTAGGAGGTATTTTCTGTTGTGATGTTGGGATCATACCTCTGATAATGGATTCCTATTATATCCTATGAAGGGAATTAGAAACCATGTAATTTTATTCTACTTAATGGGACACATAATATATTTTAAATTCATGTTAAAAGTACATCATCAAATAATTTTAACATCATCTAGAATGGAAAACTATGAAAAAGGTTCCTATTAATTGATCGTATGGAAATTATTCATAAGGTTACCTTTCTGATTCATCTTATTTGTTAGTAACCACACAAGAAAAATTATGGTTAGGTCTCACACCTAGTAGGATGCCCATATTATCATTCACATGTCAGCTCGTGAGGGAATCTCATTCTCACCAAATGAGTGATATAGATCATCTTTATTTTTTTAATAAATTCATACCTATATCATTTCTATAGGAATATAATACACCTTATTCTCTACAATATATGGGATTCATATGCTCATTAAATAGGTGTTAATGGGCTCTTTACATAGATAAGTTTTATCATGATCACCTTAGGCTTATCGCCATTTGGGAGATTGGATAATCCAATTCTCATGACATGGGTCTCTTATCCTTGTCACGTAACCTAAATCTAGAATAAGTTTTGTATTTAACTCTCTAGGAGTCCCAGCTCAGAAGAAACAAATATTATTATCTCATCTCATGGTGCATATGAGTAAACCCATGGGAGTTTCTCAACTTATGGTAATAGAATGTAATTTTATTCTCTACACATAAGATAAAAGGTATATTTGAGGATCCTAGTACTAAAAATAAAATATTCATCCTATATATCTTGTTTAATAGTAATAAAATCCCATATAAATTATGGAACACAGGTGAATTTCATATCTTAGGATAGCTTCATGTAGTTTAACGTCATATGGTAATGATGTATGTTCTTTATTTTTTATCCATGTAGCTAACTGTGTTCTATTATTTTTAAAAGATGAATCTCAATCATGAAAGTGAAATGATTAAATAAAACCATTATGTTCAAATGAGTCATGAACAATGTGAGAAACAATAGATAATAGGATACTTAGCATGTGGAAAGAGAGTGTAAAATAAAGGATTGAGTATATTTTATGTGTCGAACAGCCCAAAGGGTTTAACCTATTTATTTATAACTAGATAGCAGAATATATGATTGGGGGTTTATAACATGTCGGTTAAACTCCCCACTAAGATGGTGGTCGGACCGATGTGTCACATGCCCTCAAGTGCACCTCATTGTACACCAAAGTCTATCGACTAGTAGTGAGGGTGTAAATTTCGATTAGTGGGGAGACTATACCATCATAATTAGGGATTCACAATAGTATAATAGTATATAAACAACTGATAACATAAGAAGCAGAAAATAAGTAAAATAAAAGCAGCGAAATAATAATAAAAAATGAAAATAAAAATAAAGTGGTGTATGCCAATTTCTTATAATGATGCATGTAATTTCAGGTGTCACTATAAGGTACAAATAATAAAAATTAATAAAAACCAAATAGTCAACTCTATAATAATCCTGAGAAAGAGCCCAGTCGTGTGATCCATACCTCCCATGGACACAAAATAGCATAAGAAATGAATTCAAATACCTATGAGCAAGAAGATATGCTCAAGTGCCAAATAGCACCTGGGAAGGGTGTGAGATAATAATCTTAGTAGGCCAGAACACATGGTGTCTAACCCAATCCATTTATTAATATAAATTGCAAGTAGTGAGTATGTATAAGAAAATAAATAAACAAGTAGTGCTGAATAAATAAACAACAACCCACCCAGGTTCAAAAGGGACACTTGTAAGCTATACCTACATTAGCACACTTCCATGTTTCTATGTTTGTGGGTAGATCCTACTATATCAATTTGGATTTCCAAAATTAATTATTCATTCTACTGATGAGGATGGATCACTCAGAATATACCATAAACATACTAACTTTGATCTTGGGCTAACCAAAATCTCACCCTCAAGCATAACTACAATATTTCCCTCAGTCATTGTGTGACTGGGCATATTCCCTTTAGGAATCTGATACAAACATATAATTTTCCCTCAGTCATTTAGTACCAGTGCAACGAGACCTTAAGTGGTATGAAAACACACACCAAGCCCCCATGAATCACTATAAATAACTCTATGGCATTGTCTAATTGTGCATCTAGCCATAGGGAACTTGACATAAACATATAATCTTCTCTCAGGCATTTAGTACCAGTGCACCTAGCCCTTAGGAAGTACACAAATGTGCACCAATACCTCATGAATGAACACAAAACATGAGTCCTTAGAAAACCCATATAATCATATACTCTACTCTTTGGCATCAATTACATATGTTATATGCCCTCCGTAAGTATGAAAGAAAATGTACCATGCTCTTAGGTGAACACATTAAACATGAATCATATCTAGGCAAACTCAACATTAAAAAAATAGCAAACCCTCAAGTATCAATCACATAAATATTACATAAGCACATAATATATGAAATAAAAATAAAAATTCTAGTATCAAATATTACAGATTTATCATCATAAGACATAATGATTAATTTATAAAAATTATTATCTATTAAACCAATTAATATCATTAATGCATGTTACGAATTGTCATCATAATTATATGAAAACTTTTTAATTAATAATTCAACCCTAAAGTCAAAAATATATTAATTAACGTGTTTATCCAAGGTGATTATACCATAATAAAACTACCCATTTATTATTATTCCAATTCAAAAGTCTAATCCCACATCCAATATATTTATCCAATTTTTGTAGGGCTCAAAAGTCAAACAGACTAGGTCGTAATTAAATCCAAGGATGACACACCTATCAGGTGGATGAAGGTCTTAATCTCCTTGCCTATGGACCCAAAGGAATTTAATAGTGATTTAAAAATATAATATTTTAGTTTAATTGGGTTTACCCATTTTATCTAGTCATTCACATGGCATGTCGGCATGTTCCTACATATCTCAATTACTATAAAAAAATTAAAAGAAAAAATTATTTAGTTTAGACCACCCAAAATAAATAAATTTAATTTATTTAATTTAAAACATTTAAGGAAATCCGTAATTTCAATCCATTCCATTAAATTAATGGTATTTAATTAAAAAAGTTAATGCAATTCACTTTTCAAGGATCAATTGGTACTTAGAAGGTACCATTAAAAATTAGGTAAATTATTACAAGGGAATTCCCTTTTTGTAAATTATGCAATGTCATTCAAGAGGGGTTGATTTGGTTTAATAAACATTTATCAATATCATACATGGAAAATTTCTTTTATGAATGTAATCCAATCCCTTAGGAGGATCTTGGTTCATTAAGATTTTATATTAATAAGGTCCGAACCGTTTAATACTATCCAGAAGGTCAAGCCTCAAATATACCATTTAAACTAATGAAGCATGACACATCAATAAATATTATTTAAAAAGGAGGAAATTAATAACCTTCAACAAAATAATAACCAACAAAAATGAATATGGAGAACTCAAACTATAACTAAGCATGATATAAATATCTATCATAACATTTTCATTATGAATCCAACACACCTCCATTGGAGGCGATTAATTTTAAAATCATGACATTGATCTTGAAACAATTCATTTATCATATTTAAATACATATTCTAGAATAATAATTAAGTACTAATTAAATGAAATAAAAGTGCATAAAGAATCCCATAAAATCATTATTCAATTTAAAGGAGAAAGGAAAGGGATCCTACCTTTGGAAGAAGACCAAACTGAACACTCGACACATGATAATTTTAACTCGAAGATATTCCACACTTGAACAGACATACTTTACTATATATATAACCCTTGAACCAATGTACATATTCCCATCACTGTGAGGGAATATGTACAATGAGGATATATATATATATATATACCTATATATGAGAGTTCATGCTTTCAGGGAGCTACCAAACACTCTCTAAGTGATGATGACAATTTGAAACCATCGCAGTGAGGCCGAAACACTTATGGAAATAAATGATGAACTAAAAAACTATGAAAACCTCCAAAAATAAATAGTGAAACAATGAAGGGTGAAGGAAAATCTTACCCCAAATCAATGGCATTGATCCAAATCAAACCAATCATATTTTCCTTTGGCTGCGTATGCTGAAACATGAACAATGTCAACCTAAGAGACCCTTTTCATGCCCTAATACAGAAGAAGAATATAAAAATTTGATTAAAACTTATCCTATGGTTTGGATGATTTGAAATCGGGTAATAAAGGGAGGAAAAAATTCCAACCAATGATGTAGAAGAGAGTAGAAGGTATTACCTCGAAGGATCGAGTGAGATTTGTTAAGGATCGAGGTGAAATCGTTGAGTGTAGAGGGAGTTGGAGGATAGGGGTCGCGCGCTAGAGGGGTTTGTCCAAGGGGTGTCATGCACTATAGAGGATAGGGATTGGGGTGGTTCAGGCTGAAGGTGGTGGGGGAGACCCCCCGTGTCTTTTAAAAAAACTAACCTAATAATAATATTAATCATCATCATTATAATCCTTATAATCATAATAAAAACAACAATAACAATAATAATAATAATAATACTATTATTATTAATAGAACATTTTTTATTTTTACTACCAAATTATTTTAATTAATTTTTAATTTAAATAATTTTTTTTCTTAAAAATCATAGTCTTATAACTCTTGAAATTAAGATATGTACCTCAATTTGAAAAATGGTCCATCCAGTAAATGAAAAATTGAAATTTCATTGGTTTTCCATATGGTTCAAAAGACAGGACATTACAACTTCCCCACCTTATAACATCTCAACCCCAGGAAGCCTTTAGAAACAATAAAAACATTACCTGGCCTAAAAGGTTCATGAAGTCTCTCTCAGATTATCGTGTTGCATTTCCAAATGCCCAATGCACCAGTAAGCATTCATTAGGAAAGAGGAATTGCATCCATTAAGATCCATTCCAATGCTATTTTTTCAACAGAAACACCGAGATGGTGTTTATACTAGACCATTAAACTAGAGACACAACCATGTCTTCATATCTTGAAATAATTACCTAGTGGTTCTCCCCACCATAGTTCTCAAACCTTTAAAAGGGGGATCAATCATGAGCCACAACACCTCAATCATCGGAATTGCCTATGAAGAATGCCTCAAGAATTATAGGAACTCTCCAGCATAATATTGAAAAGGTTAGATGGATGATTCCCCATCGAACTTATTTAGCCAGGTCAAGATATCCTCTCATAAAAATCCCTAGATGACACAAACTTCACTAATCTCACTTGAAGACGTGCTAGAAACAGACCTTCACTAACCGTTCCACAGAACAAGAGGGAAAACTAGTCTATTTACTCTGACTGGACATTCATGAAGATTCTCTACTTAGACAGCCACCATTTTAAAAACTAAGTTGTGATGCCTTTTTTCCAAGGTATCCCACATTCACCATGAACATGTCCACCAAATTCCATACATGACTTCCGATAATGGTGCATAATTTAAGCATCACCCAGACAGAAAACTAGTCTGGGATAACCTTTGATTCGAATGCCTGGAGTGTAAGGATCAAAACCAAATTAGTCCATACTCCATGTTAATGAGTGAGATATTGGTACAATGATAAGACAACAACATCAAAACATTGACTGAGCCCAGAGCGGCATCGGCCCAGCTATCAAGTCAGAAGAAATGGTTGGTGTACAAATAGTTCATCCAAGGAATTCTTATATGGGAATCCAAGGTTCACTAAATACTAACCAAGCCTCAATAAGAACCATTAACTCAATGTGAAACATTGAAATATCACATAAACTTCCAAAAAAAACTTTTAAAATACATCATGAAATAAGTCCAATGGTCTCCAAGTGTATCAAGGATGATGTCAAGATAGGGGACTTGATCTTATCTCAAGGAAGATTACACTAAGATAATTTTAGAGATTACTAAAAGGAAAACATCTAAACTACTACCAATCTATACCTTATAAGAAACTCAACTTCACCTGTCGACACACCATCATTAACCAATCACCAGGCCTTTACCACCTGAGGAATCCAGTGATCATTCAAGCTTAACCACCAAAGTCCATCCATGACCGAAAGTTATTCTCAAAGGTTCCATACACCTCCAACCATACCAAAATCATTCTACAGAGCAAGAATGGAAATGATTTAATGTTTAAAAGTCTCACAGGAATTTAATTAATCCTACCCATTCTCTAATATTCCTCTTTCGTTTTGTTCCATCTACCTGGAAGGACACGTATTTGAGAGAACCGACCTGAAACTCCCAACCTTAGGAGTGTCCTAATCATGAAAAATAAGATATATAATATATTCTAAAAAGTGCACTAGGTCAAAACAGCCATCAAATAAAATTTTTAATCCAAAGTCATGAAAACCAAAAAAAAAACCGACTAGTGTGTCAAAACACCCATGTCTCCAAAAGTCATCCCAAGAATTGGGAAGAACTTGATTTCCATACATATAGGTATCTCTAATTTGGAGATTAACCAAGATCATACTCAATAGACCAAGGCTCAACGATACCACATAACTCGACTAGTTTTTTACAACATTTAGAAACGTGAAAATACTGCATACGTGAATGTATACTACCTGGAGGTTTTAAAATCAAACATCACATCCTGAATACTATTCATAGGATTTTCATCCCTATACATTCAAGTATCAGATGTCCCATGTAAGATATTTATCCCCAAGTCATATTTCCACATACGGCCATTAACATGGATGATGAATTACCAAGTCTTCTATCACTAAAGAATAATAGAGGGTCAAGTGACCTACGAAATGACCAACCATTCTCGACGCTTGTCTAACAATATAAAACTGAACATTAATCAATGCCCACACCCATATCAAAGGTTGATAAATACATGGACACATGTCTAAAAAAGGTTTCATTTAAAAGGTAAATTTCCTACAAAGGACAACATCACCCAAACAGAACCAATCATCAGAAAACACATAGCATAGGAAATACATTTTCATTCTAAGGGTGCTACCTACCACTGGATAGACCCTTACAAAGAAAAATCAATAACCCTGTCACTAGGTCATGTCTAATAAAAGTGACTAGGATAAATATCTTTTTCATTAATACATTTCCAAAATATGGTATTATTATATAAAATGACTATGATTCCATTGCATGTTAACTCAAAGAAAAGGTTACACTACCCTTACATGAGGGTTTATATGATGGACACCTACATCGGTTCCATTTTCAATTTGTTTTATTTATTCACATTTTAACATTTAACAATTTAAAATAATTAACTAATACATCATGGAAAAGTAGTAAAGTATCCAAAAACATACTTCGGAAAACATTTTACACTTCTTTACATTAAATCATAATTAGAAACTTTATTAAAATAAATCCATTTTAAAAGATAAGGTGACATATGAGAATCCCAAAAATCCAAAAAGGTTTATTATCATGAAACCAAAAAGTAGTTTCTTTATCATTAAAATTATAAACTCCCATTAAGTGTTATCTCATAATAACTATGCCCCAACTAACCTACTTGGGTCTAGTTTATCATTTAGATGGTTAAATAGTTCATTTCAATTTAATGTTAAATAGAATTTACATTTAAAACCATATCATAAGACAACATGATCATATAAAATAGTTAGATTAAATGGGTTGCCATTACACAGCCTATAAAGCACCCATACACATTATAAACTAAGGTCTAGCTCCCATTTATTCACAACCCATATATATTTATCCCAGGAAACCAATTACACATTAAAAATGAAAATATAATGTTATCATAAGCTGTAATCACTGAGAAACATGCTACAAACGATAAAGTATGGCATATAACAAGAAAGTAATGATAATAAATTAGGAAACATGGAATATAAATAACTAATCATGTTATATAATCAATAATTTTATATCACTCAAGGAACACAAATAAAATTAGTATGTAACCTACATATGTAACTACATGGCATGGCATATGCGTCGAATGTGAATTCCCTTTGTGCCTAATATGATTCATGTAATTTTTCATCCTTTTTGTACCAGTATAAGGTTAAAATTCCATTAATTTATAAGTCAATATGAAGTGGAATGTACCCCATTCCCTTAAGGTAAAATCATATCGTCTATAAAAACAAAAAGCATGAAAAACAATCCTATCCCTGGTCACTTAGTCATTTCTCCAATGTGGGGTGATCAGTATCAGACATGGATATTTACTAAGAGACAACACATTTATAGTATCATGTCTACTAGGCCAAAGATATAAGACAAAAGTAAAAAAAATAGGATAAGATTCCACTTTGTAATGTCCCATCCTGACTCACCGCTAAGATGGTGCTCAGACCGGTGAGTCGCATGGCCTCATGTGCTACTCCCCACATGCCAGAGGCAACCGACTAGCAGTGAAGGGGTAAAGTTGTTTTAGTGGGGAGACTATACTCTTAGAATTAGAGTTTCATAGTGGTATAATATTATATAAACTTTCGATTACAATAAAAGCAGTAAATTAGTGAAATAAAATTAGTGGAAGATTAATATAAGTGAAAGACAAGAAGCGAAAAACTAAATAATATATGAATAAAAGTAAAATAGCCAATTCCATTCCATATAATGATTCATGTACTTTTATTTGTTACTACAAGGTACAAGTAGTTCAAAATAACAAAATAAATAAAAATACCAATGGTCAACTCCTTGATCATCCTGATCAAGAGCCATATCCTATGATCCCTAGCTCCCATGGACATAACACAACATAAGAAATGAATCCAAATACCTTCGAGAAAGAATATATACTTGGGATCCAAATGGAACTTGGGAAAGGTGTGAGATAATAATCATAGTAGGTCACCGCCCACAATGTATAACTCAATCCATTACTTGATATAAAATGTAAATCGGTGATCTTGTATGAGAAAAAAATAAACAAATAGCGCTAAATAAATAAACAACTACCCACCCAAATTTATAAGGGATGCCTGGAATCTATACCTACTTTAGAACCCTTCTAGGTATCTATGAATGTTGGTATATCCTCTTGCATAAGGATGGATCACCCAGATCAGTGGTAGATTCTCCATCAGAGGATGAATCACTCTGAATATACCATAATAATATGACCTCTTCCCTCAAGGTAACTAAAATAACACACTTATGATATACTAGAATCTCACCCTTAGTAATTATGTGACTAGGAATATTTACATTAGGTATCCTACATAAACATATCATCTACCCTCATGCATTCAGTACTAGTGTGCCTAGCCCTTAGGTGGTACTAAAACACGCACCAACCGTAAGGCATCACTAAAATCACACCCTCATGAATCGTGTGACTATGAATCTAGCCATCATGAATCCAACGTAAACATATAATCTTCCCCTAGGCATTCAGTATCAGTGTTCTTATCCCTCAGGTGTTAAGAAAAAATACACCAAGACATCAGGTGTCAACACCAAACATGAATCCTCAGACAACCCATAAAATCAAATACTCTTCCCTCGAGCATCAAGTACTTGTGTTATTTACTATCTATTGGTATAAAAGAACATGCATCAAACCACTGAGCATCCACAGTAAACATGGGTCATAACCAGACAAAGTCAACATGCCAAATTGTATCAAACCATCAGGTATCAATCACATCGATGTCAAATATGCTCAAAAGCTAATAAAGAAAAATAAAAATTCAAATATAAAACGAACTAGATTTATAATCATAAGAGACAATGATCAATTTATAAAAATTATCATCTATCAAACCAATTCATTTCATTAGTCCTGGTTCCTAATATTCATCATAATTATATCAGACCTATTTAATTAATCATTCGACCCTAACGTTGTTAATATATTAATTAACCAGTTTATCCAAGGTGATTGTACCCCAAGAAATGACATTATTTATTGTTATTCTAATTCAAAAGTCTAAGTAAGAAATTAATCAATTTATCCAATTATTGTTGGTCTAAAAATTCAAACATACTCGGTCATAATTAGATCGAATGTTGGGAAACTTATCAGGTGGTTTCACATCTCAGTCTCCTTGTCTATGGTCCCATGAAAATTAATGTTGGTTTAAAAATAAAGCATTATAGTTTAATAGGGATTATCCATTTTATCTAGTCATGCATGCGATATGTCGGTGTGATCACACATATCACTATTAATATAAATTATTTTTTCAAATTAAAAAGGGCTTTAATTTGGACCACCCAAAAAATTTTCATTTAATGTAATTGATTTAAAACATTTAAATAGGTAAATCAACCATGTCAATCCATTCTATTCAATTAATTTAATTTAATTAAACCAGTACTGGCAATTCACTTATTAATGTTTAACTTGTACTTAGATGGTACCATGGGCAAACAGGGAAAATTCCTATAGTGGCATTCCATTTATATAAATAATTCCAAGTCATTCAAGAGGAGGTGATTTGGTTTAATAATTATTTATCAATTTCCTACATGGAAAATTTCATTTAATAAATAATTAAAATCCCTTAAGAAGATCTTGGTTAATTAATATTTTATATTAAAGAGGTCTTAACCATTTAATATATCAAGAAGTTCAAGTCCCAAACATTGAACTTATACTAATCGAGTGTAACACATTAGTTCATACTGTTTAAAATGTGTTCAATTACTAAAATTAAAAAAACAAGAACTAACAAGAAGGCATATAGAAAAATAAAATCATAACTAAGTACGATATAAATAATTATCACTACATTTTGGTTTATATGACATCACACCTTTATTGTATGGGTTTCATTATAAAATCATGACATTGATCTTCAAAAATGTCATTTATCATATTTAAATATTTATTCTAGAATCATAATTCGTCACTAATTAAATGAACGATATGTGCTTAAATAATTCAATAAAATCATTCTTTAATTTAATGGAGTAAGTAATGGGGTCCTACCTTAGGAAGAAGACCAACCCGATCACTCAGCACATGACGATTTTAACTCGAAGATGCTCTACACTTTCTCGCACATACATAATAATATATATATATATCCCTTAATCCAATGTATATATTCCCCTCACCATGAGAGAATATGTACAAGTAAGATATGTATATATATATACATACCAATATATATGGGTGAAATCCTTTAAGAAGCCTCCAAATGCACTTGAAGTGACGACGGAAAGCTGAGACCATCATGGCAAGGCCAATACACTTACGGAAAAATACTAGGAACTCAAAAACTATTAAAACCCGAAAAATAAATAACACAATAATGAAATTAGAATGATAACCATAACCCAAATCGATAGTGGTGAACCAAATCAAACCAATTCACTTCTCCTTCAGCATAAGATATTGTAACACAGACAATGTCGGCCCAAGAGACTATTTTCATTCCCTAATACCAAATAAGAAACCAAAAGTTAAATTAAACCCAAACCTAGGGATTGATTGATTTGTAATAGGGAAATTAATAGAGGAAAAACTGCCAACCAAATATAGAGATGGGAGCAGAAGGTCTTACTTCAAAATATTGAGTGAGATTCATGATCGATCGAGGTGAAATTGTCGAGTGGAGAGGGAGTTGTAGGAGAGGGTGTTGAGAACTAGGGGGTTTCTACCAAGCGATTCTCACCCTAGAGAGGAATGGTAGGGGGTGAATCACGATGAAGGAGGAGAGGGAGACCCCTTGTGTGTCTTAAAAAACTAACATAATATTATTATTATTACTACTACTACTAGTAAAAATAATCATAATCATAATAATAATATTAATAATGTTATTATTACTAAAACTTTTCTTTATTTTTTCCTCCAATTTATTTTAATTAAATTTTAATTTAAATAAATTGATTTTTTAAAAAACACAAACCGGTGTTCCAAATCTTGCAATTAATATATGAAGATCATATTGTAAAATGTCTTTTCTAGTAAATGAAAATTTAAAATTTCATTGGTTTTTCATCCGGTTCAAAAAGAAATTTAATTAACAAATTTTATCTAGTAGGATTCATGTAGAGGATTCCTATGTTTTGAAAGTGGAGAAAATATGATACATGGTGGGTATGATGTATTAGGGGAGGCTATTATGTTTAACATATTTTTAATAACAAGGTAAGAGAAACTATGGCTTGTTGTTGAACCTAGTAGGAGTCCCATGTAGGATGAATGTGTTGTGAATGGGGTGAAAATAGGAGACTAGGAGGGACTTATGAATTAGGGATACCCACATAGATTCTTGACCTAGAAAAAAATATAGTTGAATATTGTCTTTGCATATTAAACCTAGGAGGAGGCCCAAATATAGAATGTATGAATCGTTTATTATGTTATAGAAAATTACATATATGAGGAAAATTAAATGAGTATACCACCTCATAGTTATGATATAACCGATAGGACTATCTCAACTCAAGTTACATTGGTAATCCATGAGTCTAGGGTGACAATTGGTGTTATAGGTATTTAAACATAAAATATGTTAGACCCAACAAGAAATTATTGTGGTTTTCCTATTTATTTTTCATGGGGTTAGTTATATAAGTTAATGGACCTAGAGGAAGGATCAGGACTACAACCCATAATTGATCCAAATTAGGGGTATGGGGGAAGATCCATCATGATATGGAATGATGGAAGTATCATGACTACATCCTCAAGAATGGATTTCACTCTAGAGGAGGCCATATGGGGATATCTTCATATAGATATTTTCATAGCTATGTCAACCTAGGGGTGTCATCATTGGGTATTCCTCATAGGTATATTTTCATAGGTCTAGCTTCATAGTGCTACAGAAAGTGTTCTTGCATAGAGATTATGTGAAGTGCTTCATAAAGGGGGCTTCAATAAGGGTGTTTGTATAGCACTTAGTGAAGGTCAACTATATAGGGTTTCAGTGCAGTGCATCGCAAAAATTCATCGTGAAGGAAATATGTTGGATAAATTCATGAGGTACATCATAATATCACTTAATGAAAGTCCATTGTAGGATATCCTTATGAAGGTACTAGTATGTGAGAGGGTATTACTATAATTAGAGCTTTAATTCCTTTTTTCCCACCCTTTTCCCCTCTCTATCGCTTATTCTTTATCCTAAGGTAGTTGTGGGATAATTATGTGTAGTGTTTGATGACTAATTTCCAAAATTGTTAGACCAAATTTCGAGTATATAGCCACATATTGATTTCACTATGTAACTATAGATGTTATGATTTCAGTAATGGAGGTCCATAGTGGTCCTCAATTAACCACGTAGGGATCACATATAATGAGGTTTCAAGAAGAAATAAAGGGGTTCATATATAACCTCATCTCATCCCTGTAAATGGTTCTATCTCAAAAACTACATAAATAATATTCATATTTCCTATAATCCACAGAGATCATATAATTTCTATGTAAAAAATGGGACTTTCCCATTTTTCATTCTTATGAACTTGATACCTAATTTTAAAATGGAAATAAATTTTATTTTTTTAGTATTTTCTGACCAATTATTTGTTAAATAGAAGATTATAAATAAAAATAAACTACTATCTATAGGGTTTCCTAGTAAAAGGTATTTACAAAGATAAAAAAATGCACAAAAACCCTGAGAAGTGGGTTTTATTACTTCAAGACCTTTTTCATCAAAAATAGAAAAATCCAATCCTATTCCAATTGAGTGGTTCTCACTAATATGGAAATAGATTGGGAAACATTTTTTATGATCTTATATCCTTTTATGTTCAAGTAATCACGTAACACAAAAAAATATACTTCACATCTTCTTAAAAAAATATTTCTTTGCACAAAAATATCACATGAATTGTTCTAGTTAGAATTATGTCATGGATTCTATGAAAAAGTGTATAGTGTGAATTATTCATTTCTAAAGAACCTAGATAAGAACTATAGGGAATAAAATAAAATTTTTAATGATAAACATATGAAAGAAAAATATCCATTGATAATGAAAGATTTCAAGGTGGTTGTGGTTTAATATTGAGTTCTCATGTTCTGGTGGATCAAGGATCATTTATTCCATGGAATTATTCCACTCCTAGATAGAGAACTGGTGCATTAAAAATTATGTCTCTAGAAGTTTTATTAAATCTAACATGGTGGATGAATAGGCTCTTTAAACCATGGGGAAGGGAAATGTAATGTTCTTGATGAATAATAGAAACTACATAAATTTATAAGAAGTATGGTGCATACCTAGTTTATAGAAGAATCTTATTTTCGTGGGATAGATTAATGAATTAGGGTATAGAACAATTTTTTTAATGAAGTGTAGAAGATCACTTGGGATTCAGTAGTTATAGCCAGAGGGATAATGGATGGAACCACGTATATGACCTGACAACCTAATGGAGTAAAAATTATCAGAACCATAACATTTAGAAGTTCAAAATTATGACATTGTTGACTTGGCCATATCAGTGAGAAGAACCGAAAGGTTCTAGAAACCAAAGGAATATTGATGCCGGATAATACATAAATTTGAATATTTGATAGTTATATACTTTAGAAAAAAATGTTTCATTCAATTTCAGTGAAATTGCACTATAGATTAAAAAGATGGAACTAGTTCACATGGATATATGGGGTTCTCACCCTATCTGATTTTATAGGGTGTTGAAATACTTTGTATCATTCATTAATGATTCTATGAGAAAATTTTGTGTCTAATTACAAAAAAAAATCTGATGTATTTGAATTTTTTTGAATTGGGTGTTAATGGTTGAGAATGATATCAGAAACATGATTAGGTTCATAATATCTGAAAATAGTGGTAATTATAGTATAAAACGTTTATAAAATTTTTGTAATAATGGAGGTATAATACATTACAAGACTATAAATGAAATTATGGAATATAATCATGTATCTAAAATAATTGGGGAATAAATTATAGAATCACTATGGACTAGTAAATAAACAAAACTCCACTACCTCAACGTCTTTTTAAATCCTTTATATATTCATTTGGATGTCATGTACTAATATAAACTCAATGAAAAAACTAAGGTCTCCTTATTTATTTAATGTAGATGTTAATGCTTTAGATTCAAACTAGTGGATAATGATAATCAGAACATGTTTAGAAACCAAAATTTTCTCTTTAATGGGAAGGTCTTGTATAGACACTATAACTTAAAGGCAAAAAAAGTGAAGGAAATTAATAAATTGAAATAATTAAAGTTGATGTAAATGGGAATTCTATATGGTCTGAGGTTCTAGAATTTTTAGACCATGTCACATAATGTTTAGATAATTGTCTAGCAGAATATGTACTAAGAAACATAATGGATGTTGAGGTTCGGATGTGAGTATTAGAAGTTATGCTTATAAAATTTATGGCATGGAAAGAATTAGTACCAGAAAACATGGAATCGGTATGAAATTTGTGGAGATATTCAAAATTTACACATTTGGTTTAAAGTTATGGTCATTATATTCACTATTTTCTTCTAATAGATGGAGTGGAACCAAAGATATTAGATTATGTATCCAATACTTGTAATTATGGATAGTGTGAGTTATCTATTAAGGATGAGTTTAATGTACTACATTTAAACAATCCATGGAAGATAATAATTTTACTACAAGTGGTATAGGTGATAAAGAAAAAATAGGTTTTCCATATAAGTAAATAAATGGATATAAGGAATCAATATAGGTCTAGGATAGTGTATAAGGGTTTTTATAATAAATAAGGAGTATAATTCTCTAAATTATTTCCATAGGTGGTAAAACATTCTACCATCTTGATAGTATTGAACATTGTTTTAACTAACGATTTTTAGTTTTAAACAAAATTTTATAAATATGGAATTTATGAATGGAGATTTGGATGATGATATTTACATGTAGAAACAACTTGGTTTAGAGGATGATCCAAAAAATATCTTAGGGTGCATGAGGAATAGAATTCTTTATTTCTTGAAATAGGAACCATGATAATGGAACCAAAATTTGTATACATTTATGGTTGATAATATTTTTGTGTGGAGAAAATTGGACCACTATTTCAACTAGAAATAATTTTAGGATGAATGTTTCACCCTATATCTCTTTTACATAGATAATATGACTCCGGTGGGTCTGAATGTTTAATGGATATAAAAGATGAACGAGCCTTTTTTTTAAACATTTACAATGAAATATCTTGTTGAATGTAAGAAAATAAATGGGATATGGTATAAATAAAATAGAAGATATGTAAGTTTGGTTTTGTTTCTAGATGGATTAGAAGAAAACAATTAACATGAGGTTTGGTATAAACGATTTTAATAATTTATCAACCCTTCTTGTTGGACACATGATGTTTTTAAAAGAGAAGGTTCCAAAAATATTGAAGATTAAAAAAATTAAAATTGAAGGATCTATTTTCATCAATGGTAAAATATTGTGATGTATTATAGGGTAAAATGTTTTATATATATTTCTTATGTATTTAGAACATTTAGTAATTTCATTTCTAATCCAGAGAAACAGCATGGAGAATTCATGAAATGGAACATCTAGTTTCATAAAGAAATAGAGTATATAGACTTATGTTTTAGAATAGATGTTTTATTATAGGGATGTATTTCTGTGGACTTTGGGGGATATTTTAACACTCTAAAAAGTATAGTTGGTTTTATGTTTACATATGGATGAGTTTTCATAATTGGGATGTCAATGAAAAATCCAATATTTGCTTTATCCACAAAGGGATCATAATATGTTCTTGAAATGTAAAGGTAAACCCCCTACGATTTTGTGAAATAATTTTCTAATTTATTTAATATTTATGATATTTTGCATCTCACAAAACACTAAATGTAACTTTTGTTATATAAAATCACAATGTTTGGTTTGTGTTATATGCAACACCAAATTAATATTGCACTACATGAAACAATAATATTAGATTACAGTACACACAAAACTACGTTTGGATTGTATTAATCATATTATTAAGTCCCTTTTGTAGCTTCAATTACATGTAAGGTCGAGTTTTACAAAACTAAAATATACTGTTAATATTATAATTAAAATATTATTAAAAATACCACATGGCTGTTGGAATTGAAGTTAATAATAAGATTAACTAAATTATAAAAATATTATTTACACATGTATATAAAATTCATAATTTGGTTATCAATTCGAAAAATTTAATGTAATAACAATTTGGAAATAAATAAATTACTTTTATGAGAAAACTATTTTTCTATATAAAACCAAAAAAATTTCTCAATAAATTAAACAAACGAATTTTTTAATGTTTTAAAAAAAATTATATATTATAAATTCAATTAAAATTTTTTATACTCATCCAATATATTTTATAGATATGTCATATGATATATCTTATTTTATGAATAAAAAGGTGTATCTTTTAAAAAGATAATTTTACCACATTTTAATAGAAAACCTATTTTAAATATAATTTTTCAAACATTTATAATTTTTATTTGAAAAAATAAACTATATTTTATAAATCATAATATCAAAATTTACTTTGCATAAATGTTAAGTATTTTTCTGAGAAGTTTCATTTTTTGATGAATAATGAAAAATGCTGAATTTTAATTCAAAATTGATTTTTCGTTTAATTTATTTATAAAGTTAAATTGAATTTTAATTTTTTTTTAAGTAAAATTAGGTCAATAAATCATATATTAATCCAATTTTTGTCATTGGAACCAATTTCTTATTGAAATTGGATAGTAAGACATTTCAAACTTTTGGATATTTTCATTTAAAATTGTGTCATCTCATCCCATTTTTTGAATTAATTTTATGTTAATTTCGACCAATTATGTGATTCAAATATGGAAAATGGATTTAATATTTTAATAAGAATAATATATAATTTATAATAATTTTAAATTAATTTTTTACCACGGTCATTAGTGAAATTAATTAAAATTAATTATAATGACTAAGGTAAAATGAGTTTAGATAGTGGTTAGACATTAATCATAAAGACCCCAATGAACAATACACTTTTACAAAGGCCATTTTTTGGAAAACAATTACCCATATTCGACTTCTATTGGTACATTATGTAAGGGATACCTCTCACTGGAGTTTACCTTTTTATATTTACATGAATGTCACTCCTCCTCCATTATAAAATATCACTCACCCCCTCAAATCCTCACCCATCTCAAGAAACACTGGATCTTCCAAAACCTACCAAATTCTCCTCCCAAATTCACTCTATTCATACTAGATGCATAAATTTGGGCATAAATCGAATCATGTAATCCCTTTCATGAGAACCAAATATACTTTCCCAAAAAAGAGGTATCATCCTTCCACAAGTTATTTTGTTTTATTTTCATTCTACAACCCCTAAAATCTTCTTATTACATGATTATTTAATAAATATTGTATCCTAAATATATTAAGATAATTTTCTAAGCGTTTTACACACACATACACACACTTCCATCTAATGTTTTACAAACTTACCATTCGTGTATACAGCCGACTACAGCCACACGAAATGATATCATCCGTTTTCCTTTACCACCTCTCATAGATGGGCATTATGATGGAAAATATATTTTTATATGATATATATGATATTTATTATTTATTTATTCTTATGAAATTAATACATAAACCATACCTTCATACTTCACATTTTTTGAAAATATTATAACTTCGTTTGTGGACATTTGAACTACCACCACCTCCAAGCAATGCGATTTGTTCAACCTTTATATATAATGTATTAAGGATGGGTGTAGAAAAATTATATGATATATATTAAATAATAACTCTAATTTAATTATAATATATATATATATATATAATTTATTTACTTTGTGACTTTCAATACAATAATAAAATGGAAATAGTGTTCATGTGTACGTATGGTCTACCAACTCTAAGAATGGTGTATTCCATTTCATATTTCTATATTATATATATTTTTAAAACAATTTATATAAATAATATATATGATAATTAAATATTTATTTAAATTTAAAAAATATTAAAATAATGATCTATGTAACATGATCAAGAATATCATGTCAAAACATATTCGAAAGAACAAAGCCGGTATTACCTGAAATGTATCATTAACCTGTAATTATTAACAAATGGGTATTGTAAAGTGATAATAATATAATATATTTTATTAGATAAAATAATATGGTTCTTTGGTATATTTATAATAAACTTTTATTTATTATATATAAATTTTGAACATATACAATGAAATTCTAGACTTAAGGTAAGGGTTTTCATGTCTCACTTTTATTTTCGTGAGATTTATGCCTCATTCACAACTCATTTTTTTCAGGTGTATATATTTAACAAGAATATTATATGATTATTATAATTAAATATTCTGGTATTAACATATCTATTTTCGGATCTCTCTCTCATGGGGTTTATGGTGAAAAATTTACCAAATCATTAATGTGATTTTGTCTCAATTAGCCTTTTTTTAGACACAAGCCATGTTATGAACCTATATCCTTCAAAGAGGCATATACACTGACATTTGACAGGATATATCATGAATATCATTATATTTGAGATATCTAATGCTTCATGTAATGTTATTATTTCATGGGGATTATGATCCATTGTTAACAAAGTGGAAACTATTTATTGTTACAATCTCATCATTTATCATGATTATTTATGATTATGCTTCCATTTATGAAATATTATGACCCATATCTCAAAAAAAATCATGAAATTTATTTTACTATGTTTATTCCTGATATATTCATTTTATGTTACAATTTTTCCACTATTTGGTAATTATTATAATAAAGAAAGTGTTTTTAAGAAAATAAGACTTTATCTCCCTCTTTAATTAATAATCTTGGTTAAATTAAAACCTGGTTTTCTAAAAATGTTTTAAAAAATTTATACTCTTATGCTATGATATTTAAAATAAATTTGTATCAATTTTTTACCTTTTAAACATAAGTGTTTTTTAAAATGAATCTTCTTGTCATTTTTCAATTGTGGCACTATTCTAAATATATTATGATGCAAAAGGAATGTTTTAAATGTATGGATATATATGATGTTATTACATTCTTTCCTTTGAAAATACCTTTGACTGTTTAAAATATTAAATTTTAAGGAAACAAAATAAAATATTCTATAAATTCATTTTTTAAAGTTATTTTTGAAGAAAAATGTTTTCAAAAAATGTTTTATATTTAAAAATTTTTTAAATGATTTTCAAAGATTTATTTATTTTTTTTCAAAAGTTTGTTTTCAGTGAAAATTATTTCAATGATTTCAAATATTCTTTTTTAATTTTTAAAATTATTTTCAAATATATTGTTTTTCAAAAAAAAATCTTGATTTATCTGTATGTTTTCATATTATTTTCAAAGAAAATGGTTTTCAAAATGTTTTCAAGATTTTTATATATGTTTTCAAATGTGTTTTAAAATAAACGGGATTCCAAAGAAATTTCAATATTTCTTAATAATTTCTAAAATTATTTTCATGGATCATTTTTTTCAAAATATCTTTAATCTTCTTTATAAGTTTTAAATATATTTTATAAGAAAAAGGTTTTCAAAATGATTTATGTTTTAAAACCCTATTTCTTCAAGGTGGAAAATATATTTTCTTTAAGAAATAGTTTAAATTAAATTTTAATGCTTAATTTATAAAAACATTATTTTTGAAATGGTTTTATGAAATAGATTTTCAAATAAATGTTATTTCCTTTAAGAAATGTTCCATTTGATCATCTAAAATCCTTATCCATCTAAGATGACACACTTTGTCATAGATTATTCATTATTGAGGACGTGATGCAAGAATACCATTCATATTATTTCTTGAATGGTTTATATTTTGATGGAATTATGTTTATGACACCCATTTCCATTCCATGGGTTATATGATTTTGAAATCTTCTTATTTCCATGGGTTCATCTTTGATTAAATTATTATGAGACCTATCAATTTTTTATTGGTAATTATATGATGAAATATTCATGATACCCATTTCATTTAATGTGTAATTATATGATTCATGTGAAACCCATCTCTTGTTATGGGTCATGATATGATGAATGATTTATTATTATGTGGAACATTTATATATGATTTTATTAGGTGATGGGTGGGACCTATATCTCCCTCTAATAAATTGGTTAAAATATTTATATCTCCTGAGATAATGATGTAAAACAACTTGATGTGCTTGATCAAAAATGGGTAACACGTGTTTCCTAAACCAAAATGGTAAATAGTTGTGTCCTGGTCTTCTATAGGAGATGAGGAAACCTAATCCACTATTGAAATATGGGAAAACCCAATACACTATGGTAATAAGGGGAAACCTGGTCCTTTATAAGGAAAATACTATGATTGGGGTTGGTGATGTGTCATACTGAATTGGTGTAGTCCCCATGAAGTCCCCTGATATGTTTTGGCAATTATCCTTGACATCTAGGGAATTGTTTTTATGTGTGAACTTGATTACATGTTCATAATGTTATGCTTGCACCTAGTTAATTGTTCATGTGTTTATGTGAGATCCTGATTTTATGTCCTTAACATAATGAGTGAACCTATTTCTATTTACACATGTTCACAATGTTATAAGCTTATGTTTATTCCACAAGTATAAGTTTTATTTCTATGTTATGATCTCATGGATTATTCTCTTGATTCCCTTATGATTCATTTCTTGTGAACTATCAATATTTATGCCATAATTCATGTATATGACCTTTGATATGAATGGTATGATCTTAAAATACTGTAATCATGTTCTAATAACTATATTCACATGTTATTATTATGTTTCTCCTTTATTTACCCATACTGATTATCTTAGATTACCCTTTCTTATATTTCTTTTCCCTAGGTTATGAATAATTATTTTTAGTAGAAGTAATAAAGGGTAATATCCTCGTAGGAAACATTGAAGATCATTCTTGAAGTTAAAATATTTTCTTTGAATATACTAATGAATATAAACAATTATAGTCATTGGGCATGAATTTTTGAAATATGATGAATATTCATCTAAAATGAGGTAATATCCATATACGTTAATCTTGGGTCTCTATAGTTGATATCAAAGTAAAGGTTTCGTAAACCATTGGAATCTAGGATGATAAAACATTAGTGTGATCCATAAGGATATTTCTAAGGATATTTCTATGTGTGTATCTAAGGATAAGCCTAAGGATTCGTAGATTTAAAATAAGGTGTCATAACTTAGACATCATATAAGACATTTCTATGGTTATGTGGTTTTCTGTTATGAAAAATACTACTCACACAATGTTTTCTGGTGTTAGTTAAATTTTGGAATGATAAGGAACTAAGTTAATGTTGAATTTGAAAAAAAATTAATGAGAAGTAAAATGGGATAAAATCGCGCTTCCTATTTTTCAGACTTTCATCACCTCTTGGATTTTGGATGATCTGGATTGAGTTTCAATCCTCAACAGAATGGTGTTCGACGTCATTCTTTCATCCTGGAAGGATTTCATGAAATCATGGTCCCAAAGCCCCCTCTCTCTTGGAAAATGGATATTCAACCTCTTATGGTGGATGATTAATTCTCATTTTGTATAGGATTATTCACAAGGGGTGGTCTGGATCAATTTACCAGGTCTCTCACTTCCCTTTCATAACCGTTGTTTTCTATGTAGCATTGGTAATACTGTTGGTTCCTTCCTCTATGCAGATGAATGTACACTTCACCTTCAAGTTGAAGGTGTAGCATGTTTCTATGTTTAATTTTATCTATCTCACCCTCTACCAGCTCGTATCCTTCTCCATGAAGGTGACTCAGTTTCATAGTGGCTACCTCTAATTTTCCTCCCCCCATCACGCTTCTGCATTGGATATTTTCTTTAGGGTCACTCCATCCCAATATGTAGGAAGTCTTGTTCTATACTATATATCTAAACCTCTGTCTTCTCTTTTTCTTCTAATCAAAACATGGATTTGTTAAAGATGTTACTTCCACCATAAAAATATATGACCTCTGTTACTATAGAGACATCACTTACGTATATTCTGCTTCCTACTCCAGATCTTCTGATCGAAGGTGGATATTCTCCCACTCCATTCTAATCACTAGGACCCCCTTAACCTGTTCTACTCATGGTGACTATAGTGTCCTTCTCTATACCCATTCCAACTAATAACCAACCTAATTTATTTTTCCCCCAATTGGAGT